>OX336391.1:570333962-571583962 GCA_946902985.2 Meconema thalassinum
AACATTATAGAAGCAAGTCAGCAGTTCTGTTGCACTGAAATTAATATATTCAGGAAACCAGACAGGCTTAATTTAAAAGGACATTTTCTGAAGAGCAAAATGAAGCATTATAGGCTAACCATAGAAAATTATTGCCATTCGTCTAATGCCACTAAACAGAAATAAATTTCTGAAATTAGTTTTTCAGTACGCAGAGCATTTAAAGCTTAATTATTAGTTTAATAATGAAAACGGCACGGCTAATAAAAGATTTTATTGATACATTTTTTTGACAAGCTTCCTGAGTTAATGATTAAATATTCATTTGGACTCTGCAAGGATTTTCAATGTCGATGAGACAGGCGTTTCAATTGTGCATGGGGGTACTTGGATTGGTTCCTCAGTTTTGGGGCTGCGACAACGCGGTCATGTAGCCCCGTGTACTTTGGGTGTACGTAGAATCTGTCTAATAACCGGTGTATGGCTGTATTAGTTTGTGTTATCTGTAATTCAGGTAAGGACTGCAGTCGATCAATTTCAAGTAGTTACTACCAAATGCTTCCGTCAATGACACCTAGCTGTGAACTTGGCTACTAGATGCCACCGCAACCGGCACCTGGCGACGAACGTTGGAACTTATAGAGCGTTAATCAAATTTAACCTACAAATTTAGCTTCGCACAATTGTAACTAGAGGAAGGTTCTATTACATGCCATAAATCCATGACACGGGCCCCGCCGGCGTTACTTCCTCTCCGAAGGAAGGAATAATGAGGGCTTTTTAACACTCTTAAAAAATTCGACGACTTCGACCGGGTTTGAACCCGCGACCTTGGGCATAGCTCAGCATGCTACCAACTACACCACCGAAGCCGCTGACGAAAGCTTTGATTTAAGACATAACTTAGTACCATATTGAGACAAATTTGCTTTCTTTAAATAAAATAGTTATGTTTATTGTTTGAATGATATAGGATATTGAGTTTTGAGTTTAAATTGTTAATCTGTACTTTATCACAATGTAGGTCGATTACCAAAAGTATTTTGGTACATCATCTGGAGAGGGGGACGGGGCTATTTACTTCCTCACGAAACCACTCTTTTTTAAATTTGTGAAAACTGAGAAATTTATTAATGTTTCAAATTCTTTGTTATCAGTACTGTTGTTGTTTGAGTCTTCAGTCTTTTGACTGGTTTGATGCAGCTCTCCATGCCTCTCTGTCCTGAGCTAATCGTTTCATCCCTACATAGCTACCACACCCTACATCCGGGGCAATCTGTTTAACATATTCTAACCTTGGTCTACCCCTACAGTTCTTGTCCTCGACACTTCCTTCCATAACTAAGCTTGTTATTCCTGGGTGTCTTAGTATGTGTCCTACCTACCTATCTCTTCTCTTCATTAGCAGTCGCCAGAAATATCTCTCCCCTCCCACTCGTCTTAATACCTCTTCGTTTGTAACCCTATCTACCTATCTGATCTTCATCATTCTCCTGTAACACCACATTTCAAACGCTTCAATTCTCCTCTTTTCTGCTGCTCCAATAGCCCAAGTTTCACTTCCAAAGAGTGCCACGCTCCAGACAAAGGCTAGCAGAAATGACTTCCTAATACCTAAATTTATAAGGTGCGTTCAAAAAGTAACGAGCCGGAGGCATAATTACAGAAACCAGTACCTGTATGTTAGAAGTATTGGCCCTGGCTGTTGAGGCACTTGTCCCACTGTGACACAAGGCGGTGAATGGCTGTCTCATAAAATTCACTGAGCTGCGATGTGAACCAGTTCCGTACGTACAGCTGGACGTCGACGTCCAAGGTGAATCGTTAGCCCCGCAGAGCCCTTTTCAGGGGACCAAACATGGCGTAATCACAGGGAGAGAGGTCGGGACTGTATGGAGGGTGGCCGAGAACCTCCAATTTGAATTTCTGCAGGAGTGCCGCGACTGTGTTGGCCGTATGAGGTCGTGCATTGTCGTGGGCAGAATGACCCCACGGGTGAGATTGCCTGGTCGTTTTGTTTTGATCGCTTGGTGAAGGGTGGTCAAGGTTGCGAGTGCGGTATGAAGTGTATCATAAGGGGGCCATCTTGGTTAAAGAAGAACGTCAGCCTTACCTTTCCTGCACTCGTGTGGATGGCCTTGCCTTTTTTTTTTTGGGTGGTGGTGACCCTGGATCCTTCCACTGGAGGCTTTGTCGTTTGGATTCTGGTTCGAAGTGATGACACCATGACTCATCTCCAGCCACCACTCGTGCCAGGAACCCATTCCCTTCCCTCACATAGCGCTGCAGATGACCAAGACAGTGGGCCATTCGACATGCTTCCTGGTGTGGTTGAAGACTGTGGGGCACCCATTGGGCACGCACTTTGCGCAAGTGCAGTCATTCCTTCATGATGGTGTGCACACTTCCGACGCTCAATCCAACGACACCCGTCCCTCCCTGAAGCGCTTGTGCCACGCCTTGACCCTTGCAAGGTACATGCAGTGTTAGCCGTACATTTGTGACATTCGGCGATTAATGTCCGTTCCCCCTACTCCTTCCGCTATCAGAAACCGAACAACACCTCTTTGCTCTTCGGTTGACGCCTCCATGTCCCTGTTTGCAATGCGACTGGCAGCGTTGGACGGTTGATGCATGCTGCTGCTCGCTTTGTATCGTCACGTGACGTGCACGCTTGCCCTCTAGCGACGGCCTGTGACCTTCCACGCTCTGGTCGGAACCACACCTCGTTACACACGCCACGATTAGCCGATGTCGTCACCGGTTTGCGCTTTACAGCCTCCGGCTCGTTACTTTTTGAACGCACCTTATATATTCGATGTCAAAAGATTCCTTTTCTGTAGAAATGCTTTCCTTGCCTGAGCCAACCTACTTTTTTATCCTCTTTGCTTCGTCGATCACTGGTTATTTTGCTTCTTAAGTAACAGAAGTCTCCTACTTCCTTTAGTTTTTCACCTGCCAATTTGATGTCCATAGTGGTTTCTGATTTATTGCGGCTGCATTCCAATATTTTTGTTTTACATTTATTAATTTTCATCATGAATTCTTTCCTCAAGACGGAGTCCATACCATTCAAATCTCATTCAAATCCTGAGGCGTGTTGGCTAAGATGACGATGTCATCAGCAAATCTCAGAGTTGACATTATTTCTCCTTGAATCTTCACTCCCACTTTACATTTCTCTCTAATTTCCTTCATTTCTTGTTCAACGTAAAGATTGAAAATAATGGGTGATAAGTTGCAGCCTTGCCTCATACCTTTCTGAATACCAGCTTCTCTCTCAATGACTGCTATCTGGTTTCTGTATACTGTATGGATTGCAGATCACCCTCCTATCCCTGTACTTTATTCCAATCATTTTCAAAATGTCAAACAATTTAGTCCAATCAACGTTATCAAAAGCCTTTTCTAAGTCTACAAATGCCATGAACGTTCTCTATCTTTCTCATTCTACTAATTGTGGATAAAAGATTTTCTACGATGAATCAGGTAGGGTAAAGTTAAGTAAGTCCGTGATACTAAGCTTTTTTTTTGTGTTACTATTTCAGAAATTTCAGATTTTAGTTACTTCGATCCGTTTTATGTTAAAGGGGGATACCCTACGGAACATTTCTGGCATATATCTTACAATTATCCGCAAGTTATTTTAAGGTATTAACTTACAAATTTCGGTAGTATAAATATAAGTAATATAAGTAGGCAATGCCGTGATAGTGTTCAAGTTACTCCGTGATAGTATGGTGTTCATTCAGTGTACTTATTAAGCGTGAAAACTAATGTTTAATGTAATGATAGTACCGGCCGCGGTGGCCGAGAACGCTAACGCGCTACCTCGTGCCTCGCTAGCATCGGGAGAGCGTGGGTTCGAATCCCACCTTGGGCGTCCTGAAAATGGTTTTCGTGGTTTCCCATTTTCACCACCAGGCAAATGCCGGGACGGTTCCTTTCAATAGGTCCACGGCCGATTTCCTTCCAATATCCCTTCCCTGACCCGTCCTGAAAAGAAAAGTACATGGCCATTGGCTGCAGTTAAGAAAAAATGTAATGATAGTGTTCAAATCGTATGTGTAAGTTTCTATGAATCCAGGTTGGCCATATTGAAACATTTCACTACAGAAAATGTATTTCTTTCAAATAATAGATAAAAACTTTCCTTTAAAGATATTCCATTAAACATATTTTAAGTTAATATTCCTCGCACCCATCACACATAAAATAGACATTGTAGATACCAGACATTACAAAACTGGCACCCAGTCCATTCGGCAGCATTCTTCTTCTTGGTGCCATCCGCAAGGGGAGCCACCGCACGCACCACAACCACCATCGTCATTTTTCTGGGATCTGGAATAAGGCCTAGACCGATCTATTGTGTCTATCTTGACGCACTATCTTCACTTCAAGTTCAGGTGGCAACGAATTGCTTTCCAATTTTTGCAAGAGTTGCACTTCCTGGATCGGCTAAAAATGTTGTGAAATAATCCTTTAGTGTACTCCACGTGTTATTAAAACGTCTACTGGCCTTGTATACTGTCAATCCTTCTTCCATCACCAACCGCAATGCTTCTGTAGGTGTTTCAGCTGTGTACGAGCGAACCTCTTTATTCCGTTTTGGCGCCATTTCAGCGTCCAACCTAAGAAAATGGAACCCATTGCTGAGCTCACACACCTCGCATGCGTAACTCTACATGCGTGTAAGTTTCATATGCGAATGGTCTGTATCTTATTGTTAGCTCTGACTGGTGTTAAAATTAAACTTATACAATGAAACAGCTGTTTATAAAAAAATAAAATCTTCATCACAGATCTCACCACTGGTTGAAATGCCAACTCTCTCTGAATATTTTTTTAAAACTTCTTTCAGATGGCCAAAGATAGACCGCAAGGGCTTCCTGGATTCTACTGCCATCTGTTGGTAAAAATTTAAAACTTTCGTAATTGAACCTACGTCGTGATTGAGGAAATACGCTTTATCACCGTGTTACTTGATATCACGGAGTAACTTGACTCGACCCCCAAGTACGCGTTCAAAATATGTTTAAAATTTAATTAGACCCAGTCGTGAAGTCATTATAAACAAGTAGTTCCGTGAAGAACTAAATCCTATTTTCATATATCCTACTTATGTTAATTGCCTCTATCAACATACACAATTTCAGTTTGATTGCTGTAATAGATTCTTAGATATTGAGAACCGTATAATATTTCGGATAGTCGCCATGTTGGATTTTTATATATGTAGATCTTAGAGTTATGTGTTATTACATGAAGCTTATTGTGTACGTGTAGTATTCAAACATCAATCGCATGATTAGGACACAAGACGTAAAAACGAGACTAAAATTTCGCACAGCTGCTATCTTGTGGTTATGAAAACAATTGCATATATTGGATGCCAGTGGATTAACATTTGTATAAGCATTTACCGTACCACGTTTCACTGTACTCGGATGGTTAAAACGCGAGAAACGTCCATTTAAATATACATGGGTTGGTTTTTTAGTTTTGGCACCTTAGTTATAACTGGATTAATAACTCGCTTAGATGGTTCCAAGTTTCACAGGCCCTCGATGTAGTCCCCACCGTTGCGTACAACGTGTTCCCAGCGATGCGGAAGTCGTTGGATCCCGTTGGCACTGCCCAATCTATTAATGGTACGAAGAGAGCGCTCGGCAGTCTGCTTAACGTCTTCAATGGTACGGAAGGGCTCCCCGCGCATTGTCATCTTCATCTTGGGGATGAGGTCATAGTCGCAGGGACTGATGTCGGGAGAATATGGGGGGTGATAGAGGACGTCCCAGCCCCAGTGATCCAACAATGCCGACACAACGCCTGCTGTGTGTGCCCTAGCATTGTCATGCAGAACGATGGGCGGTGTAACCATGTGGTGGCGCCGTTTCCTTCTCAGAGCTCCTAGGAGATGGTCTTGCAGAAACGAACAATAGTACGCCGCATTAACTGTTTGCCCTCGGGGAACAGTATGGTGAATGATCACACCATCCCAATCATAGGCAAGAATCAACATTACCTTCACATTGGTGGGGGTTGGTCGAACTGTTTGTTTCCGTGGTGATCCGTGGTGCCGCCACTCGTTCGATTGGCGTTTTAACTGTGGCTCATAAGATCTGGCCCACGTCTCGTCAATGGTTATGATACGCCGTAAGAAGGCCTCTCCTTCGCGCTCATAACGCTGCAAGTGCATACGACAAGCGTCATATCGCAGCCATTTGTGCATGTCGGTTAAGTCATGCGGAACCCATTTGGACGCAATCTTCCTCATTTTAAGTCCCTCAGGATGTGGAGGACAGTTGAATGCGCCAGTCCGGTATCTTGCTCTAATTGACAAATCGTTACGTTCCGATCCACCTCTACTAACGTGGACACCATCTGTACATTGTCATCACTTACTGGTGAGTGACCAGATCGAGGCATGTGCTCCACACGTTCGCGCCCATCTCGAAAGGCTGCAACCCATCTTGCTACCGTCCTGAACGGTAACGCAGCTGCACCGCACGCTTCCTGCAATCCTCGGTGACACTGTTTAGCACTGCGACCACTAGCACACTCAATTTGTATCCACGTTCTCTGCTCCTGCTTGGAAAACATTGCGACTGTCTTTCGCGAGCGCTGGTATCACACTACTCATCTAACAGGCGCGACTGCGCACGAGCGGTGGTGAGGACAGGCGAGGTCATGTGCTCTGAGGGAGGGGATGCAGGGCAGCAACCGTCGGTAAAAGTGGCAGCGCCCAACATTGTTGCAACTTGGCACTGAAACATGGTGCCAAAACTAAAACACCAACCCATGTATATACTTCGCGTCACCGCCATGTTGAATTTGTGTCCACCAGGTTATTGAAAGTCCTATAGGTGAACGTATGTCCATAGTCTCTATGAACATTAAAAAATTCAGTTTGATTGTTGTAAAAGATTTGTAGATATTGAGAACCGTCTAAGTATTTCGGATGGTCGCCATTTTGGTTTGTTATATGTAAAGGCCATCCCAGAGCAAACAGGGTCACCAGGCACAGGCACAGGCACTGCCGCCTATCAACATCCGAACCTCAAAAAATGGAGGGATTTCAGACAACTAGTGAAAAAATTCATCACAGACAAGAGAGGAAAATTATTGCGTAGGTTCATTATGCAAACTTTCACTTCAATCGCATGATTACGACAAAAGAAATAAAAACTTAATTTTAAAATTTCGCACAGCTGTAATCTTGAGTTTATGTAAACAATTGAACTAAATTAGATGCCAGTGCATTACAATATATATTGTACCGTATTTCACTGCGCTCAGATGGTTAAATTGCGAGAAAAATCTATTAAAACGTTTCAACTTCCGCTTGCCCGCCATGTTCGTTTTGTACTTTACAGGTTTTTGAAAGTTACATAGATAAACGTGCTGTAGTGCCCTTTATCATCGTACAAAATTTCTGGGTGTTATCAGTAATAGTTCGGAGATATAGAATGCCAGTGAAATATTTCGCACAGCCGCCATCTTGAGGTTATGTAAATAATTGAACTAAATTAAATGACAGTGCATTACAATGTGTATAAACGTTTGCTGTACCAAGTTTCATTGCCTTTGAATGCTTACATCGCGAGAAAAGTCTATTTAAAAGGCGCAACTTCGTTTGACCGCCATGTTGGTTTAGTAGCTAGCAGGTTTTTGAAAGTTTCATAGGTGAACTTCTAGTGGTGCTCTTTATCACCAAACAAAAATTCAGGGTGACATCGGTAATATTTTCGGAGATATTGAATGCTGGTTAAATATTTCGCACAGTCGTCATGTTGGATTGGTGAGACGTAGTAAAATTTGAAGGGCACGGTCGGGCTCGTACAAAATGGTGCTATGACTTTACAGAGTTTCATTGAAATCGCTCCAGCCGTTTAGAAGTTATTAGGTGACACACACACACACACACACATCACATATGCGCGCGCACGCACATCACACACACACACACACACACACACACACGCACGCACGCACACACACACTGACAAAAGGTGATCTCATAAACTTTTTTTTTTTCATAAAATGAAAATAGGCCAAAAAATGGAAGCATTAGTGTCCGATACATTTTTTATAATTATTTTTAGCCTACTTTTCTCATTTTGCAAAAATGAGGAGAAAGTAGACTCTTATGAGTTCGATCCGGGCAAATGTGTGTCTGCTTGTCTGGCTGTGTGTGTGTGTGTGTGTATTCCCTCGCCCTATCAACTACTAAACGGCTGCAGCAGTCGAAATAAAATTTGGTACGAGTAAAGATCTATACCTGAATATCTCAATGCCGTATTTGAAGATGTCAGTGCTACGAACTGCTGAAAAACCGCAATTGAAATTTGAGCGCCATGTTGGATATCTTGGAAGGTATGAATGGGAGCTATTTCTAAATTGGCACACGTATAGATAATAATATTTCAGTTTAATTTCCAGGAGGCAATACATGGCAGTGTAGCCAAAAGGAGTATAAGCCTGCTGATAGGTCCAATTTTTTTAATGCATATAACTTTTACACTATCAACTGGAATTCAACCAAATTCCGTAGCCTATGTGCTATGTGTACATAAACAGATATGACTGAGCGTATTCTTAAGTCACCAGGGCTGCCAACTGTTAATAAATGCTCTCAATTTATTTTATCCAAATACCAGTATATCAGAAAGTATGCAAGCCGACAGCTTTAAACTATGCACACGTATAGTACCTGACATTCTGTCTTAATTTGTAGTAACTTATATACGTCAGTGCTACCAACATGATTCTAAGCCTGCTGAGAGGGCCAAATTTAAATACATGTAACTTCTATACTATAATTTGGATTTCAACCAAATTTCGTACGTGCTTTGTGTACCATAACAGATATGACTATGCGTATTCTTAAGAGCAACCAGGACTGCCAACTGTTAATAAATGCTGTCTCTATTTTTGCTACCCTAATATCAATATATCAGAAAGTATGCAAGCCAATAGCTCTAAACTTTGCACACGTATAGTACATGGCATTCTAGATTAATTTGGAGTAACTAATATACGTCAGTGCTGCCAACATGATTTTAAGCCTGCTGATAGGTCCAATTATGAATGTAACTTTTAACTAAGCTTAATGGATTTCATTCAAAATTAGCACAACAATAGATCATATTATTTCAGATTATTTCTGACCAATACATGCATGACATTGTTGCCAACACGATTTTACGCGCGCTGTTAGATCCAATGTTTAACTGCATGTAACGTCCATGCTATCCATTGGACTTCAACCAAATTTTGTATCCTGTACCTTAAGAAATGGAACTAAGAATATATTCAGTCATCAGGGCTGCCAACTGTAGTGCTCTTTTAGGCTACATTATGCCAGGTATACAGTATTTGGAACTAATTAGAAATTTCGATATTACCAACTTAATTTCGTCATTATTCTAGATAGATCCATATAGATTAATCATTGGCATGCATCTTAAATTTTAAGAAAAGTAGGCTCTTTAGTTCGTCACGGAACTTCTTGTTTGGTTCTTAAGTCGTGTAGCCCCGTGTACTTTGGGTGTGTGTAGAATCTGTCTGATAACCGGTGTTAATTGTGATGACTGTATTAGTGTGTGTTATCTGTTTTAGAATTTTTCAAATAGTTCCTACTTTTGCGGCCAAGCGCCACCGTCAACGACTACTAGGCCAAGTTCAGAATGTAGCTACTGGACGCCACCGCAGTCGGCTCTTGGCAACTAACGTAGAAACCTAAGAGCGTTGTTTACATTCTTAACCTATCCAATTTAGCTTCACACAGGTGCAATTAGTGGAAGGTTCTTTAACATGCCATAAATCTATGACATGGGACCGCCGGCTTTACTTCCCCTCCGAAGGAAGGCATACTGAGGGATTTTTAACGCTCTAAAAATCCGACGGCTTCGGCCGGGTTTGAACCCGCTATCTTGGGCATAGAAGCTCAGCATGCTACCGACTACGCCACCTAAGCCGCCTGAACTTCTCGTTTGAAATAGTTATTGTCTTTTACTTTACTTTTATCTGTTTATTATTTTTCTGTATTTTTGTTGTCAATAATAAATAATCTATCCCCGAGCCATTGTAATTAAATGTAGGTGATTAAAATCCCCTTGGCCTGTCCGAGAATCGAACCTGGGACCCTTCTGTCCAAAACCTAGCTTATTGATCAATTAGCCACGGAACCAGACTATACTGGGGGTACCTTTCCCTAATTGAGGTGTTAATACATTGATTATTTTGTTGTTTTGCTGCTGCTTCTGCTGCTTCACATACGGACAAAGAACTACGTTCCTATCTCCATGTAGCCTACGCTTTGTGTGAACTTTGTCCGGTACCCAATGATAATGTGCAATCTCTTTTAGTGCTTGTAACTGTATTTAAAATCTAGGATCGATGAATGCATCGTTAGTTTTGTTATAAGGTACCATTCTAGAATGTAAGGAGTAGTTGCCTCTTCACTGCTCTGCCAATTTCCTTCCTTTTTCTACGTCGGAGGATAATTTAAAAAAAATATTATGAGTCGAGGTGTTTGATTCATGATAAATATGTCGAAACATTCACTGAATTGAAGATAATTCTCGAGGCCAGTCTCAAACCACAGCAGCCACAATGCATTCTTCCAAAGCGATGCCTGCCCGCAGATCTAGTGATATTGGAGTTCGCGCTTGAATCTCTTACCGACGTCTCGCGTCTTATGTTTTTATTTGAATTGTAATCGAAATGGATATAAATAGAAAATGCTGTTAGTAGCGAGTCTGATATCACCTCGGCAGCTTATACACCTCACACAGCTTTAATAACCGGCAAGGCTCTTCCGTTCTCGCCTTAGCAAACAACAAGCGTTGATGGTCACAGGTTGTTCACATAACTGTAAATAGTTCCCCACATGGATGAGTATTTCAACTAGATGCATGGGAACTTGGAGTTGTGTCAACTTGGTATAATGTGCAAATGAGTGCGCTTAACTTCATACGCTACATGTTTTCCCCTTCAGAATGTATGTACCGTATCTAACATACTATACAACTGTAGGTAGAAAATGCTGCTAAGAAGCGAGCTTGATATCACCTCGGCAGCTTATACACCTCACACAGCTTTAACAACCGGCTAGTTTATTTATTAGAGGTTTAGGGACATCATTGTTGTCAGTCCCGTATACTTGGATATAAGTTGAATGTGTCTGAAAACCTGCAATTCTGTTGTGCTTATGGTCGAGCGTGTAGCTGTAATTCTTGGGGTTACATTAGGAGGCCCAGAACTTGCAATAAGGTACCATTCTGCTTATTACTTGGAGGAAGAGTGGTTAAATCTGCAGAAAATCTACACACAGAATGGCCGCTTTCAGCGCCGTAATTCGTTCTCCAGCTTGAACTTGCCCTTGCAGTCTTGCTGCGCGACTATCAGCTTGTTTGAAATACACTGACCGGCAAAAAAAGTGGAACACTTCAATTTTTTATGTAATTTCTTAATTTATTCCACTAAAATGTATCGGTTTTCCAATATTTGCATTATTCATGTAAATGTTAGATGGTGGCTACAGAAAATACCGAAAAATGTTTTAAAACACGCTTTAACTCACAAATTCCGTTACATTTCGGAAATCTAACAATTTTCTATTTTTAGTAATGTTCTTTTGGGCAGGTTTTTATCAAACATATTGCCAAACAAAACAGTGTTAATTTTTGCACTGCACTGCACAGGAACACTGGTCACTAAAAACGAGTGTTTCCACCCTTAGCGTCCATGACAGCTTGTAAACGCTCAGGCATACTGTTCACAACTCGTCGAATGGCATCTGCCGGGATGCGATCCCACTCCTCCAGCAGCGATGTTCTCAGTTGTGCCAAGGTGGTGTGGTCACACTGTCTGACGTTCCTTCCAAGCATATCCCATACATGTTCGATGGGATTCAAGTCAGGACTACGAGCTGGCCAGTCCATGGTTTGAATCCCCACTTCCTGCAGCTGGAGGGCGGGCATTACCCTGCATCAGCATGAAATTCTGACCAACGAAAGGCGCAAAGGGCATCACATGGTTAATCAGGATCTCTTCGATGTACCTTTGGGAATTGAGCGTCCCGTAATCGATGCACACCAACTCAGTGCGGGCCATAACGTTGATGCCACCCCACACCATAACCGAGCCACCTCCAAATGGAGTCCTGGAGGAGAAAGCAACAGGGCTGTACCTCTCCCCGCGCCTTCTCCACACACTTTCTCTTCCATCAGGAGATCTAAGGTTAAAGCGACTCTCGTCAGTGCAGAGAACAGAGGCCCACTGCTCGTGGGTCCATCCCAGATGCTGCCTTGCGAAGCGAAGACGCGCCTCTCTGTGATGTCGTTCGAGAGCGGATCCACGTGCAGGTCTCCGGGACGAAAGATGAGCTTCTTCAAACCACCTTCTTACTGTTCGCTCACTCACTCTCACATTTCTGACATTTTCCAGTTGATTTCATGCCTGGACTGCTGTGGTATGGCGATCACGCAGAACTTGCAGGGTGAGAAATCTGTCATCTCTGGCACTTGTGCTTCTTCTACGGCCTTACCCTCGTCTCCTGTCGTTTGTTTGGAGTTCTCCGTAACGTTGCACTGCACGGTGAATGCTACAGAGAGATGATCCAATGACCTCAGCAACATAACGGAAGCTGCTGCCATCCTCCACCAATGCAACTGTCTGTGCAGCTCCTTCATGGCTAAGAGGCATGTTTTAGCGTGAACTGCACATGGATAACCTACTAAAATGTATGACAATGGTTCCCAGGTGTTCAACAAATGCCAGTTGCTATCCCTAGAACAACAATAAGCGAGCGGCAACACTCATACACCTTAAGCGCTTACAGTGCACTTCCCGCCATAAAACCATTAGGATAGGCTCATCGAAGATTGGGGGTAATTGGTGGTAATAAACCACCCTAAGAAATGTCATATTATCAATTTCTATTCACGGATGTTTCAGGTGTGTGTTCTAATGCGTGAAAAGCTTTTAAAATGTGATTACATCTTTTTCATGGCTAATTTTATACTTTTTACATTACTTTTTTAACTGTTCCACCTTTTTTTTGCCGGTCAGTGTAAATGGTCGAGCTTGTCCAAATTGAATCATCCCTGCTGCCAGTTATACGGGACCCGTTGAGGTTCACCGCAACAGGTACCCTTTGGGGCACACGAAGTTCAGCAGCAGAGGGCATAGGGCGTGATACATAAGGGAGTAAAGAATACAGGGAACTGCATTAAGGTATTTACATTGAAGCCAACTTGCTAAATACAGAAGTAGATGATTCGAGGGAAGTGTTGCACTTCCAATTGTGAAAATATGCCTTGCTCTACAAAATATTATGGTTCTATTAGTCTCATTTTCATTTGAGACTGATTTGCCATTCAGCGTCCAGTCTATAGAGCTGCATAAATCCTGTGCATGCCGAGGGGGAAGTGCCTGTTCGAGGCACTGGGACCCCGGGCAATACCTGCTATGCCAGGTAGGTATTGCCTTGGCTGGGTGGCGCCCACAGTGATAGCCCCCGTTCGGAGTGGGCAGTATTCGGGGAGGATTTCGTCCGGGATGCCATCAAAGCGATCACGGACACCTGTACAGCGTGGCACACTCAAAAAGCCGTCTCCTGAGTGTCGAGCTAATCTCAAGGTGTACACGCCTTGGGATGAAGCCCTTAATAGAAGATTCCCCGCTGATAGGTCTCCTCGCTACCTGGTAGCTACGAGGACTGACGGGGGTGATTTTAAACTAGTAAAATCAATAATTTTTTTCTGAGGAAATCGAGGGGAAATTTGGGGACCTAAGCGGGATTTCCAAGCTCCGGAGCGGTCAGCTGCTGCTGCACACCGTTGATCGGAAGCAAACCGAAGCGTTGGTGGAATGCACGCAATTCGGCGAAATTCCCGTTAAGGTCTCAAAACACGAAACGCTGAATGAGGTCCGAGGAGTTATTTTCCATCGTGACCTCATTTTAAATAGCGATCCGGAATTGTTGCGGGATCTGGGGAAGAGAGGCGTCACCAAGATTAGGCGCATCACCCGAAAGATTGGAGAGAACAGCGTCGATACCGGCGCTTTTATTCTCCATTTTGAGGGTGATGTAGTACCTAAGCAGGTGAAGGTCACATCGTACCACTGCGATGTTCGACCGTACATCCCTCCAACTATGCGCTGCTATCAATGCCAGAAATTCGGGCATGTTTCCGCCAGGTGCACTGCCAAGGCCGTGTGTAGAGAGTGTGGCAAGGGGACACATGAGGGTGAGAGGTGTACGCCTCCCCCGATTTGTCCTAACTGCCAAGGAAGCCACTCTCCACGATCGAAGCAGTGCCCTGAGTTCTGTAAGGAAGCAAAAATTCAAGAAATAAGAACTCTTGATAGGCTTTCATATCACGACGCTCGCAAGAAGTACCGTGATATGAATGCCCCCGAATTTCGGGTATCGTTTGCAGCTGCAACGACGCCCTCATTCACCCCTGCCGCATCTTTACCGAGTGTAGTACCCTCGACGCCCGTATTTTCAGCAGTATTAAAATCACCCCCCGCTGTACCAGCGAAAAATGTCAGCCCGAAGGAGGTACAACAACCTTCTTCGGCCCAGCAAAATAAGGCGCCGGTTATACCATCTAAACCGGCGCAATCGGAGAAGAAGTCATCTTCTTCTCCGAAACGGTCGGCGAATAAGTCTTCCCCAGTTAGAGGGGGAAAGAAGACTTTGCCGACCAGGGCTGGTCCTTCTTCCAGCTCACCTAATACGAAAAATATAGGGGAGACGAGGGAGACGGTTCGTCGCCGTCTCTCTCGCCTTCCTGCTGACGGGGTGGCTACTGTCTCTGCTGGCCTTTCCGCTCCCACTACCACCAAGGGAGCGAAGCCTGCTGAAGCCAAGCCCGTCCGTATGGAGGAACTCCCCTATAGAAAAGAAAATAGATCGGCGGAGGAGAGGGGAACGGTTCAGCGCCGTTTCTCTTCCTCTCCTAAAGGCAGGGCTGCTCACGTATCTGCTGGCCATCCCGCTCCCACCACTACCAGTGGAGCGGTGCCAGCAGGAGCGACCTTGTTTTATAAGGACCCGGCGTCTGTGGGGAAGGGACCATCTACTTCCCCGAACACACGTCGGCGCCGATCCAAGAAGAAATCTCTTCGGGACGTGTCGGCGACCGACACCCAGTCTTCGGACCGGGAGAAAGTCCCTCGACACCGCTCTCGCTCGTGAGGTCCGACGACGACCGCGCGCAACCCAAGAGAGCGCCCGCTCCATTTTCTTCGTCTTCGGAAGGAGATGTGGAGATTGAGGTGTGCTCTCCTGCCCCATCATCTCCAACTAGAGATGGGGAAGGGTGGCAAACGGTCAAGCATAAGTAGAAGACCCACTTCTACTTAAGTCCACACCATGGCACTATTACAATGGAACTGTAATAGCTATTCTGTTCATCTCGCTGAGTTACGACATTTAATATCTTCGTTTTCGGCAACCATTGTCTGTCTTCAGGAATCCAGGTTTCGTCCTGGACATGAGACAACAATGCGTCACTTCAAACTCTTCTCTAAAGACCGGGTGGACGGAGCTGTGGCCGCTGGTGGCGTCTGCACTCTCGTCCACTCTAGCCTCTTTAGTGAAGAGGTGCCGTTGCGTACTCAGCTAGAGGCAGTTGCAGTTCGTACTTCGTTGCCAGTAATGGCAACAGTATGTAACGTGTACATCCCGCCTGATTCTCAGCCGGATTACGACCAGCTGGTGGATCTAGTCTCTCAGCTCCCCCCTCCTTTCCACCTTCTGGGAGATGTTAATGCCCACAACACCATCTGGGGCTCCGCTACCACTAGCGGTAAAGGGAGAGATTTTGAGAGGCTGATAAGGCGGCTGGACCTGTGTCTGTTGAACACAGGGGAGCCTACGCACTTCTCTATTGCACACGGTACTTATTCAAGTATCGATATTACCCTGTGCAGTCGTGCACTGGTTCCCCTGCTACAGTGGGGTGTACACGATGACCTTTGTAATAGTGACCATTTTCCAATTATCGTTACTCTTCCGAACCAGAGAGCCATCGAGTTACCAAGTCGATGGCTTCTCCGTCGGGCTGATTGGCCAACTTTCAAGGCACGTGCGGTGTTTGCCGAAGATACCTTTGAGAGTGTCGACGATCATACCATTCACATAACGAATGGTATTTTGGCTGCTGCTGAGGAAACAATACCTTCCTCATCCGGCAACTTACGCCGGGAGCTTGTCCCTTGGTGGACAGCCGAGATTGCAGCAGCCATTAAAGATCGTCGACGTGCTTTCAAATGCTATCGGAGGCAAAACACTATGGCCAACCTTATCACCTTCAGAAGGATGCGTGCTAGAGCCCGATATCTGATTCGGGAGAGTAAGAAAACGACGTGGGAAAAGTATGCGTCGTCCATGATGGCGCATACTCCTTCATCTCAAGTGTGGACTAAGCTTCGTCGGATCTCCGGACTCCCGACATCACTATCGATACCCGGAGTGTCCATCAATGGAGACATCATCACGGACCATCTCGCCATTGCCAACAGCATTGGCTCGCACTTCTCCGATGTATTCTCTCCGGGAGTTACGATCCTACATTTCTGACTCTGAAGCCGGAGGCAGAGACTCACCCCTTGTCCTTTGCCACTGCTGCTTCGGAGTCCTATAATGTACCATTCTCTGAATGGGAACTGCGCAGTGCGCTTGCACTGTGCAGGGATACGGCTCCTGGACCGGATAACATACATAATCAAATGTTAAAACATCTGTGCGAATCCAGTATAAAAAAACTGTTGATCCTCTTCAATCGTATATGGATTGAAGGGGAGTTTCCTTCTCAATGGCGATAGGGGATCGTGATACCGATTCCTAAGGCTGGAAAGGATCCCAAGTTTATAAGCAGCTATAGGCCCATTTGTTTAACAAATGGCCTATGTAAGCTGCTCGAAAAGATGGTGAACCGTCGACTGGTGTGGTTCTTGGAGGATAAAGGTCTCCTGTCTGAGTACCAATGTGGATTTCGCTCTCATAGGTCCACCACTGACCATCTGGTGCGACTTGAGAGCGCCATACAGGAGGCTTTTTTCCGAAAGCAGCTCCTAGTCACGGTTTTCTTTGACCTCGAGAAAGCCTACGACACCACATGGCGCTACGGGATCCTTTCCACCCTTCACAAGTGGGGACTCCGTGGTAACTTACCGAGTTTGATTGCTAATTTCATGTCCGTCTGACTCTTCCGTGTAAGGGTCGGTAGGACATTATCGCAATACTATATTCAAGAAAATGGAGTTCCTCAGGGTTCAGTGCTGAGTGTCTCCTTGTTCGCGATTGCCATTAATGGCATTGTTGCCGCCGCCGGGTCCGCGGTAGTTCAATCGCTGTATGTAGACGATTTAGCTCTGCATTACAGCTCTGGAAGTATGGCAGTCGTGGAACGGCAATTGCAGCTAGCTATCAACCGGGTCGACAGGTGGGCTCACGACCGGGGTTTTCGTTTTTCAATAGCAGCGAAAACCTCCGTCGTCCATTTTTGTCGGCTACGGAGGCTACACTTACACCCTGAACTACATCTCAGGGATGCTGCGTTGCCGTTGGTTGACACTTATCGCTTCCTGGGGCTCCATTTTGACAGCAAGTTAACGTGGCAGCACCATATACGGCAATTGAAAATGACATGTATCAGGAAATTGAACATGCTCAAGTTTCTTAGTGGCACTACGTGGGGGGCTGACCGTGCGGTGCTGCTACGGTTCTACCAAGCCCTCGTCCTGTCCCGGCTAGATTATGGTTCTGCGGCATACGGTTCAGCAAGGCCGGCAACCTTGAAAATGCTGGACAGTATCCACCATAGTGGCGTTAGGCTGGCTACCGGTGCCTTCCGGACCAGCCCGATACCGAGCCTACTCGCCGAATCGGGTGTTCCACCTTTAAATTATAAACGCCAACATATGCTTTTAGCATATGCTGCCAATGTGCGTCAAATGCCGCAACACCCGACCTATCAAGCTCTCTTCGGTATCCAAAACCACCTGGGGTACGCCAACCGGCCTCGTGCCACTCGGCCGGTTGGTATTAGACTTGATAGCTCGTGTACTGAAATAGGAGTGGCTGTAGGTCCCTGTATGATCCGGACATCTAGCGAGGTGCCTCCGTGGCAAGTCCCGCGTCCGGAAATTCGGTTAGATCTTCACCAAGGTCCTAAGGTGAACACGGATGCGTCCGTTTACCGGAGGCAGTTCCACAGCATAGTTCACCAATTTCCGAACGCTGGCATTCTATACACGGATGGTTCGAAGGTGGACGAAAAGGTGGGTTGTGCTTACGTTATTGATGGTGCGAATACCAAGATCTCTTTACCTGAGGCCTGTAGTGTGTTTACTGCGGAGCTCGTTGCCATCTATGAAGCTCTGCAGTTTGCACTACAGGATCCACGAATCCACTTTCTCGAGTGTACCGACTCTTTTGAGTTCGTTGCAGTCAATTGCTACATGTTTCCCGCAACATCCCCTAGTTCAGCGAATCCACGACCTACTAGCCGGGCTGTGCCACGCTGACACTCGAATCACCTTTCTGTGGCTTCCAAGCCACATGGGAATTCGGGAAATGATTTAGCAGATCAAGCTGCAAAAGATGCGGTATCACTACCACCTCGACCAATGGAGGTACCCGCTAGAGATATTCGCTCTCAGTTACGCCTACAAGTACTGGCTTTTTGGGAGAGTCAGTGGCTAGCTGACCCACTGCCCAGTAAACTGAGAGCGATCAAGGGAACTACTCGCGTGTGGCGGAGCTCCTTCCGAGCCCGGAGAGAGTCCGTCATTTTGTGTAGGCTAAGGATAGGTCATACAGGATCCACCCACTCGTACCTAATGAGAAGGGAAGACCCCCCCCCCACTTTGTACCTGTGGAGCCGTATTCACCGTGGCCCACATTTTCACAGAGTGTGTGGATCTTGCTGACTTACGATGAAACCTTGGTTTGCAGACGACACTCAGACTTATATTAGCCGATGACGCGTTGGCTGCTGATCGCGTTATCCGCTTTATAAGTGAGAGTGGGTTAGGGCCAGCAATCTAAATTTTCCAGTGAACATTGACTCAACGACTTGTTCGTTTTTGAATGATGTTTTTGTTTTTCTGTATTTTTTGTTTTTATTTAATTTTTTGTTTTTGTTTTATGAATTTTTTGGTCCTTTAAAAATTGAGATGTCCACCTCAAAATTTTAAATTCAATTCAAAATTTGTATTCTTTAATCCGTGTTAAGAGGGGCAGATGACCTCGTAGTTCCGCCCCTTAAAACAACAATAACTAACTAACTATAGAGCGTCTCTACCTAAGACAGTATGCACTCATATGTCCTGCAATTAGCTTCGTCCTCTTCTACTTCGGCGATGTTGCCATTTCCCAATAATGCAAAGTGATAAATCTAAGAAAATGTTTGCATGGTCTTATAGAAAATTTTCCGCTCTTTGTGATGATGTAAAATTAAAAGACATAAGTTAAACAATTAACACATGGTCAAATTTTCAAAATTACGATATTTTAGCACGACTCTATATTTAGGCTATGCACATTTAACTTATCACGCCATAGCTAATGAACTAATGATCACAACAGGTTAAGAATTTATTTTTATATATTGCCTGATGATGGTAGAAGATAACCTATTTCTCAGGACAGTAATTTGTTTCATAATAAGAAAGTTATATATTTTTTTCTTACATGTTACTTGCAAATTCCAGGATGGTATCACAGAAAAGTTAGGTAGTGAGCAACTTTTTTGCTGTTGACTTTACATCGGTAACTAAACGAGAAGAAATGTTCATTAATGCCTGAAATAGTTTTAAAAACAAACCAGAGCTCGGTATCAGCATTCATAAGTTATCTCACTTCGCGTACTGCCCCCGTCCAGCGATACTTGACGCAGTTTGTTTATTCAGGTGGCCCAGTAAACTGCGAGTGATCGAGGGAACTACTCGCGTGTGGCGGAGGTCCTTCCGGTCACGGAGGGAGTCCGTCATTTTGTGTAGGCTAAGGATAGGTCATACAAGATCCACCCACTCGTACCTAATGAGAAGGGAAGACTCCCCCCCACACACTTTGTACCTGTGGAGCCGTTTTCACCGTGGCCCACATTTTAACTGAGTGTGTGGCTCTTGCCGACTTACGAAGAAACCTTGGTTTGCAGATGACAATCAAACTTATATTAGCCGATGACGCGGTGGCTGCTGATCTTGTCATCCGCTTTAAGTGAGAGTGGGTTAGGGCCAGCAATCTAAATTTTCCAGTGTACATTGACTCAAAGACTTGCTCTTTTTTGAATTCTGTTTGTTTTTGTTTATTCCGTAATTTTTCATTTTTTCATTATAATTATTAGTTTTTTTTGTTTTATTAATTTTCGACTTTTTCATATTTAGATGTCCACATCTAAATTATTAATTTCATTCAAAATTTGTATACTTCAATCTGTGTTAAGAGGGGCAGATACCTCGTAGTTCTGCCTCTTAAAACCTCAATAACTATCTCCACGACTGCGTTTGATGAGCGTATGAAAAGATTCTGTGCTACCCCAGAGCTCAGTGTTATTAAATTTGTTTGAGGTGTGAAGTTAAACTGTGCAGTGAAGTGGTCCTTGTGTTTTTCATGAATTGTGTTAATTAGATTAAGTGATTATATTTATTATCATTATTTTATTTTATGATTGTAATATTCACTATGAATACATCAACTAGAAAGCGCGGTAGTATTGGCAAATTGCACAGTAGAGAACGAATTATAGTACTGAATGTATTTAATTATTTCTTAAAGAACATGAACGTCTTAGGCCACTTCGGGCTCGTGGATCGTGGTTTGCTTTGGTTTATGCCGGGAATAAACAAGGATTCGTTAATGGTGCCGAGTTAACTTTCCTGTGCCAAAAGAACACGGCTGACGCCCACAACGAGATGACAGGTGAACTGTATGAAAAGTGGTTCGCCGAGCAATTGTTGCCCAATGTTCCCGAAGGATCTATCCTAGTAATAGACAATGCAGGCTATCACAGTCGGAAAAGCGAACTTTTACCTACAACGTCATGGAGAAAATACCGGATTGTAGACTGGCTCACTTAAAAGGCGATCCCTTTTCGAAATGATATGCTAAAGTGGGAGCTTCTTTTTATTATAAATCAAAACAGAGACAGATATGATAAATACATTATTGACGAGATGGCTAAATCAGCAGGAAAATATGTTCTTCCCTTGCCACCATACCACTGTGAACTTAATCCCATCGAAATGGTATGAGCGCAAGTGAAGAACCATATAAAATTGAACAACGTCTCATTCAAAAAACAAGATATGAATAATTCAATTTCGGCTGCATACTACCAAGTGACCACAGCAAATTGGGCAAACTACGTGAACCACACCAAAAAAAATCGAAAGTGAACTGTGGAAAGCAGACGAGATTCAAGATGACGAGGAACAATTCTTGATAGGCTTGTCATCTTCATAATCATCATCTTCATCTTCTTCCACTTTCAATGGATCGCCATCTGGTTCCGATTCGGCTGAAACTGGACCATCCAGGGACACGGAGTAATTTATGGAAGGGTTAACACCACTACCACAGGATAAGTGGCCAGGCCTGAATGTGTGTGATGTAGCCTATATTAACTTTCAATTTTCTGATATTATTATAATCGTGGATAATGTCATATTATAATTTATTATTTATAACCTATGATATTCGAGAAAATTTAATATTATTATAACATATAATATTATCATATTCGTGAATTATAGAAAATTATAAATTACGAGTGGACCTGTGCGAGAACTCGCATAATGGGTTGTGTGCGCCCCATATGTACAGACTACCCACCCGGCTCTAGTGCTATGTGGGCTGAAAGCGACACAGTTCTGCAGGGGTTTATTTGTTTAAAAGCACTTAATAAATAAATAAACATATTTCAATTGATTTTTCCAGAAATGCAAGATCTTTCCTGTACTATTGAGACGATTTGGAAGATTTTGGTACAAACTACACCTTCTAACTCCCTCTGGTTTAGGAGCTTGAGGTTTGGGAAACCTTATTTAAAAGGTACAAGCTGTACCCGGCATGCGTTGCAATGCCAATCAAAGAAAGTGTTGGCGTTGAAATTCTGTTTCTTGAAGTGCTTTTGGATACACAACATGTTTTTCAATTTCCGTTAACTGCCTCTAAGCTATCGTAAAATGGGTTTTCTAATTTAGAACCATTCGTGGGAGCGTGCACAACAACTTGCAAAAGTTCCATCGCAATCGGATGAATGGCATATGAACGTATACGGGATTTTGTTTGAACGATTCGTGCGCTGTCACTCATTTGTTGAATCTACTCGTACGCTACCTATTGAGAAATGGATTTACTAAGTCGAAACCCTACCCTGGCGTGTACACAATAACTCATCAAGGTTTCATCACAATCGAAGAAGGTTATTTGAACGCATAGGGGATTTTGTTAATACGCTTCGCGCGTCGTCACCCATTTGTTGCATATACTCGTGCGCTACCTATTGTGAAATGGATTTACTAAGTCAAAACCCTTCCCTGGCGTGTACACAATAACTCATCAATGATTCATCGCGATCGGATGAATTGTATATGCACGTATACGGGGTTTTGTTTAAACGATTCGTGCGCTGTCACTCATTTGTTGAATCTACTCGTGCGCTACCTATTGAGAAATGTATTACTAAGTCGAAGCCCTTCCCTGGCGTGTACACAATAACTCATCAAGGTTTCATCGCAATCGAAGAATGTTATATGAACGCAATAGGGGATTTTGTTGAAACGCTTCGCGCGTCGTCACCCATTTGTTGCATCTACTCTTGCGCTACTTATTGTGAAATGAATTTACTAAGTCCCCTTCCCTGGCGGGTACACAGTAACTGATCAATGTTTCATCGCAATCGGATGAATAGTATATGAACGCATACCTGATTTTGTTTAAACGATTCGCGCTCCGTCACTCATTTGTTGAATCTACTCGTGCGCTACCTACTGTAAAATGTATTTACTAAGTTAGAAACCGTCACGTAAGTGTCCACAACATCTCACCCAAGTTTCATCGCTATCGGACTAATGGGATATGAAGACATAGGGGACTGTATTGAAACGCTCCGCGTGTCGTCGTTCATTTGTCGAATCTACTCGTGTGCTACCTACTGTGAAATGTATTTACTAAGCCAGAAACCTTCCTTGGAGTGTCCACCATATTTCACCCAAGTTTCACCGCTAACGGCAGAATGGTATATGACCTTATACGGGACTTTGTTGAAACGCTTCGCGCGTCGTCCCTCATTTCTTGAATCAACTTGTGCGCTGCATATTGTATAGTGGATTTACTAAGCCAGAAATTTTCCATGACGTGTACACAACATCTCACCCAAGTTTCATAGCTACGGACGAATGGTACATGGATGCATACGGGACCTGGTTGAAACGCTTCGCGTGTCGTCGCTCATTTGTTGATTCTACTCTTGCGCTACATATTGTAATATGGATGTACCCAGCCAGAAACCTTCCCTGGAGTGTACACAACATCTCACCCAAGTTTCATCGCAATCGGATGAATGGTATGTGAAGGTATACGGGACGTTGTCGAAACGCTTCGCGCGTAGTCACTCATTTGTTGAATATAAACGTGCGCTTCGTATTGTAAAATGGATTTACTTAGCCAGAAACCTTTCCTGGAGTGTACACAACAATTCACCAAACATTTATCACTATCAGACGAATGGTATATGACTTTATACGGGACTTTGTTGAAACGCTTCGCGTGTCATCGCTCATTTGTTGAATCTACTGGTGCGCTACCTATTGTAAAATGTATGTACTAAGACAGAAACCTTCCCTGGAGTGTACACAACATCTCACCCAAGTTTCATCGCTATCGGATGAATGGTATATGAAATTATATGGGACTTTGTTGAAACGCTTCGCGCGTCGTCGCTCATTTGTTGATTCTACTCGTGCTCTACCTATTTTTAAAGGGATTTACTAAGCTAGAAACCTTCCCTGGAATGCATACAAAATCTCAGCCTAGTTTCATCGCTATCGGACGAATGGTATATGAACGCAAACGTGATTTTGTTGAAATGCTTCGCGTGTCGTAGCTCATTTGTTGAATCTACTCGTGCGCTGCCTATTGTAAAGTGGATGTACTAAGCCAGAAAATTTCCCTGCAGTGTACACAATATTTTACGCAAGTTTCATAGCTATCGGACGAATGGTATATGAATGCATACGGGACTTGGTTGAAACGCTTTGCGTGTCGTCGCTCATTTGTTGAATCTACTCGTGCGCTATCTAGTGTGAAATGTATTCACTGATTTTGAAACCTTCACGTAAGTGTACACAACATCTCACCCAAGTTTCATCGCTATCGGATGAATGGTATATGAACACATAAGGGACTTAGTTGAAATGCTTCGCGCATCGTCGCTCATTTGTTGAATCTACGCGTGCGCTACCTATTGTAAAATGGATTTACTAAGTCAGAAACCTTCCTTGGAGTGTACTCAACATCTCACCCAAGTTTCATCGCAATCGGACGAATGGTATATGAACGCATAGGAGACATACCCACAGACATACAGACAAACTATCACGTAACATTGATTTTTATATATATATATATAGATTATATAGTAAGATTGGTCTATAATGTGTGCATTAAAATTGCGCTCTGAGCTTTGGTTTATCATATCTAAATTTTGTACCGTCGTTCACTGCAAGGCATGAGGTACTATATGTTTCCGTCCCACGAGTTCCATTCCCATGAGTTCCGAAAACAAATTTCTTAGGTAAAACGTCCCATGAGTTCCGAACTCGTATTCACGCCTGAGTAAATAATCTAATGAGTCCTGCTAGTTCCGAATGTCTCTGAGGTTTGAAGTTGGAGCTATCAAAGCGATAGAAGAAGTATTGCGAAGAGTCCAAGTGCAAGGCTGTTTTTTTTTCTACTTAAACTAAAGTATTTGGAGAAAAGTGCAAGAAATTGGGCTTTCCAGTATGTATAAAACTAGGCAGGAAATCAGAAACACTTATCAGACAGTGTGCTGCACTTGCATTCCTCAAACCAGAAAAAGTAGAAGACGATTGGCTACACATTCATAGCACGGCCCCGGACAATGAAAAGTTAATCGACTTTTTTGATTACTTTGTCGAGCAATGGCTTGAAAACGTGCATATTCCGATTGAAATGTGGAATTGCCATGGGAGGAGGCATAGAACGAACAACTCTGTAGAAGGTTGGAACCATAAGCTGAATTTGAAATGCGGAAAACCACATCCTCGTGTAAGAGACTTGGGTGTTGTGTTTGAAGGAGTCTCAAAATTAAGACGAAAAAATTGTGCCGGCAGAGTTGAATTTGCAAGCCACGAAAAGGAAAAGAAAATATGTTGCAATGGATGGCAGAGTCCAAAGAGCAACTCAACAGTTTGAAGAGACCGGTGATTTAACAGTATTTTTAAGAAATGTTTCTATTGCTGTACATATTGATTAGAGTATAGTCAAACAAGTCAAGTCAACCCCTGGCACTATACAGCCCATGACGGGCTAAGGCCGACCAAGCGACCGCTGCCCAGCCATTTGGCCTGCAGATATTGGGGAGACGCGTGATCAGCGCGTCGGGTCCCCTCGGCCGTTAATCTTGGTATTCGTGATCGGGGCGCTGTCTCACTGTCAGACAGCTACTCAATTGTCCTCACGAGGCTGAGTGCACCCCGTTCCAAACCTCACGTCAGTTTTAAAATCTCTGACGGAACCGGGGATCGAACCCGGGGCCTCCGGGTGAGAGGCAGGCGTGCTACCCCAACACCACGGGGCCGGCGATTAGAGTATGGTTGGTTGGTTCTTAAGTTCAGGGGCTGCGACAACGTGGTCATGTAGCCCCGTGTATTTTGGGTGTGTGTAGAATCTGTCTGATAACTGGGGTTAATTGTGATGACTGTATTAGTGTGTGTTATCTGTTTTTTAGTTTAAGTACTGCAACTTAGAATTTTTCAAATAGTTCCTACTTTTGCCGCCAAGCGCCACCGTCAACGACTACTAGGCCAAGTTCAGAACTTAGCTACTAGACGCCACAGCAGTCGTCTCTTGGCAACGAACGTAGAAACCTAAGAGCGTTGTTTACATTCTTCACCTGTCCAATGTACTTTCACACAGGTGCAGGTTCTTTAACATGCTTTACTTCCCCTCCGAAGGAAGGCATACTGAGGGATTTTTAACGCTCTAAAAATCCGACGGCTTCGGCCGGGTTTGAACCCGGTATCTTGGGCATAGAAGCTCAGCATACTACCGACTACGCCACCGAAGCCGCCCGATTAGAGTAGGCTAAGAATAATTCAGTTAATGGATCAATTTGACGAAGCTAGGTGCTGATAACTAAGTGACTTCTAAACAAGATAAAAGACAGTTCAAAGACGAAGCGACATGCTGATACTATTTTAAGAACTTTGTCAATATAACTCAAAACGGATTATTTTGACGAAGGCACATGCTGATACAGATATCGGAGCTACTGGTCCATGGCGTCCACCCCCATCTGTTGAGGAGCCAATTCATTAAAGAGGGCACGCACTCCCGCTAACAATGGACCTTATTTGTTTCAGTACTAAACAAATTAATACAATTTTGCTGTAGAAAACAAAGCTGGAACTCCCTCAGGTAGTATTCGGAACTGATGGGACTCGCTCAGGTGGTGTAATGGCAGATAGCTAATCCGCTAAAGAATGTGGAACTGGTGGGAATCGGAACTCATGGGAATCGAAACTCATGGGAAGACACGGTACTATATACAACAAACAATATTTCGGAAATTTCAGAATTTTGCGTAAAACCGCGCCTGTGTACGAGTTATGTTACATCATGTGCCTGGCCTTGCAGAACTCTGTATATGCAGATCTATCATCTGTGCGCCCTATTTAACGCGTACTGTCTTTTAAGGTAGAGACGCTCTATAGTCTGAAAGCCTCTGTTTGCGATTAAGTCATCTCCATGATCCCCTATTAGCAGTTAGCACTGCAGCCTCCTCTGCTTCTGCACCTGTCATTTTGAAATCGGTCAGCAATTAATCTACCTATTGCCTCCTAGTTCTACTGCTGCTTCTCTTACCCTCTACAGTCAATCCCATGAACATCTTATAGTGTGGGACTCAGCATTGCAGGTCTGAAGGTCAACCAGCCCTCCGCTCCGCTCTCCTCCCCGCGCACGGCGGTGTTGCCATGCCATTGCACCGTACCTTCAGTCGCGTGCTGGATGCGAGAACGTACAGGACAACACCGCACCGACTACGCGTGACCTTCAGGCTTGCAATGCTTTGACCCGCACTATAGGTAATTTCCCCTCCCCCATTCTCATCACATGACCTCCCCCCATCACCATCTGAGTGGGCTCATAAGAACAGCTTCTACTAGCGTGTTGATTTCTAACTGAGCCTTTACCTCTTCATTACGAGTACCCTCCTGCCATTGCTCCCATCTGATGGTCCCAGCAATCATTCGTGCCATCCTCATTTCAGTTACCTCTAGCTTATGTATGATATATCCTGATTCTGCATATTAATTTGCATATTAAGGCTTTCACGGCCCGGATTATTATATAAATAATTCATGCTTTTGGGCTAATGCCGTGTGTATTTTTAATTTAAACCATACGTTTCGGAGAAACCTTGCCTCCTTTTTCAATGGAAATAAACAATTGAAAAAGGAGGCAAGGTTTCTCCGAAACGTATGGTTTAAATTAAAAATACACACGGCATTAGCCCAAAAGCATGAATTATTTATATCCTGATTCTACCCAGCTATCACTTCCATACAGCAAGGTCGGTCTAAATACTGAGCGATGTAGGGGGAAGTTACGTCGCTACTCAACTTCTTTCTTGCAGCATACTGTAGATCGCAACTAGGAACTCACTGCATTGGCTTCTCAGCGCCTATACTACCATCCTGAGAGAGTGTACAGCCTAAGTAGGGCCTGCTTAAAATGATTCACCTGATCCAATTATTTAGTTCCTCCTATCTAGCATGCTATTTTCTTGTGTTTCCTTCCCCACCGACATAACCTTCGTTTTTGAAATGCTAATATCCATACCATATTCCCTAAATTTCTGTTCAAGTTTAAACATGTTGGCTGAGTATGTCATTACAGCCATGTCATCGGCATAAGCCAGACTGCTAACCTGGTTTCCACCTGATTGAATCCCACCTAGACAGTTTTATGACCTTCAGCAAATAGTCTATATATAATACAAACAGTAGTGGTGAAAGATTACAGCTTAGCCTCACTCCTATATTAAACCAAGAACTCATCCTACCATCAAATATGTCACTGCCTTTATCAGCCTCCCCTCAATACCATAATCCCTCATGATGCTCAGCATATTATTTTGCCCTTTAATATTCTATCGCACGCTTGGTGTAGATCTACAAAACACAAACACTAATAATGACTCATTAACTTGGCGCATACTAAAATTCTGATCCTGTCATCCTCGTTGTGGCCTAAAGCCACACTGTATTTCAACCATCTCAATCTCAGCCAATGTTCGAACTTTCCTTTCTACAATGCCTGTGTACACTTTGCTTGGGATACTTATCAAAGATGTGCCTTTATAATTGTTGCAATTTTACCTTATAAATACGGGCGATCACTGATTTTGTCCAGTCGGAGGGTACTGTACCTTTCCTAAATTCCATGCCGATTCGAATATTCTATGCAACCATTTAATCCCTGCTTTACCATTTCTGGCCGAATTTCATCTACTACTCCCGCTTTGTGACACTGTAGTTTATATTTACCACCCTCTTTACTTCCTCAACCGTGATCTTGTTCCCGTCCTCTTTCTCCTCCTGCATAATCTCAAAATCTGCCACATGCCAGATCAGTCTGAGTGTACATTTAGCAAGTTTTCGAAGTATTCGTGCCATCTTCCCAGTGCTTCGTTGACGTCTACAATGAGTTTCCCGAAGTAAGCCTAAACACGCTTAGTTTTTTTTCTTTTTCTTCCGTTTCTAAGAGTCTTTACAAGGTCGAACATCAATTCCCCTCAATTTTCCTTAATTCCACTCGTTAAACCAAGGGACCCAAAAATGAGTTCCTCAACTCCGCTCAGGCTTTGGCAAGGGGTTGGCAAAGGGGTTATCCCCAATGACGTAAACAAATGCCATAACCCTCCTGCTCGCATACCAAGGCCCTGGTCAAACACCTTCTGCAGCGCATGAGCGAATTCTTGAATGCAGCTGATTTTTCCGTTCTAGGCTGGAAAACAGTATTTTCAGCATCCGCAGCTGATATCGAAAGTATTTTTGGTACAAATTATACACCTATTATTATCTAAATTTAATTTTATAATGTCTGACTAGGTTAAAAAACATACAAACATCTCAGGGGCGGATCCAGGGGGGGGGGGGGGGGCAAGAGAAAAGAAAAGAGGGAAAAAGTGAAAGGAAAAGGGGGAAAGCGAAGGAGAGGAGATAAGGGGGAGGAGAGATTCGAAGGAGGAGACGCACAAAACGAACTATAAACAACGATTTTAACCTAACTAGTATTCAGTTAATAATCGTGCAATATACATTAAATTATCTAGCCGCGTCGCTCTCTTCTCGCTACCCCGCTCGCACTGTTGCTACTGTTGTGACGAGCCGAACCGCCGAGCAGCCGCCCGGCCGCGCCTGTCCGAACGGTGCCGAGTACAAACGAACAATCCTCTTCGGTCCGCTCCACCCGCACCTGAGATGTCTCTCGAAGTAAATTGTATGAAGACTTCATAAGCTTTATAAATCTCGGAGAAACAGTCCACAACCGTTTAAAGGGAAAGTAAAAGGAAGAAAATAAGACGAAATCCCAGTATCCGAACAGGAAGATATCGCCCGAAACGAAGGGAATGTCGATGGAAAGAGAAATGAAATTAATACTGAAGGGCTAGCGGAAGAATTGCCAAATCCGAAAACTGAAGAAGAGCAGCTAAATGATGACAATACTGAAAAGGCAAACAGCGTGACGGAAACAGAAACCGAGCGAGATCTACAGGAGGGAAAAGAACCAAAGAAAGCAGAAACCGAAGAAGAAATCATAGATGCCGCTGGAAAGAAGAGACCTCAGGAACCGGAAACAGAAGAGGACGTGTAAATCCAAATGTGTGAAAAAATTAAGAGAACAGCAGAAACGGAAATACAAGCAAGATGGAGAAGAAACTAAGGAGGATTCGAAGAGAAAATTTCAAGCCAAAAATAAAACCAAGAAACAAGAAACCAAAGAAATTGCAGAGCCTACTATCAAGAAAAAGAAGAAAGAATGTGGCAGAACCAGAGGATGAAGATGAATACGACCAACAAACAAGAAATGAAGATGCAGATGCAAGAACTAGAGAGGAGAAGAAGAAAACGCAAACCAAAGAGAGAACCAGCAAGAAACAAGAAACCAAAGAGTCCCAGAGCCTACCGTAACCGGCAGAGACGTGGGTAAAACTGTGTTGAGTATTCTCAAGCATCACAGTCTTGTCCTATGTCGGTGTGTTGGCGTTGGTACTGACGGGTGCGCTATGATGGCGTCAGAAGCTTGTAGTGCCGTCGCCGAGGTGCAAACCGAAGCAGAGCATGCCGTTAGGTGCCCTTGTTATAACCACGCTCAGAATTTGTCTATTTCGAAGTCCTCGAAGGTCGTCGCCGTCAGAAATGCAATAGGAGTTATGAAGGCCACTATTATATTCATTGATTCGTCCTCAAAACGCTCCTATGTATTTAAAGCAACTCGAGGTGAACTTTTATGTTGACTTTGTGAGACGCGGTGGATTGAACGGTACGACGGTTTTGTACAATTTCGCTCTTTACTCCCGAACATAGTCGAGAGTTTAGACTCGATTACTTTATGGAAGGACTCAGAAAGTGCTTCTAAGGCAAAAACGCTCATAGCTGCTATTTATGAGAGTGATTTTATAGTTACTGTCATTTGCTTGTCAGAAATCCTTGGAGACATTAAAACACTCAGCATTTTGTTTCAAAAAGGGCAAATAGACTTGAAGGAACCCAGGATGCGCTAGACGACACTAGTACTGTGTTGAGCAAGAGGCGCGAAGAGTGTGAAACACAATTTGCTGAGCTCTTCCAAGAAGCAGAAGCTCTGGCAAAACAACTTGGAACCGAACTTCTGCTCCCACGCATCGCACAACGGCAAAAGCACCGCGAAAATCATCTAGCGTCAACCGTAGAAGAGTACTATCGTCGGGCCGTTTTCATACCCATTTTAGACTACGTCCTAGAAGACCTAAACACTCGCTTCCCTTAAGCAACGCAGGAGTTACACTGCCTATCAGCAATGATGCCAGTATCATCATGGACGTCAGAGGATGTGGACACAATCGCTGCAAAGTACTTCAAACTTCTCCATCAACATTCTGCCGAGTCTGCGGCAAGGCTTCCACAGGCTGAACTTCGTATGTGCAAGGCCAAAGTGGTCCCGGGAGCTTGAATCGGGGTCAACCATCCCAAAGAAGGCTATGGAAGCTTTAATTGCCTGCGATAAAGAGTTGTGCCCCAATATTCATCGATGTCTCAAGATTAATGCTACTTTACCCGTCAGCGCCGCTTCATCGGAAAGGTCATATTCTTCTTTGAGAAGGCTGAAGACGTGGTTACGGTCAACTATGTCCGATGAACGATTAAACGGACTGCTTTGTTGCACGTCCACTACGATGTTTATGTTGACCCATCTTGCGTGATTGATCGGTACGCGAAAAAAACAAACCGGTGACTTAGAGTTTGTTGTTTGACTTAAAATTGTTTTTATGAAAAAAATTGCCGTATTTGTAATATTTACGTACAATATGCAATACACATGTACCTGTCAAAATTTCGGGTAGCCTTGTTCTTATTTCGCTCAACCTATACCCCTAAAATAAATGTTAAATATGGTTTTAAACTCCCGTAAATCTGATTAAATTGTGTCTTTAACGATCTTTTTCTCGTCGATCGATTAAAATTCCTCGGGCCACGAGCCAGGTTTTTATTTAATCTTGAAGTTATTGTCTAAGCTATACAGTATAGTTATTTTTTACGGTTGTTAGTCAGCAAACTATATAACTCTGATTTTACTCTCCTACACTTTAATTACATTAATACAGCAACTATAAACTATGAAACCGGTAAGATAGCGTTTTGGATAAAATTAAAAGTCTATCTTTACGAAAGCGCTCTAGCGACATTATTGGCATGGCAAATGATAAAATAGAGTGCAGTGTTGGACTGGCCAATCGGGAAGAACGGGAGTTCCCATCGAGACCTCTAGGAGACTGAGTGCCGAGCCCCCCGAGCCCCCCCCCCCCCCCGTCTTAGGCCCTTGCGCAAATAGGCCTGTGACCCCAGTTATTAGCTAGCTAATATATTCCGCGTCTTTGTTTACAACCTAAGAGAGGGGAGGGCTACTCGCAAAAGGGACAAAGTCAATCATTACCTATGAGGATGCCCAGGGGACTTTTGACCCCGCTCGGACCATTCAAGGCATCAAGGGGCCTCGGGGCCTTAAAATTAATGACCTTGGCCCTTGTGCGAGTAGGCCTCTAGCATCAGCTTATCATATTGTATCTAAAAATGGGGAGGGGGGGGGGTAAGTTCCGAAGGGGGCTCATTACGATCGCAGTATTTCAATGCGCGCAATCCCCGTGTAAGTAAAATCCGCATAAAATTATTTTTCCGCGTAAAAATTGGAGCAAGTCACTGGGGAAGGGGGAGGGGAAGACCCCTACTCTCCCGCTCCCGTCGAGGCCTCTTCGGGCCAGTCCAAGTATAGGTAAGTATAAGCAAACAAAATATTGTTTAGTGACCACACAGAAAGTAGGAAAGTAATGAAAAATTTCACATTTCGAAAAAAAATCTCATTTTGGGAAAAGTATGCGCAAATAATTTGATGTTTATTGCTAACTTTTTAAATTTGCATATCTATTTATGGTATATTACCCCCTCCCCCTTCCCTCCCCCACTCCATTTTGAGGACAGATATGACCGCTTCCCCCCCAAGACCAGTGTCTGGATCCGCCCCTGAAACATCTAATTATTCACATGTTAAAAACAAAGCATACAATTTGTAGAAAATAAAATAAATAGAAAACTTGCAGACTTATTTAAAAGAATATTATGATTAATTTTAAATCACTTGTATTTTCTGCCGTATAAGTTATAAAGTGCCAAACCCTTTATACCCGATTTAACGAATGAGCGGACTTCACATCAGAGCGGTTGACCAATGGCACAACAATGACTTGCGAACACCACCACGCCATCGGTCAAGCACTCTGAAGTCAATTTTTATTCTACAAATTTTATGCAATGTTTTTAACATGTGCATAATTAAATAATTGTATGTTTTTTTAACCTAGTCAGACACTATAAAATTAAATTTAGATAATAATATGTGTGTAATTTGTACCTAAAGAAATACTTTCGATATCAGCTACGGATGCTGAAAATACGGTTTTCCAGTCTAGAACGGAAACATCAGCTGCATTCAAGAATTCGTTCACGCGCTGCAGAAGGTGTTTGACCCGGCCCTTGGTATGCGAGCAGGAGGGATATGACATTTGTTTACGTCATTGGGGTTAACCCCTTTGCCGACCCCTTGGTGCATTCTTTGGAATACACGGTAAGATAGAGTAAGCTTTTGCTTCTCTTTGCTTTAGTTCATCCCTTCCTTTTTTCGCAAACACCAACAGTGATCTCCTGATTTCTCTTTGTTGGTATATGTCTCTCATACTACCTGTAAGTCTGTTCTAGATATATATCTTCCTTGACCTACCTAGCGTCATCTAGCAGCGAATCTCTGAAGTTCCTCAATTCTTCCCTGTACAAGAGGACTTCCTTATCAATTTAGCCACCAGATCTCGTCGCTATCGCCAGCTATCGTATCCGTGATCAAGAGAACTTCGTCTACTTTTTCACCCTCCAGGCTGCGCTAGTGATTCATACTATCAACTCTTTGAAGACCATTTCATCAAGAGGATTTTTGTAACTTAAAAGTTGGCTATTCATATATGTATTACTTTTGTCTCCTACCCCCACTCTTTTTCCCTTCCCTGGTCCCTCCGCGCTCCGTTGAACGTGTCTCACTTGTACGTCGGAAGTCAAACCAGTCAGTTAGAGCTTAACTAAAGCTCGCCTCCTCACTCTAGAGGCAAACTTTTAAATTCGACGCCATGTTCGAATTTGAGAACCAACCGTCAACAGCAACATCGCCTTCTTCATAAAGCAAAGATAAGTACCGACTTCATGTTTTAACCTCATTCTCATCGCTTTTAAAAGGCTCAATGCTTTTATTTGGATTTTATAGACAGTGAAAGTTGCTATGTGAAAATAACTGCTTTCTAGAGATCATCTTGATCAAACTTAAACTATCAAGTCTAACTTTCAATATGAAAGATTTTCTGAGATGCTATCTCACATCGAGGGATATTTCCTAAATACCCACTGTCTATATACTCTAGTTTTCCGCCGAGGGATTCTCTACTCAATTTAAACAAGTCATCTGGAACCTTCCAGAACCTGCACTCTATCTACCAGTTATACTGTCATGTACTTTCCACTCACATATGGGAATACTTTTTGAAACTAAGGAATCTTCCTTAGGAACTGCTAATCAATATCTAATTTTTCTTCCTCCGTTGGGATTTTTCTGGTGCATTCAACTATAACCTACAAGTTTCTCAAGCAATAGACTCTCGCAAATCTAGTGTAACTAGTTATTTTCCACCATTGCAATAACTTTCTTTGCCATCAACGTTTTGTGCTACTACAGTGAACTCTTCAACTATATCAACAGACTATAGTGCCTGTTCAACTTTTCATCCGCGTCGCGCTCGTCCGAGTACAATAAATACGGCCATGAACACTTTTCCACAATCCCATTTGTTCTTTCCCAAACCCTTTACTAACAAACCAAAATAATAAAATTGTTACTTTAGGTCTTTTTTCAATGAGGTGTCACTCTACATAAGTGCCCTCCCTTATTTGCTCCATGTATAACGAATTAATGTCTGTAGAACTTCGTGTCTAGTACACGCCTTAAATTATATTGTTTCTCCCTTCTAATGAGGGAATCCAATTCTTTCTACTCAAAAGTGAGTTATCTGTAGGTTTCACGAAAGGGAAACTTGCCCCATTTTTCTCGTGATCCCTACTTAAACATAGGAGTTCTAGAAACTTCCTTTCAATTGTTCTCTTCAGATTTCACAATAAGTGACCTGCCCTATTTGTATAATAGCTGGCGATAGCGACGAGATCTGGAGGCTAAATTGATAAGGAAGTCCTCTTGTACAGGGAAGAATTGAGGAAGATATATATCTAGAACAGACTTACAGGTAGTATGAGAGACATACACCAACAAAGAGAAATCAGGAGATCACTGTTGGTGTTTGCGAAAAAAGGAAGGGAGGAATTAAAGCAAAGAGAAGCAAAAGCTTACTCTATCTTACCGTGTATTCCAAAGAATACACCAAGCTGGGAGGGGTAAACACCAACAGAGAACAAAGACAAGAAATTAAAATTTTTAAGGTAAAGGAGCAATTAAAGACAATGGTCTTATGATATGCCCATTAGTGGTCAAGATCTTGGCTGCCCTAACTCTCCCATCCCTTCCAGGGTAACACTCGGTCACTCTACCAGAAATCCAGTCCAAGGGAGGAGAAACATCCCTAACCAGGACCAAGTCCCCCACTTTAATGTCGGGATTGGATAGAAACCACTTCTGTCTCCGTTGCAAGGAAGTTAAGTATTCCAAATTCCACCTCTTTCAAAAAGAATTACGGAGGGCTTCAAGTTTACGCCAAACAATAGGTAAATTAGAATCCCTGTAAGAGTTGGGAAGGGGAGGAGGGACAGAAAGAGAAGTGTCTATAAGGAAGTGACCAGGTGTGAGTGGAAGCAGGTTATCAGGGTCATTGGAAAGCGGAGTTAAAGGGCGAGAATTAACAACACCTTCAATCAAAACAGACAGCGAATTAAATTCTTCATAAGTCAGAATGCGATTACCTAAAACTTTTCTTAAGTGACGTTTAGTGAGCTTTACGCAGGATTCCCATCTACCACCGTGATGAGGAGCGTAGGGAGGCATAAAACGCCATTTGAAACCCTTTGAGTAGGAAAAATTAGAAATCTGTTCCATGGCAGGAGAAGATTTGAGAGCTTTCTTCCACAAGGAAGCTGCGCCTTGAAAAGTGAAAGCGTTATCAGAGAACATCTCCGAAGGAACACCACGCCTAGCAGCGAAGCAAGAGACAGCTGATAAAAAGTAAGAAGTAGAGGCATTCGTTACTAGTTCCAAAGGGATCGCGCCAGTAACCATGCAAACAAAGAGAGAAACATAGAGCTTACCAAACAATTTGCGTTTAGCCTCAGGGCAATTGCGTTGATATTGGAACGGACCCATATAGTCCACACCAGTTAGAGCAAATGGACGTATATGAGAAGAGCGAAAGGAGGGCAGATCGCTCATTAATTGAGTATTGACTTTAGGTTTCGCTTTGAAGCAAGGAATGCATTTTTGAATTATAGAGGAAACTTCATGAATTCCATTTATAATCCAGTACTTTTTCCTTAAGAGGCAAAGCAGTGTACGTGTACCAACATGCAGATTACGATAATGAAAGTCACGTATGATTAAAGAAGTTACGTGATGTTTAGAAGGCAAAATAACAGGATGCTTTTTGTCCTCAGAAAGCAAAGATTGCGAGAGCCTACCACCTACCCTGAGTAACCTATTGTCATCAAGGAACGGGGCTAAGGCACGAAGACGACTGGATTTGGGAAGATCCTTTTTAGAAGAAAGTAAAGACAATTCAGAAGAAAGGGCTTCTTGCTGTGTTAGTTGCAAAACCTTAATGGTAGCGAGATTCAATTCATGATTGGTAAGGTGTGGTTTGGGGAGAAGAGGTTGGTCAACCACAAGATATTTCCATCTAAGAAGATAGGCAACTATTCGAATTAATTTGTGAAAGGAAGAATAGCGGGACAACAAGAGATGAGAAACGTTGGAAACAAGACACGAAGCAGTAGATTTAGATACTTTAGCGTCAGGCAAGTTGAAGTTTGTAGCTGGAGGTTTAGAAGGCCAACAAGAAGAGTCTCCGATTAACCACAAGGGCCCAAGCCAGTGCAACTTAGAAGCTGCCAATTGAGAGGGTAAACATCCACGAGAAATGATGTCGGCAGGGTTGTCAGCGCTGGGCACATGCCTCCATTGACATCCCGAAGAAAGAGTTTGAATTTTGGAAACCCTGTTTGCAACAAAAGTTTGTCAATGAGCGGGGTTCTTGGCGATCCAAGAACGGGTGATCATGGAATCGCTCCAGAGATAGATTTGCGAGAATTCGACTTTTAAGACTTCCCGTAATTTCTTAACAAGTTCTGCGGCCATGAGTGCAGCACACAATTCAAGCCTAGGCAAAGTGATAGTTTTAAGAGGAGCCACCTTCGCTTTGGCACAAACAAGGTTGGAAACTGAAGATCCATTTAATGAACCGCGATAAACCAAATATGCACAGCAACCGTAAGCTTTTTCGGAACTGTCCGCAAACACATGAAGGAAAAAAGATGCATTAGGATGAGCGTTAATTAAATTCCTGGGAATTTCAATAAGGGAAAGATCAAGCAAATTGCTGCGAAAAGAGAGCCATCTGTTAAGAAAGGAAAGGGGAACAGTGTCGTCCCATTCACATTTGAGCGACCATAGCTCTTGCATAAAAGTTTGACTATAATAATAACCGGGGCAAGGAATTGAAGCGCATCAATATTTGTTGCAATTTCAGAGAGAATTTGTCTTTTTGTGTTCGGGAGCTCTTCTGCAAGCGAAACTATATAGATGAGAGTGTAAGTGCTAGTGCACCAATGAACTCCAAGAGTATTTATGGATTCGGAGTCTCCACAAATTTCGGCGGAGGAGGGGTCTACATCTTCAATAGGAAACCGGGCGAGAAACTCATTGGAGTTGGAATTCCACTTATGAAGTGGGAATCCTCCATTCTTTAACAATGCTTGAAGTTCTAGTGACACGAAAGAAGCTTCCTCCAGAGTGGGGAAGGACTGCAAGTAATCGTCAACATAGAATGATGTAGTTAGTGCTTCGGAAGCTTTAGAATCAAATAAATGACCATCTTGAGAAGCTAACAAGTGTAGGGATCGGATAGCAAGGAAACCGGAATTTTTAAGCCATAAGTAACCGTTTTTAAACGAAATACCTTAATGGGCTTACTGATTTCATCGCGCCACAAGATTCTTTGGAGATCTCGTTGTTCAGGCTGAATTAAAACTTGACGGTACATCTGTTTTATATCTGCTATAACAGCTATGGGAAATAATCGAAAGTTTAAGAGTATAGCAGATAGATCTGACTGAATAGCAGGACCAGAGTAAAGAGTGATGTCAGGTGATGAACCATTGAAAACAACTCGGATTTTATCCTTTACAAGAGGGTTTTTCCAAACGGGATGATGATTTAAGAAAACAATTTCAAATGGGGGTGCAATTCGTCATCAGATTTGCTAACAACTTCCATATGATCTAAGCTTTCATACTCATCCATGAAATCAGTATACTGCTGTTTAACGAGAGGTTCTTTCTTGAATTTGCTCTCGATAGCAAAGAGAGCTTTTCGAGCTTTGGGTTGAGAGTTAATAAGTTTAGGGGCATTATGTAATCTTGGCATCTGAACAATGAACCGGCCATCAGAAGAACGAGTGGTGGTGTTCAGAAAAAGTTGCTCACAGAATTCGTTTTCTGAAGAGGTCACGTTAGAAGAATCAACGCTTTCGAGCCTCCAGAACTGTTCCAAGTCAGTATTAGCGAAATAACATTGCGATGCGGGTTGGGGAGAATAATGAGGAATTTGACCGGTGACGATCCATCCAAAATTAGTGTCTGGCAACCACGTTTGAGGATAACTTGCGAACCTGTTTACGAAGGCAATTCCAGAAAACATTGGCTCTAAAGAGTATGTCAATGGGGTTTTGTACATTGAACAGAGGATCGGCTAGCCTTAAATGCGAGGGAATGTTTAAACCTGAAATATCCACAGAGTGACTTGGAGTATCTTCTCCTATGCTATTGAGAATGAGACAATTCAGTTTGAGAAAGTTGTTTCTGTGACAAATGTCTCTTATGGTTAGCTTTGAAAACTGTAAAGCTTGCGATTTTGAGCTGTTAATGCCCGATACGTTAATAGAAGTGGGGTTTACAGGTAGGCCTAGTTTTCTAATCAAATAATTAGACACAAAATCATGAGTTGCCGCTGAATCAAGAAGACCGCGTGTACGGACCCAGTTGCCAAAGTTATCATGAACTTCGATTTGGACAGTGGACAATAGTACTTGGGCACTACGTATGGACTTGGCATTTTGAATGTAAGATGAAGCATTGGAACTGTTAGCATTGTCACTTTTCTGATAAGTAGATGCGGTCGATGACCTTGCTTGATCATGACGATGTAGTAAAGTGTGATGAGCTTTTTCACAATGGAAGCAAAGTCTGGTGAACTTGCAATTTGAAGCAGAATGCGTGGGTGCTAGGCAGTTGAAGCAATGTTTATTCTGGGAAACTAATTTTCTTCTGTCGTCGACTGACAGTTCTTTAAAAGATTTACATAGATATAAGGCGTGGGAATCTTTACAAAGTATGCACTTTAATGGTTCATTTAAACTCTTACGGGGTTCGCTTTGAGTGTTTAGAACGAGAGAACTAGCAATACGGCTTTCACTAGACCTAGTTGGGTAACAAGTGGCGTTTGACTTGAGTTTAGATGAGCTGGACCCAGGTTTTTGGGTACTAGACGCTAAGCGTTCGCTTTTAGGTTTAAGAGACATTGATTCAAATTTAGAACTAGGGGATGAGGGTTCACTTTGATTAGCTAAAGCAGTTAAGAGTTGGCATCTAGCATTTATGAAAGTGACTAAATGCTCGTAAGAGTAATCGTCTTCTCTGGAAAGTTCAATCTCCCAAGCGTTGAGGGTAGCAACATCGACTTTCGAAACCACTAAATGTATTAGGAAAGTGTCCCAGTGATCAGTGGGTTGATCTAATTGGGATAGAGCTTTAACGTGAAGTTGTGTTGTATCAATGAGAGTACGCAAACTAGTGACGTCGTTGTGCTGTGACGCAGGTAAGTTAAATAGAGCCTTCATATGGCGTTGAATACGTAACCGTGAATTACCGTATTTTTCTTTCAACAAGTTATAGGCAATGGGGTAGTTTTCGGCACTTAATGGGAGTGCTTCAACTAACTGCAGAGCTTGACCTCGGAGGATAGATCTCAAACAATGAAACTTGTAGATGACTTGAATGTCTTCATTGTCACGAACAAGAGAACAAAATAGTTCATAAAAAGAATCCCAAGTAGATTCGTCTCCAGAGAAGTGGGGTAAATCAATCTTAGGTAGAATTGGTTTGGGCTTGTGAGTGCCATCGCGAGAAGAGGTTTGTTGTTCGTGAAGGGAACCAAGAACAGAACCATCTTTTTTCTGTTCTTCTTCGAGTTGGCGTATTATTTTAAAAGCAGAACCTATACCTTCGTAATATTGATTTTCTACTTCGACTCGATCTTCAGTTTGATTGAGCAATTTCAATTTCAGTTTGGATGTTACAATAATTTTCATATGAACGTTCAAAATCCTTTACACGATGTTTTAACAAATCTAATTGAGCTTCTGAGGGATCTAGCTCTTTGATGTATTTTCTGAATCGGGTAATTTGCCCTTTATAGCATGCTCGTTTAGAGTAAGTTTTTCATCCTTATCCTTTTCTGTAGGAGCCATGAAAAAATAGGTAAATTAAAGTATAACTTACGAAACTGTGGAACGTGGGAAATTCTGTCAGACTGGCAGCAGCAAATAAGTTGAAAGAAAGGGACACACCAAAGGAAACAGGAGTGGCCTCTTTCCACTTCACAGGCTTTGCACGGTGAAGTTATAGCTGAAAAATTCAAAGAAGATATTAATGATTTGCAAAATATTGTCAAATAACCCTTGACAAATAGAAAATGTCATAAATGGACTCTTCCGGGTTTCGGCACCAAATTTTGGGTAGATCATTAGCTTGGGAATAACCTAACCCCCAAGGGAAGATGCTAAAGAAAAAGAAGTGGGTTTCGGACTGGGGAAAAAGGTTGGAGAAATAGGACGAGAGTCCAACAGAAGTTATAATTTTAACTTTAAGTATACTCAAAGGCAGCTGCCACTGCAAATCCGCTCTCCGATACCTAAAGTGGGTAGAGACCTGGGCAAAGCTAACGGGAAACGCAGCTGGAACTTGGCTGTTTGCAAAAAAGTTGCTGTAGCGTATTCCCTCTCAAGCATACATATGCCTACTATGGGGAAGGCTGGTGGTCTGGCAAGACAAAGAGTAACATATTTATTGTGTATCTGTTCAAAGGAGTTTGTTTCTAAACAAGTAATTTGAAGAGTGCAAATAATTTGAATCAACGTCGATATTTTAGTTTTTGAAATTGTAGAATTTCTACATAGCGACCAAATGCTTCCAAGAAGGATAGGGATAAAGCAATTATACCTTTGTGAATAATTTTGGTAAGTGTACCAATAGTTGCATTTAGAAATGGCTAAGCTTTTACCCAGCAAGGCGCCGACTAAAAGTTTAGACAATGAGAAACACTTATATTTTGAAAAACCAACCATAAGTGTCAGAGAGAATCTCCACAAGCAGGAAGCTGGCGTAGCGAGCTACGCTTGCCTTACTGGCCAGTTCGAATTAGCTATTAAAGCTAAGAGAGACTTTACTAAGTTACCAACTAAGAATTCTTGCTCAAATGCCACAAGTGGTGAAAACCCTATCAATAGATTTATTTTTAGCCTACTTTCGATTTTTGCAAAAAATGAAAGTAGACTTATGAGATCAACACAGGGCGAAAAAAGTGTGTCTGTCTGTGTGTGTGTGTGTATGTGTGTGTGTGAGTCTGTGTGTTTGTCTGTGTGTGTGTGTGTCTGTGTGTGTGTGAGTGTGTGTACTCTGAATGTCTGTCCCCCCCTATCAATTCGAACACGGTGAATGCGAATTGAACGAAATTTGGTACAAAGGTAGCACTAGCAAAGGACACCTCAGTGTCATGTTTTATATCGCCGCCATCTTGACGGAAACGTAATGGCGGCCACACAAATGTTCAAAGCTTAAATCAAATTACGACTAACCTAATCATCAGATCTCTACCAAATTTTGCAACAACATACCTTTCTGGGGGGAGCATCCTTTGACCAAACCAATAGGCCATCAGCGTAATAGTTTGCGGATGGCGGCCATCTTTGTGTGAAAATCGATTCCCCCTATTAATTCGAACACGGTGCAACCGAATGGAACGAAATTTGGTACAGAGGTAGTACTAACAAAAGGCACCTCAGTGTCATCTTTTATATCGCCGCCATCTTGACGGAAACGTAATGGCGGCCACACAAATGTTCAAAGCTTAAATCAAATTACGACTAACCTAATCATCCGATCTCTACCAAATTTTGCAACAACATACCTTTGTGGGGGGAGCATTCTTTGACCAAACTAATAGGTCATCAGCGTAATAGTTTGCGGATGGCGGCCATCTTTGTGTGAAAATCGATTCCCCCTATTAATTCGAACACGGTGCAACCGAATGGAACGAAATTTGGTACAGAGGTAGTACTAACAAAAGGCACCTCAGTGTCATGTTTTATATCGCCGCCATCTTGACGGAAACGTAATGGCGGCCACACAAATGTTCAAAGCTTAAATCAAATTACGATTAACCTAATCATCCGATCTCTACCAAATTTTGCAACAACATACCTTTATAGACGAAGCATCCTTTGACCAAATGACTAGGTCATTAGCCTAATAGTTTGCGGATGGCGGCCATCTTTGTGTGAAAATCAATTCCCCCTATTAATTCAAGCACGGTGAAACCGAATGGAACGAAATTTGGTACAGAGGTAGCACTAGCAAAGGGCATCTCAGTGTCATGTTTTATATCGCCGCCATATTGACAGAAACGTAATGGCGGCCACACAAATGTTCAAAGCTTAAGTTAAATTACGACTAACTTAACCATCCGATCTCTACCAAACTTTGCAACAACATTCCTTTATGGAGGGAGCATCCTTTGACCAATCTTATAGGTTATTAGCCTAATAGTTTGCGGGTGGCGGCCATCTTTATGTCAAAATTGATTCCCCCTAATAATTCGAACACGGTGGAACCGAATGGAACGAAATTTGGTAGAGAGGTAGCACTAGCAAAGGGCACCTCAGTGTCATGTTTTATATCGCCGCCATCTTGACTGAAACGTAATGGCGGCCACACGAATGTTCAAAGCTTAAATCAAATTACGATTAACCTAATCATCCGATCTCTACCAAATTTTGCAACTACATACCTTTATGGAGGGAGCATCCTTTGACCAATCTAATAGGTCATTCGCCTAATAGTTTGCGGATGGCGGCCATCATTGTGTCAAAATCGATTCCCCCTATTAATTCGAACACATGGAACCGAATGGAACGAAATTTGGTACAGAGATAGCACTAGCAAAGGGCATCTCAGTTTCATGATTTATATCACCGCCATATTGACAGAAACGTAATGGCGGCCACACAAATGTTTAAAGCTTAAATCAAATTACGACTAACATAACCATCCGATCTATACCAAACTTTGCAACAACATACCTTTATGGAGGGAGCATCCTTTGACCAATCTAATAGGCCATTAGCATAATAGTTTGCGGATGGCGGCCATCTTTATGTCAAAATTGATTCCCCTTATTAAGTCGAACACGGTGGAACCGAATGAACGAAATTTGATACTGAGGTAGCACTAGCAAAGGGCACCTCAGTGTCATGATTTATATCGCATGCCATCTTGACGGAAACGTAATGGTGGCCACACAAATATTCAAAGCTTAAATCAAATTACGAATAGCCTAATCATCCGATCTCTAGCAAATTTAGCAACAACATACCTTTATGGAGGGAGCATCCTTTGACCAAACTAATGGGTCATCAGCCTAATATTTTGGGGATGGCGGCCATCTTTGTGTGAAAATCGATTCCCCTTATCAATTCGAACACGGTGAAACCGAATGGAACGAAATTTGGTACAGAGGTAGCACTAGCAAAGGGCACCTCAGTGTCATGTTTTATATCACCGCTATCTTGACGGAAACGTATTCGCGGCCACCCAAATGTTAAAAGCTAAAATGTAATTACGACCAACCTAATAATCTAGTCTCTACCAAATTTTGCAACACCATATCTTTATGTGGGAAACATATTCAGACCAAACTGCAAGAACATAAGCCCAATAGTTTGCAGATGGTGGCCAAGTATGTGTGCAAATCGATTCCCCTTATCAATTCAAACACGGTGAAACCGAATTGAACGAAATTTGGTACAGAGGTAGCACTAGCAAAGGGCACCTCATATTCATGTTTAATATCCCTATAGCACGTTGTATTTCAACAAGCTACTACAACCAACATTCAATCATACTCCTTGAAAAGGACAAAGAGTTATAACAATACCCATGCATTTAGGAGAAAGTAGGCTATATGTTCTTTACTGAACATCTTGTTATTAAATAGGAAGAATCAAGGAAGACAGGATCTTGCCTAACCGTTATGTTAGAGAAATGATAAAGCAAAAAACAAATCTTTAATTTATTTAACAATGTAAAAGGAAGTAGTTTTTGTAACAAATATATATTTTTTATTTTTTATAAACAATTGGGGTCGCAGACCTCCGAAAACATCTAAAGCTTGCGCCAGGCAATTGATAATTCTTTTGGTTTTAAACCTTTTATATGTTTTAAAATCTTCGTAAGATTTTGAAATGGCTAAGATTAATAAATGAAAAATTTAAATTATATATTTGTTACAAAAGCCAAAGCCTGAGCGGAGTTGAGGAACTCATTTTTGGGTCCCTTGGAGGACCGAGTGAAATTAAGGAAAATCGAGGGGGAATTGATGTCCCCTTTACAACACTCGAGAAGTCTTTCTTGCTGCTTGATCTAAATCGTTTGTAACTTATCTACAAATTCCTATTATTATTACTTTTACTATCGTACATTCCCTTTTAAGAGAGCGTGTGAACTTGAACAATTTTCATGACAACCCAGTCTTGTGGCGACGTTCTTCCCAAATCCTCTTCATTCGTGCACTATGTTATTTCTTCCGTTCGTCCGTCCACTTTTTTCCTGGCATCTTTCGTAGCAGTTCTTTATCAAATTTATGTTTTATAACTAACTAATTAACTATTATGGTTTTTCTAAATTTTACCCGATCATTCATGTCGTGCATCGTGATGTTAGCTGCTTGAGGTCTTCTTCAGTTTCCTGTATCCATTTGGACTGTTTTACTGTTGAGGGTGATGTTGAGAATTTGTTTTGTAATTCTGTGCTGGTCCATTAGTATGTGACCAAAAAATTTAGCTCGTCTCTTTCTGAAAGTGTCGGTGATAGTTTCTATGGTTTTATAAATTTTTGATGATGGTCTCGTAATCCATACTCCCTCTTTATTCACTGGTCCAAAAACATTTCGGAGGATGTTACGTTCTTGTTTTTCTATTTCTTTAATTTTTGAGTGACCATGAATTAGTGGTGTTTCTGCGGCATAAAGTGCTTCCGGAAGAACTACTGCTTTTTAGTATCTTAGTTTTGCATTAACTGAGATCGATTTCGTTGTTGTAATGATTCCAGGTAAGTCTGTACGCTCTCTGTAATTTACTCACTCGTTCTTCATTTGCTGTTATGTTTAGACCTGAAGGTTGTATATGATTTCTCGTATTTAAAATGGGAAACTCGTGATGTAGAACAATTTCGCGTCTTCATGGGTAATTGTCGGACTGGAATCGTTCTATGTACTGAGTTTTTTCATAAGATATCAGGAGACCAGCCTTTTGTGAAATTTCGTGTAATTTTTCAATTGCATGCTTTGTTTCTTGTCTGGTATTCGTTAATATGACAAGGTTATCAGCAAACGCCAAACATTTGATTAGCTCTATACTCTCTTCTTTTACCAATGTGTATTCCCTTAACCTCTCTTTCCCAAGTTCTGATTTTTCCAGGATCATTATTATTATTATTATTATTGTTATTCACAATTATTTGTTTGGTATCGGCTTCAGTGGCGTAGTTGGTAGCATGCTGAACTGCTGTCCCCAAGATAGCGGGTTCAAACCCGGCTGAAGTCGTATGATTTTTTGAGAGCGTTAAAAATCCTTCAGTATGCCTTCCTTTGGAGGGGAAGTTAAGCCGGCTGTCCCATGTCATAGATTTATAGCATGTAAAAGATCCTTCCACATACTAAATTTGCGTGAAGCTAAATTGCTAGGTTAGATTTCGTTGGAATGCTCTATCAAAGTTCCAACGTTCACCACTAGGTGTCAGTGACATCTGGTAGCGAAAGTTTGAACAACTTGAACTCTGGCGAACCGAACATGTTCTCGGACACTCCCGGCACTAAAAGCCATACGATAAACTAACAAATAAATAAATAAATTTGTTTGGTTCTGTTTCTTTCAAATGCCATATTCCTTATTTGTAGCCATGTTTTGTAAACCTTTTTATAAAACTTTTTACAAGCCGACTGCACTGTGTTATTACTAGACCTGGGATTTTAAGGCAAATGCCTATTTCGTTCCTTACGAAATAACATGATTTTTTAAAAATATCTTTACGTTTCATGATAAAACCCTTATATTAATAGAGTTTTATAGTGCCCTAAAATGCCTATTTGGACCTTTAGAGCCTATTTTACTATTTTAGTGCCTAAAAATGCCTATTTTCTACATTTAAAATAAAATTCAACTTCTGTAATTTTTACAATCACACAATGGACATCCCTGGAACGAGCAGAACAGCAGAGGGTGGGTTTTTCACAGAAATGTGCTCTTCCCAGACAACTGTCACCAAAGGAATGATGAGTGAAGGGTGGATGTGGAGGATTAGCTCAGAAGAACAACGAGCAGGTAGTCAAGAACGTACTGTGTCGAGTGACGGGGTGAGGGGGAGGATTATCTAGGAAGAACAAGGAGCAGGTAGTAAGAAGCGACATACTGTGTCAAGTCGCCAGTGAAAGAACATCTGTTTAAGTGAATATAGTTCATCATGCCTAAAACGAAATCATCTAAGAGTGCGCTTATACAACAATGGCTTGTACAATTTCCAGGGATGACTTTTGATGGCAAGATTATTTTCTGCCAGTACTGCAATAAACAGGTATGTGCCTATATCTTAAATTTCATATTAATCTAAAATTAAGGTTTTGATATTGGCTTCTCTAATTAATTGTAGAGACCTACTGTCGGCGCAGAAAGTATGTGCAGTCGAGTTTAAACGCTAATACAATTTGAACCAGTCCACCAATCTAAAATATAAATACACCATCGTAAAGCGTGTTTTATTCTGCGTTATCTCCTGTTACATGCATATTTCTATTGTGTTTCTGGTGAAAGATATATTAGGCGGAATGCAAAAAAATACCTATTTTCTTGTCCGATTTTTGTAAACAACATTTTTGTAGTTTAATTACATGAAAACGGAGAGCCTGTCGCTCGATTTCAAATAAAAATCGGTATAAAATACAGAAATCATTGTAAGTTTTCGGTATACAACGATTTGAAACAAAAACCTTCAGACCTTTGATGAACTCAGTCTCGATTTCGGAAGACAACCCAGTATCAAACGGACAGTCTTTTACAAAAACAATAACTTTTTTCCAACGTGTGTAGAGTAATTAAACTTCATAAATATATTTATAATAGTGCATTCCATAATCCACCTAAATTTCATGAAAGTCGAACAGTACGTTTTCGTGTAACGGTACTACAAAGTTGTTGTTTACAAAAAAAAAAACGGGCAAGAAAATAGGTACTTTTTGCATTCTACCTAACATAACTTTCACAGGAAACATAATAAAAATATGCATGTACCAGCAAAGAATGCAGAATAAAACAAGCTTTACGATGGAGAGATTGCATTTTAGAATGGTGGACTGGTTCAAATTTTATTAGCGTTTAAACTCGACTGCAGATACTTTCTGCGCCGACAGTAGTCCAGGCGACCTGGGTTCGATTTCCAGTACCGGCAGTAATTTAGAAATCTATGAGGTCTGGAAGGGTGTTGACCCAGCATCGTGAGGACAATTGAGAAACTACGGTGGGCAGGGGTCACGGAGGCAAGGCAATACGGCTGAGGGATGTATCGTGCTGACCACACGCCACCCAATATCTGCAGGCCATGAGCTGGGCAGCAACCGTTATTGAAAGCCAAGGCCCTTCGGGGACTGTAGTGTTCTTGTTCTTAATTAACTTTAGAGTAATAATGGCTTAATTTAAATAGTTCAAAATTACAAATTTTATTCAATAGCTCACCTTTTCTATTCCTCATCTTAGTCTCTAATTGACATCACTTTATTGTGTTTTAGATTTCACATGAGAAAAAATGCCACCTTCAGCAGCATGCAGATAGTGCCAGTCACAAAGCGAAAGCAGCCATGAAAAGTAACATTAGACAGACTCTGCTCACACAAACTATATCTCCTACAACTCATAATGGTTTCTATGCTGATATGTGTAGAGCCCTAGTTGCAGCAAATATCCCCTGGAATGCTGTGCATAATCCGGTTTTCAGAGATTTTTTTTACAGAAATACACCAAGCAGCACATCCCATCAGCATCTACATTAAAGAAAAACTACTTAGATATTTGTTACAATGAGGTCATTTTGTCAATCAGGGAGGATATTGGGGAGTCTTGCATATGGTTGTGTGTGGACGAAACCACCGACTCTGTGGGCAGGTACATTGCTAACCTTATAGTAGGAAAACTGGAACCCAATCAGGCATCTACCGCTCACCTTCTTTGCTCTAAACAGCTTGAGAAAGTCAATAGTCGAAGCATGACGAATAGAAGGAGAAAGTGAGAAGACTCCTGAAGTTCAAGGGCGCCCCGCCAGGCAGCGCTGGAGTGGGTAAGTTCCACACTGGCGGGGTCAGCTGGTCTTAGGGATGGTGCTAAGGGAAACGAATTACTTTGTAACTAGTACTTTTTTAAAAAGTAATTAGTGGTTACAATTAAAATAGCACGGCAGGGCACAATGGAACATATAATTCATGGAAATAAGAACTACGGTCTTCATTGCATGTTACGGAACGCACAGATTCCTGGAGTATACAGAAACAGATAAAAAACACGGCTAATCCCCAGCATATTAAAACAAGCACACATAAACTATTTAAAGTAACTCTCAACTTACCAATTCATATTGTCGGCTACGGTACTGAACTTTCGAAAGCTTGCGTGAAGACTTGGCGGATGTTCGAGATTGCAAATCTCGGCGGATTTCCTTCGTTCTGAAGATGAATCGGCACCCAAAATAAACAAGTCTAGGGATAATTTCCATGACACGCTGAAGACAGCAGCCAGCTCCTGAATGATCAACTGAAATTGTTCCTTTGGAATCGATACAATCATAAATATTTCGCTCCACATCGATTTTGAGTTTAATTTTCCGGTTATTACTTTCTCGGCCTGGAAAAGAATGCCACATACACTTCTCGAAGGACGTGTTAGATACACTTCATTGTTCATCTTAGGGCACCTTTTTTAGTTTCTTTGTTGCTTTCTCTTAGCAACAATTTAGTCGTATTTCCGTTTATTCCTGATGAAGAAAGACATGGTTTCTTTCGAAACGCGTCGAGTTTGAATAAATAAAACACGGCATAAGCCCAAGATTCTACATTATGGATAAAATGGTATTAGTTGCGTTTGACATTAACCATACCGTACATAAAACATCACATAAAACATCACATAAAACTGAATCCAGATAGCTTTAAAACCCATCATTTTGCACCAAATTATACAAAAGTTATTATGAAGTTATGAATGCATTTGCGGTAGCACTGCCGGAGACGTAATCGGGCTAGGCTATTGCGTTTTTAAGTTAGCTCCCGTTTCAGGGTTTTTAGGTTTTAAGTGCGAATAGTTCGTTTAATAGTTGTAAAACAGTATGTTTTGTGTAGGTTTTGAGTTGAATTAAAGTTTATGTCGAGCTGAGAAATGAATTTGGTATAGCTTAAAGTGTACGTTTTTTGGTCTGATCTGTTTCCTCTCAATTTGGTTAATTAAAGCGTAATAATTGAGTTTAAATACCGGTTTGGTGACCCATCGTCCCAAACACCTGTAACTACTCAGGCAGATAGCTCACTTAGTCGTAATTTGGAAGTTATTGTGAAGTTATGAATGCATATGCGATGATGATGATTGTTGTTTCAAGGGGCCTAACATCGAGGTTATCGGCCCCTGATGAAATGAAATGGCGTGAAATGAAAGGATGAAGATGAAAAACAGCTCACTGCTATGGATGAAACGAAAATGGTTTAGATAAAATAGACAGTGAGCCCCAACAACTATACCTTATGTAGCAGTGAAAATACTTACAAAAAGGAACTCAGATTGAAACTACTCACCAAATGGAGAGCGGTAATACGTACATAAGGGAATTTTGAACGAAAATACTCGAAAAGGAATAGATTGAAAAATACGCACAAAATGTAGGTTAAGTCCAAAATACGTACAAAATGCAACGCACAGTCGAAATACCTACAAAATGCAAGTGAAATCAAAATACTTACAAAATGCAAATGAGATTGAAAATACGCACAAAATGTAATGGAGATTCAAAATACCCACAAAATTGCAATTGAGACTTAACTACTTGAACAAAGTGGGGTAGGTTGAAAATACAAAATGCAATTGAAATTGCTTACAAAATGTATGGTAGATTCAAACTTCTCATTAGGATGGACAATACTTACAAAATGCAATTTAGATTGAAATTAATTACAAAATGTAATTTAGATTCAAAATACCCACAAAATTGCAATTGAGACTTAACTACTTGAACAAAGCGGGGTAGGTTGAAAATACAAAATGCAATTGAAATTCAAAAAACTAACAAAAGCCCCGGCCTGGATATTGAAAGACATACTAAAAAGCAATTTAGATTGTCAATCCTTACAAAATGCAATTTAGATTGAAAAACACACACAAAATGCAATCGAGATCGAAAAGACTTACAAAATGCAACGTAGATTAAAAATACCTACAAAAAATCCTAAAAGAGAATTTAGATACACGGGGAACCAAGTAACAAAAACAGTGCGGGGATCTGAAAGAGAAAAGGAAATATAAGGAAAAGAGGAGAGGATTATGAGGAGAGAGGAGGGGAGAGAGGAGAGGGTCCGCCCCAAAGGGAAGGGACAAAAGGGGAAAACGGACCCAGCTCAGGAATCCCTCGGGGTCGCCAACTCCCGAACTCACCAGCCGGGAGCCCCTGAGGGTGTAGCATTATCTAGGGTGCACCAGAAGTGGTGGGGCTACATACACCCTGAAATGCATATGCGGTAGCACTGCCGGAGACGTAATCCGGCTAGGCTATTGCGTTTTTAAATTAGCTCCCGTTTCAGGGATTTTAGGTTTTGAGTGCGAATAGTTAGTTTAATAGTTGTAAAACAGTAGGAGAGTATGTTTTGTATAGGTTTTAACTTGTATTATGGCTTATGTCGAGCTGAGAAGTGAATTTGGTTTAGCTTAAAGTGTAGTTTCTTGGTCTGTTTTGTAGCCTGGATTTATTAAGTTTATTGTGCTGCTGGCGTGATTAAAAGCTGTAGGATTTGATGTAGAGTGCTAGGATTGCGTGGGGGAAGTGTTGGTGAGAGGGAGAGGAGTGAGGGGATGGGTTTATGGAGTTGTTGCTTGTTTTTCAACTGCTGTTTTTTGATGGCGTGCTTGTAGTGCCTACAACCCTGGTACAGGTTGATGGAGATTATCGCTTGCAGTGCTTGTAGCGGCGGGACCACAAACTACCGTGCTATAATGGCGGAGTCCACACACTAGTTCCTTCTATTCGTCATGGTCGAAGCATTGCATACTTCATCAACAAGGGGTTGCAATTGTTGTATCCTGTGGGTGTTGATGATTCTAAAGTCCTTCTCCTTGTCTCCGATGCTGCTTCCTACATGATTGCCACTGCACCTCTCCTCAAAACTTTCTATCCTTCTTTAATTCATGTTACTTGCATGGCCCATGCCTTGCATAGACTCGCAGAAACAGTTAGGGCCGAGTTTCCTGCAGTAAATACTCTCATTTCAACAATGAAGAAAGTGTTCTGTAAGGCTCCATCAAGAATAGCCATCTTTCGAGAGAAACTCCCCTCTATTCCCCTTCCACCACAGCCAATCATCACCCGTTGGGGTTCCTGGATGGAAGCTGCCCTGTATTATGCAGAACATCTTGAGGAAATCATGACTGTGATAGACAATGTGCCTTTAACGGACAACTCTGCATGTGTGTCGTCTGTCAAAGAACTGTTAAATGATTGTTCCAGTGTTCAGAGAGACATTGCGTATATTCAGGCAAATTTTTCATTTCTTCCAGTCACCATTACAAAAATGGAGGAAAAAGGAAACAGTCTCAAACAGCAATTTTCTGTAATTGAAAAAGCTGAGAATAACATACAAAGTGCTAGGGGCAAGGTAGGAGATAAAATAAGAGACAAGTGGTCTAGTGTACTGCTGAAGAACCCAGGTTATTCAATGCTGAAAAGGGTACATCAGGTAATGGATGGGGAAAAGGTAGACTTACCAAGTGAAATTGAATTGAAAAATGTAGGTAAATTTTCCTATGCCCCTCTAACATCTGTGAGTGTGGAGCGCTCTTTTTCTGCTTTCAAAATGATTTTAACAGACAAAAGACACAGCCTGACTGTGGAAAATTTGGAGAAGATTATTGTTATGTACTGTAAAGCAAACTACGAATGAAAGTACTGTAGGAATGTTCCTCACAAATAAATAAACACATACTCCATTCGCGTTTCCACCGTTATTGGATGCCTACAGTGCTGTAATTGTGTACAGTGATTTTAGTATTAAGGTTTTAGATCATATAATCCAAAACATTTTTTGACACATTACTTTTTATATTGTTTTTCATAAATGTCTTTTTTATTCTGTCTTAATTTTGCAGTTATTTCGGTTAAGAATAGGGATACCACGTTTGTTAAAGAAATAAAGTATCACGTTACAGTTTAAGTGTATATTGTAATATTTTAAAGTCTATTTCCTTTCTATCCACACATTTTGAAAACATATTTTAAGTGCCTAATTTCTCTTTTAAAAGCCTATTTACTTGTTTTAAAAGCCTATTTTAGGCGCCTAAAACTATTTTTTTTAGAGCCTAAAATTCCAGGTCTAGTTATTACACCGGAATATGCCTTTTTTTTTTCCTGTCTTGGCACACTGTTGTCTCAAGACACATTTTTTGCTACTACTAGTCTCGGCCAAGATTAAATTGAAGCCAACTCTTTAAGCACAAAGGCCGATGATTCGAGGTGTTGCACTTCCTATTATGAAAATATGCCTTGCTCTACAAAATATTATGTTTCTACTAGTCTCAGCCAAAATCACAGAAAGCAATATGAAATTTCCCTGTGCATGATGGCGTGGTGGTGGGTAGTTTATTAGCTGAGGAATAACCCACCCACCAAGGGAAGATGATTAAGAAAAGGAAGTAGATTTTGGATTGGAGAAAAAGGATAGAAAAATAGGAGGAGAGTCCCACAAAATTAATAAGTTTAACTTCAAGCACACTTATAGGTGGTTGCCACCGAAAATCCGCTTTCGGATACCTAAAATGAGTAAGGACTTGGTCTAAGCTGACGAGAAACACAGATAGAACTTGGGCGGTTTGCAAGAGAGTGGCTTTCGTATAATCCCTCTCAAGCATATATAAAACTACTATGGGGAAGAGTGATGGTCTGGCAAGACTGAGAGGAACAAATTTACTGTATGTCTGATCAAAGAAATTCGTTTTTGCAAAATAATTCGAAGAATGCCAATGATTTAACTCAGGTTTAGTATTTTCAATTTCCAAAATTATGGAGTTCCGGTAAAGGCGATCAAGTGTCTCTAAGAAGGTAAATGATAAAAGATTATACCTTATGGAGTAATTTTGGTAAATGAACCAATGGTTGCATTGGAAAATGGCTAAGCTTTTACTCAGCGAGGAGCCGGCTAAAAGTTTAGACAAAAAGAAACACTTGTCTTTTAGAAAACTGACCATAAGTTTTCGGAGAGGGTCTCCACAAGCAGGTAGCTGGCTTAGCGAGCTTTACTTGCCTTACTGGCCAATTAGAATTAGCTATTAAAGCTAATAGAAACTTTAGTGAGATGAAAATTAAGAGTTCTTGCTCAAATGCAACAAATGGTGAAAGCCCTATTAATGACTTTAATGGCATTGAGTAGGGAGAGCCAAGGAAGACAGGATTTTGCCTAAACTTTGTATTAGAAAATGAAAAAGCGAAAAGAAACTCTTCATTTATTTAACAATTCAAAGAAGTTTGAGGAAATTAACAATTATGTAATATAATTTTGACAAACATAGTTCATTTAAACTTTTTTAAGAAATGGGGTCGCAGACCTCCTCACATTAAACGATTGCTCCAGGCAATTGCCAATTTATGAGGTTTGAAACCTTACATGTTTCTAAAATCTTTATAAGAAAATAAAAAGACATGTGTAGTAATTCAAGTTTAAACATTTAAATTTAGTACAAAGAGTGTACTTTAAGAAATTCTTGAGAGAATGTTCTAGAGAAAGTGACAACTTCGAAAATAACCATAAGAAAAACATGAAGAATAAGATGGAAGTTTCTACAACTTCTTATATTTAAACAGAATTACTATATGAGAATTATACAAAAGAGGGCAGGTCACTTACTGTGAAACCTGAAGAAAGTTAAAAGGAAGGTTCTAGACTTCCCAAGTTTGAGCAGGAATCACTAGCCAAATGGGACAGTTTCCATTTCGTGAAACCTGAACATGACTCGCTCAAGAGTTTAAGGAATTGTTTTCCCTGATTATAGGAAAGGAACAATGTGAATTTAAATCGTGTGTCACACACGTAATTATACAGGATTTAATTAATGTTAAACTAGCAAAGTTGGAAGGGCACTTCGTGAGTGACACCTTATAGAAAAGTTACAATTTTATTAATATGGGTTGTTAGTAAAAGGTTGAGGAAAGATCATTGGGATATAGGATCAATGTTCATGGCCGTATTTAATGTAAACGGACGATCGCGACGCGGTAGAAACGTGGAACAAGCACTGGTTATCACTGTAGTCTGTAAAGATGAATGCAAAGTTCACTATAGAAACACTAAAGTTTATGAGAAAGAAAATTATTGCAATTATGGAAATAACTGATTGCACTATATAGGTGAGAGTCTATTTCTTGAGAAAGTTGTGAGTTACAATTAAATGTGCCATAGAACATTCCAGCGGTTCCAGCGGTGGAAGAAAGTTAGCTATTGAGCTTTTAATTCAGGAATGATATTCTTCAATTTTAAATAACATACTCACAAGTGAGTGAAAATTTCAACGGCAGGACTTGTAGATAAAATACCGAATCTAGAAGGTTCCAGAACGACCTTAGTAGAAAATGGGGTTGAGAAAATCCAACGGAGGAACTAGCTTGGTGAATTATAGACAGCGGGTATTAGATAATATCCCACGTAGCGAGAGGATTTCTCATTTAAATAGCTTAAGAAAAGCTCTTTTCTAGTAAGGTTGGCTTGTACGAACAAAAGCTCAACATGGCAAATCCCACGAAGAATGATTTTTGCCCCAAAATAAATAATTTCACACTGTCTATAAAAGTATCGTTAAAAGCACGTGGAAGTTAAAACCATGAAGATGAGGTTAAAACTTTAAGATGGTACTTATCTTGATTTCATGTTGAAGGCGAAGTTTCCTTTGATGACAACTACCTTGCCAACATGGCGTAGAAGAGTGTGTGCCTCTTGGTTTGAGGAGACTATCTCGAGAGGAGCTTTAACTGATCGAGTCAACTGCCGACTGAGAAGTGAGACCTGCTCAACGGAGCACGGAGGGTCCAAGGAAGGGGAAAAGAGTGGGGGGGTAGGAGACAAAAGGAGAACATATAAACATTGCCAATGTTACAACAAAAAATGATCTTCTCTTGCTGAGCTGGTCTTCAAAGAGTTGATAACAGATGATACTAGCGCAGCATGGTGAGTAAAGAAGTAGACGTAGTCCTCTTGCTCAAGGAGAAAATAGCTGGCGATGGTAACAGGATCTGGTGACCAAATGGATAAGTAAGTCCTCTAGCACCAGGAAGAATTGAGGAGCTTCAGAGATTCGCTGCGAGATGACGCTAGGTGGGTCACAGAAGTTATATATCTAGAACAGACTTATGAAGACATAAGAGATTTGCCCATCAAGGAGAAAACAGAAGATCACTGTTGGTGTTTGACAAAGAGGAAGGAAGAAATGAACATGCAAGGAGCAATAAAAATTATATCTCAGGTACCGTGTATTCAAAGAATACACCATACTGGGGGGGCCAAACACCAACAGAGAGCAAATAAGCAGTTACACATTTAATGGAAGAGGAGCGATCAAAGACAGGGGTCTTGTAATCGAACCGTTAGTGGTCAAGACTCTGACCACCCTGACTCTCCCATCTCTTCCAGGATAACACTCGGTCACTCTACCGGAAGTCCAGACTAGAGGGGGAGAAACATCCCTAACCAAGACTAAGTCCCCCACTTTAATGTCGGGACTGGAAAGAAACCACTTCTGCCTCCATCTCTTCCAAAAAGAATTACGGAGGGCTTCAAGTTTACGCCATGCGATAGGTAGATTAGAATCCCTGTAAGAATTGGGAAGAGGAGGAGGGGCAGAAAGAGAAGTGCCGATAAGGAAGTGACCAGGGGTGAGTGGAAGAAGGTCATCAGGGTCATTGGAAAGCGGAGTTAAAGGGCGAGAATTAACAACACCTTCAGTCAGAACAGACAGTGAATTGAATTCTTCATAAGTCAGAATTCGATTACCTAAGACTTTTCTTAAATGACGTTTAGTGAGCTTTACGCAAGATTCCCACCTACCACCGTGATGAGGAGCGTAAGGAGGTATAAAGCGCCTTTTGAAACCTTTTGAATAAGAAAAATTAGAAATTTGTTCCATGGCAGGAGAGGAAGTGAGAGCTTTCTTCCACAGGGAAGCTGCGCCCTGAAAAGTGGAAGCGTTGTCAGAGAACATCTCAGAAGGAACACCACGCCTAGCAGTGAAACGAGAGAGAGCTGATAAAAAAATAAGAAGTAGAAGCATTCGTTACTAGTTCCAAGTGGATTGCACCGGTAACCATGCAAACAAAGAGAGAAACATAAAGCTTACCAAACAATTTGCGTTTAGCTTCAGGAGAATTTCGTTGATATTGGAACGGGCCCATATAGTCCACACCAGTTAAAGCAAATGGGCGTATAGGAGAAGAGCGAAAGGAAGGCAAATCGCTCATTAATTGAGTTTTGATTTTAGGTTTCGCTTTGAAACAAGGAATGCACTTGTGAATTACAGAAGAAACTTCATGAATTCCATTTATAATCCAATACTTTTCCCTTAAGAGGCAAAGCAGAGTGCGTGTACCAACATGAAGATTACGGTAATGAAAGTCACGTATAATTAAGGAAGTTACGTGATGTTTGGAAGGCAAAATAACGGGATGCTTTTTGTCCTCAGAGAGCAAAGATTGCGAAAGTCTTCCACCTACCCTGAGTAACCCATGGTCATCAAGGAACGGGGCCAAAGCACGAAGACGACTGGATTTGGGAAGATCCCTTTTAGAAGAAAGTAAAGACAATTCAGAAGAAAAGGCTTCTTGCTGTGTCAGTTGTAAAACCTTAATGATAGCGAGAATCAGTTCATAATTGGTAAGATGTGGTTTAGGGAGAAGAGGTTGGTCAACCACAAGATATTTCCATCTAAGGAGATAGGCGACAATTCGTAGTAATTTATGAAAGGAAGAGTAGCGGGACAACAAGGGACGAGAAGCGTTGGAAACAAGACACGAAGCAATGGTTAGAGGTACTTTAGCGTCAGGCAAGTTGGAGTTTGTAGCTGGGGGTTTAGAAGGCCATGAAGAAGATTCTTCGATTAGCCACGAAGGCCCATGCCAGTATAATGGGGAAGCTGCCAATTGAGAGGGTAAACAACCACGAGAGATAATATCGGCTGGATTATCAGCACCGGGCACATGCCTCCATTGACATCCAGAAGAAAGAGTTTGAATTTTGGAAACTCTGTTTGCAACAAAAGTTTGCCAATGAGAGGGGCTCTTGGCGATCCACGAAAGAGTGATCATGGAATCGCTCCAGAGATAGATTTGCGAGAATTCGACTTTTAATACTTCCCGTAACTTCTTAACAAGTTCGGCAGCCATGAGTGCAGCGCACAATTCAAGCCTAGGCAAGGTAATAGCTTTAAGAGGAGCAACTTTCGATTTGGCACAAACAAGGTTGGAAACTGAAGATCCATAGAATGAACCGTGATAAACTAAATATGCGCAGCAACCATAAGCTTTTTCGGAACTATCCGCGAACACATGAAGGAAAAAGGGTGTATTAGAATGAGAGCTAATTAAATTCCTGGGAATTTCAATGAGGGAAAGATCCAACAAATTACTGCGAAACGAGAGCCAGCGATTAAGAAAAGAAAGAGGGACAGTATCATCCCATTCACACTTAAGCGACCACAGCTCTTGCATGAAGAGTTTGGCTATAACGATGACTGGGGCAAGGAATTGATGTGGATCAAAAATTTTTGCAATTTCAGAGAGAATTTGTCTTTTTGTATTAGGAAGCTCTTCTGCGAGCGAAACTTTATAGATAAGAGTGTCAGTGCTAGTGCACCAGTGAACTCCTAGAATTTTTATAGATTCGGAGTTTCCACAAATTTCGACAGAAGAAGGATCTACGTCTTCGATGGGAAACTGAGCGAGAAACTCAGGGGAGTTGGAGTTCCACTTATGGAGTGGGAAACCTCCATTCCTTAACAATGCCTGAAGTTCTAAAGACACAAAAGAAGCTTCCTCTAAAGAGGGGAAGGACTGCAAGTAATCGTCAACATAAAATGATGATGTTAGTGCTTCAGAGGCTTTGGGGTTAAATAAATGACCATCTTGTGAGGCTAGCAAGTGTAGGGATCGGATAGCAAGGAAAGCAGAGGGTTTTAAGCCATAAGTAACCGTTTTCAAGCGAAATACCTTAATGGGCTTACTGATTTCATCACGCCACAAGATTCTTTGAAGATCTCGTTGTTCTGGTTGAATTAACACTTGACGGCACATCTGTTTTATGTCGGCTATGACAGCTATGGGAAATAATCGAAAGTTTAAGAGTATAGCAGATAGATCTGATTGAATAGCAGGACCAGAATAAAGAGTGTCATTAAGGCTGTTGCCATTAACGTCGGGTGATGAACCATTGAAAACAACTCGAATTTTATCTTTTACAAGAGGGTTTTTCCACACGGGATGATGATTTAAATAAACCGTTTCAATTGGGGGGTGTAATTCATCATCAGATTTGTTAACAACTTCCATATGATCTAAGCTTTCATACTCATCCATGAAATCAGTGTACTGTTGTTTAACAAGAGGTTCCTTCTTGAATTTGCTCTCGATAGCGAAGAGAGCTTTTCGAGCTTTAGGCTGAGAGTTGATAAGTTTAGGAGGATTATGTAATCTAGGCATTTGAACGACGAACCGGCCATCAGAAGAACGAGTGGTGGTGTTCAAAAAAAGTTGCTCACAGAATTCATTTTCTGAAGAGGGTACATTAGGAGAATCAACATTTTCAAGCCTCCAAAACTGTTCTAGGTCAGTATTGGAGAAGTAACATTGCGATGCGGGTTGAGGAGAATAATGGGGAAGTTGACCGGTGACGATCCATCCAAAATTAGTGTCTCTGGCGACCACGTTTGAGGATAACTTACGAACCTGTTTACGAAGGCAATTCCAGAAAACATTGGCACTAAAGAGTATGTCAATAGGGTTTTGCATATTGAAAAAAGGATCGGCTAGCCTTAAATGCGAGGGAATGTTTAACCCTGAAATATCCACAGAGTGACTTGGAGTGTCTTCTCCAATGCTATTGAGAGTTAGACAATTAAGTTTAAGAAAGTTGTTTCTATGACAAGTATCTCTTATAGTTAGCTTTGAGAATTGTAAAGCTTGCGATTTTGAGCTGTTGATGCCTGACACGTTGATAGAAGTGGGGTTTACAGGTAGACCTATTTTTCTAATCAAGGAATTAGACACAAAATCATGAGTTGCCGCTGAGTCTAGAAGACCGCGTGCACGGACCCAGTTGCCAAAGTTATCCTGAACTTCAATTTGAACAGTAGACAACAATACTTGGGCACTGCGTATGGACTTGGCATTTTGAATATACGATGAAGCATTAGAACTGTTAGCACTATCATTTTTCGGAGAAGTAGATGCTGTCGATGACCTTGCCTGATCATGACGATGTAGCTAAGTATGATGAGCCTTTTCACAATGGTAGCAAAGTCTTGTGGACTTGCAATTAGAAGCAGAATGCGTAGGCGCTAGGCAGTTGAAACAATGTTTGTTTTGAGAGACTAATTTTCGTCTGTCGTCGACTGACATTTCTTTAAAAGATTTGCAGAGGTATAGGGCATGGGGATCTTTACAAAGTATGCACTTTACAGTTTCATTTAAACTTTTGCGAGGTTCGCTTTGCGTGTTTAAAACAATAGAGCTAGCAACACGACGTTCACTAGACCTAGTTGGGTAACCAGTGGAGTTTGATTTAAATTTAGATGAGCTGGACCCGGGTTTTTGAGTATTAGATGCTAAGCGTTCGCTTTTAGGTTTGATAGACATTAATTAAAATTTAGAACTGGGAGAAGAGGGTTCACTTTGATTAGCTAGAGCAGTTAAAAGTTGGCATCTGGCATTTATGAAAGTGACTAAATGCTCGTAAGAGTAGTCGTCTTCTTTAGAAAGTTCAATTTCCCAAGCTTTGAGGGTAGCAGCATCAATTTAGAGACTACTAAATGTATTAGGAAAGTATCCCAATGTTCAGTAGGTTGATCTAATTGGGACAAAGCTTTAACGTGGAGTTGGGTAGTGTCAACTAAAGTACGCAAACTAGTGACGTCATTGTGCTGTGACGCAGGTAGGTTAAATAGAGCCTTCATATGGCGTTGAATACGTAAACGTAAATTTCCATATCTTTCCTTTAATAAGTTAATGGCAATGGGGTAATTTTCGGCACGCTGAGGAAGTGCTTCGACCAACTGCAAAGCTTGACCTCGGAGGATAGATCTCAAGTAATGAAACTTGTAAATGACTTGAATGTCTTCATTGTCATGAACAAGGGAGCAAAATAATTCATAGAAAGAATCCCAAGTGGATTCATCTCCAGAGAAATGGGGTAAATCAATTTTAGGTAAAGTTGGTTTGGGCTTGTGAGTACCCTCACGGAAAGAAGTTTGTGGTTCGTGAAGGGAACCAAGAACAGAAGCGTCCTTTTTCTGCTCCTCTTAGAGTTGGCGTATTATTTTGAAAGCAGAACCTATGCCTTCGTAATATAGGTTTTCTACTTCGACACGATCTTCTGTTTGATTGAGCATGCAAGTTTCTATTTCAGTTTGAATGTTACAGTAGTTTTCATAAGAACGTTCAAAATCCTTTACACGATGTTTCAACAAGTCTAATTGCGCTTCTGAGGGATCTAATTCTTTTATGTACCTTCTGAATCGGGTAATTTGCCCTTTATAGGATGCTCGTTTAGAAGTAAGTTTTTCATCTTTATCCTTATCAGTGGGAGCCATATTAAAGAAGGTAGATGAAAATGTAACTCACGAAACTGTGGAACCTTGGAAATGCTGTCAAGCTGGCTGCAGCGAATGAGTAGAAAGAACGGGACACACCAAAGGAGACAGGAGCGGCCTCTTTCCCCTTCACAGGCTTTGCAAGATGTGGTTATAGCTGAAAGATTCAAAGCAGATATTAATAATTTGCCAAGTATTGTCAAATGACACTTTTTTTTTAAGAAAAAATGGAAAATGGACTCTCCCGGGTTTCGGCACCAAATTTTGGGTAGTTTATTAGCTGAGGAATAACCCACCCACCAAGGGAAGATGATTAAGAAAAGGAAGTAGATTTTGGATTGGAGAAAAAGGATAGAAAAATAGGAGGAGAGTCCCACAAAATTAATAAGTTTAACTTCAAGCACACTTATAGGTGGTTGCCACCGAAAATCCGCTTTCGGATACCTAAAATGAGTAAGGACTTGGTCTAAGCTGACGAGAAACACAGATAGAACTTGGGCGGTTTGCAAGAGAGTGGCTTTCGTATAATCCCTCTCAAGCATATATAAAACTACTATGGGGAAGAGTGATGGTCTGGCAAGACTGAGAGGAACACATTTACTGTATGTCTGCTCAAAGAAATTCGTTTTTGCAAAATAATTCGAAGAATGCCAATGATTTAACTCAGGTTTAGTATTTTCAATTTCCAAAATTATGGAGTTCCGGTAAAGGCGACCAAGTGTCTCTAAGAAGGTAAATGATAAAAGATTATACCTTATGGAGTAATTTTGGTAAATGAACCAATGGTTGCATTGGAAAATGGCTAAGCTTTTACTCAGCGAGGAGCCGGCTAAAAGTTTAGACAAAAAGAAACGCTTGTCTTTTAGAAAACTGACCATAAGTTTTCGGAGAGGGTCTCCACAAGCAGGTAGCTGGCTTAGCGAGCTTTACTTGCCTTACTGGCCAATTAGAATTAGCTATTAAAGCTAATAGAAACTTTAGTGAGATGAATATTAAGAGTTCTTGCTCAAATGCAACAAATGGTGAAAGCCCTATTAATGACTTTAATGGCATTGAGTAGGGAGAGCCAAGGAAGACAGGATTTTGCCTAAACTTTGTATTAGAAAATGAAAAAGCGAAAAGAAACGCTTCATTTATTTAACAATTCAAAGAAGTTTGAGGAAATTAACAATTATGTAATATAATTTTGACAAACATAGTTCATTTAAACTTTTTTAAGAAATGGGGTCGCAGACCTCCTCACATTAAACGATTGTTCCAGGCAATTGCCAATTTATGAGGTTTGAAACCTTACATGTTTCTAAAATCTTTATAAGAAAATAAAAAGACATGTGTAGTAATTAAAGTTTAAACATTTAAATTTAGTACAAAGAGTGTACTTTAAGAAATTCTTGAGAGAATGTTCTAGAGAAAGTGACAACTTCGAAAATAACCATAAGAAAAACATGAAGAATAAGATGGAAGTTTCTACAACTTCTTATATTTAAACAGAATTACTATATGAGAATTATACAAAAGAGGGCAGGTCACTTACTGTGAAACCTGAAGAAAGTTAAAAGGAAGGTTCTAGACTTCCCAAGTTTGAGCAGGAATCACTAGCCAAATGGGACAGTTTCCATTTCGTGAAACCTGAACATGACTCGCTCAAGAGTTTAAGGAATTGTTTTCCCTGATCATAGGAAAGGAACAATGTGAATTTAAATCGTGTGTCACACACGTAATTATACAGGATTTAATTAATGTTAAACTAGCAAAGTTGGAAGGGCACTTCGTGAGTGACACCTGATAGAAAAGTTACAATTTTATTAATATGGGTTGTTAGTAAAAGGTTGAGGAAAGATCATTGGGATATAGGATCAATGTTCATGGCCGTATTTAATGTAAACGGACGATCGCGACGCGGTAGAAACGTGGAACAAGCACTGGTTATCACTGTAGTCTGTAAAGATGAATGCAAAGTTCACTATAGAAACACTAAAGTTTATGAGAAAGAAAATTATTGCAATTATGGAAATAACTGATTGCACTATATAGGTGAGAGTCTATTTCTTGAGAAAGTTGTGAGTTACAATTAAATGTGCCATAGAACATTCCAGCGGTTCCAGCGGTGGAAGAAAGTTAGCTATTGAGCTTTTAATTCAGGAATGATATTCTTCAATTTTAAATAACATACTCACAAGTGAGTGAAAATTTCAACGGCAGGACTTGTAGATAAAATACCGAATCTAGAAGGTTCCAGAACGACCTTAGTAGAAAATGGGGTTGAGAAAATCCAACGGAGGAACTAGCTTGGTGAATTATAGACAGCGGGTATTAGATAATATCCCACGTAGCGAGAGGATTTCTCATTTAAATAGCTTAAGAAAAGCTCTTTTCTAGTAAGGTTGGCTTGTACGAACAAAAGCTCAACATGGCAAATCCCACGAAGAATGATTTTTGCCCCAAAATAAATAATTTCACACTGTCTATAAAAGTATCGTTAAAAGCACGTGGAAGTTAAAACCATGAAGATGAGGTTAAAACTTTAAGATGGTACTTATCTTGATTTCATGTTGAAGGCGAAGTTTCCTTTGATGACAACTACCTTGCCAACATGGCGTAGAAGAGTGTGTGCCTCTTGGTTTGAGGAGACTAGCTCGAGAGGAGCTTTAACTGATCGAGTCAACTGCCGACTGAGAAGTGAGACCTGCTCAACGGAGCACGGAGGGTCCAAGGAAGGGGAAAAGAGTGGGGGGTAGGAGACAAAAGGAGAACATATAAACATTGCCAATGTTACAACAAAAAATGATCTTCTCTTGCTGAGCTGGTCTTCAAAGAGTTGATAACAGATGATACTAGCGCAGCATGGTGAGTAAAGAAGTAGACGTAGTCCTCTTGCTCAAGGAGAAAATAGCTGGCGATGTTAACAGGATCTGGTGGCCAAATGGATAAGTAAGTCCTCTAGCACCAGGAAGAATTGAGGAGCTTCAGAGATTCGCTGCGAGATGACGCTAGGTGGGTCACAGAATTTATATATCTAGAACAGACTTATGAAGACATAAGAGATTTGCCCATCAAGGAGAAAACAGAAGATCACTGTTGGTGTTTGACAAAGAGGAAGGAAGAAATGAACATGCAAGGAGCAATAAAAGTTATATCTCAGGTACCGTGTATTCAAAGAATACACCAGGTGGCGCAGCGGTCAGGCCGGTTGCCTCTCACAAAGGTCGACCGGGTTCGATTCCCGGTCAATGCTTGTGAGATTTTCGAAGTGAAATGCCATGTCCTGTGGTCCAGATTCCATGATCGCACGATTAACGGTAACTTTTAACTACAAGCTTCCTTCCCTGTCCATGACAAAACGTACGCTATATCTATGTCATTTGTAAATAGCTATGTTTTAAGTACCCGGGGGGGGGGGATGTTGGTAGATGGCTATGGAGTATTACTATAGGAAGTAGAGGGGGGAAGAAAGGGTCTTTTCGCTTAATCCATGTCGCTATTTATTACTGTATACAAAATATATTCATTTGAACATTTTCTATCGGCCATCGTCAGGAACACATAAGCCTCTAAAAAAATAGTATTACTGTACTTCAATTTCTTCACATTTGCCCGGCTATTGTCAGATATTTGAATATTTTTGTTTTATTGACGATTACTTCGTGGTTTTACGTCTATCTTGGGATATGGAACTTCATTCCATACCATTAGGCTAATAATCTTCCACCACGACTCACCTATGCTCTTCTTTAATAACCTGTCATCAGTAGCATTCCTCTCGGCTCCACTTACCGGAACATATAAACAACATCGATTAATCGGAAAACAGTTCTGATAATGGATGTTAACGACATAGAGAAATGGATGCGTTTGTCAATGACAGACCAACTATATCAAGCGTATAGTGTTTCTGCACAAGAAGCAGTCTCTATTTGTGTTGCATCCATTGATTTATTAAAAATGGACTCCACATTGTCACTACTCTCATGCCGTGCGGGCATATCACCTTGGAGAAAGGTGTATGCGGGAAACTTAAAAGTTGGAGACTGGTGCCCGTAAACCGGGCTCCTTTTCCTCCATTTTGAGGGAAAAACTTGATAATAATAATGATTTTGTGATTCCATGATTGAATAATAATATTACAACTGGCAATGTTATGTCACTAACCATTGCCAGTATATTTGTTGTGCAATGATGTATTTTGTTAAAGAAATAATAATATAATTGTTTAATTTATTGGTTGAACCAATTATATTAAAAGGGACAGTGCTAATTTAAAATGAGAGTAGCAGCTCGTGTCAGCTTAAGTTCGGGTCAGGAAGTGCACTCTGGTCAAATATTGACCAGGCTCGGACCTGCCGATGCTGTAGTTATTATTATCGCTACGCTCTCGCCATGGTGCGGATGGTTTTGCAGTCGTTTACAGCGGCAGCTTCAGCTTGGTAATAGTAATATAATAATGGAAAGATTTGTTATGTTTAATTTGATTCTTTAGGAAATAAGAGAGACCACTAGTGGGTTGATTTCTAAGTATGAAAGGAGAAGACAGATCTGAAGTAGATTTTTGGTTGAAAATAAGTTCTTTATAATAAGCCTCGCTTTGGTTTGGGGAATAAGTTATGAAAAACAGGTTTGCTCGACGTGTTTGTTGGATGCGTGCTGCTTCAATCGATCCCACGGCCCACATGGCACCGTCCCGAGTAGGTCGGCCGTGGCCATCCCCTCGGGCAGATATCCCGCGAAGCCGCTAGATGAGTAAAAACAATGTAATTTGTTATAAGACTGTGTTATTGCTTTGTGATGTGAAGTCTTGTAGCGGAGAGTTTGAATTTAGTAGCGCTCTTCGCTGATTGGCTGCTCGAGTCCTGTGGCAGCCAATCAGGGCCTGGCTGTGCATGGCTGCTTTGAAATAGTTTTAAAGGTATTTTCTGGTGGTAATTGTTATTGTTTAAATATTGTTTATTGTTGATGAGGATTGGTTTTACTGTATTTAATTGATTTTGGTGCGAGTGGAGTGTAATTGTAGGCTGTATACCAATTGAGAAGCGGGTCAGTCTTTAGAGGCCGATCGCATTCAACTTGGCTTTATGTGATGGACTGGGTTCGAATTATAGGTGAAAATTAGTGTAGTTTGAGTCCCTTGTTCATTGGTTCATCATCCCGGGCGAGCTGGCGTAGCATTTTACTCCCCAGGCAGATTGAACCATGAGGTCAGGGTCTTGTGGTGATGAGTTAGCCACGTGCATTTGAGTGTACCTAAATGGTGATAGCTGAGAGCTGTTGAAGCAGACTCAGCAATTGCGTAAGTGCAGTGTTGTGCGGAACTTGAGTATAGGGGGGGGGGGGGGGGGGTAATGTGTAGGGAGAGTAGAGATATAATGTGTTTGGCCTGTTGTTTGTTTTTCAATTGCCTGTGTTTTATTGCGCTTTTTATGTACCTGCACCCCCTGGAAGGAAGTTGCATGTTTGCCCCCGCAATTTACACAAGTTGGCGAGTCCTTTGGCACTTTGCATTCAGCGTGCCGGTGGCTACCGCCGCAGCGATTACACCGGGCTTCCTTCTTGCAATCTCTTGCAGATGGTGAAGTTTAATTATTCCTTTTATAAGGTGCGAAGCGAACAAAGTTTGGAAAGCGTTGGAGGCTCTGCATCACCCAGCCTGAACTGATCAGCACATGGGATTGCATAATGAATAGCCTGCTTTGATTCACGTAGTATGACCGCGCTGTTTGCGCCTATGCATGGGAAGTACCGGTATGTCATTTGTATCCGGAAAAGACGGCCATTGATAGTTCTAGCAATGTGGTTGACAAAACAACGTTCTTTTGCTGTGGACACTTATTCAAACATGAGTCTCTGATCACTGTACAAAGAGTCTTTTCGTCGCCATTTAGATTTTCTGAATTGGAAACCTTACCATCAAGGTCACGAGACATAACCACCCCAGACTTCCTTTTTTTCTTGTAGGGATATTTGAAGAGTAAAGTCTTGGGAATTTCTAAACCGTTTTCTGTAGTTTGCCATACGGCGCTTGGAGGAATTCGTCAACGAAATGATTAGGGGTCTACCTATCCGGTGTCATACCGGTAGACTAATCACAATATGTAATTGTAGTTTGTAATGATAAAATAGCAACTGTTTCTCTATGTATTCATGCTAAGATTTTTTTTTTCTATTTTATTTTCTCTATTGACTGTATACTTCCTTGTTTACATCCTACTGTTCGTTACGCACAACTCTGTATAATTTATGAGGATTTGGTATGCGCCTCTTCTATAATTGTATTTTTATATGCTCGGATCGTAAAGCTGTAAAAGTACGCACTTTCTGCTAATAGTGGAATCACACACTAGAAAACTGTGTTGCGAATAGCTCTCCTTCGAGTGGTCTTTAATTGTTAAGAAAGACTTGGATAAAAAAAAAAGGCAGTCGGGACTCGAACCCAAATTTCATGAATGATTGGGGTCCTGGTCGCGATGTGACTGCGATGGTGTAAGCATCTAAACGCACTCGCACGGAAAGCAGGACATTCGGGTTCGAGTCCCTATTGTGGTTTCATTTTCAAGTCGAACTCAACAGTAGATATTAATATTCTTTTATTCTGGAGTTTGGGACATTATAATCATCCGCCCGCGTATTTGGGTGTGCGTAGACTAATAATAATCGGTGTTACTGACGGAGCTTATAAGTGTGTGTATTTACAATTTTGACTTGGCTGGGGAAGAGGTAGACGTGGACCTAACATGGTCTTAAGTTAGGTACCATCACGTTAGTTGCATGGAGGGTAAGTGATGGTTGACAATTAGCTAGACTATTGTCCTCATGTGACTGGGTGTTTCTCCTTGCAGTCCTTAGACCAGAACTAAACTCGAACCCAGGACCGTTGCGAAAGAACTGTCAACACATAACCTCTAGATCAGTGTTCGCAATCGGTGTACCGGCACAAAGTGGCATGTGGAACGCGAACTTTTGCCTAGTGTCGTATTGTAAGAACTTAAATGTCAGGTTTTACGAGTTTTCTTTTAAATTACTCGTATCCCATTTATTATGTTTCGTATACTTGTGTTTCAATCTCTGCCGCTGCAGTGATTAAATAAAACAATGCTTGTTTGTGCTTTATTACATGACGCGAAACGTATTTGTTGTAGTAAAGCAATTTTGTATTTCTCGCCTTTGTTGTTGCATGATCTTTAAACGTGCTTTTCCCTAATGCTGCGGTGTTAGCGTAATTTTAATGTTTTTTAAAATATTTTTTTTATTTTATTGTGTTAGTACCTGTTTGTTAGCGCTGCTTCAATCTTATTACTCTACATGTTAGACATCTTCCCTATGAGCATAGATCCCGCATTTTTTTCTTCCATTATTTTGCTATGTGTATGTAATCAAATCACATTATACACAATATAGGGTACATACAAATGAAAACAACACAAAATCTGCTGTACAAAAGAGACAGAAACACACAACGAATAACAAAAGTGATAATGTGAGACTGAGCACACATATGTCATTTTCATGTTGGGGCATATCAATAATAATAATAATAATAATAGTATCGTATGGCCTCGGGTGCCTGGTGCAAGCTTTGTTAATTGACACCCAGAGGGTAGCTTGCATGTCGAATTTCGTCGTTCCTTTGAACGCTATGAAAGTCAAGGAGGTTAGATATCTAAACTCCTTGACACTACAGCGCTTTCAAGTAGAGAATGGAGGAACTTTTGTTGGCGGAAAATCTCGAGATTAATTTTGCCATTGAACACGGCCTACTGAATTCAAATGGGTTCTTTAACATGCCAACAACGTATGACATGAGTATCGTGATTTTTGTCGCCTTTCAAAAAATCACTTACCATGGCCAGGAGCGAACCTGCAATCTTGGGGTTGGTAGTCCCACACTATAACCACTCACCCACTGTGGCAATCTGAGGCATATCAATACCGTGTATGTAATGCTGTGGGACGGGCAAATGCCCAGCGGGCAGGACATCTATTAATGGGCATTTGCCCAAAGTAGTTTTAAACGCCCAAAATCTGGGCATTAAAAATACTTTTTTTCTTTTTACTACCGTACTTGTTATTGTTACTAGAGCTTCTAAAATTAATAGACCATTAATCAAAGGTACATTTCATGGATAAACTAGTAATGCCCGAATATTGCTAATAATAATTTAATTATCCTGTGTCAATGTTGTCAATAACATCTAAATGGGAATTATGTATATCTGGTTTGAATAAAACATTGTATTACTTCAAACCCGGCCGAATTCGTCGGATTTTTTAAGAACGTTAAAAATCCCTCAGTATGCCTTCCTTCTGAGGGGAAGTAAAGCCGGCGGTCCCATGCCATACATTTTTGGCATTGAGTCTCTCTCATGACTTGGCCGGCCGGCGCGCCCAGCTTATCTGTCTCCCGTTGACTCATCACGGCCCGCTCGGCATAACATAGCAGTTCGCTCACTTTATCCGTGCATGACATGAGATAACAATTAAAATTAATAAAATAAGCTGCTACTACCTTATGACAGATGTTCTAAATGTTCTCCTCCTACATCCACATATTTCCGGCATCGTCTTAGGAACTCCGATTCACACGCATAAGTTCGTCTTCCGTAATTGAGGCTTTATATCTCTCGGGATATGTTCTTTCAGTTCGCCCAACGTGTGAGGGTTTCTTGTATACACTTTATTCTTTAAGCACCCATATAAATAAAAGGCACAAACAGTTAAATATGGGGACCGTGACAGCCATAAGTCCGTACTAATTACACGGTATTCAAAAATTTCCTCAATTAAGTTTAATGTGTCATGAGCTGTATGCGCAGTGGCAGATTCTTGCTTAATATATCCATTTCGGGAGTTAGTGTCTTGTCAGTTCGTCAAAAAAAAATAATGGTTTGAGTATATTATCCCTGTACTTTTGTGCATTAATTGTGCCTTAAAAAAAAGGATAGGCCCTACAATAATGTACCGTATCCAGTCACTGCGCACCATACTCCGACCCATTCGTTATGTAGAGGAATTTCGTATATGCGATGGGGGGTTTCTCGACTCGAATATCTGTTATTCTGCGTCGTCGAACCATACCCGTGTAAATGGAACCAGGCTTCGTCCGAGAAAATATTAACATATCCGGAGAGAAATAGCCTCAATTACGAAAGACGAACATATGCGTGTGAATCGGAGTTTCATGAGACGATGCCGGAAATGTGTGGATGTAGGAGGAGAACATTTAGAACATCTCCTGTCATAAGGTAGTAGCAGCTTATTTTATTAATTTTAATTGTTATCTCATGTCAGGCACGGATAACGTTAGCGAAGTGCTATGTTATGCCGAGCGGTGAGTGATGAGTCAATGGGAGACAGATAAGCTGGGCGCGGCCGGCCGAGTCGTGAGAGAGACTCACTGTATATGGGTTAAACATTTGAGTAACGTTCTTAGGTTACTACGCTCGTCGTCAAGAGCCGACTGCGGTGGCATCTGGTAACTAAGTTCTGAACTACACTGACCGGCAAAAAAAGTGGAACACTTCAATTTTTTACGTAATTTCTTAATTTATTCCACTAAAATGTATCGGTTTTCCAATATTTGCATTATTCATGTAAATGTTAGATGGTTGGCTACAGAAAATACCGAAACATGTTTTACAACACGCTTTAACTCACAAATTTCGTTACATTTCACAAATCTAACAATTTTCTCTCTTTTAGTAATGTTCTTTTGGGCTGGTTTTTATCAAACATATTGCCAAACAAAACAGTGTTCATTTTTTCACTGCACTGCACGGGAACACTGGTCACTAAAAACGAGTGTTTCCACCCTTAGCGTCTATGACAGCTTGTAAACGCTCAGGCATACTGTTCACAACTCGTCGAATGGAATCTGCCGGGATGCGATCCCATTCCTCCAGCAGCGATGTTCTCAGTTGTGCCAAGGTGGTGTGGTCATGCTGTCTGACGTTCCTTCCAAGCATATCCCATACATGTTCGATGGGGTTCACGTCAGCATTACGAGCTGGCCAGTCCAGGGTTTGAATCCCCGCTTCCTGCAGATATTGTACAACACAACGAGCAGTATGAGGGCGGGCATTATCCTGCATCAGCATGAAATTCTGACCAACCAAAGGCGCAAAGGGCATCACATGGTTCATCAGGATCTCTTCGATGTACCTTTGGGAATTGAGCGTCCCGTGATCGATGCACACCAACTCAGTGCGGGCCATAACGCTGATGCCACCCCACACCATAACCGAGCCACCTCCAAATGGAGTCCTGGAGGAGAAAGCAACAGGGCTGTACCTCTCCCCGCGCCTTCTCCACACTCTTTCTCTTCCATCAGGAGATCTAAGGTTAAAGCGACTCTCGTCAGTGCAGAGAACAGAGGCCCACTGCTCGTGGGTCCATCCCAGATGCTGCCTTGCGAAGCGAAGACGCGCCTCTCTGTGGAGTCTGTGATGTTCGAGTGCGGGTCCACGTGCAGGTCTCCGGGACGAAAGATGAGCTTCTTCAATCCTTCTTCTTACTGTTCGCTCACTCACTCTCACTTTTCTGACATTTTCCAGTTGATTTCGTGCCTGGACTGCTGTGGTAAGGCGATCACGCAGAACTTGCAGGGTGAGAAATCGCTCATCCCTGTCACTTGTGCTTCTTCTGCGGCTTGACCCTCGTCTCTTGTTTGGAGTTCTCTGTAACGGTGCACTGCACGGTGAATGCTACCGAGAGATGATCCAATGACCTCAGCAACATAACGGAAGATGCGGCCATCCTCCACCAATGCAACTGCCTGTGCAGCTCCTTCACGGCTAAGAGGCAGGTTTTAGTGTGAACTGCACATGGATAACTTACTAAAATGTATGACAATGGTTCCCAGGTGTTCAACAAATGCCAGTTGCTATCCCTAGAACAACAATAAGCGAGCGGCAACACTCATAAACCTTAAGTGCTTAAAGTGCACTTCCCGCCATAAACCATTAAGATAGGCTCATCGAAGATTGGGGGTAATTGGTGGTAATAAACCACCCTATGAAATGTCATATTATCAATTTATATTCACGGATGTTTCAGATGTGTGTTCTAATGCGTGAAAAGCTTTTAAAATGTGATTACATCTTTTTCATGGCTAATTTTATATTTTTTACATTACTTTTTAACTGTTCCACTGTTTTTTTTGCCGGTCAGTGTAGTTGGTCGTTGACGGTGGCGTTTGGCAGCAAAAGTAGGAACTACTTGGAAAACTTGAATGTCTGCAGCCCTTATTTGAATTAAAACAGATACACACACTAATACAGTCATCACAATTAACACCGGTTATCAGACAGATTCTACACACACCCAAAGTACACGGGGCTACATGACCGCGTTGTCGCAGCCTATAAACTAAGGAACTAACCAACCAACATTGTATTACTGATTTAGGCCTGCAGGCGTACTCATATTTAGGAAAATTAGGTAGAAGTTTGATTATGGTGTGAATAGTAGGTTTGGGAGGGGGTGGATGGGCTAAGCCCTGGGCAGCCATTGTGCTATGATCTTGGAATGGGGGTAGGGTGGTTATGGCCTTGAGATTGGCAAGGCATTCTACCACCAGCAGCCCAGTTAGTTGTGAAGTAGAGCTGTCTGTTCAGTGGTTGAGTCTGAGATAACCTCACTTCTTTCTTAGGCTATTTATATTTTTAAGTGTTAGATTAAATCATTACAAAATGCTTATGAAAAAAGGACCTGAACTTTTTAAATTTGAAAGGGATAGGAGCATATTGTAAATATTGTAATAAGGACTATTAACAGTCACATTGTAACAAAATGGAAAAGCACATAAAAAAGTGTTTTTAAGTGCCCTCAGGATTTAAAAAAAGTGCTTCAGTTAGGTACAGTTACAGTGGTTGAAAATCCTTTTCGAAAGAAAACCCCTTATGAACCTTTACTAATTGAAGTGGATGATTTCAACAACATATCTACAGTACCAAGCACAAGTTCAGCCTCAGAACCAAAATCATGTTCTTTCAGTGAATTCCTACAACTTCCGCAGCCTATTTTGTCCTCAACTCCTGTTTTATGAACATATAGAATGTACATATATGTAGATATATGTACTGAAGAAAATGGAAATTGCAACACCATGAAGGCATTGGTCGTTTGTGTTGATTTTCAAGATATGGAACGATGCCATGTAGGTATATAAACGATCAAAGTTTCAGACCCATTGGATTGTTGCTACAGTTCTCCCCTCGTGATTGGTCGCGGAGGAATCAACTCCAGTATACGGACCCTGGTGTAGCGTAGTTGACTTGCAGTCTGTGCAGTGAAGTGTTCCCCGTCAAACATGCCTCGACGACAGAGAAGAGCACGCTATCAACAACTGTCGCCGTTTGAAAGGGCTCGGATATTTGGGCTGTGTGAGGCTGGATTATCGCTAAGGACTGTCGCTGCACGTGTTGGCCGACAGGCATCCACGGTACAACGTGTATGGCAGCAGTGGTCAAATGAAGGTACCCACACTCGTAGACCTGGCACAGGCCCAGCGCGAAAGACAACTGTGAGAGAGGACCGCCGCATCATTCGGATGGCCCGGATGGAACTCCATGCAACAGCAGCGCAAATTCGAGCAGCTGTGGCACCCCACGTTACACAACAAACAGTTGGTAATTGCCTGCGTGCAGCTGGCTTGCGATCCCGTGTCCCTGCAGAAGGTGTTCCATTGACCCCACATCAGCGACGTGTAAGGCCGGCCTGGTGTCGAGAACGATCTACGTGGGTCGACGAATGGCATAGGGCCGTCTTTAGTGATGAATCGCCCTTCTGTCTTGCCCGCAGTGATCGCCGGAATCGTGTGCGCTCACGTACCGGAAAGAGGGGCCGCCCAGACCTTATTGTCGAGAGGGCCAACGCCAAGCATTATGGTCTGGGGTGCTATTGGCTTTAATGTGAAATCACAATTAGTGCTTGTTGAGGGCACTATGACTGCTCGACAGTACGTTGATAGGAAACTCAATCCAGTGTTTGTCCCTATTGATGGCGAACATTGCTAATGGGATGTTTCAGCAGGACAATGCCCGGGTTCACACTGCACGCATCTCCAGAGAAGCTCTCCACGACATCACAACCTTAGAATAGCCCGTCAAATCCCCGGACCTCAGTCCTATTGAGCATGTGTGGGACATGATGGGTCGACAACTGACCAACCGTCCTCAGCTACCCACAACTCTGGAACAACTGACCATGGGCCACAATTCCTCAGGAAGCGATCCAGGGCCTTATTGACTCCATGCATAGCCGAATTCATCAATGTATTGCAGCCCGTGGTGGGCACATCCTGTATTGATTGTTGTCCAAACTTGCGATCAGAGGGATCTGAAAGTGTAATCATCGAATCACAACCGAACACTCGTCCTGCATGTTCAATTCCAGCAATGTAGCACCACTCTTTCTGGGTGTTGCAATTTCCATTTTCTTCAGTGTATATGGCTAAAACAATATTTATATAAGCGTTGCATTATGAATATGTTTTAAAAGAGGTAAATGCCCAAAATGCCTGGGTATTTATCCTGGGCATTTGCCCCGACTTATAAATGCCTAGTTATTTTACTTCACTACGTGTATGGCACCACGAGCTCTAAAGAGGCATGCTTGCAGACGACGAGACATACTGAGCACTAACGAATCCAACATGGTTTGGGGCAGATTATCCCACTCTTGGACAGCCGCTTCAATCAGTTCCTGAATGTTTGTTGGAGGATTGGGACGGTGCGAATTTGCCCTCTCGAGCTCTTCCCTTGCATGTTCAATGCAGTTCATGTCCGCCACTCCATTCTCTGTATGACATGCATCTGAAGGAACTGATTGACCGCCGTAAATCGATGGGGCGAGCATTATCGTCCACTAGTGTGAAGCTCTCACCCATTGTGGCAGCGAATCCTATAACGACAGGTTCAAGGATGTTTTCTCTGTACACCAGACCAGTAATATTACCGTGGATAGGGATTAGAGGCGTACGTCGACCAAACATGATTCCACCCCAATACATAACTGAACCTCGTGGCGTTCCTGGAAGAATGGCTCGTGAAATCTCTCTCTCACTCGTCGCCACACCCGAGCCCTTCATCCAGGAACGCCACCAACACTATGCCTCGTCGTCTGCAAGCATGCCTTAGAGCTCGTGATGGCCATACACGGTATTGGTATGCTCCAACATGAAAAGCACGTTTGTGTGCTCAGTCCCACATTATCACTTTTGTTATTCGTTGTATGTTTGTATCTCTTGCAGAGCAGATTGTGTGTTGTTTTTATTTGTATGTACCATAATATTGTGTATAATGTGATTTACATACACATAGCAAAAGTAATTAGTCACCAAATCGCAATATGAAAAACTTTTTTGAGTACTGTAGTTCTATCGCAGCTGTGGTCTTATGTAGTCCGAAAGTTGTAATAATATTCAGCGTTGTAATTTTCTATAGATGGCTCTGAAGCCATTTTCAGTGTGACCACCTCGTCGTGTAGCGGCTAGCGCTGTTGGCTGTCACCCTAGAGGTCAGGGTTCGATTCCCGGCTCTGTCAAGAAATTTTTATTTCTGGTGTGAGAGCTGGAATTGGGTACACTCAGCCTCGTGAGACAAAACTGAGAAGAAGAAGAAGAAGAATGTTTGATTCCCACCTCAGCCATCCTGGAAGTAGTTTCCCCACGACTACTCTAGGCAAATGGTTCCTAACCTAAGGCCACGGCCTCCTCCTACTCAATCCTATCTCCCATTTACAAAATACTCACACACTAGTACTGCTATCATAATAACACAGGTTATCACACAAATTGTACACCCATACACTCAAATACACGGGGTTATATGACCATGATGTCTTACCCCTTAAAAATAAACAGCAACAATTTTTTTCAACGTTGCCTTATTGACATTTGATATTGTAACTTTCCAGACGGTCAACACAATATAATCCCAATTACCGGGAAATGCGAAATCAATTTGAAAAAGATAACATGTGATTATTTGCTACAGATTACCAGAATAGGGAGTTACTACAAGAAAACAAGTTTCGCTTGTCGCCTTTGAAGCAATGGTCCATTATGTTCAAGGTAATCCACTCGAAATCTGAAACAAACAAGTAGTTCCGTGAAGAACTATACAGCCTATTTTCATATATCCTACTTATGTTAATTGCCACTATCAACATACACAATTTCTGTTTGATTGCTGTAATAGATTCGTAGATATTGAGAACCGACTAAATAATTCGGATGGTCGCCATGTTGGATTTTATATATGTAGGTCCTAGAGTTATGTACTGTTACATGCAGATTATTGTGAACGTGTAGTATTCAAACTTCAATCGCATAATTAGGACACAAGAAAAAACAAGGAGATTTTAAAATTTTTCACAGCTGCCATCTTGAGGTTATGGAAACAATTGAAATAAATTAGATGCCAGTGGATTAACATTCGTATAAGGATTTACTGTACCAAGTTTCACTGAACTCGGATGGTTAAATTGCGAGAAACGTCCATGTGAATATTTATAATTCGTGTCACCGCCATGTTGGATTTGTGATCACCAGGTTATTTAAAGTCCTATAGGTGAACTTAAGTTCATAGCCCCTATGAACATTAAAAAATGCAGTTTGATTGCTAAAATAGATTCGTAGATATTCAGTATGGACTAAATATTTCGGATGGTCGCCATGTTGGATTGTTAAATGTATAGGCCATAGAGTCATGTACCATTATAGGAAAATTATTGCGTAGGTTCATTATTCAAACTTTCACTTCGATCGCATGACTACATCACAAGAAATAAAAACTTAATTTTAAAATTCGCACTGCCGCCATCTTGAGGTTATGTGAACAATTGAACTAAATTAGATACCAGTGGATTACAATGTGTATAAATATTTCCTGTACCTGGTTTCAGTGCGCTTGGAACATTAAATCGCGAGAAAGGTCTATTTAACATTTTCAAATTCGCTTGGCCGCCATGTTCGTTTTGTAGTTAACCGGTTTTTGTAAGTCTTATAGATGGACTTCCAGTAATGCCCTTTATCTCCGTACAAAATTTTAGGGAGATACCGCTAATAGTTTCAGAGATATAGAATGCCGGTGAAATATTTCGCACATCCGCCATCTTGTGATTATGTAAACAATTGAACGAAGTTAGATGTCGGTGCATTACAATGTACATAAACATATACTGTACCAAGTTTCATTGCGTTTGGTTGGTCAAATCAAGAGAAACGTCTATTTAAAAGTCGCAAATTCGCTTGGCCTCCATGTTGGTTTTGTAGTTACCAGGTTTTCAAAAGTCACATAAGTGAACTTATAGCAGTTCACTCTATCACCATAGAAAATGTCAGGGTAATATCGGTAATAGTTTCGGAGATATTGAATGCTGGTGAAATATTTCGCACAGCCGTCATGTTGGATTGGTGAGTCGTAACAAAATTTGAAGGGCACGGTCGAGGTCGCCGGGAATAGTGCTATGAACTTTCCGAGTTTCATTGAAATCGCTCCTGCCGTTTAGATTTTATTAGGGGGGAACACACACACGAATCACACACACACACACACACACACACGCACGCACGCACACACACACGGACAAAAGGTGATCTCATAAGCCTATTTTTTCAAAATTGAAAATAGGCTAAAAATTAGGATGCGTTGTTGGTGGAGAAGTCACAAAGTTTTCTAAGCAATTAGTTATTTTTCTTGATCGGTGAATTTTCACACATACCTCCTTGTTCGTGAATCACCCTCATTCACGAGATAAACTGGTGAAAAAAAGGGAAATTTGATTTGAAGGAATAATATTTCACATAATTTTGATCATGAAGAGTAGCGATGTTGTTGTTGTTGTTTGAGTCTTCAGTCTTTTGACTGGTTTTGATGCAGATCTCCATGCCTCCCTGTCCTGAGCTAATCGTTTCATCTCTACATAGCTACCACACCCTACGTCCGGGGCAATCTGTTTAACATATTCTAACATTGGTCTACCCCTACAGTTCCTCTTCCTTCCATAACTAAGCTTGCTATTCCTGGGTGTCTTAGTATGTGTCCTACAAACCCATCTTTTCTCTTCATTAGCAGTCCCACTAGACTTAATACCTCTTCGTTTGTAACCCTATCTACCCATATGATCTTAATCATTCTCCTGTAACACAACATTTCAAACGCTTCAATTCTCCTCTTTTCTGCTGCACCAATAGTCTTAAGTTTCACATCCATAGAGTGCCACGCTTCAGACAAAGGCCTTCAAAAATGACTTCCTAACACCTAAATCTATATTCGATGTCAACAGATTCCTTTTCTGTTGAAATGCTTTCCTTGCCTGAGCTAACCTACTTTTTATATCCTATTTGCTTCGTCCATTACTGGTTATTTTGCATCCTAAGTAACAGACGTCTCCTACTTCCTTTAGTTTTTTAGACTAAGTAAAATGGTTAGAAGTGGATGCAACAAAACTCAAGGATGGACGAGCTAGAATGTCCGAGTGCTTCGGTTTTGCTGATCCTCGACTGCCGCATGTTGTAAATAGACTGTGTGAAACTTCTTGTTCTTTCTCACGCTGATGTACAACGAATGTAGATTCGGTAAATTAACATTTTTATTTATTTTATTTATTTGCAGATAGGGATATTGTCCTTTGTGGCAAATTACAATCAAACTATGGCTCAATTTACGATAAATCCAGCTGATAATGATCACCCTGTTACATTTCAGGGAAGGAAAATAATAGACTGTCTATAAGCATAATAATAATAATAATAATGATGTATCCATGTCTTGCAACCCACTGGGATGTTCACAATTAACCTGAAATCACCTAACTTCCAGAAGGTGGTGCAATACCCACGACATAAAGCCACGAGTCGCCACAATTAAATATTTGGTTTGCCTTTTCCACAGTATTGACTGCTCTAGATATTTTAATTTGTTAAACGTGCAGTTGCTGCCTCTACAAATTTTCTATCTGCTCTATTTCTTGCCACTGTCGCACAATGCGGGAAGGATCCTTGAAACCCAATCGAGGTGTAGCCTATGTGCTGAATTTCTCTGTGGTATTGTAATGAATATGTTGTAGGCTAACCTCATTCTTCGAATACTTTCACCTCGCAATTACGATACTGTTAAATAATAAGTATCTAGGTCAATCAAATTCGCAGTAAAAATGTTGATTTCATCCTCCCTTCGCTATATGTTCCGGAGTCATTTCGTAGGATGTACGGTGTTCCCCGCAGTATTACAAATTAAATTATGACTCTCTTAATGCTTCAGTAAATGCCTTACACACTTATTTTGAGTATTTTAAGATCATCTGTTAGTTTTTGGTAGCCTCTAGTCTTGGCGATATTTTTCGTACGTTAGCAAGCATACAGCCTACACTTCAATAGCTTGGGGAATAGAGTGCATAATCATCAGACATACCCACTTTTGCTGACGGGGCATGACGGGGTGACCTGTGTGACTGCATTCATTCGCGGTAAGTTCCTTTCCTTCCCTCAGATCTGTTGATCCATCCAAGTTTTGTCCTCGCCCAATGTTGCTTAACATTGGAAAGTCCTCACGTGTGTTCGATCGTTACTATGCCGTTGGGCATATTCATAAAAATATAGTCACTGTAGGGTGATCTAACTTTCGCTTCTCACCGAGGCGAATTAATCTATTTCAATTAGCTATATGCGGGATTTTCACAATGAAAAAAATATATTTTTAATGTTTCGGAATCCACATTAAACAAAACAAAAAGTAGGCTTCTTAGCTCATGATTGCTTCTCTTTTGCCGCTCATGTGCATTGATCGTGGATTTAAACTCTTCTCCTCTTAGCCTATATACAGTAAGTAGATTGACCATTCACCACTTCTTAAAAGTAGTGTATAGTCTAGTACAGGGGTTCTCAACCTTTTAGACACTGCGACCCCTTTTTTAGGCTGAGCATTTTGGCGACCCCCCAAGTCTTAACGGTAGAGATTTCAAGTGATCAGTCAGTGAAACTATTAACAATGCTTGTGCCGACAAGTTTTGGATAAGTATTAAAAAGGAATACCCAGAACTGTCCACAACAGCGTTGAAACCTTTGATGACAGTTTCTACATCTTACAACTGTGAACAAGGATTCTCCATAATGGTGAGTTCAATAAATCGTTTGACACTGGAATACGACATTATTTTGTGTGTTACAAAAATCATTCCAGACATTCAAACATTGGTTAATTCAAAACAAGCTCAAGTTTCTCATTAATAGAATAAGAAAAAAACGTAAAAGTTAAGTACAGTGTGAGTGTATTTTTTTAATGAAAAACTACAGCAATAATTAATGTTTTAAACTTTTTCTCCGTATTTCGCGACCCACCGGTTGAGAACCCCTGGTCTAGTAGAAGGTCCTGTTAACTTGTTTTACGTAGTTCACAATCGTTTCTCGGAAAGGAAACATTAATTAACAGCTTCGTTTCACCTGACTTTCGAAGCCATTTATTCTTTGGGAAATATCAGGGTTTGGGAGTAAGTCAGTTACTAGTAACAGTTACGTTTTACGGTAACAAGCGGGTAATGACGTTATTATTTAATTCAGTAACTGTAATGAAGAATGAAGTAACGAAAATGCTCGTTACTTTTTCAAGATTGAAAAATCAATGTCATTGGAATTTATAATTTTATTTTTAATATTATTCACATTTATTTTAAAATAGACTTATATTAATTAATATGTTAGACTGGCTGCGTGGCTCAGCGGTAACATTCTCGCCTGCATTGAACAAGGTTGCAGGATCGAATCCAGACGCTGCCAGTTGGTATTTGTGGGTGCTCAAATGTGAGGGAACCATGTATGTAGGTATACTGGCAGGTTCTCGATCCCCTTCTGGGCAAAATTCTGGCACCACTGCGTCTCTAAACGCCGCAATAGTTAAATGTGACGTAAAACCAGTAACATAATAATAATAATAATAATAATAATAATAATAATTATTATTATTATTATTATTATCATTGAATTTTTGTTGCCATTTTTTTCGAAGGAAACATCAACTATTTAAGTACTTTTTTTATTTTTATTATTCGATTTTGGTTTTTACCTCGGACTTCAGAAAGAATAACTCATCTTACTCTTTTAACTGGCAGTCTCTTGGGACGACCTTGTGATTCTAAATCAGTGATATGTCTAGGCGCCTGGTACCCTGATGACCTCTGACCGGTTCTCATTAGGATAAGGTTTGAGAAGGATTTGAGAAAGAAGTGATGGAGGGTCACCGGGAAAGTCAGATTTTAACAATTTTTTTTCCACATTGTTAATTCTTTTTTTTTTGTTTGTTATATTACTGGAACCCTCCATTCCGTTCAAATGAAGCAAATTAATGGAGCGAGATATGGCTATGCAGCAGGTATTTTATACGCAAATAACGGAATAGCAAGGATGCGCTACTTTGACAATTAATTGTAACTATAATGCACTCGTACAGTAGTTACTTTTAACACAATGTAACTGCATCGGTTACTTTATTTTTTGTAAGTTACGGTAACTGTCGCAGTCACTTTTAGGTAGTAACTTACCTAACCCTGGGAAATTTGTACAGTTCCCACACGAAAAGCAAGGAAGTAAACAAACTAAATTTAGCACTTAGGTTCCATGGAAAAATTGTATAAATGCGTGCTAATAATTCACTATCGCACATTACTTTTCCAACAGTTAACTACGTAGTTTCTTGTATTCAGAAGTCATTTTGAAGCTCCAGTTTCCTTGAGCGATTAACTATGTGAATACCGTGTTAGTGCCCAATAGTTTCTAATGTTGTCTTATCATTACCAAAGAACCTTGGATTGGTCTTCTAGAGAGGAGGTGCAGGTAATACACTGGTCAAAACAATTAGGGGATCAGTTGAGATATCTAGGTTCTGACGAATTGTCATCGACAGAATTACCTAAAATGGTTTCGACGTCTTTCTGTCGGTTCTACGGAGTGGAGACAACAACATTACGGCAACCGAGGTAGTGGTAATAACAGAAAGTTGCTGCAGAGGGGGTTGGTGTGGACGTGTGTTTACTCTACCAAACAAATGACACAAGCAGTTGGATTCAGATGGTGTAGTGAGCAGGTAGTGCAATGCAACAACAACGTGACTTACCCGAAGGTATGGAATGGAGAGCCGTAGGAAGGTTGGAAGCGGGACAGACACAGAGGGAGGTGGCTGCAGCTATTGGATTGCCCCAAAGTGTAATTTCCAGGACCTGGATGCGATCTCAGACAACAGGAACCGATAAAAGAAGGCCAGGCCAAGGTCGTCCAAGGGTAACATCAGCAAGAGATGACCGTTATCTCCGGTTAAAAGCCCGTCGAGACAGGAGGCTGAATGTAACTCAGTTGCGACGCACCCTCCAGGCGGCAATAGGACGCGCAATATCAACACAAACAGTCCGAAATCGCCTTCGGGAAAGTGGCCTCTACTCACGGAGGCCTATGGTGTGTGTCCCATTAAAACCGCGCCACCGTTTAGCCCGCAGAAACTGGGCGGTGGAACATCAGGATTGGCGTCGTAACGAATGGCTCCGGGTTCTGTTCACAGATGAGTAAAGATTTTGTGCTCAGCCGGACAATCGTCGTTCCCTCATCTGGAGAGAACGTGGAACTCGGAATAATCCTGCTTATGTGCAGGAAACAGCACCATATCATGATGGTGGACGAATGGTGTGGGCAGGAGTCAGTATTGGCGGACGTACGGACCTCTATGTCGTTCAGAATGGCGCTTTGACTGCTGAGAGGTATCGATACGAGATCCTTCGACTGTTTGTTGTGCCCTACGCTGGTGCCGTAGGCGATGGGTTCATTCTGGTGGACGATAACGCACGTCCCCACAGAGCTGCACTGGTGGACAACATGCTTGACGACGAGGGCATTGAACGAATGGAGTGGCCAGCTTGTTCACCGGACTTAAACCCGATTGAGCATGTCTGGGATGCACTTGGCAGAGGCATTGCAGCCAGACCAGCTCCTCCGACAACGGTTGCCGAGCTGGATATTGCACTTATGTAAGAATGGCCAAATATCCCTCAAGCGCTGATTGATAACCTCATACTGCCCATGCCACGCAGCTGTGCAACTGTCCTGGCCGTCCGAGGTGATCACACACCATATTAGAGGGCAACTAGAAGGACTTTTGCACTATTATGGCAGTCCCATGGTGCCTCGCTCTAAGTAAACGCTATGTAAACCTCCATTAAAAAGTTGCGACAGCACAATATCGTACTGTAGTACACACAAATTACAATTGTAACCGAACTCTGAATAAAAGACGTTACCATATGTATCTTGTGTATGATATCTCACCTGATCCCCTAATTGTTTTGACCAGTGTATAATCTCTCTTTTGTCTTCTCGCGGATGTCTCACCGTCCCCGCTCCAGGCGATTTCGAGCCTTTACAGCTGTTGTGTGGCGGTCACGCAAATCTTGCTGCCGCAGAATTTGATAATGCCGACCTTTGTTGCTATTGTGCTGCTTCATTCAGGTTTTTTTTTTCTTCCATTTTAGGACGTTGGGCATTTCTTCTGAAAGGTTAAGACATTGTTGTTAATTAGTTTCAGGGGCTTGGGGACACCTTGATCATGAGTCCCGTACACGTGTGTATATGTTGAATTTGTCCGTTAACCTGTGTTTCTGTAGTTGAAGTGTGTGTAACTGTAATTATTATTGAAATTAGATACCATCCCAGCATTTACCCGGGAATAGTAAAATGAAACGAGAGAAGAAAACACTCTCCAGATGGCCGTTGTTAGTGCCGGGATTCGGTACTTTCTCCGGACTTCCAGTTGCCCCTTGCAGTCGTGTTGCGTTACTTATCGCGCATGGCCATGCTGCAGGGTTCGAGACATTGACTCCCAGCACCTAAGCATCAGTTTACGACATATTCCTCCCTTCGTCTTTCAAGACAATTACTCTCACGCGTTTATATTCTCGAGCTTATTCCTAATTGTTTCCATGAGGTGATATTAATTAAACATATGTAAGGGGAAGATGACCTCGCTGTTCCTCCTTGAAACAACAACAAATGTAGCCAGTTCGCACGTTTCAAGACTAGTTTAAAAGATAGCATTGGGAGCTTAATCACGGTTCAGCCCAATGACATTTCGAGTATCTAAATACTACATCGTTACTTACACCGGCAAGAATATATACTTCACAGAACATATATCCTGTACCTGGATAACTAGATAACTATTTTTAGTAATGGAACTTAAAATTAAAGAGGCCTACATGGGATGGGACTAAGAAAGTAATTTGCCAAGGATATTAAAAAATTAAAAAAATTAAAACTTTTTGTCCCTTTAAAAGGAGATAGCACATTACAGTCTCCGATTATAATTTTGCAGCGCAATGAACTTAATACGCGACTTCTGATTGAAATAAAAATTACATATTTTAGCCAGTTCGCACGTTTCAAGGGTATGTTTCCCCTGGTAGAGAAGTTGATTTGGTGAAACGTTTCCATGGTTGGCAATTCGAATCTACACCAAATAGCTTGCAGTTCCCTTAAAGTTGTCAGAATTGTTTGCTTACATTCAGTAGAGAAATATGAATGATTGTTTTCACCATCGTAGGCATGGTAATTATTAAAACATTCAGGAGACAGAAAAATCTCTTGTTTTCGTGATAAATAATATCTTAAGGATTTAAATGATACCTTCGGTGTAATTGTCCGGCACCCTGACCCAACGATGATCATCTTCTTACGACACCATTTCGTGGACTGAAATTTGAAGAGCTCGTCCGCAGATACAATTGACCGAGTAATAAACGTTGCGTAGAAACAGATGTGCTTGTAAACAAGAATCTATAATCGAAGACACGTTTCGGTATTTCAACCCTCGGTGGACGATAACTCGAAAATAGATCGAGCTCTTGATAGCAGGAAAATACCTACCGATACAGTACTCCTCCTCACGAAACTAGATATTAGTTAAAATATCAACAGGCGCAAAAAAAAAAACAAAAAAAAACAATATTATCTGTCACTCTTCTTCTTTTTCCTCTTCAGTAGATGGGAACCGAGAAAAACTTCGTCGGACGACTCACAGGTGACATCAAGAGATGCAAAACAGACATGGAGGTGGGCACTTACCTTCCCAGATTGTTATACACCAAAATATTCTTCGTCTGGGATTCTTGGCACCTCCTTCTTACGACACAGTCGATCAGTTATAGTATCGACAGCATACATCAGTCGACGGCAGAAAACAAACTTTATGCGTCACAGCACCTTCAAAATAGGACATTTACTTTTAGAACTCACCAAGCAATCAATGACTACAATTCTGGCTGATTTTGCTTGAGATAAGTGGACTCTCTCATCGTTACTCACCAACAGAGTAACGAGAAAAGGAAAACACAGAAAAGGGTCCGTGATAATGAGGAGCTAATTTAGCTGAGAACCGATTTGCTCCACTGCTCACAGGTAAAAGTATAACTTTATCCCCTATAACAATAGCCTATTGGTAAGCTCACGAGCATGATCATATCTTTTTTAACTTGTTCAGTAAACTTTCTCAAGTTATCTCTAGCCTTTTTACACTTTTCATATTGCTACGATAAATCTGGTATTAAATCGTTGAAAATGGAGACTTTGGAACAAATTCAAACATTAAAGCGAAAGCATAGAATTGAAAGCGTAACCTGATCTATGAAAAGAATTCCCATTTCGAATTTTCATTATGAAATGCAATAAGTGCAGAATGAAGGCCCCTATTCACTCTCTCTACATATGAAGGTTTGGGGTAATATGGATTAATGAGAAATGAGAAATTGAACACTCGAAGGATAACTTCCTAAGTTAATTGCCACTGGATACTTCATTGTTCTCAGAAACTAAATAGGCTACTATATTGACAATGACTAAAGCAGCGATGGATCTTCAACATTTGATAGTCATTTATGCAGGGGCCTCTCTAGTAGGAAATACAAAGTGGAACGGCTAAATCCTTCAACACAAACTAGTGTAATCTTAATTTCCCCTTCCTCGAGCGCGGAATCGGGCCAACATGCCTTTTTGTAGGCCTATCATATCGGCAAGTTTTAGAGAGAAGATTCTCCAATAATTGAGAGGATTTAGTCTGGGGAAATTATAAAACCTTATAGCCTACCAATGCCGTCATACCTTTTCAAATAAAATACTGACGACCCTTTTTTCCAATCTATATTTAAAAAAATGCAAGTGATCACCGGCAGTAGATTCACAGAAGTATTTGAAAATAATGGGTACGAATATTGGATGAATCCCAATCCTGCACTTCGAACCATGCCTAGCAGAGCAACAGATAGTCTACATTATTTCTAACTGTATACAGTTTTATATTTTTCCCAGACGAAATCTTCTCAATAATCAGGCGGAGTTCAGAATCTCCTCTCTGAAACTTGCTGATATGATACAAGAGAGGAGAATCAGATAAGGTGACTGCATGCGATGACATCAATTTCAGAGTTAGATTCAATTTTCGTTTCCAGGTTTATATTGGCTACACATATATTTGAGGGCGTGGTGGTGCAGCGGTCAAGCTGTTTGCCCCTCACCAAGGCTGACCGGGTTCGATTCCCGGTCAAGGCATGCGGGATTTTCGAATTGAACTGCCATGTCCTGTGGTTCGGATTCCATGTAAAAAGGAGGTCCCTAAAAAGGAGGTCCCGTGGCTCATGATGACGTTAAACTACAAACTTCCTTCCTTCCTTCCTTCCTTCCTTCCTTCCTTCCTTCCTTCCTTCCTTCCTTCCTTCCGTTCCTGTAATATGCTTCGCGTCAAAACGAAAAGCCGAATTTGTATTGCCCAACAAGTCAACTTACTTGTCAAGTTTCCTATTTGTAATGCGCATGCTCCACATATTCGAAATCTCCCTAACGCAAATAGGATGGCCAAACTCTTAATTCTTTCACTGAGTATTTGGACTCGCGTTTACCTTGTACGAAAATCAAAAGCCATCGGTCTTTTACCGAGATAACGTAACTTTAATACTGTAGCACCCACTCAAATCGCTAATTTGAAACTCTTTTTGTTTGGCCAGGTACTCTGCCTGGTTTGTGAGTATTTTGGGGTTGGAAAATATATCTTAATTTGTTGCCGATTACTTTGCAGTTGGTTTTGTGTTGGTCTGGCTGCGTGGCTCAGGGGTAACGTTCTCGCTTGCTGAGCCCAAGGTTGCAGGTTCGAAACCTGGCGCAGTCAGCTGGCATTTGAGGGTGCGAAAATGCGAGGGAGCCGTGTCAGTAGATTTACTGGCACGTTAAAGATCCCCTTCGGGGCAAAATTCCGGCACCCCGGCGTCTCTAAAAGCCAGTGTAGTTAAAAGGGACGTAAAACCAATAACATTATTAGGTTTTGTGTTGGTATTTGATATTCGCCCCTGGACCCGTGGCGACCGCCTTTGAGCATAGTGGGGGGAATTTCGAGTGGGATTTAATTTTTGGGGAATATTGACAATTATGATGTATAGTATAATATTGATAAATTTGGAATAGCTAGAACAGGAGTATTACGAACAGCGAATTTCGTCCCTTTTTTAGTAACGAATTCGATGAAACAGGACCTTTCGCAAAATTCGGTATGAATTAAATTTACCATCCTGTGAATCATGCAACACTTTTATTATCATCTGATGGCCTATAATGTTTCATCGCTTGTGTTCGTGTTGAGTCGGTAGAAAGTACTTCGTTCCATGTAATGTGTTCTAAAAAGGACATCTGGGATTTGGCAAACGTCCCCTTGGATAATTTCACCGTTAAACTTGAACTCTATGAAAATCTTTTCTGAAATCGAATACAGATAAAATTATTTCCTTCTGGTCCATTGCTTGCCGAATGTTGTCCGTGACTTTGATAAGAGCTATTAGAATACTGTGTTTTGCTTTTCATCCAGATTGATTCGGGTGAAATATATTATTGGAACATTGATATATTCATATGCCTAATACAGATCAAATACAATCCGTTCAATCACTCTCCTAATTGCACACAATATACAGTACTTGTTGGTCTAAAAGAGGCGTTCGAGTCTTCTGGAATTGCTCTGACGTTGGCTTTTTTTTCCCATTGTGTCGCGTAAATCCCTATTGGCAGTGTATAGTTAAATATGTGCAATAAAACTGGCATGAGGAGGGTCATATTCCTTTTCAATAGCGTAACGGATATATAATCTGGTCCTACGGCTTTTGAAGTTATCTTAAATATTGCTACATGAATGTCCTCTGGATATATATGGCCGAAATGAATTTCTTCCCGTCGGTCAGTAATTTTTTCCCTGTAGAGACAGAACTGTATTGCTGGAAAAGAGTGCGTGTTTGTGCTCGCGAAGGTGGAATTCTTTGCTTATTTCCTCAGATGTGCTATTTATGCGTGACCATCATGCTTGCGTGCGTGATGTGGCATTCTTGTGTATTCAAACTCACTTCTGTTTATGTGATGAATTGTTTACGGCCCTGTTTTCTCTTAAAAGAAAGGGACGTAAAACCAATATCATAATTTTCTCTTTCAAAGGGGGATGCATTCTCCCAGCACGAGAAATTTCTTTCTTTCTTTCTTTCTTTCTTTCTTTCTTTCTTTCTTTCTTTCTTTCTTTCAATTGAAGATCAGTTTCACATACTAGCAGGAGGTACTACTGTCAAGGAAGAGAGCCATTCAATATAGGGATTCGTTAGGATAGTTTTCTCTAGGTTTCCAAGACTGAACAGGCGCTGCAATAAGCTACACTTCCCAGGTACGTTCTTTGTTTTCATAAGTCGCGTTGCGTGACGTAGAGCTGACTGGTTTCACAGTGCATTCACAACTTCCGGTAACATTTGATGTTGAAAACAACAGAAATTACTTTGATTGCATGGTTAGTTTATTGTTGCTTCAAGGGGGCGGAACGATTGCTTGGTTAGCGTTCTTTTACATTCTCAGTTTCAAAGTAGCCTATAGCTGGAGATTCAACAGGTTGCTTCTCTTGTTCAAAAACTAACTTGTGGGTGGGATGCAACACCGGCATATAACAGGTGTGTTTAAGAGGATTTAAAATATTTTATTACCAGTATAAATTTTACGATCATTTATTGACTAGTCGATACTCATCACATGGAGAGATCCGATGGAGAGATAGAAAGCAGAGGGATATAAAACCGATTATTAATTCCTTTCTTGCTTGAAATAGGCTACTCTGAGTCATAGCGCCTACATTTTCGTTTATCATCGTTTTGGGTAATACAGTAGCTTCTATAAACATAGACTACTGCCGTACGGAACTGACGAATTCGCTGTAATAAAATTGGCTTAAATATTGGACACGCTCGGGATCTGGACCCGAATCATCTTCATCTAAACGGAAATGACTGCCTTTACGTTAGAACTGTAAACATACTAGGGTTCTACTCTTTCGGCTCAATGAAGGAACACTTGAAGACACAACTGTATGTTGAAATGGTGCGAAATAACTTTCGAACTCTTTATTTAGTCTGTCGTGCGGTCAGTATGTGCCTGAATCTGTAGTCTGTTTAGATTATACATTTCATTTAGATGCAGCCCTCCGAAGAAATTCAAAATTTATATGATTCATCGTCGCGATTAAGTCAATAATCTCTTGTAGCTTTTATTAATATTTCTCTCTCTTCCACATACTCAGCCAGCCTGCTCCTATTCCCAAAATAGAGACTATCCCATTTCAAAATTAGTCGGAGAAGAAGCCTGTGTAATACTATGAAAGAGGTAAGGTGTCCTAAAAAGTTGTATAATGCTTATTATAATGTGAAATACTGTTTGTCTTTTGACGTTCATCGCAATTTATTGGAGTTCTAAAAAAGAAAACACATAGAGCAATATAATGGCGTAGAATTTTATTTGGTTAAGTAATGTTAGTCCTTTACCGTTTTCGTACCTTATCGAAATTCAACAAAATCACATATTCTATAAGGGTGTAGAATTCTATAATTATTATTGTTCAAATACGATCCGCCTTGTCAATGCTCAATTTATACTTTTGATATTTAGGCCCCGATTGGTATATGCTTCGGGGTTATGGTATACCCCATCATCAGCCCGTCAATGAAAGTAAACATTAAATAGGCTACTACGGTAAGTCACTTTATAGACACTATTCAAATGAAATAGGAGCATAGAGCAGATGTTTTTTTTTTTTTAATTGGCGGGCTCATGAAGTAGTTTGCCATAACCCGGAGACCTGTCTCAATTAAGGCCTGATTAATTAATTCATTAATTAGCCGGCCCCGTGGTGTTGGGGTAGTGCGCCTGCCTCTCACCCGGAGGCCCCGGGTTCGATTCCCGGCTCCGTCTGGGATTTTAGAAACTGACGTGGGGGCTGGAACGGGGTGCACTCAGCCTCGTGAGGACAATTGAGTAGCTGTCTGACAATGAGACAGCGCCCCGGTCACGAAAACCAAGATTAACGGCTGAGGGGACCCGACGCGCTGACCACGCGTCACCCTAATATCTGCAGGCCAAATGGCTGGGTAGCGGTCGCTTGGTAGGCCTAGGCGCTCAAAAGGGCTGTAGTGCCAGGGGTTATTATTATTATTTTTAATATTATTAATGCATTAATTAATTAAGGATGTAGAATTTTATATCTGCCACTTATTCACATCTTATTAGGTATGATATCAGCTTAAAGTGACGAACAATTTATCGCGATGCTATTAGTGCGGGGGAGTTAAGCACGGTTTTAAAAGCTAGTTTCTCCTTTGCAACGGGTGTGATGGTTACCTAGAAAGACAACTTGCACAATAGTTACACATCTTCAGCTCACAGATGTCCCAACTCGATATGCATCGCTGTGTGACAATGCGAAGCCCTGATTCCCGTCGGATTCGTGCTATACAGTATTGCGCCGGGGGTGGGGGTGTCATCAACCAACGTGGACATATTTTGCTCTAGGCAGAACACTTAAGCAGGGCCCAAATGGTGCTGTACATTTTGGTATTCAGGGGACATCAAACCGCAACACCATCATTTAGTAGAAGCAAGCCTCCAGCGACATCTTAAAGACTGAGAATACTGTGAAGAGGATAGTTAATATATTGTTCTTTGGAGTTGAACTTAAGTTCAATCATTTTCGTTGCTTTTTTAAACATCACCACTAGGTATACACTAATTCGAAATTGAGACTACTAGGCTCGGCTGACACCTAGAGGGGGGCGGTGCTGTATGTCTCGTCATGTCATTATAGTGAGATCTGGTCCCTGCCAAGCCTATTTCCTCTTCCCCCGCGGTATGTTTACACCCCCCTCCCCACCTCCTGTTCACATTGACCTACTTTCTGGTCGGAGGGGCGAGAGGAGGAACTACTGAATGAATTGCGCGGGCAAACTCCGCAGCTCCCCCCCCCCCCCCTTTCCCTCCTGTGCGCTCACTCTCTTCGCCATTCGCAATCATATGGTGAGGGAGCGTGAGGTACGGAGCTGAGCATCGCGGAAGGAACTCGCCGCACTTGTAGCTTGACTGTTGGCCGGGACGCTTCGGGAACGCGATCTCTGCAATGATCGGTAAATATAATTTTAGCGCTTTCTTAGTAAGCATTAGCGTCTCTGGGGTGGCACTGTTCATGGGAACCCAATAACTTATGTATAGTGAAAACTACGGGAAAAAGGTGGCATTTAAACTGGTTTTGGAAATTGTATCGAATTTCAAAACAGAAAGGAGGAATATCTGCTTTTTTTATGAGTTTAATATTTGTCAAAATGTGTACGTCTTCGTCAAGCCTGTCTTCATTGCTAACAACTGTAATTAGCTGTATTGCTGCCTCAGAACTAATTGACCCTTGTGAAAATCTAGTAGGAAGCTGAAGAGAGAGTCTGCTTTTCTCAGCCTGCTGGGTGCTTGTCCGCTGCATCACCGGTCAGCCGTCAGAAGTGCACTCTGTTCCCGCAGCAACTGTCACTCACACACTCACACACACACACACACACACACACACGATAACAACCATAATTTATTTCACTCGTTACAAACTGTATTAGGTGATCAGAATAATTAAATGACACTAATACGTGCTTTTGTTTGTTTTGTCGTGTGACCTCCTGAGAGGCCGAGTGCAGGTCTTTCTAGTCGACGCCCGTGGGCGACCTGCGTGTCGGGATGAGAGATGGAATGGATGAAGATGAATGAAACTGGGCAAGGATGTGGAAGGAAGCGGCCGTGGCCTGTCAGAAGGCACCGTCCCAGCATTTGTCTGGTGTTGAAAATGGGGAAACCACGGAAAACCATTTCAAGGACGGCCAACGGTGGGGCTCGAACCCACGCGTCTACCGAGTCAGCAGAGAGCTTGGCCCCATGGCCTAATGCTGCGCTTTATTATGACTATATTATGACTATATAGTTCGGCACTGTAGTGTTAATAATCAACCATTCTGCGTGTTGTGGTACGATGCGTTGTCAATAACAAGCACTAAGTTGCGTTCCAAATTAGGGATCAACTTTTCTTTTAACCAACGAATATAATATTCACTGTTCATATCTTTGTGGTAGTCCTCACTTCTTTTATGTGACTGGTAAATCAGTAGCACTTTGGGAACAACTGGCTGACTGTACCTCTCTGTTATAAATCTGTCTCAAGAAGCAGCCTTTCTTCCTTCGCCCCCTCTCGCCCCTTCTGCATTGCAAGCTGTCATTGAACTTAAGGTACGCCCGGTGGCCAGCTTCGGTTTCTCACTCACGGGCCAATTTGTTCCGAGGGACTTATAGAATTGCTCTATATGTAATTACTGTATCTGCATCAAGTCGAAACAAAGTAAAATCACGGTACCTGGCAAATATATATCTCAAGTAATCATAGTTTCCTTTAAAAATGTAAATTTACTGAAATAGTTTGCCATGTTGACATGTACATCTTTTCAAAAAGACGTTCCGTCTTCCTCTGAATAAAAAAATGCTGGATCAAAATTCTTGCGATGATGATTATTACTAATATTATTATTATTGTTATTACCTTGTGGAATTGCAGAGAAAGGCTTGACGATTTCGCTTGTGATGATCGTTTCAATGAAGTGACTCAGTGTTGTATTACTTTCATGTTACTCGTGCATCGTTAATGGGTCCACCTCGTTGTGTAGTGACTAGCATTCTTGGCTGTCACCCCTGAGGTGCTTGTTCGATTCTCAGCTCTGCCATGAAATGTAATTCTGGTCTAAGGCCTCGAACGGGGTTCATTTAGCCTCGCGAGGCAGTAATGAGAAGAATAGGGTTCAATTCCCACCTCAGCCATCGTAGAAGTGATTTCCCGTGATATCCCCATTTCTACTCCAGTCAAATGCTGTGATGGTTCCTAACGTAAAGAATCCTTCCCGATCCCAGCCTCAATTACAAATACACACACTAGTACAGCCATCACAATGACAGAAGTTATCAGATAGGTCCCACGCACACTCAAGTAGACGGGGCTAAGAGACCACGATGTCGCAAAGCACGATAGCGTTTTGACATGATTGACGTAGGTCTACGTTGCTGTTTTAGTGACGAACATGTTGAACTGTAACCGTAAATGCATATTAACGTCGGGAGGGCCGATCACCTAGTTAGGCCTAGTTAGTTATTGTTGTTTTAAGGGGCGGAACTACGAGGTCATCTGCCCCTAATGGCCGATCACCTAGATCACCCTTCAAACAACCAACACTATCATCATAATGTCGGGAATTGGGTTGGGTATTCAGCTTTAGCATCCCCTGAAATCCCTAACGTGTCATTTTTTACTACTCAACTGCCTTAACTTATAATATGCAAGCAATGCATGTTAACGTTATGAAAACTAGGTATCGATAACCTCCAATGCAACAGCTATGTGAAATTAATTAGCATTGTTCAGTGGTAGTTTTTGTGTGTTCATTTGGGTTAACAACTTATGAGCTCTGCTAACTACTCAATAATTATTAATTATATATGAATTGCAGCCAAATGGCCAATGATTATGTGTCTCATCGTGTGTGGACGAACCTTAAAGTAACATCGCTTTATGCCAAAGTAACACTAACATTTTTATTTTTTTAACTCCCCCTTTATGTATATGTAGTCTATTCATCAAAGCGGTCGTTCAGTTTATGAGAAAAGAGCGTTTTTTATTTTTATTTTTTATGAACAGCACTAAAATGTTCCTTGATGGCATGTTTTCATTTCCTTGGCATTTAATGAGACTCGACTGTGGTCACAGACGCTGCGACATTATATTATGACAGTACATAACATTAATTGGCCTGTAAAGAAAATTCTAACATCCAGCGTTCCACTAGTTACTCGTTATGGAGAAGCCGCTAGTTTGCAGGACATCTATGAAATAAAACTGGCGTTTTGTTTGAACATTTTAAAGATGGAAAAAGAGCCTTTTAATATCAGTTCTATATCACAACACTGCCGAAATGACCGATTATTTTATGTCTTGTAGTCTATATGGTGACCCTCACCTCGTGGTATAGTGTAGTACTGTATATCCTTGGCTTGTAGATTTGAACTTTGGATCTGATGATGCTCGCTTGACGAGCGAAACATATGATCCTGTAGTTTTCTCCCTCTTATGTAATTCGTAACTTATATTTTAATCACATATATTTATTTTTCATTTGTCTTTGTATTTCTCAGTAGTTGCGATTATATTGTGTTAAGCGACTGAAAAGTTACTACACTGATAAGTTCACCTATGTGATTTTTAAATCTTGTGAAGTAAAAAAAAATTAAATGGGACTTTCTCGCGATATAATCTTCTGAGCGCAGTGAAACTTCTTTCTAAAGCACGGTAAATCATTATAAAATATTTAATCTATTGACACCTAATTTAATTCAATTGTTTTCGTAAACTCAAGATGGCGGCTGTGCGAAATTTTAAAATAAAGTTTTTTTTTAATTTTCTGTCCTAATCATGCGATCCAAGTGAACGTTTGTGTAATGAACCAACGCAATAGTCTTCATCGGTGTTTAGGATTTATGAGACAGGTGAGGTACCATTTGATTTCAAGAAGAATATTGTCATTCCTTTACCGAAGAAAACAGGAGATGATAGATGTGGAGATTACCGTACAATCTGCTTAATCACTCATGCTTCAAAGATCCTGACTAGAATAATTTACAAGAGGATGGAAAGACAGATAGAAACACAGTTAGGTCAAGACCAGCTTGGCTTCAGGAGAATCGTAGGAACAAGGGAAGCTGTACGAACAAGGGAAGCGGTACTAAGTCTTAGGTTGATTTTGGAAGGTAGAATAAGGATAGATAAGAGAGCGTTCATGGAATTTGTAGACTTAGAAAAGGTTTTTGATAACGTTGATTGGAGTAAGTTGTTTGACATTTTGAAAACGATTGAAATAAAGCACAGGGATAGGAGAGTGCTCTGCAGTCTATAGAGAAACCACACAACAGTTATTCGACCCGAAGGACATGAGAGAGAAGCTGGTATTCAGAAAGGTGTAAGGCAAGGCTGCAACTTATCACTTATCAACGGTATATAATGAAGAGGTATTAATACGAGTGGGAGAGGAGAGATGTTTCTGGCGACTGTTAATGAAGTGAAGAGATAGGTTCGAAAGACACCCAGGAATAGCAATGTTAGTTGTGGAAGGAAGGGTCGAGGACAAGAACGGTAGGGTTAGACCAAGGTTAGCATATGTTAAACCGAGTGCCTCGTATGTAGGGTGTGGTAGCTATGTGGAGATGAAACGATGAGCTTTGGCCAGGGAGGCATGGAACGCTGCATCAAACCAGTCATAAGACGCAAACAATAACATAAGTGGGAAACAACGGAAAACCACTTCCGGGATGACGGGTAGTAATATAACCCTGCTCTTAGTTTTGCCTAACGAGGCTGAGTGTACCCCTTTCCAGCCCTCAGACCAGAATATTAACATTTTGGCAGAGCCCGAATCGAACCCGTACCTCCGGGACGACAGCCAAGAATGCTAGCCGCTTCACCACGAGGTGATCTTCGGAGAACTACTCCCATGCTCTAGAATGAGGAAGGAGTACATCATGATGCGACCTCCATTCGCTGGGTCTCCCCTCCCCACCACTGTGCTTTCCAACCCCCCACCACCTGTTGCTTTAAACATACCACGTGCTGTCTGAAGATGTGTCACAGGATTGCCGCAGCCGGAGTGAGTCATTACTTGATGTCCATCCGTGACTCCCCGCATGGTGACAGGCTGTGTTTACAGGATGAATGCTGATGATAAGAAACGGTATATATGCCCTTTTTCGTGTAAAATCTATACGCTAATGTGTATGCTTCACAAACCTCAAGCTCCTAAACCAAGTGTGGTTTGTACCAAATTCTTCCAAATCGTCTCAGTAGTACAGGAAAATCTTGCATTTCTTGAAAAGTCAACGGAAATATATGTATTTGTTTATGAAGTGCTTTTAAACAAATAAACAAGACGATAGCCCCTGGCAGAACTGTGTCGCGTACAGCCCGTATAGCACTAGAGCCGGGTGTCTGTACACATGGGGCGCACACAACCCACAATTTGTTTAAAAAGTGCGTTTAAACAAATAAACATATTTATAGAAGCCCGCATAACAGTAATGCCAGGAGGGTGGTTAATACACATGCGAGAGTTCTCGCACGGGTCCGCTAGTATGTATTGAAATAAGTCATAGATTTCAGTATAGATCATATTTGATCTGACTTAGTAGTAATTAATACCGGAAGCTGAATCATCATCTTCAACAACTCCAAAATTATCTGTAATGTAGTCTACCGAATAAATCCAATCGTTAAGGTGTTGATAACATCTGAGACATTTTGCTCCTACAAAATGATGAATGTGATACATGTGGTATATAATAATAAATATATGATCGTCGTTTTAAGGGGACAAAATAGCGAAGAGATGTGTCTATGGTTTCGGCCAAAAAAACTAAAACTACAGTATCGTGAATACTACTTTGAAATAAGTATAATGAGTTAATTTTGTCCCAAAATATGAGAGAAGTGTTTGTAGACAATTATTTCCCGAATAAAGTGGAGTTACTCAATTTTTGTTTACGCAGTGATGTATATATCTATCACCATTAAGAGCGCCATACAAAGTCTGCCGAAATTTAAATAAAATCCTTTAACATTGAGTTTGTTCACGCATTTCAAAGAATTTTCCAGCCTGCGAAGAATGTGACCAGCAACTGGTTTTATGGGGGGAATGGGTCTGAACCCGATTGCTGTGTGAAAAGAAGCAGTAGCTTAGTCACTCGGAAGAGAAATACCGCACACATGAAACATAGTTGATAGTTTATCGAGAGTGGTTGATTTTATTTCCACGGCTACTCTTAGAGCTCCTTGACAACGGCGTTCTACATTTGGTAGGATAAGAGAGAGATGATATCATTCAGCAGATCCTTCTCAGGGACAGATGACCTCCATATTCCGTCCCCTTGAGACAGTTATTAACCTCACTCATTATTAACTCGCTACGATTAGTTGATCCAAGCTACCGTTCTACCATGCACTGATCAGTATGTTCCTAAACAGAGCCTACGTACCCAATTGCAGCTTATTACTAACCAATAGCCGTCAAAATATCCTTCGTAGATGATTACCCCTTCGAACCAACGACTACCAAATTCTGATATGTGGCCATATTTGTACACGTCTTGTAGTTTAAGGTACGGTACCATAGCTGATTTGATTATACACTCGTCAAGGCTTAGCTGATAATTCTAAAACATTATTAAGTACCTGAATAGTGGTTTCTGCACGTTTGCCATGTTGTGTTTCAGGTTTTTAATGAATTTCTGATACGTATGTAGCAGAAGGCGGGTGAAGGGAATCGTCGCTCGTATCCTGCAGTGTCATTACATAACCGGATGTGGGCAGTGAGCGGTTTGAATCTGCATCACTCAATTGACCTTGAGCGTTGAATCGCACACCACGGTATAAACGCATGATAAAAAAGATCAAAGCATTTGTATTGTTATTCAGCCTGTATCTCTAATTAGATGTGTACTTATGTTTATAACGTTGTTAAAACATTAAATGATGATCGGCGATAAGATAGACCTGGTGCAGTACTTCCGAGTTTACACCGTGATGTTGAAGTAGTGCAGTCCCCGAACCGGGGTAATTTACCGCATGAGAAATTAAAATTGGAGCTCTTCGGATTAAAGGCTGCTTTAACATTCACATGACTATTCTCGATTACGTTCGCAAAGCTCATGTTCAACAAGTGAGTTCTGAATAACCATTTGACGGCCAGAAACTCGAAGAAGAGAAACTGCTATTAACAAAGCAGTGATGGAATTACAGACAAATGAAATAAAACTGTTTCAATTCATTCATTAAAAAAGGTAGCACATTAATATGCCCCAAGTATGACAAAGTTTGACTCCCCAAATGTAATAATTAAAAAAAATTAAGGTAATATTTTAAACCATACCAGTCTTTGCTTCTTCGTGAAGCTATGTTGCCAGTCATAAATCTGAGAAATAGAGAGGGAAAATGTTACACGTTTTGCAATTAGGTTTATCACATTTTTATTTCCAGAATCCCGGGCACATTCCAAATTGTGACCCGTGACCCTTGGACTGAACTTTTCTTGTATATCGCTTATATTGTCCAACAAATGAAGTGGGCCTGTGGAAAAATGATGGAAAATTGTCTAAAACATGGAATACATGGAATCTGTGTTTGTAAAGCCGCAGGAGGTGAGCTTAACTTAAAGCAGCCCAAAAAAAAAAAACCGCTAAATGTTCGTACTTTCTTCAGGTTATTGCTTAGACCTATAACATACGGCGTCTACAGGAAATTTTACTCGCTGCACAATGAAAGACGATGAACTGTTGCATCTAATGACTACCTTAAACATCAATTTCGGTTCATTTATGTAGCGACAATCGTTCGTCAAAAGAAAAAGAAAAATTAAAAAAAAATCCATTTTGGTCCTTCAAAGACAGTGTTGACAAACCGTGGTCTTGTGATACTATATGTTGGAGGAATGGAGGGGGATAAACAATAGTGACAAAAGAACGAATTCCTGGACATATTGTGCCTTAGTTCGGACTCCGGACAAATTTCTGAATTCCTTGACTGTCCGGAGTCGTCCCGGGCGGGTGGTAACCCTATTTGTAATGGAAGTGTTTGATTTTATCTTGTTAAAAGGCGTTCATATCTATGACTGTGTCATGTAATTTGGATACACTTTCGAAAATATTGGCATGCAACACTGACGTGTTTCTCCTCTCCATGTTCACACTTACTGCTAGCCTATGGGAACCATCCAATTCACCATTAAACAACGAAAGTTACTTTGTTGGTTATGAAAACCATGTTGAAATTCCTGTATTTGAGACATCACTGCTAACTGAGAAAATTGTTTCGTCGCTTTATTGATGAAATTACACAACTGGAGCAGAACATTGTAGTCCATTATCATGTTTTGCCACGGACAACAATCAGTGGCATGTAGCCTAACTGTATTCGAATTGTATCTCTGTTACAACTCAGCAATGCAGCTGAGCATGTTAAGTCACGCCCCAAGACTACACTGGGGAAACGCATGTTCCGAAGTTGGAATCCTGGCGTTGACAGCGGTCATCTTGAGTGTGTTTCTACCTCGATTGTTTTTCCATACTTCCTCCAGATAAATGCCGAGATGGTAGATTTTAAGTCCCAGTTCCACATACAACTACACTCACCACAGAAACATAGGTTATCACTTATCAGGCATATTCCATACCAAAGGACATGGATTTGATTACGATGCTCCTAAATCCTAAATTAATTAACTCAACTTTTATACAATATGTGACGATGAGAATCTGTGAATATTAATTGTGCCAGGACATGCAAGGAATAACCTGTCGTGGATTATTGGCCTATTAGTAGTCGGCTTGATTCCACACATGAGATTGATCGGCCTCAGAGACTGTGGATGGTATTCAGTATCAGTGGTGACTTTCCCTTTCATGAACGTGTTGTAGATGATCTATTTTGCTCCTCACAAAATTACTGATATCCCTGTAGATGAATTATGCCCACGCCATCCTCTTTTCTAATTCAGTTGGCGGTTTCGGTGGCGTAGTTGATAGCATGCTGAGCTTGTATGCCCAAGATCGCGGGTTCAAACCCGGCCTAAGTCATCGGATTTTTTAAGAGCGTTAATCTGTCAGTTTGCCTTCCTTCGGAGGGGAAGTAAAGCCGGCGGGCCCATGTCATAGATTTATGGCATGTAAAAGAACCTTCCACTAACTACAATTTGTGTGAAGCTAAATTTTTTAGGTTAGATTTGATTAACGCTCTGTCAGTTCCAACGTTCTCCTCCAGGTGCCAGTTGCGGGGGCATCTAGTAGCCAAGTTCACTAGGTGTCGTTGACGGTAGCATTTGGTAGCAAAAGTAGGAAATTGATCGTCTGCAGTCCTTACCTGAATTACAGATAATGCACACTAATACAGCCATCACAATTAACACCGGTTATCAGACAGATTCTACACACACCCAAAGTACACGGGGCTACATGACCGCGTAGTCGCAGCCCCTATACTGAGGAACCAACCAACTATAATTCAGTTGGAGAGTGTTAGAACCGATTATGGTCTTGGTAGGTTCATAAAAACTGGACCCTCCCCGTATGATTATAAATTTGGTTCGTTAATTTTCTAATTTGAACTCTTACTTGATAGTTTCTGAAAGGGAGAAATTTTCTTTCCTCTATTGATACTGTTGAATTTCGCATCCTTAATAAACACAATCCTATTCTAAGCAGGCCGGACCTTTTAACGTCCCTCCAGTGAGACATACGCTGTAGCTGCACGCTGTGGCTGCGTGGCGCAGCGGTACCGTTCCCATCTGCTGTGTCCGAGGTTGCAGGATCGAATCCTGGCGCGGTCAGTTGGCATTTGAGGGTGCGCAAGTGCGAGGGAGCCGTGTCAGTAGATTTACTGGTACATTAAAGATCACCCTCGGGTCAAAATTTCGGCACCTTGGCGTCTCTAAAAGCCGCAATAGTTAAAAGGGACGTAAAAGAAATCTCTCTCTCTCTCTCTCTCTCTCTCTCTCTCTATATATATATATATATATATATATATATATATATATAAATAATACGCTAAGTTCATCCGACAAAAAACTCATGCTCCTGAACTAGAGGGAGTTAGAAGGTGCGTTTCGTGCCAGTCTCCTTAATCATCTCAATAGTACATGAAAAATCTTGCATTACTTGAAAAGTCATCGGAAATATATTTATTTGTTTAAAAAGTGTGTTTAAACAAATAAATAAGATGATAGCCACTGGCAGAACTGTGTCGCGTCCAGCCCGCATAACACTAGAGCCGGGCGGGCAGTCTGTACAGATGGGGCGCACACAACCCATTGTGCATTGAAAAGATTATTCATACCCGCATCAGTGACGAATTACACCCTGATTTCATAAATATCGACAATTTGTTTAAAAAGTGCGTTTAAACAAATAAACATATTTATAGAAGCCCGCATAACAGTAGAGCCGGGCGGGTGGTTAATGAACATGCGAGATTTCTCTCACAGGTCCCCTAGTTATTATTATTATTATTATTATTATTATTATTATTATTATTATTATTATTGTTATATGGCAGGTCTACGTTTAAATCTTATTGTTTGATTGAGACTATCACGGCCCAGAATACTGACGTAGATACAAAATGTTAATCATGGCATACTGGTCGTAAAATTTACGACGCGGACAAACACATTGTCATTTTCACGACTGGCTGCCTGGCTCAGCGGTAACGTTCTCGCTTGCTGGGCCCAATTTTGCAGGTTCGTATCCTGGCGCAGTCAGCTGGCATTTAAGGGTGCGCAAATGCGAGGGAGCCGTGTCAGTAGATTTACTGTCACGTTAAAGATCCCCTTCGGGGTAAAAGTCCGGCACCCCGGCGTCTCTGAAAGCCGCAATAGGTAAAAAGGATGTAATACCAATAACATTCTTCTTCTTCTTCTGCTTCTTCTTCTTCTTCTTTCGATTCGGCCATCTAAGGACCACGTCATTTCAACTGCTTATTGCTGCATCGAGCTTTAACGTCCTCCCAGTACTTTTGCATTAGTTCTCGATGCTGTTGTTTCCTTTCTGCAGTCCACTTCTTGCCAGTTAGAAGCTTTGGCTTTTCTTGAAAACATCGGTGTGCTGTTAGTTTTTGTTTAAGTGTGGCACGTTCCCAAATATCGTTGCCTGTAATTCCCACTTCTTGTAAATCTTTGTCCACCTCAATGAACCAAGCTCCCTTGGTTTTCTTTTTGAGGAAGTAGGTGAAAATTCTACACACATCAAAAAAAGTTTTGCATCACCTCGGTTCCCAGATCTCCGGCATATAGACGTTGACTGTGTATATTGTATCAAAGTTACAGTCCCTTTGACTGTTCATAGATGTCACTAAAACTGCTCAAAGATGTAAACAACCATGCATGAGCAGGGCCTATTAGACGGAGGGGGTACGACAGCCGATCAGTTCCAGTCATTCCACCAGGACGAAGGTACGCTGCTCATGTTGTCTGTAGTTCTACCATGCCTAGAAGGTCAATACCGCAGTTCGATCGCGTCCGCATTGTTACTTTGTGTCAAGAAGGGCTCTCAACAAGGGAAGTTTCCAGGCGTCTCAGAGTGAACCAAAGCGATGTTGTTCGGACATGGAGGAGGTACAGAGATACAGGAACTGTCGATGACAGGCCTCGCTCAGGCCGCCCAAGGGCTACTACTGTAGTGGATGACCGCTACTTACGGATTGCCGCTCGGAGGAACCCTGACAGCAATGCCACCATGTTGAATAATGCGTTTCGTTCAGCCACAGGACGTCGTGTTTCAACTCAAACTGTGCGCAATAGGCTGCATGATGCGCAACTTCACTCCCGACGTCCATGGAGAGGTCCAGCTTTGCAACCCCGACACCATGCAGCGCGGTACAGATGGGCCCAACAACATGCTGAATGGACCCCACAGAATTGGCATCACGTTCTCTTCACCGATGAGTGTCGCATATGCCTTCAACCAGACAATCGTCGGAGACGTGTTTGGAGGCACCCTGGTCAGGCTGAACGTCTTAGACACACTGTCCAGCGAGTGCAGCAAGGTGGTGGTTCCCTGATGTTTTGGGGTTGCATTATGTGGGGCCGACGTACGCCACTGGTGGTCATGGAAGGCTCCGAAACGGCTTTACGATACCTGAATGACATCCTCCGACCCATAGTGCACCCATATTGGCAGAATATTGGAGAGGCATTTGTCTTCTTGGACGACAATTCTCGACCTCATCGTGCACATCTTGTGAATGCGTTCCTTCAAGATAACGACATCGCTCGACTACAGTGGCCAGCATGTTCGCCAGACATGAACCCTATCGAACATGCCTGGGATATGTTGAAAAGGGCTGTTTATGGACGTCTTGACCCACCAACCACTCTGAGAGATTTACGCCGAATTGTCGTTGAGGAGTGGGACAATTTGGACCAACAGTGTCTTGATGAACTTGTGGATAGTATGCCACGACGAATACAGGCATGCATCAATGCAAGAGGACGTGCTACTGGGTATTAGAGGTAGTGGTGTGTACTGCAATCTGGACCACAAATGCTGAAAGTCTAGCTGTATGATGGTACAACATGCAATGTGTGGGTCTCATGAGCAATAAAACGAGCTGAAATGTTGTTTGTGTTGATCTCTATTCCCTTTGTATTTAAAGGTTCCGGAACTCTTGGAACCGAGGTGATGCAAAACTTTTTTTGATGTGTGTATTTGTGAATCGAGCTGGGTTCATTCTTGTTATATGACAGTAAAAGGCAATTCTCCGTTTCCTCATGGCATCAGTTATTTTTTCCACGTGGGTGTAAAGTTCGTGGTTGTGCCTTCTCCTATATTCCCCATTTTCGAAACTAATAACTAATACCATTATTATTATTATTATTATTATTATTATTATTATTATTATTATTATTATTATTATTATTATTATTATTATTATTATGTGCGTATGGACCCTATTGGATCACGCATTACATTTATGATTCGCCTTTCTAACAGACCATATTGCTTTCATTCTTTCACTGTGCGCTTGTTTTCTTTCTTCTGACCACTTAGTCCCCGATCTTCTGGGGACTTCATTATTATTATTATTATTATTATTATTATTATTATTATTATTATTATTATTGCCATTTTCACGTATTTCGACGCATGCGGCTGGTTGCTGTAGTAGTCTCAGGTATGAGTAACTCTCGAATGTGTATGGCTGTGTTCAGCATTTCTCTACTTTATTTGTAAACAGAGCTATTTTTAATAAATCTATACGTTTTGAAACATTCTTATATTTTATAGACTAGATTTTGTTTCGAAAAATAATATAAAGGAAGATTACATGCTTTTATAAAAATATAGCTTGAGAAATAGGCTACTGTAATTATTCCTAGACATAATATGAGACAAAGCTGCTAAGAGTGATCTTCTGGAAAAAGTCAAGTTAGCGTAACTATTGTAGATGGGCAACATATGCTCAAGACTTGTTTATGAGCTAGCTGGAAAGTCCATCTTAATACAGTAGACTATTTGAGGCTTAAACGATCACTCTGCCTTCTACGGGTGGCTAGAAGAAGCTATTGGAAGGAAGATGAAACGGATGGCTCGACAGAAATCATAATGGTCAAGTCATGGACCAATGCGAACCAAGACCTACGACACTTCGTTAATATTCTCTGGCGGCGCATGACTACCAACCATTATAGGGTCTGCAAATCGAAGCTCTACCCTAAGTCCAATTATAGGCTAATATAGACTGAGACATAATTATTCAATTATTATAATTCTAGGGGTGGTTGTGAAATGTGTGAACGGCATTGTGACCGCTCGCATGCTGTCCAGTGCACGAAACTAGGAAAATCTATAATTGACTATTGTGCATACTTAAGGTGAAACGTATTGTGATATGTGGGCAAATGTGCTCTATATTGTTGAATATCTTTCTGAAGTGATAAATATTTGAAATAAAAATGAATTTGTTATTTCAAGCGGCGAAAATTTATGAATGCTTCGTGAGTAGTATAATGTAAAAATATGTTAGTGTTCTAGGGTTCAAGGTGTTATGTGCCAGCAATTCTGCAGTTCCGTATAAAAAGTGGTCCGGCTGCCATTGGAGCAGGTGGAAGGGACACTCTTGAGGTTCACTGTCCGAGTTGTAGTTATAAATTTAAATGGAGGTTAATCGGGGGAGATATGGGCCTACATTAGTTACAGCAGCTTGCAATAACAAGTCTCGCATGAAATAAGGGAGCAAGGTACCTCGTAATCTTACGTGACTGTTAATCTCGCGATCCTGAGCCACGATACCTCCATTTTTACGTGGTATCCGAACCACAGGACGTGATATTTCACTTCGAAATTCTCACATGCAATGACCGGGAATTGAACCCGATCTGCTTTGGTGAAAGGCAAGCAACTTTACCACTGCACCACCACATCCCCCAGAGTTACAACTGCCCCGCCAACATTTTCACTACAGAAGCTTTGATCGGTGACTATATGGCACTCTGTAAGGTAGATTCAGCCGGTACATCAAGAATCGATAACGAGCAGACTCGGGTGTGAACCGTTCGTGGTGTAATTGGTTCACGCACGTGTCCGGAATGCAGGGGATTCGGGTTCGAGGCTCAGCAGCGATATATTAAACCCTCCCAAGTATGTCTGCCTTTATGGAGGCTATACTCCATATTAATCTTCATGAATATGAAAGTGATCCTCTGTTATTACATTTCAGGTATCTGGACCGCTACGAGAAACTCCACTACCTTGGGGAAGATGTGGACCGGGCCAGCGATGATGATGAGGAGAGTCGCCACAGGCGGTGGTCAGCGCGGGCCCTGCACTCGGTGCCACTCACGTACAACCATCATCAGCATAATGTCGCGGGTAAGTCTCAACAGTTTATTTGGTATTGGTCGGTAAAGTGATCCCCTTGTAGGTTTATGACTCAACACAGATCACCAAAATGTTGGTAATAATAATAACAATAGAATTAATTACGGAAATTAACTAGTGCAAATTCTTCTTGATATTATGGCGACTGGCTGCGTGGTATGCGGTAATGCTTTCGCCTGCTGTGCCTGAAGTTGCAGGATCGAATTCTGGCACAGGCATTTGAGGGTGCATAAATGCGAGGGAGCAGTGTCAGTAGATTTACTGGCATGTTCAAGTTCCCCTTCGGGGCAATATTCTGCTACCTCGGCGTCTCTAAAATCCGCAGTAAAAAGGGACGCAAAATCAATAGCATTATTATTGGTAAAATGCTGTGTATGTGTGGGGTTTTGTCTACATGTACCGATAGGGCTCGTCATCAGTAACTTACACCCTGTCTGAGCCCCTCCGGGATAGCAACTAATTTTGGTGTATTTCCAAATAAGTTAGCACACGTTAGCATTCTTCTCTTGCTGTATTTGTTGCTTATTTTAGGGGCTGCGACATCCTGGCCGTATATCCCCGTGCATTTGTGTGATAACCTGTGTTATTGTGATGGATATACAAGTGTGTATATTTGTAAATTGGTAGTAGGGTGGGGAGGGAGGTGGCCATCCCAACATTTGCCTAGAGTAGAAGGGGGGGGCACGGAAAACCACTTCCAGAGGGCTGCGGTCGGAATCGAACCCTCCTCTTCTCAGCTTTGCCTCTCGAGACGGAGTGTGCCCCGTTCTAGCCCTCACACTAGAATTAAAATTTCTTGGCAGAGCTTGTAATCTAATCCGGACCTCCGGGGCGTCAGCCAAGAACGCTAGCCTCTACACCACGAGGTGGTCAGCATTTTTCTCTTCAGCAAATCTCCGGGCCACACAATTAAGTAATAAGACGTAATATTCATCGGTTACCTACGCACGACTACACATTCCCTACACTAACACAGTCAAGCGGTGCTCAGGCAACTTAAAATTTAATTTTCAGTAGGATATCAAAGAAACCTACTCAAGATCTTTGCATGATTATCAATTTCCTATAATTAACTACTATTATTTTACCCACTGTGCATTTAATTTCCTTTACTGTAATGCGTACAGATAGGAACTTGATCATTAATCAACCATATCGCATCTATTAATTTAATCTTATTCTTATTAATTATCCACCAGCCTAGTACGGGATTAAATTTTATGCTGCAATTAGCTAATACAATTGGAAGTTACTGCTGAAACAAACATTGGCCAATGATCTTCAGACCCTGTTGAAGTATTAATTAAAAGTATCTTCTAACTACCTTTTTATAGCACTATACGCGACGACAATGGGCATAGGTTTAATTAACCAAGACTCGGGGCGAAATATTTATCACCATCTTTTCATGAACTAGACTTAAAAAAGATAACAAGGGTAAAGGGAGCACATTAAGAACACCAGTCCCTTTTATTTAGGCATTCATTTGTTTGACCTGGGAACAGTAGCTCATGTATTCTCATTCTCATGTGGGTATCTCGCTAGCGGGAGATGATAACTATTGGGAATTCTTCGTCTTAATTAACCCGTCAGCGACGGTATTCTTATTAGCTGACATATGGGTTTTACCCTTTGAGCATACAATAGGGAGAGGGAGCTGCCAGCAGAACATGGGGCCAGAATAAAATCAGCTGATGTTATAACATGGCGCCTAAACCCGAGCTGTGCGCGGGAAGATTATACATAATTATCATCGATATTCGAGACCATTTTTCTAGTAGCCTATAATACCGATATATTGCCAATATTATAAAATTCGTATTTTCCTAAATGCAAAAAGCTGAATGTGAAGAATAATTATAGCAAAAATGGTTATATCTTGCGCTGCTTACAATTGCAGTCAAAAGTTTGAAAAAGGTAGCAGGATATCTTTTCACAGGTCTTCTAAAACACACTGACTTGATTACATCTATTTCCTCAATACAACTGGTACGCAGCGGCGTAGCCGTGCTCGTTAAATCGTGCACCACGCTCGGAGATCGCAGGTTCGAATCCCGGTGCTAACAGCGGCTATCCTATGTGTGATTTTCCCCTCTGGTTTTTCCACACCCTCCAGGCAAATGCCGGGATAGCACCTTAGTTCAAGTCCCGGGTTACTTTCCTCATCCCTGTCCCTATTAAAGTTACACATTTCTACAGTCATCAAATCAAAACAGGTTATTAGACAAGTTAAACCACACCCAACTACACAGGGCTGATGACCAAGATTTCTAGAATTAAATTAATTAACAACAACCAATGCCTACACACACTATTGCAGTCATCACAGAAATATAAGTTGCCAGATAAGTTCCACACATTTCCAAGTACACGGGGCAGGTGACCCGGAGTCCCTAGCCACCAAAAGTGAATTTACTAAATATGGAGGGGATGGGGAATAACATTAGGATACGTGTAAGATTTACTGCTCTAGGAGATACATATTGGGAGTTGGGATAACATTGTTTTTTTTAAGATGCAGTGCTGGATATCACTTGGAAAGCATTTGCTTCAACATTAAGCATGGACTAGCCACAGCTGTTGGGTGAGTTGTAGCCTATATGGCTTCTTGTCTTCATTATTGTTTTGGGTATTTTTCTGTCTGGTTCATTAACACATATATTATAGTTTGATATATTCTGAAAATTTAGACATGTTAAACAATTTGTGACGAGTGAGTGTATGTGTTTAGGCATTATAGTGACTGATAATGTAGATGTTAGACCCCTTAAAACAATCATCATAAGTTATTGCACTTGTCCACTTTACAATACAAAATTGTATTGTAAAGTGGACAAGTGCAATAACTTATCAAAATCAATACGGAAAAACTTGAAAAATGACTAAAGTCATAGATATTCACAATCATCATGATCATTCATAACTGTATAAACCAAATGTGCAGGCCTGTGCAATGTATAACTTGAGTGTAATGTTGGTTCTTAGGGCAGGGCACAAAGGTTACCAAATCTCTTGATTTATAAAGCATAACCACTCACCAGCATAATAGAGGCATACATGTTACTAGTGTGCTTTGTCGAGTTTATTATTTTAGATACTGGTATGTAAACATATTACAAATATAACCAAGTCAGACAATTATTACAGGCTGGACGTTTGTTTTAGACGAGTGAAAAATCTTAATGGAAGGCTGGAGGCGAGTTACTGCAGTACCTGTGTTGTTATCGGCTGCCCCAAGCGGTCCGATGATTGACAAAGCTGTCTCGCACTCCTACTGAAGTACAGTCATTGGCAAATATAATGACGTTCTGTTCGTAAATACGTAACGTGTACTTCCGCGTCACACAATACTTCGACGTTGACTGTACTGTCTGCAAGTCGGTGTCACCACGTGCCCAAGTCTGGAATTCCATTACATCAGATCGGTGGTAACAAATGTGAAGCAATAGGGTGAGAGAGTGACTGTGTACAGGCTCACCCAAAGGCTTCAAGGTCAAGGGCAATCGTCTAAAACAATCGTCCGGCCTGTACGGATAAAATTAGACCAAAAATATTTTATTCACCGTCTTCTAATTTCCTACACACGTCACCGTATGCATTCAAACACTGATATGTCAACACACAAAAATATCGCATAATAGCGATGATACTTTACACTTTTCATACAACAAAGAACAGCAATATTCAGAAGGAATATTGTAGTTATCGCTACCTTTTACAGAAATAGTCGGTTAATCACAAGGAATAAGCTTGAATCGGTATTTTAAGTCACTCCATAATGCTATTCTTATGGGAGACGTCCTTGTTTTACCCAATATCAGCTGATCGCTCCCGTGTTTATTTTGGCCCCACGGTCGGCCGGTAGAAGCATAGCAGGCGCCCTCTCTATCCTATTGTATGCTCGAAGGTTTTACCGTGTTCAATAAGGCGGATTCCTCAGGGTGCAGCTCTTGCATTGCATTTTGCTTCAGTTGATTCCTGCGAATACCCCAAAAAATGGATATCTCGGGCGCGGGAGATGAAAACTACAGGGAATTCTTAGTTAACCCGTCAGTAACGGGTACGGTTGCTGGTCTCTGAATTTTTATAGACTAACGACGTTTAATTAGGAAGCGTACAGACGTTTACCATATGCTAAGCCCTAGGGTGTAATGTAAACGCATTTTTTTAAACAACTGTTACACGAATATTTACACTAATCTGTTTTAATAGCCGCTGGCTGCGAGCGAAGCGAGCAAAGCTATACGTAGTCGCGGCGTTGTCGCTCTTCTCTGGATAGGGCCTATGTTAGCATTATGTTAGCTGCACTCAGGCGGCTGACCCGTGGCGCAATTAATTGTTGACGTAAGTCTCATTTCTTCGATGGATTTCAGTCTCTCCCTCTTCGATTAATTTCAGTCAACGTGAAGGACAATTAACACTAATGCATACAAGAAAATTGTGGGCATGAAATGAAGCATAAACAAGCATTGTCTTATTTAATCAGTGCAGGGACAGATAAAATACAAGCATATGAAACACAGCAACTGGGGTAAAATAAAAACAATACCATAAAACACGACAGTTAATTTTTATAACAAGGTTCACGTCACACCTTTCACCTTGTTACGGCACACCGATTGCTAAACACTGGGCTAGGGTGCAATTAAGGTGGCCATATACACTATTTTTCTGAAATGTCACTTTTTTTTAATATCCATTTTGTAGGAAATTTCTTCTAGTTTTAGAAAATGTATGGTTCATAAATATACCATTAATCTTTCACGTCAAAATAAATTATTTACTGTAAGAGGGCGCAACCGTTCTGACTGACAGCTGTCATGTCTGGCGAATCAGCAGATCTATAAAATTCCTTTCGAGCCTAAATTGACTTTCTCTTTCTCTATCCCACTTGTTTCGCTCCTGGCCGTGGTAAGTAATTTTGATAGGCGACAAAAATCACGGCATGCATGTGATTTGTTGTTGGCATGTTAATGAACCCATTTGAATTCAGTAGGCCGTGTACATAGTGGAAAAATTGACTTTCTCTTTCTCTATCCCACTGGTTTCACTCCTGGCCGTGGTAAGTGATTTTGATAGGCGAAAAAAATCACGGCACGCATGTCATTCGTTGTTGTCATGTTAATGAACCCAATGAATTCAGTAGGCCGTGTTCATAGTGGTAAAATCAATCTCGGGATTTTCCGCCAAAACAAAGTTCCTACTTTCTCTCCTAGAAAGCGCTATAATGTCAAGGAGCTTAGATATTTAACTTCCTTGACTTTCATAGCGTTCCAAGGAACGACAAGATTCGATATGCAAGCTGCCCTCTGGGCGTCAAATAACAAGATGAAGGAGGACCATACAGCTTTCAAGGAAGGATCTGTGTATGTCCCAAGAGGTTTCTGATGTGATCAAAACAGAATGTGAGTGAAGACATACTAAGTAAACTTTAAATGCGATTTACTCTTTAGTTCGTTTCCTGACATTTGAAGTCATTCAGAGTGCTTTAACTTCTGTCACAGAAATGGTATCTGCTTGATTTTTATTTCAAATTAAAGCTAATACATGTATCTATGTTCCCTACCACTAAGAAAATGATATTCATAAAAATGTAATTTTAACAACTTTTTAAACAATTTTATTAAACAAAATTTCAAGAAACTTAAATTGTAATATAATTTTAAAACCCTTACTTGTGACTAATTCAGACAAGAGTGGTAGGGAACATTCCCCATGTAAGTTAGATTGTTTTTGTTCAAGGTTCATGGATTTTGGTTAAAATTTGTGAGATATAGAGGACTTTAAGTACCCCTGTGTAAATAGCAACAAATATTTTTTCATAAACAATTAACATAAAATTTGTGTAAAATAAACTTCAAGATCTCTTAGTTTGATCATAATAAAACAGCAGAAAATTTTAACATTGCTAGAGATTATTCTTTTAAAAAATTATTCCTATTGTATATGACCACCTTAAGTTTGGACCCAGAGTACCAAGCACTTCCTCAAATTCCTTCGACTGAGTCCCTCGCAACTAGTCCGTATGGAGGCGGGTACAAGACTTTCGAGCCGAGGAAAGAGTAAATGTCCGAGCCTGCCCTGATCATTGCTTGAGGAATACTGAACGCGAGTAGAATCAGTTTGTGTGTTGTTCACTACAAGATGTCTTCTGAACAAGAAAAGAAACCCCGTCGGTGTTGGCGCAATTAGCATTACAAAAGACTGAGTTGTAATGGGTCTGAATTATTGTTTGACATGGGGATCTAGAGCGTGCAACTGATCTTCTAGCAACTATTTTCTTCTTACATCACAGGTCGTCCTACTGCTGCACCAATATATTGCCAAACATCCATTTCATATTAAAACAAACGTGATTCCCATCTTTCGGGTATCATAGAACAGAAAGAGACAGACACGTGTCAGTTAGCGTAAGCGCACTTCATCGGACAAGGCCGCCATGCTTTGGCTCACAGAAGTAGGTTTCTTTGCCGTCCACACTGACACTGAGCGTCTCTTTGTGCTCGCCAGAAAAACAGACTCAGCCAGCTCAGAGTGAGCGGCTCAAGTTCTATTCTAACTACGACCAGAAGACTGGAGACTGGTAGTGTGAGTGGCTCACGAGCAGCTCAGCTCGCAAGTCTGTGCCCGGCTTGAGAGTTGTCGTTGAGGAGAGTCTTTCCTGCACGTGACTTTCCCAGGGAGGATGACTTAAAGTGTCCGTGACAATGCCTTCAAAGCTTATGTTACTACGACGCAGAATTTTTCCAAACCATGACATCATAACGAACTCATCCACGGTGATTGAGTGTCTCGGGTCCCAAATCCAACAACGGTGATAGTGTCTCGGGTCGCAAATCCAACACACACTCTTATTTAGATTAGCATAGTTGCCTTGTTCTTCTCCACTGAACCTGTTTGCATTGTACACTTTTCACGCCCTTTCTTCAATTGGATAACCCTGGCCGCATGCAGGAGAATAGATGACTAATCGATGAGCAAGTGTGTAATGAATGCTGCTCGTAAGGTAACGGTGAATAATCGAAAGGTAGTCCTATCCATCGGAGGACACTTTTTTTTTCAATACTCATTAAGTCCGATTAGTAATCATGATTTGTTTGTTGGTATATGCTTGATTCGGTAAAAATGAAAACTAAATATTTGGGTGTATTAATAAGATTTATGATTTAACTTGTTTGTACCCCAAAATGTTATTTTAAACGGCTTTCTAAATATGAAAACTATACCCCCAACCATCGCGTGCTTTAAAAAAATGCAATTAAAAACTCACGGAAGCCTCTCATCGTCATGTGACCGCTGATCTAGCGATAACTAATCGATGAATACGGCTAATGATTTAAAGAATATACAAAATATCTCTCTGTCCCTACAGCGAACAATCGACAGCTCACGTATCTGTCTGTTTATTTACAGATACGGGTTAGTAACATGACCCTCGCATTCGTAATACATACAGTGCCTACCAAAAGTTTAAGACCACTAACTTATTTTCTACAAAAGCTTCCTGGGCTTATATTTTTTAAATTCAAATTTTGCCAAATATTTTATGATTACTTTGATCTAATAGACATCCACCTGTACCAAGAACATTGTAATACGGCTTTCAGTTTTTGAGTTACAATTTTTTAATACAAGAGGAGTATCGAAGAAAAACGCAATTTTCAACCACAAAATAATTTGTGGACACTAAACCAATGGTGTTACCTTATTCATTATTTTTTAAAGTATTGTAGAATGTATACAAACGTTTTGGTAAATGAAAAAAAAATCCCAAAAAATTTCTTGCCATTTGGTAGGGCGGTTTGTGAAAATGAAAATCCACAGCCTGCTTCCAGTCTCTGACCGGGTCAGGAATGGAATGAATGAAGCCCCCATCTAGCGGCGAGGATATGAACTGTGCCGGCTGCCGAGGCCTGACGCACTCCTCTGGGACAATGATTAAATGAATGACAGATGAAATGAAATGATAGTGGAGAGTGTTGCTGGAATGAAATTTTGACAGGGAAAACCGGAGTACCCGGAGAAAAACCTGTCGGCCTCCGTTTTGTCCAGCACAGATCTCACATGGAGTGACCGGGATTTGAACCACGGGCCCAGCGGTGAGAGGCCGGCGTGCTGCCGCCTAAGCCACGGAGGCTTAGGGCGGTTTGTACTTTTTGTAAAAGGTAACGAATTGAAGCTAAGACTGATGAGCGTTAACTGGTTAATAGCTTCTGTGAGGGTTGACTTTAGCGGGCCCAAACTTTCAACATGTACAGCACAGCATGCTGTCAACAGATAAAGAGACAGTTCCAAGGTCAACACTCCGAGTACCTGAAATTAGTTTCCCTCGTCTATTCTGAGAAGCCAGGTTTACAAACATCACTGCCAAATGGCAACAACATTTTTGGGATTTTATTTTAATTTACCGAAACGTTTGTATACATTTCACAATACTTATAAAAAATAATTAATAAGGTAACACCATTGGTTTAGCGTCCACAAATTAATTTGTGGTTGAAAATTGAGTTTTTCTTGGATACCCCACTTGTATTAAAAAATTGTAACTCAAAAACTGAAAGCCATATTACAATGTTCTTGGTACAGGTGGATGCCTATTAGATCCAAGTAATTTCAAAAAATATTTTGTAAAATTTGAATAAAAAATATAAGACCAGGAAGCTTTTGTTGAAAATAAGCTAGTGGTCTTAAACATTTGGTAGGCACTGTAAGCACCGGAAAATTGTTTGATATAGTGTTCTCATTGCTCATTTCCGTCGTTGAACTGAAACTTCTGATATATGAGAATCTAATTCCAGCATTGACTGAACCATACTAAATACTTTGGTATTCATTCCCATATTTTTTTCCTCGTATTAATCGCGAGTATTTATTTTACATTGCTGGCCAAAAATAGCGTAAGTTACCACTTCTGAAAAAATAAGTTATTGGAAAGTATTTCACAACTACTCCACATTTTAATTTACTTGTATGTTTCTTAGGGCAAAGGATCATGTTGCAGGATCGAATCTTGGCGCAGTCAGTATTTGAGGGTGCGCAAATGCGAGGGAGCCTTGTCAGTAGATTTATTGGCTCATTTAAGATCCCCACCCCGGCTTGGCGTCTCCAAAAGCCTCAGTAGTTAAAAGGGGCGTAAAACCTATAACATTTTCTTTTATTACACACACTCACTCCATACAAGAGCTGCGATTATTACTTCATTTCATGCTCCAGGGCCTATCCGAATTCAAGACCACCGCATTGAGTTAATTGTGATTTCCCCCTAATAATTAAACACTGTGCACTGATCGCTCCATACCAATCTTTTCTTACTATCTGAAATAAACCACCTCGTGGTGTAGCGGCTAGTAATCTTGGCTGTCGCCCCGGAGGTCCGGGTTCAATTCCCGGCTCTGCCAAGAAATTTTAATTCTGGTGTGAGGGTACACTCAACCTCATGAGGCAAAACTGAGAAGAAGAGGGTTCGATTCCCAAGTGGTTTTCCGTGGTTTCCCCACTTATACTCCAGGCAAATGCTGGGATGTTTTGTAACTTAAGGCCACGGCCGCTTCCTTCCCAATCCTATCCCCAATAAATACATACACTAGTACAGCCATCACAATAACGCCGGTTATCACACAAATTATACACACACACCCAAACCCAAAATACACGGAGCTAGGACCAGAATAGCGTATCTACAATGGTAATCCTATTAAGATACTCAATTCTGGTACTAAGCCCGATGACCACGATATCGCAGCCCCTAAATAAGTAACAACTGTCTGAAATAAAGAAGCATGGTACTACTGCTAACACGTATCATTGACGACCATCAGCGAAATATATCTTCCAAAAGAGTATCTGAGAATATTTACCCTGTGGATCACTGTCGACTGTTGATGGAAAAGTAAGAGCGGGAATGTACTCGGTACTATTCTTTCATTGTATATCACTCGGTAGTGCAATAAAAAAAAAGATAATAAGCCGTAAACTCGTATGCACCTTCATTTTGGTGTTCTAAAAGTTGTCTCAAAAGTCTCATCAAATGTCGTGTCTGCGCCTTTAGTTATTCAAGGTCAAAGGTCACAATAGTCAGTTCTTCGCGATTATCTCGGTTTCTATAGCTCCAATGATGTCAACATTTATTATAAAAATTGTAGAGCATAACATTTGCGACAGATTTTGTTTTAAAACATTTTTCATACGCCCAACCGTTTTTGAGATAGAGGGCAGAGAGCCAGCAGCGCTCACGATCAGCCATACTCACTGCAATGCAATGTCAACCGTGAATCTCAGTGAATAATACCTTGTATAAAGTTATTAAATCATTCAAATATCATTAACAATAAATAATTTGTATTATTTATTAGTCAATACATTATATTTAATAACATTTTGCATATATCAAATATATTCATTTAATAATACTTACCTACTTTGTGTAATTAAAAACTCATCAGATGAAATACTTATTGTAGGCCTATATCCTAATTTTATATTAATTTATTTAAAGTAGATTTTAAGTAGAAATAAAACGAGTAAATATATTGTAATTTTACCTTTATTCAGTAGCTATATATTTCTTACAATTTGAATTGAAATGAAGTGAAAATATATAAATCTTTAATTATTTGAAGAACAAAAGTATTATTTCTTCTTCTTCTTCGTCGTCATCTTCCGGGCATGTGAAAATGTCACTTTCATTGTCATCATCTTCGTTGTCCTGAATCGTTGTTTCCAGGCCTTCCAGAATTTCCGGGTCAAATGCACTCTCTTCCTCAGAGTCGCTTTGTGATGAAACAGCATTGAGGCAAACTTGTCCATTACACTGGCCACAAGCTAAAGTGCATTGCAACCCCGATTTTCTGCACCCTCAGCGTACACCACATCCATTCTTACAATTACAAAATAGTGTATTAAGTAATTCCTCAGGAGCTGGAAGTAATATTGTTGTTTTTGGCTCCAGGAGTTCAATTTGCAACACCCAACCCCATTCCTGGGGTTCTAAATCATGCCCTAACCATTTTTGAACCTGGTAATAAACACGATTTATATGCTGATGGGCTTCTGCACTTGTCGGTGGAAGATTGGGCAACTGGACAGGTGTATGAAGCTTTGTAGACTTTGTGGTGTTTGAAGCCATATTTTCAGTGTTGCCTTAGTAAACAAGAGTTTAGTGCTTTTCAGTCGGTCAACACGAATGTACCCAAAAGAGATGGGTTATGCCCTAATCCTGAAATAAATTACATGAGATTAATAAAACACTAGGATGACCAGTTTCGATCGTCAAGCGATCATCATCAGATCCAATACACTTAGGCTATAAAATCTATGTTTGAAATACAGGTGAAAATATTTACAATATGTACAATTATTTAGTTGCAGTATTGGTACTGCAACTGTCAGTGTATGCTAAATGCAGTATATATATGTTAGGTGAAATGCTAAATGGTGATGGCTATCCGGAGATTGTACTTTAGAGAGATTATATGGTTGTAAACTATGGTTAAACTATAAAATTTTAGGCTAACTACTTATCTGATTGTCTTCCGTACTACAGCTATTCGCAGTTTCCGTGCTCACTTGAACTCGCTGTGCGGTCGACTGCGGTGGTTATCTTAACGACTGGTTTTTCCCTGCCTTCACCCCCTGTCCCTACGTGCTGTGGGGAGTGATCGCGATGTGTTTATGTGAGGTGTTGCCAACCTAGATAAGATGTATGTTATTGAATGAGGTGGATCTACACACCAGCCTCGATCATTTCAACTAAACAAGCCAAAGCGCTTTGGATAAAAAACGAATTAAGATTTGCATACATAAGAAAGCAAAAAATTAACCAACAATTATACGACATTCAATTGCAACTAAGTAATTTCTGGCACGCAGCCCAATGAGACAGCTTCACCGAACACCTACATGACACCATCAAAATCAGAGCAACGAGGAAGCATGAAACGCTAGAAAATAAATTAAGAAAACTAGGAGAAACACAGAACCATCAATCTAACGAACAACACACGAATAACAATGAATTCAATTTCCACAGCAGAGTAAACAACAGAACGAACGTAACCTTTTCTCAAGGTGAAATGAATATGTTAGACAAAGGTTTGAAATACAACTGCACAGACGCACACACGAACCACAATATAAAACAGTTAATCACAGATATTGAGATAGCCAGTCACAAGCTCCCAGCAGAAGACAGGGAATTAACCAAAAATCTCGCCACCAACGAAGCCAAAAAAATCCTCAAACGAGAGGGCGATAGCAATAACATTCAAAACAACAAACAAATCAAAGAAATAAAGTCGTTGAAACAAAAAATAAAAGAACATGACTTAATCATCACAAAAGCAGATAAGGGAAACACTACTACAGTAATTTTGAACAAAACAGAATACATTAAAAAAACAGTCGAATTCCTAAACAACAACGAAATCAAGGAATTAACAAAAGACCCCACCAACAAATTCCAAAAACAAATAAAAAGTGCGCTAAAAGAAACAGAATACATACTGACCAAAGCTGAAAAATCAAAACTAATAAACATGAACCCGAAAATACCGTCATTGAGGGGACAACCAAAAATACACAAAAAGGAATGCCCAATGAGACCAATAGCCAATTGTAGGAATGCCCCTAATTACAAAATCAGCAAAGAGTTACTAAAAATCTTAAAATGCCGTCTTTCCAACGACAAAAACAACTCTGTAAAGAACACAACAGAACTAGTAACAGCATTGAACACCCTACAAATGAAACCTAGCTTCAGGCTAGTATCCTTCGACGTAACTAATATGTACACCAATATTCCGATTATTGAAGCAATCAACACTATCGAAAACAACTTAAAATCCAACAATTCGGTAAAAGAAATTGAAGAGATTGTGAGATTACTGAGGGTCGTTCTCACCCAAAACGTGTTTCAATTCGACAATAAAATATACACACAGAGAGAAGGCCTAGCAATGGGATCGCCACTAAGTGGGTTAATCGCTGACATCTTCATCAATGCACTAGAAAATGCGTTCTTAGAAAAGACTTCAACAAAGGGAATAGTAATATGGAAAAGATACGTAGATGATGTAATTTGCATCTACGATACTGAACTAACAAGCGAAGAAACAGTTCTCCAATCCATTAATAGCCTTCACCATTCTATCAAATTCACTAAGGAATCCGAAATAGACCGGAAAATAAATTATCTCGATATAACTATTGAACGTAAAGACAACGACCTTTCATATTCCATATTCCGGAAAGCAACACAAACCTCGCATGCAATCGACAATCAGTCTAATCACCCCAGTACGCACAAACTAGCGGGTTTCAATTCAATGGTGCACAGGGCTTTAAACATACCCATGTCAAAAGACAACTATAATAAGGAAATAAGAACTATTATGCAAATAGCAAAGGAAAACAACTTCTCGCCAAGCAAAATAAATCAAATTATAGCCAAACATAAAAATAAAGATAAAACGATTCCCAAACCGGACAGTAATGAGAAAAAATTTGCGCATTTCAACTATGTGAATGCGAATACATATAAAATCACTAACCTATTCAAAAAGCAAGGCATAAAGATAGCTTTCACGACGAAAAACACAACCGCTAGGCACCTCCTAAATAGTAATCTAAATAAACGTGACCCGTATTCAAGGTCAGGGGTATATTCTATAACGTGCCAAGACACCAATTGTCAAGCTAATTACATCGGGCAGAGTGGAAGGCGAGTAGACACACGCTATAATGAACATAGAAATGCGATAAGATACGGAACACATTCAGCCGTGTGCGAACATATGTGTGACGCAGGGCATAGCTTTACCAACATAGAGTCGGACCTTAAAATAATCCATCACGAATCGAAAGGCAGAGCTCTTGACATAAAGGAAGCAATCGAGATACACCTAGCCAAACGAAATAATCCCAACAATCTAAATGAACACACGTTCATGGAGAGCTCACCCCTCTTCACGCTACTAAAAAACACACCCTGTCGGAAACAAAACACAATTTAGCGACACAGCCAAGCTAGATAAAAAAGGGGGGAAATTAGGGGTTTTTTAATAGGTAAATGTTATCTGGATCAGGTGTACGATGTACTTTTCTTCTGCAATAAACCAAGGCCCATATTAGAGGCAGTATTAAAGGTGCCGGGACGTCCTCATAAGACCGTCAACGCTTAGTTCGAATGGGTTATGCTCCACGCGTGGCGAGGACTAATCCACGGTCTTTAATAGTTGTAGATCCACCTCGTTCAATAACATACATCTTATCTAGGTTGGCAACACCTCACATAAACACATCGTGATCACTCCCCACAGCACGTAGGGACAGGGGGGGGGGGAAGGCAGGGAAAAACCAGTCGTTAAGATAACCACCGCAGTCGACCGCACAGCGAGTTCAAGTGAGCACGGAAACTGCGAATAGCTGTAGTACGGAAGACAATCAGGTAAGTAGTTAGCCTAAAATTTTATAGTTTAACCATAGTTTACAACCATATAATCTCTCTAAAGTACAATCTCCGGATAGCCATCACCATTTAGCATTTCACCTAACATATATACTGCATTTAGCATACACTGACAGTTGCAGTACCAATACTGCAACTAAATAATTGTACATATTGTAAATATTTTCACCTGTATTTCAAACATAGATTTTATAGCCTAAGTGTATTGGATCTGATGATGATCGCTTGACGATCGAAACTGGTCATCCTAGTGTTTTATTAATCTCATGTAATTTATTTCAGGATTAGGGCATAACCCATCTCTTTTGGGTACATTCGTGTTGACCGACTGAAAAGCACTAAACTCTTGCTTTGTAGACTTGATGAACTGAGTATATCGAAGATGATCGATATTGCCCTCAGATTTAGGAGCATTATATATCGCTAGTAAGATGCGTAATCCATTTTCGTATATTGCTGTACAGGGCAGATTTCTTGTAGAAAAACTTAAGCCAGTCGGTCGAAATGAGCAAGTTTTTGTCGAGATTTGATGAAAGTTTTTTTTCCTTTTTTAAACAGCACAAAAGTTGTCACAGCTATGCTTTTTAGAAAGGGGATATTTGTCAAACCTTTTTGACGAATAGATTTGTGCTTTGACATTGCCTTTCCCAACCTTTTTAAAGAAAATTTCTTCTTGAAATAGTTGAATGCGTCCAATTAAAATAACGAGCAAATCTATGTCTCCTCCAATGATGACGGGAGTCCTCTCATGTTTGGATTCTTCGATAGCTGTTTCTCTGATAAGTACATCAGCATCATCTCTTGCTTGTTTTGCTCTAATATTTACACTCTCTAACTTTTCAATGGGCATATCGACCCGTCCTGAAAAGAACAGTACATGACCATTGGCTGCATTAATAAAATTATTAATAAGTCTCATTCTATTACATCGATTTGACAAAAACTTATCTTGACTAATTGGCACAATCATTGTTTCGTCGAAACAAACTTAATATGATTTCGAAAGAGCAGCAGTTGTTCTTAGTTGTTCCATTGCTTTTATGTTCTTAGTGTAGTCTGAGTATCCGTCAAATATAACAACAATTTTTGAACCATAATGTCTTTATTAAATCTAAAATAACGGAAAAAGTATCGTCTTTGCTCCATACGACGCTATGCAGAAGAAATCCACCATCGATGTCATACGTCACATTATTTTCACCAAGTTCGATATCTACAGGTGTCATATTATCATATAATGTGGCTTTCGTGGTTTTCCTCAAGCCATTATTATCAAAATGATGTCGGATACGGACTTGGTATTGAAGGTATCCTTCGAGATTACTTCCAAACTGTTTGGCTACAGTTATCTTTTGGAAGAGTAACAATGGATGTACAGAGATTTTACAATTTGGACTGATTTGTTAACAACTGAAAGCGGTAAAACCTTATCTCAAAGTTCAAGCCAGTTATTTTCACCGTAGATTGTAATCCGATTTCATGGGCTTTGTAACAATTAATTTACTCATTTCCAATGATTCCCGAAGCTAAGGACACCAATTGATTTGTGTTTGGAAAGGGATCATGAAGTGTAAGCCATTCAACTAGTTTACTTACATCATTGTTATCTCTTTTTACTCTTGAATCTCTTGCATCAACGTGTTGTTCAGCAGAATCTAACGAAATGTTACAAAACTTCTCAATTTCCTCACAAATTGTATTTGTAGCGTACATACTATACACCCATTTACATAAAACACTTTCTTTAGTACTTCGACCTCGAGATACTCCCCCTTCTGTCTCCATAGACTTCATAAGACTGTTCGATTACCGTATCTGTCCATGTGCCAGAATTTGATTTTTCTGTTCGCTTTACAGTCTGTTCATCCATTGTATTTACCAATTTCATCATATCTTGAAGATAAATGAGCAGATTTCGCATATAAAAAGTGACCGCTAGCGTGAAAATACGGCAGCATTTTTCGCACTTCATCAAGATGTTCTTTGAAACGTCCCAGTCTTTCAGCGCGAATTAAGTCTAGTGCTATTGATACCATTTCAAAATATTGTACCCATAACTGTGCTGTAGGGCCTCGAGCTTTTAATTAATTCAGTTTATCGTGAAATTGACCAATAAATACGTTTGAATCACGTACACAACCTTCTATATCTTCACAGGAAACATCACGAGTTATTTGTTCAGTTAACTCATCTAACTCACAATTTTCCATCTCCATGTCTTCAAAAATTATCATTGATAATGCAAGTCACACTAGTGTATGACCTCTGATTATTCTTGAATATGCGTGACTTCAACATTTTGTCGACATACTTAGTAGCATATATTTTACCCAGAGCTTCCTTGAGTCCACTTCTGTCCATTACATATCCTATGCATCCAAGAAATGGCATGAGCATATGAAATCCTCCTAGTTTAATAACTAATTTAGATATTTCAGACTTAGCATCCGACGCAGATATCATTTCTCGTGCTTTAGAATAAAGGAGTTGATCAAAAGTAATCACACACGTTTTTTGTCTATGTGACTTGGCAATGATCATGGCACAATCTACAGTGGTATAAATCGTGTCTAAATTACTGGCATGATGATTAATAAAAGGAAGTAACATAACCTGAGAAGTTGAAAAATTGCTATTATTTTTGGTTAGCTGTTCAAGATAGCCATTTCATCCTGGAAATGGTGAAATATTCTTCCACTTTCCGTATAACCACAAAAAATCAGCTGCATTTAAGATTTTTTTTATTAGTGCTAGATCATCATGCAGATTTTCGACTTGAATCTTGCTGTATCCAGGTACAACTGGTTTTTCATATGCTAGAAGAGATACATGTGATATTGCAGCCAAATGGTTTAATTGTACATTTTTGTATGCGTTCATCGTAAATAACAGCTTCTTTTGGAGTAACAATCATCATTCCCATAACACGGAGAGTATTATTACTAGAGACCGGATTTTAAAGGGAATACCTTTTTTTTTAAATTTAATTGGGAACAAGAAATAATCGTTACTATGGGTTAAAACTGTATTTAAAACTCAAGATTGCCGTGTTTTAACTTCCCTTTTTTCCCCCTTTTTTCCCCTTTTTAGCCCTTGTTCCTTTTTCTCCTACAAGGGGCGTGGTGGCTCAGCGGTCTAGCTGTATGCCTCTCACCAAGGCGGTCCGGGTTCGATTCCCGGTCAGTGCATGTGAGATTTTCAAAGTGAAAATGCCATGTCCTGTGGTTCGGATTCCACGTAAAAAGGAGGTCCCGTGGCTCATAATCACAAGATTCACGGTCACGTAAAACTACAATCTTCCTTCTTCTTCTTCTTTTTCTCCTACATCTGCACTTATTTTCCCTTTTTTTAAGAATATACGGCAAAACCTCAAGAATTTATTTCACTTTGAGGGACAATGCCTGCATAAAATACCGATGTAGTGTAAGGGAAGAAAGAATTAACACGGGTTCTATACCGAACTCACCCCAGAGTTGAACTCGCCCACTGCACCGCCTCACCCCACCCGCAGGTGTTGTTAGACCCGTCGCATCCCCTCCAGAATGTGTGAAGCAATTACAGCCTATTCCTTTTGGTTACAGTAGCTTGCTCACCTCAGTAACAGAAACAGTCATAGAGAATAGGACGCACCGTTAAGTGGCAGCAGTAGCTTGTAATAGTGATGGCGAAGTCGTCTTTTAGCAATAAAATGCGAAGAGCGGTAAGCAGTTTCAAGGACGATTTAATCGAAACGGATGGTACCGTTATTCGATGTTCTATATGTGAAGGACGGAATAATTCAGCATCTCAAGTATGCCAAACATGAGAAAAACAAAGCTATTCGTACGAAAGTTTCCAAACAGTCATTTTTACAGGAATCTTTTCAGAAGGCCGAACAAAAAAGCAGGGAACGAAACGTTTTTTTCAGTGACCTCACAGTTACCTTTGTTCAGTGTGGAATTCCTTTAAATAAGGTAAATAACCCAGCAATGAAGAGTTTCTTGGAAAAAAAAATACACACAACGCACTGTCCCTGATGAAAGTACACTTAGAAAGAGTTACATACAACCAATTTATGAAGCTAATGTACAAAAACTTAAGGAGGTTGTTGGAGACCATCCAGTTTGCTTCATTTTGGATGAAGCAACCGATTCACTTTCAAGAGCTGTTCTAAACATTCTTGTGATGCCATTGACAGGAGATCCATCAAAACCAATGTTGGCTGCCATGTACGAATTGGAAAAAGTAAACTCTACATCTATAATGCAGAGTTTCAATGACTGTTGTTTTAAACTCTGGCCATCAGGAATACAGTACGACAAAGTGTGGCAAGATGTTACGGACCGAGCATCATACATGGTCTCAGCATTTGCACAGTTGAAGCCTATGTATTCTAATCTTCACCATACAACTTGTATTGCCCATGCTTTGCATAGGGTATGTGAAGTAATAAGGGTTGAATATATTGTTGCAAATGCCTTCATATCCGAACTTAAGAGGACATTGATTAAAGCTCCAAGTAGAATACAGCTTTACAAGGAAGTTACAGGCCTATCACTACCGAAGTTTCCCAGCATAACTAGATGGGGGACATGGATTTCATGTGCTGTTTTCCTTTGTGAACATTTCACTAAGATATAGGAATGTATACTGTCTTCGGACGATGTTGAATCTGCAGTTGTGGGTCGAGCGAAGGACCTGCTGAGTGACCCGAATTTGGAGACAGAGCTGTACGCAGTGCACACGTTCAAGTTTCTTCCTGCCGCCATCTTGCAACTGGAAGAACAGTGCTTATCCAAGGAGGTGCAGTGGAGTGTTGTTGAAAGAACTGACCACATGCTCGAGGGATTCGCAAAAGAAAAACTTAAGGCAAACTTATCAAAAAATCAAGACATTGAAAAACTAGTGAAGTGCACTGATTTAGAGTTTAGAGTAAAAGCCAAGTATTCCCCACTGGTTTCCGTTGATGGCGAGTGCTCATTTTCTTTGTATGAAGATATTTTAAATTCAGAGAGACAAAATTTGACCTTCAAATATATTGAAATGTTAAATGTCATCAGGTTCAATTCGTTCTTAATGCAATAAACACTGCAACACAAGGACACTACATAAAAGAAAGGAAGAAGGAAGATTGTAGTTTTACGTGACCGTGAATCTTGTGATTATGAGCCACGGGACCTCCTTTTTACGTGGAATCCGAACCACAGGACATGGCATTTCACATCGAAAATCTCACATGCATTGTCCGGGAATCGAACCCGGTCCGCCTTGGTGAGAGGCCTACAGCTTGACCGCTGAGCCACCACGCCCCCCACCTACATAAAAGAGAATAGGCCTATATCCTTATCATCCTCAAATGTTGGACATGTAATTGATACCATTCTTTAATGAAGTAAAGTTAAATTAGAAGTGATTAACTGATGATGCATACCTTTTTATTTCCTTTATTCTCTTGACCAGTTCCCTTTCCTTAAATAATCCCTTTTTATTGAATATTCCCCCCCCCCCTTTTTTTGGTCCTTTTTTATTGAATATTTCCCCCTTTTTGGTCCTTTTTTAATGAATATTTTTCCCTTTAAAATCCGGTCTCTAATTATTACCATCAAGAGTTTGGACATTTATATCCGCATTGTCTCCAACATATTGTACTAGCGCACCTGACTCTGATGATAAAAATACGAGGTTGCGGATGGTAAACTGCTGATATTTCATACTGAACTGTATCACTTTACGAAGCTGCAATCCCAAGCTGGATAAAATAGTCTTTTGGATTCATATCTTCTATGAAGAAATACAGTAAGCCCTAATAGTAGCTTTGATGAAAATGATCGTTGTCTCATCATTGCAAAAACGATTGGACGTATGAACATTCTTTTCAACAAAATTTGTCTCAAATATTATGCTCTACAATTTTTAGCCTACTTTTCACATTTTGCAAAAATGAGGAAAAAGTAGACTTATGAGATCGAGCAAATGTGTGTCTTCTGTCCTTCTGTCTGTCTGTCTGTCTGTCTGTCTGGCTGGCTGGCTGTGTGTGTCCCTCCCCCTATCAACTCCTAAACGGCTGCAGCAATCGAAACAAAATTTGGTAGGAGTAAAGATCTATACCTGAATATCTCACGGCCATATTTGAAAATGATGTCAGTGCTACCAACTACTGAAAAATCGCAATTGAAATTTGAGCTCCATGTTGGATATCTTGGAAGGTATGAATGGGAGCTATTTCAAAATTGGCACACGTATAGATAATAATATTGCAGTTTAATTTCCGGGAGGCCATACATGGCAGTGTTGCCAAAATGATTATAAGCCTGCTGATAGGTCCAAATTTTAAATGCCTATAACTTCTACACTATCAATTGGATTTCAACCAAATTTCGTATGTGCTATGTGTACATAAACAGATATGACTGAGCATATTCTTAAGAGCCACCAGGGCTGCCAACTGTTAATAAATGCTCTCAATTTTTTAAATCCAAATACCCATATATCAGAAAGTATGCAAGCCGACAGCTTTAAACTATGCACACGTATAGTACCTGCCATTCTATATTAATTTGGAGTAACTTATATACGTCAGTGCTACCAACATGATTCTAAGCCTGCTGAGAGGTCCAACTTTAAATACATGCAACTTCTATACTAACTAATGGATTTCATTCAAAATTGGCACAACAATAGATCAGATTATTTCAGATTATTTCTGACCAATACATGCATGGCATTGTTGCCAACATGATTTTACGCGCGCTGTTAGATCCAATGTTTAACTGCATGTAACGGTCATGCTATCCATTGGACTTCAACCAAATTTTGTATTCTGTACCCTAAGAAATGGATCTAAGAATATATTCAGTCACCAGGGCTGCCAACTGTAGTGCTTTATTGGGCTACATTATGCCAGGTATACAGTATTTCGAACTAACTAGAAATTTCGATATTACCAACTTAATTTCGTCATTATTCTAGATAGATCCATATAGATTAATCATTGGCATGAATCTTAAATTTTAAGAAAAGTGGGCTCTTTAGTTCGTCTCGGAACTTCTTGTTATGATAAATGTTAACATCATTGGAGCTATATAATCCGAGATAATCGATAAAAAACTGATTTTTGTGATCTTCGACCTTGAATAACTTACGGCGCAGACACGAGATTTGGTGAGACCTTTGAGATAACTTTTAGAACACCAATATGAATGTGTATACGAGTTTACAGCTAATTATTCCTCATTCCGAGGTGAAACCCCTAATATGACTGCACTACGGGGACAATAAAACAAGTTTCGGTGGAGAAATGCATAGATAGCACTACAACTACTACTTCTCAGATCACAGGCTTTCAAAAAAAGTTGTCTTCTATGTGGATTCGAAATCTGCCATTCGGATCAAACCAACAGGCTACAACTCAGTAAAAGAAGCGAAATGGCCGGTAAACCTTCTCAACAAATGAGGTAAGACAGGAACCTTCCAATGGGCTTCCTCACTTGGAGGGATAAATTGTAATTAAATAGCTGAAATAGCTGACCTGTTAGCAAGCAAATAAACTACACATACAACAAAAGACATTGACCGGCTTTGAGAGAGACAAAAGACTTGTATATATTTAAAAAAAAACCGATGTTCCTCCAAAATGCCACTACCATATCCAACAACTAGCAATGGTCAACATATTAAATCCACTTCCGAAATCAACAAAAATATACCAAGGGAACACGCAGTAGCAAATTTCTGGCTCAGACAGGTTATGACTGCCTCGCTGTGCATCTCCATCGCTTCAAAATCTTTAATTTCAATTGCTGTAAAAAGCAGAATGCAATAATGAATAAAGAACAACTCTTAGTGTGCCCAAAATTAGATCGTAACTCCCAAGAGATTAATTATTGGGGCACCAGAATTGAATAAATTCAAAGATCTGCCATTGGACGACGACAACAAAATTAAACGGAAAACTTGAATGCTGGGCATTTCAATAAGTTCATTAATGACCTTAGGATGCATAGCATGGGTTCGTTGGACCCCGTCAGTTGTTTGGGTTAAAATATTATTTAAAACTATTTCTTGCACGCTCTCCCGTGCTTGCTAATTTCATATCGAAGAGTTAAGAGTTGCATGCCATTTCATTTTTATTGAAAATGTTCTTATGATTTTAATTTTTTCGCACGGTCACAAGTTTTCACAGCACGGGTCCGTAAGTGTGTAATTATATGAAACATACAATCACTAAGCCTGGCTAAGCATAAAAATACTTTGGAATTTTGATTGAGAGAGAAAGTCCCCAGAAGTTCAATAGACCCATGTTATGGAATTATGTAGAGTATCAACAATACATTGTAGGGTTAATAGGTTTTTATAGGCTATTTATAATTCATCCACGTCGTTTTATTGTTAACATTACCATTATGATTTGTTTCTTGGCATCGTGGTCATGTAGCCCCGTGTACTTGGGTGTGTGTAGAATTTGTCTGTATCACTGCGATGTCTGCACTAGTGTGTGTATTTGTAATTGTAATCGAAATTGGAATTGGGTATGAATCGGCCGTGGCCTTAAGGTAGGTACCTTCCCGGCATTTGTCTGGAGTAGAAGTAGGAAACCACGGAAAACCACTTCCAGGATGGCTGTGGTAGGAGGCGAAGTCACAGCTTCTTAGTTTTGCCTCACGAGGCTGTGTATACCCCGTTCCAGCCTACAGACCAGAATTTAATTTATTGTCAGAGTCGGGAATCGAACCCCGGCCTCTGCGGTGACAATCAAGACGCTTATAATTGAGAGGGCGGTGAGGTGCGGGGGTCAGGGTGCCACTATACTCGAAAAACTTTGGCGCCTTTGGTAGCTTGCGTGAACTACCCAACACAACGTAAGTTAAAATAATAGAGCACCCTGTAATAGGGATGTGCATGCTGTTTAAATCTCGCGGTCACAAGGTGTCTCTGCACTTGTATGAGTAGTTCTTATTTAAGTGCGGGTGGTCATATTAATTCTTGGATATATATATATATATATATATTTGGTATTAGTTATTTCCCTAATCAAATGCATATATTATTATTAATTAAGAATGTATTGCAGCCATACGGCCATAAAGGTACATTACCGGCATATGAATATGTTCCAAGCAACCCATGTTGTGGATCTTATGCACAAAAGTCTACCAGGGATTTCACTCGTTTTTTACAGCTGGTCACGTGGTAACGGTCACAGGGCTGATCGCACAATTCACAGACACAGGTATTCCCGGTGTCTTGAAAACACTCGTTTTGCATACCTTTATGAAGCTGGGATTCTAAACGTTTATGATATTAAAAAATCGATTTAAAACTGCTTCGGTACAGGACAAATAGGTCTAACCAAGGACTTCCAATTTCAAATCAAAATGCGCGTAAAAGTAATAATGTAGGCATTGTAGATTTCCATGCTGTAATATTACCTACGTGTATGGAAGGTGGGATTTCTAAGAGCAGAAGCTTACCTCATTGTCATACAGCCGTCAATATGAAATTAGTTGGAAAGCACACGGGGGGAGGGACCCTGTTGATCGAAAATTTACATGTAGTACCTATATAATAGCTCCCAGTCCAGACTGTCAAGGGTCAGTTGCCGATTATGCTATAAATGACGGATAAGTCCTTTCGAATTTTGATCTTAACAAGTGACACGTCATAAAGTAAAACGTTCCCGACTGATCAGAAATTGCCATCCCTCTGTTGTAGAACTCCGTGGAACGTGGACCAAAGACGTTTGTCCAGTGGTGTCTCTATCTCCTTGTCAATGGTTCGGATTCCACAGCATAGTTTACCAATTTCCGGTCGTTGGCATTCTGTACACGGATGATTAGGAGGTGGACGAGAAAGTGGTTTGTGCTTGCGTAGACTAAGATGCAAATGTGAAGATCTCTTTGCCAGACCTGTAGTGTCTACAAAGCAGAGCCCGCTGCCATCTATGAAGCTATGCAGTTTGCACTACGGGATGCATGACTCCACTTTCTTGTGTGTACCAACTATTGAGTTCGTTGAAATCAATTGTTTCATGTTTCCCGCAACACCCGGTAATGCAGTGCATCCACGACCTTCTAGCCGGGTTGTGCAGCGCTTACACTCGATTCACCTTTTTGTTGCTACCAAGCCACATGGGAATTGCGGGAAATGAGTTAGTGGATCAAGCTGTAAAAGAGGCAGTATCATTAACACCTCGACCATTGGAGGTTCACGCTAGAGATATTCGCTCTCAGTTGCGCTGACAAGTATTGGCATCTGGGATATTCAGCGGCTAGCTGACCCAAGGCCCTTTAAACTGAGAGCGATAAAGGGAACTACTCGGGTGTGGTGGAGCTCTTTCCGGTCACGGAGGGAGCCCGTTATTTTGTGCAGACTAAGCGTAGACCATGAAAGATCTACCCAAACTCACCTGTGGAGCCGTATTCACCGTGGCTTTCATTTTAACCGAGTGTGTGGATCCTGCTGATCTGCGAAGAAACCTCGGTCTGCAGAATACGCTCATTCTTATGTTAGCCGATGACGCTTCATCCGCTTTATAAGTGAGAGTAGGTTAGGGCCAACAATCTAAATTTTTGAGTGTTATTTGAATCAAAGAACTTCTTCGTTGTATTAGACATTATGATTTTTGTATTCAGAATATATTTGTTTCTTATTATAATTATTAGTTTTATTTTGTGTTTTGTTTTGTTTTATTAATATTAGGCTGTTTTTATTTTGATTGTATGCATCTACCTTAAATTATAATTAGTTCGCCTCTTTGACGTAGTGGTTAGCATTCGTGGCCGTCACCGCGGAGGCCCGGGTCGATTCCCGGCTTTGTCAAGAATTTTAATTCTGGTATGCGGGCTGGAACGGGGTACACACAGCCTTGTGAGGTAAAACTGAGAAGAGGTGGGTTCGATTCCTACGTCAGCCATCCTGGAAGTGAATTTCCGTGGGTTTCCACTTCTATTCTGGGCAAATGCCGGGATGGTATCTAAAGTAAGGCCACGGCTGCTTCCTACCCAAATCCTACTTCAATTACAAATACACACACTAGTACAGACATCACAGTGATACAAGTTATCAGACAAATTTTACAATAGACCCAAGTACATGACATGACAACGATGTCGCAAAGCCCGTAAAGAATCAACAACACATTTTAATTAAACTAAATTTGTATTTTTAAACTGTGTTATGATTATGAAAGTCAGATAACCTCGCTATTCTGCATGTTTTTCTCAACCGAAGTGGATAATGATATCATATGTGACAGCAACGCGTTATCGTGTAACAGAATGACATATTTGCTATTTACAATACAAGTGTTGACGGTTTTCAGTTTTTCTCGAACACCTTCCATTTGCTGCGAGTGGGCCTACACTGTTTTACATTAATTGTTCGGTCAAGCGGTAGCTGTTCGTGTTGCACGATAACGCGAGCATTTTAACAAATACACCTTTGTGTAGTGGTGGTTTTGGAATAAGTTCCTGAGGTGCTAACCATTGGTGATGACGCTTTGAAGTACACGCTTATTACCTTTAGTTAACAGACTGCTCAGAATGGTGTACCTTCACTGACGAGAAGCAAAGAAACAGATAATTGCTCGTTATCGCCCTTGAGCCTAGGCTATGTCTTAATGTGGGACTCACCGCCCCCACTCGATGTCGTTTCCTAAACTCATTGAGATGTCTTAGAGAGATATCTGCACCGATATTGAATTCTACTTATAACGATTTTTTTTTTCATTATTAGCATTATAAGCCGCATTAAAAGTTTCGTTGTCTGTGATACGTATGTTTCTTTTGTGTGCTGTATCCCTACGAAATGCATCACTGCCCTTACTCGCTACATTCGAAAGCCTGACATTCCCGCTGCAGTAGGATTCATTAAAAGTATCAACTCATTTCACAGACTTGTATCACGCTGTTGGGGTACCCAAATTCAGCCTGCCCTCACTGGTGTCTGTGTCATCTGTCTCATGTGTGAATAAACAGTATGAGTAGTGCATGCAGTACGACATCGTGAAAATTCGACAGGTTATTATTGGTTGTATTTATAACTACTAGCGGACCCGTGCTCGCATGTTCATAAATACACTTTCCCCAATAGGTTTATAATGAAATTACACGGTTTGAGTACTCATTCCTTTGATTTTCTGTTTCTGAAATCCATGCAAAATGATAAAGGAAAGACCTCAGAATGTTCAAATGACATGAAACAGGCGTCACAGCGGCCAAAATGTGAAGCGGTCAGCAATTATGGAGTGTATCTTCCTAAAGCAACAGTATATGCAAATCGCACACTTCGTACATTTTTAGTCATTTTTTAATTGAAATTATAGATATTTATGAAATTAGAGTGCAATTCTTCACTGCTAATGTCTATTCTCTTTCATTTGAATGCTCATTTGTCACGATCGGTCGCTTTTGAGCGCCACAGGAGGGATCTATACTACTGAAATAATATATTGTTACGGCTGTGAGTTTGTTTCGTCGCTCGCCGCATGAGTCACGGCTGCCCCCGGGCTGGGCTGTGCTCTGCCTCAGTGTATTACGTGCGCCTTACGCAACAAGGGCTACTAGGACAAAGGGATGGTCCAGAATATTCGTGACCCAGCCAGTGATGGAAACCTCGAGAAGCCGTGAATCCTGGATGGGTCTAGAAGCATTTATCGAGTCACCGGCCTGCTATATAAGGGCGACCTGGCAAGCGGGGAAACGTGTTTTTCGAGCTAGTGCGAGCGTTTACCTTGAGCGACAGTTGTTGGCGACGTGACTTGCGAAACCCTTGCGAAGCTGATTCTCTTGACAGCGAGGGAGTGAGAAGCCTACAGAGGAACTGTGCCTTGAACGAGTGTGTTTTTCATTGCGGCAGAGGTTAGTGTGGTGAATTGCGAAAGCACCGGGGGCTGTTTCCCTAGCCAGCTGTCAGCGAAGCAGAGTGTAGTGGTGAGTGACTGGCTATCGTAAATAACTGTAGTGTTGCATGCAGTTCTGTCAAGCCCACCGGACTCATTAGGACGGATTAACTTCTGTGGTCTGTTGACAAGTGAAGCGCAAGAGTTCCCTACAAGAGGAAACTGGAGTGAGGTACTGATTGCTTGTATTTGCTATTTGTGTGGTGTACCTTTCAGGCTTCCAATAAAGCTAATTAGATTTCTTTAAAGGAACAATTGTGTTTGTGCTTTCACCCACCGTAATCCAGTTAACGTAAGTGCAACTAGGGGGTGGCACGTAACAATATACTAGCGGGCCCGTGCGAGGAATCTCGCATGTTCATAAGTCATACTTTCCCCAATAGGTTTATAATGAGTGACTTAAGGAGAAAGGTTGTTATGTTTTTATTTCAACCAAATTATTGAAAATCCACAGCCTGCTTCCAGTCTCCGACCGGGTCAGGAATGGAATGAATGAAGCCCCCATCTAGCGGCGAGGATATGAACTGTGCCGGCTGCCGAAGCCTGTCGCACTCCTCTGGGGCAATGATTAAATGAATGACAGATGAAATGAAATGATAGTGGAGAGTGTTGCTGGAATGAAATGTTGACAGGGAAAACCGGAGTACCCGGAGAAAAACCTGTCTGCCTCCGTTTTGTCCAGCACAGATCTCACATGGAGTGACCGGGATTTGAACCACGGACCCAGCGGTGAGAGGCCGGCGTGCTGCCGCCTAAGCCACGGAGGCTACAACCAAATTATTATAGAACACCATTTTCATTTCAGTTAGAATTCCAAGCTGTACCTTCTCTAACTTAAGAAGGCAATCACTGAAAATTCGATCATCATAACACTCACCAGTTATTCGATATTTATGAACGCATCTTGGTCAAGATGTCATGCTTTATCTTGTTGGCTGAGGAGCCTCTTTCTCCCTTATCAGGACAGCCCTCGTTAGAAAACTTCTTCACGCCCCGCTTACAGTGAGGCTTCCTTGTTAAGGGCAACGATCAGCGTTAAACTCCTTCGCACACTGCCTGCAGGGCAGCTTTCCCGGTCCTGTGTGGTAGCGCTCAGCGCTAAACTCCTTTGCACGTTACCTACAGGGGGGGCTTTCGCTTTCTTGAGTGAAGCGTCAGCATGAGAGCGTGCTGTAGCTGGTTTCTTTCTGTGAGCATTGTATACTTCTTCTTTGATCTGATTTTCCAGGTTTTCCTAAAGTCGGGGTTTGTTAGGTCCTCGACCTTTTCGGCAGGGGCGGCTATTATCACCCTGCAGGATTTATTCATGCCCAGTGCCTCAGGTTTACATGTTTCACACAGCCATATCAGTTTCCTGTTCTTTCTTTCAAGGTCTCTGACTTCCTGACCAATGAGACCAGTACAGTTCTCGGGGTCTTTTCTCTGCACCTATCGCATTCGATTGTGCTGTCCTCATTAGTGCATTGCGTCTGACATATCGGGCAGAATTCCTTTTTGTTGCTTTTGGGTGCACTCCGGGCGGAAAGCATCTTGATCAAGATTACCTGCTTTATCTTGTTGGCTGAGGAGCTTCTTTCTCCCTTATGAGGACAGCCCTCGTTGGATAACTTCCTCACGCCCCGCTTATAGTGAGGCTTCCTTGTTCCTAAGTGCAACGATCAGCGTTAAACTCCTTCGCACACTGCCTGCAGGGCAGCATTCCCGGTCCTGTGTGGGAGCGATCAGCGCTAAACTCCTTTGCACGTTACCTACAGGGGAGCTTTCGCGTTCCCGAGTGGAGCGTCAGCATGAGAGCGTGCTGTGGCTGGTTTCTTTCTTTGATATTTATGAAATTAGAATGCAATTCGTCACTGTTAATGCCATTTGTGTGCTGATTCCATTGATAGCTTAGCCGTAACACTTACCGGTTATTCGATACATTTCAGTCGGAATTCCAAGTTGTACGCTCCCTAACCTAAGAAGGCAATCACTGAAAATTGGATCATTATAACACTCGCCGGTTTTTCGATATTTATGAAATTATACGATTTGAGTACTCCATCCATTGATTTACTGTTTCTGAAATCCATGCGAAATGATAGAAGAAAAACTGTAAGAGAATTTACGTTCGATAGTTTTAAGGTTTTAGACGAAACTCATAATTGCAGCATGTTACAGCAACAGTATTTGCAAATAGCACACTTCTTACAAAAATTATTATTTATGAAATTAGAATGCATTTCGTCACTGCTAATTTATGAGGCATATATGATGATGATAGTTTTAAGGTTTCAGCATGTTAAGGTGGGTATACACTTGCGCGCCGCGCACTGCGCGCGGTGCATGCGCGGCGCGTGTGTTGCTCGACCAGAATTATTATTTAAACGAACCTCTCGCGATCCATAGGAAACCCACGAACATGCACTAGTCAATTTGGAGTGTGGTAAATATAATCATGTCTCCGCCGCACGAGGAAAACCTCGCGATTGCGGTGATGAGTGGTGCGGCTGTTTTAATGGCACGTTTGTGCAAAAATAAAAAGAAACGACGACGACGTTGGTGGCACACTGACATGTTTAAAGAAAGGAATGGTGCGGAATTAATGATGGACTTGAAGTCACGAGAAATTAGCGGCCAGTATAAGAATTTTACTCGAATGTCACCTTTTGACTTTGAGAATCTGCTGCAGAAGATTGGACCCCACATTTCCAAAGAAGATACGTATTTCAGCCCTGCGATTTATTTTACTTTTCTCACGCCGGTAGGAAGACAGAAGAGATATCACCTTCTTCTTGCATTGGTCCACAGATATATCCATCTCAGCTCCTATTTCCCTCCAGGCATCTGCTTTTAGTCTATTGGTTTCTTAAAATGATCCTTATGTTGAGGATCCCACAGAAGAGGCTTTTTGCGATAAGCATAGAAAATTCTACCACAGATTCGTCTGACCACTCCATTATCACCACTCAAAACGCACAGATATTGCAATCAGATGCGCGCGAGAAACAACGAACTTCTCACAATCCCGTCCAAATCTGAACTGCGAACACTCAAAGTGCGCGTGTAAAAAACCGACAGGAGATGGATCGTCGTGCGCCGCGCGCGCGCAGCTTCGAAACCCCGTACTAATCTAGCGAACTTGCTGCGCGCGAGCGGCGCGGCGCGCAAGTGTATACGCACCTTTAGAGTAACAGTGTTTGCAAAAAGCACAATTCTTACAACAATCGATTTTTTTTTGGGGGGGGGGGGAATAGAATGCAGAAGAAAAACCTGTATCGCGGCATAGGCCTATTAACAAACCTGGAATTTAATAAATCCATTGTTTAGACGGATGAGCCTAAATCATGTGTGTTCTAAGTCCATTGATTGAAAGCTTAGCAGTAACACTCGCCGGTTATACGATTTGAGTACCAAATCCATTGATTTAGCCTACTGATTCTGAAAACCATGTCAATAGTTTTAAGGCTTTAGACGACAACTCATAATTGTAGCATGTTGCAGCAACAGTATTTGCAAATAGCACAGTTCTTACAAAAATCGAGATTTATGAAATTAGAATGCAGAAGAAAAACATGTATCGCGGCATATTAACAAACCTGAAATTCCATAAATCCATTGTTTAGACGAATGAGTTTAAATCATGTGTGTGCTGAGTCCATTGACTGAAAGCTTAGCAGTAACACTCGCCGGTTATACGATTTGAGTACTCAATTTACTGATTCTGAAGACCATGGGATATGATAGAAGAAAAACCTGTAAAAGAATTAACTTAATGTTTAATAGTTCTAAGGTTTTAGACGACTTAACAGTCACCGGTTATACGATTCGAGTACCGTACTCAATCCATTGATTTACTGTTTCTGAAAACCATTCGAAATGATCGATATTTATGAAATTAGAATGCAGAAGAAAAAACTGTAAAATAATTAACGTTTAATAGTTTTAAGGGTTTAGACGACAACTCATAATTGCAACATGTTTGAGCATCAGTATTTCCAAATCGCACACTTCTTACAAAAAATGATATTTATGAAATTAGAATGCAATTCGTCAATGCTAATTTATGAAATTATACGATTTGAGTAGGGCCTACACATTCATTTTATTTACTGTTTCTGAAATCCATGCAAAATAATAAAGGAAATACTTCAGAATGTTAAAATGATATAAAACGGGCGTCACAGCGACCAAAATGTGAAGTGGAAAGAATTATGGAGCGTACCTTCATGCACAAAAAGTATCTGCAAATCGCACACTTCGTACAGTATTTTAAAAGTAATTTTTTTGAAAGAAATTATTGATATTTATGGAATTAAAGTGCAATTCGTCACTGCTAATGTCTATTCTCTTTCATTTGAATGCTCATTTTCACGATCGGTCGCTTGTGAGTGCCGCAGGAGGGATCTACTGTATACTACTGAAATAATAATATTTACTAGCGGACCCGTGCGAGAAATCTCGCATGTTCATAAACCACACTTTTCCCAAGAGGTTTCTAATGAGAGACTTAAGGACAAAGGTTGTTATGTTTTTATTTCAACCAAATGATTATAGAACACTATTTACATTTCAGTTAGAATTACAAGTTCTACGTTCCCTAACTTAAGAAGGCAATCACTGAAAACTGGATCATCATAACACTCACCAGTTATTCGATATTTATGAAATACGATTTGAGTAATCATTCCTTTGATTTAGACTACTGTTTCTGAAATCCGTGTAAAATGATAAAGGAAATACCTCAGAATGTTAAAATAAAAAAATAAAAAAACAGGCGTCACAGCGGCCAAAATGTGAAGTGGACAGCAATTATGGAGCGTATTTTCCTACAGCAACAATATCTGCAAATCGTACACTTCGTACATTTTTAAAGTATATTTTTAAAAGAAATTGCAGATACTTATGAAATTAGAGTGCAATTCGTCACTGATAATGTCTATTCTCTTTCATTTGAATGCTCATCTGTCAAGATTGGTCGCTTGTGAGCGCCGCAGGAGGGATCTATACTACTGAAATGATTGATATGAAGACTGAATGCGAGGTACACTCAGTCTCATGAGCACAATGAAAAGACCAGAGTTTGAATACAGCCTATGTTATCCTAGAAGTGGCATTACGTAGTTTCCCACTTTTCAAGTCACTTGCAGGGGTGATACAACGTTGTTAGGTAGATTTCATTAGAAAGCTAACTATTGCAATGGGTACCATGTTTCGACTTCCGGAAAATTTCGACATATCTTCGCGTTTCACATCCCCCAGACCCCAAAACCACCGTCAGTTCCAAAGTTTATATATATATATATACACACAAGCTGACCCGGCAGCCGTTGTCCTGCCAATCAAAGAAAGTGTTGTAACTTTGTTTCTTGAAGTGCTTTTAGATACACAATATTTTTTTTTCAATTTCTGTTAACTGCCTCTAAACTATCGTGAATTGAATTAACTAATTTAGAAACATTCGTTGGAGCGTGCACAACAACTCTCCAAAGTTTCATCGCAACCGGATAAATTGCTTTTAACGCAAACGGGATTTGGTTTAAATGATTCGTGCGCTGTCACTCATTTGTTGAATGTACTCGTGCTCTACCAACTGTGAAATGGATTTACTAAGTTAGAAAGCTTCACGTAAGTGTACACAATAACTCATCAAAGTTTCATCGCAATCGATGAATAGTATATGGACGCATACAGGATTTTGTTGGAACGCTTCGCGCGTCGTCACTTATTTGTTACATCTACTCGTGCGCTACCAATATTGTAAAATGGATTTACCAAGTTGAACACCTTCCCTGGCGTGTACACAACAACTCTTCAAAGTTTCATCGGAATCGGATGAATGACATATGAACGCATAAGTGATTTTCTTTAAACGATTCGCGTGCCGTCACTCATTTGTTGAATCTACTCATGCGCTACCTATTGTAAAATAGATTTACTAAGCCTGAAACCTTCTCTGGCGTGTACTCAATGATTCACCAAGGTTTGATCGCAATCGGATGAATGATATATGACCGCATACGGGACATTGTGGAAACGATTCGCGCGCCGTCGCTCATTTGTTGAATCTACTCGTGCGCTACCTATTGTAAAATGGATTTATTAAGCCAGAAACCTTCCGTAGGGTGTACACAACATCTCACCCAAGTTTCATCGTAATCGGACGAATGGTATTTGAACACATACGGGACCTTATTGAAACGCTTCGTGCGTCGTCGCTCATTTTTTGAATCTATTCGTGCGCTATTTATTGTAAAATGGATTTGCTAAGCCAAACACCTTCCCTGGAGCTCACTCAACATATCACCCAAGTTTCATGGCAATCGGATGAATGGTATATGAACGCATACGGGACTTTGAAACGCTCTAACGTGCAGAGACAAACAGTAGAATCGACATCACTGCCACCTTTGGTATAAAACACAACTTTTCGCCACGGGCGGGGTCTATGTAATGGCGGTAGTTGCACAGGTTGCGACCAGGTGGCTCTAACGTGCAGAGACAAACCGTCCAAAGATATCAGCTTTCACGAAGGCCAAGGCTAGTGGTTTCCATGACGACTGTTTTTGACTGTATATTGTGGTTCTAAAATTGTGTGTAAATTGTGGTTCTAAAATTGTGTTCATTCCACCTACCGGGTCATATTGTGAATCTAAACCATACATGGACCCACCCTAATATGCATACCAAATTCCATCAAAATCGGTTCAGTCGTTTAGGAGGAGTTCAGTCACATACACACGTGTCGAAGAATTATATATACAGTATATGCATATCAGTTTCTTGTGGACACGATGACTGCCGTAATTTTGCACCAATCACTTTGAATTTTTTACCGAATATGTATACCTATAAAATCTCGGTCGAATTCGTTACTGGGCTAAATCGGTCGAAGGGGGTGAAAATGGGGGGCTTTTTTTTCTTTCGAAAAAGTGAAATATTGCTATAACTCTCTTAATATGTGAAATATCGAATCCGTTCAAAGTTCATACTATGTGTCGCATAAAGCCCAAAAATTTATGTTTGAAGATTTTTTTATAGCACCAACCATTGACCAAAGGAGTGGGAAAAAGTGGGGTTTTCGGGAAACATTAATCATATCTCTCTTAATAGGCTCAATATCAAAACCGTACAAAATGGACAATATTCCCCTAATAATTACCTAAAACTTTGTCTGAAAGAATTTTTGATATGACCCACCATTACGCCAAGGGATGAGAAAAATTATTTCGGAATTATAAGAAAATGCCAAGAGCTATCAGTGGTTGCCATGGCAACACTACTAAATTGATGAGGGATGAGCCATCAGACGTTGCCATGACAACGCACTTGCACGAGATCAGATTCAGATTTTCATCTGACTAACGTAAGTGTGAAGCGGCTTCGGTGACGTAACTGGTAAATGCTGAACTTCTATGCCCAAGGTCGCGGGTTCAAAGCCGGCCAAAGTCGTCGGATTTTCTAAGAGCGCTAAAAATCCCTCAGTATGCTTTCCTTTGGAGGGGAAGTTCCAACGTTCGTTGCGAGTTGCTGGTTGCGGTGGTATCTAGTAGCCAAGTTCACAGCTAGGTGTCGTTGACGGTAGTATCTGGTAGCAACATTAGGAACTACTGCTTGAAATTGACCGTCTGCAGTCCTTACCTGAATTACAGACTAATACAGCCATCACAATTCACACCGTTTATCAGACAGATTCTACACTCACCCAAAGTACACGGGGTTACATGACCGCGTTGTCGTAGCCCCTAAACTGAGGAACCAACCAAAATCTCTGCGGGAGATATAATTTTGCGTGAAGAAGTAACAGACCGTTACATAGTTACACATCAGTGTCGAAACCTTGCATAAGGACAGTGTGACCACAAGTATAAACATGGACTCCAAATGACAAGAAGGTTACCGTCATCATAAGACAATAAAATGTTTAAAATATGCATAAAATGACGGAAAACAAAGTTAATTAATCTCCAATTATAAAATACTTTCTCGGAATAAATGAGCTCTGATCCTTCTACGAAAACCTGCATATTCTGCCTATTTTCGCCTATCCCCAAGTTTGTCCGGTGAAATCTACCTCCGCCTTCCGGCGTGCCGAGAGGACTTTTTATTTACGGTTACGGTCGCTTTCTTCCTAATCGTAGCCCTTATTACAAACACACATTTGTACAGATACAGCTTATCTGATGTTACCCTCTCTCCCAAGTGCACGGGGTTTGTACCGTGATGCCCCAAGCATTTAATTAAATGTCAATGGTGCAATCTTTGAAATACTTGCAGATACAGGGCTAATAGGGGGGATGTGGTTCGATAACTTTTGAGAACTCCCGTCCGCAGCCATAATATAACCCTATGAGGGGTTGGACGGATACAATTTACTTCAGATAGTCGTATAAATATTCCCAAAATAACGGCGTCATCTTTAGATTTTTTAAATGCCATGGGGACTTGATTATTTCGTGGTGAAGGTGAAAATTAAACCACAGCTGTATGCTTTCTATACTTGTCTACGCATTCTTTCTTTGTGAATTTTCGTATTTTTATTGGAAGATGATATATTTATTGACATCTTAATAGGCTTTGCTGATGCAAAAAGTATTCAGAGTGGGTAATTGAGCGTTGTTACATCACAGTCTTGAATGTTCTTTAATAGGCGTACAACGTCTATTAAGAACCAATTACTTACTGTAGTTCGTACTGTACTATCCATAAGTCGTCTCTTCTACGGGCTGCGCCAGATATTTGCTGTTCAGTGGCAGTGTCGTCTTGAATGCTGGAGACAAGAGTGTGCTCTGGAACCGTCTTCTGTAATGTTATTGAATAAAGATATACGAGATATGATTATGGATTCGTTGAAGGTCTGCAGAATTCAGCCTATGCGCTGATTGAATTAAATACTGCATTGTACTATACTGTATTCCCTTGCGCAAATTAAATTTAATACTGAATTAGACTGTTACATAATATACAAGGGTTGATTCATATCATGTCATTTTTTTTTTTTCGTCGAGCAGAGGAAAACACGAAAAATCTACGATATAGACTGCGTTTGAAAGTGTATGGAATATAGCCTTCTTTCAAATGAAGCCACTATATTACGGGAACAACGGTGTGAGTTCAAGCAAGCACTCAAGTTCAGTCGGTGAATAGCTGTATTCATACATGGAAGTCGTGAAGCATGAGCAACGTTCGTACATTAAAATAGCAGCGCTCTGCATTAGAAATGCGTGGGCATGCCATGCCCTACCGAACAGTGGTGAGGTGGGTGACGGCCTTCAAGTGAGGCAGAGTGTCAACTATGTTACTGAGTTGCCTCGCAGTGGGCTTCCTGTATCCATAGACAAATATGTACCGGACTTATCACTGGACTAAAGGTATAAAAAGCACATAGGAAAGGCAATATTAGAAATTTGTCAGAAGAAATGTCACTGTCTAGGGTTACTTATGGAACCACCGCTAGAGGTGATAATATGCAAACCGGCGACAATGGGAAAACAAGCTGCTGTCCTCCCACCAACAGACCCGAAGAGGCTATTGCAGCTCAAGACGATGTTAGCGGTACACAAAATCTCCACACTCGCACCGCCCCTGGTGGCATTGCCTTTGTAATAGGTAAGCTCAGGAAACGCATGCAATAGGAATCCCATATGAATAAATTTATCATGCAGGCATATTATCGAATAACTTGTCTTGAAACAGATATGACAACTACCAGCTTGAACTGCATACGGCTTTCAGTCAGCAGTACCCTCTGTTTAACATAATTGAGCAACGATTTGCGGGCAATTGTGAGGAACAGTTAGTTCCCGACCCTGGAACAGTTAGTTCCCGACCCTGTTCTGGATCGAATCAGACAGGAGATATCTCACGAACTATATCCGTCAGCTGCAAGTGGTGAAATTAACCAAATAATTTCCGAACCTGTGTAAACTTGGATGAATCGAATCACGCAAATGAACTTCTGAATGGGCAAACAAGCCGCCATCCCAAGACGAATTCTATTCAACTCTGATTGAATATGCAGGTTCCGCACCTACCTAACGTCTTATACTTCCAAGGCAGCAGTCTTCCCGCTCTGCCATGAGCCGAACGAAACCGAACTTCCTAACTGTTTAGAAGAACACAAATCTTGGAGGTTCATATTGCTATCTACTGAGCTGCAGCATGAATTAATGGGTGTAGGCCACGCCCAACAGCCTGCTACAAGGAAACACACAGATCCACCGTGGGCAAACCGTTTGAAACAACGCATTGAACAATTGCACCAGAATGTGGACATAAAACAGTATAAGACTGGAGTGAGAAGTAGACGTTTGAACAACCGCATCCGAAGTTTCATGAAGGACTCCACACAACAAGAATTTTTAAGTCACCTGGGATGCAGTGATAGCAGAAGTACTTGATACTTAAGCAAAAACTTGCAGCTATTTCTAAGCGTCTAAAGAGATACCAGAACGCTACCAAAGGAAAAAAATAGAACGACTTTTAAGAGAAATGAGAGAAGGTTCTACGACGACCTCCGAAAGACACCTCAAATTTAATATAATTCTTCAGAAGGATCCAGCGAAGAGAGTGTTACAGACTAGTGGTCACCAATATTTAGGTCGGAACACAATAATGAGGTTCCCTGTTTTAAGGATATTGAGAATGCCCCACAAAAAAGTTGACGTTGAAGAACTATGTCAGTTCATCAACAGCCTGCTGAATTGGATAGCACCCGGTATTGACCGGATCAATAACTACTACTACAAAAGGCTCACATGTACCCACCGTTTACTAGCCATCCACATACAATGCTTTCTTGAAACTCCTGCATTTCCATGGTTCCTAAGCACAACGTATCTGAAGTCAAAGCACTGTGATATCACAAAGCCATCCAAATATTGCCCATCACTTGCTTGCCTACCTTGAATAAGATCATTACGTCCATCGTTGGAAAAGAATTCGTGCACATTGAGAGGAAAACTCCATTCTCGCAGAGGAACAAAAGGGTTCCAGATAGTATTCTCAAGGATGTAAGGAACAGCTCACTATTGATGCCGTCGCATTAGAGCAGGCCTGCCGTAGATCAAGAAATCTTTATGCCTGCTTCATCGATTACTTGAAAGTCTTCGATTCTGTGCCTCATACGTGGCTTATACAGAGCCTTTACCTTTGCCTTAACCAATTCAACCCTATTAGAGCTTAATTGATTCATGGGGTACTTCCCTCCATCTGACAGTGGGTGGCACTCGCATAACATCTTCGTTAATTTCGATTCGACAAGGAATTTTCCAAGGAAACTCGCTAAGCCCACTCTGGTTTTGTCTGGCTTAGAATCCTCTCTCGCAACTTCTGAACAGTAACAGCTACGGATTTAGTATTAAGGGCGATCATGATAAAGCATACATGATGAACCATCTTCTTTATATGGATGATATTAAACTGTATGCATCAACTAAAGTGCACCTGCAATATCTCATCTCGATCACTCAAAGCTTTTACTGAGATAGCCATATGCAGTTTGGTTTTGATAAGTGCAGAACACATACTGTTATTAGAGGCTCTCACTCTGCACAGGGAATACATGTTTGAGAGGGACATAAAAGTAATTAGCTGCTGGAGGAACACATATTGTACAAATACCTTTGTGTCCCCCAGAGTACACGTCTCAGGCATGGTGAGATCAAGAAGCACCTCGCTGAGCAGTATACTTCACGACTTCGCATTATTCTCTTCAAAACTGAGCGCTGAACAAACCATTAAGGATTAAGGCACTTAACACCTTTGCAATATACCCGAAGTCGCATAACCTTTGGTATCATCAGATGTATTCAAACTGAGCTACAAGATCTGAAAAGAAAAGATCGGTGATTTCATCTCGCCATCGTATGCACCATCCGAAATCAGCAGCAGAGCGCGTTACTCTCCTCGGTCTGAAGGAGGTAGAGGACTGATATACATCATTGACCTCTATACAAAACAAGTGACGAGGCTGCGTGCATTTTTCCACAACAAAGGAGAAACGTCCCCTTTCCATCGTGCTGTATCTTCAGTTGACGATAATATTACACTGGGGCAGATGACCTCGCTGTCCCGCCTTCTGTTTCCAATTCCTAATATAGTATTCAATAGTTTTCGCTTCGCTTATTGGTGATTCTAAGGATTACAGATGGAGCTGTTCGTATTATTATGTCAGTCACTGCCGCTTCATGGGACGTTTCCACATGATTTGGACCTGTCTCACATCGACAAGTTAGCGTCGCTCGCATGCCTGACCCACTCGGCACCCTTTCCGGAAATGAGAGGAATTTTTGTAGCTATTCAAGAACAAATTGTAGCTGCTCGAAACTACCGTAAATTTTTCATCAAAGATCCAGCAACTGAGAATGAAAGGTGTCGCCGTTGTGGCATGTATTACATATTCCATAATCCAGTCTCTTATGTACATGTGCCTTTCTCTCTTTCCACCTCGTCCTGAATCCTAGCGGAAATATTTGAAACCACCTCAATGCATAGGATACAATAAGTACGGATTTTTAGCCTATTTTCAATTTTGAAAAAATAGGCTTATGAGATCACCTTTTGTCCGTGCGCGCGCGCGCGCGCGCGTGTGTGTGTGTGTGTGTGTGTGTGAGGTGTGTGTGTGTGTGTGTCCCTAATAAAATCTAAACGCCTGGAGCGATTTCAATGAAACTCGGTAAGTTCATAGCGCTATTCCCGGCGACCTCGACCGTGCCCTTCAAATTTTGTTACGTCTCACCAATCCAACATGGTGGCTGTGCGAAATATTTCACTAGCATTCAATATCTCTGAAACTATTAACGATATCGCCCTGAAATTGTGTACGGTGATAAAGGGCACTACTAGAAGTTCACCTATGAGACTTTCAAAAACCTGGTGACTACAAAACCAACATGGCGGCCAAGCGATTTTGAGACTTTTAAATAGACTTTTCTCGCGATTTAACTATCCAAACGTAATGAAACTTGGTACATCAATTGTTTATACACATTGTAATGCACTGGAGTCTAATTTAGTTCAATTGTTTACATAACCTCAAAATGGCGACTGAGCGAAATATTTCACTGACATTCTATATCTCCGAAACTATTACAGATATCACCCTGCAATTTTGTACGGTGATAAAGGGTACTGATACAAGTTTACCTATATATATATTTCATAAACCTGTAAAGTACAAAACGAACATGGCGACCAAGCGAATTTGAAATAATTTAATAGACTTTTCTCGTGATTTAACTCTCTGAGCGCAGTGAAATGTGGTACAGTAAATGATTTTGCAGATTGTAATGCACTGCCATCTAATTTAATTCAATTGTTTACATAACCTCAAGATGGCGGCTGTGCGAAATTTTAACATTAAGTTTTTATTTCTTGTGTCGTAATCATGCGATCGAAGTGAAAGTTTGAATAATGAACCTAGGCAATAATTGTCCTGGAATGGCACATAACTCTATGGCCTATACCTATAACAATCCTAAATGGCGAGCTTCCGAAATATTTAGACGGTTCTCAATATCTATGAATCTTTTACAGCAACCAAACTGATTTTTTTTTTATGTTCATAGAGACTATGAACATATGTTCACCTATAGGACTTTCAGTAACCTGGTGAGCACAAATCCAACATGGCGGCGACGCGAAGTATAAATATGTAAATGGACGTTTCTCGCGAATTAACTATCCGAGTGCCGTGAAACGTTGCACGTTAAATGCTTATACAAATGTTGATCCACTGGCATCTAATTTATTTCAATTGTTTGCATAATCACAAGATGGCTGCCGTGCGTAGTTATAAAATCTCGTTTTTACTTCTTGTGTTCTAATCATGCGATTGAAGTTTGAATACCACACGTACACAATAATCTTAATGTAATAGTACAAAAATAAAAATCCAACCTGGCGACCATCTGAAATATTTAGACGGTTCTCAATATCTACGAATCTGCATATTAAAGCTTTCACGGCCCGGATTATTATATAAATAATTCATGCTTTTGGGCTAATGCCGTGTGTATTTTTAATTTGAACCATACGTTTCTCCATCTACGAATCTGTTACAGCAATTAAACTGAAATTTTGTATGTTGATAGAGGCAATTAACATGAGCAGGATATATGAAAATAGGCTATATAGTTCTTCACGGAACTACTTGTTTTTACTACTGGCGGACCTGTGACAATGACTTTGTGTACCTCTTAAAATCAGAAAAGTGTGTGTGTGTGTGGGGGGGGGGGGGGGGTGATGATGATGCCGGTTCTGGCTCACAGCCTACTTTCTAGCGAACTTTGCCGATATCTCTCGAACCCTTGGCCGAATTTTGACGAATGAGGTGTTGTAGGACTTGGGGTGATGTCCCATTTCCTATGGACTACCGGTAAGTTACTCGTTATATTAAAAAAAGTTTTTGAAAATAGGCGATATTTTCAAAACCAAACATGATGGAACGTTGTGCAATGGCTTAAACCAGTGTGGTCCAACCCGCGGCCCTGGTCATTTTTGTTGGCCCTTGCCCTTCTTACTGCCCTTCACTCTTCGACAGTTATAATCAGTGGCGTGCCTACTTAGATTTTCTCTTTCATTCAGTAATGTTACGAAGGAGCCAGGTGGGAATAAAAAGATCCAGAAAAATACACCAGTAATCAGAATTGTCTTTCCACGAATACGTACGGCACGAGAAGCGGCCCCGTCTCCAGGCGACAACTGGTTGGCTGCCAGTGATTGGCTGCCGATAAGTTAGCGATTGTTCCTGTGCTGTGGCGGATTTCTCTATAAGAGGGAGCGCAGGGCTGTTCGAAGAGGTTATTTTTGACGAGAGAGGTTGTCCGAGAGATATAGTACGACGAGAGTTTGTTGTCATTGTTGTTGCGAGAGCGGTACCTGATATGGCGGGACTTAATAAACGGCCTGTTGAAGATGAGAAACGACAATTTCAGTCCAAGTGGCAGGAAAGTTACTTTTTTTGTTGAACATAATGTAAAACTACAGTGTGTATATGTTCTCAAGTCCTAGGTGTTTCGAAGGAGTATAACGTGAATAGGCACTATACAGGCTAGCATAAATCAAAATACGATCAATACCAGGGAAGTGCCAGAAGTTGTGTGTTTAATGATTTGAAGCTGAAACTAACAAGACAGAAGAATATATTTCAGCAACCATCAAGCACTGCCGGTTTAGAGCTAGCTGAAAGTAAAACGTCTTTTAGGGATGGTGAGCTCATTAAGAGATGTGCTGTAAAAATGGCATCTTCATTTGGAGATAAAGGGATGGCTAAATTTTTTGAAACAATTTCCTTGTCTCATCAGACAGGTAGTAGAAGAATTAATGATACGGCTGGTGAAGTTTCAGGTTCTCTCAAGAGAATTTTACTCTCTAGCTCTAGATGAGAACACAGATATAGCTGACATCGGCAGCTCCTTATCTTTGTTAGAACAATAAACGAAGAATTTGAAATTCGTGAAGAACTGTTTGAATTAAGTTCATTAGAAACCAGCAAAAAAGGTATTGAATTATTCAACGCACAGGATGTTGTCGTTTCTAAATATGGAGGTTTTGTGAAGTTCTCTGGCATTGCAACAGATGGAGCTAAAGCAATGGTTGGTCCTAACATTGGTTTAGTAGGACTGTGTAAAGAAAAAGGATTGAATTTTTTGTTTTTCCACTGCATTATCGACCAGGAGGCACTCTGTGGAAAAATTATAAGGCTCAGAGAGGCAATGAAAACTGTTGTAAATACTGTAAACTTAATAAGGGGAGGTAATAAAGCCTGTAGACACAGAGCATTTATTACATTCCTGGACAATTTGGAAGCTGAGTATGGTGACATTTCATTGTACTGTGAAGTGTGTTGGCTATGTGCTGGAAATTGCTTGCAACATTTTATTGGGTTGAGGAATGAAATTCTTGCTTTTCTCAAAAATGAAAACATTGGGCATGAGTATCAAGAAAAACTGGAAGAAATCCAGTTTTTAAATAATCTTGCTTCTCTGACAGATTTAACAGCCCTTCTATAAGTAATAAACCTGAAACTACAAGGCAGAAAACAAAATATCTCCCAGCTTTATGGACATATTGAGGGCTTCCGCAAAAAACTTGATGTAGCCTAATGCAAATTGCATTGGAGGCAAATAATATGGCACACTTCCCATCTTGTCAGCAGTCGAAAGAAGAAAAAGTGACATCAATTTTAGTATGTTTCGTGAAATAATAATAATACATGATGATGATGATGATGATGATGATGATGATAATTGTTGTTTTAAGGGGCCTAACATCTAGGTTATCGGCCCCTAGAAATAATAATAGATATCAAGAAAGAGTTCCAAAACAGATTCCAGGATTTTGACTCCCAAAAAAGCAAAACTTACACTGTTCAACAACCCCATGGATATTGAAGTGATTGAGGTGCCCTGCGACCTTCAAATGGAAATTTGTGATCTTCAGGCAGACCCATTCTATCAAAATAAAAAAGTGTGATGTCCCTGAAAAATTCTGGAAACTGATTTCTAAAGAACGTTTTCCTAAACTGCTTAAATTCTCCCTGCAAGTGTTATCGCTGTTTGGCAATACGTATGAGTAAGAAAGTGCTTTTTCTGCTCACAAACATATTAAATCATAAACGAGAAATCGAATTGAAAGTTCTTCACTGGAATCGAGCCTGAGACTTTACCTTACTGAACTTACAGTGGACATTGACACACTTGTATCAGGAAAGCAGTGCCAATCATCACATTAATTTCTCGACTGTAAAATGAAGTGGTATATTAAACCAGGAATATTAAACTTCTTTTAATATAAATTTTAATAAATGTTTTGAGTAAAATATGTTTTCTTTCTGGAATGTCTCTGGCCCCCACATTCCTATACTAAAGTTCGATTGGCCCTCGGGTAACTAAAGGTTGGACCACCCTCGCTTAAACGAACGGTCTTTATGTCCTTGATCGTTAGAACAAAAGTTTATATTTTTTACATATTTTTTCAAAAACGTTGAAATTTCAAATTGGCTATAATTTGGAAACTAGGAATTCTACAAAAAAAAGTTTATCTGACATAAATTGATGGTCTTTACCCCTTCTACACACAAACCAAGTTTCAAGTCTCTAGCACAAGAACTGTACAGTAGGGGGGGGGGGGGTGTAGGGGGGTAGTAGCGGTCCTAAATTAGTCGCCTATTTTCTTACGAACTTTGCCGATATCTCACGAACGCATGGACGGATTTTGATGTGTGACGTGTCAAAATGGCTTGTCTCGAAGCCCTGTTTATGTTGTTAATAGGTTTGAGAATGAGGGAAACAGATTGTTTTGGGTAAAACCACGATTTTAGACTTTTTGTTATATCTCTCAAACCAATAACGCTAGAGACGTGTACGAGGTGTCAAATGACTCGGGGTGACGCCCTCTTTTCGAATGTTGTTTTTATGCTTCTAAAAAAATGACAAAGGGCCTAACGCCATACATGTTGAAAAACATTTTCATTCTTAAAACTTTTTTTTTTACCTGTTTAAAATTTTCATGAAGAGTGGTTGTAGATAGAGAGATGGTACAGCTGGGCGTGTGTTTCAACGAGCCTGTCGCTGGCCACGGTGGCTGTGCTCAATAGAACAATGGATATTTCGGCGGGGCGTTTTATGACAGGGCGAGGGTTCGTTTTTCCCGATATTTTGTATGACGGTCGGATGAAGGCTAATATCCTAAAATGTGTGAAGCGTGCTAAGATATTTTTTTACCCCTGTTACGTGTTAGTAAACAGTTATCAGTGACACGGCTCTATTCGTAGAAACAAACCGCCAATGAATATCTCCACTACTTCTCAAGTTATTAAATTTTATATTATTATACCTTTAACCCGGACACCTTGTATAAAACAGAAATAAAAATTGCTTGAGGTGAGATTTTAACTATCATAGGGTTTACCAGGTACAGTATATGCCTTCGTGTGATCGTCTAAACGTTCAGCTATGAAACAAGTAAGGCTCTTATTTACTTCAGTATCTCAAAGCAGTCATGATTATTCATGACTATTTTTCTGAACCATTAGCATGAGGAAGGCATAACATGCATATCCAAGTAGGCCTAGTGCTCACTCTTCAAACTATTATTCTATTCAGAATTCTCTCTTTCACGGCAATTTGATCGCTATCTTTTCGTAAAACGATTGGTTCATTCCAATATAATTCCCCAATTTGTCCGTATTTTCCTGTCTTGATCATTTATTACTACTTTTTATTTCCTTCTTCGCACAGCGCAGTTTACATTTCAATCACTGCCGGCTGGATCGCAACACTCCTGGTTGCTTTAAACTGCCTGCCCATTCGACACTCACAGGCGTACAAGATATATGCATTAATTCACCGCTAGGTGCAGCACTAAGGCACTGAGATTGCCGCGGCTTTTTAAAGGGGAAGATACCTGAAACGAAGTATTGTTATGTTTGGAGGCTTAATATCGAGAATGACGGACGTTAAAACATTACACTAAGTTAGTTCCTTTGTTATTCTAACATCTAAAAGTATTCAGACACATACTTACGGGCAAATTTTCAATATAAAGGAAAGCAAAAATACATGTGGTGGAGGCGATTGTTTTTAAGGGGCGAAATGTCTAGCTCATTTTCCCGTAATTATGCAGACGATAATAAAAATATAACTACTTCTAACTGACTTAAATCTAACTTTCATACTTTGCGAGATGAAAAGAAAAGAATACGGACAATAAAAGACAGGGAAAAGAAATGCCTCCGGCCCCCGAAAAATGGGATGATGATTTATTTTGGGGCTTTGCGACATCGTGGTCATGTGGCCCCATGTACTTGGGTGTGAAGTGAATTTGTCTGATAACCTGTCTTATTGGGATGGCTGTATTATACATTTTTACAGATTTTTTGGACAGATTGTTTATTTTTTTAACTTATTTATTTACTTACAAATTTATTTATTTACTTATTTATTTGCTTATTTATTTATTCACTTATTTGTTTATTTACTTACATGTTTATTTATTTAATTATGTATTTTCTTATTTATTTGCTTATTTATTTATTTACTTACTTATTTCCTTACATATTTATGTATTTAATTATTTATTTTCTTATTTATTTGTTTACTTATTTATTTATTTATTTACTTATTTATTTATTCACGTATATATTTATTTACTCATTTACTTACATATGTATTTATTTAATTATTTTTTATTTACTTCTTTATTTACGTACGTATTTATTTATTTAATTATTTATTAACTTATTTATTTGCTTGTTTATGTACTTATTTATTAACTTATTTGTTTACTTATTTGTTTATTTACTTACATATTTATGTATTTAATTATGTATTTTCTTATTTATTTGTTTACTTATAAGTCCAACCCCTCGTCCACGTCGTGGGAGACGGGCAACGGCACAAAGTAGGGGATCGCCTGTAGGGGCGAAATGCAGTGGGTACTTCGTGTGCCCCGGGACCGTTACGGTAGCTGTGAAGGTCCTACAGGAACCCTGAAAAGTGACGGCTAACGGGGCTCTGTTGAAGCTACGATAGGCCCAGCAAGCCAGTAGTGGATGAAACCAAATGCTTTCAAGAATGGAACGAGCCTCGGACATGATGGATATAATAGACGACGACACGGCTGTACACACGGACTAAGATTTGGAACTTAAAACATAAGAATGCTGACGGGGAAGGTGGAGGAGATAGTGGATATGATGGAAAGAAGGAAGTTGGATTTATTGGGATTGGCAGAAACAAAGTGGAAAGGGGAAGGAAGGAGAGAACTGAGAAAAGGCTATAGACTGTACTGGAGTGAGAATGAAGAGGGAAAGAGGAATGGAGTGGGAGTAGAAGTACGAGATGGTTTAAAAGAAGAAGTGAGGAGAATAAGTGATAGGATGATGAAAGTGAAAGTAGCACTGAGGGGAGAGACCTAGAAATAGTGCAAGTGTATGCTCCACAAGTAGGCTGCGCCTCTGAAGAGGAGGAGGAGTTTGAAGAGGAATTGCAGAAGCAGCTGGTAGGAAGAAATATGTTATGGGGGATCTGAATGCTCATGTAGGAAGAGAAAGACAAGGTTATGAGAGTGTTCTAGGACCAGAGGGTTGGGGCGGAAGAAATGAGGAAGGAAAGAGACTGTTGGACTTCTGCCAAAAGAACAGCCTGCTAGTTGGGAACTCCTGGTTTAAGAAAAGAGAGAGCCACACAATCACATGGTACAGTGATGACTCGACCAGGAAATCTGTGGTCGACTATATACTGTATGAGAAAGAACTAAATAAGAACATCACGGACATCAAAGTTATACCATCGGAAAACCTGGATAGCGACCATCGATTGCTGGTAATGAACCTGAGAGGGAGTAAGGGGAAGAAAGGGACTGAGAACCAGGAAAGACGTATAAGGATATGGAAACTGAAATAAGGGGATAGAAGGGTCGAGTACCTCAAAATGGTAAAGGAAGGAATTCCAACAGATGAAGAAAGAGGGGTGGAAGAGGAATGGGCTAGAATTAAGAAGACACTAGTAGGTGCAGCAGAAGCAGTATGTGGGAGGACAAGTAGTAAGAAGAGGTGGAAGGAAACATCATGGTGGAATGAGAAGACAAAAGATATAGTATGGGAAAAGAATAGAGCCTTTAGGAGGTGGTATCAAAATAGGACGGTAGAGACAAGGGAAGAGTACCAGGAAAGAAAGAAGGAGGTGAAGAGAGTAGTGGCTGAGGAGAGAAGAAAGTGGATGGAAGAGTGGACAAAGATGATGAAGGAGGATAGTGAAGGTACAAAAAAGGTCCTGTATGGGATGGTAAAGAATAAGAGGCGGAAGGATCCTACGGATTATGTTAGAATGGTGAACAAAAGGGGACAAGAGATAGAAAATAGGGAAGAACTGAAGAAAATGTGGAAAGAATCTTTTGAAGAACTTCTGAACCCAAATGGAAATGATGGTGAGGAAGAAGAAATCGGGGAAGAGGAAGATGAACTGCAAACAGAAAAGGACTTAACATGGAAAGAAGTGGAAGATGCAGTGAAAAAGATGAAAGGAGGGAAGGCACCGGGTGTGGATGAGTTGAGTGTGGAGATAGTGAGAGCAGCAGGAGAGGTGGGGATACAATGGTTGTACCGAGTGATGAGGACAGCATGGAAGGAAAGGAAGACCCCAGAGGACTGAAAAAAAAAAAAAAAAAAAAAAGGAATAATTGTCCCGTTCTTCAAGAAAGGTAGTAGAACAGATTGCAGAAACTATCGGGGAATAACACTGATGAGTCATTGTGCAAAGATCTTCGAGAAAGTTTTGGAAAGGAGAATTAGGACAAGGATAGAAGGAGGTATGAGGGAAGAACACCATTGCTTCAGAGCAGGAAGGTCCACAGTGGATTTGATTTTTGCTGTAAGGCAGTTACAAGAACAGCACTATGAGTATGGAACAGATCTACTGATGGCCTTCCTGGACATTGAGAAAGCATATGACAGTGTATGCAGAAACAAAGTATTGGAAATCCCTGGAGGATAGAGGAGTAGAGAAATGGACTATAAAGAGGATAAAGGAGATGTACAAGGGAAGCGTGAGCTGTGTGAAAGTGGGAGGAGAGAGATCGGACTGGTTGGAACAGAGAAACTGCCTGAAACAAGGAAGTGCACGGGGAAGGAAAGATGAAAGCAATGGTGTTTGAAGATGATTTGATGATTTGGGGAAACAAGGAGGAGGAGGTACAGGAACAGTGGACGTGTGGGAAGGAATAATACAAGGATATGGGATGAAATTTAGCATAAATAAGAGTGAGATGGTGATCACAACAAGGAAGAAGGAAAGAACCACAACGGGAATAACAATTGGTGGGCAACAGCTGAAGAAAGTGGAGAGTTTCAAGTATCTGGGAAGCCTGATACAAGATAATGAAAGAAACGATAGAGAAATAAATGAGCGGGGGAGGCAGGCAAAAACATTTCGGAGGAGTGTGAGAAGCATGTTATGGAGCAAGGATGTCCCTCAGAATAGCAAAAAGATCATATATCGGACGTACTATGTCCCTATCCTGACATATGCCTCGGAGACCTGGGGTGTGAAAGGAAGGGAGAAGAGCAAAATACAGGCCAGTGAGATGAGGTTCTTGAGAAGCAGTATTGGAGCTACAAAGATGGACAGAATAAGAAATGCGAGGACCAGAGAATTAATAAGGAGGAACCATTGCAGGATGGTATAGAGAAATCTAGACCTAATCTGGTATGGACATGTAAAGCGAATGGAGGAGAAGAGGATACCCAGGAGAGTACACGAGACGAAGTGGGAAGGAAAGAGACCGAGAGGAAGACCGAGAGACAGGTGGCTGAAGGGGGTGGAAAAAAGCGTGAAGAAGAGAGGAGAAGACTGGACAAGGGTGGAAGCTGAGAGATGGTGGGAAGACAGAAGGCGTTGGAGAGGCTTGTGTTCCAAACAGACCCGGCCAGTGGCAGGAAACTGTGCAAGATGATGATGATGATGATTTATTTACTTATTTATTTATTCACGTATATATTTATTTACTCATTTACTTACATATGTATTTATTTAATTATTTATTTACTTATTTTTATTTACTTCTTTATTTACTTACGTATTTATCTATTTAATTATTTATTAACTTATTTATTTTCTTATCTATTGATTTACTTATTTATTTACTTATTTATTTACTTAATTATTTGCTTATTTATTTACTTATTTGTTTATTTACTTACATATTTATTTAGTTATTTACTTACACATTTATTTATTTATTTAATTGTTTATTTTCTTATTTATTTTTTACTTATTTATTTATTTAACTATTTATTTTCTTATTTATTTGTTTTCTTATTTACTTATTTATTCGCTTATTTACACATTTATTTGATTATTTATTTTCTTATTTATTTGTTTACTTATTTATTTAATTATTTATTTTCTTATTTGTTTACTTATTTATTTTCTTATTTATTCACTTATTTATTTACTTACATATTTCATAAATTATTTACCTACTTACATATTTACTTACTTACATATTTATGTACTTACATATTTATTGTCTCACGTATTTACTCTTTCATTCATTCATGTATTTATTTATTTATTTATTTATTTGCTTCCCCTGCGTCACCTTCTCTGGAAATTGCACGTAACCACATCCCACGCAGTGAATTGTGCGATGGTATCTCTTGAAATGAGATTCCCCGGTATTCTAACTTGCCCTGTTCTGATTTACAAAAGGGCACGCAGCAGTACAGCATTATAAAATCATTCAGAATACATTCCAAACACAACTGCTCCATTAACATCAATACAAAACTATGTCTGCCACAGTGCCTTGGTGCTTCTTCCTAGCGCCTTTATCTGGAAACTAGGTTGTACGCTCAAACCAATCTGTAATCATCGAATGGGCAGGCAGTTTAAAAAACCAGGAGTGTTGCGATCCAGCTGGCAGTGATTTCAATAAAACAATTATTGAAAAACAGTTAAACTCAAGAGATAAGTAAACAGCAACTCAATGACAATACTTGTGTATTTATGTTTATAAAAGATGGAACGCTCAGGATTCGATCCGTTCGGGCCACGGACTCCATTGTTAACCTTGGTACCATTCTACCAGTTGATAGTACTGTGCCCGTTTAGACCGGAGTCCGCACGACCACATATGCATTTTACCAATAATCAGTCAGCACGAGAGTCAAAATATCCCGGAGCGCCAGATGGGTTAAAGCAAATCGCAAAAACGACATCAAATGAAAAAAATGCTTTACTGATTTTTGGCTCAATGCAACAATAAGGATAGAAGGAGATTCAATTGGGCGTAACACATCAAGTAAAATTATCTCATTTTATTTTGAATTTAAAATTGACTGCAAAAATGCTCAAAGCAGCATCACTCACGTGTGGCGACCCACACTCCTATTTACACAATATACAGAAATTTTCCAAACACATTTGACAATTTTTTTTTTTTTGGAAACACAAGTCTGATTGTTAGTCCTGTAGACTGTGTTCCAAAATTATTTATGATTAAATCCAGTTCAAATTTAATTGTCTCTACTGGAAATATCGTAGTTCACCGTTTGAATTTTTACATAATATTAACACTCGTAGAATAAATGTTCATAGAATTTTTAACTTTCACTTATTTTTCCAGTTTCAAAAATATTGTCGAAAAATATTGTTATCATTGAAGCAACACAAATTATTTACACATATGAATAACATCTGAAAAGTATTTGACCTTGAGCATAGCATCGAAGAACTTGTGCGAAGCACAACAAAAAATTAATTGTTCTTCTGACATTAAACATTTCGAGAAGTGACTCGATTATGAACTTCAAGTTCCTAACAAAATATATGATTTCTGAATCATCAACTTGATCTATGGTTGAACCATTCAACTATTTGATTTTCCACTTGGAATCATTATTATGAAAAATATTTATATTCATGGCCATTTTAGCAACTTTCACAACTTGCAATTCTTCAACAGAATGCGGAAATAAGAATTGTAGCTTCATAATAAATTCATTTTGTTCATGGCACTAGGATTAAAAATATCCTTCAAATTATTCGTGGTTAAAGAATTATTTTTAATTTGCAGTGGCCCCTTCTATTATTTGTGTAAGAACACAATATTACAACAACAACGGCAAAAGTCTTCCTCTGAAGAAGAATAAACTACTATCATGACAAATCCGGGTTCTAGCAAAATCAAAGTCTAAATGGAATTCGTAAACAAGGTTGAAATAAGAACTGATGGTTTCAAGAAATAACCTTTGGGTCATTCATACGACGAAATGTGTGGTTCTAATACTCCTACTATAAACCTGAGCCATCGAACCTGCTATTTGATTGATGCTCGAAAAAACCTCCTCATTCCTGCGACTTAAACATGCGCACCTGGGAATGGCATTTCAACTACTCCACACACATAAATTTTCTTCCCAAAATTTATACAATAAATCAAGCCTCTGCTTGTTATCAACACTAGAAGATTAATAAACTTACAAGTTTATTTTATTTTACCATTCAGTTCAACCCGTGAATTTACCATACTTATGAAAATCTTTATTTCACTTTCGAGTGTATTTACGTCATGATTTTATATAAATACAAAAATATCCTATTTGATACAAATATCATTTGCTTCCCGTTTCATGCCTCTCCGTGTTATCTGAAAAATATACTTTGCTCAATGCAAATATCAACTGTTCAACCAGAACTGAAATGTTGGTTGAATGCGGGCTTGCGCTAACCACTCTCCTTCGGAAAATCTCCTGTTCCAGACTAGAAATGATTAAACTACTTCATAGGCTCTCTCTCAATACATATGATTATTATAAAATATAATATCCAAGAATTATTTAGAAAAATTATAAAAATTATTATTATTATTATTAGTGGATTATTATTATTATTATTTGTTATATTATTTTAAATATGTTTAATTATCATCTCATTATGTGAGAATCCACATGTTTGAGTCTTCGAATATGGAAAAAATATCCATTCCTCAACAAAAATAATTTAACTCAACCTTCACATCGACGGTTTTCCGTGATATCCCTAAAATATGAAATATTCAAATAAATGCTCGAAATGCTCGGTCATCGATCCTAAACTGTTCTGAGTGCTGAAAATACTCAGAATAACTCTAATATGTCTTGCGTAAATCATTGCAAGATTTAAATACGAAGAAAAATAAATGTGTTGGTCATCTGCAGAAAAATAGTTTGTTCCAATTAGCTAGGCATAATATAATTCAAATGTGGCTTACATTTCTTGATGGTCTTGAAGCGTAGCGAACCTGGTCTGTACCAGATTTATCCATAGACATGCCCTATCGGACAAGCACGTATAATCCTTGTATCGGCCGCCATTATATACCCACAATCCGTCTAGTCAGACATAGTGGTAGTATCTCTTGACGTTTGAATTAACTGTTGTTCCATTTTAATATGGGCTTCTATCAAAGCCATACCAGTTTGTTTAAATGGGGTCAGATCTAAGTGATCTATTCTTAGATATGTCAGTTGTAACATAACTCACGGTAATCTTATCAATACAAGAAGACACTGACAGTCTAACCAATCAACGGCTGTTCTGAAGATCGTTCCCTGGGCATGGCTTCTCGCCATCTACCATGCGCTAAGCAACCTGTAGTTTCCCTTGCGTAGACTAATGAACACCACCGTGATCGACTGGTCTTCAGTGTACTGATAGATCGAAGTGGTTAACAAGTTACCAATATGAAAACTGACTGAAATGGACTTAAACATCCAAGTATTAGGTTATTACTGGACTGTGACAAAGTACTAATTCTAGACAAAGTCTAGCATATGTCCATGTAGAAACATAAATATTTCCACTAATGTCTGTAGAAAAAAAAATTCAGTGGAGTGCCGCCGTTCAACCCCAGCATCCTTCACCTGGAGGACAGTAGGACTAGGAGATGATGTGCTATCACCTCAGTGATTCTCCTCGCCGGAAACTTACTAAGTTCCACTTCGTAGCGCAGCACTTTTGTGACTATCACAACTTTGAAAATTACTTCTGCGTAGATCCGGCAACCATGTGCCTTTTGCTCAGCGTAGCAGCAACTTGCTCGGCAAATGCTTGTGTTGGAATGAGCTAACCATGCCTCGGCCGGCCGGCTTTTATTCAAAACTGCCAGGGTCACGCGTCATCAGCTGATATCTGGAAATCCTCATATCTCTGGTATCCCTGGTCCGATTTACTGGATACTAATTGCATTCTCTTTCATTTGGCCGTGCCAGTAATCTGATCCCAGTCTCAAGTCTCTACTCCATGGTTAACTATTTAATCAATAAATAGCCTCGACCTCTGCTATTACTCGCTACGTCACTTGACATGCAAGTATCGGTAAATTCTTTCCAATTGCTTCGAGAAGCAATGTAGCGCGATATTCAAATATCTCAACTTTCAAAAGCGGCTGTAGCCTTTCCCTTGATATCTAGGTGTCTGAATCTTGGAATACCCATTCCTAGAGTTGGGCACAGTACTGCCTTGCTGCGCGGTGATATGTTTGAATTCTTTTCACATCAACTTGTTTGAAAAGAGTACAGTTTGTACGTTACGAGAAATTACTTTACTGGATAACTAGTTAAGGCGCGGAACACCGAGGTCACCTGCCTCCAGCGAATATTTTAACGAAGGACAAGCCAGGGATATCCCGAGTTCGGAGAATGTCCCACTCTTTCAGCTTTTCTCTTCATAGAAGAGTATACAGTACGTGGTTCGCATTATTTCGTCAATACTTACTGCAAAACGATTATAGTTTATGGATAACAGTTGTATGTTGTTTTACTGTTGGTTCAATGTAGGTTGATTTTCAGAAACACTCACTACTGCCACCATAGCTTATCTCATGGTATGTGGCGTATGCGCATTTTAACAGAATATTAATAAAGAAAAGGGCTTTTACTGAGGATAGATTGTTCAAAAAGCTTACATATATGCAGTTTCATTCGATTTTGCTGTTGTTTGGGGAGTGAATGAGAAAAAATGGGTCTGGTGTGCTTGTGCCTTCAATAGAAAATTAATTGTTTTTTTCTGCAGTCAAGGGTTCATTGCAAACGAATCAGCTTCTCACAGTACATCATAGGCTTACATGTGAAAGGTTCAATATTTATTTGACCGAGTAGCACATCCAGAAAAGCTATGTGGTCAAGTAAAGTTCCATTTGCCTTCCCGTCAACATAGGTGGAGTCAGGATGTTCAGCTGTTCGAGCTGTAGACCATCGGCACACAGTCATATTGCCAAACATGATTTAACTGACCTGTACTCTATCCTCCGCCCAAACGAAACCTTGGAGCCGTTGCAGCCCCAAACACACGGAATTGCAGATAAACAATCTGGATTGTTTTATGTTGCTGGAATGTTGTGGAATCAAGGTGAGGTAGATTTCATGCATTCGATTTCGCTCCGGGAATTCATGTTTTGTGGTGCGGTTTGCAGGCATAGACCATTGTGGTATGTGCTGAGACTTGTAAATATTTGCCTTGTGGCATGCGTTATCTGCCTGACAGAAAGAAGAAAAAAAAAAGACTTTCGGTGTTGTTTGCGTGGACATCGCAGTTACGACAGCAGCCTCTCCTCATACGTTCTTTTTCCTTTCAATTTCCTTTTTTGAATCTTTATTGATTTGAGAGTAGGCTGGCATGAAAGGGTGAATCAAAAGTGTTGATTCACGAGAGCATAAAATATCCCAACATTATGTTACAGTTGCATATATTACACTCACCATACAAACCTACTGTATGTCTTCTACAGAGGCAGAGTAATTGTGTATATAAATACAGTTATTGGTTTGCCGGTAAATTTCTTTGAAGTAATAAGTGAACGTTTTATATCCGTTTCATATCACAGCAGTATCGAATTGACCGTTTATGTTCGACCCTCACTATTATGTGTCAGAAAACTGTATCATAATGATGGTCATTATAACACTGTTTTTCATTACGATACAGTTTCTCCAGCCAATCAGAGCTCGTTCATTGACCAATTAGGTAATGATACCTTCGCGCATGCGCTCAAAATCCAACATGTCTGACATAAACACAACATCGAACTATAATAAATTACCGACATGGAATACGCACCGTCCATATGTTCGCGTAAATAAACTGGCGAATATGAGACAAGAAATAGCACTGTACCTTAATATCATCAACCCTAATTTCTACACAGCCTTCAAACGACTCCGGTGACAATATTACTGAGGGACGGCAGATGTAAACATATGGCCTGCATAATATGGCATTGCAAGCACACAGAGCGCATGCGTCGGTCGTTCAGAGATCTTGAAAGACAGAGATATGTCTCGCGCTCGCTCTCCGATAACAAAATTCTTGTGGCTGACTCTCAACAGATATTTAAGAATATTTATGTTAAAACATATAATAAAGTTATAATTATCGTCGAACATAAACAGTCGTATGCAACTCGCCTATAATGGTAATTAAGACACTCGTATGGAAATTATAAAACTCGCATACGCTCGTTTTATAAAAATACTCGTATCTTAATTATAGCCATTATAGGCTCGTTGCATAATGTACTATTGTTCGATTGGTCACGCATAAGTTGAAAACGGATGAATGGCATTTTGCAATGGACGACTGGTGTCTTGTGGCGGAGCTCAGAGGTTTCGGAAATCTCTCCTAGGACGCTTTGCATTAAGAGCATCTGCTGACTTGGAATTCCAAATTAATACATCTTAAGTAATTAATTTACCATTTTAACGAAGTATTTCATACGGTTATCATAATGTTCATAACTGGCTTGAAATCTTCGGAATTGTGCTCTTGATTGGCACATAACATTGCACATTTTCATAACAGTGTCATTTGAAAACCGTACTCGTTCAGGATCTCACGTGAACGAAATACTCTAAATTCTGGCATGGCATTATATTAAGACTACTTGTAAATGCATTACATTCTTTGTACGGTCAAATTTAGCCTACAGTTGATATTGCAACTTTCAGTCGGTCAATACAGAATAAATCCAATTACTGGAGTATGCTAAAAGATAACCTGAAATAAATTACATGTGATTACGATATATATTGATATGGCCTTTGTAGAAAGAGGAAACTAAGAGATGGCATGTTTCGCTCGTCAAGCGAGCATCATCAGATCAAAATCTTCAAGAAGAACAGCTTACCAAAACACCACCAAACCCACAGTGACACCCACAGACTGTCCCCCCCCCCCAAAAAAAAAAAAATCTAGCCAGGATTGTTTTTTTGTTTGTTTTGTTTTTAATGCCGGGAGTGTCCGAGGACATGCTCTGCTCGCCCGAGTTTGTAGCTGCTTATATGCGGACACCCATGGGGTGAGCTACAAGTACCGTCGCATGTGGAGTGTTGTCTGGGGAGGAAAGTTTGAGTGTAAGGACGAGGATTTGGAAGGTAGCGGCTGTGACTTATAGTTAGGGATCAACCCCGGCATTTGCATGGAAGGAAGATGGTAAACCACAGAAGACCATCTTCAAGGATATCGGCGGGGGGATTCGAACCTCCTCGCCTCCCGGATGTGAGCGACTGCCCGCTGCCATGCCGTAACGACCACGGCAAACTCACCCGGTAGAAAACTTAGTAATTGTGGTAGACTAACTATTACTGATACACATTAAGGCATTTGGCACCCGAAAAAAGAACTGTTTATTGAATGCTGCAAAACTTAGAAATGATTCAAATGTACAGTGCACTATATTATAAACAAGTAGTGCCGTGAAGAACTATACAGCCTATTTTCATATATCCTACTTCTCTAGCAACATACACAATTTCAGTTTGATTGCTGTAATAGATTCGTAGATATTGAGAACCGACTAAAAATTTCGGATGGTCGCCATGTTGGATTTTATATAAGTAGGTCCTAGAGTTATGTACTGTTACATGCAGATTATTGTGTACGTGTAGTATTCAAACTACAATCGCATAATTAGGACACAAGAAGTAACAAGGAGATTTTAAAATTTCGCACAGCTGCCATCTTGAGGTTATGGAAACAATTGAAATAAATTAGATGCCAGTGGATTACCATTCGTATAAGGATTTACTGTTCCAAGTTTCACTACACTCGGATGGTTAAATGGCGAGAAACGTCCATGTGAATTTTTATATTTCGTGTCGCCTCCATGTTGGATTTGTGAACACCAAGTTATTTAAAGTCCTATAGGTGAACTTAAGTTCATAGCCCCTATGAACATTAAGAAATTCAGTTTGATTGCTATAATAGATTCGTAGATATTCAGAGCCGACTAAATATTTTGGATGGTCGCCATGTTGAATTGTTAAATGTATAGGCCATAGAGTCATGTACCATTAAAGGAAAATTATTGCGTAGGTTCAATATTCAAACTTTCAATTCGATCGCATGACTACATCACAAGAAATAAAAACTTAATTTTAAAAATCGCACATCCGCCATCTTGAGGTTATGTAAACAATTGAACGAAATTAGATACCAGTGCATTACAATGCGTATAAATATTTCCTGTAACAGATTTCAGTGCGTTTGGAACATTAAATCGCGAGAAAGGTCTATTTAAAATTTTCAACTTCGCTTGGCTGCCATGTTCGTTTTGTAGTTAACCGGTTTCTGAAAGTCTTATAGATGGACTTCCGTAGTGCCCTTTATCTCCGTAAAAGATTTCAGGGAGATACCGCTAATAGTTTCACAGATATGGAATGCCGGTGAAATATTTCGCACATCCGCCATCTTGTGGTTATGTAAACAATTGAACGAAGTTAGATGTCGGTGCATTACAATGTATATAAACATATACTGTACCAAGTTTCATTGCGTTTGGTTGGTTAAATCGCGAGAAACGTCTATTTAAAAGTCGCAAATTCGCTTGGCCGCCATGTTCGTTTTGTTGTTACCAGATTTTCAAAGGTCATATAAGTGAACTTATGGTTGTTCCCTTTATCACCATACAAAATGTCAGGGTAATATCGGTAATAGTTTCGGAGATATTGAATGCTGGTGAAATATTTCGCACAGCTGCCATGTTGGATTGGTGAGTCGTAACAAAATTTGAAGGGCACGGTCGGGGTCGCAGGGAATAGTGGTATGAACTTACCTAGTTTCATTGAAATCGCTCCAGCCGTTTAGATTTTATTAGGGGGACACACACACACGAATCACACACACTAACACACACACACACGGACAAAAGGTGATCTCATAAGCCTATTTTTTCAAAATTGAAAATAGGCTAAAAAGGAAGGTACTGTATTTTGTTTATTCCTTTAAAGGCACTCTATGGATCTTCACGGTAAAGAAAACAGGACATACTATAATAAAGCAATTACGGTAACTGTATACTGTATATACAATCAGTTGGTGAGAAGTTAGGTGAACTCATCCACAAGTAGCTTGGTGACTTAAATAATCTACTCAACTTGGCTGAATTTGAATAGATCCGTAAATTATTGGCAAACGACGACAAGCTTTAATTTAGTAGGTCTATGCAGATCTATGTTGGCACCAAAGAGGTGCACAACGCCAAACTATTACATTACATTGGATAAAACAGCGAACTTTTCGACGTCAAGTACACATAAATGCTATAACAGTGCCACATGTCACCCACAACACTGCAATGTTGTAAACAATGTTATTACGTGTGGTGTGATGTCAGAAGGCGATACAGGCCTATGAGTACATTGCTTGCAGCTATAATTGCCGGGGATTCCGCTTCACTTCCAACGGCCCTTGTTGCTATATTGTAAACCTCTTAGGCTACCACTATACAACTAAAGAAGTTCCTTAAATTCTAGTGCTCCTGCAAATGATTGGGAATAGACTAAATGTAGTATAGCTACAAGTGTGAATAACTCGTGGCTTCCCACACCATCATATGTTCTCACTTGGTGCCTTGGCTGGCTGCGTCGGTCAGCGGTAACGTTCTCGCTTGCTCTGACCAAGGTTGCAGGATCGAATCCTTGCACAGTCAGCTGGCTTTTGAGGGAGCGCAAATGCGAGAGAGTCGTGTCAGTAGAATTACTGGCAAATTTCGGGGCAAAATTCCGGCACCCCGGCGTCTCGAAAAGCCGCAGTAGTTAAAAGGGACGTAAAACAATTATTATTATTATTATTATTATTATTATTATCAATTGGTGCTGCCTTTTCTATGTGGGTGGCAAACTTAAAAAAAAAATCCATTTGGAGGCTTACGACATTGTGATCATCATTCCCATGTAGGCTACTTGAGTTCGTGTGTGGAATTAATTTTATTATAATATATAACCCAACATAATACTATGGTGTCTTTACCAGTACTTACCATCTCTTGATAAATGCAGTACATTTGCATTTGTCTGTTGTCATAGGCTAGAGTAAAATGTGGTTTTTCACCGATGTCTCAGCCTCATTCATGGTTGTGCTTATGTGGAAGCTACTGAGGTATGTGTGGTGGTTAGCAATGGTCTCAAGGCACAACTAGTGCCTGTATGTGCTGTGAAAGGTTTTACTCATAGGCTCAGTGCTATTGTTCGACTCAGTGAGGAAAGGAATGGAAAACTACCTCACTCCTCATCTTGCCTAGTACGCCTCATTATAGTGCTGCCTATGGCGGTACTTTTTGAGGATCCGACCAGCCTCTGGGCTGACTACCACACAGTCAGACCAGTGTGTATAGTAGTATTATTGGAGCTAGGATGGATAAGGAAGGAGGCTGTCGAGGCCTTACTTTGGGAACATTCCGGCATTTGCTGGAGAAGTGGGGAATCCACTTCTAAAGTGGCTGCTGAGGTGTGAATCAACTACTTCGGTGGCGTAGTTGGTAGCATGCTGAGCTCCTATGCCCAAGACCGTGGGGTCAAACCCGACCGAAATCGTCGGATTTTTTAAGAGCGTTAAAAGTCCTTCAGCATGCCTTCCTTCGGAGGGGAAGTAAAGCCGGTGGGCCCATGCCATAGATTTATGCCATGTAAAAGAACCTTCCTCTAGCTTGTGTGAAGCTAAAATTTGTAGGTTAGATTTGATTAACGCTCTATTAGTTCCAACGTTCGTCGCCAGGTGTTGGTTACGATGGCATCGAGTAGCAAAGTCCGCAGGTAGGTGTCGTGGGCGGTATCATTTGGTAGCAAAAGTAGGAACTACTTGAAAATTGATCGTCTGCAGTCCTTACCTGTATCACAGATAACACACACTAATACAGCCGTCACAATTAACACCGGTTATCAGACAAATTCTACACACACCCAAAGTACACGGGGTTATATGACCGCGTTGTCGCAGCCCTAAACAAAGGAACCAACCAACCGTGGTGTGAATCGCGTCTGCCTCTTTCGCATGTATATTTTCGAGTCTTGGTGACTCCCCGTTCCAGCCCTCACATCAGAATTACATTTCTTGTCAGGGCCAGCAGTCGAACGCAGGGCATTTAAGACTAGTCTCAATATGTACTCAGAGACAACAGGCAGTGGCTAACTTGTTTTGTGGTGCGATTTATAGTTCCTCTTTGAAACTTTTCGTGATCAACTGTTTCAACTCGCTAGCATCGCACAGCTCAGCATGGGATAGAGACGGGTGGCGGTAACAACTTTGATAGTGATTTACCATGTCTTTGGCGTCTGATGCCTCGTCTTTGGCTTCCACAGGATTCATTATACAATTACAGGATATTCAATTGTACGTCGTGATCACGAAAATCCTTGTTCGGTGAACCAACATTTCGTACATTTTGCTTATTAAAATGACTCTTATATTTTAACTCATACGGCAGAGTGAAAATTTCCTACGTGTACAAGGATCCTTGTACGTATACCATCCTGTGGAACTTATCGCCTACAGTAGAGCCCAGTTGTTATTTTTAGTGCCGTTTGTAACAGAGTAGGCCTAGCGATACCCGTGTGAACTTTTGAGCTTTTTAATCGCTGGAATGTTGTTAGAAGTTAGTAAACAGTCAAAATGCAGTCATTCTGAGGAGGGGGGGAATCTACACTGACCGGCAAAAAAAGTGGAACAGTTAAAAAAAAGTAATATAAATAGTATAAATCTAGCATTGAAAAAGATTTAATCACATTTTAAAAGCTTTTCATGCATTAGAACAAACATCTGAAACATCCGTGAATAGATATTGATAATATGACATTTCTTAGGGTGGTTTATTACCACCAATTACCCCCAATCCTCGATGAGCCTATCTTAATGGTTTATGGCGGGAAGCGGACTGGAAGCGTTTAAGGTTTATGAGTGTTGCCGCTCGCTTATTGTTGTTCTAGGAATAACAACTGGCACTTGTTGAACACGTGTGAACCATTGTCACACATTTTAGCAAGTTATCCATTTGCAGTTCACACTAAAACATGCCTCTTAGCCGTGAAGAAGCTGCACAGGCAGTTGCATTGGTGGAGGATGGCCGCAGCTTCCGTTATGTTGCCGAGGTCATTGGATCATCTCTCGGTAGCATACATCGTGCAGTGCAACGTTACAGAGAGCTCCGAACATACGACAGGAGACGAGGGTCAGGCCGTAGAAGAAGCACAAGTGCCAGGGATGACAGATTTCTCACCCTCCAAGTTCTTCGTGATCGGCATACCACAGCAGTTCAGGCACGAAATCAACTGGAAAATGTCAGAAATGTGAGAGTGAGTGAGCGAACAGTAAGAAGAAGGTTTGAAGAAGCTCATCTTTCGTCCAGGAGACCTGCACGTGGACCCGCACTCGAACGGCATCACAGAGAGGCGCGTCTTCGCTTCGCAAGGCAGCATCTGGGATGGACCCACAAGCAGTGGGCCTCTGTTCTCTTCACTGACGAGAGTTGCTTTAACCTTAGATCTCCTGACGGAAGAGAAAGAGTGTGGAGAAGGCGCGGGGAGAGGTACAGCCCTGTTGCTTTCTCCTCCAGGACTCCATTTGGAGGTGGCTCGGTTATGGTGTGGGGTGGCATTAACGTTATGGCCCGCACTGAGTTGGTGTGCATCGATCACGGGACGCTCAATTCCCAAAGGTACATCGAAGAGATCCTGATGAACCATGTGATGCCCTTTGCGCCTTTCATTGGTCAGAATTTCATGCTGATGCAGGATAATGCCCGCCCTCATACTGCTCGCTGTGTTGTACAATATCTGCAGGAAGTGGAGATTCAAACCCTGGACTGGCCCGCTCGTAGTCCTGACTTGAACCCCATCGAACATGTATGGGATACGCTTGGAAGGAACGTCAGACAGCATGACCACACCACCTTGGCACAACTGAGAACATCGCTGCTGGAGGAATGGGATCGCATCCCGGCAGATGCCATTCGACGAGTTGTGAACAGTATGCCTGAGCGTTTACAAGCTGTCATAGACGCTAAAGGTGGAAACACCCGTTTTTAGTGACCAGTGTTATCTTGCAGTGCAGTGCAAACATTAATACTGTTTTGTTTGACAATACGTTTGATAAACACCAGCCCAAAAGAGCATTACTAAAAAATAGAAAAAATTGTAAGATTTGCAAAATGTAACGAAATTTGTGAGTTAAAGCGTGTTGTAAAACATGATTCGGTATTTTCTGTTGCCAACCATCTAAATTTACATGAATAATGCAAATATTGGAAAACCGATACATTTTAGTGGAATAAATTAAGAAATTACATAAAAAATTAAAGTGTTCCACTTTTTTTTTTGCCGGTCAGTGTATTTGTGAGGCTGGTCTCGTTTAAGAAAGTCAGCTATATTCAAGGCAAAATTGTTGAACATCGGAGTGGGAGTGGGAGTACCCAGCTCTCGGGCTAATCACTGAAGGAAGCACTAATTGAATAATTTAATGCAAATATACATTAATCTTCAAGTAACATGGCGAGGACTATTAGTTTTGAAGCAATGGGTCAACACTGCCCCATTGAAAATTTTTGCTGTAGATGGTTTGAAAGCAGACAGATCGGAATAGCACTGACGTTGAGGTGCTTGCCTTGCTATCTCCGGACTCTGAAGTTCCGGTTTGAACCCCATCGTGTCATTGCAAGTTTTCACTTACAGGCAAATGCCGGGACGGTATCTTCAAACAGGACACGGGCGCTTCATTTCAATTCCTTCCCCAGTTTCATTCATTTCATCTCTCGTTAACTCCACTGTTTCGATTAGCGTCAGGAAGGACATCAGGCAATTAAAGCCACCCAGCCGGCCCCGTGGTGTTGGGGTAGCGTGCCTGTCTCTCGCACGGAGGCCCCGGGTTCGATCCCCGGCTCCGTCAGGAATTTTAAAACTGACGTGAGGGTTGGAACGGGGTGCACTCAGCCTCGTGAGGACAATTGAGTAGCTGTCTGACAGTGAGACAGCGCCCCGATCACGAATACCAAGATTAACGGCTGAGGGGACCCGACGCGCTGATCACGCGTCACCCCAATATCTGCAGGCCAAATGGCTGGGCAGCGGTCGCTTGGTCGGCCTTAGCCCGTCATGGGCTGGATAGTGCCAGGGGTTGGGGGTTGACCTTAGAAAATTCACCTCTTCTGATCCCAATTCCCGTAAGTGGTAGAAAAATACATACATACCGGTAACCTGTAGCCTAACCTATATACGTATTTGCAAGTTGTTTTTTATCAGTTTCATTTTACTGATTATTTAGTCTTTCTTCAGTGAATAAAATGACACTTGATTTTTGAGTTTGTAGTGTATAATGAAACCCACTTTCAGAAATTTCACTTGCTAGTTTCACTAAAAAGTAATTTTATGAACCTTAGTTGGAAGTAGCGGTTTTCTTAGATTTGGTTGTGGCATTCTATTAAAGATAACACACATTTTTGTAGATAGAGTCCCGAAATCGGATGGTCATAATAGTGACTTAATTTAAGGCATCTTTTAGTGATTTAGCCTCCGGTCTCTCTCTCTCTCTCTCTCTCTCTCTCTCTCTCTCTCTCTCTCTCTCGTCGGATTCAGGCCTGTCAGTCTTCCGGATATTTTAACATGGATATGTTTTTAGGATGGGGTCCAAGCCAAAATTGCGTGATACACATCGAAAGTGTGACGGTCTACCGTGCACCTTGCCCCTAAGTGGGCGCTCGCAGATACTACCCGCATCTCATTCCTGCTTATGCCTTGGGAGCAAAAGGTGTGTACGACACAATTCCTATCATTCTCGGAGGTGATCTAATCATCGACCGGGAAAGTGTTCCAGGCAAAAAATCTCTCTCGTTAATGCGCGATACGTTTCGACGACAAGAAATATAAGGTGCGTTCAAAAAGTAACGAGCCGGAGGCATAATTATATGTTAGAAGTATTGGCCCTGGCTGTTGAGGCACTTGTCCCACTGTGAAACGAGGCGGTCAATGGCTGTCTCATAAAATTCCCTGGGCTGCGATGTGAACCAGTTCCGCACGTACAGCTGGACGTCGGCGTTCGAGGTGAATCGTTGGCCCCGCAGAGCCCTTTTCAGGGGACCTAACATGGCGTAATCGCAGGGAGAGAGGTCAGGACTGTATGGAGGGTGGCCGAGAACCTCCCATTTGAATTTCTGCAGGAGTGCCGCGACTGTGTTGGCCGTGTGAGGTCGTGCATTGACGTGGAGCGACCACGGCGGCTATGACGTTCACTGTCACTCGGCGGTCCGGGGTAATGAGTGCATCAACCAGCTGGACGTTGTCATCGGTAATGCAGGGGTGTGCCCCAGACCGGGACGTGCAGTGTTCGCCGTACACTTGTGACATTCGGCGATGAATGTCCGTTTTTCCAGAAGAAATTTGTTTTCGGAACTCATGGGAATGGCACTCGTGGGACGGAACCGTTATTTTGCTTTGAATTAAGTTTAGCTTCGATTTTAATTTCGCGCCAGTAGCGAAATTTTATCCCATTGCACAATCAATTAGTTTCACGTCGATTCCGCTACGTTATTTTGCTTAGAATTAATTTTCGCTTCGATTTTAATTTCGTGCCGGCGATCAATATAATCGCGCTCACGGCGAAATTCAAAAGTTTTTGCCCCCCCACAGCCATGCATTTCGTTTCGCATGCCATCCCTGCTTCGTCCACGAAACTCCATGTAAGTGCAAGTTTCTTGATTTCAGTTCGGTCTAGTAAATTAGGCGATCCTTATCCCTTCACATCTTTCTCAGTCTGTTTGTCCCAATTTGATTTAGTTGTTTTGTTCTTCAAGTATGTGTGAATTTTATAATTTAGTCCGTTCTTTCTAGTCAGTTATTGTTGTTTTAAGGGGCGGAAGCGGCTTCGGTGGTGTAGTTGGTAGTATCCTGAACTGTTGTGCCCAAGATCGTGCGTTCAAACCCGGCCGAAGTCGTCGTATTTTTTAAGAGCGCTAAAATCCTTCAGTATGCCTTCCTTCGGAGTGGCAGTAAAGCCGGCGGTCCCATGTCATAGATTTATGGCATGTGAAAGATCCTTCCACTAACTAAACTTGTGTGAAGCTAAATTTCTAGGTTTGATTTCGTTGTAACGCTCTATCAACGTTCCAACGTTCACCACGAGGTGTCAGTGAAATCTGGTAGCGAAAGTTGGAACTACCTGAAATTGAACTGAACTTGTAGCTCTCCCCATGGGAGTCCGCTTGAAGCAGCTACAGCCTCTGGCGAGCCGAAAATGTCCTCGGACACTCCCGGCTCTAAAAGCCATACACTAAATAAATAAATAAATAAATAAATAAATAAATAAGTAAGGGGTGGAACTACGAGGTCATCTGCCCCTAAATAATTATTTCTAAGTGTCCCATGAATTGGATATATTATAATTATAATGATTAAATAAATATTAAAGAAGAAAAGTTGAGTTATTGATAAGTGTTACCCGTATACACTCCTAGACTTCCTCCGCGGTCCCATTTCACTATTTAAACGGGTCAAGTCTTGCATAATATACCAATGTAATAACCGGATACCAACTGCCTATCATATTCTCACACATAACATATTTAATTAGTACCACATTTATAGCATTATGGTCCGAAGATGATTGACATTTGAAATGTGCAAATCGCACACTTTGTAGGCAAGCTGTTTGTTACGGTGTATTTTGTTGCGAAAAGTTATTAGGCCTACCTATTATTTTAGAAGGCACTTGTCTTTAGAATAATCAAGGAATGTATGTAATGTTTATTGGTTAAATATGTAGTCTATTAATATACTGTATTATAATTATAATGATTAAGAAGAAAAGTTGAGTTGTTGGTAAATGCTACCGGTATACAGCTCGTAGCCTTCCTCCACGGCCACACTTTACATAAAATATTTTACTATTTGTTATTTTATATGTAGAACACATGAAAAATCCACAATCCGAAATAATGAAGAAAATAATAACGGCCGATTCAATGCCAATGAAAATCAAATCGACACGCGAGGACCGGAAGGTTGCTATGTAGTGTATAAGCTCTATACTGCACAGTACAGTGGTACTCACTGTTTGCTGGCGGTAATGTAGGATTCATTGTCCCCACTTCGTCCAACACAATGCTCTTTATTAATGGGCCTTCCATAAACGGACTCCCGACGTTTGTTAAACGCACTTTCTAACTAGTTGTAAGACTAGCGTCACGACACCATTTTCTTTGCTCTAAATCAGAGAAATAATGTAATATGCATAACAAAAGTGAAAAATGAAAAACGAATACACATTCGAGAGGAATGTAAACGAAATAAAGTTTTTTTTTTGGCATGTCTCTGAACCCGGTGCAAACCTCATTTGTGGATATACACACATCAAACAAAGTTTTGCATCACCTCGGTTCCCAGATCTCCGGCATATAGACGTTGACTGTGTATATTGTATCAAAGATACAGTCCCTTTGACTGTTCATAGATGTCACTAAAACTGCTCAAAGATGTGAACAACCATGCATGAGCAGGGCCTATTAGACGGAGGGGGTACGACAGCCGATCAGTTCCAGTCATTCCACCAGGACGAAGGTACGCTGCTCATGTTGTCTGTAGTTCTACCATGCCTAGAAGGTCAATACCGCAGTTCGATCGCGTCCGCATTGTTACTTTGTGTCAAGAAGGGCTCTCAACAAGGGAAGTTTCCAGGCGTCTCAGAGTGAACCAAAGCGATGTTGTTCGGACACGGAGGAGGTACAGAGATACAGGAACTGTCGATGACAGGCCTCGCTCAGGCCGCCCAAGGGCTACTACTGTAGTGGATGACCGCTACTTACGGATTGCCGCTCGGAGGAATCCTGACAGCAATGCCACCATGTTGAATAATGCGTTTCGTTCAGCCACAGGACGTCGTGTTTCAACTCAAACTGTGCGCAATAGGCTGCATGATGCGCAACTTCACTCCCGACGTCCATGGCGAGGTCCAGCTTTGCAACCCCGACACCATGCAGCGCGGTACAGATGGGCCCAACAACATGCTGAATGGACCCCACAGAATTGGCATCACGTTCTCTTCACCGATGAGTGTCGCATATGCCTTCAACCAGACAATCGTCGGAGACGTGTTTGGAGGCACCCTGGTCAGGCTGAACGTCTTAGACACACTGTCCAGCGAGTGCAGCAAGGTGGTGGTTCCCTGATGTTTTGGGGTGGCATTATGTGGGGCCGACGTACGCCACTGGTGGTCATGGAAGGCTCCGAAACGGCTTTACGATACCTGAATGACATCCTCCGACCCATAGTGCACCCATATCGGCAGAATATTGGAGAGGCATTTGTCTTCATGGACGACAATTCTCGACCTCATCGTGCACATCTTGTGAATGCGTTCCTTCAAGATAACGACATCGCTCGACTACAGTGGCCAGCATGTTCGCCAGACATGAACCCTATCGAACATGCCTGGGATATGTTGAAAAGGGCTGTTTATGGACGTCTTGACCCACCAACCACTCTGAGAGATTTACGCCGAATTGTCGTTGAGGAGTGGGACAATTTGGACCAACAGTGTCTTGATGAACTTGTGGATAGTATGCCACGACGAATACAGGCATGCATCAATGCAAGAGGACGTGCTACTGGGTATTAGAGGTAGTGGTGTGTACTGCAATCTGGACCACAAATGCTGAAAGTCTAGCTGTATGATGGTACAACATGCAATGTGTGGGTCTCATGAGCAATAAAACGAGCTGAAATGTTGTTTGTGTTGATCTCTATTCCCTTTGTATTTAAAGGTTCCGGAACTCTTGGAACCGAGGTGATGCAAAACTTTTTTTGATGTGTGTAGAATGCTCTTCTTGAAGATTTTTCAAGGTCCTTAATTCTTCTTCTCTGGCATGCCCTATGATTTCCCCATATTCTTCTGAATGCACTCTGTTAATAGAGTACTGTTTTCTTACGCTCCATATTATAGGCATGACTGCTCAAATAATGCTATAGACTTCATCTATTCACTAGGAAGGCCGGACGTGCACAGTCTCGTATTTTAAAATGTTCACAGTCGTGAATATAATAGATAACTAGCTGTAGTGCCCGGCTTCGCCCGATGAATGTATTTGTTTTATGGATGATAATGAATAGGCCTACTACTACAGAACTGGCACATGACAATTTAACTAACAGAAAAAAAAAATTGTGGTGGTGGTGGTGGTGGTGGTGGTAGTGTTTGTGATAAGTAGTACAGTATAATGGACGTAACATTCAGGTCTTTTTCCTGTAATGATAATGATAATAATCAACAGGGAAACGGCTATATACTAACTACAGTACTGGCACATGTAGTTTACAGACGAATTGAAAAATATGATTAGAAAGAGGAGTAGGTGAAATTAAAGGTACTGCCTAGGGCCTACGGTATATCTCATTGGCTGTTAGAAAAGTAGAGACCAATAGTGTTGTCTTTTGTCGCATAGCGTCGTAGGAAAATAATCAGAGCACTTTGGAAAACTTCGGCTGTCCCGAGCTCTTGAGGTAGCAATAGTGTTATTTATCGCCACATAGCGCTCAAGGATAAGCATCGGAATAAATGATAGTATAGTTGAAAGCACCAACGCTTATTTCAGCTGATAACCCCAATGTACTGCACCAACACCTTCGCACTTATTCAGAGACATAATATTTTCATGATGAAAACTGATTTAAGGGGCCTAAGAAATCTTTTTGCACTAAGTACTCCCCGTGCCTGCAATTTATAAGCAGCGCAAGATGTAACTATTTTCGCAATTCTGCACCAGAACACGGATAGGGGTGGCGTGATGCAACCCGCATTGCCAACCAACAATAGTCTTATTAAAATAATCTTACCGTCACACTACTATGGACATGAATGGTTCTAGGGCTTAAAACGCGGTTTTCAAGTTCCTCTTGTCTGTTATTCTAAATGTAGGGAATGGAAAAGGTTCTCCAAAATAATTGTTACGTGCCACCCCCTAGTGGCAATTCCGTTAACTGGATTACGGTGGGTAGAAAACACAACACCAATTACTGCTTTAAAGAGAAATTAGCTTTATTGCTTGCAGGTCAGAAATATACACCGTACAATAAGCAGATACAATTAGCTGTCTTACAGAAGCTCCCTCAGCATGGGGCTTGACTCACCCTTTCACTTGTCAATGGGCCACAGAAGTTAATCCCTCCTAATGAGTCCGGTCCCGTACGCTGGCTGGAAATAGCTGCACTAAGTCTGTCACTCACTGTTTTGCAACTCACCACAATGACCTCTGTCGCACTAGGTAAGCACACACTCTTCAATACCCAGCCTCTCCGTATGATTCACACTCCTTCACTGGCAAGAGAATCAGCTTCACTAGGGGTTTCGCAAGTTACGTCACCACACTTCTGTCGCTCAGGATAAACGCTCGCTCTAGCTCGAAAAAAACACACACACTGGTTGAGAGGTCGCTCTTATATAGCAGGCCGGTGACTCAATAAATGCTTCTAGACCCATCCAGGGTTCACGGCTTCTCGAAGCTTCCTTCACTGGCTGAGTCACGAATATTCTGGACCATCCCTTTGTCCTAGTAGTCCTGTTGCATAAGGCGCACGCAATACACTGAGGCAGAGCAGCCCAGCCCTGGGGCAGTTGTGACTCATGCGGCGAGCGATGAAACGAACTCACAGCCGTAACAATATCAAGTGGACAGTGTTACCAGCAGGTTTTCAAAGGATATGTATGTAAAATTCGGTGCAATTAGGTGAAACGGTGCAGATTTGTGCTGAAGGGCCTAAGTACAGGGAATGGAGTGGTCTGTCTGAATTTTAAAGTGGTCAGTGTAACTCGTCGGGTACCATAGGGTAAGTATAAGTTACGAAAGTTGGTTCAGTTGGGACTTAAGTCAAGAAATTCGCTGTAGGATTGAGCAGGCCAGTAGTTCTTCCATGAAAATGAGAAACTTTTTGACCAGCCGTGATTTAAGTCTGTCATTACGCACCCGACTGCTTCGATGCTACGTTTTTAGTGTCCTGCTCTATGTAGTTGAATCATGGACACTTGCCGAGGTTTTAAGTAAGAAACTGGTAGCATTTGAAATGTGTACGTATCGCAGGATTTCAAGGATATCATGGACAGCAAAAGTCACAAATGTGGAAGTACTGCAGCGTATGAACAAAGACTCTGAAATTGTCAGTATCATCAATAGGAGAAAACTAGAATACTTTGATCAGTTCATGTGCAACAACCAATACAACCTCTTGCAATTAATTGTCCAAGGGAAGATTAATGGCATTAGGGGTCCAGGACGCAGACGAATATCCTGGCTAAAGAAGTTAGGCCAGTGGTTTGGACTTAATACAGTGTCACTGTTTAGAACAGCTATGGACAAACAGCAGATCATGCTACTGATCGCCAATGTTCTTGGAGGACGAGGCACTTGAAGAAGAAGAAGAAGAAGAATATTTGTGCCACAGGGCCTAAATGCAGCTAATGGAGTGGTCTGTCTGAAATTTCAAGTAATCAGTATTACTCGTCGGGTTCGAAAGAGTAAGTGTGTAAAATTTGGTTCAGATCGCCTAAACAGTGTAGATTTGTGCCAAAGGGCCTAAATGCACGGCAATTTAAAGTGGACAGAGTTACCCGCAGGGTTCTAAAGGGTAAGTATACACATTTTGGTTCAGATCGGTGAAACGGTGTAGATTTTTGCCAAAGGGCCTAAATTCAGGGAATGGAGTGGTCTGTCCGAAATTTAAAGTGAACAGTGTTACCTCAGGGTTCCAAAGGGTAAGTGTACACATTTTGGTTCAGATCGGTGAAACGGTGTAGAATTATGCCAATGGGCCTAAATGCAGGGAATGGAGTGGTCTGTTCGAAATTTAAAGCAGACAGTGTGACTCGTCGGGTTTCAAAGGTTAAGTATGTAAAATTTGGTTCAGATCGGTCAAACGGTGTAGATTTGTGCCAAAGGGCCTAAATGCGGGGGATGGAGTGGTCTGACCGAAATTTAAAGTGGACAGTGTTACCCGCAGGGTTCCAAAGGGTAAGTATACACATTTTGGTTCAGATCGGTGAAACGGTGTAGATTTGTATAAATAACAGACATACAAACAGGCAGACAGACAAACATTGAGCGTTATTTGTTCGCTCATGCGAATAGAGTAACATACAATAAGAGCCCAATGTAAAATTATTTACGAGAAAGCAGAATTTGGAGATGTTGGTGTAGCTTATAACGCCAAACGCAGTTGAATTATGCAAGGATTGGTATTAGCCTCCGTGGCTGAATGTATAGAGCTTGCGCTTCTCGTCCTCGTGGTGAAAGTATCGCAGGCGTCGGCTGAGATGCATTTTAATACAGTCTTGTCGAGGAGAACGTTCTCAATAATTTTACATTTGCCTTAAGAAATGGAAATGGCAGGGTAAATTGAAACGAAAGAAAGCCATTACATTATTCCTTAAAACTATGTTAAATTTCGTCGCACTTACTGGATTTTTTAAAGAAGTACGGTACTATTTTTGTAAACAGTTTGTATAGCTTTTTAATTTAATTTTTCATAAAATGTTCGATTATGTTAACATAGAGATAACTCAAGCTTTGATAAAGAGGGAACAACGAGGAGAAAAAGGATAGAAACAGAGTTTCTGTCTTAATCATAGTTTTCTTGAAATACAATAAATAAATAAATATAATGAAGTCACGCGTGGATTTGACTATGTTACCACGTAAACGGAAAAATCAGTGTTTTAGACTTTCAGCAACGTAGGCTGATCTATCGATAACTTATTATAATTATGATACACCACCTATTTCTTAAAACGTACTATTTTCCCTGAAATAAGTTTATATTGGCTCCATGTTATAGGCATGACTGAACAAATAATGCTATAGTGTAACCATAGACTTCTATGAACACTTAGACCACCACGTTGTGTATACTCTGCCGGTTGTATCTTTCTACTTGACAGTTCGCCGATCAGCTGGGTAGTGTTGCCAGCACGCTGGCGATGCGCGGTCAGCTGATTCGAACGCGACACATAACTCGCAAGTAACACAACTACACATACATATACGTTCAAAACAATTATATAGAAACCAAAGAAACTAACGTAAGGGCATTTAATATTAACAGCTGCCAATATTAACAAGGAAAAATCTGAACAAATAGAAGAACAAATGGAATTACTCACAGCTACGTCTGGGATCACGTAGTATAGACCCCATTATATCCTCCGTTATTGACTGCTCTACATCTGGAACACGCCGCGAATGTCAGAGTCGCTTGTACCACCCGTCGCACTCTCGTCACTATCGCTTTCCAAAGAAATGACAAACCGCTCCACATTTTGCTCCACAATGTCCTCGTTTTCACACGCCTCAAGTACAGTATTACAGTTCGAGGAAGCCTGATGACCTTGTGTCCATGCCGTCTCGCTATTTCATCAATCACATACACCAGACGTTGTGGCTTGTGTTCTTTCACAAGATTCATAGTTTCCCTTTTCTCATGTCATCCCGCACAGGTACAGGCCGGACGTGTGTTTTAGACGAGTGAAAAATCTTAAAGGAAGCCTGGAGGCGAGTTACTACAGTACCTGTGTTGTTATCAGCTGCCCCAAGCGGTCCGATGATTGACTAAGCCGTTTCACACTACTGCTAGGAGTAAAGTCATTGGCAAATATAATGACATTCTGTTCGTAACTACGTAACGTGTACTTCCGAGACACACAATACTTCGATGTGGACTGTACTGTCTGCTCAAGTCTGGAATTCCATTACATCAGATCGGTGGTGACAAGTGTGAAACGATAGGGTGAGAGAGTTAGTGTGTGTAGGCTCACCTACAGGCTTCAAGGTCAAGGGCAATCGTCTAAAACAAACGTCCGGCCTGTATGTTATGGTTTGTCAACCACTCGATAAGAATGCACTTCCTTGCTGCCATTGTTAGAACCTTGTCGTGAATTATAACAGACTTCTCAGGCAAATTGGACATTTGAGTTTTCAAACCATTTCTGAAATGTTGCACTGTTCGTCTCTTCATGGTAATCTCCAGTTTTCTTCCAGGTAATAGTGTGCTACCGTTTCTTTCTCTCGTTTGAAATACTCGCGCACATTGCACAACATTTCACGAGCCTGACTCCTCAGTGGAGTGCCTTGTTTATAGTCCAGGACACCTTAAATAAGTTACTAGAAAACCAACATGGCCGCCACATTTGGTGTTGCCAACTTACATCATTTAACACCAAAAAGTCAGCACACACATCCATGTAACACGTATCGCAAATGATCCAAACTAAGTAAAGGCTCTTTTACGAAAATACGTTTTACATGAAGTTGTGAAGCAGTCCTTGCTCAAGTTAAGGACATCTTGGTCATCAGTCCTCGACAGTAACTCTTAAGCAGTATTATGGTAGTGAAGTTACAGGCTGGACGTTTGTTTTAGACGAGTGAAAAATCATAATGGAAGCCTGGAGGCGAGTTACTACAGTACCTGTGTTGTTATCAGCTGCCCCAAGCGATCCGATGATTGACAAAGCTTTTTCACACTACAGCTAGGAGTACAGTCATTGGCAAATATAATGACGTTCTGTTCGTAACTACGTAACGTGTAATTCCGCGTCACACAATACTTCGATGTGGACTGTACTGTCTGCTCAAGTCTGGAATTCCATTACATCAGATCGGTGGTGACAAGTGTGAAGTGATAGGGTGAGAGAGTGAGTGTGTGTAGGCTCACCTGCAGGCTTCAAGGTCAAGGGCAATCGTCTAAAACAAACGTCCGGCCTGTAACTTAAATTATCTCTTCTAGATTGATTTTTAAAGCATCATATAAAATGCATAAGAACAGAAACATTAATACTTACTCAATTATTTTCGCCAGGGAGCTAGAGACGAGCATGTTCATTTCTTCTTATAGGCTATATTTTTATAATTAGTCCAAAAATGCAGACCGTTCTGTTTTAAGATGAGTGTTCAGAGAAGGATTTAGGAGTAGGAGAGAAATATAATAGTAGGGTACATATTAGCTTATTATTTCTTTATTTTTGATAAGTACCGTACTCATTTCTTGCATGTATTGGCAACTCAAACTAACACTTGGGGCGCTGCGGTCGGTCTGGATAAGTAGGGTAAAAATACTCAATAACACGCGTTTGATATGGAACACTTTTTATTTTTCGGTTATAATCAGTAAATGTGGTCCCTAAAATAATGACAGTGTTATTTTTGATTGTATATATGTATAACTGTGCGATACACGTGATCTAATTTGTGTGTTCCACTGGATTTTATGTGTCAATTGCATATTATCAAGCATCGGTTGTCTGCTGGTATCTGTTTTTGAGCAGTTCGAGTCATGGCACTGTTACTTTAAAAGCTATATTTGAGTTTGCTCACTGTACCATAGACTGTAGAAATTATTTGCTGCTTGGTAGGGCGAAGGGATGAGTTTAACTTGTATTAAAGCTCGGGGGACACAGGAATTGATTGATTTAGATGGTTAGCTGGTGGGTTTGGTGTAGAATATCGGACTGGTAGCAGGTTCTCGCAGAGTAGATATTTACCCTGCGAAGTCAAATTAGGCCTATATGACTCGTAGTGGAATGGCTCGGATATCGCAGAGCGAGGTGATGGCGATTGGTAGGGTAATTGGAAATGAACTAGGGAGGGGGAAGGATACCTGACTGATGAAGCTTGGCTGTAGTCGGCTGGTGTAGGCCTAGCTGACTTGGTACGGCTTGGCTCGGCGTAAACAGTGAACAACCCGTCCTGTCGTCAGTGAGTGTAGTGGTGAGTGGTCCAACCCGCTCCTGTTGCCCGTATTTATTTGGTATCGTCACCTTTTGGCTATTGCTATTTACATCTTTTGGAAAGTGATGAAAACTTATATCCGCAGCCCTCTTTTATGCATCGACTTACAGCCGTAAACTGAGCAATATACGTTGGTTTTACTCATTTTACGCTCCATCAACGAGTAAAACTTATTACTTATGTAGAAAGACACGAAGAAATTACCTCGATCTGCTTACGAATACAAGAAACCATATACAACCAGTCACCACGTGACAAATGTACCCTACTTGGTAAGTTTCTAATTTTTACCGCTAGATGCCATATCAGATAGCTGGAGTGTTGAAAGCCTGTTGGCAAATCCCTATTGAGATGCAAGAAGATGGTTGATCCAATGCTTAGGCCTAAAACCATTCGAACTAGTCGTGGATATTAGGGGCATTAGACTAATGGCAACTCGAAGATTTCGTCTTGGAATGGTAGAAAGCAGCAATCGGTTGATTTTGGGGCTTTGTGACATCATGGTCATGTAGATCTGTGTACTTGGGCATGTGGAATTTGTCTGATAACCTGTGTTATTGTGATGGCTGGATTAGTGTGCATTTATTATTCAGATGAGGATTGGGAACGAGGTGGCCATGGCCTTAATTTAGGAACCATCCCGGCATTTGCCAGGAGTAGAAGCGTGGAAACCACTTCCAAGATGGCTAAGATAGGAATCGAACCCTCCTTTTCTCAGTTTTGCCTCATGAGGCTGAGTGTGCCTTGTTCCATCCCTCTGACCAAAATTAAAATTTCTTGGCAGAGCTGGAAATTGAACCTGGACCAACTGCCAAAAAATGCTAGCCGCACAACGCGAGATGGTTGGTAGAATAGTCTCCTGACCTCTCATCAACCGGCACATTAAAAGCCACTTGTAGAAAATTCAATGAATTCACTGAGAAATTGACGAGTTAAGTACAGGCGTTGAAAGGCAAGCTTTATCGACGGAGTAATATCTTGAAAATTATAATTATAAGATATCAACACAAAACAATTTTCTGTGGAGAGCTGAGTTATTTAAATTGCGAGAGCGGAATATATGAGAGGGAATTGAACAGAGGCAGCGTTGTCGCGAATGGGTACGTCCTCTACACTTCCACTCATTTCTACATGATCATAATAATAGCATTATCATGACGAATACAATACATATGCCCGAGTGCACCAACCTCGGTAAAGAGAATACCGCGGTAAACTTCCTAGTTTACCGGGGTAAAGTCGTATTTCTGTTGCACCAAGCTCGGTTTCGAGTTTTACCGCGGTAAAATGTTTACCGCCCGTGAGGGAGCGGTTATCTAAGAAAACCGTGGTAAAGTTTTCTTCATTTGTATTCTGTGGTAAAGATTCCAAAATGGAACTTAACAACAGGTTAAATCTCCAGTGTCTTAATCGATTTGAACGGAATGAAGGGAGGTTTATAGAAGAGAGGCGAGATTTATTCGAAGAACTGAGCGATGCTTCATTCCAGAGAATATTTCGATTACGGAAGGAGACAGTAGTAAGTTATATTTTGGACATAATTGGTGAAAAATTAATTCTCTACTGGGAGAAACTATCCGAAATCGCCTAGAAATCGTCTTCGTATAGCACTGCGGTTCTATGCAACTGGGACATTTCAGGGAGTGATCGGTGACGTGTGTGATGTTGACAGAACAACAGCATGCCGCATAATACACAAGGTTTCGAATGTAGTTGCCCCGTTACCGCCACAGTTTATTAAACTACCACTTACCCAATGGGAACAAAGAGAGGTTATGGAAGACTTCCACAGAATAGCTGGGTTCCCAGGTGTATTGGGTGCGCTGGACTGCACTCGTGCGAGAATACAGTCTTCCCGAGGTGAAAATGGGGAGGTATTTAAAAACAGGAAAGGCCATTTCTCTCTAAACATGCAAACTGTGAGCGATTCGAACCTCATGATAAGAGATATAGTAGCAAGATGGCCAGGTTCGACTCACGATAGCACCATATTTCACGAATATCGGCTGAGAGCGCGTCTAGGCGAAAACCTTTGGTCTGGATGAAAATATTGGTCTGGAAACAATAATGTTGGCACTCTGAAAAAATTCAGTAACACCCTCTAGCGATAATATATATATATATATATATATATATATATATATATATATATATATATATATTAGTAACATTGGCCATTTCTATAGAAATTTTTTCGGATTTCAATGGCAGCGGGCAACGTATACTACTAGAGTTCCCGAAATTTTCATGAGGGCTGAAATTGGGAGATCTAGGACGTTTCATCATTTTATTTTCCATTGTTTTGCTGATTACTCGCGTTGAGACAAAATGTAAACAGTATGGGAGACAAGTGACTGTGGAAACGATCACTGCCGTCTGGATAAACTGAAGACAAGTGACTATCGAAATTAACGAATTTCTTCCGAGGGGAATAATAGCGAGAAAAGCAAGCGTCAAGAAACCGCGGTAACGAAACCGAGCGATAGTAATGGTGCACTGCTTTTACGACAATACCACGGTAAAAGTTTTACCACGGTTTCGTAAACACTGATGAATACCGAGGTTGGTGCACTCGGGCAATAGTGTTATCACTGACCGAGTTCAAGTGCGCCCCGCTGTTGGCCAGCGCTAGTGGTGCAGGCCCCCAGCGCTACAGTCAACCGCAGTCAGCTGTTCAAAAATGGGATACGCGCTGGCCTGAGTAAACCTCTTTACGAAGGCTGCGGTTGCGCTGATTACATCAAATTTTCAGTGCATATTCTAAAATAAAATAATAGCCTGCCTTCAACCAAAAATGTTCAAGGCAAAACGACATACGTAATAGAGGTAACACTTCAGGAGTGATGAACCAAGTAGAATACTTAACTTAGCCTAAATACCTTGTGTAATGATGAATAATAATTATGGAAGTGATGTCCTAATAGATGCTTTCTCCTTAGCTGTCTGTAACCCACCCGCTATACCCTTTTATAAGACATATACTGTAGTGAAATTTCAGATTAATTCTGTACATGTATCACTCATTTTCCTTTTTGCTTTCACTTTGATAATATATCATTTTCATTCCTTATTTCATCTTCTGGCGGGAGGGGGGGGGGGGGGACATTATCAATTGTAACTACTAACCTTGATCACTTCTGCACCGGATATATGTGCTAAATCACTTAAACATGTGTTTTTATTTATTTTTATTTATTTATTTATTTATTTATTTATTTAATAATTATTAGATACAACCATGAAAAGGTCATTTTACACTAATATTTTAACAATTACAAATAATATTAACAAAAACAAACAACAACAATAACAGGTAACAATTGGCAGTGATGGCAGAAGGGATAAATCTAGGGAAGGACGCAGGGAGTGATTTTGGTAGTGAGTGATTAGGAGGGTGAGGGGTTAGGAATTGAGGGTGAAAGGGATCTTCTAATGTTATGTTTGAATGTTCGATAGGGAGAGAATATGTCTATATATGGAAGGGAGTTGCTAAGGGTAGGTAGACGGTGGAAAATAGGGCGCTTCTGTACTTCAAGACGTGGGCGAGGTATGTGGTGTAAATGGTTCTGGCGTGTTGAACGGGTGGGAACGTGGAGTGGGAAGTAGCTTAAGAGCATGTTACATTTTGTGTAACCATTCATAATTTTATGTAGGAAACACAGGTCAGTAAGTTGTAGACGGCTTCTCAGGTCGAGTAAATTGAGCTGATTTAGAATGTCGGATTTGGCAAAGTGCCTTAGTGAAGGATTGCGAGCTTTGACAATTGATATGAAGAAATTAAAGACACTGTTCAATTTAGAAATATTGGTTATAGCCGAAGTAGACCAAATTGGAGAAGAGAAATCTAGGATAGGGAGAACGTATGTGGTGAAGTATAATTTAAGTGCAGTGAGGTCTTTAATTTCTGTGAATCTGTATAGAATGCCGAGACTGCGCATTGCGCGAGATTTGATATGGTCAATGTGGGGAGAGAATGTCAGTTTATCGTCGTGAATAATACCTAAATCTCTTACCTGAGAAACCGTATCCAATTTATTTCCACATATTATATAGTCCGCCTGATTTCTAGATTTCAGTAGTGAGAAAGACACATTGAAGCACTTTTTCGGATTTGGAGATATTGTATTGTATATTTAACAACCGCAGCCATGTTCGACAGCATATTTGGTATGTGAAACTGCCGCAGTGAGCGATCACATTGACGTCATTAGTTACTAACATATCCGATACTAAATAGGCCTACATTAGACGACACATGTAATGTTGTAATTATGTGAGAAAAATAAATAAACGAGCTCTTCTTGGTTAGACGACTGACTGGACGAAACCATTGGTCGCTACTTGTTTAGCCGACTGTCTGGACGAAAATTACCGATTGCACTACAAGCAAGGAGGTCTGGGAATAAGCCCCAGGTTAGGTTTGTTTTGTATGTAGAACAGTATTTACCACTGTAATGAACGCTGATCGCAAGAATTTCATGTTTCGAACTAATCGGGAAAAAACCAGCGCCTCACTGCCTAAAAGTTATTGGTCTAGGCACAAACCATGGGTTTGGATGAAAATTATTGATGCGTGTCTACCCCCACTGTGCGTGACAAAATCCAGGGGTGTTTGTATGGCCTAATGAATTAACAATTATTGGTTTAGACAAAAACAGCTTGCACAATACATTGCGAATTGGTTCAAACTTGGCGCTATTTTGTTTCATGGTACCGCGCTTATACAAAGTGTATAAGTGTGGGATTGGCAATACAGTACTTGTGCATAATTAAAAGCGAAAATGGCAGACTCAGCTGGAATTCCATCTATATAAGTCGTGATCCTATTTGGGACATCCTGAGATTTGAAAAATGCACACTTTGTCACGAACCTGGAAGTAAAATGGATAAGGGGCACCTGCCACATTGCAACAAACTTGATGTGACTGCTAGAACTTCAGGAAACCTCACACAACTCTATTGGAATGCAAGAAAGCTGATGGATTGGAATCTGAGCTAGCCATAAGAAACAACAACAATGCTTTAATATGAAAAATTGAGGTAACGCGGGCCGCGTTAGCTAATATATAACACCCCCGGTTTTTGTCATGCACAGTGGGGGTAGTCAAGCATCAATAATCTTTATCCAGACCAATGGTTTTGCCTTTTATTTCATTATTCACGTCCAATGTCCAAGCTGTGTAGTATAGGCCTACGAGATCTATGAAATTTTTAGTTTTCTATTACCGTATAATGTATAGCCTACAAATATCGTTACCTGTGTGCTACTAATTCTAGCGCAGCCATCACAGCATACAGTCACAATCATGTCCGATGCAGGTGTATAAGCCACTTTCTACTTTCATTCAGAATTAATAATACAAGTAGGCTATAGCTGCAACCAATATTTATAACTTATTGCAACCAGTGGCTTCGCCCAAACCGTGTCATCTAACCAAGTAGCGAACAATGACTTTGTCTCACCCAACATTAGTACATCAGTAATTTTCACCCAGACATTCAGTGGCGCAGTAACTTATGTCGAGAACTAAAAGAGAGCTATGAGATATTGTTGGTTTTCTCTGAAAATTTGCATATGTGACTCCAGCACAGTGCATATACCATGCACATGTGAGTATATGGCTCTTCAGAATGATGATTGATTCATGTTGCACAACCCTTGAAGTTCGTCGAAGGGCATCACACTACTCTGTCGCAACCATGACTGAAACAAATAAAAATAGGCCTAATATAAATATTTTATCTGCCTACTACTAAGTAGGCTATAGGTCAGTAGCCAAGTACATAAGTTATAAGCTTCATAAATAATCACCAATACATTTCACTACCACCAACCGAGTGCGAATCATAGACTAGGCCTACTTCCAAGTTTAAGAGTTACATGTGCAATGTATTATAATATTCTGGCTGACGGCATTTGGAAGTCGAGAATAATATACATTACTATATTAGAAGGCGAATTGAACCTAAAAATACATTCCCGAGAGAGAACTTACATAGGCTATATTTTAGGTTATGTTTGAATTAGGCCTATACGGAAAATGCAGTCGGAAGACTATTTCAAAATTTCCAAAGACCATTAAGGTTTTTTATTACGTTATTTGTGCTCTGACTGAATATAAAAATAAATAAAACAACGATTAAATAACTCTGTACTTTAAATTGTGTAGGTCTAGGCTAGGCCTACTTACTTAAATTGTAGTGATCCTTGTAGAGTTACTCCAATCCATCTCGTTCTCGTATTTTTTAGGCGTCATGATGAAATCTAAATAAGAATTTATCCAAAAATTAATTAAATAAAAGCTTCGAAACATCTCAGACAAGTGGATTTGACACACACATATCAAGAGTCTATAATAACTGTATAAACTGTTTTAATCGATGTATATTACTAGTACTTACCTTGTACAACTTGTTGCAACTTCATTAGACTTGAATTTCCAAAGAAAACTGTGAAATTATTTAAATAATAAGTCATTAGTTACAGTCGTAATTATAATGTTGGCTGACTTTGTGAAAAATGCATTCTGGGAGTTATTGCCAGAAACATGTCGGCAACTGTGTGGTACGGAATTTTACTGGTATTATGGTCTTTGGAGATGGCGGGATTTTAAGCAAGGTTGGCGACAATGTGCTCGCACCTGAAAACAACTTACCTTCAAGAAATGCAACCATAAACCAACATTTACGTAGGCATAGGGGATGGCTGTTAATGTTGCCTACCCTGTCTTGATCTAGTAACTCATTTAAACTGTCCCAGACTATAATTCATTTCTTTCCCTTGGCATTCGCCTGCCTTGGTAGAACTGCCCGCTGACATTGTGAAATTCACTCAAAGAACCACACACAGTAAGTTCACAAACACTCGCACGGACTTAAAATCAACCGACGACTACACTGAACTATTAAGCCTATCTTTATATTTAAAACACGAAGTTTTTTTGTTACCACGAGATTAAGAAATCGACTTAACCGATTGGCTTCGTAACGCATTCTAACGAAAGCCTCATGACGGTCCATCGCGTTTAAATTTGATAGTTATTTATAAGAATTATAAAGGAAGGGAACATTGTTTATGATGTTCCCACGATATATACCGGAATAGAATTAGGCCTATACAAGACAGAAAATGTTGAAATACGTAAACTGACAGTTGAGTGTGTATGTTGTTTAACTAACTTAATATTGCGTGCTTTTACCAGTGATTCGGTAGCTCAGGTGGCAGCGTCGAAGACTCTTAATTTATGCATCGCGCATGGAAGGTGTTCGAATCCCACCTCCGACATGTTTTTTAATTTCCGTATTTTTCTTTCTTGGTATTGCTATTCCATTGTCAAAACATGTTTTACTCCTAGCATTCCCGTAAACTGAGGAATTCGGCGCGATTTACGTTGCCATCTTATATATTAAAACACTAAGATGATTTTTGTTACCACGAGATTGAGGGAACGGTAGAACCGATTCACTTCGTAGAGCAATCTGACGAAAGCTCTAGGCCTGTATATTTGCCGAGTGCCTTTAAAATAAACAAATATGTTACAGAATAGTTTTAAATTAATAAACAAAAATTCAGAAATCTTGCCAATCACGCATGCTCATAATCACCTTACCTCATGACAGTTATGGCGATTACAAGTCCATCGCGTTTCAATTTGATACTTCTTTATAAGAATTATAAAGGCAAGGAACATTGTTTATGATTCCACGATATATACTGGAATATAATTATACAAGACGGAAAATGTTGAAATGCGTAAACTGACAGTTGAGTGTGATGTTGATTAACTTAATATTGCGTGCCTTTACCAGTGATTCGGTAGCTCAGGTGGCAGCGTCGAAGACTCTTAATTTATGCATCGCGCAATGGAAGGTGCTCGAATCCCACCTCCGACATGTTGTTTTTTATTTCCGATTTTTTCTTTCTTGGTATTGCTATTCCATTGTAAAAACATATTTTACTGTTAGCATTGCCGTATACTAAGGAATTCAGCGCGATTTACGTTGCTATATGTATATATATAACACTAAGGTAACAAAAGTATACACCAGCGTTAACAGATTAAATAATGAAGATGAAAGCCAGATACTTCAATTTCTTACAGAATTCTTGAATTCTTTGGAATTAAGTGAGTTGCTTCCTCATATTCATACTCTAAATGTTCGAGCCATAGTTATGCTCCTTAGGAATCTGAAAATTTCCCAAGGGCTCCTAAATGGTGCCAGATTAATATAAGAATTACGTATGAAAATTGAGTGGATTTGGAAATATAAGGTGCGTTCAAAAAGTAACTAGCCGGAGGATACCTTTCCTGCACTCGTGTGGATGCCTTGCCTTTGGGGGGGGGGGGGTGACCCTGGATGCTTCCACTAGAGGCTTTGTCGTTTGGATTCTGGTTCGAAGTGATGATGACGCCATGACTCATCTCCAGCCACCACTCGTGCCAGGAACTCATTCCCTTTCCTCGCATAGCGCTGCGGATGACCAAGACAGTCGGCCATTCGACATGCTACCTGGGTGTGGTTGAAGACTGTGGGACACCCATTGGGCACACAGTTTGCCCAAGTGCAATCGTTCTTTCATGATGGTGTGCACACTTCAGACGCTCAATCCGACTACGGCGGCTACGGCGTTCACTGTCAGTCGGCGGTCCTGGGTGGTGAGTGCATCAACCAGCCTGACGTTGTCATCGGTAATCGGGCATCATCGGCTAACGACACCCATCCTTCCCTGAAGCGCTTGTGCCACGCCTTGACCCTTGCAAGGTACATGCAGTGTTAGCCGTACACTTGTGACATTCGGCGATGAATGTCCGTTCCCCGTACTCATTACGCTATCAGAAACCGAACAACACATCTTTGCTCTTCGTTTGACGCCTCCATGTCACTGTTTGCAATGCGACTTGTAGCGTTGGACGATTGATGCATGCTGCTGCTCGCTTTGTATTGTCACGTGACGTGCACGAGTGCCCTCTAGCGACGGGATGTGACCTTCCACGCTCTGGTCGGAACCGCACCTCGTTACACACGCCATGATTAGCCGATGTCGTCACCGGTTTGCGCAATCAAGCCTTCGGCTCGTTACTTTTTGAACGCACCTTATAATAAGTGCAGATAATATTGGGCAGAGAGTTCTAATCCTTCGACTTGATTTAACACCATCCGATAAAACACTTCCATTTTCTTTTTATATGATCTATTTCCAATAGATTGCCATACTTTATCACAATCAATAAAGCTGAAGGGGGAAATCTGGAACGTGTAAGTAACAATTTGCCTCATCAAGTTTTCAGTCGTCGCCTCCGTAGCGTAGCGGTCAGCATGGTTAGCTGCCGCCCCGGAGGTCCTGAGTTAGATTCCCGGCTCTGCCACGAACTTTGAAAAGTGGTATGAGGACTAGAACGGGGTCTACTCAGCCTCGGGTGGTCCAAATGAGTAGAGGGGGTTCGATTCCCGCCTCAGCCATCCTTGAAGTGGTTTTCCGTGGTTTCCCATTCGTCTTCGAGCAAATGCCAGGATGGCACCTACCGTAAGGCCACGGCCACCTCCTTCCCACTTCCTTGCCAAACTCTTCCGCTCTTCCCATCCCTTAATCAGGCCCCTGATTGCTTTGCAGGTGAGGCCGCCTGGGCGTCGTGCTGGTCACACAGTTGTATCCCCGACTCAAGAGTCACAAGCTCCGGGACACTGCCCTTAGTGGTGGTCGAGGTGGGATCCCTCGCTTAGTCCGTGGGAAAAGACAACCCTGGAGGGTAAAACGATAACGCAAACGTAACATAACGCAAGTTTTCAGTCATGGCCAGTTATATGTTGCAAAGTCGATCTTACTCTGTAATCATACAAAGAATGCACATAAGAAAGTCCTTCAGTAAATATTTTCCCAATGACCGTCATGTTTTGACGGGTTTCAACTAGTAATATATTAATTTACGTAATGATCTTCTATACTATACTAGGAATTATTCAACTAACTACGAGATATTCTAAAGAACGACGCAAACGACTGACAAAATAGCACAACAGAACCGAACACTTTGCGCGATGAGCAGGTTTAGCTTTACCACGTGGGAAATATAAACAAACACTGGCGGCAACAACGCCTCGCCAGATCGCCTTACCGATGTAAGCTGCTGCCTACGATTGGCTGGTTTAAAGTAATTCTTCTCCTCGGCCACTTGACGGCGCCAAAACGTCAAGTTTTAAGTAAGGACCGGCGGACTTTTTTTTTTATAGTGCCTAACATTCTTAGCTGTCACTTCTGAGGTTTGGGTTTCATTCCCGGCTCTGCCGCAAAAATGTAATTGTGGTCTGAGGGTTGAAACAGAACACACTCAGCCTCGCGAGGCAGAACTGATTCCTACCTCAACCATCCTGGAAGTGGTTTTCCGTCGTGTCCCACTTCTACTCCAGGCAAATCCCGGGATGGTTTCTAACTTTACGGCCACGACTGCACCATTCCCAATCTCAGCCTCAATTACAAATACACACACTAGTACAGCCATCACAATGGGACAGGTTATCAGACAGATTCCACTCGCGTCTGTGTTCATGGGGCTACATGACCACGATGTCGCAAAGCCCCTAAATGAAGCAACAGCTGTATCGAGGCGGCCTCGGTGGCGTAGTTGGTAGCATGCTGAGCTTCTATGCCCAAGTTAGCGGGTTCAAACCCGGCCGAAGCCGTCGGATTTTTAAGAGCGTTAAAAATCCCTCAGTATGCCTTCCTTCGGAGGGGAAGTAAAGCCGGCGGTCCCATGTCATAGATTTATGGCATGTTAAAGATCTTTCCACTAATTACACCTGTGTGAAACTAAATTGGATAGGTTAAGAATATAAACAACGCTCTTAGGTTGCTACGTTCGTTGCCAAGAGCCGACTGCGGTGGCGTCTAGTAGCTAGTTCTGAACTAGGCCTAGTAGTCGTTGACGGTGGCGTTTGGCGGCAAAAGTAGGAACTATTTGAAAATTCAAAGTTGCAGTCCCTACTTGAATTAAAAAACAGATACACACACTAATACAGTCATCACAATTAACACCGGTTATCAGACATATTCTACACACACCCAAAGTACACGGGGCTACATGACCGCGTTGTCGCAGCTCCTAAACTAAGGAACCAACCAACCAGCTGTATCGACATTGTGATATATAAAGGGCGCTGTGCGTCGGGCGATTCACCCGGCCCGCCACGTGAACAGACTGCCCCGTCTAGCGTCAGGATATTATGTTGCCTACAGTATAAAGACAATACTAGTAATTTTTAAGGTAGCCTACTTCCCGTGGACATTTGTAGCTAAAATTTGTATGTAGGCTTCAGTTTGACAAATGCTGTGCATTGAAAAAGAAGTGGAGTTTGATATCAGTTCCCTCGTATAAATCCGACTACCTGGGCCGGACACCAAAACCGAGGCGGTGTCATTAGGGGTATAATCTACCAATGATCCACCCAGGAATCTATACTACGGAATTGTTCCATTGCATAGAAATAACGTCCGCCTCCACTAAAATAAATTGTGTTTTTTGCCTGACCTTACAAAGGTTTCGTGGTGCATGCGAAGCAAACTTGAAAGTTTTTTAAAGAAGGGAAATACAAACTTTATTGATTCGATTTGAAGGCTAACTGGATTCGCGTCGTCATTTCACTCTGTTCTGTGGATATACCAATCTTCTGTGAAACGAATTTGGAATGGGTAAGCGGAGCATTGTAGAGAACTGGATTTCGGAATCATCATTACTATTAGGCTATTAATAATTTAAAAATACGACCGCAATATGGATTCGAAACCGAATGCTGGAGACATCTCTATGGGCAGCCATTCTTTAAAGAGACCACATCGTGGTGTAGCGGCTAGCATTCTTGGCTGTCGCCCTGGAGGTCCCGGCACTGCTAAGGAATTTAATTCTGGTCTGAGGGCTGGACGGGGTAACCTCAGCCTCGTGAGGAAAAATTGAGAAGGGACAATATTCTCGACTCGTAATTTCCATGACTACGATGATAATGATTAGGGCTCGGATTCGAGCATATTTGCATTTTTTCCCCCTGAATAGTACACATTAAAAGAAGCCTTTCGGTGGTATTTTCACCTCTCTGGGACCAACAGAATTGAAATTTATCGAGCATATAAATGCATAAAACCGCGGTTTTCTGAATAGAAGCATATAAATTCATATTCTTGTAGTTTTCGACTAAATAGTTTGTTTTTCTTCGAATTCTCCCCCGAATTCGGGCCCTGACCATCCTTAAGGTTCGAAAACAGAAATAATTATTGAAAAGCCTATCTGGTGCGAATAATACAACCGCAGGCTTTTAACCTTTAGTGAGGTCGTTCTCGTCATTGAAACTTTTATAGACTGATTTAAGAAAATCATTCAAAACTGAAAACATAGAAAATTTCCTGTTGTACAGACCAATGCAGATCTACTTCATTGACTCGCCTAACATTTTGTAAATGAACTTTTAAACTGTAACTTTTATAAGAGCACTTCTCTTATATATTCTTGAAAAACTTGAATGCGAGTATATTGCAGTGTATCTTACATACAATTAGAAAATAAAGCTCGTATATAAAGGTATGTTATTGGTTTTTCGTTTCACTTTCCTTTCTATAGTTTTTAACGGTGTTTTTCGAGAACATTCTGCATATTTAACCGCATATAATGGGGGTTTCGAGCATATCTATCGAGCATATTATGTTTTTTTCGAGCATATAATGGTTTTTTCGAGCATATCTATCGAGCATAAAACACATGGTTTTCGAGCATATCGATCAGAGCCCTAGCTAATGATAATGAGTTAACGTTTTCCCTTACTTTATTATTATTGACTGATTAATTAATTAATTTATTACATCACATTCACATGATACAATAATTTTAGTCAATCAGCGAAGAAGAGCCATAGGCAGGTAGAAAAGGGAAAGAGTAGGCTATGTAAGTAAAAGACAAACCGAAGGCATTGCATTAACGAGGCATACCAGACAATCACTCCTTGTCTACCTAGAATAATGACGAAATTCAGTTCGTTATACTGGCATTCATGATTTGTTCGAATTATACTTAAAATACTGTTAATGGAGCACTACAGTTTGTTTGAAATAGCTTCCTTCCATGGATTTTGAGATACTGAGAGTTTACGGGTTGAACGCTCAGAGAGAGTAATTAGGTAGTTGGTAGATCTGCTGCATCTGAAAATGCGCACACATATATCTTTTACGGCATACACTTATGTAACATTTGTTAGTTAACCATTAAATGTTATGACAGTTATATGAAGTTAAAAATTGAATTCATCAGCACGCGTAGAATTATGTTGGCAACACGGTCACTTATGGGTTGCTCGAAATGAATCTACAAAATTATCATTTATACACATGTGCCAAATTTTGAACTGTTTGCCTGCAGACATTGAGACTAGGACTCAGCATTTATTAACAACTAGCGGACCCGTGCGAGAACTCTCGCATGTGTATAAACCACCCGCCTGGCTTTAGTGTTATGCGGGCTTCTATAAATATGTTTATTTGTTTAAGCGCACGTTTTAAACAAATTATCGATATTTATGAAATCAGAGAGCAATTCATCACTGCTACTGGTTGCACAATAGGTTGCGTGCGCCCCTTGTGTACATACTACCCGCCTGGCCCTAGTGCTATGCGGCTATACGCGACGCAGTTCTGCCAGGGGCTATCGGCTTGTTTATTTGTTTAAAAGCACTTTATAAATAAATAAATAAATAAATAAATATATTTCCATTGATTTTTCAAGAAATGCAAGATTTTTCCTGTACTACTGAGACGATTTGGAAGATTTTGGTACAAACCACAACTTCTAACTCCCTCTGGTTTAGGAGCTTGAGTTTTGTGAAGCATACACCTTAGCATATTGGTAGCCTTGGTGACTCCAAACGTATGCAGAGTTATATCTCTCGTGACATTCTCCGTAAAAAAAAAAAAAAAAAAAAAAAAAAACACACAGATGGCGTTGTAGTCGACAATCTCCTTGTAACCAAGCACCTCGAGATAGTGAGAGGCAAGGGGACTCAAGGTAATCAAGCACCCCGAGATAGTGAGAGGCAAGAGGAATCACAGTAATCAAGCACCCCGAAGGAAACAAATTACTACTACTTCCACGTCGTTCTTCCTGGGTAACGCTAAAAGTAGTCTCAGAATGCATTGTGGGAGGGTTGACGGTGTCACATGTTAGCATTTTCAAAAATATCAAAAATAAATCGTTGATTTTCCGAATCTGATGTGTATATTTTGAGATATTACCATTTTTCAACAATTTTCAACTAATTTTCATTTTTGCCGATTACAGCACCATCTATGAAAAATGAAAATCCACAGCCTGCTTCCAGTCTCCGACCGGGTCAGGAATGGAATGAATGAAGCCCCTATCTAGCGGCGAGGATATGAACTGTGCCGGCTGCCGAGGCCTGACGCACTCCTCTGGGGCAATGTTTAAATGAATGATAGATGAAATGAAATGATAGTGGAGAGTGTTGCTGGAATGAAATTTTGACAGGGAAAACCGGAGTACCCGGAGAAAAACCTGTCTGCCTCCGTTCTGTCCAGCACAGATCTCACATGGAGTGACCGGGATTTGAACCACGGACTCAGCGGTGAGAGGCCGGCGTGCTGCCGCCTAAGCCACGGAGGCTCCTACAGCACCATCTATAATGAAACGAAATAAAAAAGTTGATACAATAGTTACATATGTTTTCACGGAGAATCCAAATCTGCAATAAAAAGTAAGGGTTCCTATTTCAGATTTCAAAGTCACCGCCGGGGGGGGGGGGGGGGGGGGGGGGGGAGGGGGGGGGGGGAGGTGCAGGGCGGTCGACCTTTATGTTATTAAATGTCCCTCTTCGAGGTGAACAACTTTTATTGCATCTTTTATTAATCCGATTTGTATTTTTCCAAATATTCTGAAAAACAAGTTTTAAGTGCCTCACTCTGCCTCTATATGCTTGTATAGAATTATGTTGGTAGTACTAACTTCGATGATTTACTCTAAATATGTCTATAACACATCTTGAACTTCCAGTATTCTAAATTGGAAGTGTGCTCTGTGCACATATTCTGAGATATTGAATCTTGGGTTCAAAGGTTGGTAGCCCTGCTGCTTCTTATAATAAGCACAGTTATATGTCATACTTTGTACGTACAAAAATTGGATGAAATCCATTTAGTTTGAAAGTTTCGTACAGTTAAAACATTGAACCTATTTCAGGTATTATACGTGTGCAATGTTTGTTGGCCTGCATACTTTCTGATATATTGAGAATAGAATAAACAAAAAATATGGAGAGCATTTATCAACAGTTGGTAGCCCAGTGATACTAAAGAATACGCATAATCATATCTATTACGACACACAAAGAACACACGAAGTTCGGTTGTAATCCAAATTATATTATGGAAGTCACATAGCCTACATTTACATATCGGACCCATCAGCTGGTGTCGAAACATGTTGGCAACACTGTAATGTATGGGCTCTTGCAAATGAATCTAAAATAGTATTATATATGCCTGTCATATTTCCCCCTCTGAGATATCGAACATAGAGCTCAAATTTCAATTGTGATTTTCATCAGTTGGTGGCACTGTCGTCATTTTCAAATACTAAGGCCGTGAGATATCCTGGTATAGGTCTTTGCTCATACTCGTTATGCAGCCGTTTAGGAGTTGGTAGGGTGGGCACACCACACAATAGAAGGACAGACACACTCATCTGGAAATGATCTCATATGTCTTCTTTTTCATCATTTTTGCAAAATGTGAAATGTAGGCTAAACATGCTTTGAAAAGAGAATTTTGCCGATGTGAGCAAATTGAGAAGCTTTTGAGATACATAGCTCGATGTAGTTGTACTATGTGGCGAAGTATTAGGCGGAATTGTTTATTTCTTGAGCGAAACTTGGAAGCTTTACATTGTAAGCTGGGTTGCGCGGTAGCCGAACTACGCACATGTGGCGGCGCGCGCTGCACAATCAATATCGCTCGTAGATCTGCTTCCGCCCGCGCCTGCCCGCCAGCCGGCCTAGCTGAGTTATCGACTCGCCAGGGCAGGGGCGGGATAGCACCCAGATATCATACACTTTTTAAAATGCCGCTTGTTATTGGTCACCTCAACTCCTAGCCCCACGTGTTGTGCGGAGCTCGAGGATTGGATCTTCGACCGTAAAAAAAAGAGAATAGGCTTACACATTGAGTGGGATGCAAAATGTCAAAAAGTACACAACAAGACGAGATGCGTTATTGATGCTCTTATTAAACGTCCTCTGATTTCCGAACACAACGCATTTCCTGGAGTGGAAGGTTGAGTAGTTCTTTATAGTCAGCTTACAAGGGAAGGATACGATGCATGGGTCAATGTAGGGCATGACCAGGCGTATACCAGGTGCAAGTAGTAAGGTGCGCTTCTCAGCCGTTTCCGAGAAATTAATTATACATTATTCGTAATTGCGTTCATGTGCGCTGTACGTTAACATGAAGCCAATGAGCGCGTGGGTCAGCGGTAAGGGCCCTGCTTCGTAAGCGTGGGATCACTGGATCGAATCCAACCGGTGACCCTTCTTTGTTTGTTGTAAACATAGGCAATTCGTACAACTGTAGGTGTCGTGAATAATGCTCATTTTGCAGTCAATTGTAATAACGTGTTTTGTGAGCGGGAAAAGGGATTCTGAAATCATCGTATGGGGGTGAACGTTTGTGACATTACATAATGTACAGTCGGGGCATTGCAAATACATTGGCATTATACATGGTCAGGTTTATTCTATTATATGTATACGTTGATACACTGAAGGCCCAGTCTGTTCCGTTCATTGCACGTCAGTGAACCATCAGACCACCCCGTACCCCGCAAGTAGTGCCTCATGCTATGGGTATTGGTTGGAAAGTGTTCGGACCTGGCGAGGTCACCTGCACACAAACTAACGATAACGGTGGGCAGCTCTACTAACAGCAAATACTGTGAATAAAGGTATTCTTTCATCAATCTCCAGTACGATTTATTCAGACTCCCTTTTCCCGCTCACATAACACGTTATTACAGTTGACTGCAAAATGAACATTATTCACGACACCTACAGTTGTACGAATTGCCTAAGTTTACAAAAATTAAATAAATACAAAGGCTCACCGGTGGGATTCGATCCAGTGATTCCGCGCTTACGAAGAAGGGCTCTTACCGCTGCACCATGCGCTCCTTGTCTTCATGTTAACGTACAACGCACATGAACGCAGTACAGGAATTACGAATAATTAATAATTAATTTCTCGGAATCGGCTGAGAAGCGCACCTTACTACTTGCACCTGGTATTCGCCTGGTCATGCCCTACACGTGTACTAAAGATGGTTCGAATCGGTGACCCATGCATCGTATCCTCCCCTTGTTAGCGAAAATCTGTGTATGGTGTGACTGGCGTTTTTATTGTGTGCGATTTAGTTCCTTCTTCGCTATCCCATAAAAGAAGTAGGAAGTTTCCATTTGAAATACTGGTTGTCTTTTTTTTTCTCCGCTCCAAAACATGTGGCGGCGAGATGGTTCACTATCTTCAACAATTGGTAAGATGTTTAAGTGATTTCCACATAGATTTTTTAAATTAACTATATGTTCTAGAATTTATTTTAAGTATAGGCTACATTAAAGTATTGACTATTCCCTGAAGTTTATGCGCTAACCATATTGCAGTGTATTAATTTGGCATTGATAATTACGGTAAACACAAAGTAATTCTGCCAAATCTTAAACTAGGAAATGGCTTCCCGGGCACTACAAGGATTCTTCACGTACTTTATTCTTTTCTTTATCGAACCTTGTGCTTTGATCCGACCCCGCGGCGTAACCCTACGCGTTAAATTGCTCACCACGACCGCGACGGGGAGCTACAGCAAGTCCGGGATTGGAGGTTCGTATCCCAGCTCTGACAGCGGCTATCCTGAGCATTTTTCCCCCGGGTTTTTGCATAAGTTACTCCTCCAGGAAAATTTCGGGATAGTTTCAAGTCCCGGGCCACCTACCCCATCCTCGACCATAACAATTACACCTACACACACTACTACAGCCACACAGAAACACAGGTTATCAGAAAAATTCAACTCACACCCAAGTACACGGGGCTGATGACCAAATATGTCCCAAGCCCCTAATACGCATTAACAAGTACCTTGATCCGAACACACTGGTTTGATCTCGGTCGTAGATTTTGTATGCCGAGAATATGCAAAGTGAAAATTGGTGTTATTGTTCTGTTTGACGTGAATGTTTTTCTGAATACTGTTCATGCCAGGAAATATATATCGCATTTCACCGCACAAGAAATTTATATTGTAACTTTCAGTAGGCCAACACTATATAAATTATATAATAATCACATGTAATTTATTTCAGGTTATTTTTTCAGACACTCCAGTAATTGGAATTATTGTGTGTTGACCGACTGACAGTTACAATATCATTTGTTAATAAGGCATCGCTGAAAAATGGCTTGAGGGCTATCAATACAAAATGAATAAAACCTGAATTGACAGTCTAGGCGAACTAGACAGACTTGTTACCGTGTGATCGGGCGCCGAGCATGGGAATGCCCTTGCGCGTGACGTGTGCTTTGTCCTAGGTCAGGGATATTGAGCTCGGTACATGAACTCTGTCCGCTCCAATCGACCTTTCGGATCTCTTCGTTTTACTCAGCTTTGCGTATAAGGAAGGTTTAACTAGACCACCTCGTGGCGTAGCTTCTAGTATTCTTGACTGCCGCCCCGGAGGTCCGGGTTCGACTCCCGACTCTGTCAAGACATTTAATTCTGGTCGGAGGACTGGGATGGAGTACACTCCGCCTCTTGGTGCAAAACTGGGTTCGATTCCCACCTCAGCCATCCGTGGTTTTCTATTTCAAGCAAATGTCGGATAGTTCGTAATTTAGAGCCTCCTTCCCAAACCCTCACCTAAATTAATACAGCCAATACAATAACACAGGATCAGACAAAATTGCACTCGCATCCAGTACATGGGACTAAATGATCCCGATGCCCAAGCCCCACGAATGGAACTGCAACAATTTAACAACGGACCAGTGGTCAAACTGTGTGATCATCATCTCCGATGTTGCAATGGAACAGATGGTTGTCGTGCGATCGTAAAATAGGTCTCTGATGTTGGAATGGAACAGATGGCTGTCGTGCGATCGTAAAATAGGTGGTGGTGGAAAAGAATCAAGAGGAAATATCTGCTTAAATGTTTGAATGATGGACAGGAGTAAGGCTTTATAGCTTCACTAGCAGTTTTACACAGCGTTACTCAGGTGAGGTATTATAATTAAGGGAGCAACGACGCACAGTGGTCCGGATTTGAAAAAAAGCGGACAAAAATACTTTCCGCTAAATGAAATGAAATACTTTTGTATAAAACTTTAAATTAGATGTTACTATTAGGTAAATTTGTCTTAGTACATAAAATTACTTATTCATCCTCTGATCCGGATGAGTCGACTTCTTCTTCCCCTTCCTGCTCCGTCTCGTCCTCGGGTATTGCAATAAATTACACACCTCCTGAGGCAACTGTCTTCATTTCTTCTTCGGTAGACTTCCCGTGCTTGAGATTACTGGATCAGAGCTTAGCAATAGTCTATGGAACAAGTCAAAATTATTGGAAATTCTTGAAGATTTTCTGGTACGGTCTTCTCTATATTTTCTTACGTCTTGGTTTCTAGACTCTAAGACCTCTTCTGAAAGTTCTCCAATCGGCAAAATAGCTGCTTCTATAATGAAAGATCCATGGATAAGTATTATATGGAGTGTTAGAGGCATGTAACACTACGGATATAGCCTTACATATAAGCTTGCTGTTTCGCAGCAGTAGGAATTGAACTATGAACTATTAATTTCATGACCAGAGGAAATTGCTTTTAAAATTATTCCAAAACGAGTTATTAACTCACAGTCTACCCCTGTTATTTCGGATGCTACTTGAGGTTGATCAAAAAACCTTCGGGCAGTGTTGCCATCACTTCGGAATATCAACTAGAAGACCTAATCTCGTTCTGAATGAGTCTTGCACAATTTTTTCTTTCTTTCGAATAAGTCTCGATTACCATCCTTCACGCTCACTTTCCACTTTTTAAAACCCAGGCGGTACGAAATATGCAGGAGACATTCAAAAAATCGAAAGTGGGCGTGTGGAACTGAAATTCCAAACTCAAGTTGTAAATTGTCGACGAGCTTTTGTGCCACTTATGTAGATTTTTCATTTCTGAAAAATTCGCACCATTCGTTTGCCCCTTGTTGGTGTAGTCGTGGTAGCTTCTTTTTTAGCTAGGCTGATAATCGTCTCCCTCTGCCCTTAAATTCATAACGGTCGCATAGGCAAGCTCTGATGAACTGGCACGCTCCCTTAGGTCTTTAATTTTCCTTATTTTGCTTCTCTCCGTTAGCTCTTGAAATTATTTTGGAGGACGACCTCGATCTACTGATTTTGCGGAGCCAGGAATGCTCGGAATTGATATCACAATTTCTGTTTTCAACCAGTCTGAATATTTCTTCAAAAAAACCATGTTCTAAGAAGTTACACTTTCTCCACCGGTCAACATACGGCAAAAAGAAAAGGTTCTTATATTATTATACACCTGTTTTCTCTACACTGTCGTCAACATTTAATTGGAATTTGTTAAGGAGATATGTTACCACAAACTTTCCTTGACGCGCGCGAGACTGATTTTTGTTCTCTCGAATCTTGTTAATAAGTTCACTGCGACTAACAACGAAAATTCATTTTTCACTCTTCACAACACACACAACTACTACTAATCAATTACTTCTCGTGATTGAAGATTATTTTGGTTTCATGGCCTCGAGATATCCCTTGCGTAGCATAAACAAATGTCTCAACAGGCCCTTATCTCGCGCGAGTGTTTATCCTCAGAGCGCGCAGTAATGTTCTCTCCCTTCTCAATCACGCATCTGGCGGGTTCTGGCGATGAAACCTTTATGGATATATTCTCCAGTCTTCATTTTAAAACTTGCATAAGTTTCATGGTATACATATGTATACATTTTTTTGTAGGTCAAGCAACATTTATTTTTCTTGAAGAAAATAAAGCAATATAAAAATAAGTATAACAGTCCTTATAAGTGATCTGAAATCGAAAATCATGCTATAATCAAATATATCAGATCACAAACTACATTCAGATACAGTATTATAGACCCCGAGTTTCGTTTTGAAGTTAGAATGATATTTCAAAGTTTACTTAATGGAGCGCGGAATTCAGAAACGAAGAGTTGTATCACTTTTGTAGTATTATATCTGAGAAACACAGAAGCAATTTCCAAAGAAAAAGTGAAATTAATGTACACTGATTAACATACTTCACTTGGGAGTTGGTTTGGCCTTTCTAATGTAAAGTTGAAAAATCTATTTTTGTCCGCTTTTTTACGGATCCGGACCACTGTGCGACGTTACCTCCATACGCCGTTGCATACATTTTCTAAACCGTATGGACACAGTCAGATCAAGGAACGGGCACTGAATTATTTACTTGAGCATGAATCCTTATTGATGATTTACTTTCCAGAAATAAAATGAAGTGAACAGTATGGGCTGTCTGATATCAAACGGACGTTTGCTCTTATTGCTGGGAACGAGATAAGTACAGTTTTCCTCTATAAAGGCAACACATTGCAAGCTACATTACTGCAGATTTTTTTTTTAAATGTACTTACGTTTCTTTAACTGTGATATTTGATGTATAGGCTAGTATGCTAATTGATGTTTCTTGCAGATGGCTAGACGCTAAAACTACTGATCTTGGCACGAAAATAATTATGACGTCTTTGGATGTTATAATTCTATTGTTCTCCCAGGGATGTGACCTTTACCGCCTTGGAAAGGTCATTGTAAATATGGCCAAGCTTTTTATATCCCTTCTGTGTATCGGCCTAGTAAATAGCGAAAGCAGCACTCCCTCTGTAAGACCCCCTGCTCCACTATTTCTCATGCATAGGAATGGCTCAACAGCGTGGGGTTTTTAAATTACTCATGTCCTATCCTTAAACAAAACCAGCAAAGACTGTTTTCCTTCTCTCGATGCCTGGTTTGATAGAATGTTAAATATATGACAGAAAAGGTCACGCCGACTGCGTGAAATGCGTAAGCCCAGAACACACAATTTCTGTTGCCATGACAACCTAATGTCAGGTGTATACCGACAAAAAAATAAATGAAATATTATTTTTAAATTGCACGTTTATTTTTATGCCAAGAATTGCAATATAATTCCCCCCGTAACCCTGACATCTTAACATATTTGGTGATAGAACCTAGCCAGTTCTGACCACAAGTTATTGATAAGTCTTTCCTGAAAATTTTACTAAGTTTGGAGGGGCCATTTAGGCGCCAATCCCGGACAAACTAATAAAGAGACAGACAGAAACTTACGTTTAGAGATGGAGCCTCTTGGGCCCCCTAGACGTAGGTATCCCAAGGCGCTTTGGTTAAATCTAAAGTAGTGCTGTACGAAATCATTGCTAATTAGAATGCCATATCCCCTCCAGGGACATAGGCGACCTGAATTAGAGCACTTGACTTCGTCAAGGGATCATTAACCAAGCATCCCGAGCTGGATTTTCCGTGTGGTAGGGTAGCCAGTTCCTTTCCGCTCCTTCTCCTGCCATAGCATCCGACAGGTTCCCATTTTGCATCACTAGGCTGGGAGACCCCGCACCAGACCATACCAAGACTTTTAAATTCTTGGCAGAGCCGGGGATCGAACCCGGTACCTCGGGGGTGACAGCCAACAATCCTTGCCACTGCGCCACGAGGTGGTCCCATACGAAATCATAGAAGGTTAAATTCATTTCTAGTATAAAACTGTAGAGTGTTGGTTCTTAAAATGATTTTAATAAAATAAAATAGTTGTTTTAATGGTTAAATGGGAGTTTTGTTTTCGAATGCCCTTTTACAGTGTTTCCCATCTTAAGATTGCCTCGAAAAGCCAAATACCATGATATACTGATGCACTGTAGGGTAGAATATCCTATGTCTGTTCCCAATTATTCAGAAAGTGAAAGGACAGCTTCGATGTTTCATTTTATTTCTTTGCTTAAAGTAATTTAATTTAGGATGATCATATCCATGTTTCCCCGATTTCCTGAGAGATTCTTCAAAGTAACGAGTTCCACGGCATAAAGTAAAGAAAATAGAAAGAAATAAAGAAAGATTGAGTTTTTTGGCATTTTCTACGTCTGCTGGCTTTTTTCTGTCCCAAGAATAGAGTGCAGTTGGTGTGATTGATATTGAAGTTTTTAGATGAAATATGTGTACAGCTCTTTTTTCTTGGTGAAACATGTGTTCAGAATTCTTGATTAGCATTTAGTTTATTAGCTGATTGGCATGCAGCCAGGATCCTTTCAGGAAATGTGTGAAACATGGATATTTTCGTTCAAAATTAAATTGCTTTAAGCAAATAAATGAATTAAAACTCCAGTTATTTTGAAGCGTAAATATTGGCATGGAGGCAGTCAGGGTTGGGTAAGTTACTTCTCAAAAGAAATACAGGGTCATTATCTATATGCGCTCCGATAAACACGGCAAGCTAACTTGTAAGCCGGCTTTGAATGGCGCAGAACGCGGGCGCGTGTACGCGAATGTGAATAATCTTCGAAATAGAAACACCAATGACCTTAATTGCTCCATTTTGAAAATGTAATGTCCATTTTCGTTATTGTTAACAGTAGCGGCGTTTCAGTTACTGAATTTTAATTAGTAACGTTGTTCCCCCCCGTTACCGTGAAATAACGGTTACGTTACTCACCAACCCTGGAGGTAGTCATGCTGCCGTAAAAACAGTACAGTTAAAAAAAAAAATGCAGATCAAGCACGAGCTGTTTGAAGTGCTCATTATGTAACTGACAACCCAGTTGGCAAATATTGTTCGTTCATTTTTCTTTCTAGTCGGCAATACCAGAGCATTGTATTGATTGAATTGATTGATGGACATTTTCTAACGGTGCATATACTGTATATACTGTAATACGCTAAGGTGTATGTTTCACAAAACTCAAGCTCCTTAACCAGAGGGAGTTAGAAGGCGTGGTTTGTACTAAATTCTTCCAAATCGTCTCAATAGTACAGAAAAAATCTTGCATTTCTTGAAAAGTTACGGAAATAAATTTGTTTGTTTATAGTGTGCTTTTAAACAAATAAACAAGATGATAGCCCCTGGCAAAACTGTTTCGCGTACAGCCCGCATAGCACCAGAGCCGGGCGGGTAGTCTGTACACATGGGGTGCGCTTAACCCACAATTTGTTTAAAAAGTGCGTTTAAACAAATGAACATATTTTTAGAAGCCCCCTCATAATAGTAAATGGTTTATACACATTCGAGAGTTCTCGCACGGGTTTTATTGGTATATTGATACCAGAGCAGCACACCAGTCCGCCTCGGATGGACCGGTATTTGTGTGAGTGAGAGAGAGACAGAGAGACGACAGCGCCGACCAGATTCGGAGCTAACACATTTCTAACAGGAGCCCATCTTTCCAGTTCATAGTGTAATAACGGGAAATCCCGAAGACGTCATCCGCTCCGTACGGACTCGCCGTATTGAATGCCCCCAAGCGAGTATATGTCGGCTCTGCCGTACAATGCGGACAGGTGAGCGCAAGCTTGTTGGAATGTATCCAATCCGTCCGAAGCTGGAATATCGATGAGCACAGCCACCATTCCGTGTGTATTTTTAATGATTCTCACATTCATTGCAAGCAAATTAGGGTTGGTACTGATGGTTAAATAGTTCAAAAATAACAATTCTACGCACAATTAAAAGCCTACTGTAGCATCGAGTATCAGACAGCTACAGTATATACTAAATTACTAGCTTTTCGTACTCGCCTTTGACGGATTTGTGCTGCAGGCGTAACAATGATTTATAGTAAAGCCATCATAACTTCCGACTTGACGATTCAGTGTTACCCTAGAGTTATCTAGCGGTCAGAAGGAAAATCACATTAAACAGACAATCACAGACAGTCATTCAAATCGATATATCACGTCAAATTGAGTTTCGTTCGCGATGACGTGATTTAGCGAACGAAACTCTAGCCTAGCAGTGAAACGTCAAGTCGGAAGTTATGATGGCTTTACTATAGTTGACTCATTGACCTTAACGCCTGCGAGGACTGCGGTGGCGTCTGGTAGCTAAGTTCTGAATTCGTCGACGGTGGCGTTTGGCGACAGAAGTTGGAACTATTTGGAAAATTCATAAGTCTGCAGTCCTTACTTGAATAAAAATACAGATAACATCCACTAATACAGTCATCACAATTAACACCGGTTATCAGACATATTCTACACACACCCGAAGTACACGGGGCTACATGACCGCGTTGTCGCAGCTCCTAAACTTAAGAACCAACCAACCGCGGTTCGCGATTGTTTGTGACGGTGGATTCTGCTCGCATTAAAAACACGTTTGCTGGAGCATGGGTAATGCATTGAGCAATATGGCGTGCGTAATATGTATGAAAGCAGTGGAGATACAGAGTGCGTGGTTTTTGATATAAAGGTAAATTTCTGGTGAAAATAAAGACTTGACGATAAATGAACCAGCTATTTAGGAAATATATGAGAAAATAAGCAACGAAAGGATTCAACTTTCGCAGGAATCATTAAAATTGGCCGGTTAGAACGTCAGAAATAGTCGTTTCTTTAAAAGTCTATTTTTAATCAAGAAAAGGGGCCAAACAGTCAATGAATAATTTGCAAAAGTAGGCGACAAAAGAACTCGATTGCCGTAAGAATTATTAAAATCAGTCGACTAGAGCATCAGAAATAGTCGTTACTAATGATTGAAAGACTTAGCGTGTTACTGCATGGATTTTAAAATAGAGGAGATACAAAAGGATTCAATTGTTGCAAGAATAATTAAAATCGGTCGGCTAGAGTGTCCGAAATAGTTACAAATGTTCGAGCGGCTTATCCGTAGATATGACAGTGAAGAGAGTGACTTATAATTTGAACCCCTCATAAAGGCGGTACTGTCGCATAGTCGCATAACAAATATTGTTTAACATCAATTGAGAATTTTAGGTTAAAACGGCCGCTCATAAAATTTTGTGTTTGCGTCGCTTTATTTCCTGTGCTGTAGGTGTACTGCAGACCGACCAGGCTGGCCTTATCGCGTGCGAGGGGAGTCGAAGAGCACAGCTGGTCGTGTTGGCGCTGCAGCCGGCATCATCACATAGCCAACACGATACGAGTGTTCACAACATCTATCAACATGAGGTCACCCCCGGGTGAGGTGAACTATTGTTTCGTTACACCGAGCTATTAAATACAGTATACAATGGCTCTGTGGGCTCATATTGTAGCCGGACTTATTTCTGATCATGAAAATTTCAAGTATTCCATCTTTTTTTCTCTCCAAGAATACGGGTTTGTGAGATAATAATTCTTAAATGTGACGCATGGTTGAAACACGCTTAAATACGGGCACTTTTTGTGTTCCAACTGCGATAAAAAATATTAAAATGTAAATTAAAAATGCCAAACCTACATGAACTAACGTAAAATAGAAACGATCGACATGAACCTGCGCTCGTTGAATCATTCGTGTAGGGTTGAGAGCATTTCTTTTCTCTTTTATATCCCTTCTTTTTTTATTGTTTTTTTTATTTCTTCTGCTAGTTAGTAGCCTAAACTAGCTGTAAGTACGTAGTTAGCAGTACAGTAGAATCCACCAGAAATTGACTTACTCTGAACTGAAAGGGTGTCGAGTTACGAAAATGCTCAGTTTTACGGACTCTCGCATGGGTTATTCACCATTCATACCTCATGGTACAGTAATTATCATCAGCTGCTACTTGAGGATAACTAGGAAGTTCCCTCAACTACCAGTAGAGAACGAGTCGTTGCTGAAGACATGTAAAACACCAAGTTATCTATTGAACAGGTTAAAAGAAGTTTGTTAAGCTCTTGAGTCAAATAGGAGGGCCAGTTAACAATCAAGTTTTCCAGAATTTGATTTTCACGACGATATCTACGACAAATGGAAGCCTTCTCTTATTGGGCCGGGTATTGTACAGAAAGCACATACCATTAAGATGGTACCGTAAGTAGAGAATTACATTATCTCGAACTCGCGATCTCAGTCTTAGTACGTTGTTACTTTGACTACTAAGGTAATCGAGCAGAAATCTTAATCCTCTTTGGCCAAAGTTACATTATGTAACCAGCATAACTTATGCTTGGCACAATCTCATTTTATTACTTTGTATTTCCACGACCGTATAGATAACTTTCAGCTATATCCTGCAATGAATCTACCTATCGACCTTTCATCATAATGGCATGTACTTTCTGTACAATACAGGATCTAATAACTGAAAACTCGAACCCGCGATCTCTGTCTTTATACTCCATTTCTGTGACCTCCGAGCTAATGGAGCAGACATTTTAATTCTCTTTGGTGAATGGTACGTTATGTGAAGCCAGTATATGCTTCGCACAATCACATTATAATTATTACTTTCCCGCTGAGAGCTTTGCATTCTGGAATTTGATTTGCACGACGGTATTGATGACAAATGGGCAACTAATACGGTTTATTGTGCCAAGCATATGTCTGCTTCACAGAATGTACCTTTCGCCAAAGATAATTAAGAGGTACTCTATGTTCCATTAGGCCAGTGATCAGATTATTAACGGCGTACAAAGCCTGAGGTTGCGTGTTCCGCTTGGCTCTGGCACTTTCTGTACTTTCTTAATCGTTTGTACTTTCCGAAGAATACTCGACCTAATAGCAATTTATATAGTAACTTTTTAGTCGGTTAACTCTATTACAATCCCAATTATTTGTAAGTGTGAGAAAGAAATACACGTGATTAAAATTCATTTTCACGGGGTACAAGAAGGGGGAGGAAATATAGGATTACATGTTTCGCTCTTCAAGCGAGCATCATCAGATCCTAAAGGTTAACAAGCCCATATAGCTCTACTAAACACTACGAAAGCCCACAATGCCAACTAACAATGGACGCGCCCCTCTTAACACCCACCTTCCAAGGAGCGACACAGTTTAAATAAAGTGTTGCTACTGGCTAGCATTGCTGTGAACTACTACCATGTTAATCCCCAAAAATGAATACTTTTATCAACATCTACAATGTTACAAGGTTGAAAATCACAATGCCACTCACAATCATCTGCCTCAGATCTGTAGAGTAATGTTTGAATATGAGACCGCCCTTGGGGGCTTTATCTGATATACCGGTAGAAGTTTTAGAAGCATTTTCTTCAGTTTTCGTTTCGCAATCGAGTAAAGGGACTAATTTGTTGATCGACTGGAAAACAATTCTTTTACTTTGAACCCAAATCTCCTACATTCCTAGCAAGTGCATGTTTAAACAGTTTACGTCTGTGTTAAAGGAACCTGAAACAAGTCGGGCCAAATTACGTGCCATGTTCAAAACCAGCACCTCCTCAGGGGCTCACATCTAGTGGGACGTGGGTTGGCGACCACGGGACCCCAGCTGAGTCCGGCATTGCTTCCACTTACTTGTGCCGGGCTCCTCTCCGTCTTCTTTCCTGTCGACCTCCCTTGGTCAACTCTTGTTCTCTTCCGACCCCGACGGTATTAGGTTATCCGAGGCCTAGGGAGTCTCACTTTCCCGCCTTAATTGGCCCTTGTCTCATCTTTCCTGATACCCTCCTTCTGTGAGGGGTCAGCCTTCTTTTTCTTTTCCTTTTACCTCCTGCCTTGTGCTCAAGGCCCTTAAGGAGGCAGGGTGTAGCCCCACCACTTCTGGTGCACCCTAGATAATGCTACACCCTCAGGGGCTCACGGCTGGTGAGTTCGGGAGTTGGCGACCCCGAGGGATTCCTGAGCTGGGTCCGTTTTTCACTTTTGTCCCTTAACTTTGGGGCGGACCCTCTCCTCTCTCCCCTCCCCTCTCCTCTCCTCTCGGGGGGCGTGGTGGCTCAGCGGTCTAGCTGTATGCCTCTCACCAAGGCGGTCCGGGTTCGATTCCCGGTCAATGCATGTGAGATTTTCGAAGTGAAATGCCATGTCCCGTGGTTCGGATTCCACGTAAAAAGGAGGCCCCGTGGCTCATAATCACAAGATTCACGGTCACGTAAAACTACAATCTTCCTTCCTTCCTTCCTCTCCTCTCCTCTTTTTCTTATATTTCCTTTTCTCTTTAAGATTCCCGCACTTAAGGCATTTTTGATCTACGTTGCATTTTGTAAGTTTTTTCGATTTAAATTACATCTCGCGTTTGTTTTCAACCTCAATTGCATTTTGTAAAGATGACAATCTAAATTGCTTTTTAGTAAGTCTTTCAATATGGTGGAGGGACCTTTGTGAGTATTTTGAATTTCAATTGCATTTTGTAAGTATTTTCAACCAAAACCGCATTTCGCACGAATTTTGAATCTAAATTGCATTTTGTTTGGTGGGCATTTTGCACATATTTTGATTCTCAATTGCATTTTGTGGGTATTTTGAATCTAAATTACATTTTGTCAAGTATTTTCAATCTAAATTGCGTTTTGTAAGTATTGTCAATTCGCATGAGCCCTTTGAATCTACCATACATTTTGTAAGCATTTTCAATTTCAATTGCTGTTTGTAAGTATTTTGAATTTCAATTGCACTTTGTGAGTAATTTGGATTGGAACTGGGATAGGGCCTATTTCAATCTGAATTGCATTGTGTATTTTCAATTTCAATTGCATTTTGTAAGTATTTTGAACCTCAATTGCATTTTGTACGTATTTTCGATCTCATTTGCATTTTGTAAGTATTTTGAATTTCAGTTGCATTTTGTAAGTATTTCAACGCTACATTGCATTTTGTACGTATTTTGAATCTCGCCTACGTCTTGTGGGTCTTTTTTCAATCTATTCTTTTTGTGCAACTTTTCGTTCTAAATTCCCTTTTGTAAGACCATATTGTGAGTTGTTTCCATTTGAGTTCCTTTTTGTACGTATTTTCCGTCTCAGATAATTTTGTTCTGGTTTCCATTTCATTATCATTTTCGCTATCACCCAGATCATTAGGGGCCGATAACCTCGATGTTAGGCCCCTTAAAACAACAATTATCATAATCAAAACCAGCACAAAAGAAAAGAAACTCGTGCAGAGAGACATCGAATGGCATGGGCAATTATCAGGTTTTAGTTATGCTGTGTCACCTGCTGTGACTCGGGAAGTGCATCGCACTCGGCAACGTTACCAAACGCTGAGGTATTTCTGGATAGACTGCCGATTGCTGTAGCTGTGTTGGACCTAACCGATGTTTGGGACGTATGGAATGTATGGAAGAATAAAATGAAATATGAGCTTCCAGGATGTTACCGAGTAGCTTTCTAGTTACTAGGTGCTATGAGAACACTGCAGGCTTCTTTAGCGTAACTGTCGAGTTCGTAACACGAACGCCATAGACACTGAGAGCGACGTTTTCGGATGTGGGACGAATCGTGTCGGAGGCTCTTCGTAGGAAGTCTTGATTTGCATTGGAGAAGCATATTTTCTACAGCGAAACGTTGTTCCATTCACACCCTTTCGGGTAGATGAACTCTATATTCTGTTCCTTAAAACAACAAACACCACCTCTACGAGCACGTGGTGTGACAAAACATACTGTACATGCATGTTTTTAGTGAAAAACATCGAAATTTCCTTTATACTTGATTGTTGCGTATAATTGTACCCCATGATCTACTGTTCGAACGACAGTATAATATTTAGGTGTGATGGGTCAAAGTTCGGCGCGCGAATTTCCCTAATATAAGTATTAATTTTGCCTATTTAAGGGAAAGGCCATCTCGTGGTGAAGCGGCTAGCATTCTTGGCACTGAGAGCGGCTATCGTGAGTGTGGTTTTTCTCTTCTTTCCACACTCCTTCCAGGCAAATGCTGAGATAGTAGCCTACCTTACTTCACGTCCCGGGGCACCTACCTCATCCCTGCCCCTAATACAGTGTTAGACACACTAATAGTCATCCGTCACATTCGGTTATTAGAAAAGTTCAACATACAGCCAACTACACGGGACTGATGACCAAGAATGATGTCCCAAGCCCCTAAAATGAATTAGCAACTACAACTTGGTTTGTGATTTAATTTATGAAAAGTTTAGAAATACTTCATTAGAATACTATCCTAACTGTTGTATTTGCCAACAGTGAATAAGGACGCAGCCTGGATTCTATTGGCAACTGTTACAGGCTCAAAGAGTCTTCTCGTGACACTCATATTGAAAGGCTCGGTTGTAGGCTAGTGGCTAGTCAGTAATACAATTCCAATCAGATTGGGGGTCGGATAGCCACATTTCTTTCGTTTCGTGGGTTGACGTAACGTAATTATCATAATCAGGAAGATGGGCGGGAGTAGCCAATGCTTTTTATGACATTTTTATCCACCCGTCTTTTGTGGCATTATTTAGTCAGTTACCTTGCTAAGGGTTATCCTGGATTCCTCGTAGTGGTGCGCACCCCCACCACACACGGCCGGAAGGAAGCAGTGTTAGGCGAGTACAAGGTCGGTCCTACCCGACGAGTCACTACACACGCAATCTCTGTGCCGGCCGATGACGTAGATTTACGTCATGAGTGGTCGTCGACCCCTCCATTGATACAACTCCACCGCCTCGAGTCCTGCTGCCAGCGCAGCTGTTTTACGGTGAGTCCCGCGCGGGACCTTCTTATTAGGCTGGGAATCGTAGTCTCGGTTCCGTGCGATATCCCCGGTGCGACATATCAGCGAAATTTCTTTGACCGGTTGTGTGAACAATCTAAAAGTAACATTGCATTGATGGTTGTTTTAGTGAGAAGAGGTCCTTTTAAGTTTACACCACTGCAGTGAGTGATCACGATAACCACTCGGGTAGAATGTCATGGTTGTACTTCCAGTCTTCTGGAACAATTCGCCAGGAAGTTTGGTTGAAGTTTTAAGGTCAGTTTAGTCGTCAAGACATTTGCCTTCAATAGACGCAGGAAAGCTATGCATCACTCTTCCACGGTAGCCGAGAATGGGATTCGAACCCACCTCGAATTTCATATTATCGTCCTCACGAAGTTGACTTCACCCCGTTCCAGCCCTCATACATGTACTGTACTGGCATTACAATTCCCCAGTTAGAGCTGGCGATGGAACCTGGGCCGTAAGCTACTAAACTCGCCGCCAGTATATTCACTGCTAAACAGTGGCAGTGGCCTGGCATAGTCTTAACACAGCAATAGGACATTTGAGAAGATCCCATAAGGAGCCATGTTTCGAAGTCATTGCTGGTATGCCATGTAAAATCTGAAGTTGTGGTTCGTGCAAATCGATACAAGTAAGGGAATTAGTTACTGATTTGCGCAATATCCTGTAACATTGTTACATAATGAATCATAAAAATCTTCTTGTTTCGTTTCGGCTAACTAAGGATCACGTCATTTCAACTGTTTCCTTTTAGCTTTAAAATTAGCCCTTTATTCCTTAATATTCGTAGACGGTGTTGTTCTTTTCTCTCGTTTGTACATTATTATTGTTATTATTAGACTATTATTATTTACATAATTCTCATAGGTTTTCCTTGGTAATCTGCCACTGTCCGGCTACAAACAACAAAGTGTACAGGCTTTAAATTGTACGGTTCTTTATGTTATGGTCCATTCACGGCACTTTCCAGATCGTACAGCACGTTACCAAAATCGTCGCCTTCTGTACTTGTTGGTATGGCTTCTTTGGCAAGGAGGAAAGTTGTGGATCATTCTTGGATTCCCCCCTTGTGCCCCAGTTATCATCGGGACTATAACGACCTTTTCCTGCTTTCATAGTCTTTTGAGCTCCTCAAATAGTTTTTTTTTAAGCTTTCTCTCTTAAGTTTCTTTTCCAGATTGAATTACATATACACACATGAATACAGCCATCACAATAACACAGTTTATCAGACAAATTTCACGCACAGCTACAGTTCACGCCGGTTTTTGGCCGGTCAGTCCCTGTTTCGCAGTCGTACAAAGGACAGTTTGCGAGCTTCACGCATGTGCAATTGAGACGAGAGTTTTTTTGTTACCTTTTCACGAATTGATAGCCGGCGGTGGAGATGGGAACTATTCTTTGTGTACTTGTGTCATACGTCAGCCTGCTTCGTTGGCAGGTACAGTTGATCGAGGAGATATGACTCTGCTCCAGTAGCCTCAGTCATCGTTTAACTGTCCGTGGTAACATGACCTCCTGTGACGCTTATCTGACGCAATGCTGTAGACTGCACTCTGTCATCGCTGTGTCCTCTGCTTCGCCCCGCGGGGTTTTGCTACAATAAACATAAACGCTGGTGCAGCCACAATCAGCGGCAATCAAATGTTGAATGGTTATACACATGCATAAGGTTCACCACCTGTCCTTTAAACGACTGTGCAATCGTGACTCACCAGCCAAAAACCGTGGCGTGAACTGTACATACACGGGGCTACATGACCACAATGTCACAAAGCCCCTAAATAAATAAATAAATCATCAACAACATCAACGAACTTTCCAGATTAAAGGGCATCGGAATAGCCACATCAGTGGGGAAAGTTTTTTCTCCACTTTCAGAACCAAGGTGATGTCTGGTCTGTTATGTCTTTAAATAGTGCGGTTAGTGGCTACTGTCCTATTCCTATAGAGCTTTCCAGTGTTCTCATGTACTGCCTGAGGGTCATACTTGTAGTAACTTACGGCATTTTCTCACCAGGAATCCACAAACTAGAGTTCTTATTGCCGACGTTGTTGTGACGCCATTGTATAAGGTGCGTTCAAAAAGTAACGAGCCGGAGGCATAATTACGGAAACCGGTATCTTTATGTTAGAAGTATTGGCCCTGGCTGTTGAGGCACACTTCCCACTGTGACACGAGGCGGTGAATGGCTGTCTCATAAAATTCCTTGGGCTGCGATGTGAACCAGTTCCGCACGTACAGCTGGACGTCGGCGTCCGAGGTGAATCGTTGGCCCCGCAGAGCCCTTTTCAGGGGACCAAACATGGCGTAATCATAGGGAGAGAGGTCTGGACTGTATGGAGGGTGGCCGAGAACCTCCCATTTGAATTTCTGCAGGAGTGCCGCGACTGTGTACAGCATCCCAGGGGTATGCACCCCTCGGAGACCATCCCCCCAACATCTGGCTAAATCCCCTAAAATGGCAACCCTTGGAAAGCGGGGCAACATCCATTAATACTGTAAGGACAGCTTGCTACTCCATAAAGCAGCTCAAGCCTTACGTAATCATTACACTCAGCGACATAGTACTAACTGGGCCAATACATTGCTGACAGGAGGGCGTCTGAAGGTATAAGAAGACGTCCTAATGAGGTCAAACTCTCTCTCCATTGTCAGTGCTCCATCAAGACGGCCGAAGCTACGCTGGTGTCAACCGAGGTGAGTCAGTCAATCGTGTTCAGAGTTCCTATTTATGTAACCTGCAACCCACAACTTGTATCACATTATAAACATAATTTCATTCCCTACAAGGGACTCACACAAAGAATATCACAGACCAATAAAACACTTGGTCCACACTCTACACTAGCATTACTGTTATACGCCTCTTTACATCCCAACGCCCTTCCTTATTCCCGTCACGTAAAGACGTGACAGACGGTAAGCCATTAGCGCTAACTCAGGTATCTTTGTGTTTCTCGAGCCGGCTGCCAGCAAGCAGCGCGTGCCACCCGGCTGATACGAGCAGAGTCGATTACATAACAAGCAGTCAGCTGAGCGACTAGTACAGCGACCCTTTGCAGTGGGTCCCATCCCCTCAAACACTACCACATTATTTATAGGAACGCCCCCTAGTTCCAAGCACACCACAACACACTACACTGGTCAGCTTGCCCTGTCAAGGGGAGCTACCCTTCTTTAGGCACAACCTCATAAATTAGTACAGCAACTCTCCCTTTTAGATCCACCCCCAAATAAGGGATCTAATACACTGGTGGAGGCGCCATCCTACGCACAGTAGAACGGGACTCAATCAACGAGCCCTCGTAGGAAAAACGACCCCTTCCGTACCGCAAAAAGCCAAGCAAATAGTGAAAATTTTTTTTCCCAGACAAGAAACACCATTTTTGCTCCAAACCAGCTACATAGGAGAAATTCTTAGTAAAACAACCCCAGTCAAAGTCATTTTTTTTTCTTTTCTCAACACACAAAGGACGATGTATGCGCCCGCACGAAAGGCCATGCTGAGGAACATCCATTGGGAGCGTTCAGAGGAAAAACTCAAGAACCACTCGAACGACATCTCTGTAGACGCATTAGCGCAGCAATTTGCGAAAACGTCTCTCTCAGCACGTACCGCAACACAAGGGCGGGAGTCTACCATGGCCACAGGCCGAAAGACGGATAGACCACCCTCCAGTACAATGCGGGGACACACACACACATGCCACCAATTCCCGGAACCGGCCCGAAAACCTGACAAAACAGCGAACTGGCGAAGACGGGGACATGTCCCTCCCACACCAACACAGAGAACAACGGGGTTACCTACCCCGACACCACGTCAAACAACAGACGAACAAACAACCGGGGGGAACAAGGGAAGACACAGGAGGGAAGAGCGAGCGAGAGCCTACAGACAAACACATTACCGGGACTATAGAGACCCAACTAGACCGACAGAAGGAGCACATGCTCCGGTAAGGGATGAAACCCGCAATCGTCGGCAAAACGAACATGACATTTGGACATCCACGCTACAACATCACGATAGGGCATATAGGTACACTAGGCACACGGACCTGACTAGGCATGCAATGGCTAATTCAGCGCCAGGACCACGAGTGCAAGTGCAGACGTGGACGCATACCGAGACTCACACCCGGTACACGTACAGGACCACACACAGTTGGTAGGGCCATCAGCCCACCCGAGAGAGGACATAAGCGTAGATACGCTGACTCGACAATTTGCGAGGATGTCCCTCTCGCCACGTACTGCCACAGAATGGAAGGAGTTCACCGTGGCCACAGTCAAGAAGACGGCCAGGTTAGGCTCCAACTTACTACAAAATAAACCTAACACAAACACACGTCCTTCAGCCCCGGATCGGGAGGCGATTTTGCCAAACCGAGGGGCAGAGCCTAGAACAATCCCCTCGGAACAAAAGGACGAGAGGGAATCGAAGCTAGGGCCATTAAATACACATGATATAACAGAGGGACAACGGGACGTAACCACGTCATGGGCAGACGACATAGAGCCCGCCCTACAGTATATAAAGCCTACATACACGTACACAGATAGGCTAACACATTGGCAGGAGTCGGCCGTGGCCACAGGCCGAAAAACGGTCAGACTACACGCCACCACATTGCTAGGCCGGACACAAGCCATTAAGCGACCTTTACCGCCAGTTCAAAGGGCAAATTTGCCAGAACAAAGGCGAACACCGGTATTAGGCCCTCAGGGTGCACGATATACGCACGAACATTTTGACCGGGCATTACCACACAGTACACGGGGATTAGGAAAGGTGTTCTCACCTACCCCACAAAACCACGCAGTCAAATATATCCACACTCCCGTAAAATCTACTAGGGCAGCGTCAAGCACAATTAGGCCCTCGAATACAGGTACATTTAAACCTATAGACACGCGCTACGGTGGGAGTAGGCCAAAGCTTACTTTGCTAGAAATTCCGCCGGAAGGTAGCAAAGGAACACCCCAGTGGATTCCAGAGGCCTATAATCTAATAACAGGGCAAAACCCTTCACCTTTCTGAGCACTGAAGCTCGAAAGAGGATAACGACTTCCACCAGGGCCACAGAAATAAACTAACATCGCTAACACCAAAATTATAGGCCACATAAGTTCTTTCACACGGGGGCGATAGGAAAATGGTCCAACAAGTACATAATCAACATGAGATCGCATATTTTTCTTTCTTATTTTATGTATATACAGTGCAATATAGCCAAATTAGAGGGAACAATTCTAAATCCTTCCGGTTTTTTTTTTTTTTTCGGAACCATGGCATTTTCCTCTCAGGCCATCAATGGTTATTGGGCGAAGTGATTAACGCCATAACGTAAAGTCTCTAATATGCTAAGCCAAGTGGAAGCCAAGCAGGCTTCAGGCCGAAAAAGAGATATTTTGAACACAACTTAAGCATAAAATCACAGCATAAAGCTTAAGTGAGTCTTTCTAAGTAGAAATGACTAAACGTTCTATGTTAGGGTTCCACAGTTTGATAGATTCTCCTGTTGCGGGCGAAAGCCGTAAGTGTGGCAGGAATTAAGACTCTAAAACTAACTTCAAAAAATTTGGTGAGGTGTGCTTTAGCCAACTGAAAAGCCCAATTGCACACCGGGACGAGACACTGCCATTGTGGTGAGTTACAATTACTTTGAAGGGCAGGTTTGACTCCCATAGTGCACTGGCTTTGCTCGTGACGTGGATACAGGTATATCAATTACGTCTTGCAATGGCCTTCCTAATGTGTACTAGACAGTGTCGGTAGATTCCCCTGAGACGTAACCAGATTACGGTAGTACTCACGTTACCAAAATGGTAAATATTACACTCAGGTCCCAAGCACCATTTTTTTTTATTTTTTAACATTTTTTATGGTGTTCACGACATAATTTTTAGACATAGGTACACGTAAAGGCGGAAATACTGCCAAAAGGAAAGGAAGTAATCCCACGGGCAGGCGTGAAAAGAGGGCCAAGAAATAGCCCACTGACCGCGCCGGGATACGATCCTAACACTCACCAGAACTGTCCCGGAGACACAACCTTCATGGTGCCGGAAACAATTACTCTGGGTAAAAGGCGGTCTCCAAACCCGCAACCTTCTGAATACCAGGAATATAAGGTTGAGTAGATATCCAGTCCTAGAATAAGGATAATGGGAAAGCTAAGACTAATTGGGACAGTCCCACTAACAGCGGGTCATAAACGAAAAACAATACAATCGCCTCTGGCATCTGGTCACCAAATACGCGACTAGCGGACCAGACACACTCGCGTACAACGCATATGGGATTTCCGAAATGAAATGCCATGGCCTGTGGTTTGGATTCCAAGTAAAACGGAAATCCCCTGGCGCATGAGCTACAAATCAACGGTCATATTAAACCACAAAGTTTTTTTTTTCTACAGCGAGAGAGGCACTGCTAGCAATCATTATAGGCAGCAATCAGGTTCACACACACACACGTGCAGAAAACTAGGACGTGGGCAGAGCATGAAACAAATGAAAGCACACAACATCGTAATTCAACACCGTCGTATCAGCTGTAACATACTCCTCAATGAGCAAGACTGCTCGACGCAGACAAGCGAGCCAAAGCCTACTGGACAGAAATCAACACATCATTCACGCCCGATTTAGAGACCCTATATCTTCCAAAATTACACTACGAGGGGAAATCAAAAACGTACAAACTCTACACAGGTATGCATGCTTCCATATGCGCATTGCACAGCCACGGAAACGTGCCATATTATAAGCGGCACGGAAATGATCACACCAAGTCTTTACAGACAACCGGATTCGAACCCATGACCACACACCACACGCGTACCAAAAACTAACTATCCAATGGTATTTTTGGTACACGGAACACAAGCAAAGACCACACTGGGAAAGCCCCAAGCCCTGTCACACAACGCAAACATAAAACACAGAGAATGACATGAGGTCACGGGTCTGAGTTCCAAAAAAAAAATTAGACACAAAGGAGAACAGATATTCAGGCGTCCAATCATACTGAAATTGGCCCATACAAGTGCATGAACAGGGAATACTACATTTCCTCCCACCAAAAGCCAGACATAAAATTTCGAATTACACCAGGCATAGAGGAATACATTTCACGAACACAGGTAGGAAAATTTCGCAAGACACAGGTCTTAGAGAACAATGGCCACACGACGTCATTACCTAACTAGGGCGAATTGCTACATTAGGCTAGGAATCCAAAACAATGACCACACTTGCATACTTGCAGAATTGCACATACCAATTGCTGACTGCAGACTATTCACACTGCAATACTGCGGTGACGAGACACTATTGCGTATAGCCCGTGACCGTGAAATTACACACACATAACAATTATAACGCCATACATTTTTTTTCTCCACACTGCAAAATCATTTGGCAATGGACAAGACGTGACACAGCGAAACTTATCTTGGGCCTATAGGGCACGGTCTCAAGGGCACGTTGGCAAGCCACGGGCGCCTTCTGCCCACAAAGGCGATACATATTAGGACTTAGCCTCATAACAGACCAACCGTCCGCGTGGTGTAGCGGAACGTAGTCACACACACACACACACGCACTCACCAATTAGGAGCGAACATAGGGACTTTGAGGAAACAGGACCTCCCCTTAATAACTTCTTTTCGCGATTCTATTCCCCAAATAAATCATTACAGATGACTAGCACATGACCAGTCGCGTTACGACCACTGGCCACATCTACACTGCAAATGGCCGACCAGATTAGGTCATGCAGCCCTACTATCCCAAGGCGCGGATAGAAAGCCAACATGGACCAAGGGAGGACGACAGGAGAACAGGCTACCAGCGTACCACCTTACTCCCTTCCCATAACCTTCTCAAGCCTGACATAAACAACGCAAACACATCTACACGACCATAAACAGCTACACTACATTACAAAATACACACTGGGGTTGATGGACTTCATGCGTCTAAAGAGCAGGCAAGCTACGCCTTGAGCCCCGTTGCACCGCCTGAGTATTAGGGGTGGCTCAGCAAACATTAAAGAAGCATAATGCGCCTCTCCAAATGAGAGAGGAGGCCATAGATACATATTAACCATGCTTTAGTACTTAAGCTCTCCCGCATGAAAGGAACATATGGTATTATGCCCCATCCTACACCTATCCGTACATGAAGGCAAAAACTTCATATCCAGACACATGCATGAGTATCCCATCCAATTACCAGGGATTTTAATATCAAACCTGCATGAATTTTCGTATTTTTGCAATCCCGGGAATTACCTCCCCACTCCACTCACTATAGAAGCATCCCAGTGCCACCACCGGTTCTAGGCCACCACTAACGTGGAACCCAAAGGTGCGCAAACCCTTCCTACCATGCTTTAAGCCCACTCAACAAATAACTACCCCCAAATCCTAATAACAGGGTACCTGACATTACAGACCCTACTAACACCTCCATTAAGGTAAAGAAGGCATTATTGCTGGGAAGCTGACATAGCGATGGTAGGCCAGAAGTAGCCTATGTACTTAGAAGATCTGCAACCCCGCTACACTGGAAATATTTCACATTTTACACAGAGGTTGAACCATTCACACAGGTTACGGCACATTTTTTTTCTCTCTTACAAAGGAATCTGATACGAACTGATGGTTGACAACGGTGTAAGCCGACGGTCAGGAGGGACCACACTGGAGCAGAGCTGGGGAAGGCGATGTGGACCCTTACCCCAGTTGGCTCATCAAATTACTGACGACTAGACCAAATAGACGAACCACGTAAGGTCAAAGCATTCGGGACCTGACACGGGCAAACATCGAGATCTAGGGGTGCATATTAGCCCATCCCCCTTGTCGGAGAACGTTACACCCACTATGTGTCACGGTCATCGAAGCCGAGATCTGCAGGGTGACTTTCTGAGGATGGCGGGAGAAATAGCTCACTCAGCGCCGGCCTCGGGAACTATCCCTAGAGACGACCCCATTATGACTAGACTGCTAGTTAAGTTTAAATTTAAGTAGGCAAGGCTTCCATGGCGGGAAGCAAAACTCCTGTGCGTTGGAGCATACTACGGCGGCCCATAGAGGCAAATTTATATATCAATGCGAAAATGCATACTACGGCGGCCCATAGAGGCAACTTTATATATCAATGCGAAAATGCATACTACGGCGGCCCATAGAGGCAACTTTATATATCAATGCGAAAATGCATACTACGGCGGCCCATAGAGGCAAATATCACTGCGAAAGCAGATTGCGACGGCCGATTAAGGCGGAGACAATATTATGCCATTGGACCACACTGTCCAATGCCCACATAAATGGCGACGCAACGGGCAACCAGAGGGCATTAAGAGAGGGGCATTGCGCGCCCCTCACAGGAGCCAAGTGGGCGGCTCACCTACGTCAAATAGGAACAGCACACGGTCATGAACACGAAAGTTACAGCGGGCGAAACGGTTAGCTTAGTGGCACCGTAAGGCGCCTGCGAATAGGTTAGTACTAGTATTAAGACCTAGAATAGATGTCGACAATAGTATTAAAACGGAGGGGACTACGAGGCATTGTTGGGTTCCGGTCCCGACAATGTACTACAAGGGCGCCCCCGCGAGAGAAATCAAGCGGCCAGCCTCCATCTAAATTTTAGTACTTAAGTCATAGTGCCATGTTAAGGTCACTTAGATGTAAGCAAATTTACTGACAGCTGTTGCTATTAATAGCACAGCACATTTCGGCTTTAGAATAAGGTCCACTCGGCATGTAAATACAGAATAGTTTTACAGTTAAGTAATTTTATCAATAAGTTAAATAAGTAAGGTAAGACATAAGGTAACATAAACCTACATTTAAGGCATTTTTTTTAAATATATATAGATCACCGTGGAATATATCGGCACTCGGTGACTTTAAATCCGTTACCGAGGTAAGCCCGACAATACTAGATTAAGATAGGAATAATCAAAGTGGAATATATCGGCACCCGGTAACCACAATTCCGCTACCGGGGTAAGACCAACTACATATTATTTACGGCATTACGGCACCGTATAGGGTAAGCCCGGCCTTGCAGCTAAGTAACATTAATCATGTTTTTTTTCAGTAAAAGACCAGCTTCAACCAGTACTAATATGTTTTTTTTCTAAACCTCGCCATTTTTTTTTCACAGGCATCGTCACCAGATACAGAAAACTGGTGACAGGAATTTCACTGCCATATAGCAGTGGCATATTATTTACAGCATGCCATGATGTGTACTATTTTTTTTATTTTTTTCAACTTGCACTAATCCCGACACACTCGCAAACACTCACCACATTTTTCTTTTTCAGCTACACACTCTAAAATGAATCTGCACAGCAGGACTGGTGCCTGTGGGGTACCAGGCTTACTGGCAGATCAACTCAATTAAAACACATAAAGCGTCAAAATGTGACGCAGATTACGACAATGAGGGCGCAACCGGTTTGTGGCAGTGACTCTCATTGTCAAGTGTGAAAGCATTCACCCACAGAGGATGCTTCACAGGTTAGGTATTAAGCACACATACAAGCGGTACGACCACTATACCGTACCAAGAAGTGGCCGTACAGAATCAGCCGTGAGACGGCAAGAGTACGTACAGACGGGTAGCGTGCACGCGAGGTACCTCATGGAAACTATAATTATAAGGGATTAGCGCGATTAAGTAGACATAAGGTCATTGTAAATTATAATTTTTCAGGATAAACTGTATACCATTATTCCACTAGACATAAGGTCATAGTAATTTATAATTTTTCAGGATAAACTTTCTACAATTATACACTATATATATTTTTGTTTGTTCACCAATATGCCAATGTCCAGCATGTGTATGATTTGTTTTCTTTCATTTTTCCTTCTTCTAACTTCCCCATTTGTCAGGGTGTTCCGTTTTTCCCACACAAATAAATACTTTTGAATATTTCCCTTAAATTATACCCTGGAACACCCATTTTTCTATTTTCTTCTACCTTTCTTATTGCAGGGAGCATTTTTTCCCTAAGATGGGGCGGGCGAAGCAATCATCCGTTCGGCCCTGGGTTTTTCCTCCCTGCACAAATATGTAACACATCACCATCAGAAACCATGTTTTTTTTTTAACTAGCAATATGCCAGCAAATGCAAGGGCAATTTTTTTTTACATATCGAATTTATTTTAATGTTCAATTTTTCTCAAAATGTCAATTTTTTCCCAATGTTAATCAAATCTTTCGCAAATGTCAATTTTTTTTGTTTGTTTTTTCACAATGTCAATGTATACATATATATGCAAATCCCATAACCCTCCCCTCTGAACACGGGCTCACCTCACACCCACACTTCGATACGACGCCACCAGGAGATACGAGAGGGTTTTCCAGGACCACTACGTCAACATCCCAACTTCCAGTTCCGTTCCCGTTCGCGAGGACGCGAACAAATGAAGGAAGACTCTTGTACAGCATCCCAGGGGTATGCACCCCTCGGAGACCATCCCCCCAACATCTGGCTAAATCCCCTAAAATGGCAACCCTTGGAAAGCGGGGCAACATCCATTAATACTGTAAGGACAGCTTGCTACTCCATAAAGCAGCTCAAGCCTTACGTAATCATTACACTCAGCGACATAGTACTAACTGGGCCAATACATTGCTGACAGGAGGGCGTCTGAAGGTATAAGAAGACGTCCTAATGAGGTCAAACTCTCTCTCCATTGTCAGTGCTCCATCAAGACGGCCGAAGCTACGCTGGTGTCAACCGAGGTGAGTCAGTCAATCGTGTTCAGAGTTCCTATTTATGTAACCTGCAACCCACAACTTGTATCACATTATAAACATAATTTCATTCCCTACAAGGGACTCACACAAAGAATATCACAGACCAATAAAACACTTGGTCCACACTCTACACTAGCATTACTGTTATACGCCTCTTTACATCCCAACGCCCTTCCTTATTCCCGTCACGTAAAGACGTGACAGACGGTAAGCCATTAGCGCTAACTCAGGTATCTTTGTGTTTCTCGAGCCGGCTGCCAGCAAGCAGCGCGTGCCACCCGGCTGATACGAGCAGAGTCGATTACATAACAAGCAGTCAGCTGAGCGACTAGTACAGCGACCCTTTGCAGTGGGTCCCATCCCCTCAAACACTACCACATTATTTATAGGAACGCCCCCTAGTTCCAAGCACACCACAACACACTACACTGGTCAGCTTGCCCTGTCAAGGGGAGCTACCCTTCTTTAGGCACAACCTCATAAATTAGTACAGCAACTCTCCCTTTTAGATCCACCCCCAAATAAGGGATCTAAAACAACTGTGTTGGCCGTAGGTGGTCGTGCATTGTCATGGAGCGACCACGGCGGCTATGGCGTTCATTGTCACTCGGCGGTCCTGGGTAATGAGTGCATTAACCAGCTGGACGTTGTCATCGGTAATGCAGGGGGTTGCCCCAGACCGGGCATCGTCGGCTAACGACACCCCTCCTTCCCTGAAGCGCTTGCGCCACGCCTTGACCTTTGCAAGGGACATGCAGTGTTCGCCGTACACTTGTGACATTCGGCGATGAATGTCCGTTCCCCCTACTCCTTCCGCTGTCAGAAACCGAACACCACCTCTTTGCTCTTCGGTTGACGCCTCCATGTCACTGTTTACAATGCGACTGGCAGCGTTGGATGATTGATGCATGCTGCTGCTCGCTTTGTATCGTCCCGTGACGTTCACGCGTGCCCTCTAGTGACGGGCTGTGACCTTCCACGCTCTGGTTGGAACCACACCTCGTTACACATGCCACGATTAGCCGATGTAGTCACCGGTTTGCGCATTCCAGGCTCCGGCTCGTTACGTTTTGAACGCACCTTATATTATAACTTACTAACTTTGTGCAAGGGTGTGGCAGCCACTTATTATATGATCTACGCTACGGTCTCAGTTTGACTGTTGCTCATCCTGCATTTGCCATATTCACAACTGTGCTGTCATTCAAGATGAATTTTCTATAATTTCTAGTTGGATCACCTGGTCTTATACTGCCACCAGACACCCTTTTGTTTCTATGTAAACATGCTCGTACGTTAGGCAACTACACAATTCATCATGGTTGACATAGTTATCTCTAATACAGACAGGTTATCCCATGAATTTCTTTCGACAGTTCAACCTTTCTTGCTGGGTTGGCTGAACATCAGAGCTCAGCATTAGGAGAGATATGTTTCTATCTAATGCCACTACAGCTTGATGCAATTCACTGTCCACTACTCTTCTGTGGATATACAGTATGTCTGTTAATGCTAACTTGCCCATTACACAAGTTCCGGACATCTGCTACACCGCTTCCTTAAGTTCTCGGAAGATAAAATCTGTGCTGGCCATTTTTGGGAATTTCGTGAATATGACTCTAATTTTACGGTTGACATCTCGAGCTCTGTTGTAGTCTATTTAAATACTCCGAAACTTCAAGTTATTTATTTATTTATTTATTTATTTATTTATTTTATTTTATATAGCGTATGGCTTTGTGGCGGGAGTGTCCGAGGACATGTTTGGCTCGCCAGAGGCTGTAGCTACTTCAATGCGGACACCCATGGGGTGAGTTACAAGTTCCGTTCAATTTTAAGTAGTTCCAACTTTCGCTACCAAATGTCACTGACACCTAGTGGTGAACGTTGGAACTTTTATAGAGCGTTTCAATGAAATCTAACACACAATTTATCTTCACACAAGTTTAATTAGTGTTTTTTTTAAACATAAATCTATGACATGGGACCGCCGACTTTAGTTCCCCTCCGAAGGAAGGCATACTGACTGAAGGATTTTAAAGCTCTTAAAAATTCCGACGACTGCGTACGGGTTTGAACCCGCGACATTTGGGCATAGAAACTCAGCATGTTACCGACTACGCCACCAAAGCCGCTTTTTAAGTTAGTATTGGGATGGCATAGGTGTTGATTGTCTTAACCTTATTCAGTGCCGACAAGTTGGGCTCAAGGATGGCTTTACACCGCTGAATGCCTTTCTTTTGTGGTGTTTTCTTCGCAATACGATGGTCGATGCCTTGTGTTTGATATTAACCCAAAGGTTTCATCCCTGGGAGGAGAAAGGGCGAATCTGCAATACGATTACATACAATATTCGCCTATTCAGCTGGGAGGAGACAGGGCTAATCAGCAATAAGATAACATGCACTATTGCCCTTTCTCATCCCAGCTCTTGATATATATATATATTTATTCGTTACGGCCAACTATGGACCACGTTTGACAGTTTTTACATTACATGTTTTGTCTTCACTCTCGGCCAATATCTCTTCATTCTCTCTCCCACTTCCTTCTTCTGTTCCTCAGTGTAAGATCTTGGGATTGTTATTATTATTATTATTATTATTATTATTATTATTATTATTATTATTATTATTATTATTATTATATACCCGCTATTGCGACCAATCGATCACTGCATGGTGTAGTAGCTATGTTATAGTCAGTCACCCCCCAGAGGTCCGGTTTGATTCTCGCCTCTGCCGAGAAATTTATTTCTGAGTACTAGAACGGGATACACACAGCTTCTTAAAGCAGAACTGAGAAGAGCTGGGTTCGATTCCCGCGGCTATCGTGAACGTGGTTTTCGATCTTTTCCAACATTCTCCCAGACAGATACTAAGATGGCACATTACTCATGATGATAATTGTTGTTTTAAGGTCATCTGTCCCAGTATCTTACTCGAAGTCTGGGGTTAATTTGAGCTAGGATTGGTTATAGTTGGTCTTTCGATGCTAGAATGCCTGATCATTCATTAGCACGAAAGTTAAACGTCATGTTGACCATATTGTCTGTTAATTCCAAAAATAATAAAAATTAACTACAGCACAGTTCTTAGGTATGTTGCGCTATATGCAGAGAACATAACGGATGTTAATTTTAGCAACGTGATAGTTTTAAGGTTGGAACTTTCCGTTTCAAATAGTGTGTAAAATTTTTTGTTTAATTTTATACGAAGTATTGGAACATACTAAGTAGAATTCGTTTGATTCGAGTTCCTTCGAAAGGAGGAGTTCTGTTGCTTAGGAATGACTCTCATTTTCACCTCATCCTTGGTTCAGATTCACTTCTTTTCTCCTTATCCTTTGTCCATAATGACACACTGCGAAACTGTAGAGTCGAGGTATTTATGGGAATGGTAATGTCTGCTTCAGTTGACGATGGGCAGTCCGTAATTTGAGCCTAGCAGCCAACAGTCTGCAACTACCATCTGCAGTAAGTTGAGTGGCTGGTGCTTGAAACACGTGCTAACACCGGGGTTTCCAGCCCGTAGACCGAGAGTGAGGTTACATTACAGTGCTTTATAGACGGAGAACATGTTTTTTTTTCTTTCTGTGATTTTACGAATGAGAACAACGGCCATACTTAGTTCATCTACAGACCCAGGAAAGTTAACTAAATTACGAATTCCATATTGAACTAAGCCATGTTCCGAGAACTTAGAAAAAAAATGTTCATGTTAGGTTGCTTGGTTCAAAAAATGTTCATGTTAGGTTGCTTGGTTCCTCAGTTAAGGGGCTGCTACAACGTGGTCATGCAGCCCCGTGTACTTTGGGTGTGTGTAGAATCTGTCTGATACTGATAACCGGTGTTAATTTTGTGATGGCTGTATTAGAGAGTGTTATGTGTAATTCAGGTAAAGACTGCAGACGATCAATTTCAAGTAGTAGTTCTTACTTTTGCTACCGTCAACGACACCTAGCCGTGAAATTGACTACCAGATGCCACAGCAACAAGCACCGGGCGACGAACGTTGGAACTTGGAACGTTAATCAAATCTAACCTAAAAATTTAGCTTCACACAAGTGAAGTTAGTGGAAGGTTCTTTTACATGCCATATATCTATGACATGGGCACGCCGGCGTTACTTCCCCTCCGAAGGAAGGCATACTGAAAAAAAATATTTACCCCTGGAACTTTTAGATCAGACATCTGATTCATCTCTGATTGTAGGATCGTCAGATTTGGATAGCTGCAGTAGTTCAAGAGATACTGTATTACAGTGACCACATTCGTGTAATTTTCCCCCATATTTTACAGTGCTTTATTCCATACCTCTCCAGTCAAATTGTCCACTGGTCGGCTCGGAGTGCTGTGATCCGAATTACTGCCCGGTGCAAGAGAAATATGTTGTGGTGGGGGGGATGAGGTCGGACCGTGACAGTGGCAACCGACAATAGCAAGACTACGGTCGGCTAGTGCAGACAGCTCGGGACAGAGTACTGAGCTCTCACCTGGTGCCCTCACCCGATGGCTACGATTTTATTCCAAGTCTCTTTCCCATTGGCGGCTTCGGTGGCGTGTTTGGTAGCATGCTGAACTTCTATGACCAAGGTTGCGGGTTCAAACCCTGCCGAAGTCGTCGGATTTTTTAACAGCGTTAAAAATCCCTCAGCATGCCTTCCTTCGGAGGGGAAGTAAAGCTGGCGGGCCCATGTCATAGATTTATGGCATGTAAGAGAACCTTCCACTAACTAAACTTGTGTGAAGCAAAATTTGTAGATTAGGTTTGATTAATGCTCTTAAGTCCAACGTTCGTCACCAGGCGCTGGTTGCAATGGGATCTAGTAGTAGCCAAGTTCACAGCTAGGTGTCGTGGATTGTAGCATTTGGTAGCGAAAGTTTGAACTACTTAAAATTATTGTCTGCAGTCCTTACTTGAATTAAAAACAGATAACACACACTAATACTGTCATCACAATTAACACCGGTTATCAGACAGATTCTACACACATCCAAAGTACACGGGGCTACATGACCGCGTTGTCGCAGCCCCTAAACTAAGGAACCAACAAATATTTCCCATTACTAGCCCCAAGTTATTGCAATTGCATACACTACTGCAGACACATATATCAATTTCCAAATACATAGGCAGTTAACATGATCCTTGAAATAAATTATCTGTTGTCTCATGGATAGAACCGACCCGTACTCTATTCACCAAAATCTCCTAGAATGATTCCATGTTCAAATCCCAGTCCCATTTCTTCCATTTTCCCTGGTATATATTAAAATTTTAGATGTTCCCTCGACTTACAAGGTTGCTTACATTTAAAAAACTTAACTAACCTTATAATACGACGAAAGAAGAAAAGTTATAAGTTCAACAAAATACTAAGCTATGAAATGTATCTCATTAATATATAATAAGACATAAACTGAGAATGGGCCTGATAACTAAAATAAATAATTAAAATTGCTGTTAAGCCCTAAAATTTACATAATTCACGAATATAACTCATGTCTCAAAATACTAATTGATCCTTCAAGGGCTGTTGCTGCTATGGTGTTCATGGTGGTATTGGAAATCCGAAATTTTCTACATGTTGTAGTAAAAATAGGAGGTATTGTTCCCATACTGAACATGACCTACTGTATATTCAGTAGGTCGAGAGTAGAAAAATGTCAGTTTGTTTGTATAATTCCATTGTTATCGGAATACAATGCAGTAATCGCAGCTAGTTAATATTTGTATTTAGTCGATGAACGTGCCAACTAAGAAGTGTTTTCTTGTTTTTCAGAAAACTTAAGAAGTTACAATGGGCTGTCAGCTGATCTGTACAAGGCGTCGGATTATGATCGGCTGGCATTGTCATTGCTATCACCGTTGCCCAATGAGCAAGATTTCGCTATCAATGTCTGCACATTATTGTCCAATGAGGGCAAGCACACACTTCGACTGGACAAGTGTCCGCGTCTTGTGGACTTCCTTCTTGCTCACGCGGGTGTTTTCAACCACCGTAAGTAGTGCCCTTCACGTATACTTTTCAACATTTATATTGTGTTTTCTGTTACATAATGTAAATTTTACAATTTCAGCAACTCTTCGGCCTCTCTTCGATGAAATCTACAGCAATGTGCGAAAGCATTCCTTCCGCCAGTTCTGGTTGGACACTGTAGTGGACTGTGATATCAGTGAACTCTCAATTGAACCCAAGTTTGTGAAACGCAGTGCGAAAGAACTGCCGGATTTGTTATCTCTATCAAGTGCGAGTGATGGTGTAGACGTGCAGAAGAATGTTTCCGTCGCGAGTGTAGTGGATTTAGAACCGATGGACGTGGACGTTGTAGAAGAAGTTAATGTATCTAAGGAGGGCGAAGGGATAGAGGAGGAGCAGGAGCGAAAGCTATTCAGTATACAATTTGAAGAGTCGGATCGCGATTTGTTTTGCCTTGGACGTACGCTCGGTACACAGGACTATTTCGGACAGCGTGTACTTCAGATCGCTACCATCTTGCGTAATCTCAGTTTCAGTGAGGAGAATGTGACTGTTCTGGCTCGTAATTCTTGCTTTCTGCGCTTCCTGTTATTGTGTGCCGGTTCACGGTGGAGCTGCCTACACCAGCTGGGACTGGACATGCTAGGTAATGTGGCTGGAGAGGTTTTGGTGGAGGACCCCCTGGCGGATCGTCTGGCTGCTGGACTTGTTGCTACTGTCACGCGTGGTCTGGCATCTCAGGACCGTATGGTAGTTGTGTCCTGCCTTGAAATTCTCAACAAACTGAGCCAGAAGGATGAGAATGAGGATGTGATGCTTCGCTATCTAGACCAGAAGGTAGGTTCTCCTTTCGTTTAATACCTAGCTGTTCAAGTTACTTTTATGAGTTGCATGAAGAGTTATGCAGTTTTCAGGTGGAGCAGAAGCAAGGGAGAATATGAAGTAAAATGTTATGGCGCAAACTCAACGATCCTGTTTTGATCTGCCCACATACATTTCTATTTCCAACGTCTGAATGATCTGATAGCTGCATAGCTCTTCATATTAATGTTGTTGTATGTACGTTTATGATTTCATGGAGTTTTCACGTTAAAAGGAAACCATAAAGATTCTCTGCTACTTACTGGGACGGTGGTTATACTGTACTTGCAGAGGAAGGGCATTAAATGAACGTCATACCCTGCAATACCACAAGTAGATTGTCCAGTATGTGCTGTCAATACTACTCCTTCGATTGTCATTCGGATATTTTTTGCCAGCAAGTTCCCCTTCAATGTGAACTGCTGCATTTTTGCAGAGATTTCAATGTTCACTCACCATTTAGTATGTCGTAAGTCCGAGTTACACGTGACATATGTTTAAACAAATACCGTAATTTCCGAAATCGTTTAGAAAAAAGCATAATTTTCCCAAGTTAAATTTTACTGGAGTAAAAGACATTTCATTCAAAATATGGTACTTAATCTTACGTTAGTCAATAGATTCTCACATTTTCATGACCTTTTCATACTAATAATTTTAAAGTAATCTGCTCACCCAACACATGTTGTTTAAGACAATTTTTTTTTTTAACTCTGTGAAACGGCAAGAAACCGATTCAAGGCATCCAAGGCATTGACTTTTCGGTCAACAACCAGCCCGACAGAGACTTAAGTCCAGAAACAGCTTTTTGAGGGGGGTAACAGCCCTGGAAGGCTCACAAGAAGCTGCCCGTGTGAAGATATTGACGACAGAAATCAAAGACCCAATTATTCCTCTATCAGAAAAAAAGACACCTGGTCACAACTTGCTTTATAGAACTTGGAAATCATTGAACAGGCTGAGGACGGGGGTTTCACGCTGCAAGAACAATCTCAAGAAATGGAACATGCTCGTCAACAATGATGTTCTGCGTCTGCAGCATGTTACAAAATCCAGAACACCTGCTGATCTGCCCCTTGATGGAGGCCCCTTGATGGAGGACAAATGTTCAGAAGACGATCTTATGGTTGCAAATACTAATGCTGTAACTGTTGCTACTTACTGGCAAAATGTAATTTGATTCGGACACGTAAAATAAAAATAAACTATGTGATTTTTTTTAAGGAACTGATTTTTGTTTGTTTAACAAGCTAATATTTTCCCTTTTTGGTGAGACTTAAGAATGTCGTTATAAATGGTTTTTGTTCAACGAATATTAGATTCAGGAACAATAAAATACATGGCTTAGGCATTCACGGCCGTCTGGACCACGGCCTACAAGCCCGAAAAACTTGTACTAAATAATAACATACATGTTTATGATTGTTGATAAATATTTCAAATTACATTCTATTATCTGTTTCATTTCATTTGAGAGGGCACCTTCTGATGAGAAAACAAGAAGTTCCGTGATGAACTAAAGAGCCTACTTTTCTTAAAATTTAAGATTCATGCCAATTATTAATCTATATGAATCTATCTAGAATAATTACGAAATTAAGTTGGTAATATAGAAATTTCGGTAGCACTACAGAACAGGAGACCAAAGGTATAAAAAAAATTAGGTAATGAAATTTGCCGAAGTACCTTTAGTAATGGTATCCGGAGATGTTAAAATAATAGATGTTGACTCGTCCGCTGCCATAAACCCACCCGGCCATCCCAAATAGATACACGACTTATATAGCAGAAATGAAGTCTTTTGTAGCCATCTTGCTTACTATGTCAGGAATGCCAACCCCACGCATTTGGTACTATTTCACATCGGGTATAGAACGAGTAAACAAAAGAGCGTCGATAAAGTAATGTAATGAAAAATTGCGCCAATTGTCAGTGTTTATTTATGTATTTATAATGTTTTACATACAAAAACAGACCTAACCTGGGGCTTACGCCCCAGACCCCCTTGCTTGTGGTACTAGCAGTAATTTTCGACCAGGCAGTACCTAACCTAGTAGCGGACATAAATTATATCTTATTAATGTTTTACATACAAAAACAAACCTAACCTGGGGCTTACGCCCCAGACCCTCTTGCTTGTGGTACTAGCAGTAATTTTCCGCAAGACAGTGCTTAACTTAGTGGAAATTTGTAACAATTTCAAACTTTACGTGTCATATGGTGAATTTTGTATTGGACATGTTGGTAACGTACTCAGATGTTCGTTTTTCGGGTGTCACATGACGTATGACGTAGTGTCCAAGATGGCGTCCATAGTGAAATGAAGACAATGCTAAAAGCATTATTTTCGTAAATAATCAATTAAAAGGAATTATTCCGGTGCAGCAGAGGCAATTGAGAAAGTAAAACGACTCCCAACATCTCCGAGAAAGGTTTGTCAATCATAAATACTATATTTTCAGTAATATATCTTGTTGAAAGTTACGACGGCTTGGTCTCCTGTTCTGTAGTTTTAATGAAATTTCTAATTAGTTTGAAATACTGTACAGTATACCTGGCATAATGTAGCATAATAGAGAATTACAGTTGGCAGCCCTGGTGACTGAATATATTCTTAGTTCCATCTCTTAAGGTACAGAATACAAATTTTGGTTGAAGTCCAATGGATAGCATGGACGTTCATGCAGTTAAACATTGGATCTAACAGAGTGTGTAAAATCATGTTGGCAACAATGACATACATGTATTGGTCAAAAATAATCTGAAATAATATGATCTATTGTTGTGTCAATTTTGAATGAAATCCATTAGTTAGTATAGAAGTTACATGCATTTTAAAATTGGACCTATCAGCAGGCTTAGAATCATGTTGGCAGCACTGGCGTAGGTCTATATTAGTTACGCCAAATTAATCTAGAATGCCATGTACTATACATGTGCAAAGTTTATAGAGCTATTGGCTTGCATACTTTCTGATATATTGATATTAGGGTAACAAAAATAGACAGTATTTATTAACAGTTGGCAGCTCTGGTTACTCTTAAGAATCGGCATAGTCATATCTGTTATGGTACACATAGCACACACGAAATTTGATTGAAATCCAAATGACAGTATAGAAGTTACATCTATTTAAAGTTGGACCTCTCAGGAGGCTTAGAATCATTTTGGTAGCACTGACATATGTAAGTTACTCCAAATTAAGATAGAATGTCAGGTAGTGCATAGTTTAAAGCTGTCGGCTTGCATACTTTCTGATATATGGGTATTAGGATTTAAAAAATTGAGAGCATTTATTAACAGTTGGCATTCCCGGTGGGTCTTAAGAATACGCTCAGTCATATCTGTTTATGTACACACAACACATACGAAATTTGGTTGATATCCAATTGATAGTGTAGAAGTTATATGCATTTAAAATTTGGACCTATCAGCAGGCTTATAATAATATTGGCAACACTGCCATGTATTGCCTCCTGGAAATTAAACTGCAATATTATTATCTATACGTGTGCCAATTTTGAAATAGCTCCCATTCATACCTTCCAAGATATCCAAAATGGAGCTCAAATTTCAATTGCGATTTTTCAGCAGTTGGTAGCACTGACATCATTTTCAAATATGTCCGTGAGATATTCAGATATAGATCTTTACTCCTACCAAATTTTGTTTTGATTGCTGCAGCCATTTAGGAGTTGATAAGGGGACACACACACACAGCCAGACAGACCCTTGGAATATTCACAGCCTATGTTTCCATCTCAGTGGAACATGTGATTTAATCAACCCTCATGAGAAGATTCTGGAAAGCCCCCAGCCGTTCATAAAATAAAATCTGAGCGTGTGTACTAGACGTGGAAAATACACTGTTTTAACGGTCAGGTTATAATGAAATTCTCAAGTTAGGGATGAAACTCATCATGGTAATTGTACACTTTTCTCTTCACACTGATTATAATTTGCTACTGTAAAATCAATCATGCATCAAACACAATCATGTTGCGATGTGAACTAGACAAGTGTTTTACAAATTAAGCAAGCTGAACTGGGGCTTCACTGACCTGCAGCACCATGTTCATAACGAACGCTTCAGAACTGCACCCTAGTTTATATTTTGGGAACGATGAACTGCTAGCTATTGGGTCGTTTAAAATAACAACCATAATAATTATCAACACGTATTTATAATGAAGGAACATCGGTTTATGGGTTTTAGATTGCATGCTTCATGTTTCTTCATCCCTATGACTTGGGACACCGACCCCAATCCTAGATCCAAAATATTAGTTATACACAGTACTACAGAGTGATCCATATAAACCTGAACCATTTTAATGAGTCATAACATTTGAACAAATAATGGAACACATGCACAACTTTGAAAGATGATAGTACACAGTTGGGAGATTGCATACATACATACATAAGAAAAAGTCCGGCGAGGTTAGATCAGGCCACATTATTTTGGAGATTATTCAGTCACCAAAGAAACTGGTTTCAAGTTGCATGAAAGCGTTAGTAGTATGACACGTTGCTCCATCTTGTTGAAAATAACCTTCTGTCAGTTCGACAAAAAAAAAATGTGCACCTGATCTAATCTCGCCGGACTTTTCCTTATGTACAGTATGTATGCAATCTCCCAATTGTGTATTATCATCTCCCAAAGTTGCACATGTGTCCATTATTTGTTCAAATGATATGAAGCATTTAAATGGTTCAGGTTTATATGGATCGCTCTGTACTTTCACAACAGTTAAACAGGTTATCAGAAAAAGTTAATAAATAAAGTAAATTGGGACTAATTTAATGACCATTCTGTTCCTAGCCTCTAAATGAAGTAATAACAATGAAGACGTAGCTTCTTCACATATAAATTGGGTGGGCCACAAGGGAAACATCTGTTCATAAATGCCCTCTTTTCCTCATTTGTACCACGCAGCGTGTCCGTGCGCGTTTAAGGCAGACCGCGATTGAGATGGGGGGAGCTGCAGGAAGAGCGACGCTGACAGTGGCCATAATGAGTGTGGTTTGCTACACACACATCTACTGTCATCATATAACCAATGTTGTTGTATTGAAAAGTGGACTTTATCTTATAGATCTTGAACTCAATACGGATGGTGATTATGGTTAAAGTCATAGATATACAGAATCAGTGGTTATCGGACAAAATTCTAGCAATGTGAAATTCTAAACTTGCAACAATAAAACATGGTATACCACAGGGCTCTGCGTTAGGTCCATTACTCCTACTATAATAACTTGCCTGATATTTTAGATAATGAATAGCTGAAAACTGTACTAAACACTGATGCTATTTCTATTTTAAGAAGAGGTGAGAATTCTAGAATACTACAACAAAATATTACAGATATTATCCATAATCTAGAAATGTACTTAGAAGCTCCCTATCTAAAGCCCAACATTAAAAAGACTCATATTCATTTTAGGAAGTATACTCGGAATCTTCCACAAATTAATCTACGTATTACACGTAACCGACAGTAAATAGGGAACACCAATAAATAATCTTTTCTTGGAATGACAATGGAAACAGATCTGAGTTGGAAAAGGCACCAAACCAATCTAATTCGTTAATGTTTCTGTAATAAGTATTCTTGGGTGTACCGGTTATTGGCCTACAGCACTCAAAGCCTGGTGAAAGGGCTGCCTTCTAAGTATCCAGGCCTATTGATTTTCTGTCAGGGTTTTCCCTTGACCTTTGAAGTTCCCACATCTCTCCACAAGACAGTGGGGGGATCCTGACCTCTTTACCCTGGTCAACTGGGCTGCCCCTTCCGCCATACCCAAGACCATCTTCTCCACCGTTCCTACCGTTGAGGACTTCAGGGTTCTGGGTTGCTTCTTAGTCTGGTTCTTCATCTTTGGCCTGGCCGGCAAGGGGGGCTCTACTGCTGGCATAGCCCAAAGGATCATTAGACCTCGCAAGCACTCCCACCATGTCAAGGTTATGCAATTCCTAGGAAATGAATGTCAACACCGCTTGTTCTAAAATTCTCAGTTTACAATTCCTGGTGGTTTAGTAGGAGATTAATATGCATGAAATAATTCAAACTTTCTGTACTGGCTTATGTTATGTATGAGAACAGTTTGTGTGTACTCTATTTTACTGTTACGCAGTATGTAGAACAAGCATTCATGACCTTTTGCTGCATTGTGTAATAGGGCCAGACTAATGAAAACAACATTCTCATTGATGATAATTTGGGTATTACAGTCCTATTATTTCACTACTAATTTCATTTCAGATATACTGCATACATATAAGGGGATTAATTTCAAGGTTATATACTATAGCCAGTGATGTTGTACCTCTTTCTAGGTGTATGATCAGGTGTGTTCGTACTTAACACTGCATGATATAATGCTGCTCATCTATACTTTGGAGTGTTTATACTCCCTATCCTCTCTGGGTGAGCGAGCGTGTAACTGCATCGTGAGGGTTCATGGCGCCATAGACACCCTCGTGTCTCTCATCACTGTCGAGGTGAGTACTGATATCTTCTCTGTTGTCATGTTTAGAAATAGTATTAAGAGTGTCAGATAATTTGAGTCACAAACACTTCTGTGAGGACACATACTTGTGGTTTGTTATGTCCCATTAAACCTCAACTGGGTTGCTAACAGTTATCTGAAAACATTGACTAAAGCAATTTCTTGTAAATGATTATAAGAAACAAAAACAGTTTTAGCAGTTATTCTCGAGCATATACTCTGTACGCTTGCTGAAAGGGATAGACATTTGACAGGAAATTCCACGTCAGTCATCACCCCTCTCCTGCTTGACTAATCCATGTTCGCATAGTTGATGTTATAATACTCTGTGTTGCAATACTACAGCCCACGTGCTTCAGTGCCTGGTCAACTGTAACTTTGGCTTTTACGGTTTGGCAACCTCATTCTCAGACCACATGGCGAGACGAGAACTGTCAATCACATTCACCCAGTCAGTTGGCTCGGACCCTCAGCATAAAATTTGAGCATGAATTGAATAACACAGTTTGATTAACATTGCTGGATGAAAGAAAGAGTTCCAGCACTCTACTTTCCCATGTAAAATCTTGCTTGTATTATAAATACAGTTACATGAGCCGGCTCCTTGGTGTTGGAATAGCGCGCCTTCCTCTTACCTGGACGACCTGGGTTGTATTTCCGGCTCAGTCAGTGATTTTAGAAACTGATGTGAGGGCTGGAATGGGGTTAACTCAGCCTTGTGAGGACAGTTGAGTAGCTGTCCGACAGTAAGGCAGCTCCAAGATTTATGGCCGAGTGGATCCGATGTGCTGACCATATGTGTTACCCCACAATCTGTGTGCTGAATGGCTGGACAGCTCTTTCTATTGTTATTATTATTATTATTTATTTATTTATTTATTTACTACGCCCACATTGGAGCACTTAAATCAATCCATATACACTACAGTATTTACAATATTAGTTGTAATGGCTTCTCAACTTCCTCTTCTCCTTCCAGAGCTTCTTTAATCTCTCCGACCTGGCCGCCCTCTCTTCATTTGTAATGGTGTACTGTTTTCGTTTGACTGTTTTTAATTTCAATCTTGTATCCCTACTTCTCAGAACCCTCTTCTCTTTCCTCTCTGCAATTTGTTTCATTGTAATATTTAGCTCGTCTAAATCATTCTGGACCTCAACGAACCAGTTGTTCTTGGTTTTACTTTTCCAAAAGAAATTGAATAATTGTTTCATTAGTCTGGTGTCTGGTAGTCTTACTATGTGGCTGAAAAAGGCAATTCTCCTTTTTCGCATTGTATCCACAATTGATTCATTTTCCCGATAGACTATTTCATTAGGTAGCAGTCTCCATTGTCCATTTACTTGATGTTTTTATTGATGATTGTCCTGATGATCCTTCTGTCTATTTTTTGGATTTTATCTGTTGTTGCTTTGGTATTCATCTTAAACAGGGTTTCACTTGCATAAGTTGCTTCAGGTTTAATTACTGAACCATAATGTTTGAATTTGGCGTTCGTCGAGAGAGATTTCTTCTTATAAGTTGACCATGTGACTCGTGCTTGTCTCAGTTTTGTTGTTCTGTACTCTATTGCGGCTTTCTCATTTAGGTTCCAAGTTATAGTTTCCCCAAGATACTTGAACTTTTTTACAACCTTAATTTGTTTGTTATCATTTAGTTGAAGGACAGGGGTGTCCACCTCGAAGGTTGGCATAATCTCTGTCTTTTCAAATGAAATTTGTAATCCCACTTTTGCTGTAATGTTTTCCAGTTGTTCAATTTGGACTTTAGTCTCTTCCACATCATTTGCCAGTAGTGCAAGATCGTCTGCAAATGCCAGGCAGTTTAGTTTAATATTTCTACCAATCTTGATGTTTGGTTGGCATTTCTTTCTCCATTCTCTCATGACCTTCTCCAGTACACAATTAAACAAAATAGGTGAGAGACCATCCCCCTGCCGAAGGCCGGTTGTGATTGTAAATGGTTTTGACAATTCTCTAAATTTAACTTTTGCTTTAGTATTCTTGAGTCATTCCAATAAGGTTGATCAATTTCCTGTGAACACCAAATTCTTGAAGAGTATTCAGTAATGACTTCCGATGAATACTGTCATAAGCTTTTTTGAAGTCAACAAAAGTGATGACTAGGTTCTTACTTCGAGCTCTGTGATGCTTCATAATCCACTTAAGACCGATGATTTGATCTGGACAACTTCTGCCTGGCCGAAATCCTCCTTGGTACTCTCCAAGTTCTTGGTCCAGTTGTTCCTGTATTCTTGAGTGAAGAATTTTTGAAAAGATCTTATATGTGACATCAACAAGGGATATTCCTCTATAATTATTGGGATCTGACCTATCACCTTTCTTGTGTAGGGGGTGGATTATTGCTGTGTTCCATTCCTCAGGCATTTTTTCAGAGTTCCATTTGTCAATAATACGTTTATGTAAGTTTCAGAGAGTTTGATCATTTGCATTCTTCCATAATTCTGCAACCAACTGATTTTCTCCTGCTGCTTTATAGTTCTTGAGCAAGTTAACGGCTTTGATCACGTCCTCATATGTTGGTGGAAAACCTTTTCTAGTGGTGTTTTGTTTTTAGGTTTGGGGTCAAACTCCAGATTTTCTCTTGAGTCTTCGCAGTTGAGTAATTTTTTTGAAGTAGACTGCCAAGATATTTGCATTGTCATGGTTGTTATGTGCCATTTTCCCATTTTCATTTCTCAGCATAAGTGTAGGTGGGGTATACTTAGACTGATACTGTTTAAACGTCTTGTAATAATCCCTTGTTTTATGTTGCTTGAATGATTCATCTATTGTTCTGAGCATTTCATTCTGGTGATTCCTTTTAATTCTTCGAATTTCTTTAGCTGCTTGTCTTCTAGCATTAGTTAGTTCTGTTCCGGATTCGTCGGTTTTTCTTTGTTGATCATTTAACCATGCTTTGTGCCTCATTTGAATTGCCTTATCGCACTCCTCGTTCCACCAAGCATGTTTCTTTCTCCTTTTAATGGGAGCAAGTTCTTCAGCTACTGATTTCAATTTATTAATTATCACCTCTAAGTCATCACTTAGTTGTGTTCTAGATCTCTCAAAGTATACTTTATTGTTTATTAAATAAGCGGGGTCATAATTTTTCTTCGTATTGGATTGGGCAGGCTTACGCTTTCTCTTAGGTGTTAGCTTTATTTTTATTTTGGATATGTAATGATCTGAATCAATGTCCACTCCACGGAGAACTTTGACATTATTATTATTGTTATTTAAAAAAAAAAATACTATACAAAGTGTATGTATCAGTCAAGAAATTAACAGGCACTGGACAAGCCAAGAATAAGTAAAAGAAAATCAAATTATTGTCAAAGTTTGCTATCGTATGTTACTGGGTGTTCATATTCAATTCGAAAGGGCCCACTACATACAAAGAGAGAACTAAATGATGAGAATCAAAGTGCCCAGAAACAAAATATATAACCTAAAGGTCTTAGAAGGAGGGAAAAGGGACACTAAAGGTTGAAACAAGAAGCTATCAAACCTTGTGACTTTGAAAATTATTTATCACCCATCATCTGTCATGTTAAAAGAGTTTCTCATCACAGCTCATTGAACTGCTTCCTCTGTCTAACATAAAGTGCTTTTCAGTCTGTCAACACAGTTGTGCCCAATTAGATTAGGCAGGGAACACAAATATTTAAACACCCTAACCTGAAAGAAATATTACAGGAGTTACATGGGGTACTTAATTAGATGACATGTTTCGATTGTCATGTGATCATCAGTAAGACTAGCCCTAGTTGAAATACCATAGGCTATTTTTTTATTTTTTTCATTTAATGCTTGGAAGGACATTCGCAGTAAAAAATCTCTATAATTAAAGTAAGGATTAGATGCAACAGATGATTCAATTCTGCTTTGTCTGTTCATATTACTACACTTTGAGTCTTTGGTGTGTGTATAATGTGAAAGAATTTTTGGATTATTTAAGATTTGTTCTCATACATATTCAAGTTATGTATCTCAGTGAATTTTGTGGTTTTTCTGCAGGCCCAGAGTTACGGTCCTAAGGCCTGCATTCTCATGCGTGTAGTGGAGACTGTATCTGGGACACCATCCGGTTGTGTAACTACAACGACAACAACTACTACTACGTCAGCTATGTCGAATTTGCCTGCACCCAGTTCAACGTCATTGCCTACCCCTCCAAGACCTGTTACGCCGATTACACCTCAGCGGCAGATGACACCGCAAAGTAAGCCACCCATTCTTGTTTCTTTACTGTGTCTGACTTTGTGTGTGGTGGTCATTCAAATTAGTATTGCTGAATATTGATTTTTAGATGACCGTAGGAGAAGTCCTGAAAAGGAAGTTACTATTTGTATAAAATAGATACATAATATGTTTTCAGTAGGAACCCATGATTGTTATAATTCGTAACTCATAATTCGTCATATCGTAACTCCAGTACTCCTCTGATAATAATCTGTAATTAATATCTATTGATTAATTCATTAATACATGCCACTAAGTAACATAATATGCTTCATATTATAGTATTCATTAATACATGCCACTAAATAACATACACTTCATATTATTGTCTGAAATTTACCAACCATGGTAGCTACATCTGCTATGGGTACAGATTCCTCCGAACTCTGTAGATGAGTAGTTTTGAAACCTGCCAGCAGCTGTCATTGAAATTGTTTCTCATCTTCAGCTCCAGGCCAATGCTGGGATAGTATCTTCCAATAGACCATGACCAATTTCTTCCAACTCCTTGATCAGTTTCATTCATCTTCTCTCTTTAACTACTCGGATGAGGTTGCATCAAGAAGGACATACGGCTGTAGAATCTACTGGCTACATAGAAATTCATCGCATCTCCTCCCCATAGAAATAGGATTAATGAATAGAAATACATTATAGTCCGAAATTTGAGAATCATATCTTGAGTACATTGAATGTTAGCAAAGAAGAACATTGATAAAATAAGCAGCAGAACAGGTGTTGTATGTGTAGACCAGAGTTCGTCAAGTGTGCCAGCACATGAGTCAACAGTGCCGACTAAAGAAGACTCTCCCCCAAACCATTCCTTCCTGCTCAGTATTGCCATGTCTACTTCACTTGGAGAATTCATCATGAATTCTTACCTCAAGACTGAATCCATACCTTTTAGAAACTCATTCAAATCCTCTGGTGTGTCGGCTAAGATGACTATGTCATCAGCAAATTTCAGAGTTGTAATTAACTTATTTCTCTTTGAATCTTTACTCCTACTTTAAATTTTTCTCCAATTTCCTTCTTTGATTGTTCAATTTTCATAGATTGAAAAGTATGGGTGAAAAGTTGCAGCCTTGCGGTACATCTTTCTGAATACCAGCTTCTCTCTTATGTCTTTTTGCTTGAATAACTGCTGTCTGGTTTCTGTATAGATTGTAGAGCACCCTCCTATCCCTGTATATTAATCCAATCATTTTCAAAATGTCAAACAACTTACTCCAATCAAGGTTATCAAAAGCCCTTTCTAAGTCAACAAATGCTATGAACGTTCTCTTATCCTTCCTTATTCTAGCTTCCAAAATCAGCCTAAGACTTGACAGCTTCCCTTGTTCCCACGTTTCTCCTGAAGCCAAACCGGTCTTGACTCAACTCTGTTTCTATCTGTCTTTCCATCCTCTTGTAAATTATTTTAGTCAGGATCTTTGAAGCATGAGTGATCAAGCTGATTGTACGGTAATCTTCACATCTTCAAGATTAATTGGAGGATTATCCATTTCACAAGGTCCGTATTGACGTGTACAATAACGATTCTAATGGGTTGAGGGGGTCTCCGCCCAATCAATACAATACCCCCTCAACCCATTAGAATCGTTATCTTCACATCTGTCAGCTCCAGTTTTCGTTGGTGTAGGGATGATAACATTCTCCTTTAAATCGGAGGGTACCTCACCTGTCTTGTAAATCCTACACACCAAGTGAAATAACCTGATCAGACCTTCATCACCTATACAGCATAGCAACTCAATCGGTATATCATCTATGCCTGGTGCTTTGTTCCTGCTTGAGTCTTCCAATGCTCTGTCAAATTCTGATCTCAATATTAAATCTACTTTCTCATCCGTTTCCTCTTCCCTTTCCATTACAGGATTCTCAATCTCCTTTCTCTTATACAATCACTCTGTGTAAGCTTTCCATCTCTCAACCTTTTGTTCTCTATCTGCTAAGAGGTTTTCCATCTGAGTCCTTAATCTTCCTTTTCCCAAAAGAACTCTTAATCCTTCGATAAGCTGTAACTACCTTTCCTTATTTCAGGCAATTTTCTATACCTGCACATTTCTCTTTCAACCATTCTTCTTTTGCTTCCTTGCAGTTCTTGTTAACCTCATTTCTCAGACATCTGTATTCTGCTTTTCCCCTTTCATCTCTTACATTCTTGTGCTTCCGCCTTTTGTATTAATTCTAGTATATCCTGCGTGATCCACGGTTTTGTACCTATTCTTTCTGTGCCGCCGGGTGTTATGAATAGCCACCACCTACTACGCACACAGACTATATAGAGACGAAGGGAACAAGGAGCCTCGACCCCGGGAGCAAAGACCGTCAGAGCCAACAGGCCGATCCGGACCTTTAGGGTCCGAAGGTCGGGATAAGACAGCCGGATGATGATCCCACATCCCGATGGACGGAGGAATGCTCCCACATGTGTGCAGCATGGAGACTGGCACTCAGAGATTCGTGAATCCTTAACTGTGTCGAGTATAATCAGAAGACGAAAAAGATGGAGATTAACTACGGAATGAGAACACGTTTCATGTAAAGGTCGGAAACCAAAGAAAGGAACAAGTTGAATAAAAGGGAATATCAAATCACATATAAGAACTCTAGGGGGCGGGGGACGAGGGACGGATGAAATGGAATATGGGGATGATTTCTAGGGCTGAAGTAAAATATAAATTATCAACACAAATACAATCAAAAAAATATAAAAGATTTAGGGAGAGAAGAGAGGAGAGATGCCCTAAGGCAGTGGCCCAGTAGAGGGTTGGAGATCGTCCGATGAACAATATAATTTAAAAGGGGCAGTTAAGCATTACAAGAAATTAACAATAACTGGATAGTACTTTCATTCCACCTCAGGCTACTTCACGGATTTAGTCAGAAGACATACTCTAGGAAACTTATGAGGTCATACATCCCCACAAACTGTCTATCCAACCACCCTTAATACCAACGTATGTCACTTCAGAAACAGCAACCCAACCAAGAAACGACTCGAAAATAAACAAACTTCACAAGGAACACTACAATGACAACAAACCGAAATTCACCAAAGAACATGACATGACCTGACATACCAAACCCTTTAAAGAAATATAGAACAGTTCAACGTTAATCACGAGTATAGAAAGAATTACAAGAAACGACCAAATAAAATTAAACAACAAATCAAAATAACTTCATTAACTTCTAGAGTAAATCTTCTTCACGAACGAAGTACGAGATTCGATTAACTAACGGGAAGTAAGGTGCGTACCGGGTTCAGTCTCCGGATATTGGAAAACGAGACACATATCACCCCATGAAAGATTAATTGATACACCTCATTTAATAACGTAGAAAGGTCACCCCCTCATTCTTAACTGGATCCAAAACAAAACGCAAGAGAACTAATACAATAATGACCCAGTGTCCAGTCAAGACCGACATTAATTAATAAGATTTACCCTCCCGCAATAATATCAAATAGTCCAGAAATGTAATTAAGAAGGAAATATATTTCTTGCACAAACACAAATGTTGTCTGTCCTGTGCCAAGGGCATTCCGAGGGCACTTTGACAGACAATCCATAATTTAAAAAAAAACAACCCACAACATAAATAAAATTGATGTGCATTCAGACCCAAGGAAAATTGAAACCCGAAGGCTATCTGAGGGTATAAAGAACGACACACCTACCACGAAGGGTAACCACCCCCAAAATCAAATCCCAAGACAACTAAAACACTAGGGAAACCAACTCTTAAAGGCCCCTAAAACCTTGTAGGGAATTGAGAGTTGGTAGGAAACACATTTCCAAAACATAATTATGTTTCGCGGCACATCAAAAGCGCAAATCAAAAGAGCAAAGAAAACACGTCGAAAAAATAATAAGGAAAACATACAGAAACCAAAATAACGAACATGAAACCCTTAAAACAATTAACCCCATTAAAACAAGCAATGCAATTCCTCACTATGTGTGTATATATATATATATATATAATTATATATATTTTAAAAGGAGAAACAAGATAAAAAGGACAACTTAATCAACATAAAGCTTGGACGATCCCCACTCTTAGTCTACATTTGAATAGATGAGTTGGATTTTCACATAAGAAACGTTAACACTGAAAAGGGGAGGACATACAGAAGACTCATTTTTACTTCATATAGGTCATATCAACATATAAACAGAGAAACAGCAGGACTTATCGGGGTCCACATGAGACGTTCTGGAAGATCACACATTTAAATTACGTAATTGACACATTTCCAATTGGCTTCTCGGCAAGGGACCAAAAGTGAACATCGAAACACGACCCAGAGTGGTTTAATCACAGCAAATTAATTTAATATTCCGTATCGAAACATATTAAGTAGATCGAATTTACATCTGGTCTTTATGGCTCCCAGTTCTCATTTCTTTTGCTCAACAATTCAACATTATTAAACAAGAGTTTAGTGCTTTTCAGTAGGTCAATACGAATGTACCCAAAAGAGCTGGGTTATGCCCTAATCCTGAAATAAATTACATGAGATTAATAAATACAAAATTCGAAATCAACATTATTATTGTTAGCCTGTGTTCCTTTGATTGCGATGACATTTTCTTAACGGGCGTATTTTATGTTTCAAGTTATTGCCGGTTAATACAATCGCTAAGTACGAACTCAAGGAATAACCGGTAGATGGAAGTAGCGTCTATATTTAACGTCTTTTTATGATTCTAGAAGTTGTAATGGGTCACTTTCTTTCCTACCAATGTTTTCTTCTGTAGATTTAGTTATTTCATTCTTCAAAAGTGCTTATTCATCTGCAATTGAGCTTCGGTTGCGTAGTCGGTAGCATGCTGAGCTTCTATGCCCAAGATAGCGGGTTTAAACCCGGCCAAAGCCGTTTGATTTTTTAAGAGCGTTAAAAATCCCTCAGTATGCCTTCCTTCGGAGGGGAAGTAAAGCCAGCGGTCCCATGTCATAGATTTATGGCATGTTAAAGAACCTTCCACTAATTGCACCTGTGTGAAGCTAAATTGAATAGGTTAAGAATGTAAACAACGCTCTTAGGTTTCTACGTTCGTTGCCAAGAGCCGACTGCGGTGGCGTCTAGCAGTTAAGTTCTGAACTTGACCTAGTAGTCGTTGACGGTGGCGCTTGGCAGAAAAAATAGGAACTATTTGAAAAATTCTAAGTTGCAGTACTTAAAATTAAAAAACAAATACATACACTAATACAGTCATCACAATTAACACCGGTTATCAGACAGATTCTACACACACCCAAAGTACATGGGGCTACATGACCGTGTTGTCGCAGCCCCTAAACTTAAGAACCAACCATCTGCAATTGAGGCTTGTTCAGGGTTTTGCATTAGTCCTTCCTTTATACTCATCTTGAATAGTTTGTTCACGTCCTTCTCTTTCAGTCTCTATATTGCCCATCATTTTGGCTTTTGACTTTTCTTCAATTTCTTCAACTTAAGTCTGCATTTCATAACAATCAGATTGTGGTCAGAGTTTATGTCAGCACCGGGATACGTTTTGCAATCCAAAATCTGGTTTCGAAATCTCTGCTTGACCATAATGAAGTCAATTTGGTAACGCCCTGTATCTCCTGGTCTTATCCATGTGTACGAGTCTATTCTTCTATTGTGGTTATTGAATAAGGTGTTAGCTATGACCAACTCATGCTCGGTGCAGAATTCCATCAGCCTGCTTCCTCGATCATTCCTTTCACCTAATCCGAATTCTGCTACTATCTTCGCTACTCTTCCTTTAGCTACCACAGCATTTCAATCTCCCATTACTATAACAATTTCATCAACCTTAACATACCTCAGAACTTCATCTATTTCTTCGTAGACCTTTTCAACATCTTCATCATCAGCTTGACTGGTGGGCATATAGGCCTTGACTTGTACCACTGTGGTGCACTTTGGTTTTGTATTGATTTTTGCTACAATAATCCGTTCACCATACTGCTTATAATATTCTACTCGCTGTCCAAGTTTCCTAGTCGATCTGAGACCAAACCCTGCTTGGCTATTGTTTGATTTAGTGCCCATGATCCTATAGTCTCCTGACCAATAGGCCTGTTCTTCCTGCCAGTGCATTTCACTATTCCCAACCAAATCCAACCTCAACCTATCCATTTCCTGTTCTAAGTTTTCTAACCTTCCACTGCCTATCAGACTTCTAACATTCCACGCTCCAATCCGTAGAATATCAGATTTCCTCTTTGTAACTTTTGTGATGTTAACCCCCTCTCGAGTAGTCCCCACCTGGAGATCCAAACGGGAGACTAGTTTACCTCCGGATTAAAATTTTACAAGAAAGGAGGCCATCATCACATGTAATTATGCATAGAGAGGTGGATATCTTCGGGAAGAGCAATACGGATATAGTTTCCCGTTGCTTTCAGCCGTGCAGCAGAATGCAGAGTAGTCACTACTGTCGGCGCAGAAATTATGTGCACTCGAGTTTGGAGATAAATAGCAAAACAAACGAAAGGCCTACAGGAAAACAAGTAACATCACCTTTTTCCTTGTTTATTTCTGCGTTGATTGATGATAAAGGTAGTTATTAGAAACTTATTTTAATATCCTTTATGGCAGGTGTAACGTAAAAAGTACTTTTTTTTTTTGCGAGGTTCGAGCGAAGTGTCGACTTAAGAGATTCACAACTTTTACCTCAGTTGTGCTACAGCACCGAACTTTGGGTATGTGTTAAGTCAGATATGTTTTCTGTGTATATGTGAAGTTTCAAAATTTGATCTCCAACACAAACAACAAAACAATCAATTATGTGAAAGACTCGTATTTCAGAACTGGACTCCCGCAGAAGTTTGTTCTTGGGTGCTTTGTAATCCACATATAATAAGCGTTTGCGATATATAACTACCCGTAATGTAATTAAATGGGTTTAGTTTATTGTTTAGTTTTATTGGTGACTGTTGTTGGCAGGCGAGTTCCGCAGGAAAGTTCATGCGCTGTTGCCGCATTCACTGCCTGGTTAGTGCTCTCTTGGCACAGAGCATGTTAAAGTTAAATGTATTTCGTTTTCACATTTCCCATCAGCTTTTCTCAAAAGGGCTTTGGACCTTCAACGGCAGCTTTAAAAATGTGTCTTTTTATTTTTTTGTTTTCTCATTTTTTAATTTATTTTTATTTTCTATTTATAATTTCATAAAATATACAGTATTTACATGACGAACATCTTGGAAAATTATCAGGTATCGTTATCTGATTGAATGTGATCATCCAAAGTAAAATGTTGTGTGACCTCATCCTCACTCTCTGAGGAGCTGTTCATGTCAATTATTAGGGGTTTGACTTGAGGTATTTCTTGACACAGATGATCTTTATCCCAGTAGTAATCTTCAATTTTTATAGCGTGCCCGATACATTTCTCCCATAACTCAGCTGGTACCGATGCTAGGGCCTCGTCACAGAGATCTCTCAGCACCTTCTCAATGTTTCTTTTCTGTTCCGCATTTGCCCGGTTTACTTTAGCCACTGTATTTTTTACATTGGCCCATATCAACTCAATTGCGTTAAGTTCATAACGGGCAACTGGTAACCATACCAATTCCACATCAGGTCGTAATTCCTTCGTAACTTGGTCCAATTTTCTTTCTGGCGTTTTAAAGTGAGGTATGGCGTGTTGGATGAGCGCGGATTTTGTTAGAGCCTTGAAGTTATCTGCTTCTTCAGGGAGGAGAATATTTCTTTTAACTATCCATGATATGATGGCCTTCAACCAGCTCTTCGTTGGATTTTTGTATCGGGGTCCAGTATCGTGTGATATGGAGCCTAATCAATAACAATAATTGCGGACTTGTTTGTAATTATGGTTAAAACCCTCCGAACCATTTATCAAAATGAATAGAGTTCATCTCCTGATGATAGTCGTCCGTCCCCTTTTTTCCAACAAAACACAAACCTGCACCTTGTAAGAAGCCATTCTCACTTCCTATATGTAGAATTATAGTCTGTTGACCGGCGCCGGAAGGAACTTTGAAGCCACCTCGCCAACCAAACACTTCTTGAAGCTGCCCTTCATATTGGTAGTAATTTGAAAATTCACAGTTCAGTGCTTCAATAAAGTTTTCTTGCCAAGCGAATTGCATTGAATGGTTTTGGTCGCACCTAGTGATGTAAAATGTCTAGGCATTTATAAGTTGGGGCAAATGTCCAGGATAAATGCCCGGGCAAATGCCCAAAACCCATAAATGCCCAGGCATTTTGGGCATTTACCTCTTTTAAAATCATATTCATAATGCAACGCTTATATAAATATTGTTTTAGTCATATATGTATCTACATATATGTATTCTATAATATATTTATCCGTATAAACAAGAGTTGAGGCTAAAATAGGCTGCGGAAGTTGTTGTTGGAATTCACTGAAAGAACTTGATTTTGATTCTGAGGCTGAGCTTGTGCTTGGTACTGCAGATTTGTTGTTGAAATCATCCACTTCAATTAGTAAAGGTTCATAAGGGGGTTTTCTTTCGAAAAGGTTTTTAAACCACTGTAATTGTACCTAACTGAAGCACTTTTTTTTAAAGATCCTGAGGGCACTTAAAACACTTCTTTATGTGATTTTCCATTTTGTTACAATGTGACTGTTAATAGTCCTTATTACAATATTTAAAAGATACTCCTTTCAAATTAAAAAAGTTCCAAATAGGTCCTTTTTTCCTAAGAATTTTGTAATGATTTAATCTAACACTTAAAAATATAAATAGCCTAAGAAAGAAGTGAGGTTATCTCAGACTCAACCATTCAACAGACAGCGGGTTCAAACCCGGCTGAAGCCGTCGGATTTTTTAAGTGCGTTGAAAGTCCCTCAGTTTGCCTTCCTTCGGAGGGGAAGTAAAGCCGGCGGTCCCATGTCATAGATTTATGGCATGTTAAAGAACCTTCCACTAATTACACCTGTGTGAAGCTAAATTGTATAGGTTAGGAATCTAAACAACGCTCTTAGATTCCTACATTCGTTGCCAAGAGCCGACTGTGGTGGCATCTAGTAGCTAAGTTCTGAACTAGGCCTAGTAGTCGTTGACGGTGGCGTTTGGCGACAAAAGTAGGAACTATTTGAAAATTTCAAAGTTGCAGTCCTTACTTGAATTAAAAAACAGATACACACACTAATACAGCCATCACAATTAACACCGGTTATCAGACAGATTCTACAAACACCCAAAGTACACGGGGCTACATGACCGCATAGTCGCAGCCCCTAAACTGAACAACCAACCAACCAACCAGACAGCTCTACTTCACAACTAACTGGGCTGGGCTGCTGGTGGTAGAATGCCTCGCCAATCTCAAGGCTGCAACCACTCTACCCCCATTCCAAGATCATAGCACAATGGCTGCCCAGGGCCTAGCCCATCCACCCTCCTCCCAAAGCCACTATTCACACCATAATCAAACTCCTGCCTAATTTTCCTAAATATAAATGAGTAGGCCTGCCGGCCTAACTTAGTAATACAATGTTTAATTCAAACCAGATATACATAATTCCCATTTAGATGTTATTGACAACATTTACACAGGATAGTTAAATTATTTTTAGCAATATTCAGGCATTACTAGTTTCTCCATGAACTGTACCTTTGATTAATGGTTTTTATTATGTTCTAGATGCTCTATAGAGCATCCAGCGTTAAGAAAAGACTGTGGGTCTTATGGGCTTTTACTTTTAACGGAAATCCCCCCCCATACTGGTTTTGTTACCTCATCTTTTGTCATGAATGAACTCTGAACATATATATTTTTCATCATAATAGCTTCCTACAATTATCTGCCAATTGATTACCTTTGTTATTGGATACAAGTATCGTTCATATTACGTCTTAATAATTTAAAGATTTTCGAGGTTAGCACGCTGGAAAGAAGAGCCTCGTCCTGTGCTGCATGCTCACCCGGAGTGGAGCACGTGCTCAGTTCCGCCGGCAACATAAGTTCTGAAGCACTATCCGTCATTGGTGTTATTGTTGTGTGTCCATTTTATTTTCTGTTCGATCGAATCAGGGCTGCCGACCCGCTATATCCCGAATGCAAGTTCAAAGCTCCGCGCCCCTAACCGCACGGCTAACTCACTACAATATTACAAATATTAATCTAAACAAAACAACAACAACAAGAATAAAATTGAAAGAAACTAAATTATAGCTTAACTAATAAAAAAAAGGTGATGATCAACAGTATTGCTGACGTAAAAATTGTTAACATCGTCAGCATACAGTACATCCGAGAAGGAAGGAAGGGTTGTGCTCTCGGCATCTGTCAATCAGTAATGCGTCATATTACAACGAAATGAATGTCGTTATTATTTGGTTCTCTTCGCGTACGGTATCCTTATTACTGGTCCAATCCGTTAACACCAGCAAAACTGCTCCTTCTTGGGCGTGTTCTATTTCAGGTAGCTGCTGGGGTTGTGTTGTCTCGCTAACTTATGAAAGGACAGTACTCGAAGCGGTAAACATAACGTATGACGTTAGCGCTACCTCTGCCTAGAGTTAGCAACACTGTCGCCATAAGGCTCCACAGTCTTTTCTAAACGCTGGATGCTCGATAGTAACAATCACAAGTAGTAAAAAGTAAAAAAAAAAAGAAGTTTTCTTCTATGCCCAGATTTTGGGCGCTTAAAACTGCTTTGGGCTAATGCCTGGGCAAATAACCATTTATAGATGTCCTGCCCACTGGGCATTTGCCTGGCCCACATCACTAGTCGCACCAGGCTTCGTGTAAAAGATTTTGTAGCCTTCATTTCGGAGTCGTCGCATTCTTCTGAGAATTGTGTGTCGCGTTGTAGCAATGGAGTCGATTCCATCAAAATTGGCTTCTTATTCAATTTTCTTAACCGAAATCCAATGTATAAGGTGCGTTCAAAAGTAACGAGCCGGAGGCTGTATTGCGCAAACCAGTGACGACATCGGCTAATCGTGGCGTATGTAACAAGGTGTGGCTCCGACCAGAGCGTGAAAGGTCACAGCCCGTCGCTAGAGGGCACGCGTGCATGTCATGTGACGATACAAAGTGAGCTGCAGCATGCATCAATCGTCCAACCAACACCAAGACAGTAGGCCATTCGACATGCTTCCTGGTGTGGTTGATGACTGTGGGGCACCCATTGGGCACACACTGTCCGCAAGTGCAGTCGTTCTTTCATGATGGTGTGCACACTTTCGACGCTCAATCCGACCACGGCGGCTATTGGCGTTCACTGTCACTCGGCGGTCCTGGGTAATGAGTGCATCAACCAGCTGGACGTTGTCATCGGTAATGCAGGGGGGTGCCGTAGACCGGGCATCATCGGCTAACGACACCTGTCCTTCCCTGAAGCGCTTGTGCCACGCCTTGACCCTTGCAAGGGACATGCAGTGTTCGCCGTACACTTGTGACACCCTACTCCTTGCGCTGTCAGAAACCGAACAACACCTCTTTGCTCTTTGTTTGACGCCTCCATGTCACTATTTGCAATGCGACTGGCAGCGTTGGACGATTGATGCATGCTGCTGCTCGCTTTGTATCGTCAAGTGACGTGCACACGTGCCCTCTAGCGACGGGCTGTGACCATCCACACTCTGGTCGGAACCACACCTCATTACACACGCCACGATTAGCCGATGTAGTCACCGGTTTGCGCATTCCAGCCTCCGGCTCGTTACTTTTGGAACGCACCTTATACTTAACTACTTCTCAAAGTTTAGTATTCGACATTTTCGGAAAGTCTGTTCAACACTCCTCCAATTTAGTTTTCAGTTTTACGATAGTTGAAAAAAAAAAAAAAAAAAAAAAAATGTCTAAATAAAAACTATGAATAGATCTACATATAACTCCAATTGTCAATTGGGCAATGTGAATGGACGGTCACACTGCCGATAATCTTTTCCTCTTGGCTGGTCCTGGATTTTCATCCCTCACATTCTCAACATTCACCTTTTTAACCGAGCAAACGGACACTCCAAGACATCAGCAACTTGCTGGAGCACCGGATAGATATCGTTTATCGCCAATTTTCTCGCCCTCCAACTTGAAGAAACAAATAACACTCAATACAATAGTAATCTTGCACTCCGTAAACTGGATTCTAGGAGGCATTGTGAAGGTATCTATTCCACAATATCCTGAGTGTAACTGGAAACTACACAGTAAGACAATGTCAGAGATACTAAGATAAGCAGTGACTCACTGATGTGTGTAAATACTTCCTTTTTAACACATAGTAAGGGCAGAGTTGAACAGTAGATGTTAAAACTGGCAAAGAATGTGATCCTTCTGTTATTCAAGGCCACTCATCCAATGATGACAAAATATCTCTTTGATATAATTCATTTAATTTTATTCTTTTATTTTGTACTAGCTAAATAGTCAGTTTGTTTGAATTAATTTGCTTCATTTACTTAACACTAATAAAATAATTGTTATGAACAGACATGCTACAATATAATATCATATAATCAGGGTTGATACGCGACCGGGAAAATCGGGAAAAGTCAGGGATTTTTGTTGTGGTCAGGGAAAACCTGGAAAACCGGGAAAAGTCAGGGAATTTTGTAAAAAAAAAAGAGAGAGAGAGAAAGAAGAAGAAAAATAAAGAAAAAAAGAATTATTACTGTTTGACAGTTATTTTTTGGTTGGTGTATACCAGGGTGTCTACCGGTAACGAAAGTAACGAAAAAGTAGCTAATTTTACAAACGGGTAACGAAAAGTAGCTAAATTTTATGTCTTGATAGTTGGAGGAAATGAAAATTCGCTGAGGTCGGTTTAAATCATTTAAACCCGCGCCTCTAGGCTCACAGATTGTGATGAAGCGAGTTTCATGCAAGCGGCGCCGATTGCGTCGGCTTCCCCGTGCACGACCTCAAGGAAATGCTGAGGATACATTCAGTCGTACTGTATACATCGGTTCAACGTACATTGTCGGCATCAAGAAGAGAGTTTAATTTTGTGTGAAATGTTTTTCTGTATTATTCGGAAACCTGACTTTTTGCTAGACTTTTATTCGCGATAACTTCCAAAACTCAACAGAAACCTCTCATTTCTGATATTTGAGAGGCGTGCAGAAGGACGCGGACCATTGAGACCTAAGTCGAGACCTTTAGCACATGTCGAACTAGATGGAGCACCGACCATCCAATGACTACACTTTTCGAGTAAAGGTTGTAGAATAAATTTTAATATCAAAACAAGGCATAGCAAAGGGAAAACGAGGGGTGCATGAAATGGTAAGATGAGGGGTGAAGGGGCTGTAATAAATAGTACACATGATTATAAAACAGTAAACAATAAAATGTAAGACACACACAATAAAGATCTATAAAAGAGAAGATGCTGACGAAGAGGAGGTGCCTAAGTCACTGGAGATCGTTCAGTAGAGGGGCATAAATTAACAATAGTGTTAATAGTACGTTTCGTTCCACCACAGGCTGATTGCAAGAAAGTAGTCAGACGAATCATTCTGAAAAGTACATGAGAACGTGTATCCCAAGAACCGTCTATCCGTCCACCCTTATATTAAACTGTATGTCACAACAACTATCCAAAGGAACAAACCCATACAATAACAACGACCCTTAAATGTCACGTCAAGAAACACAAATTAATACATGACTTCCATAACGACAACACTTCACAAAGCATGACGTGACGTGACATACAAATCCCACAGAGAAACATAGATCGGTTCAATAAAATAAAACAAGCAACTCCCAAATGAAGATAAAACAAAGCGATTTCATGGGCTGGTAGAATAAAACTTCTCTCGAACGAAAGCACGAGATTCAGATACCTTACTTAAGAGGACATGAGCGCCAATTACTGTCCCGGACACAAGCAAGAAGCACGCATATCTCCGTTCGAAAGAATAACTGATATACTGTACCTCAATTAATAAACGTAATGGGATCACGCGTTGCTTGCTGACTGAAAGCCATAACAAAACAGAACAGAACTAATCATGACCCTCGGCCTTCAGTCAAATTCCCACTTAAACGTATGACATAAACCCACCCTTATAAATAAGTCTAGAACCGTGATTGTAAATGAAACATATTTCTGACACATACATGGTAGTGTCTGCCAGTCTCCAAGGATAAAAGAAAACCTAAACGGCCATCCTAGGAGTTGCACAAATGCAGACACTGAAAATAAAACCCTTAAAACATAAAATAAAACTTGGTGTGCGTTCCGACCATACAGAAGAAAATCGAAGGCAATTGAACGAACACACCCACCCTCGTCAGGACACAAACCGCGAAACTAACCTCAAGATACCAGTCCCTAAAGGTCCTCGAAAAATCCCATACTTTTACAACTGGTAAGAAACATCTCTCAGAAATACAATCACGTTTCATGACACCAAAAATCGGAAGAACACGCGCACAAAATAAAACTCTACAAGATAAATAAAATAAAACGACAACAACAAGAACCCATTTAAATTAATAAACAAGCAATTCGATTCTCCACTACGTACGTATATATAACGAATAACTAGGGACCAAAATAAACATCAAATAACCTCAAAGAAAAACATGAGCGATGTCCAGTTTAACCCTACCTTTTGCAAGTTAAATAAAGGGACCTTTTAACACTGAAACTGGGGAAAAACATTGATAATAATCTTCTTCAAACCACTATAGACCTCGTGCGCATGGCGATATTTTACCTGCTGGCGCTCCTAGCGGCAACTCGCTCAGAACATCCATGTGGTGAGTGTGTGAACTGGCTTGTGCGGGAGAATCAAATGTGATGGTGAAGGAAGCGATTTAAAGCTGAAATATCGTCGTCCATAGAGGTTCACGTGGGCTTTCAGAAGATTCGGTGGGATACATCGTATTTTAGAGCTTCTACGTTAAAGAAAGGCAAACAGCTCAATGAAAGTAATCATATATTTAAGGTGGAGGGACGATTGGGAGAAGAAATATCCAGATTCTGTTTCAGAGAAACGAGCATTAATCAACCGCTTTATGCTTATATTTACCTTTCTTTTTGGGCCTCAAATCATATGTATATTTAGACTATTAATTTTAAACATAACTTTATTATATTTATTTCCCGTATCCATTGCCGTTGTAAATTATTTTTTCATTAATTAATGGTAGTCTTAAAAAAAACAGATCGATTGCAACAGGAACATTCAGTCAGCCGAGTGTGAATGCAAAGCAGGCCTTTCCAAATGCTGCAAGAACATTGCTGCGCTTTGCATTTATGTTAATACCGAGAGAGATTCTTCGAAGACTTCCTTCCTGCAACAATGCGAGAAACCTAAGAATGTTATCGCGGAATATTCTAAAGGTGAACAGTTAGGAGAAATGTTCAAGGATAGATTAAATAAGCGGACAGTTTGTAGCGTGTCGGATTAGAAACATTCACCAAAACTGAACTATACGAGAAAATTAAAAATATAGACTGTGCTTTTACAAGAATTTTGAAGGCCGAGTGTGAGCGTGAATCCATAATTATCTCCCTTTCTATTGTTGAAGCTATCGTGGATGATGCTGTAGAACAGAGCGAAACAAGACTTTTACTTCAGTGTCTTCAGCAATTAGACCATCGTAATAAACTGTTTAGAAGCTATGGAATAAATTACTTGCCAAGTGGCAAGCTATCACTAGTGCCAAAACATTATGAGTCCATGTTGCCAAGTGACGTCCTGAATTTTTATTTTGACAACATGAAAGTCACAAAATCGCAGAAGGATGCTATTGCGATTGAGACTAGGGCTCAATCTAAGAATCCTGCTTGGTTCCATAAAAGAAAATTACGCATATTGGCCAGCCAGAGCGTACACAAGATCATGACACTGCAGAGTGGAGATTTTAATAAACTGGCATCTCAGCTTCTTATTTCTAAAGACATAAACAGTCCTGCAGTGAGATACGGAAGAGATAATGAGCAGAGGGCACTTCAGGATTTCTGTTTATCGTCCCAATGTTGCGTGTCACAGCTGGGTTTGTTTATAAAAGAGGAGCAACCCTGGCTCTGCTGCAGCCCGGATGGGATAGTGCTAGGTCAGGAATGCCTTTCTCTTTTGGAGATTAAGTGCCTTACTCGTGTCGGGAAAAGCCTGTGGTTGATGACAACACTTGTAATGTTCCAAATTTGTATATTAACATTTATGGTGATATCAAGTTAAAGGAAACTCATGTATATTACACCCAGGTACAGGCATCATTGTATATTTTGAACCTCAACTTCTGTGACTTGTTTGTATATTCTCCAAAGAAAAGTGTGAAAGTGAGTGTCTCCAGAAATGAAGAATTCCTTTCAAATATTATTCCCACAGTAGAGATGTTTTATTTCGAACATTATTACCTCCCGATAATTTTCAAGCGTTATACATGGTTATCATTCTCATGCTGGGTTTTACCACTATTCGGACATTGGAAGCATTATATAATTTCTACTCGAGTTAGAAATATAAAAAACGGTGAATTAGATTGCTGTAATCATGTACAATTCAATAATTATATAATCATGTCTAAGTTAAGGACATGCCTAAAATATATCAGTCGTCCAATTTAATGATAGGAGGACTGAAATTCACTAAGACACCTATGAGATGAACAATCTTGTCTAAATGAGGTACCAAATCCATAGTAACTCAGTTGCTTAATATTTTATAAACCTTCATTCTATGTATGGCTCTTTCAACATGAATTCTGAAAGATGCTATATCATATGTTGATTCTACTTCCTCAGCTGAAAACTGTGGATTAACCCTTTATAGGTCCTTGGGATACTATCTCCCACCATGTATTTATAGAACTGTGTTAGGGAGAGAATCTTCCCACCCCTTTCATTTCAAGCAGTTCCACATGCATCCACCACATGCATCCACAAGCTAGCTGCAGAGAAATATTGAAAACCCATGAATTTGATGTATAGCCTACTGTCATCAGAAACCAAAGGTGGGAAACATATATCCCAGTGGTCTCCACAGTGCACGTGTTCGCTTTGAGTGAAAAAAAAAATGCATTGTTTTACAGAAGAAGGTGTTTTTTATTGAAGATAAGAGATTTGTAAACGTTGGTATATAACTGAAATACAATGTTAATAATGGTTTAGGTCACTTGGGTAAATATATTTCAGCTAGAATGGGAATAATTTTCCTTCTCAGGGTGTTTGCCATAGAATAGAAGATTTTTAAAATTAGTTTTCTGTGTTTTTAGTAAATACTATTTAGAAATTATTGAATTATATTCAAATATACTAACTTTTATCATTCCATAATCACTTTTATATTTTTTGTGCATTTTCGGCAAAGATGATAAGTCACTGACCTTGTGTTGCGTGGGAGTTACTTTTTTAAAATTATAGAGCATGATGGGTATTTTTATATATTATATCCTGTTAAATAAACCTCATTATTCAGTGATAAATACAGTGTCATCATAACTTGGAGGTGGGAGATTATTACCCCATTGCTCATTTAAGAAAACATACTGTCGGGTGTGGGCAGTGGGATAATAATTTCCCACCCCATATTTCATAAAATAGAATCCACACCCATAAAATAGTTGCATATTCCTACTCATCTATCACTCCCAATTACAAATGTGCAAAAAAACAAACAAAATACAAAAAAAAAACAGTTTTTTGCCCTTGTTGTTGTTGTTGTTTGAGTCTTCAGTCTTTTGACTGGTTTGATGCAGCTCTCCATGCCTCCCTGTCCTGAGCTAATCGTTTCATCTCTACATAGCTCCGACACCCTACATCCGAGGCAATCTGTTTAACATATTCTAACCTTGGTCTACCCCTACAGTTCTTGTCCTCGACCCTTCCTTCCATAACTAAGCTTGCTATTCCTGGGTGTCTTAGTATGTGTCCTACCAACCTATCTCTTCTCTTCATTAGCAGTCGCCAGAAACATCTCTCCTCTCCCACTCGTCTTAATACCTCTTTGTTTGTAACCCTATCTACCCATCTGATCTTCATCATTCTCCTGTAACACCACATTTCAAATGCTTCAATTCTCCTCTTTTCTGCTGCACCAATAGTCCAAGTTTCACTTCCATAGAGCGCCACGCTCCAGACAAAGGCTTTCAAAAATGACTTCCTAATACCTAAATCTATATTCGATGTCAGCAGATTCCTTTTTTGTAGAAATGCTTTCTTTGCCTGAGCCAACCTACATTTTATATCCTCTTTGCTTCGTCCATCACTGGTTATTCTGCTTCCTAAGTAACAGAAGTCTCCTACTTCCTTCAGCTTTTCACCTGCCAATTTGATCTCCATAGAGGTTTCTGATTTATTTCGGCTGCATTCCAGTATTTTTGTTTTACATTTATTAATTTTCATCATGAATTCTTTCCGTAAGACGGAGTCCATACCATTCAAAAACTCATTCAAATCCTCAGGCTTGTCTGCCAAGATGACGATGTCATCAGCAAATCTCAGAGTTGAAATGATTTCTCCTTGAATTTTCACTCCCACTTGAAATTTTTCTCTAATTTCCTTCATGGCTTGTTCAATGTAAAGATTGAAAAGTATGGGTGATAAGTTGCAGCCTTGCCTTACACCTTTCTGAATACCAGCTTCTCTCTCATGTCCTTCAACTCGAATGACTGCTGTCTGGTTTCTGTACAGATTGTATATCACCCTCCTATCCCTGTACTTTATTCCAATCGATTTTAAAATGTCAAACAATTTAGTCCAATCAACGTTATCAAAAGCCTTTTCTAAGTCTACAAAAGCCATGAACATTCTCTTATCTTTCCTTATTCTACCTTCCAAAATCAGCGTAAGACTTAGTACAGCTTCCCTTGTTCCTACATTTCTCCTGAAACCAAACTGGTCTTCACCCAACTCCGTTTCTATCTGGCTTTCAACCCTCTTGTAAATTATTCTAGACAGGATCTTTGAAGCATGAGTAATCAAGCTGATTGTACGGTAATCTTCACATCTGTCAGCTCCCACTTTCTTTGGTATAGGGTTGATTACATTCTTCTTGAAATCAGGGGGTACCACCTGCCTCATAAATCCTACACACCAAGTGAAATAACCTGATCAGACCTTCATTATCTATGCAGCTTAGCAACTCAATCGGTATATCATCTATGCCTGGTGCTTTGTTCCTGCTTAAGTCTTCCAAAGCTCTATCAAATTCTGATCTCAATATTAAATCTCCTTTCGCATCCTCATCAATTTCCTCCTCCCTTTCCATTACATGATTCTCAATCTCCTTTCCCTTATACAAACTCTCTATGTAAGCTTTCCATCTCTCAACCTTTTCTTCCCTATCTGTTAGAGGCTTTCCATTTGTGTCCTTAATATTACAGCACTTAGTCTTCTTTTCCCCAAAAGTATTCTTAATCCTTCGATAAGCTGTGTCTACTTTTCCTAATTTCAGACAATTTTCTATACCTGCACATTTGTCTTTCAACCATTCTTCTTTCGCTTCCTTGCACTTCTTGTTAACCTCATTTCTCAGACGTCTGTATTCTGCTTTCCCCTTTTCATCTCTTACATTCTTGTGTTTCCGCCTTTCATCCATCAATTCTAGTATATCCTGAGTGATCCACGGTTTTCTACCTATTCTTTCTTTCCTATCAATGTTTTCTTCTGCGGATTTTGTTATTTCATTCTTCAAAAGTGCCCATTCGTCTGCAATTGAAGTTTGTTTAGGGGTTTTCATTAGTCCTTCCTTTATACTCTTCTTGAATCTTTCGTTTACATCCTTCTCTTTCAGTCTGTCTATTGCCCACCTTTTTGGCTTTTGACTTTTCTTCAGTTTCTTCAACTTTAATCTGCATTTCATTACAACCAGATTGTGGTCAGAGTTTATGTCAGCACCAGGATATGTTTTACAATCCAAAATCTGGTTTCGAAACCTCTGCTTGACCATAATGAAGTCAATTTGGTAACGCCCTGTATCTCCTGGTCTCATCCATGTGTATATTCTTCTATTGTGGTTATTGAATAAGGTGTTAGCTATGACCAATTCATGCTCGGTGCAGAATTCTACCAGGCTGCTTCCTCGATCATTCCTTTCACCTAATCCGAAATCTCCTACTATCTTCCCTTCTCTCCCTTTTCCTACCACAGCATTCCAATCTCCCATTACTATAACATTTTCATCACCCTTGATATACCTCAGAATTTCGTCTATTTCTTCGTAGACCTTTTCAACATCCTCATCATCAGCTTGACTGGTAGGCATATAGACTTGTACCACTGTGGTGCAGGTAGGTTTAGTATTGATTTTTGCTACAATAATCCGTTCACTATATTGCTCATAATATTCCACCCGCTGTCCAAGTTTCCTACTCAATATGAGGCCAACCCCTGCTTGGCCATTGTTTGATTTAGTGCTAATGACCCTATAGTCTCCTGACCAAAAGTCCTGTTCTTCCTGCCAGCGCATTTCACTAATCCCAACCAAATCCAACCTCAACCTATCCATTTCCCTTTCTAAGTTTTCTAACCTTCCACTTCCTAGCAGACTTCTAACATTCCACGCTCCGATCCGTAGAATGTCAGATTTCCTCTTTGTCACTTCTGTGATGTTAACCGCTATAAAGGGTTAAATGCAATAGGTGGCATTACTATTACTGCGTTCTTATTTTCAATGCACGTTTTTATCTGTGGGAAATCTTTATCACACATAACAAGATCTCCTGCTTGAATATGATTTACAGTAGTATACCGGAATGTACGGTAATGTAGCTGCCAGTCGCTCTTCCACCATAACATTTAGAAATATATATAACCTGATGGAGTAATGGCAACCAGAAATTTTACAGTGAATGCATTTTTGTAATGAGAGTACATTAAAATTCTTTGACGAAAACTTTGCGGTCTTTCACAGTATACTTCAGTACAATCTATAATGCACGTGCAATTTTCAAAATTACGTATAAAGGAATTTGGCATAGTACATTTAATAGTGGATCGTTGTGGCCAGAATATCCATTCCTTAGTTTTCTCAAAAAGAGTGTAAATTTAAAGGCAGCAGAAGCCGTAGTGTAAAAGAAGATTGACTTCCCTGACGCAATTTTGTAGCGACTGACAGTTCCTGCATTGTATTTTTTACTTTTTCATTGGCCATTGGCTGCATTAAAACTATTATTATTAATATCCGTCTGTGTGCTCGCGTCATTGAATGAACCATACTCCATCACACTTCCTTCATCCCCGTCATTTTCATGCCTCATTTTTCGCTTCTTGTATCTCGCAGTTACTCGACTGCCCTCTCGTTGCTGGTGCTGATCCGATAAATGTGGCTTCATGTAGAGCCTCGGTATGTAACCGGGACTGTCAGGAACTCTTGTCGGTGTTCCGCTTATAAAATGCCGAATACAAATACGTGAATTATATGTAGGATGCCATGGTTTACCATCACTCGTGTCCCGTTTTAAAGCCACAGTCCAAGCGTTCCTTCTATGAATGTGCTGTTTATTGTTTGGGAATGCGAAGAACTTTGTCCCTGGCGGACAATTTCTGTAGGAGTACTTACATCCATCCACAGAACAATTTGTATTACTCTTTGTAGAACTATCTTCCATCTCGAACTTTAATTCGCACCTCAACAAACTCATCCTGGTAATCACGTTGCTTCACTTCACTGACAAGGCGCCACATGGACTATTCGAACGACTTGCCGCCAGAGCGCAGCAACATCCATGCGCACGAGGTCTATTATACAGAGTTACAAATGATCATTTCCTCTTAGCTGATAGCCTCGAGACGTTCTAGAAGACCTCCGATGATTATATTATTTTATCATAATTTCATATTTCAAGAATTCTCTACTATGAGACAAAGCCGGAATCTCGCGGTTTCTCCCCAACATTTATAGCTTCGTAAATATTTTTATAATGTAGCCTACATCACGGAACATTTTATTAGAATTGCTGGCAGTAGTGGTCATATCGTCGGACCATCTTTTTTCTCCCCGTCATAACAATTTAGGTCTGATAACAATCGCCGAAGTCGCGTTCCTTAGTCTAAGATGGTTTCTCCATCTCGGGCGCTTTCCTTTTCAAAACGTGCCGAAATTATGATCTCTCAAGATGTCCTCTAGTGACCGCAAGATGGAAATAGCGTCGAACAGATCTTAAAATTGTACCGTATCAATATTGACCTCTAAATTTGGATATCTCAAATTGATGTCCAGAAATAATGCGAAATGATATAGTTTCGAAAAAAAATCGCAAAAATGCTCCGAAATACATAGACGACGGTATATTTTAAAAAAAATACCCGTCTCGTAAATTTGCGACATCCAGTTCGGTTAATTCGAAACTCCGTTACATGTCTGTTTTCCCTTCGAACTTTGGTTCCTTTGTATATATAATCCAACCGGTTATCTCGAAAACTTGTATAATTTTAATTCCTCTTGTATTATTCGTGCAATCCTCTCTGAATAATTCGTAATATCCGATACATACTTCGAACGTTCATCCTCCAAAATCACATCCTCAATACGGCCGGCTGGCCGCACGACTTTCCTGCGGGAATCTCGTCAAACGGACCGAAATCAACGGCAGTTGCGTAAAAGTCATAAAACCCGTGCCCAGTCGTGAACTTGTGTCCACGAGGACTCCGGGAATCCTGTCAAAGGTGGTTGGGCACCCATCACGAAACATACCGAACCCTACTCCCCACTTTTCCCATTACCGAATACTGAAAAGTGTACGGGGAGCGAGAAGTGCATCAACCCAGTTAGAAATAACAGACTACGTAGCATCGCGATACTCATTTCTTCTCGTGATCCACCGTGAACTTCCATCTACAGCATAGGGACAGCGGGAATCACGGCGCCGACCATACAACATGTCCATAACTGCTCGTGAATTTTAACCATGCCCAACCTCGAGCTTGCCTCTGCCATTCTGCCAGGACAGTTAGACAGGCAGACAATCGTGGAACGGCCGGATGCGGAACGATTGTATAATATCGCGTTCTCAGTGTCCAACCGCGAGGACAACGTGAATCTCGTAAAACGACCGACAGCGGCAGCGATTGCGATACATCGCGATATTTCTTTGCATTCGATGAAGAGTACAACTGGATTCTTGTCAAACGGACGGCAAGCGGCGCCGATTGCGTAATAATACTATATTTTTCCGTGCCCGACCTCAAGGACGATAGAAATCTCGTCGAACGACTAAAGTTGACACCGATTATGTAAATCGCGATTTTTCTCCTGTTCGATTGTGAAAACTACAAATCGCGTCAAACGGCTGATACCAGCGCCGATCGTGTAACGTCTTGATATTTCTCCGTACTTGACTGCGAAGACATGATTCGGTGACGATCACGAACGTCGCATATATTTCGTGATCTTCCGCGGGGACAAAGGATATCTCCCGTAACGGCCAAGATCAGAGCAACTTCTTGGTAATCATAACTTCTTGTACACAAGACGGCATATTAACTGAAAAAACTCATTTGATATTAAATATCTAATGTTAGAATAAAATGTATCAGTTGACAGTTTCTAGATACTTTTATTGTGATTGACTAAAAAGTAAGAATTTGTGATTGATTGCTTTCTTCAGTTATTTTTTTAAAATTGATGATAGCAAATTAACATTTATTGTAAAAATAATGTGTTCCTGTTCTTATCGTAATACACGTTATTTATTACAGTAAGGATTTTTTTTGTTATTTGTTTTTATACTTTTAAAGAAACGCGTTAACTTATACAGAGAGCTACATATAAGTCCGGTTTATATAGTGAAACATTGCTCGGATATTTTTTAAATCACTATTATCTACTACAACATTTCTCCTCGTGTCTAAGAATAGCCTTGCACAAATAATTGTCTAAAATCAGTTTTCTACCTTAATCTTAATCGATCATAAAGAAGAACATTTCCTAAAGGTAAATGCACTTTTGCTAGGTTTGGAAAACCTAAGGAAAAGCGATGTAAATGTCGTCCCTGTGGTCAATGAATTTTCTATACTTTGCTCTGGAAAATCGGGAAAAGTCAAGGAAATAAACGACTCTGCGATCAGGGAATTTCTTAAATTTTGGTCTGGAAAACCTGGAAAAGTCAGGGAAATTTGAAATCCTGATAGCGTATCAACCCTGATAATTTCCTTTTCTTATTATTAGTGTTATTACGAACTTGTGAATTAATTAGTGTATACATGTCTACCCCTTATTATTCCCGTTTCCAACGGGGTTCGGGGATGAGATGCTATGAAATAATTCTATGTGGTGAATGGTTTTTAACGGCCAGATGTCCTTACTGACGTCAAACTCATGAGAAGAGTTATTGAGAGATGGAATGAATGAAGATGAATGTAACTGGGTAAGGATGTGGAAGGAAGCGGCCGTGGCCTGTCAGAAGGTACCATCCCAGCTTTTGCCTGGAATTGAAAATGGGAGAAACTTGTGAATTAATTAGTAATTCTTAATTATTAACACTATTTTTATTTATTTATTTATTTATGTAGTGATTCATTTATTTATTGATTGCCACGTCATGTTCCGGGGAGTGGCTTTCTCTGTTTTTCTTGAAATTTACTACTTTGAGATTCATCTTAATAGTAATTAATGTACTGTATACCAAAACAACATTTTAATTAACTCTCCACCACTAAAATCCACGGAACACGAAGACCAACTGAAATGGTATACTGCCATACTCCATTTCACAAAACGTCCTACAGGTAGTACAAGTATTTTCATCTACTTAATATAAATGTATATACAGTATTACATTCCAAAAGATTTACTGCATGAGGAAGCAGAGTGAACGAAGTGCTGATCAGTCAGGGACATTCTAGGGCGGGTCAGAACAAGCCAACGCGGCAACACAGCACGAACTTTCCTGCGTATCTCTCCTGCCAACTACAGTCAACAAAATCGCAAGAAATATCAATCCATATAAACTAAACCCATTTATTTATATTACAGATACTTACATATCGCAAACGCTTATTATGTGTAGATTACAACGCACCCAAGAACGAACTTCTGCGGGAGTCCAGTTTCTAAATACGAGCCTTTAACATAATTGATTGTTTTGTTGTTTGTCTTGGAGATCAAATTTTGAAACCACATATACACAGAAAACATATCTCACTAACACCTACCCAAAGTGCTGTAGCACAACTGAATTAAGGGTTGTGAATCTCTAAAGTCGACACTTTACTCGAACTCTGCAAAAAAGGTACTTTTTTCTGTTATACCTGCCACAAATGATATTAAAATAAGTTTCTAAAAACTACCTTTATCATCAATCAACACAGAAATGAACAAGGAAAAAGGTGATGTTTCTTGTTTTTCCGTAGGCCTTTCGGTTGTTTTGTTATTCATCTCCAAACTCAGATGCACATAATTTCTGCGCTGACAGTAGTTAGCTAATATTATCAATAGCTTTACTGTCTATAAGACAAGTAAAGAATTGATTTATTATGATGCCTGTCTAATTAATATCCTTCTGGGCCGATAACCTAGATGTTAGGCCCCTTAAAACAACAATTATCATCATCATCTTAATTAATATCCGACCTTGAATTTTCCTGCGCAACGTAGTGATGCAAAGGCGGTGTCACTCACAACAGTGGAGGGAGAAACCGTACTGCGCATGCTTGACTTTTTTCACCGCGTTCGTGTATCTCAGGCTAATGGCCGCCAAGTGAGGTGCTGTTACAAGTGTTCGTCGTATTGAAGTTTATCGCAAGATGACCAAACAAATTGAGCAAAGATACTGCATCAAATTTTGTGAAAAGCTAGGTGATACTCCAAGTGAAACAATTCGTAAAATTCAGAGTGAGTTGGGAGACGATGCTATGGGGGTAACACAAATTAAAGAGGGGTTCAACCGATTCAAAAATGGCCGCACATCGGTGGAGAGTGATCAGCTTCCTGGGGGGCCACAAACTACTCAAAATGCATCTGTTGTTGAGAGTAAGAAATCTGATATTGGAAGATCGATGTTTGTCCCTACAAGAGATTGCCGAAGAAGTTGGGGATCAGTAAGGAATCCACACATGCAATTTTGCGTGATGATTTAATCATATGCAGAGTGGCTGCAAAATTGGCAGTTGTATCCTGACACTGCCCCAGCACATTCATCACAATTGGTCGAGACTTTCTTGATGACGCAGGCAATTCCAGTCGTTCGCCAACCTCCCTACTTTCCCGACATGGCTCCTTGCGACTTCTGTTGTTTCCGAAACTAAAGACGCCATTGAAAGGGTCCGGTTTTGAAAGCAGAGAAGAGATAATGAGGAATGTGACGGCGGAGTTGAACACCGTACCAAAAGAACCCTTCCAGAAATGTTTTCAGGAGCGGTGGGCTGTGTGTGCACGCGCAAGGGACCTACTTTGAGTGGGATTAGAGTCCCAATCCCATCAGGTAAAAAATATAATTTTCACGGCCGAAGGTTAGATATTAATTAGACAGGTCCCGTACATCATTATAATTATACAGATCGGTTGATTACGGAAGTACTCAAATTTGCCCGAAGGTCCCAGAACTGCAGGAACTGGGTTGCTGCTGTTATCATTTACTGTTTTCAGTTCAAAATCAATGTATCGAATGATAAATACTGGTAAGTATTGTATGACCTGGCAATCCTGCTCATAGGTATCAACTGTGTTATTGTATGGTACACACTTGGAAAAATTAACCAAAAATATTAACGGATTGAAGTTAAAGTTAGGGGCAGATGACCTCGTTGTTGCGCCCCTTAAAACTCCAATAACTAAGTTAAAGTTTATTGCTGACGATATTAACTGCTGAATTAAATTTAAAAGTTTAAATAATTAACTGATAAAAGTTAAATATAACAGATTAAAGAATCTAACCATTGTCTCCTGGGCCTTCCTCTCCTTCTCATTTTTCTATAGGCTAGTTCATTAACCTCCTACTCGATCTCTCCTGCAACATTGTCACATATGATCCCCACCATTTAAGTTGGCTCATATGCACAGCTTCATATAACATGTTCATTTCTATCTTAGCCTTTATGTCTTCTTTATGAGTACCTTCTTGCCATTGCTGCTATCTATTTGTCCTGGCAATAATCTGGTATTTGCAGATGATGTTCTGATTTGGGGAGAAACAGAAGTGCAGGAAAATCTTTACTTTTGGAATGACAAGTTTAAAGAATTTGGACTAAATATCAGTCAAACAAAAACATTTGAAATGACTATCAACAGGAAAGGCTCATGCTCAAACATCTTTCTGGGGGGAACTCAGCTGCAATCTGTTTCTAACTTCAAGTACCTTGGAAGTGTTGTCTCAAAGGAAAACACTATAAAGCAAGAGGTCCTTAACAGGATCCGAAGAACTTCTCTTTTTTATTGTCAAGTGAGAAATCTACTATGGGATAATAAAATACCCCAGAAAGCAAAATTAAGCATGTTTCACTTCAATCCAATTCCCACCTATGGACTTGAAACGTGTACCCTACTCAACAAGGCCAATAGTAAAATCCAGGCAACAGAAATTAAATTCATCAGATCAATGAACCAAAGGACCAGGAAAGATAAGATTAGGAATGGAATTAACAGGCAGGAAGTTATATCGAAATACCTGTCACCTGTCACTGAACTCCTAGAAAGACGCAGATTACAGTGGTTTGGACACGTCATGAGAATGGACAGAACACCAAGAGATTATTTCGACAGTGAAATGAGAGGGAGGAGACTGGTAGGAAGGCCAAGAAATCGATGGATAGACACAGTGAAGTCTGATGTCAACAAACAGAATGTGAAATGGGAAAACGTAGAAGACCAGAAACTCGACTCTGACAGAAAGAAATGGTGAACGCTTGTATACCACACCCGGGAAACTGGAGCTGAAGAATGATGATGATGGCGTTAGTGATGGTGATGGTGAGACATTTGGACTGCCCTCATATCAGTTACCTCCAGTTTATGTATGAGATATCTGGAATCCACCCAGCTCTCACTCCCATACAAGTTTGGTCTAATTACTGAGCAATAGAGGGAAAGTTTTGTCGCTACACTAACGTCTTTCTTGCAGAATATAGTAAATCGCAACTGAGAACTCTCTTGCATGGGCTTTTCTGTACCTTGATTCTATCTCTTTCACTATATTACCATCCTAAGAGAATACATAGCTCAAGTACTGCTCCAATTTAGTTCCTCCTACCTGGCATCCTATTTTTTTGTGTTTCTTCCCTACCGACATCACCTTCATTGTTAAAAAAACATATTGATTACCATACTATTTTCCTTAAATTTCTCCTGAAGTTCTAACATATTAGCTTGTAAGCTTTCGTCAGTCTGTCATTACAACCAGCCTGTTTATCTGGTTTCCACCAGATTCCCAACCTGCCAGTTTATGCCCTTGAGCAAAATGTCCACATATAAAACAAACAGTAGCAGTGAATGGTTACAGCATTGCCTCACTCCTGTAACAACTTTATACCAAGAACTCATCCTACCATCAACTCTCACTGCAGCTTAATTATTAACATAAATACTTTTGATTCCGTGTAGCAGCCTTCCCTCGATACCATAATCCCTCAGAATGGTAAGCGTCTTTTCTCTTGGCACTCTACTGTGTGTCTTCTGTAGATCTCCAAAAAACAAACACAATTGTCTATTCTACTCATAGCATTCCTCAACTACAGGGTCTTTGATATAAAGTAAGAACGGTGAGAGGTGGCTTTGTTATTCGCTGCTGCAGTGGCCTTAGCCGAGCTTCTGGTGTGCCAAGGCCCCCTGCTGTAGTATTGAAAGCGCGCACATAGTTTATGCTGCACTCGACCATGCAATAAACGTGCAGGTGTTCAGTCGCCAGTCTGAACCTCAGATATTAACATGAGACAGTTATCATTACAACATCGTATTTTTGTATGTAAAACTTATTTTAAGTTCGAGTCGGCTCGGTGGGTACGTGATGCATTTGTTCAGCAATTTCCTGATGAAGTGCCACCTTCATTAGCACAGATTCACGTAATTGTAAATAAGTTTGACACTACTGACTCAGTGCTCAATAAAAAGAATAAAATTAAAAATCAGAAACATTACATTGGCAGAACTCACTTGCGTCAGCCAGAAAGTGGTTACCAGATACAATGTCTGTATAACCCAGGAAGGATGACACTTCCAGCATATTTATTAAGGTAATATTTCATACAGGATTGTACATACGCTTAAAGCAGGGGGCCGTGGCGTGCCACAAGCTCGTCCAAGGCCACCGCAGCAGTGAATAACAAAACTGCCGCTTGCCGTTCTTACTTTATATGAAAGACCCTGTACTTGGCGCATACTGGAGACACGATCCTGATTTCCCTGTTGTGGTCTAAAGCTACACTGGTTTTCATCTATCTTACTCTTGACTAATGATCAAACTCCCCTTTCTAGTATGTCCACCTTTTGCCTAGGACACTTCTGCAGTCTTTCCTGTTGCCTTGCTTATAAATTGGGGTGATTCCTGCTTTTTTTCCAGACAGAGGGTACATTTCCTAAATCCCATGCCTATTCTGTTATCCTGTGCAGCCATTTCATCCCTGCTTTCCCACTGTACCATCTCTGGCCTGCTGCTTTTTGATATTGTAGGTTATCATCCTCTCTACTTCCTCAATGGAGATTCTGTTTCTTGCTGCATCCTCCTGCTGCATAATCTCAGAATATGCCACATTGCCAGAGAAGTTTCCATTTCCATTTATCAAGTTTTCGAAGTATTCTTGCCGTCTTCTTGGGTTGCTTGGCATTTACAAGAGTTTCGGTGAATTATCCAAAACATTAGTTATTTCTCCATTTCAGGTCAGCTTCTGGCTGTGGTATGTGATTTTTAAAGGCGACAAAAATGACGGTATGCATGTCATACGTTGTTGGCATGTTAAAGAACCCATTTGAATTCAGTAGGTCTTGTTTATAATGGGAAAATTAATCTCGGGATTTTCCGCCAACACAAAAAGTTCCTCCTTTCTCTACCAGAAAGTGCTATAGTGTCAAGGAGCTTAGATATCTAACCTCTTTGACTTTCATAGCGCTCCAAGGAGCGATAAAATTCGACATGGAAGCTGCCCTCTGGGCGTCGAATAAAAAAATGCTTGCACCTGGTACCCAAGGCCATACGATATTATTATTATTATTATACTCTTGCGAGGCAACAGGAGAAGCTTCAAGTTTGAAATTTAAAACAACATTTTGTGGCATACCGTTATGGTAGCAGAAATAATCAATGAAAGGATGAATAACAAATAAAAAGTAAGTGAACTGAAAAAAAAAATTAATTATTTAGTTGATGAATTTATGGATTCATGGAAAGGGATCATTTAAACATATTCCGAGTCATGTAGACTGGAAAATCGCATTGACTAAAGTAAATGAAAATGAAAATCCACAGCCTGCTTCCAGTCTCCGACCGGGTCAGGAATGGAATGAATGAAGCCCCCATCTAGCGACGAGGATATGAACTGTGCCGGCTGCCGAGGCCTGACGCACTCCTCTGGGGCAATGATTAAATGAATGACAGATGAAATGAAATGATAGTGGAGAGTGTTGCTGGAATGAAATTTTGACAGGGAAAACCGGAGTACCCGGAGAAAAACCTGTCCGCCTCCGTTCTGTCCTGCACAGATCTCACATGGAGTGACCGGGATTTGAACCACGGACCCAGCGGTGAGAGGCCGGCGTGCTGCCGCCTAAGCCACGGAGGCTTCAACTAAAGTAAATAATTATTTTAAATTAAAATCCTTCTACTTGTCATTCTTTTGCTTGGGTATGTAATGCTTACCTTACATCCAGGGTAATACATATGCCGGTTATATCCACACTATCAAGATTACTTACTAAAGCACTCGGCCATTGCACATGGTCGATGAACTAGGACATGACTACACCATTATCCATCTGTGTTGTGTTCTTGATTGATTTAGGGGCTTTGCAACATTGTGGTAACAAAGCCCCGTATACTTGGGTGCGCGCGTGCGCGCCCCCATTTGTTTGTTAACCTGCGTTATTGTGGCGACTGTACTAGTATGTGTATTTGTAATTACGGTATGATTTGGGTCATTGTCTATCCATCTATGCCCAGAATTTAAAATACCTTCCAAGGTCAAGCTATGGACAAAGGGTATTGCTTTACTAAAATCAGGTAAGAACCCAAATGACCCTAGAGATGGTATCATTTCACGTCTTTTTTCACCTCTTGTAATTCTTTAACTGTTGAATAATTTCATTGTACATTATGCTAATCCGAAAACATTCAGGGTTCAGACCAGGTTAGCAATGTGCGTACAATCGACTAGGGATCAGAATTGCACTCATGCCAGGTTCCGTATTGACCATGTTAACATGAAGTACATGAATTACGCGGGACAAACGGGTAGGAGCATACGTACTCTTTATGCTGAGCATGTTTCGGCCATAAAACACAGGAAGTTTTCAGCCATGGCGGTACACATGGAAGAAACGGGACATAAGTTTACGGACATAAATAATGACGTCAAAATTTTGCATTACACATTGAAGGATAGCTATATGAATATTTTGGAAAATATTCATATAATTACTTATCAGAGGTCAAAGGAATGCAATAATCTAAACGAGGTTAATTTTGAAACGAATGAATTATTTGATTTATTAGCAGATTATTTAAATAATAATAAACGCGAACCACCTCCTCAACCCCCACCGCAATAGGTTAATTCCAACATACATTCCTGACTCGAAGTATTTTCATGACTCCACACCCAATTACCTTCCTGGTTGCTAGTTAGTCTTTTCTCCGCTTTTGGCAAAGTTATACGACACTTGTGTGCAATTCAGCAACCCATGTTGAAACTAGCAATGAGTAAATCTGTCAATGTTCCTTGTACCATATTCGTTACTTCAACTAATAAGTGTTTATTCCGTGAGTGACATTAATGTGTCGAATGACATAGGCCTAACAAAGAAAGAACAAGAGAATAAATGTGAACTGTGTTTTTGTTATTTAATGAGGTTATCGATGTAATTTGATGTTTTACACCAATTAGTGGGCTGAGGAAGAAACATTATGTTTTCGAAACATGTACCTGTAGAATTTTTATGTAAGTAAAAAGTATTGATTTGGCGAGAAATTTATGTCATACTTCATGTTAGGGATCAGAAGCCGTTTCTGTTTTATCCAAAGTTGACCAATATTTTGATACTTAATGTATTTACCCGGTGAACAGGTTCCAATGCAGGTTGCACTTCTTGCTGCTAAATTTTCACTTTCAATTCAGTTTATTTTCCCAGGTTAGGACAATAAAAAGGTTCGGAGTGTGAGATACACACACAGCTACATTTTTTCCTGTACGAAGGGCGGGCAACCAGCTAGTGTCAAATGTGGCATTGAGGATGGGACTATTGAATTTCAAAGACCTTACTTGTGGGTAATTAATTACTTATTATATTTTATTTACTAGCTTTCCACCGGTTTGTATGCGTGTGTGTGTGAGAGTGATCTTTATACTTGATACTAATATACTGAGTCCTATATTTTTATTACTTGTCCTATAAACACCCTTAAATGCAGTTGTAAAACAGGACTATTAGCATTGTGTTCCCATAAGGGAGAACTGGAGAATGGCTTGGCAAACTGCACAACCAGAATGTCAGTGGTCCATGTTATACTGATCTGTGCCAGTGACATTTCATATTGCAATTTCATCACAGTCTTGCCTCATAGCTTATTTTTATTTCAACATATGTGAGGTGGAAAGCGAGAAGAGACCACTTGTTGAAAAATTATTATCTTGGGTTTATGTTACTTTCAAATTCGAGGAACTTTAATACTCGGCTGAAGAAACAAATTCCTTTAAATACCTAGGAGAGTGGATAATGAATAACTCACAGGAAAAGACAGCAATAGAAATGCGTATGCATAAATTACAAAGGTGTTTTCATATGACAAAAGATATATATAATAAAAAAACTTATCCTGGAACACTAAATTAAGGCATTATCAAACAGTGGTCAGACCTGAAACTCTGTATGCAGCAGAAACACTTAAATTAACAAGATTTGGTGATTTAGACAAATTAGAGAAGACTGAAAGACGAATTCTGAGAAAAATACTGGGAGCTAAACTAAATAATAACGCAGAATATAGGTTACGACCAAATAGAGAGTTATATTTGAAATGTGAAAAATTAACTGATGTAATGAGAAAGAGAAGATTACAGTTTTTTGGGCACATCTATAGGATGGAAAATAGTAGACTAACTAAACAGATCTTCAACTTACCGACTAGTTACAAATCCAAACCCACATGGTTCATTGAAATTGACAAAGATTTGACAAACGCCAAAATTCAGACAGACACAATAGCAAACAGATCACTCTTCAGAGAAGCTATTCAAAAAGCAAAATTTCAAGAAAGGAAGAAACAAACAACTGGCAGAAAGTGGACTCAAGAGGAGAAAGATCGTCACTCTAGAAGGATGAAAGAAATTTGGAAACAACGGAAATTGAATACAATGGACAATAGCCAATGTTGATTCATCGTACCCTCCAAATGGGTTATTCGAAAGAAGAAGAAGAAGAAGAAGACGACGACGGATGGTAAAATTTAAATTTCTCTTAGAAATTTAAAAAATAACCCAAGTCAAATTCAGAATAGTCTTGAACAGTGGCGAGAATCTCTCGAGGACAATTGTTTACATATTAGCAGAACCAAAACCGAATTTTGATTTGATTTTGACCAGAGTGAAAATCGTGCACCAAATCAAGAACTCATGCTTAATGGTACCAAATTATGTAGAATAAGCTTCAGTTACCAACAATAGAGTGCAATTTAGCTCTTCACATAGTGTGTTCAATATTTTAGTATTCAATATAATCTAGAGGTGTATATAGCATTTGTGGATTACAACAAAGCATTTGACTCCGTAGAACAGGAAAGCGTCTTAGAAGCACTGGAAAAACAAGGCATCCCAAACAAATTCGTTAGACTCCTAGGCAAACTCTACGACGGTATCCAAGCCAGAATAAAGACAGAAAGAGAAGGATGTAACATCATGATAGAAAGGGGAGTAAAACAGGGAGACCCCCTCTCACCAAAATTATTCACCTGTTTGCTGGAAAATCAGTTTAGAAAACTAGACTGGGAAGAAAAATATGGCATCAGAATCGATGGGACAAGACTAACCCATTTACGGTTCGCAGACGACATTGTTTTGGTGGCTGAATCAGTGAATGAGCTGGAACAAATGATAAAAGAATTAGACAAAACAAGTAAAGAAGTGGGCCTTACAATGAACCCGAAGAAAACGAAGCTGATGACCAATGCGTTAGAAGCCCCAATTAATGTGAACGGAGAAACACTGGAATATGTTGAAGAATATGTATATCTCGGTCAGAACATGTCATTTTCAAGTCGTTCAGAGAAAGAGGTCAAACAAAGAATAGGACAAGCATGGAAGAGCTTTTGGTCCCTAAAGTTTATTCTGGCTGACAAGACCCAAAAACTCACTTTAAAGGCTGAAGTTCTGGAAAAATGCGTTATACCGGTGTTACTATATGGTTGCCAAACTTGGACATTAACATCGAAACAAAGACAAATGATCCAGAGATGTCAACGGAAAATGGAAAGGAAGATACTTCATGTCTCATTGAGAGATAGAATACGGAACGAAGATTTAAGAAGGAGAACCGGCATGAAAGACGCTATGACATCAGCAGACCAGCTCAAATGGAGATGGGGTGGACATGTAGCGAGATTAGATCCTAACCGATGGACGTACAAAATGACGATGTGGGACCCAAGAACAGGAAGACGAATCGTTGGGAGACAAAGAATCAGATGGGCAGACTGGTTCGTAAAATGGGGAGGAAAACAATGGACAAGAACAGCGAAGATGAGGCAGGAGTGGAAAGACCTAGGGAGACTCGCATGCAGTAACCAATAAAACAAAGTATCAACTAGAAAGACACCGTTCAGTGGACATCCAGCAAAGCGGTACATATCTCTGGTGTGCAATTATGGCTTCTCACAGAGCGGTGACCTCAAGAAGCACACTGTTGTTCATACTGGAGTGAAGTAATACACTTGTAGCACATGTGAGAAGTCATTTGCACGGCGGACAGAGCTAATGGAACATTTTGTCGTTCACTCAGGGATGAGACCGCATTGTCTCGCGCTCTAATTTGAGGAAACATCATCGTGTTCACTAGGGAAAATAACCTTACGCATCACCTGTTACAAGGAATTCAAAAGGTTCGACTATCTTGCGAAACACTTGTTAATTCGTTCCGGGACCACATGTGCACAACATAGTGAATGATTTGTGGGATGTTAAAGAACGTGTATAGGTATCCGCATCCAAACTAGATGTTAAAACTCCACCGGTAAGGTTTTGTATTGCATTTTAAAAAGACCTATTTGAAACGGTTCAATATACGTAGATTTTACTGAAGAGTGAAGACTTGGCAGTTCCTGTCATTGTTCAAGTGCTTAAACAGGGTAAGCTTTGTGCTTAGTGGCAATGGGAAGCTCCCAGATATTGGTTGATGGCTATTATGATTTCCGTAATACTAATTGATATTTGAGGCCTTGATATCTCCCACAAGTCCAACCCCTCCTCCACGTGGTGGGAGACGGGCAACGGCATGAAGTAGGGGATTGCCTGTAGGGGTGAAGTACAGTGGGGTCTTTGTGTGCCCCGGGACCGCTACGGTAGCTGTGAAGGCTCTATGGGAACCCTGAAAAGTGACGGCTGACGGGGCTCTGGTGAAGCTACGATAGGCCTAGCAAGCCAGTAGTGGATATCATATTTGCTTTCAAACCAGGAACAGGCCTCGGAAAGGACGGATGCAAACGACGACGACCAGGATATGCTAATGGACTACGAGTTGGGACATTAAACATACAGACACTGACAGGAAAGGTGGAGGAGATTGTAGATGTGATGGAGAGAAGAAAACTGGATGTACTGGGCTTGGCAGAAACAAGATGGAAAGGAGAAGGTCGCAGAGAACTGAGGAAAGGGTACCGGTTGTACTGGAGTGGGAACAGTGAAGGAAGGAGCAGCGGAGTAGGAGTAGTTGTGAGAGATGGAATGAAGGAAGAGGTAAAGGGAATAAGTGACAGGATCATGAAGATCAGAGTAACTGTAAAGGGAAGAAGCCTGGAGATAGTCCAGGTATATGCCCCTCAAGTTGGATGTACAGCTCAAGAGAAGGAAGACTTTGAGGAGGAGCTACAACAGCAGTTGAATGGTCAGAGCATCATTGTCATGGGAGATTTGAATGCACATGTAGGAAGTGAAAGGCAAGGATACGAAAATGTATTGGGAGCAGAAGGATGGGGTAGCAGGGATGAAGAAGGGAGAAAGTTGCTGGATTTTTGCAAGAGAAACTGTTTAGTGGTAGGCAACTCCTGGTTCCGGAAGAAAGAAAGCCACAAGGTAACGTGGTACAGCAGTGATTTAACAAAGAAATCTTTGGTAGATTACATGCTGTACGACTGGGAAATGAAGAGAAGTGTCAGAGATATAAAGGTAATACCATCAGAGGCCTTAGATAGCGACCACAGAATACTTGTAATGAACCTGGGAGTTGTTAAGGATAGCAAGAGGACAGAGTACCAGGAAAGGAGAATCAAAGTATGGAAACTCAAGGAAAAGGAAGTCAAGGAAGAATTCCAGAAGATAATAAGGGAAAGGATGCCAACAGACAATCCTAAAACAGGGGAAGAGGAATGGAAGCAATTCAAAAACACAATGGTGGAAGCTGCAGTGGCAGTATGTGGAAGAACAAGCAACAGAAAGCGGTGTAAAGAGACTCCATGGTGGAATGAGAGAGTAAAAGAAGCTGTGGGAAGGAAGAACAAGGCTTTCAGAGTGTGGTTCCAGGAAAGAACTGATCTGGCAAGGGAAGATTATAAGATAAGGAAGAAAGAAGCAAACAAGATTGTCGCAGAGGAGAGGAAGAAGTGGATGGTAAAGTGGACAGAGATGATGGAGGAAGACAGCAGAGGAAATAAGAAAGTACTTTATGGGATGGTCAAAAGTAAGAGAAGAGGTCTGCGAGAGGATGTGGTAATGATGGACAAAAACGGAAATGAGGTACACAACAAAGAGACGCTCAAGACAGTGTGGAAAGAGTACTTTGAGGATTTGCTGAATCCAAATGGTCATAGGGAGGAAGACAATGTATTGGAAGATGGAGAAGACAACACAGGAATGGAAAAGGACCTGGCTTGGAGAGAACTGGAAATGGCTATAGACAAGATGAAAGGAGGAAGGGCGCCAGGTGTGGATGAAGTGAGTGTTGAAATGGTGAAGGCAGCAGGGGAGGTTGGGAAACAGTGGCTGTACCGTGTGATGAGGGTGATATGGAAGGAGAAAAAGACCCCAGAAGATTGGAAGAAAGGATTAATAGTCCCAATATTTAAGAAAGGAAGCAGAAAGGAGTGCAGAAATTACAGGGGAGTCACACTCATACCTCACTGTGCCAAGATATATGAAAAGATATTAGAAAGTAGAATACGAGCCAAAGTGGAGAGAAAATTGAGAGAGGAGCAGTATGGATTCAGACCTGGGAGATCAACAGTGGATCTCATATTTTCAGTGAGACAGCTCCAGGAACACCACTACGAATTTGGAGTGGATCTGTTGATGGCCTTCCTGGACATCGAAAAGGCCTATGATAGTGTGTGTAGGGTGAAGGTTTGGAAAGCAATGGAAAACATGGGAGTGGAAAAAGAGACTGTAGGCAGAGTGAAGGAGATGTATTGTGGAAGTGTTAGTTGTGTGAAAGTTGGAGGGGAAAGAACAGACTGGTTCAGACAAATGAGTGGCCTGAAACAGGGTAGTGCGCTGTCACCCCTTCTCTTTATTGTGGTTATGGACGAGGTAATGACACGGATAGCAGGAAAGATAGGAGAAGATAAGATGAAAGCAATGGTGTTTGCAGATGATCTCATGGTCTGGGGAAACGAGGAGGAAATTCAGGAGCAACTGAAGGCTTGGGAAGAAACAGTGGGAGAGTATGGATGGAAGTTCAACATTAGTAAATGTGAAATCCTGTTAACGACCAGGAAAAAGGACAGACCAATGAGTGGGATAACACTTGGAGGTGGACAGCTGAAGAAGGTGGAAAGTCTCAAGTACTTGGGAAGTATAGTGGAGGAAAATGGGAGAAATGACAAAGAGATTACGGAACGTGGCAGACAGGCAGAAGCATTTCTGAGAAGCATTAGGAGCTTAGTGTGGAATAAAGATGTCCCACAAAAAAGCAAGGAAGTGTTATACAGAAGCTACTATATCCCGATACTGACCTATGCTTCAGAAACGTGGACAATGAAGAAAAGAGACATAAGCAGAATACAGGCAGGTGAAATGAAGTTCCTGCGAAGTAGGATCGGAGTAACAAGAAGAGACAGGGTGAGGAATGAAAAGGTCAGGGAAATGGTGAAAGAGGAGCCCTTGCAAGGTAGGATTGAGACATCAAGACTGAGGTGGTATGGACACTTAAAGAGAATGAATGAGAAGAAGATTCCCAAGAGGATACATGAGATGCAGATGCAGAAGAAACGACCAAGGGGAAGACCAAGAGATAGATGGCTGAAAGAAGTGGAGGAATGTGTCAAGAAGAGAGGCGAGGACTGGACCAGAGTGACAGCGGAGAGGTGGTGGGAAGAAAGAACTAAGTGGCGAGGCTTATGTTCCAAACAGACCCAGCCTGGGGCTGGAAACTGTACAAGATGATGATGATGATGATATCGCCAGACTCAGAAATGAAGATTGTTGTGGCGAATGTTATGCCAGTGTAGTATAATTTACTTAATCTTTAATCAGCTGCACATCTATATAGAAGGCCCAATCAGAAAGAATAACCCCGAATGCTCCTCAGGACTTGCTCACCTGATGAGTTAAAACTGAGCAATTCCCTGCAAAACAGGAGGCCATAGCCCTTATGGGATTTGTAAGGCTATTTATTATTATTATATTATTTATAATTCTTCTGTCATGACAAGAAAATGTCTGATGTTTTGTATAACCATGCATTGTAACTGTTTTGTTAATTTTAGAAGCTTATTTGTGGTGATTGTGTTTGTTTTTGTAGGACTGTTGGTAGGTGCTCCACAGCCAGCTGTTGCAACCCCTGTAAGTTTATCTTCAGCAATGCCACATCATCAGCCACAACAACAGCAGCAACAGCAGCAGCAACAACATGCAAACCAGCAAGCAGCACAGGAAAACGAGCAGTTTGCACTTGCTTGGTTGCGTGCTACTTTTGAGCCCAGTGCTGGTTGTCGGGTGGAGCAGGGAGATATGTATAAATTATATTTAACAGCGTGCGCCAAGGTGGGGCGGCGGGGAGTCATTGCACCTTTACATTTTCCTAGATGTGTCAGGTAAGTGTTCTTTTATGTACCATTCCATTTTCTTTATTTACTGGTAGGTAGTGAAACTCTCCATTAGTGTTTGCCTGGTGATCAAACATGTTGTGCCTTCAGCTAAGGAAAATGCTAAATAGAGGTTGCACTATATTATTTATTTATTTATTTATTTACATTGTTTAGACCCAAAGGATCACATTAAGCAAATTATGTTCTGGTGCTGTTCTTCTTGTTCTTCCAGAACTACTCCATCATCTCACTGTGTCGGACTCGACGTTCCTCCGTCCATCCTTTCCCTGGTCTCCTTGGTCGATTTTCATGTTTGACTTCCCAACTGTGGATCTTATGTCGGAATGCCATTCGATCGTCTATGTCTATTGGTATGATGTTGGCACTTTCGAGATCAATTTGGACTTGGGTAACCCAGACTATTGTCACTTTAAGTTTTCGTAAGTGAGTCAATATTCTCTTTGTTAGCCGGTCGTCATTCAGTCTCATAATGTGGCCGTAGAATCTCAGTCGTCGCTTGCGGAAATCTGACTCGATGTTAGAGTATCTCTCTGTGATTGTGTGTGATTGCAGACAATATCCGTCATCTGTGAGTTTAGGGCCCAATATTTTACGGATGATTTTTCTCTCAGCCTTCTTGATGTTCTCAAGATCCCCTTTGTAGTTGAGGTTTAGTGTCTCGCTGGCGTAAAGTGTTTCAGGTTTGATGACAGTCGTGTAGTGTTGAATTTTGGTGTTGATGCTCATGCATTTCTTGTTGTAAATATGTGTGATTTTTCCGTATGCTTTCCGCAATTTAAGTTCACAAGATTTTTGCGCCACTCTTTCCATACCTGTGGGTTCAATAATTTCACCCAAATACTTGAATTGATTAACCCTGTTTATCATACCGTACTCTGTGAGTAAATTTTGTGCTTGAATGTGTTTTGTCGATATAAACTCGGTCTTTGTGAAGGAAATTTGTAGTCCGACCTTTTCAGCACACTCTTTAAAGACCTCAATCTGAAGAATTGCCGTTCGTTCATCTGCGGAGAGGATTGCAAGATCATCCGCGAAAGCGAAGCATGTCACGTCGATATTATCCGTTTGCCTTCCTAGCATGACGGGCTTCCAGGTATTCCGACTCCTCAGTTCATTTCTCCATTCTTTCATGACCTTCTCTAGGACGATATTAAAGAGTAGAGGGGAGAGCCCATCACCCTGCCGTACACCTGTCCCGATGAGGAAAGGTTCAGATACTTCACCAAGGAACTTGACTTTGGAAGTTGTTTCAGATAGGGTCTGTTGGATGAGGCGTCGTGTTTTCGGGTCGAGCGTGTATTCTTCGAGTATATTAAAGAGGGATAGGCGGTCGACAGAGTCATAAGCTTTCTGAAAATCGACGAATACACAGATGGTTGGGAGATTTCGTAAAGCTCGAAGTTTCAGTGTGGACTTGAGGTTGAAAATTTGTTCAGTACTTGATCTGTTTGGTCTGAACCCTGCCTGGTATTCACCAATGAGAGGCTCGAGCTGTTCTTGTGTGCGTTGTAGGAGGCAAGCAGAGAAGACTTTGTAAGGTACAGAAAGGAGGGATATCCCTCTATAGTTATTCACATCCAATCTGTCTCCTTTTTTGTAGAGTGGGTGAATGAGTGCGCATTTCCAATCATCAGGGAGTTTTTCACTTCGCCAGACTTCTTGGATGATCTGTGTAATTTCCTGCAGTGATCGTGGTCCAAGATTTTTCAGCAGTTCCGCGCCAATTCCGTCTTCTCCTGCTGTCTTTCCATTCTTGAGTTTTTTGATATGGCGAGTGATTTCTTCTTGTGTTGGTGGATCAGCGTCTGGCTTGACGTGTTCTGAGGTCGTATGCAAGAAACGTTCAGGTGGTTCGGGACAGTTAAGGAGCCCAGAAAAGTAGCGTGCAAGTTCATCGCAATTTTCATGATTAGTAAGTGCCAGTTTTCCATCCTGTTTCCTGAAGGTTAAATTTGGCGGTGCATAACCCTTAATATTATTCGCGAAGGTCCTGTAGAAATTCCGACTATCTGAGTTTCTGAAATCATTCTCCATGGACTTAAGTTGCTCAGTGATATAATCACGCTTTACTTTCCTGATAGTCTTGTTTGTCTGTTTGCGGATGTCGAGGAAGTGTCCCAGGGTTCCTGGTGATCTACTGCTGTTGTATTTTTGGAATGCGGTTCGGCGATTGGCAATGGCTTGATCACACTCAGAATTCCACCATGGATGTTTTGTCTTTCTTTTTAGCGGGATCAGTGCTTTAGCTTGTCTGATAATTTTGCTACGAAAGTCGTTCCAGTTATTCGCCGGTTCCTTTTCCCATATATTATTATTTTTATTATTATTAGTGACCTTGGAATGAAAAATACTTATTTTTAATATGTGACTACTTTTAATGGAAACTATATCCCTTTAGCTTCAAAATAATTAGAAGTAAAGTTATTCTTTTTTTGCAGAGCACAGGAGGAAGAATTTTACATTTTTTAACATGTTTGCAACCCTGCTTTATGAATATCGTAAATTGCTGAGGGGTAAAATTTTGCGTGTGTGTACAACTTCATGTCTTTTAACTTCTTGCCAAATTTCATGTAAATCGGAGATGGCCGGGTTGGGACCTGTGATGATTTGACATGGAATGATCCACCCCTCTTCTATCAAGATTTGTCTTAATCGTGCGATAACATCCTGAGTTACTAAAATATTAAATTTAATAGTAGGCTTAGCCACCATCTTGTCATTGGTCTTTTGCTTTGGTCATATAAAATTACATATAGGTTCTATTTCATTTCTAAATTCTAGGTCTAGGATACCGGAAGTTATTACCGTACTCTTTTTGAAGTTTCAAGATGACCGCTGTGCACTATGATGATCTTCTGACTAATGCATGTGAGAGCTCTAATATGATGCCCACCTCTTGGCAAGATTCATCTTAATTACCCTAATTCATTCGGAGTTGTCGATTTTAATGCTCTAATAGTTCGCACAACTGCCATCTTGAATGTATAGTGTGTTTGTTGTTTTGCCATGCCCAAACAAAGCCACCCATATGGTCCTATCATGTCACTAATCTCCGCTACAGTATGGTTGCTCTTAAGTATAGAGTGTGCTTTATTTTTATATTTCATATTTTCAAGATGACGGCTGTGCATAACATACAGTCTCATGTTGTTATCATGTTGAAAAGTACACCCTCTTTTAAAGACACCACAATAACACAGATCTGAGATGAGGCTGATAACCCTGATAACCTAATTGAAACATCAACCAATATATTTTAGCGTTAAATCAGTTTTTAATCTTAAAAGAAAATTTAAAACAATTCCTTAATGATGTACTTTTCTTCTAGATCTGTGTTTGGTGGAAGTGTTGGACCCCTCACGCAGAAAGCCGTCATCGTTGGTGGTGCCGGGGGAGATCATCCAGTGGCTAACTTATCTTTCTACGAGGGCATTAAGGTGCGAACCACTCCATACCCTATCACCGTTGTGGGGCCAGTCCATCAGCCAGTAGTGCGCAAGGCGCTACACATGGTGGCCAAGACAGTGACCCCTCCTCCATGCTCTTCCACGCCGCCACCCCCTCCTCCTGTTCCTATTGCTACCACTGTCATCACTGCTGCTGCAACTACTACCACTACTTGTTCCACTCCTCTCACTGAGCCCCTGGCAGCAGACGTATCTGTCCCAGCAGTTCCTGCTCCCTGTTCTCCCATTCTGAAGGCTCAGCTTAGTGCGCCTCCCAAACCCAGGGAGACGACCAAGGGGGATCCAAAGAGCCAGGTATGTGTTCCAAGGTAGTATGTGCATTTTGCTGGAACATAGCTGTGTGCCATTTAACTGAACTGTGTGTAGAAATATTAATCTAATTTATTTTTAGAAGGCTATAGTCATGTTTAATGTCTGAGATGATAAAGATTGATGGAAACTCTCAAACTGTGCATGTATTTTTTTAAATATGATATTTCAAAGCGTTTTGAAACATATGGTTTTGAAACTCACGCTTAGTGCTGTACAGGTGTTTAGTGAGTTCAAAAGCATTTTGTACAAAATTGTATAAGATGTACTGTACTCATACGTGGCAACCTTTCCAATTTATTCAGAACATTTCTGAATTTTAACCTCATCCTCCGATCTTAATTCGTATTATTTCTTCTGAATTTTGGCCCCAGTGATATATTGTAAAAAGGAAAAGAAAGGGCACTGTAAATAATATCCATTCTCAAGGAGAATATCACAATTGCTTCTGTGATTTGTGCAACCTTGTTTTCTTATGTAAATTAGTGGAAATTTTGCTGTCATTCCTTGCTTGCCTGTCGGCTCTACAGCTGGGAACTTGGGACGGCGGGTCAGCTGCTCGGCCTACCGCATGTTGATTGGTTCTATTTTACGCACAAAATGGTGCCACGCTGTCCAGGTTTTCTATGTGACTATGCAGAACGGGAATGAAACCTTGAATTCTATGCGTGACAAGCGACATAAATTACACTTCATTTTTGTGATTTCCAACATTATTGAAAAGGAGAGAAAAATAAATGTTGGTGAAACTTTTGGGATTTATGAAATACTTTCAAAGGCAAAGTGCAAATTAAAAATAAAAAAAAATAATTTTTAAATAGAACTAAGCAGTCAGTTGGGAGTTTCCATCAGTCAGATAATGTTGATAGGTCTTCTTTACCTGCCCCGTGTGGTTACATAGATTGCATTTATAGGATATGAATGGTAGACATCCTTCAAATTGTGAATATGGCAGACTTTGAGATTCTTGCAATTGTTTTCTTTTCTTTGCCAGAAAAGTATGAAAGAGGTTCTCTACTTTTAGTTAGGTGAAGAATGAACTGTGTAGCATATCTTGAGGAATCTGCCTTTAATGTTGAATGAAAAGGAACTGTGGCGTATGATGTGTTGAATCATAGGAAAGATGCGGAAAAGATAATGAATAGTCATAATCGATCAAACAAAAGGCCACCTGTCAGCTTTTTGAAGTATGAAGTTTCAACCACAGAATCACTATAATATCAATTTTGATCTTCATCCTGGCGTTTTCTTGAAAAGTTCAATTTTATTCCAATCTTCAAGCCCTGACATGGTGTTCTCTAAGTACTATGATGAGCAGTTTTGCCACATAACAGAAGTTTGATAACTTAGCGTTTGAACATATACCATGATGCAAACAAAATATTTTTATATTCAAACCAGTTTGTTGGATTATATAATAGGAAAAATACCTAAATATATCTTGGTATATAGAACGTTTTACAGAATGAAAAGTGAGGTTTATGAAAAACTGGAATTGCTTCATAGTTGGGAGCTACACAGCAGATGAGCCACTCAATTCACATACTCTAATAAAACACACACATTTGCATTTGGTATTGGCAAGGCTCTATTTTACATCTACCAAGGTAATAACTGATGGCTTAGCACCAATAATTACAGATTTCAGAATGCAATCCCAAACAATATGAAATTTTTCTTCTTTTTTAAATTTAGAAGCATCTTCACAATATTTTCTTTGGGAAGCACAAGAACTGACAGCTAGCCCCCTCCTCCCTTTCATTTTCTTGTTCAGGTTGTGACCTTTGCTAACTTTGCTGTCAACAAATTCGTATGATGTGTACCGTTCACTCCTATTACCCTAAGCAATCTTAAGTTTCATGTCAGGGAACTATGAGATTGAATTAAAAATGGAGGGCAAAGGGGGCAATATTTTGAGTCTGAGGACATTAAACATGCATACAGTTATTTTTCAGTGAGGTGGCCAACATAATGCATTTAATTAAATTCGTGGGTGGAAATATTGATTTACAGACTATGACAATTCTCTGATGTGAGTACATTTTGATTTAGTTATGCATCACGGTAGTGGAGGGCTGGGCTGAAACCAGGTGTAGTCAGCTCCATGAGACAACTGTGAAGAAGTGGGTTCAAGTCATATCTCAGCCATCCTAGGAGGAGTTGTCTTGAGGTTTTTCACTTAAGCTGCTGGCAAAATGCCATGATGATACCTAGCTTTGGACCACGACCGCCTCTCATTCCTTGCCCTGATTATGAGAACTTGCACTGTTGTACAGATAACACAAGAACACAGATTGTGAGAAGATTACGTACACAACCTCGTAGGTGCTGTTTATTAGTCTCAAGTTTCTTTCTTTCTTTCTTTCTTTCTTTCTTTTTTTCTTTCTTTGTTTCTTTTGAATCCATTCTCTTAGAATTGCTTGGCTTGTCAGAATTTGTTGAGCCTTACCATATTATTTTATTTGATACTCTTGTAAACGTAACCATTTCTTCTACCCTATGAAATTTGTTCTCATTTATACTTCACCTATCTTTTTGGTTTTTATGGTGCTGCAGCAGTTAAGAGAGATTAAACTGTTAACGTACTACAATCTATTATTGTTGTTGGTCCCTGGTCTGTTCTATCTTTTATGTGGGTTTACTGAGTGCCAAATGAAGTAAGCAGTCTTCAAGACAGCTAGTAAGTACCATATGGTACATGTTGCACCAGTTTAACATGTGTAATCCAGAGTGCTCAGAATGAAGTAATGGTCTTTGTTTTCTCCCAGGTTGTTTCAAAGTTATCAATCGCAATGATCACTGTAGCCTCACATATTTCATGAAATAAGTCAACAATTTCATCAATTTTCATTCTTCATCAGTTTTCATTATTACCGGATTATCACAATGAAAAAGGAAGAGCAGTACCAACCAGAACTGGACTGTACAGTTTTAGGATGAATTGTGAAAGGAAAACTTATGGTTTTACAGGAAGTAAAACCTGGCACTGTGCAACAGTTGAGTTAGCAATTCCCAAACAATTGGTAAATTATTAATTTCTCTGAAGTTATAACTTCCTTCTTTGCCAATTCTGTTAAAAGCAATATTACAAATATATACCGATAACTGAAATCCTCATGTACAATACAGTAAGCTTATATTTTACAGTAGAATGAATATGGTACAAAAAACTTTGCCGAGTGCAGTACTGTATTTATATTAATCAGATAGGAAAATTCTACATTTCACTCTTTTAGGGAAAGTCAAACCAATCCTTTCCACTGTTATTTGCTGAGTTTTGTGTTTACAATAGCATTAAACATAATGACCAGAAGTATTTGAATGCTCACATGAAAATGAAGGTGAAGTTTGGGCTGGCCAATACTGCTAGCCCACACAGTCATTATGGTATTGGCCCACCCTTCACTTTGATGACAGCCACCACTCTAGCTGGCATACTTTCAATCAGGTGATGGACGGCTGCTTGGGAAATGGCAGCTCATACTTAACGGAGCACTGAATGGAGAAGACGGGTTTGGGTCGTGGCCTGGCACAAAGTCAGAGTTTGAAAACATCCCACAGATGTTCTATGGGGTTCAAATTAAGACTTTACACAACCCAGTCCTTAAGTGCGATGCTGTTGTCAGCAAGTCACTTCCACGCATCAGTAAAGTATGAATAAGTACTCGACTGTTGAAATACCGTACACAAGAATCTTCCCCAAACTGATCTTCGATGTTAGGGAGCATGAAAGAGATTAAAATGACTATGTAACCGGGTGAATCAAGTAGGTGGCCAAGCCATTTTCAGGAGAAACATTATCACACTGTAACACCTCCACCCCTGAAGATCAGTGTGGGCACTATAGATAAGTGTTCACCAGGCATTCTTCACACCCACACCCAACCATTAGATCACCACATAGCGAAATTGATTAAATATTTGACAGGATAATCTGGGAAATGTTAAAACTTTAAAAATGCTGTCATATGACCTTTATGTTAATTATTGTACTGTTTCACTAACCAGGAGTCTGCATTGTTTGAATCTGATGATTGCTGTTCTATAATGTCAGGACATATCATATTCATCACATTTATCTTTGTCAAGTCAACATAAAAACTTACTTGGAGCTCAAGGACAGGAATTTCTTCTACATTAAGCACAGAGAGAAGTGCAGATATTTTAGGCTACAACTAGCTAGCTCCCAGTTTACAGCCAAACTACAAAAACATTCCTTCGTTTATAGCTTGAGTAATTGAACACTTCCCTGAAGCAAATGCCAGTCTCTGCTCACATTCTGTAGAATTAACTATCCGAGTTTTGGGACATGTTCCTAACTAAGCAATACTATCTACTGCGTGATAGAAGACTGTCAATTGAAATTATCACATCATTTTCTGAGAAAAACTTGCAAATGCATCGACTTTGTGAGCACTTTTGTATAACATTTCCTTGACCCTTTCCACTCGTGTCACTTAGGGCCAGTTGTACGAACTCGGGTTATACCTCGGCTAAAGTTATCTCCGTAGTTAATGCAGAATTGAGTTGTACGACATTGGTATAAGGGATAAGCTGGGTATAAACGACGGCATAGCTAACAGGGCATGGAATGGCGCGCTATCTTCTTATACCAGGTATATATCATTTGGCGGACGGAAGAGACCGCAATAACATCCGAAGTTAAATCATCGCAAACTCTTAATTCCAGTGAACTATCCATAAATATACTTGAAAATGTATAATCTTAATAGCAGCACAATAATTACATACATATTTTTACAGAAAATTACGTAAGCAGAACAGAGACATTACATACGCAAGCATCATATGCGTAGTCTTCACGCACGGATGCTAGGTCGCGGTGGCCTAGAGGCTAGCGTGGCGCACTCACGACGGAGATTTACAGTTTTTACGGATCGAATCCCACCTGGTTCAACTTTTTTTGCTTATCAGTTTTTGTTTTTATGTTATGCTTGGTGTTTCTGCATTATCTTTTATATATATACCGGTAATCATTTGGGGTGGTGCTTGGTTGAACAGGGTTTTAATAATTTCACGTCAGTCAAGAGCGTAGGCTATTCATATTCAAGAGAACATTGAATGCTGGAGATGCCAGGAATTAATGTCGAGGATCACTTATTAGAAAGAATATTACTGCAAAGCAGAAAAGCAAAGGTCAGACAGAGGCTGGATCATTTTCAGAACTGGGATGAAAATGAATTCCCATGCGGTTCAGACTGGAAAAATACACAGTTTTGAGGTTATTAGATCAAATTATCGATAGACTGGAACATATGACTGACAGGTAAAATTTATGATTATAACATGTAGCCTAGCCTGCACCTACCGGTACTTATTTCTTGGATGGGCTGTATTACTTTGAATTATATTTATATATACGATATACCAGTACTATTATTTACTGACTCATAACCAATGCATGTATTATGTTTGTTATTCTCACGGCCTCTTAATTCATGGAGTATTGCTGATATATCTCAGTGGTCAATACGATATTCATCTGTTTCCAAATTTATTATTATTTATTTATCGTATGTCTTTTAGTGCCGGGAGTGTCCGAAAACATGTTCGGCTCGCCTGAGTCTGTAGCTGCTTCCAGCGGACACCCTTAGGGTGAACTACAAGTTCCGTTCAATTTCAAGTAGTTCCAACTTTCGTTACCAGATATCATTGATACCTAGTGGTGAAGGTTGGAACTTTGATAGAGCGTTCCGATGAAGTCTTACCTAACAATTTAGCTGCACACAAGTTTAGTCTGTGGAAGGATCTTTTAGATGCCATAAATCTGTGACATGGGACCGCCGGATTTACTTCCCCTGCGAAGGAAGGCAAAGAAGTTCATATTTGGTATCAATATATCCTCAAAGTTCGCTCCTTTTGTTACCAACTTGGCTAATCTCTCAGACAAACATGGAATAGCGAGCCCCAGAATAAAATCTTGTCGTACAACCCACCCTTGGAGATATACCAAGGAAGACGCCAGCCCAGGTGGCTGGGCTTTGTTACCTGGCATGCCAGGGCTTTTGTACTTTGTTTGATAAGTGCTGGTCCCTTCCGGAAACTGAAAGAAACCAAACAAGAGTGTTTTAGTTTCTCTTTACTCGGCAAAATTTCTCAGTTTCCTTGACATGGAAAGCAATATGGCGGTGTGGTGCCTCATTTCTAGGTTACCTGGCATGCCAGGGCTTTTGTACTTCCTTTGGTAAGTGCTGGTCCCAGAAATCGAAGGAAACCAAACAGGAGTGCTTTAGTTTCTCTTTGCTCGGCAAAACTGCTCTGTTTCCTTGACATGGAAAGCAGTCGCAATGAAGCAATATGGCGGCGCACAGTCTGACCGAAGCTGAGATTCTGGCATCTATTTTGGTTGATTTTGATGATAGTGACCATAAAACCGATGAATTTTTTGAATCTGGCGATGAAAGTGATATATCCGTGAGTGATTCAAGTGACGATATTGATATCAGCGTCGCAAGAAATCATGGAGGAGGCGATAACGTTATTTGAAGCAATCAGGGTCCATCCAGGCTTTGAACGCTTCCACACACTCAAGACATACAGTTAAGAAAGTTAAAGACATTATTTTGTGTCATGTAAATGCCATACATTCATTATTTTTGTAGTTCCTTCCTGTATATATTGTTACAACCAGTACTTAATACCAGGTTTTAAAATTAGAAGAATGCTGACAGAAATAAATACGAGTTGGGAGGAAACAGGACTTACTATAATTCGAGAGGAAAGGGTTAAGACTGCAAATTGTCATCAGACAACAAAAAATCATCATTGCCACGACAGTACCTCTTATGTGTGAAGTCCACAACTTTACACAACCTCTCCTGTTTGGCTTTATGAATCTATACTGTGTAGTTGTTGCTCTGTGACCATACAAAAACTGTAACATTATATAATTATATTTATGTGGTAACATGTTATTTAATAGTAATAATAATAATAATAATAAATTACGCCACATAGGTAGTATTGCCTGTAATGAGTGGGCTACACATACAAGGTATTGTCATGGCAACGACGAAATACTGTATGATAAAACCTTGAGCAATAACAAGCTACAGTTCCATGACAGCATTGCTACCAAGGGAATGGAATGCTCAGTTGCTGTGTTACTGACCAATTCAGCTAGAGGTCCCTACATTTCATCCAAGTTTTCATTAATTCAGGCTATGGCTGCATCTTGGAAACCTAGAGCTATATTAGGGTTGACGGATTTCAGAAAATAGAAATGGGAGCACATTCGTTATACATGTACATTGAAATGACTTGCCTATTAACAAAGACAGACTACTGTTGTTTCATTTAGAGGTTTGGGCATAGTAAACATCGGCCCTGTGTATTCAGGTGTGTGTAGAAATTGTCCAAACCTGTGTTATTGTGGTGTTTGTATTAGTGTGCATTTGCAATTGAGGCTAAGATTGGGAAGGAGGCAGCCATGAGCTTGGCTAGCCTCACTTCTAAATGGCTGAGGTAAGAACCAAACCCCACTCTTCTCAGTTTTGCCTCATGAGGCCGAGTATACCCTTAGACTAGAATTAAATTTCTTGGCAGGGGCAGATAGATGACCTCGATGCTTCACCCTTAAAACAATAACAATCATCATCATCAAATTTCTTGGTAAAGTTAAGATTTGAGCCTAGGACTTCCAGGACTGTTTCAATATCTCTGAAGGTCGAATGTAGCTCCTACTTGTCTTCCAAATGTAATTTATTGCACGTTGTGGAAAGATTGGCCCTACTTTTTTCACCATCAATTGCGATAGTAATATATTTCCATTACTACCTAGCATAATAACTCTTCGGACTCTAGAGGAAATATCTCGACAACATTCCTTAGCCTGGCTCATTGAATTAAGAGTCCTTGAAAGAATGATTTTCATATATTGTTGGAAATTAGAGGCGATTTCTCTTTTTTCTCCTTGCATCATGTTAACACAGCATTTGAGGTAATTTTTAAAACAATTCTTGAGATTGTAATCACATGCCATCTTCAGAATCAGAACATTTGGCGTAAGGTACACCACTCTCTCACACGTGGAACAAAACAAAAAAGTTCTATAATGTTCCAGACGAAAACTTCCTTAATGTTATGTCATATTTCAAGTCGGTACCTTCTGCTCAAATAATGGGATTATGCTGGAGTCGTTAAGAAAGCTTCATTATTTCGTACACTAAGTCAAGTCACACCTTTACTAACTGGTTTCTGAACGATAACTGGTTCTTAGAATTCATAGTCATATGTTTATCATAAACTAGTACTCTTGTTATTTAAGGAATTGAGGCCCATGGATTTGCGAACAAGTGACCCTCGAAACCTCACATCAGCCAGATGATCATGTTTCGTGATTTTATTACATTTCTTGTGTGTGGACATGTGCATTTCTCATTTCTCACTATATATGATATACAGTAGATTGTTGGAGGATCGTACTGTTGCTCATTAACCCATTCAGTGCCAGGTTTTTTCAGATCAAACAAACCCCTTGGGTCGTTTTTGTTTTCCCTAAGAAAAAAGCCTCTTTAAAATTAACCTTTTACAGCACATATTATCTGAGATATTACTTAATAAGAGGGATTGAAATATATTCAAGAATGAATAAAGCTTGTAGTGAGCTCCTACCTGAAGTTGTTAATGCTGTTGTTGATTCTTTAAGGGGCTTTGCGACAACTTGGTCATGTAGCCCCGTGTACTTGGGTGTGTGTAGAATTTGTCTGTGTCACTGTGATGTCTGTACTAGTGTGTGCATTTGTAATTGAGGTAGGATCTGGGTAGGAAGCGGCTGTGGCCTTTAACTTAGGTACCATCCCGGCATTTGCCTGGAGTAGAAATGGGAAACCACCGAAAACTTCCAGGATGGTTGAGGTAGGAATTGAACCCGCCTCTTCTCAGTTTCATCTCTTGAGGCTGAGTGTACCCCGTTCCAGTCCTCAGACCAGAATTAAATTTCTTGGCAGAGCCGGCAATCGAACCTGGTCCTCCGAGGTGACAGCCAAGAATGCTAGCCACTATGGAATGAGGCAGACTCCTACTTAAAAGTGATTGAGTTCATGGTAATCTCTGAAGTAGGGGACTGCACAATGTACAACATAACATTCACCGCACTCTCCTCTTCCTTTCAATACAGCTAAACATGAGCTACTTTTTTTTCTTTTTTTCTTTCTTTCTTGATTGAAGGCATGAACCGTGATGGGATAATGTTTCATTGTTATGGGCTGTCTGTGGATGTTGATGGAATTTCTCCTTAGTTTTGTAGTAGAAAGAGTGTGGAACTTTTATAAGGGATGTTGAATGTCTGATAAATGAAAACTAGCCAATATTTCCTCTTTTCACTAAGTACAGGGAGCATTGAGCAAAAATGAGGTCCAGAATATGAAATGCTAATTTTTATACTACTTTACCAACCTTCCAGATATCACATTGGGACAATGATACTTGGAAAAGAACATGAAACATCATTTCCCTTACATTCAAGGGGAAGGAAGAGTATAGCACACCTGTACAACTAAATATGTTTTGACCATTCATACATAGATACAAATCCTGATAACCTCTCCCATACATATTTGGGTTTAGTTAAGTGAGCACTGAACTATTACATAAATGTATGAGTTTGGCCTGTAAAACGTATACTCATGGAATTGGCTCTGATTAGGTTAATGTTTACTTAGGTGCTGGTTATGTGAAATTAAATTCCATTGCTGCCTGTCCCTAGAGGTGTATTCCATGGTGTTTCATTCCAACTGCAAACAAATGTTGTGATGACAGTTTCTTTCCCAATTTATTACAAATATTTGTACTTGTTCAGGCACTGACAACGGTAGCCATACTTGCTAAGTCACAATGCAGGGCCATGGAGCCAAACTATCTGCAGACTCGGTAGACAACTGGGTTTGAACCACCTCAATCAGCCATTCTTGAAAAGGATTTCTATGCTTTCCTCATCTTCAACTCCAGGCAAATGATGGGACGGTACCTTCTAATATGCTACGGCTACTTTCTTTCATCTCCTTGTCTACTTTGAATTCATATTCATTCATTTCATCTCTCATTAAGTCCTCGCTCGAGTTCAACATCAGGAAGAGCATCTGGTTGTAAAAAACACCTGCCTGTTGAAAGTTCATCGCATAGCGTCCCTAACCGTGTTGAAACGGGACTAACAAGGGGTGACATGCATACACTTGTACAGACACTGCCTGTTATCAAACCGATTTTGCTTGCAGTATGTACACAGGTCTGACTATCACTGTCTCATACCTCTGAATAGAATGACAGTAACATTACTACGATAATATGTCTAGTCTTGATTAGATTAGATTAGAGTTATAGAGGCTACTTTATTGTTGGTTGAATTGAAGCACTTGTGCTGTATGGTTTTTGTTGGGATTTCTATATTATACCGCAGGGAATCAATTTATCTTCCACGAATTTTTTTAAATGCATGTGCTGTATGAGGGCATATGACCAGAAAATATCTTAAATGTAGAACTACTTTCTACATTCTGAAGCCAGAAAGCTAACCTGAGTAAGCTGCTGGAGAAGATGGTGTTCAGCAGTTACTGTACTTGGACAAGTTAATTCTCTTGGTACATTAGTCCTTGGCATAGTGTAAACATAACATGTTTCATTACATTTAATTATCCTTTTCTTGATTTGAAAACTTAGTCCTTCCATGCCATGTATTATTTTGACTGATATGTCTGTTTTTGTTTGAACATTATGAGTTAGGTACAGTTTGATTGTCTAGTTTGGCTGATCTTTGATTGTTAAGTGTTGTAGTTCTTAAATTCACTCCCTTTAGTTTAGTTGTGTTTGTGTTGTAATTGAATAACCAGGCTTTCAGCTTATCCAGACTGAATGTGTTGTGTACCTAGTGATCATTTTAAGAGAAATCTTTCTCCTTTGCAGTAAGCTTTTGACATTTTTGCTCATGCACTTTCATTACCCCTTTCTTGTCATCGCATGCATTACATATAATATTATCTGCATTAAATATTTATATTAGGCTATAAAATTTCTTCTTTTTTTTTTTTTACAATGGTCACACATTTTTCAAGGTCTTCTTTTTAATTTGAAAAGTAGTTTATTGTGTGTAAAAACAGAAAATGTTTCCAGTCTCAAGATGCAACATTTAAGGGAGGGATATATTTCTGTTTTCTAAAGAGGTTGGTATTAACCCTCCACATGCTGAACGTTTCACTCTTAAGTGCTAAGCATTTTTAAGGCAGCATGCAAATGTATTTAAAAGAAATTATAATAAAAACAAGAGGCGAGCTATAAGTCATGGCAACAATTTTTTTTCTCGCGAACGGGAGACAACACGGAAAATCTACGATATGCATTTGGAAATATAAGGCATGCACATATGCATAGTGCCTGAAGATAAATTCTGACGTCAGGAGATGCTCGTAGGTAAGTGACAGAACACAGGCCATTGGTAAACATTGTTTTATTATGGTATAGACAAAAAATAAACAAAACTACGTACAAAGGACGGGTCTCTACTGGTTACAGACCTTCGAAATTATCACCCAAGGTGTCGACTGTGCGTTGCCAGCGGTGGGGCAGGCGCTGAATACCATTCGCTGCATGTGTATCGCTAAAGTGTAACACCTCCCTTCGAAATGCTGTTACGATGTCTTCTTTGTTAGCAAACCGTCGTCCACGTAGTGGCTTCTTGACTTTGGGGATTAGATCATAGTCGCATAGGCTCAGATCAGGCGAATAAGGCAGGTGTGGAAGAACCTCCCATCCCCACCATTGTAAGCAACACTGAACGATGGCTGCTGTGTGATCTGTCACGTTAACGTTTAGGATTATGGCATCGTCCAAACGATCGGGACGTTTGGTTCGCACTGCATGGCGCAATTGGTACAACAAAAAGGAATTGTAATACACTGCATTGACAGTGTGTCCCCTCACGCACTGGATGACACACAAGAACACCTTTTGAACGTCTTATGCCAGGATGACCATAACCTTATTGGGTGACGGATTTTGTCGAACCATGTGTCTCCGTGGTGACCCCTGATGACGCCAATCACTTGACTGTCTCTTTTTTTCAGATTCATAAGCACGTGATCATGTTTTATCGACTCCAATAATGCGATTCAACATGGCATGCGCTGTATTGTTGCCTTTGGTATTGCTGTATGTTTTTGCAATTCCGCTATAGTCCAGCGCCTGTCCTCCTGTAAAAACTGATCGATCACCATTATCCGTACATCTTTGTCCATGGACACTGGATGGTCTGGGTGAGGTAAATCGGCAGTTGATACTCTACCCCGTTTGAACGTCTCCACCCACCTCGCCACTGTTCTATAGGGCATGGCATGCACACCTAATGCATCCCGCCGCTCTGCATGTCATTGGCATGCATTTCTGCCGCGGAGAACTGCAATTTTAATATACGATCGTTGCTCCTGCTTGTTGACTTCCATTGTGCGACGCTCTCACTCACACGCTGAACTTGGGGGCATGCTCAGACCCACACTGTTGTTTACATTCACCATCTAGTGGCATCCTACGCAAGTACATACCGTAAGTTTCCAAATGCATATCGTAGATTTTCCATGTTGTCTCCTGTTCGCGAGAAAAAAAATAGTTGCCATGACTTATGACTCGACCTCCGTACAAATTTGTAACTATATATGGCATATTATATAATCATTTAGGAAAAACTAGAGAATAAGATTATAGGTTTTTTTACTTACAAGTATCCAGTAAAAGAATAATAGACGATTAGTCAGATTAAAAAAATAAAAAATATAAATAAATAAAAGCTATTCCAATTTTAGAGGTTGGTCTTAAGCCCTACTTTACTTGAAATAAAATTCGAAGATTACAAAAGGTGCCAGATTTCGTTACAAGCGCAATGATATATGATAATAGAACTTGAATAATAAAGAAGTCACGGGTAAAAGGTCTAACCATATCACTTTTCACAGTTTCTCAATCGCATATATACAGTACTGTACATAAGTAGAAATAGTACAGTACAATCTTGCTTCAAGAGAAACAACTGGATGCCGATGGTTAAAAGAAATCAGAGAGGACTTAAAAGAAATTGGCCTAACAACAGAAGATGCTGCAAATAAGAAAAGTTTAACTACAGCACTTAAAAATATGACGTTTCATTTTCCACTCACAAAAAGGAAAATTCCTGCAAGAATATTTTCCGCCCAAGAAAGGGCAAGACGATCAATACGCATGAAGAAGTACTGGGAGGACCGCAAGGCTCGTACAGTTTCTACAAGTCGACGAACTAATGGTTGGTTAAAGTGATCCTATGTGGTCTCAAAAGGCGAAGAAGAAGAACCAGAACCACCACCACCACCACCACCACCACCACCACCACCACCACCACCACCACCACCACCACCTTGCATTGACTACCAGATGGAGAATATCATTTCGCAGCGAGACTATTCGTAAAATCGATTGTCATTTAGATTTTACGAGTTGTTATATAGATTTTATGAATAGAGACTATAGCACTTCAGTGGGGGTCGGAATCGTCTCGTGGCGAGACAATAGCACTTCAAGGGTTAACTAGCAACTACAGGGCTTTCAAATCAGAACACCATTGGCCACGGAGACCTCTTGGTGAGCTAACTGTAGCTGTGAAGTGAGCTGAGTTCAGGCTTTTGCTAGACAATGTTTTTTTAATCTCCTTTCTGTTTGTTAACTGCTACTTACTCTCTGTAACTGCAATAAAAGAAAGTTTGAAGATAGAGTGATAGGTGAAAGTTTGTGACCACTTCGAAGCTCCTATCTTCACCCTGTACTTGAGGGAACATCTGAAAGATGTATATTAATCAAACCACCACACATTAGAAGAACTAAAACTCAATATTTGATGTCAGATTAAAAGAATTTCTCCAGCACACCTCCAATCTGTTTTTCAGATTTGTAAGATTTCTTTAGGAGAACAAAGCTGCTACCTACAACACCTTCTGTAATGTCAGCTTGTCACGTATCTGTACATCACATGTATTACAGAATCTGTATCTATAGGCTTCATGCGTTGAAAGGAGAAATGCACCGCTGCGCTACGATTAGCTAAACTTGTATGCTCTTCAGTATTACCTTGGTCAAGGTGGAGTGATGTGTGTACAGTATACCGTATATGTTGGTACTTTCTGAAAATAAATATGAATTAATGAGGCATTTCCATACATCCTAGGAACATGAAACTTAATACCAGTGAAGCTGATAATCACAATATCTCTAGAAAAGTCTAAAATATCCTATATTTTTCAAGAATGCTGAGCTGGAGGGATATAATATTTGTGGCTCAGGAGATGAACTGTATAAATACACAAATGCAAGCATTTCTTCAACCATAGATAAACTTTTTTTTTTCCCCAACACGATGACCTGCTTTGTGAACTTAAACATTTCCTGAAAGTCAAAATTAGCTTTTAACATCAACAGACCTAGTTAAAGATGGGCTAATTAAATTCCAACTACACAATTGAAACTTTGCCTGTGAATCACTGTCAATATCCACTGTCTCTTCAAATCCACTTAGTGAGTTTGTGAAGAAAAGCTATGAAGAACTTTATATTATTCTGTGTATTACAATTTCTATTATTGTAGCCAACAACACTACACAATGCTTTGATATCTTTATTGTATAAAATAATAATTAAATGCTCACACGTTCTCAATGTATGAGGCATGTTTTGTTAGTACCGTTTTTATATATTAAAAAAACTAGTGCAATTTTTTAAACACTGATATTTTTACATGTAATCCTGTACCTTAGACTACTTCTGAACATAATTTCCACACATATTAAGGCACATCATGTAATCAGCTCCTGAATTCTGTCCTAATAGAAATATGCCGCCTGATATGCCAGCCACTATAGCACAGTCATTTTTAGGTCATCATCGTCATTATTGCGCTGACCTCGGAAATGATTTTTCAAATGCAGGGACAAGTGGTAATCGCTAGACGCTAGGTCAGGGTTATATGAGGATGAACAAATTGTTCCCAACTGAATGAAGCGATGCGGTCTTGGGTTCGATTAGCAGTGTAAGGGCAGGCATTGTTGTGAAGCAAAAGAATCCCCTTTTTGTACATGCCATGCGTTTGTTTTGTATTGCTTGATGGCGTTTATGAAGGTCTCACAGTAAGTCTCGGCATTTATTGTGTAACCCCGGCGCAAAACATCCCCAAGCAACACACCCTTCCTATCCCAAAAACAGTGCGCATAATTTTGCAAGCTGAAATGTTTGCGTGAACTTCACTTTCTCGGGTGATGTAAAGTGACTCCATTCCATGGATTGCTGTTTTAATTCCTGCATAATATAAACCAGCCATGTTTCATTGCCGGTGAGAATTCACCATAGGAACTCATCACCTTCATTACTGTACTGCTCAAGGAAAGTCAAAGCACTTCCCACATGTTTGGTTTTGTGCATCTCTACTAGCACAACTTCCGATAATTTAAGAATATCCCAAAACACACCCCTTGAAATTTCAGGAAACTTGTAACATAATGACAAAATTTTAAAGGGTCTGCCTTCTCGAAACTTTGCATCAACTTTTTGCACCAAGTTTTCAGTCGTTTATAATTGGTCGTCCGCTACACTCTTTGTCATGGACATTAGTACAGCCTTTTTTAAATGCTTTTACCCATTTTCTTACCATACCTTCAATTATACTTTGTACTTCATACACTTCACTAATCTGCTGCTGAACGTCATTTGCATTTAGAGGACTAATTACAGCGTGTACTGCCCACTCTATAGGACCGTTATTTGTTTTGTTTTTGTTAGAAGCATTTTTAATATGCACAAATATAAATTCGGACGAATGCTTCCGTAATGGCATTTGGGACTAGCCAACACATATACGTATTGAACGTGTATGAGCTGAACCACGACGGCGGCGGTGCCGGTCGCCATATTATGAATGGTACTTGCTTAAAGTAGTAGCTTGCTCATTGACAGGTTTCTGCGGTCAACAGCATTTCAGTTTGAAAGCCCTGTATATAGGTTTATACTGTTAGATCAACAGACTCAGCCAATGGCTTGAAGTTTAATATGTTGGGGAACTTGAACAAAATGTTGATGGTGGTTGAGAAGAAACTGAAAAAGATTAAATGCTTGGTAAAAGACTTAAGTTGGATCTGGTGGACCTTTCAAGTTCTTCGTCTATCTTCTTTCAGAATGGATAACAATGCATTGAGAGAAATAGTTCAGGTGTAGTAAAGCTAATATAGTATGTTCCTTTGTGTGAGTGTCCGTAATCTGCAAGATGGAATTTATTTCTCAGACCAAGCTATTAAGTAATCATTCAGAGTGCTACATGGAAGTAAAACTTTTGAGTGAAATCAGGTTATGTTGTTCATAAGCTGGAAGAAACGGGCATAGAATTAGCTTGCAAAGGAGCTGGGACTAACTGATGGGAGCAACGGCAGGAGAGATACAGGCCACATTTGGAATTATCATGTTAGGTGAGAGTATCAGTACAAGAGTTAGTGTAGATGGTGGGACTGTGTGGTGAGTACGAAGACTAGAGATAACCTCTGTGACAAAATGAGCTTAGCTGTCTTGAGTATAAGAGGAGGTGTCACCTAGGAGATGATTGTGTGACCCGTGTGTGATGATTTAAAGGTGAATGATGTAGAATTAAATTAAGTGATTTTGTTTGCTCACTGACGTTGCAGACTAGATTGAATACAGAGTAATATAGTTTATAGGGAAACTATTTGCATGCATACTTTTCACTGTCAAATAAATGGACATTATTGCAGTTATTCATCATAGTACTGTATAGCTAACCTGCTGATATATTTTCTGTGTTGTTTATTTTTTGTGACATAACTCCCAAGCATGACTTGGTGTAATAATGCACAATTAGAATTGGACGATCACTCTGCAATTATAACAATAACACATTCAAGAACCTGGCAGAATAAGCTTTGAAATTGAAAAGTAGTCTGTGCCAATTGCTGCAGATTTTTTAAGTCATCAGCAACCTGCATTAAAATTTGATTAAAACTTTAGAATAGCTAATCAGATGTTATAGGATGGATATAAGTGTATTTTGTAAGTATTCGACAATGTGTGGTTAGGAACCCTTATAGCAACTTTGTATAAGCCATTTGGACTAATTTCAGTAAGTTTGTAATATTAAGAATTAATGAAGACCTTGAGAATATGGGATCACTGTTATAGTAATTTTTTCCATTGAGTTTGTCATTATTTGGTTGTGTCACTGTTGCTACTATGAAGGTTCTGGCTCACCCCCATTTGAGTCAAGCCCTGCTGGGGAGCGGTGGGGGTGGGGGTCAGGGTCAGACCCCAAAGGAAGGGGCAGCGACTAGCCCCAGCAGTACGTCCCTCATCAAGAGCCTGCTGGCCACTAAGGTAATGCCTGGTGCAGCCGAGTGCATGGGCATGCAGCCTGCGCCTGCCGTGTGTGCATCCGATAATCAGCCACCACCACAGCAGGTAAACGGGCCTTCCTTCTGGTCTAATTCGGCTAGCATATGCTAGCTACGTTTCATATGTGACGAACACTTTCATTTTGGAGATCAGAAATTTCCCCTTTCCTTGAAATCCTATATTTACTCTATTCCTGAAACCTAGCTGCTATTTGCTCTGGTAAAGTTGGTGAAGTTGTTAGTAGAGTAATTTGTCTCTGTAAAATAAAAGTTCATCAGAATATAGTCATTGTTACTGACTATGTTATATCAGTCCTTATTGTTGGAGTAATAACAATCTAAACATAGCACAGCTGGGCATGGGGTATACAGATCTTGCAATATGAATTCACCACCACCACCACCACCACCACCACCACCACCACAACAACAACAACAACAACAGTGTTAATTTCAATTTTAGAATGATTAAAATTAATGGTTTTGGTGATGTATCGTTCCCAATATTCTTAAGATCTGCACAGGCTGATCAAATATTAACAAGACATTTGAATTTGTCGGGGTATATCGTATGCTCTTTTTAAACTGGTAGCAGTGTGCAGTTCTTAGCAGTGCCTCGTCATGTCTTTTACTACAGTCTTTTCTTACCACAACATGTCAACAAGGGGTGCATGTGTCTTGTGTCACATAATATACTTATTCAATTTGTGGTAGATGAAGATGTTAAACCAGCAGAAATTTTGCACAGATAAGGTTCACTTTCCAAGTCTCAGATGTTCAGTTGGCAAAAGTTCTTCTGTTAGGGTTAGGCAGCAGTTTCTAGCCTCATGCTTGCCATCTCACAATGACCATTATGCCACAGAAAATTTTGCTAGTTCTAGAAAACCCATTCAATTATTATTTAAAAACTAGTTGCAATTATGGAAAATAAATTCGAATTCGGTGCCAAAAGTTTGAGAGCAATTCATAAGGATATACATGTAGGGACTCAAATTTCTCAAACATTTGGATAGTTTTGCAACAGAGGAACTCGTCTCTAACGTAAATGTGCACTCCCTCGTGTCATTATTCTTAAAACAAGGAGACCGAATATTAAATGGCATGCATGAGGTAAAACAGTTCTGGTGAAAGCAGAAATATGTTTCTCACAACTATCTTTTGTGATTCTAAAGGTGTTGTGTTTGTCAATTTCCTGCTAGAAAGGATGCAGTATTAATGCTTCATTATAATGCGAACTCTTGGACAAGGTTTCAGAGGTCTATTTGTCCAAAAGATGCAGGATTCCAATTTTCAGTGTCCTGGTTGCTTCTTCATAATAATCCAATGCTGCTGCTGCTATGCAAGAAAAAATTAGCTACTATGTCCACAACAAAACTATTGCTCTTTCAGACCCAACATATCATATGTATTAGAAAACTTTTAAGCCCTCCTTATTAACAATTGATTACTTTCAGTTAGTCAGCACAAATTTTGTGTAATACAGTATTATATTTTCTGCCTAATATAATTGGTCAAATTTCGTGTTCCCCGACTGAATGTATACAGGTTTGATAGATATATCAAATGAATGATCGAAGCTAGATTTGTATTAGTTCAAGAACCTGCCAATAGATGGAAGCAGATGCTGATATGTGTGTGCATTACATGTCACTCTGCAACAGAGAGCATGGTGTATTTGGTGCGCAGCGTATGTCATTTCACATTGAGTAGTTAATCCAATGATGACGTTTTCATAAAGTCTTGTTCGTGTTTGATCGACCCTCGTATCTTCTTTTAAGGCTAGCTGGCGCAGATTCAGCCGACTATCCACGATGGGGGCAATCTTAAGTGACTTATTGTTGCAAAAAATATAACAATAATTGTAATATGAATTTAGCTGATATGGTTTTCGAGATAGCTTGCATTTGACGGGATATTATTAATATACCCCTAATTTTACTGACACATGGCTGTTGTTCTTGAATGCCGGTGGACAGTTAGGATTGAGCCCACAGTCTTGAGACTTGAAGGACACTATTTAACAGTCCGACTAAATAATTAAAGTGGGATGTTTGGATGTAAAATATTCTCAAACAAACGGCCTGGAAAAGAGATCCATGACAGATCTAAAACATTTTTTAATTGATATTTATTTTAGAAAAACCTGTTGCATCGGCCACAGTAACCATTCAGTTATATTTCTTTGGCTACTCACAAATGGAATGGAGAAATCTGGAATTGCACATGATACTGTAATTATGATGGTATTTCTTTTTTTTGCAAGCCATGTTTTAAGTACTTAGGTACATACCCGAAGTTGGGAGGTGGTTAGGACTATGGTACTTTTGCCATAGTATGGAATTGTGCTAGATAACTCCAATGCTGATCCTCAGAGAGGGTGTTTTTGAAATTCTTGACTGTTGACTACTGAATTTCCCCCATGCCTGCTGTCTGAAAAATGCCCTAGTGTACCACGTACCTCACACTTAATAAAACCAATACCAAGACGTGTTGGTAGCTCCACTGTATGCTCGAAGTTTTCTTAAAGTAGTTCAATACACTCCATCACTTTTATTACTGAAAGTCTCCATAATATTAAAAATTATTTTATCTGTGAAAATAATTTTCCTATGCCAGTTCTGACTTTTATACTTTGTAGTACATTTTCATTTAATCATCCTTCAGTGCTCTAATAGTGTGGGCAAGATACTTTTACTTTCCCCTAGGTTGCTAGCACAAGGAAGCACTATAGATGTCATAAATAGCTTCACCACAGTTTGAGGGTTAAATAAATTGCTGTATTGTTTTCTGAAGTTTTTACTTATGGATAATTCTAAACTGAAGCAGTCCATCCGTTAGAAATAAATTCGGCAGCTTCGGTGGCATAGTTGGTAGCATGCTGAGCTTCTATGCCCATGATTGCGGGTTCAAACCCAGCAGAAGTCGTCAGATTTTTTAAGAGCGTTGAAAATCCCTCCCTCCTTACCTGAATTACAGATAACACACACTAATACAGCCATCACAATTGACACCAGTCATCAGTCAGATTCTACACACACAAAGTACCCGGACCACGTTGTCGCAGCCCCTATACTGAGGAACCAACCAAAAACAAATTCATATTGCATAGTTTAAGCTTGATAGATCTTTTAAAACTTATATCATGAGTATGCTAGGTATCCTTTCCAGAATCTTTCTAGGCTTACCTGTCCAAATGAGGTCCTTGTGTTTGGTGGTGGAAAACAGTATTTTGCTACTATTTTGCATGATGTAGAAGTTTTTAATCAGTATTACAATGAAATGTATAATTTACATACTACTGTCAGAGTAGTGTAGCTTGAGCGGTTTTCAATTAACACATTCTAATAGCAATTTTAATGGCTCTCGTGCTAAGTAACTTGCAGCCTCCTGTTAGGTAAGTATGAGCTTCCTGTATTTCCTATGGCATTCCTTCCTTCACATCCAGTATAAACTGTCAAAATTATGTGATACAATGACACAAGGGTACAGTCAAGTTGTGTTTATTGGTGCATTGAACATTTTTGCTCTAGGGATATTATTTCACTGTGTGTTAGACATTTCCACTAATGCAGTTGCAAGACTCAATTTTATAGTTATAACTTCTTTCTGTTTTTAAGGCCAGAGAACTTTAATATACTACAGTTCATCAATTTCATTTTTTGTTGTTTTTTTTTTTGTTGGAAGAAGAAATATACTAGTCCATTATAGACTGAAACATGTATGTTCATCCTAGTTTTATAATCAGGTCTGGGGCAGATGACCTTGATGTTCTGCCACTTCAAAACAACTACCACCATCACATCATCATATTCAACTCCGAGGACAAGTAGCTGAGTGGCTTAATTGATGGATGTTTTGACTCATTGTAACCCATTACCAGATCCCTGTGATCCTATGTTATGTAGGACAACTTGATAGTCATTGGTCACACAAAATGATACTTCTTGGTTCTGATGATTTTCAAGGTTTGTGTTAAAATACAATCATCACTAAGTTAAGTCCAGTCATTATGATAATTTTAGCTGCTTCCCGTATACTTGTCCTCGTCAAGAAATAAAATTTCAGATGATTGGAGCACTACGGCTTCCAGATGTTGTGGTGCACTGAAACATCTAATTTACTGTTTGTTTTTTTAATTAATTTTTTTAAGGGGAATGTCAAATATGAGGTATACATGACAGGAAACATAAAAATGAAAGTGGTCTAGAATAATTGTTTCAGAAAACACTTTCTATAATTTGAAGAAACTTAGTTTCTCCCCAGTCCCTGATCATTCATACTTCAACAGACCTAAGCACTTGAAACTTTCAGAAAAGAAAAGCACAATAATAATTTATTGTTTAGTAACTTAGAATATGATCCTTTTTTTTTATTTCATTGAATTTTACTTCATATTATTCCTGTACTGTAGGTAATACCTCACTACTTCGCAAATCTCTTCTTTACCTAGCAGTGTAGCTGAGCACATTAAGCCATGCTCCATGACCTGCAATGGGGAGCTGCAGTTTGGAGATCTGAAGTTCAAATCCTGGCATTGACAGCAAACATGGTTGAAAGTGTTCATAATATTAAAAATTATTTTTTCTGTGAAAATTATTTTCTCCTGATAGTTAAAGTAGTACATTCCCCCCGGAGGTTTCCGAACTTGCCAAATAGCGGGATGGTACCTTTTTCCAGTCCCAGGGCAATTTCCCCACTCTCAGACCGTAATACATACTTTGCACACTTACAGTTACCAAATAACACTGGCTATCAGACTAATGCCATACATGCATAACTATAAAGTTTTGTTTTATTCCTCTTATTATTACTCTTCTTACATATAGAGTAATAATAAGAGGAATAATAATCTCTGCTGCACAGAAAACATAAGTGTGTAGAAACCCTTTTTAATACATTCTGTATACCTGACAGAAATTAGGTATTGCCACCTCTACTCCTTTAATGGCTCATAAGGCTTTGTGTGAAGGATAAAGGCTCGTGAGCCAGGTGGTTCTCTAGAAACTGAATTCATTAATTAAGTGATGGACTTAGGAGCAATCATCAACATTATTGTTCTTGAAAGGATAGATTTTGAAATACATCTTGGAGGCCAAAGACGTATGGCACCATATCTTTCATATCCCCCATTTAAAGTAAATTGGGTGTATTTCATACTTACAGTGCAACAAAGGTCATGAATTTGCATGGAGGATAATAGAGACATGCAAATCTTCTGGAGAAGAAAAAAAAAAGTGAAGGGAAAAAGTTGTAGATGCTAATGGTCATTAGCCCAAGAGAAAGATGCACAGTCACTAATGCAGGGCACTGGATCCAGCTCTGAAAACCTTGACTTCTGTTGACCAAACTTGATACGAGTTTGTGTGTCAACTACCTTATGCTTTCAGAGAACCTCACGAGGAGGTGGCTTATGCTAGTATTTCTCAGCATATTCTATGGCCTGGCAGTTTTGTTTTGAAACATTCAAAGGCTCAGTCTGGATTTCAATGGGCACAGGAGTTTCCAAAAGTGCATACACAAACTTGAAATATATGTACGGTAACCTAGTATATAAAAAAATAATTAAAATAATGTTCATAATTTTTAACCCGATTGTAGAGATGGTTCTTGAGAACATCCACGGAGTGTTATTATGATAATGATTTTGTCTTGCATTTTCTTCTCAATATTATGCGTGGTACAACAACTTTTGGAAAAGTTTGATACAGCATCCCTACCACCCAGAAACAGACCTGTCACAGATGTCTTTTTAATACCATACGAGTTGATAAAGTGAGGTTATGTTAGCGCACAAATGGGGTTCTTTTCACTGTTCATTTACGTGAGTTGAGTTGTATTCTTCTCAAAGTCAATAAATTCTGGAATATTATTCTTTCTTTGTATGACAATGTACCATTAGTGGTACCATTAGTTGCTCAAAAGTATACCTCCTCTTGGACTTTCAACACTCTCTTGAGCAGCGAGGTGGCAGTTATAGAGCAGACGATCATCCTTCACTTGTACAGCGTTTCATCATGGGTCCAGTTTCCCAGTATATGGGAATGTTTCAAACTTGTTGCAGTGGCTGCAGTGATTTGTGGTGGTAGACCCACCAAGAAGTGATCTCACTGGTGCCACTACAGCTGTCGTTATCATATCATGCCATTCAGATATTGTTTGATTTCTCTTAATAACTATCCACAAATTGGCTGATGGAACTTTAGCAAACAATTTAACTTTGTGTGGATATTTGCATCACTCCTAAAATTCATTTTTTCTCAACTTTCTAACAGTCATATCTTTCTGATCATTGCTAGCAAAGCATCTCTGTCAGACAGGCTGTCTGGATGCTCTTAAAATATCTTACAACTTTGAAATGTTCATTATTCGAATCTTCAGCTTATTATTTATGTTTAACTTTTGCAGAAAGGTCCACCTTGTTGCTTTTATAACTGCAAGTTCTTTATATTTATGTGGTGAATGCATTATGCTGTTAAGAGTGTCACCTGCCAACTGTAAAATTTCTTTAACTGCACTTTCAATCACCTTGCCTGTCTAAATTAAGGTTATCTTTGGGAGGAGCATCTCGTGGACATGTCTGGAAGGGGTATATCAGTGTAGGGCCAATGAACTGGATAATAACGTTCAGATTTTGGTCTGCGTGGAGAAAATATGATGAGCCCAATTTGTGTCGAATTTTCGACTGTTTATCTAATACTTTGTGGTCATTAAAAGCGAGGCAGTGTTTGAGTGTGACTCCCAAGTACAGTACTTCACTTGGGCTTCTTTTCCTATGTTTATTTATTGGTCCAATTATTGTGTCAATTATTTCAGATTGTCGAGCCCCTTCCTTGATGAAATGATAGAATTGGATTTCAGTGTGCTTACTCACAAGCCTATCTCCTGAAGAAAATCAATAGGGATGTAGCCTGAGAAAGTTCGCGCTAGATAGCTCTCGTGTAGTACTGGGTAAGCGCAAGGCGATTGTCCTATGTTTCCCCCAGTCAGCTGCGAGGAATTTATAGATTGTGACCGAGCTTTCTAAGCTAAAGTAAATTATATCTTCTCTGTTTTTACTCCAAGACTATATTAATTAATTCTATAGGTATATCCTCTAATATATTATGGACGATTTTCAGCGTTTAAGTGTTAAACAACTGCAAAATGAGCTACGGACTAGAGGTGCTAAAACTAGTGGGAGGAAGGAAGAATTAATAGGCTACAGCGGTAATAACTAAATTCTAACACGCTTTATTATTCAAATAATGAATAGGAGTCAAAATGCTTGAGTATTGTAGGCCTATATTGATAAATATATCTCAATAAGACTTAAATCTTAAATAGAGATTTCCCGGTCAATGCATGTGAGATTTTCTAATTGAAATTCCATGTCCTTTGGTTCGGATTCCATGTAAAAAGGAGGACCCGTGGCTCATGATCTCTCGATTAACGATCACGTAAAACTACAATCTTCTTTTTATAAATAGAGATTTAAATATTCACTTGCTCCCCTTGCTTAAAAACTTCGATTCATGTCTTTTTTTGGTTGATAGCCTACATGAAACTGTCATATTTTAAGGTAAACATAATCAAAGAAAGTTGATACCGGTGTTGTATACCTCAAAATGCATCGCAAAGTTTGGTTCTTATGTAATTTTGTCAATTTCTTAATACGAATCGTTCCCGTACCCCTTGGAAACGACTTAGGGGTACAGTATTTAAAATGTTTGAGAATCCCTGCTTTAGGGCCACGAACTGTTTCCATTCATCTGACTAACTTATGTCTCAAGAATGTAGAAGTCAGTCGCTACCGGTACCACATTCTCCGTCGGGCAGATGGAAGTTGACGATTAATTCTGATTTCAAGAAACCAACCATAATACGTTTGTAACTGTTAATGTTGTGACATTTATTCTTGAAGTATTTGTCCGAGTATTGAAGCCTTTGAAAATGGGAGTCACAAATGTTACATTCACTTCTTCCTGTATATTAACGATTTCTTCCAGTACCGTACTTCAATGGAGATAATTTATGCAGATTCCGATATTGTAGGCTTATCGTGGTAATCCGGAAATTTTCTTGTGTATGGCCTCTTCCTTATATTTGTTGTGTTCGTGGTCCACGGAAAAAGCGATAGAACAGTGCCCGGTTTTAATCTTGCTCTCTCACCTTCAAATACCAATGCATACATTCAGTGGTTGTTATCGAAATGTCTAATCAGTTTATAGGTAGGAATTATTTCCCTTTATAAATACACTAGCCCAACACAGTTTTTGTGAAGTCATCGAGTTGAAAATGATGGGAGTACACTTTAATATTTTTGGTCAGATTTTCTTCACCGAAATGTTTCCTTCTAATAGCATGTAACCATTTCTTCCTCATCTCTTTATTTTGTGAAAATTGGTGAAACGAAAACGGGCTTCCCTGATTTTTGCAAAGAAGAACACTGCAATAGCTCGGCATAGTCACGAAAATAGCAATTTAAACAACTTAAATTCGTGGATATTAGCGGCATGAGAACACAGGATACAAATGAAGAGCGCCTTGCGCTTACCCAGTACAACAGCAGTGCGCTCTATCGGTGCTAGTTCTATACATCCCTATTGTTGACATGGTGAAGGAGGTAGCAGATTCCTTATTTTGACCAACTATTATAAGATCATCAGCAAATCCAAGACTCTGTATGGGATCTGTGCCTTCTGACAAGCTGAATCCATGTGTTCTGAAATATTTCCTTCTGTAAACTCATTTATAATGTGAAAAGGTGGAAGCTTGTAGTTTTACTGACTGGTTAATCTTGCGATCACGGGCCATGGGACCTCCATTTTTACGTGTATTCCGAACCACGGGACGTGATATTTCACATTGAAATATCAAAATTTATAATGTGTTCTATGGTCATTATTAAATGGAAATAGTGACGATGGATCTCCCTACATAACTCCTCCTTTAATCAGAATTTCTTCTGATTGGTTTTGCTACACCTTATTTCTGTTTTGTTGTCAGTTAATAAGTTCTTTAAGAGCTATTTGTACATTGGGGATAAAGCTGCACTGTCCAGGGCGAACTTTAGTTGTTTGTGACCCACCGAGTCATAAGATTTGCTTACATCCAGGAAGACCAGACATGCTGATGTTTTACTTGAAATTGCTTTCTAGGCAATACCCTCTACAATGCTGATACATAATTGTCTGTGGTAATTTAATGAATCCTCTTTTATGCTTATCCTACAATTTAAAAAAATTATTCACTGGATAGAATAAAACTATATAACTGATTTTTTATATAATTATGCGCCGATTAGTTGAACCACTATTTTCCGTAGTTAAGGTAAGCAGATCCTTTACTTGTGAATTGCATACTTGATATTTCTAGCAAATAAGAACCATAGTTCCCTGTACTGCACAGATCTTTCATGGTAATGCATTTTTCATCCTCATTTCGAAATAAATACATTAATGCATCCCTTTATACATCGTAAATTAGTTCGAAGTTTTCAAGAAATATGTTTTGTTTTTTCCCCCCTGTAAGTGTTTTGAATGTACCACACAATCCTATGGGCAAATTTTTCAAATACACTTACAGGAGTGATAAAGAAAAAATTCAAGTAAAAATGCAAATTTGAGGAGGAATTACAGTAAAGGCAAGCTCAGAAGTAAACTTTAATTATGGTACTATAAGTGGTTTAAGAGACCACGACTTACGTTCAGTCATCTGATGAAATTTAAGTATTAAGGCTTTGTTAATTCACAATATGGTGTCAACACCATTATTACGTTATCTTCTTCAGATGTGTGTGTGCATTAACTGAGCTCAATCTGAGAGGTAGTGAGAGCATAAAGGTTGAATGATCCAGGCTGAGAATTTTCACCATGTTAATATCTGACTGTCTCCCTTGTTCCTTCAGAGGATACTGGCAGTATTAAATGAGAAATAACAGTGGTTATTGAAGTAGCTATCAATGACTAAAGAAAGAATAAAAGAAAGACCTCAATATCTGTCAGAAGGACATTGTATTACAGTCAAGTCTCTTTCATTCCTGGACATCCAAATTGTGTGGTCCAAGCATATTCCTATTCATCCTGGAAATTTTAGAAGCTGTTTTTCAGTGTTTCATTCGTAATCTACTAAAAAAAAATTGCTTTTCTGTCAGTCCACACATTAATGCGTCCTATTAAATTGGGTGGGGAATAACACTTATCTACTCACACCTACTATCCTAGAAAACATACACCTTTTATACACTTAAAAAAAAAATAAAAAAAAAGAGAGAGAGGAGGGTAATTGGATGACATATTTTGTTTGTCAAGTGAATATCATCAGATTCTCTTCACTTAAGGCCTTTTATTTAGTCTCGGCAGATATGTATAATTTATATACATACATACCCCCTACCCAAGAAAGAAGTCAAAATGAACCCTAATAATTATATAGAAGGATTTCACTATTACCTGTCGCATACAAAATTTTCTCCAAAGCCCTGTTAAAACGGATAGAGCCTCAGTTAGATCCACAGATAGGAGAATACCAAGGAGGATTCAGGAAGGGAAGATCGTGCAGTGAGTAAATCTGGTGCCTGAGAACAATATTAGCAATGAGAAAGTCCAGGAACTTGACAATCAAATCATCGACTACAAAAATGTGTACAACTCCATAGATAAACACTTTTTAACACATTAGAAGAAATGAAGGTGGACAGTAAGTCCAGAAAACTAATCCTTGAAACATTAAAGAATACAATATCCAAAGTTAAATTCATAGGAGATATCTCAGAACCCTTCAAAATTAAGACAGGAGTTTATTTATTTTCCGTGTCCAAATCAAATTAGATTTTGCCAGTAAGTAGCAACAGTTATAGCATTAGCATTTGCAGCCAAAAGATCGTCTTTTGAACATATGTCCTCCATCAAGGGGCAGATCAGCAGGTGTTCTGTGTCTTGTAAAATGCTGCAGTCACAGAACTCATCATTGTTGACGAGCATGTTCCATTTCTTGAGATTGTTCTTGCAGCGTGAAACCCCCGTCCTCAGCCTGTTCAATGATTTCCAAATTCCATATGGCAAGTTGTGACCAGGTGCCATTTTTTCTGATAGAGGAATAATTGGGTCTGTGATCTCTCTTCCATATCTTCACACGGGCAGCTTCTTGTGAGCCTTCGAGGGCTGTTACTCCCCTCAAAAAGCTGTTTCTGGACTTAAGTCTCTGTCGGGCTGGTTGTTGGCCAAAAAGTGGATGCCTTGAATCGGTTTCTTGCCGTTTCTTCTCAGACAGGAGTGCGACAAGGTGATGGTTTATCACCCATTCTATTTAACTCAATTTTGGATAAAATAATCAAGACATTGGAAAAAGGAATCAAAGGCGTAAAAATGGCAAAACACCAGGAAAGAACAGTCAACATTAAATGTCTGGCCTTTGCTGATGATGTAGCAATTATAACAAATAACAGAAAAGAAGCCAAAGAAGCTCTAGAGACGCTATATGAAATCTCTGGCAAAACAGGGTTACAAATCTCATACGTAAAGACACAGTTCGTGGACACAAAATCTACAGACGGGCACGGCACACACTGGAAACCAAGTATGGAAAAATAACACAAGTGGAAAGTTTCAAATACCTAGGAGAGATTATACAGAAAACAGGATTGAACTTGGCATCCAATGAAGGCAGGATCGCTAAATTGCAGAAAGTATACAGACTTACATAGATCCACTACAATAAAAGAAGTATTTCCATCAGTGCCAAATTACGACACTATCATACAGTAGTCTTACCAGAGGCCTTATACGCTTCAGAAACGACATCAATCGAGGGACAAACAAAAATCAAGGAATTAGAAGAACGAGAGAAAAATTCTGGGAAAGATCTACAGGCCAGTTCAGAAAGAGGGAATATGGAAAAAGAGACCGACAATAGAACTGTACAAACAGAGACGATTACAAACAACACAAGGAAAAGAAGGGCAGAATTTTATGGACATATACATAGGATGACCGTAGACAGACTGACCAAGAACATTTTTAATATAGTTACGAATAGTAGACTAAACACCAATTGGGTAAAGGAAACTGTGAAAGACCTCAAGAAACAAAACATTACAGGAGACATGGCAGACAGGAGCACATGCAGAGAAAAACTTAGACAACAGAAGTTTGAGCAAACTCCCATAGAGAGACAACCGGGAAAGAAGTGGACAGAGGAGAGAAAGAGGAAGCATAGTGTGTATGAGAGGTTTTTGTGAAAAAAGAAGAAAGGGACAGAATAAAACATGAAAATTTTGTTGTAACGCTCTCCTTGTGGGGAATTAACGAATGAATAAATAAGTAATAATATATACCGTAACTAAATGATTTTATACAACTTTATATGTTTCAACATATTTTTGCTTGTGTAGTTCCTTTATAGCATTTCTGTAATTATTGTATTTAGATTGTTAGTATTAGTTATGTTGTTAAGATGTGCAAACACTTCGATACTGTTATATAAATACTGAAGTGAGCCGCTTACCTAATTACTGGAAAATCTCCATCGTCAGTGCCCGTAACACACTATTGCCCATTGAAAGCTTGTGTATAGCTATTGCGCTTGTATTAATAATGTTAGTTATGTTGGTTGTTAAGACATGCAAACACCTTGATATACTTACCTAAATACTTATGAGGAACACTTACCCAATTGCTGGAAAAACCTTTTGGCATAAAAGGATAAAATCTCATCTTTACAAGATTTGGTTTCGCATTGACTTCAATATCTACTAAGTAAATACAACCCAACATTGACTAGCGGAACAAATTGTGTTTACTTTGTTAGATCCACCAGGCATGCGACTGTCATGCCAGTTGAACTACTGGTGCTATCGGTATTCCATGGAAACTAAATGACTTACATGCATGTCTACTTTCGCTGACTACCTTAGTGAGCAATGCATTGTATAACTTTAAATGAGTGTATGCTAATGGTTCTTGGACATTTTCAACTACTGAAGACCAATCCCTGTCGTTCACAACGGCTTAAGCAACCACTCCTATATGCTTCACCCAGTTTATGAATGTGAATTTGGACTCGACAGCACTGCCTTGCAAGCTTTTGTTTATTGAGGATTTTGTACACTGTACATCCTTCCCAACTAACATTTTCCCCTTATCATTGGTTACCATCACCTTATCTTATCCATAGCCTCACTTGCATTGCTATGTCATTTCGTGCGTGTTATTTTGAAAGTTTATACCTGTCAGTTGCCTAAAAGCATGAGCAGGGGTGAGCTCTCCTAAATGTGTGTTTGTGTAAGGTGGATGGGTTTTTTATCTTAGAGCTCGAGCCAGCCGGGAAGGCGGTGCGCAGATATGAGTTACGATTGTGGAAGTGTTTACCAAGTGTATAAGATGTTAGTTAATGAGGTTTTAAGGGGAGGAATTAGATGTTCTGAATGCTATTTTGATTCCTTGTTTCTTGAAAAGATTGGTTATTTTGTATGATGTTTTTGTTCACAAAAATGAAACAAGCGAACTTATTCTCATTGTTGGGTGTCACTTGATCATTGATTTTTCCTTTGATGTACAATGTTTTAGAAATTTTTGATCTATCATATTGGGTGTGAAGTTGTTTCCTTAGGATATTTGTTTGTTTGTCTCTATGTTGAAGGTTTTTGTTGTAATAGGTATGTACCTTGAGTATGTGAGCTTGAGTGGTGGGACCAATTATTGATAGTAGGTACATGATGTTGGTGTAGGTTTGAGAAAAATTGAGTGTGAGTTTGCCTGACAGTTTGGTTCTTATGTCAAGTTAATGCATATTTCATTCAGATTCCTGTTCCATTGTGAATGTGATTGAATAGTGTAAGCTGTTGATTGTTTGGAGTAACACGTCTTCGCTTATGTGTACAGTAGACTCTCGAAAATCCGGACCAATGTGGCGGACGGCCGATCCGGATTCCGAAAAATCCGGATTTCCCGGAGACAGAGTGACGTCGGTCGCGGCAGTGGTTTGCGTGCCGCGATCGCCGCCACTCCGTGACGATATGTGTACTTTATTGTTACTCGCATAAAACAGTTCTGAACTGCAATTAACTGAACACAGGGGTAGAAAAAATAGATGGTTAATAGTATTGAACAACTTTAATAAGACTTAAGAATTTACATTACAGTACTACAGTATGCAAAATAAATGAAAATAAATCATCAGAAACAGTGTGTAAAAACAAACTTACACATGCTTGAAAAAGTCTTGAATATTTTTCTGCTTCACAGTTTCAGCACGTTTTCTTGCCGCAATGTCTCTTTGTGGGCAACATCTTATAATTTAAACCAGTCTCGTCGCAGTTGTAGAGCTGTTCTCCGGAAATTTCTTCTTTGTCCAAGATACTAAAAAGTAGTTTCTTGAATTCAGGAACAGCATCTTTGTTGGCTGATAATGCCTCCCCACTTATTGACAGTTTACGAACACCAAATCGTTTCTTCCAACGATCAAGCCAACCTTCACTTGCTGTAAACTCACCATCTTCACCTTCAATTTCTTTTTTGAAATGCAACGCCTTTTCTTGAAGCATAGGCCCCGTAATAGGAACCCCTTTACCTCTTAAATGTTCATGCCACAAGAACAATGCTTCTTCAACTTCTACATGTTTGCCTTTATGCATGCTTTTTCTAATTTTAATCGCACTTCCACTGGATTGAGAGGAACACCATTTTTCTATCTGTCCGCGATTCTTCTTCCAATCTGAAACTGTACTTGTTCCTACTCCTAACTCTAGAGCGATTTTTTTCGCCGATTCTCCAGCATCAATCCTCTTTATAGCACTGAGTTTTTCTTCCACTGACACACACACTTGCTTTCGTTTGTTACTCATCTTACAGTACTTAAAAACAAGACGCGAGAAACACAGAGCACCGACACAACACGAGGTAGCCACCGAAAATAACGTCTGCACAGAGAGAGTGAGCGCGGTCAACTAAGTACTGTATGAGTAAACAAAGAGCTGTTGGGGAGGGGGCGAGTCAATGACCTCCCGCCGTGCCGCACAGCCAGTAGAATAGAAAAGACGTCATTCTTGTAATGCGGAATGGTCGCGGAGAAATTGAAGGCGCTTAAGCATCACGTTACCTACATTTTACTGATTTTGTATTACAAAAAATATTTTTTGAGCGGTCCGGATTTGCCGGAGTCCGGATTTTTGAGGTCCGGATTTGTGAGAGGCTACTGTATATGACACAGAATTGACATAAAAGAAATAACCCATCCAACTTAAATCAACACACATTTTTGGAAAGCTAACCCCTATTCACGTTTTTGGCAACACAACAGGCATAAACCTTTCCTAAAATGCTCAGGAAGTGACATAGTAATGGAAGTGAGGCTGTGGATAAGATGAGGTGAGGGCAACCAATAATGAGGGGAAAATGTTTGTCGGGAATGTACCATGTTCCATATCCTCAATAAACCAAGGCCTAGCAAGACAGTGCCATAGAGTCCAAAATCACATTCATAAACTTGGTGAAGCATATAGGAGTGGTTGCTTAAGCCATGGTGAACGACAGGGATCGGTGCATAGTATTTGGAAATATTTAACAACCATTAGCATACACTCATTTAAAGTTATGCAATTCATTGTCTACTCAGGTAATCTACATCAGACATGCACGTTAGTCATTTAGTTTCCATGGAGCACCAACAGATAGCATCAGTAGTACCAATTGGCATGACAGTCACATGCGTAGAGAATATAGAGTCAGTCCGCAGCGGACAGTGTTGAACTGCGGATGCTGCCGAAAGATTTCTCCTGCAATCAGGTGAGTGTTACCCATCAGCAACTTGGTAACTGCATCAAAGAGTTTGTATGTCTAACTAAAATTATAATTTAAGTACAATAGCTATACACTTACTTTCAGCGGGCTGTGGTTTGTTACTGGCACTGACGAAGGTTTTTTTCCAGTAATAAGATAAGTGACTCATTTCAGTGTTTATATAACAGTATGAAGGTGTTTGCATGTCTTAACAATATAAACATTAACAAATTCACATGAACAGCACTCGTCGACCTCGACACTCTCGAGACTGATGAAACTTTTCAACCTCAACAATCTCGAGACTGGTGGTACTCACTGACCTCGGCACTCGCGAGACTCTTGATACTCGTTGACCTCGGCACTCTCGAGACTCGTGATACTCTCTGGCCTTGACACTTGAGACTGGTGGCACTCGTCGACCTCAGCACTCTCGAGACTGGTGGTACTCGTCGACATCGACGCTCTCGAGACTGGTGGTACTCGTCGACCTCGACGCTCTCGAGACTGGTGGTACTCGTCGACTTGACGCTCTCGAAATTGATGGTTCTCGTCGACCTCAACGCTCTCGAGACTGGTGGTACTCGTCGACTTTGACACTCTCTGAACTGGTGGTACTCATCGACCTCAACGCTCACGAGACTGGTGGTACTCGTCGACCTCGACGCTCTCGAGACTGGTGGTACTCGTCGACCTTGACGCTCTCGAGACTGGTGGTACTCGTCGACCTCGATGCTCTCGAGACTGGTGGCACTCGTCGACCTCGACGCTCTCGAGACTGGTGGCACTCGTCGACCTCGACGCTCTCGAGACTGGTGGCACTCGTCGACCTCGACGCTCTCTAGACTGGTGGCACTCGTCGACCTCGACGCTCTTGAGACTGGTGGCACTCGTCGAGCTCGACGCCCTTGAGACTGGTGGCGCTCGTCGAGCTCGACGCTCTGGAGACTGGTGGCGCTCGTCGAGCTCGACGCTCTGGAGACTAGTGGCGCTCGTCGAGCTCGATGCTCTCGAGACTGGTGGCGCTCGTCGAGCTCGACGCTCTCGAGACTGGTGGCGCTCGTCGAGCTCGACGCTCTCGTGACTAGTGGCACTCGTCGAGCTCGACGCTCTCGAGACTGGTGGTACTCTTCTAACCTTGACACTCTCGAGACCGGTGGCATTAGCCAGCCTCGACACTCTCGACACTGGTGGCACTCGTCGACCTCTACACTCTCGTCACTGGTGGCACTCGTCGACCTTGGCACTTTCGAGACTGGTGATACTCGTTGACCTTGGCACTCTCGAGACTCGTGATACTCGTTGACCTTGGCACTCTCGAGACTCGTGATACTCGTTGACCTTGGCACTCTCGAGACTCGTGATACTCGTTGACCTTGGCACTCTCGAGACTCGTGATACTCGCTGGCCTTGGCACTCTCGAGACTCGTGATACTCGCTGGCCTCGACACTCTCGAGACTGGTGGTACTCGTCGATTTTGACACTCTCTGAACTGGTGGTACTCGTCGACCTCAATGCTCACGAGACTGGTGGTACTCGTCGACCTCGACGCTCTCGAGACTGGTGGAACTCGTTGACCTCGACGCTCTCGAGACTGGTGGCACTCGTCGACCTCGACGCTCTCGAGACTGGTGGCACTCGTCGACCTCGACGCTCTCTAGACTGGTGGCACTCGTCGACCTCGACGCTCTCGAGACTAGTGGCGCTCGTCGACCTCGACGCTCTCGAGACTGGTGGCGCTCGTCGAGCTCGACGCTCTCGAGACTGGTGGCACTCGTCGAGCTCGACGCTCTCGAGACTGGTGGCACTCGTCGAGCTCGACGCTCTCGAGACTGGTGGCACTCGCCGACCTCAAACTCTCGAGACTGGTGGCACTCGCCGATCTTGACTCTCGAGACTGGTGGCACTCGTCGACCTCGACGCTCTCGAGACTGGTGGCACTCGTCGACCTCGACGCTCTCGAGACTGGTGGCACTCGTCGACCTCGACGCTCTCGAGACTGGTGGCACTCGTCGACCTCGACGCTCTCGAGACTGGTGGCACTCGTCGACCTCGACGCTCTCGAGACTGGTGGCACTCGTCGACCTCGACGCTCTCGAGACTGGTGGTACTCGTCGACCTCGACGCTCTCGAGACTGGTGGTACTCGTCGACCTCGACTCTCTCGAGACTGGTGGTACTCGTCGACCTCGACTCTCTCCAGACAGGTGGTACTCGTCGACCTCGACGCTCTCGAGACGGGTGGCACTCGTCGTCCTCGACGCTCTCGAGACTGGTGGCACTCCTCGACCTCGACGCCCTCGAGGCTGGTGGCGCTCGTATAGCTCGACGCTCTCGAGACTGGTGGCGCTCGTCGAGCTCTACGCTCTCGAGACTGGTGGCGCTCGACGCTCTCGAGACTGGTGGCGCTCGTCGAGCTCGACGCTCTCGAGACTGGTGGCACACGCCGACATCGACTCTCGAGACTTGTGGCACTCGTCGACCTCGACTCTCTCTTGACTGGTGGCACTCGTCGACCTCGACGCTCTCGGGACTGTTGGCACTCGTCGACCTCGACGCTCTCGGGACTGTTGGCACTCGTCGACCTCGACACTCTCGGGACTGTTGGCACTCGTCGACCTCGACTCTCTCGAGACTGTTGGCACTCGTCGACCTCGACACTCTCGAGACTGTTGGCACTCGTCGACCTCGACGCTCTCGGGACTGGTGGCACTCGTCGACCTCGACGCTCTAGTGACTGGTGGCACTCGTCGACCTCGACGCTCTCGGGACTGGTGGCACTCGTCGACCTCGACGCTGTCGAGACTGTTGGCACTCTTCGACCTCGACACTCTCGAGACTGTTGGCACTCGTCGACCTCGACACTCTCGAGACTGTTGGCACTCGTCGACCTCGACGCTCTCGAGACTGTTGGCACTCGTCGACCTCGACGCTCTCGAGACTGTTGGCACTCGTCGACCTCGACACTCTCGAGACTGTTGGCACTCGTCGACCTCGACGCTCTCGGGACTGGTGGCACTCGTCGACCTCGACGCTCTAGTGACTGGTGGCACTCGTCGACCTCGACGCTCTCGGGACTGTTGGCACTCATCGACCTCGACGCTCTAGTGACTGGTGGCACTCGTCGACCTCGACACTCTCGAGACTGGTGGCACTCGTCAACCTCGACGCTCTCGAGACGGGATGGCACTCGTCGACCTCGACGCTCTCGAGACGGGTGGCACTCGTCGACCTCGACCCTCTTTAGGCCGGTCGACCTCTACACTCTCGAGGCCGGTCGACCTCTACACTCTCGAGGCCGGTCGACCTCTACACTCTCTAGACTGGTCGTACTCGTCGACCTCTACACTCTCGAGACTGGTCGTACTCGTCGGCCTCTACACTCGCGAGACTGGTCGTACTCGTCGACCTCTACACACTCGAGACTGCGTACTCGTCGACCTAGACACTCTCGAGACTGGTCGTACTCGTCGACCTAGACACACTCGAGACTGGTGGTACTCGTCGACCTCGGCACTCTCTAGACTGGTGGTACTCGTCGACCTCGACTCTCTCGAGACTGGTGGTACTCGCTGACCTCAACATTCTCGAGACTGATGATAGGCCTACTCTGGAGGCGAAATCTCTAGAACTATTGAATTACTAGCATTATTACATTCTTTTGGGTTTATGTTGTGTGAGCAACTTTAAGAAGCAAGAATCTTAAGCTGTCATGGATATCCATGCTGCTCCTTGCCAGTAGAGAATGCATTCTTTCTTCCTACAGTTTCAAATGAAAACTGTTGGACACAACATTAAGAATTTTTCATTGTTAACAATTGCTGTAGTTTCATTTACTTCTGTTGTTCAGCATGAAAGTTCAGAATTTGTGGCTTTTAGAGCTATTGATATAAACCAAAAAAGGATGTAATATGTGTAATATTCTGGGCTGCAGAAGTGTCAATTCAACCATTATCATGTTGGAAGCCATTTATCAGGGTTTCCTTAGTAAACAATATTGAATGCTTTTCAATCGGTGAGTGTGTATTTCTTTTAATTTTTAGAGAATATCACCCATTACAATTTGGGTACAATAGTGTTGACCGACGGATACACATTTAAATTTAACCATAAAAAATACTGTCAGCAACAAGACTAGCATACATTAGAAGATTGAGTCCAAAATGTGCTTCTGTTTCTGTTGAAGTTATGAATGTCAGAGACTAGAGAGAAGGTAGTTGAAGGTATTGTACTCTCTTGCACTATGGGTAGAGTATTGTATTGAATCTTTTTTCCTGTGCTTTTATAAATCTTTTGGCTGCTACATTTAATTTGTTCATAGTGTTGGAGACTTATGGGACCTTGATTTGTATATATTAATGTTTCTCTGGCCTAATTTAAGAATGCTTTGTTGTTACTAATCCCAGTACAGTCAATAATTTTTAACAAACAAGTTGTTTCTAGTATATTAACACTAATACTATATTTATTTGTGCAATGCACTTAAATCATTAAAAAACTTAACTTATATTCATGTGATGACTTTATAACATCATTTTATGAATTTAAGCATGATCATGATGCAGAGATATTATTCTTTTTGAATAATGAATGCTGAATACTTAGTATTAGAAATTTTATTAGAAGTAATTTGATGTTGGCATGCTCCTATTTAGGGGTATTGTACTTGGGTGAACAGTAATGTTTTGCTGGCTTAGTTTGTATTCTTGTTCAAAAGTGATTTCCCCACTGTTATTTTTAATATAAAAAATTCATAATTTGTGAAATGCAGAAAGTTCTTGCATTTGTGCAATGCAGGTTTTGTAAAGGTAAGAGAGGAGAGCTGAATTGAATAGCTGAGCTGGGAGTTGACCACTATTCATACTGCCTATTGCAGCAAACTGTAACTCACATTTGCAACATCTTTCAAGGGATTCATCAATTGTTATCCGTAATGGCGGATGTTGGAGTTAGTAGAGTTGCAATCCCTTGGAAGAAACAATTTTGAAATCCACATTAAATAAAAATGATTAAGGAGCAGAGTTTTGAAGTTTCCACTGATTTTTGAGGAAAATGATAAATCTTTGTCATTTATGTTTTTTGTGAAAGAGGGAGGTATCAGTGTCAGCAAGATGTGAAGCCATAACAGCTTTATTTTATTTCTAACCCACATATTTGCAGAATAATTTTTTTCCTCATATGCCCTATTTAAGAAGTAAATACAAAACAGACTTTGTGCTGAAAGTGGTTTGACACTTGCCGGTATTAAACTTCTGTGGTTTCTGACTTCAAGTTTTGTGCCATCCAATGTCAACACATCCTTCTCACTGAATTCCGAGGAAGAGTTGAGTAACTCTGTAATGAAGACTCGTGGGCAGTGCATACCTGCCAACTTTTACGGTTTATCCGTAAAATTTACGGAAATTGCAGCATTTTACGGTTTTACGGATGAACGGTGTCATTTTACGATTTCGCGGACAAAAATTTGAAACGATAATTAACATTCGATAATCCCTCCCACTTCCGTACAATCGATTGTTTGCGTGGGTCGAAGGCAAGTCCGCGATAGTCGATAACTCGTTCTTTGAGTTGATTCGTACTTTTGACCGTGTCATGTTTGTGTCGTCATTGTAATTGAATTTGAAGCCGGGATAACCGTTCTTCCATGTGAATCTTAGGTGTCAACACGCTCTGCTTCGCAAATTCTTTGTTCCCCTACGTTCGCTCGTTGCGATTTAAACGATATTCTTTGACCACGTGAGTTGTTTATTGTTCGCGAAGTTGGCGTTCTTTGAATGTTTTCGTATTTTAAGGTTATGGCATATATTAATGAAGTGTTCGAGTTTTTGTGCTATATCTTCGTGCTTCGCAGTTTCCTGTATTCCTTGGACTAATTACATTCGTTCCACGTGTGTGTTTTTTTCTCTCTACCATGTGCATATTCTTTCTTTACGAGGTTGGCGTCGTGTTCATTTGACTTGTGTGCTTTGACTTGTTTTAATGAAGTGTGGGCTGTGTTTTATGCGATTTATGTTATAATTTTATGTGACGTTTAGTGATCCAGGTTCCTTTCGATGTTTTAGTAGATATCGAGAATGAACAAATACAACAAGAAACAGTACTTCCAGACATTTAAAGAATCATACTCGGTTGATTTTCCGTGCATACTAAAATCAAGAAAGGGAGAAAAATTTGCCTTTTGCACGGTATGTGCGTGTGATATTAATATTGCTCATGGTGGAAAAAACGATTTAAGTAATCATGTGAAGTGCGGTAAACACATAAGTTATGTTAAATCGAAGGAAGATAGCAAGAAAATCAACACCTTTTTTGCCAAGGCTGGTAACGTTGACAGTGACGTAATTAGGGCCGAGTGTCTGTTTACTTCCTTTTTGGTGGAACACAATGTGCCCTTAAGTGCGGCTGATCATGCTGGCGCTTTATTTAAGAAGATGTTTCCCACATCAGAAGTTGCAAAGAAATATAGTTGTGGTCGCACGAAAACGACGTGCATTGTAAATAAAATGGCAAAAAATGCATCATCTGAAGTTGTTAAGTGCCTTCAGAACGGACCATTTTCTTTGGCAACGGATGGAAGCAATGATACGAATGCCAAGTTGTATCCTATTGTTGTTACATTCTATGATGTTCGGCAGGAAAAAGTAGTGAGCACTGTGCTATCCATACCAGCGTTGGACGGGGACTCAACAGGGCGAAACATAGGTAACCTGATGTTATCACAGCTGAGTTCTCATAATATACCAATTGAAAACTGTGTGGCTTTCTGCTCCGACAATGCTCCTGTTATGATAGGACACAAAAATGGGGTTTCAGCAGTTCTGAAGGAAGTTCAACCAGGTATTGCCATCATAGGGTGCATTTGCCACCTGATTAATCTAGCAGCTGAAAAAGGTGCTGGAAGATTACCAGTTAAAGTGGATGAGATCCTTGTAGATATATTTTATTTCTTAGAGAAGAGTGTAAAGAGAAAAGAACGCCTTCAGAAATTTCAGAACTTGCACAATAAGGAAGCAAAGAAAATTCTGAAGCATGTATGTACTAGGTGGTTATCTTTAGGCAGATGTTTGGATAGACTACTGGACCAGTGGGATCCTCTTCTTTCTTTCTTCAAGGAGGAAGTAATATTATGTACCCAAAACATTTCCACAAGCTTGACATCTTTCAGAATACCTAAAGTTGAACAAAGTGGATCCAAAGAGTATCAGAAGAAGAGAATTCTTGATTCTGCTACTACACATGCCCCTAAAAGAATAGCATATTCTTCCAAATGTGACAAACCCATCCTAAAAAGTAAGACTTCTGCTACAACTCGTGAGGAAAAATTGTTTATGTTCCTGTCCTCAAACTTGAACAAGGCCTTTTGCACTTTTCTTCATGTGACTATTCCTGTATTTGACAAATTGAATGTTGCCCTTCAGACTTCTTCCCCACAAGTTCACTTGTTATTAGAACTTCTAATGGATTTGCTAAAGCAGCTGTTCACCAAGTTTGTTAAGCCCAAAATTGTCAAAAGCTCCTCATTGCTTGAAGTTGAGTACAACTTGATTCAAAATCAAAGAAGTGATGATGAGTTAGTTATTGGCATTCAAACTTCGAACATAGTGAATGATCTCCAGGATACAGATAAATCCCTTTTCTTTTCATCAGTGAGAAACTACTTTTGTACTGCCTGTGACTACATCATCAACAAGTTTCCACTCAAGGATGACGTGCTAAAGAATGCTCAAGTTGCTAGGTTAGACAAAATTGAAGATGCACAGTTTTCTTCCGTTCGTTTTTTCTTGGAAAAGTTTCCTATCATGTTATGCAAGGAAGAGAATGAAACTACCGATGAGGTGGTGAATGAGCTTCAGAGGCAGTTTACAGCTCTTCAGGTAGATGACACTTTGGCTGCACATCAAGATGCTGCAAGTGATTCCAGTTGGGCACAAATATCAAGAATTCGTGGAGCCGATGGACTTCTTAAGTATAACCGAATTTCTAGAGTAATGCTCTCTATTCTCACCATACCCCATAGCAATGCAGAATGTGAACGTGTTTTCAGCCTTGTGAAGAAAAATAGAACACAGTTCAGGTCATCCATGTCCAATGAATCTCTGGAGTCTATTTCTATTTTGAAGACCAGGAGTTCTGGTCCCTGTTATGACAAAGCATTTTCTCAAGACTTTTTGCTGGAAGCTAAAAAGGCCACAACCATGACTTTAAAGTCGAACTAGCATGTGATTTGCAGTGTGTATTATATTATTTCTTGCCTGTGTTACGTTAAACAAGTTTTATTGTGTAAAACCTTTTTCAAATATCGTATATCGGCTTAATTTATCAAGGAAGTCCTGTTATGTATGCTCCAAACCAATATTCACCACGCCTGCTGCTGATTAACATGGATTTCTTCTTGATTGTTATGTTCATCTACAAATCATGTAAGTAGATATGATTTCATTGAAATATCCTGTTTAAAGCATGAATTATTGTATTTTGTAGCCCAGAAGTATTATTATTTTCGTCAAGCCGGGGTATGTCGAAAATCGTTAAATTTTTTGTCGCGCGTGAGTTTTACTGATAGCCCTTTTCAAAAGTTGGCAGGTATGGCAGTGTTTGATTTGTAAAATGAGAGGTTCCGGTACTGTGGGGTACAGGGTGGTGGTGGTGGGAGGGGGATGGGTGCTTTATAGAATATTGAAATATAGAGTTCTAAAAACGATATTTTTACGCTTTTCTTAACACCTTTAAAAACTAATCAGTGGACAAAATAGCAATCTAATTTTTGTTGCAATTTTAAATTAAATTGAGACTGCTGTAGCAGTATTTTTCTTACCATAGCCGTTGACCTATATTACATTTTTATGTAGGCCAACTAGGCTACCATTCAAACAATGTACATTATTTCAATTTATTTGTTTACGTAATTAAAAAAAAAAAAAATTCTGGTTTTATAATTTTGTCTTTACAGCTTTATGAAAATTATTTACTATAAAAGGTACTGTACTTAAACATGTTTTACCTCACAGTTTATAAAATTGTCCAAAGTTTAGAAAAGATTTCGTTGTATGTGCCTCCTCTCTCTCTCTCACACCTTGCTGTTAGTATCCAGAGCGGAGTGCCGTTCCCGAAGCAGCCAAGATTCCACGTACTTTGAAGTACAGTCGGGTCAAAGACCAAGTCGACCTTGACTTACATCTAACGTTCCACAGTTCTAAACATTATGTTATATATTCGACTTTTCCCCCGATCAGAGGTTTCGGTACGGCGTACCGGTGCGTACCGTCACAAATCTAGCCCTGCTCGTGGGTAAAGAGAAAAGTTCGAAATATTGCAATTATTCTTACTAGTTACATAAGAATGCAACTTCAGTTGCAACTAGAATAACTTCATGTTAATTTATGATCCCTAGATCTTTTGCTTGGAGTTGAATTATATGTTGAAGTATTGTATGCATATTTATAAGTCAGGGGAGGGGTTTGTGCCAGTGGCGACTCCAGATTTTTATAATGTGTAGGATGTAATAGGATGAAGCCCAATGATAAATTAATGAGAGAGATGGAAAATTACAGTTTTTGGTAGGCTATAGTCTACTCTCTCTGTGGTTAACAGCCGTGAGGCTGGTTGGCAGCAGCTCGCCATTCTTCCCGTCTCTCAGTCTTCCTCTTCAGTTCACAGTATGAGCCACAACCCATATCTTGCAGTATTTGACTCATGTACTCCAGTCTGGGTCTTCCTCTACAATTCTTGCCGTCTACTGTTCCCTCGATTATAAGCTTAATCAGTCCATTGTGTCGCAGTATGTGGCCCACGAGGTGATTCCTTCTTCTTTTTAAATATTTAAGGAAGCATCTTCTCTCTCCCACTCCTCTAAAGACTTCCTCATTTGTGACCATTTCTTTCCAACTGATTTTCATAATCCTTCTATAGCACCAGGTTTCAAATGCTAGTAGTCTTTTCCTCTCACTCTCTCCTATTGTTCAAGATTCGCTGCCATATAGCACGACGCTCCATACATAGGTCTTCAACATTTGTTTCCTCACATCAAGACTTATGTTCCTTGCAGTAAATAGGTTCTTCTTTTTATAGAAAGCGTTCTTGGCTTGGGCAATCCTACTTAATATCTCTCTGCTGCTTCTTCCATCATTCGTTATTTTACTTCCCAGATAATTAAACTCATTCACTTCTTGTATCTTTTCATTTCTTAACTCTATTGATGTCTGGTTTTCGCCATGTCTACTGCAGACCAAAATTTTTGTTTTGTTTGTATTTATTCTCATATTAAATTCTTCCTCCATTATTTTGTCCATCTTGCTCAGGATCTTTTGTAAGTCTTCTTCACTTTCTGCAATTAGCGCTATGTCATCAGCAAACCTTATCATGTCAACTTTTTCTCCATGAATATTCACTCCTGTGGCAAACTATAGCCTACTGTAGTTCAAATTTCCAAAGGGAAGAGCTTAGTAATAATAATAATAATATCAGTCTGTAAATATGTACTTGATTAGTGGATTATTTGAATTTCAGATCGATTCTCCTATCCATATTTTCCACAAAGTTATCGATGATTGCGTCATAGAATTGTTAGTTTTTTCAAGTCCCGGAAGAATGCTTTCTCAATAGAAAATGATGCTAAACAATTGAGATTTTCTTGTACTGTAGAATTTTTACAGTATGTTTTAATGTGCTTCAGTACAGAGAAGCTCCTTTCTGTTGAGACACTAGTAGCGGCAATTGTCAGAATTAAGTTGATGAGTTTTGACACTTCCAGCAATGTGTCACCAAAATTGTTTGATACAGTGTAGTCATTCAATTTTGATGGAAGTTAATCTGAATGAAGGTGAACTGAAGACTTAAGACAATTTAGAATTTAGTCCCAGTTTGCCAAAAAAAAGCTGCTATATGGCAGTTTTATTAGAGAATGAAGATAATTAATTGGAAACAGTGAGTATATTCTTCAAATTTGTCGACGTTTAAAAGGCATAAGATTTCAAAGAATGTGCTGAGAAGCGATCATTTGTTTCAAAGTATACATGACGGAATGAGGTTTTGATGCCAGTTTTTTGTCAGACCGATGCTTCTTTGTAACAGGAGCTTCTTTGTTATTCAGTGTAGATCACAATTCATCAAATTCCTCACGTCATGACTTCAGAAACTCTTCAAATTCTTGGATTTTATTTCCAAAATATATTAACTTATGTTGCTTGTCTTCTTTTGCAAAATTTTGAAAAGTGTTTCTGCTTTAAGTAGAACCAAGTGGAAAATTTCCAACAGAAAATTGAACTCAAATTCAAGAAGGTTCTTAAGAAATCCTTTTGCTTAAAATCCACATGGTCATCTAAGAAACGTAGTGGACTTGAGTTTCACTCGCATCCATTTTAGATCAGGTTTTCAAATTCAGCTTCGGGCGAATGCCATTTGGCATCTAATTCAAGGCCACAGTCACCTCTTTCCCAATCCTGTCTCCAAATAGAATCACCCACACTAGTGTAGACATCACAATAACTCAGGTTATGTCATATTCCATACGTACTCAAATATACGAGGCAGATAACCAAGTATCTCAAGACCCTAAATGAACAAACACTTATCTTAATAAATTAGAATTATAATAATTTGATATAGTGGGTTAAAAGGGCACAGTACTGTGTTCATTCTCCCCCATGTGTGTGAAAAATGTAATAGGAGTGCATAAAATATGGTAGATGCTCATAATCATCATGTTGCCCAATGAAAAATATTTCTTATTGTAATTTTGCATTTACTCAAAACATATACTTGATGCAAGTTACTATTTGCCTCGCTCTTGCAATTATGAAACAATATGTAGGATCATGTAAATATCTGGTGAGTTGGATTCTCAAAGGTTATGGGTTACAATTTCCAAGGCAGGATAGTTATGAAATAGATTATAAAATTGAGTCCACTCTCCCTGACAGGTGACTCAACGACAACAGCAGCAGCGCTTGCTGCAACAGCAGTTGCAGACACAGTCATCCCCTCCTTCATCTCAAAAGGACTGCACCTCGCCTCCACCTCTGATCCAGAGTAGTACACCGATCAAGATACAACCTACTCCAACATCAACACCCACAACCGTCATAGTGAAAAGTAAGATAATAACTGCCAAGCCTCCGGATCCAAGGCAGCGGTTATCTCGTATCAACGGTGCCAGAACTCCAGTCCAGATGCAAACACAGGTACATTTTCTTTAGTCCTTAGTCTAAATTATCCTAAATCAGGAATGGTGAACCTATCATGCTAGTCATTGGAAGATGCATTGACATGATTTGGGTAGCAATGTTGGCCTGAAAGAAACAGCATTGAACTTCAAAATATTCTGCTACGGCCTATTTTTCGGAATTGTATTGGGATGAAAACACCTTAATCAATACTGTAGAATAGTAAAGAACATGTTTAATTAATAGTAATTTTAAGTCCATACATGTTTCAAACACTTATTGGTGTCTTCTTCAGCAGATATTGAATTAAATGAATTATTAATCTAAAAATTACAATAAATGTCTTATTTTACTAAGATAAGTTCAAAATGTAGGTACATCAAATGTTGTGTTCTTTTCAAAAGTAACTCAAAATGGTTAAATGTTATTCTTAAAATATTTTAGAAATAATTCCTTGCATATGTAAAGTCTTCCAACTGGATTATCGAAAAAACAGTAGCCTCTAGTTGGGATGGATATAGAATAAATTTCCAAAGATATGTACCATCCTGTCCCAATGTTGAACATAAATTATGGAATGCGCTAATTGAAAGGATATATATGCTCATTTTAAAATTACTGATCCAATACGAGTGTGTCAACTTGAAGATGCAATGATCACTACCTGATGTAAATGATGAATATACTGTAGTAAAACTATCTCTGATAATGTATTCCAGGTTTTAGGAATTCAGTGATTTCTGTGTTTAGTATTGTCGAATACCGACAAAAATTTCCTTTATTGGGAAGATCACTGTTCACATGTCTCTCTTACTTCCAGCCATCTAAACATTTTCACATATGCTGGACCAGGACTAACAAACCTTGTACTGTGTGGAACTGTTGCATGCTCTTGCTAGTTGGGTGGATAGGTCTCAGGGTACACATGTATGAGAACGTGTTTCCTGTCTCTCACACAGGCCAGATGCACATATCTGTGGCATTTGCCAGTCCTGTACCAGACAATTTGTCTCAAGTACTCCCAAGGAGCTAGAATATAATAAAGGGGCTCCAATGTTTTTGTAGAGGCAATGAATGTTTACTATCATATGTCAGCAGTCCGAGTATTCTTGTACTTATTTCTATTTTTTTTTTTTAAGTTCCGATTGGGCCAGCTGTGGACCACGTGGTTCTTATCTCTGGCAGTTTTCATCTTAGCCCCTCGCTCCACTCGTACATCCAGCAACTGCGACATTTCAGAGACTTCAGTATTCCTTCATCCTGACACCTACTCCTGGACGCACTGCTTTTGCTATTAGTGACTGGAGAGAGTCTGATGCTCTGATCAAAGTTCTGTATTTATTCATGTAGTAGATGTTACTGGAGTCAATATCAAATATTGTTCAAGGTCTTTCCTGACTAGTTTCGTCCACTTGGCGTTAGTTGCTTTCCCTCTAGAGACAGTGTTGAAAATTCTGGAGGGGAACCTCTGATTATCCATTCTAGAGACAGTGTTGAAAATTCTGGAGGGGAACCTCTGATTATCCATTCTCACAATATGACTCGCCATTTTTTCATACAATTCATTGTTGTGCCTGATTCTATACGTGCCTTCCTCTTTAATAGGGCCCATGATTTTTCGCAGAATCTTCTGGTCCTTCAGCTCCAATTTCTGGTTGTCCTTTTCTGACCATATTTAGGCATTCTGAGGCATATAGTATTGATAGTCTCACTACAGTACTGTAATGTCTGAGTTTGAGATTCATTGAGAGGGATTTTGATTTGTATATATTCTTGCAAAGGTGGTCTCCAGTTTGGTGCGTCTGTCGTACATGGCCAGGTCTTCATTGATGTTTGGGGTTATACACTCCCCTAGGTATTTGAAGGAGTTAGTCCTTCATACTACTTTGTCCCCCAGTGTGATTGACTCGCATGCATCTCTGATATTGCTGATAAACTGTGTTTTGTTGATTGCGATCTTTAAGCCTACTTTAGCTGCTATGTAATTCAGGCAGGATAGTTGATGGTTAAATTCCTCCACACATTCTGTTGAGCACAGAAGCAGTAAATGAATTTTTGACATGTTCTACTTCAGGTATCTTCGTATTTACACATAAATACAGGCATTCGTAATTTTCACTATATTACCATTATATTGACCTATGCATTGAAATAGGTCACCATCAAGAAAAGAAACGGCTGACAAGGTAATTAAATCAGTGAATCAAGTGGTAGCCTAAGCTGCATAGTTTGCAACCCAAAAGGTTTCCTGTTTCCTCGCCCGATAAGAAATTTTGTGGTCAACGCTTTTTGGAGTGTGTCAAGGATTATACTTAATATTACAGAGACACTATCCAATCCAAAGACACTTTGCCATTGGGCTGTAGAAGTTGGTGAAAGGTCCGGTATAAATGAAAACTTCTCAAGGAATAATGTACGAGGGTAATTCCAAATGTAAGGTCCGATTCGCCGTAAATATTTGAAAGCGGCGCCAAGGGCAAAACATGCATGCGCGCCGACTCCTGGCATGCAAAAGCCGCCAGTAGCGTTGTTACTGTTGCTGTGTGCTGTTGATAGTGTCAGTTCACAATGTTTAAGACAATTAATCAGCCCGCCGATTGTAAAGTAAGGGCAGTGATACGGTTTCTGTCTGCAAGCAACATTTCTGCGGCAGAAATTCATCGGCAGATTACTGAAGTGTACGGTCCTAACATAATGAGTGACAGTAAAGTGCGCAAGTGGGTGTGAGCCTTTAATGAAGGGCGGGAAAATGTGCACGATGAACCCCGCTCTGGCAGACCATCAGTGATTTCAGACGAGTTGGTTCATGCGGTTTACGACAAAATTCGTGAAGATCGACGATTCACTATTTCAGGGACAACGATCAATAAAGCCGCCTACTGCACTACCCTGACTAAACTTCAACGTGCAATCCAGAATAAGCAACGTGGTCTTTTGTTGTCTGGAGTGTTGTTGTTGCATGACGATGCCAGACCCCATACTGCGAATGACACGCAAACTCTAATCAAGAAAATTGGATGGGAACAGATGGACTACCCACCGTATAGTCCGGACTTGGCGCCAAGTGATTTTCACCTGTTTCGCTACCTAAAGGAGTTTCTTGGCGGTAAGCGCTTCGACACAGATGATGAAGTGAAAGAAGCTGTTGAAGACTGGTTAGCTTCGCAGGCGGCCGAGTTCTACGACTTAGGCATTCAAAAGCTTGTGGAACGATGTGACAAATGTGTAATTAAGTATGGAAATTATGTAGAAAAATAGAGAAAGACTTAAGGATTGTCAATAAAACAATTGTTTTGGAAACAATTTTGATTTTGGATGTTTATTTTTTAACCGGACCTTAGTTTTGGAATAGCCCTCGTATTATAACCACAAAGCTCAGGTAAAATTTGGTTTTGAGTGGAGATAATGTGATTGTGTGATACATAAGGATTGAACTAATACTGTACTTAGTTAGCACACCAGTTCTGGAGGGGTGAAGTTTTGGTTGTGTACATATATTTTTAGCAATTCTATTTATGATTGATACTCAAACTGTTTGCATAGCTTTTGATAGCAGCCTGTGTTGTTAATGCCTTAATGATGTCAAAGGCCTTGTTAACATATTGTTTTGTTATATTTAGGTTAATAATTTATTCAGGCAGTAGTTTGTAATTTCAAATGTTTTACATTGGTGTGTAATGAAGTTGCTGCATTTAGGGACTACGTGTATGTGGGTGTTGGGGTAGGTACCCTGGGATTTAAAATGAGGTACCATTTATGTGAAAATAATCTGGTGAAAGAGTGAAATCAGGATGGCCATTATCAACTTCGGATCTCCTGTTGTTGTTTGAATCTTCAGTCTTTTGACTGGTTTGATGCATCTCCCCATGCCTCCATGTCCTGAGCTAATCGTTTCATCTCTACATAGCTACCACACCCTACATCCAAGGCAATCTGTTTAACATATTCTAGCCTTGGTCTACCCCTACAGTTCTTGTCCTCGACCCTTCCTTCCATAACTAAGCTTGCTATACCTTGGTGTCTTAGTATGTGTCCTACCAACCTATCTCTTCTCTTCATTAGCAGTCGCCAGAACCATCTCTCCTCTCACACTCGTTTTAATACCTCTTCGTTTGTAACCCTATCTACCCATCTGATCTTCATCATTCTCCTGTAACACCACATTTCAAACGCCTCAATAATTTTCTTTTCTGCTGCACCAATAGTCCCAGATTCACTTTCATAGAGTGCCATGCTCCAGTCAAAGGCTTTCAAAAATGATTTCCTAATACCTAAATCTATATTCGATGTCAACAGATTCCTTTTTTGTAGAAATGCTTTCCTTGCCTGAGCCAACCTACTTTTTATATCCTCTTTGCTTCGTCCATCACTGGTTATTTTGCTTCCTAAGTGAGAGAAGTCTCCTACTTCCTTCAGCTTTTCACCTGCCAATTTGATGTCCATAGGGGTTTCTGAATTCTTTCAGCTGCATTCCAATATTTTTGTTCTACATTATGAATCGGTACATGCTAAAAGGACCTCAGTCACAAGAAATTGCAAACTGAGTCAAGCATGAATATCGCATGATATAGGATCACCTCAACCATCTTATGTTAAAAGGGATTGAGTCACACGCGTGGGATACCTAATATTTGCTAGGGAAATTCTTAACATACGCTAAAAGGTTCTCAGTCCGTTTCTTAGACACAGCTTTTTCGTGTTTCTCCAAACTAGGTTGCTTGGACTGAAGCCCTTTTAGCATATGCCGATTCATTATTAATTTTCATCATGACTTCTTTCCTCAAGACGGAGTCCATACCATTCCAAAACTCATTCAAATCCTCAGGCGTGTCAGCCAAGATGTCTATGTCATCGGCAAATCTCAGAGCTGAAATTATTTCTCCTTCAATCTTCACTCCCACTTTAAATTTTTCCCTTATTTCCTTCATTGCTTGTTCAATGTTAAGATTGAAAAGCATGAGCGATAAGTTGCAGCCTTGCCTTACACCTTTCTGAATACCAGCTTCTCTCTCTTGTCCTTCAGCTCGAATGACTGCTGTCTGGTTTCTGAATAGATTGTAGATCACCCTCCTATCCCTGTACTTTATTCCAGTCGTTTTCAAAATGTCAAACAATTTAGTCCAATCAACGTTATCCAAAGCCTTTTCTAAGTCTACAAATGCCATGAACGTTCTCTTATCTTTCTTTATTCTACCTTCCAAAATCAGCCTAAGACTTAGTACAGTTCCCTCGTTCCTACATTTCTCCTGAAACCAAACTGGTCTTCATCCAACTCCGTTTCTATCTGACTTTCCATCCTCTTGTAAATTATTCTAGACAGGATTTTTGAAGCATGAGTAATCAAGCTGATTGTCAGCTTCTGTCAGCTTCCACTTCCTACCCAGTTCAGTTGTGAAATGTATCTAAGAGAACTCTGTTTTGCTGGTGGATTTATACTGAACATAAACATATTCAAATAATCCAATCTTTAACTTTACCGACAACTTATGTTGGAAATACACTCCTCGGATTTCTGTATACATTTGTGTAAACAATCACTTTGTTATGCTGAATGATAAATGTGTAAATTTATTCAAGTAACGAAACATTCTTTGATATTTTTATTACTTATACTTGGAACTCCAATTTTTTCCTGCAAACTGTGTTGATGTATTTCCTCTCAACACCAATATGCTCCGAATGTTACAGCTGATAAATAAGATCTATGTGGATACTTCTTTCAGCTGTTAGAATGTGTATTGTGCAAATTGTTGAAGCCATTTAGATGGAAGGTAGAGAATTTAGATATCAAATGCATGCGGAATTCGAACCCATGACCTCCGGTGTTATACATTTTATTACTGATATATTTTCTTTTTATGCCTGTGCTTGCCTAGCTGCAGCACTCAACAGTTATTACCTGTCCACTTCATGGCATAGTGTTGGTTTTCATTATGGAGATCTGTGCTCAATTCCTATCTCTGCCAAGAAATGTAATTCTGGTCTGAGGGCTGGAATGGGGTTCAATCAGCCTTCTGAGGCAGTCAGAAGAGACGGGGAGGTGTACCATTCCTACCTCAGTCATTCTTGAAGTGGTATTCCTTGGTTTCTCACTTCTACTCCAAACAAATGCTAGCCGCGGTCCCTTCCTATACAAATCCTAGCCCCATTATCTGGAACAATCCCATTATGTGAGTTGATTATGTTATTCTGTTCTAAAATGGATGGAATTTTCTTTTTTTAGGTGGATGGAAAAGAGATATTTGTGGACAACTCTCCATGTGAGATTTCAACTTCAATATCAACACCTGTTATACGAGTAGTGGAGAACCATGTACCTGTGATAGGAGGTGGTAATTCAACATTACGAGGTCGTCGGGAACCCCCACAACCTCCACCACCACCTTTAGCACCACTTAGCAGTGGACCAGGTTTAGGCAATCCTGCTCAAACTCGTTTACCACGTTTGGATGCTGAAGATTCTGACTCAACTGGCAACAATTCTCTAGCATCAAGTAGTGGCATTGGTGGTAGTCGGGACTGCAGTGGAATCGGGACTGGTAACATTTCTTCGACAGATGATAATGAAAACTCCTTGACAAGTTTTGAGGGCATCCTCTTGAATGGAATACCCCATTCCTTGGACATTGATGCAGCTTCAAATGACAGCAGCTCGAAGGACTCTGCCCAGAGTTCAACTGTTGTGAAACCTCCCATTAACAAAACCCTCATGCTTGCTGATCTTCTTGAGAAGAAAGTGGACAAGAAAGAACCTCCAATCTTGAATGGTGTGTTAGGGAAAGAGCTTCGTATAGGGGAAAAAGGGTTAGAATTAGTTGAAAACCATCTTGAGAAGGTTTTAAAGGACAGTGTAATAATCAATCCTCATTCAAAAGTTTTAGAAATGAAAGATGTTGGTTTAGTGGTTGGTAGTGACGGTGTTGTGAGGACAGTCGGACAAACAGTGGTTAACTTATCTGGTGCTCTCGAAGCAGAAAAGGAGGCAATTGCATTTAAGACTGTGGGAACTGTCACAGATGATTCTATATCTGCTGATCAATTAAAACTTGTAGTGACACAACAAACACAGACAATCCAGGCTGTAAAAAGGCCGGCAGAAGCTGAACTTTTGGAGGAAGGCATTATTGAAGCTAAGCGAATGCACTTTTCAGAAGGGGCAGTAAATGGTACTATTTCTCCAGGACCAACTAATGTTTCCAGTAATTCCGAGGAGAATGTAGCTGAAACAATAACTATCCATTCAAATACAGAGGGGGGTGCTCCTGAACAGACTGAAGTTATAAACTCATCATCATCCACATCTGGAAACTATCCATCTGCTGCAAATTTGTATGCAGCAATAGCTGCCTCTGCACTGGAAGATGAACCTGAAGAAGAACCTCCTCCGCCAGTAGCAAGTGGTATTCAGTTGGTTGGTGGTGGTCTGCGTCAGGCTGTGTTTCTTGGTCCTGGCGTAGAAACATCCTCTCAGCAGCAGCTAATTGTGACTGCTGCACCACGCCAAATTATTGTTTCACAGGGTCAGCTACCTTCTCAGAGCCAAGTGCTTTTCACTGCTGGAGGTCAGATCACGCTTCAACAAGGACCCAACACTCCAGCAGCAACTGCTACTATCAAGACTCCATCAGGACACCAGGCTGTTCCTGTTTTAGTGCAAACTGGAGGAGCATCTGCTCAGAGAACCCAGCTAGCCACAGTGCAGGCAGGACAAGTGATGCTCTCACAGTCGAGCTCTGGCCAGTTCATTCTGTCGCAAGCGCCTCAAGGTCAGGTTCAGTTGGTCGCCAGTGGCAGTCAGGGGGGACAGTACATTGTTTCGAGTGGTGGTACTGGTCAGGCACACTACGTTGTGGCACAGCCTCAGACTGCATTGGTTCAAGGGCAGACTCAAACCGTGCTTGTGGCTCAGACGCCTCAGCAGCAAGGTACAAGTGCAAAAACTATAATCATACTCCAACCCCAAAGTTCTGGGTCGGCTACACACCATCAGAAAGTGGTGGTGACACCACAAGGTCAACCTGTAGTTGTTACACAAGTACCCAGGCCAATACTTCAGAGTCCTGCCATCACTAACGTCACACCAGTCATCTCGCCCCCTACACTTATTCCATCAACCAATGCTCCTCCAACAAATTCTAACACCATATCACCTGCCAAATCACTTAGTGGTGTGGCTTCCCCTCCTAGCCCCATGTCCTCCACGCCTGCTCGTCCAGTGCAATCCACTCATAATGTATCAGCCACCTCTACTAGTCTACCTCCATCCCAGCAACCTCGGGCAGTTACTCCAACTCCTACTGCTGTGGTAACTTCTGTATTGTCCATGAAACCCACCAGACCTGTTATAACTACTACGTCAGCACCTATTCATAATCCTCCACCCTCATCTTCTCCCAGGCCCTCAACACCTCAAAATTCAACAATAACTTCACCAAATACGAGGCCTGTGACATCAATACAACAGAAACCCAGCAGGCAGCTGGTGAACATTCGTGGAACCCCACCCACAGAGACTGTTGATAAGACAGGCAGCCCCCAGCCAGTGCTGCGCAGTTCAAGAAGTGCTGTGCCCACACATCAGCTTAAGCCTCCTCCTGTTGTTGACCAAGCACACTTCCTCTGTGAGTGGAGAGGCTGTATGAGGTATGTTTCATTAGTGGTATTATGTATGTTAAAATAAATTTCCTTGCACCAAGCTTTTGAATTAGAATCCTAGATTTGTGGGAAGGAATTTGTATACTGTACTTTTGATTATTGCTTTCACAGCTTATTCTGTAAGGCATACAAAGCGACCTGCAAATAGGTATACAAATTTCATCATGTAAAATGATGTACCTTATTTCTTGGCATATTCATCGACATTGCATAATCGTCTCATCCTACTTTAAAAAAAGCAAGCCAGTAGCTCTGTGAAGAACTAAACAGCCTATTTTCACATATCCTGCCTATTAACCCCCTTAGCGTGTACGGCGCAATGGTACGCCCACTAGCCTGCTACGTTCACAGCGTGTACGGCGCAATGGTGCGCCGTCGAATTTGAATCGTCCGCTACGTGGACTTCGTAATAGTTATTTATTTGGTAGTAAGATGGCAGGAAGAGGCAACTTTTGGCTACACTTCGAGCTACTTATTATTGCCAGGAGGTGTCGCATATCTTCACAGTCATTTATTTTTCAGATCTCTGCGCACGTGTTCCCGCTTTTGCGGACCGTGAGTTTGCTTGTAACAATGCAGATCCTGGCACAGTTATTGATGACAAAGAAATATTTAATTTGCTCGATAATAGTGCCAACGAAAGTGATTCAGAGTGTGACAGCGTATAGAGGATGAGTTCGCTTTAACTTCCAGTGAAGATAGTGAAGCTGACGATGTAATTCGTGATAGAACGCCAAGAAATACGAACACATTGGGCGACTGTGATATTGTCCCAGTATTGACGTGCCGCTGACCAGGGATTATCAGGTTATTGAAAGTTTATAATATTATGTTATATGTTGTTGTTATTGTGTGTGTTTTTTGAAAACTTTTGCCAGTACGTTTGAAAATTATAGCGAAATGCATATGATACCACGCTTACCATTGGGAGTAGGCTAGAAATAATGCACGTTGTGGGTGCAGCCCAGAGTTTCACAATATCACGCTTGAGGGGTTAAAAGGATTTTCCATGTGATGTACATGACCTATCTCTCCACCAACACCATTACATTAAGAAATTATGTGCTAGAATGTATAACTTCCAGTGTTGGCGATTAAGACTCTCCAGCAAGATGGCATCTTGTATGTGTCCCTCTCCCCCTAATAAAATCTAAACGGCTAGAGCGATTTTAATGAAACTGGGTAAGGACTTACTACTACCTCATCCGGCTCCCACCGTGCCTTTCATATTTAAAAAATACTTTACTGGCATTCAATATCTCCAAAACTATTACCACTATCAACCTCAAATTTTGTATAGTGAGAGAATACTAATTAATACGATTATTACAAGAGATCTAGTAATCCAGATACTTCTGAACTTAATACTGGGCACTGTATTTGAATTTAATTCTATTTAATGATCAGTGGAGGTTTTTGACATCTATAACTTGCACCATCTTTCAATGATAATTAGGTTCAGTTTTGATGAGAGTCTGTTGATACGGACTGTTGAAGTTCATGTACATTTTTGTTAGGCCTCTCTGTTTATTATACCTTGTAAGTCGCACAGTGTTAATACTTGGTGTTTCATGGAAGTGAAAGACTGCTGTTTAGTTGACATTCAATTTACATGTATGAGCCCAGAGATTGAATTTTCTTATTTACTCATGTAACACTCACTCCTCTATAAAACCCACACTCATCTTTTTGGTGAGGTAAACCTAATTCAACCCCTGAAATATAAGTTCTGTATGTGAATGTTGTCCCTTGATGCTACGAAGAATGATGCAGTTCCATTGTGCTATTTGAAGTTGATCCGAGTGTGATGATCATAGATCACACTGCTGTGTTGAGTGTTGAAATTACATTATGTTGGAAATTGAAAAATGAATTTCTTAGTATAATAAATTTGGTCGGTGTGTTGGTAACTCATTTTAGAAGCTTGGGACATATTGGTCTTTGGCCCTGTGAACTGAGAAGACTGGGGGGAAAATCTTCATTAGAGAGCAAGTGAAGGTCAATGTGCCTTTCACACATCGTCCAGGAGATGAAAGACTAGCGTTCTATAGCTAATATAGCTCAGATCATTTTCCCATGGTAATTGATCACATGCCTTTTGTACATCTACGAATATATACATAAATGTCAGTTCCTCTCATAATATTCAATTACTTCACACATTCAGAAAATCTTATCCTGGCAGTCCCTTTATAATATTTAATGTTCACTTCAACATTGGGCCAATAACCAGGACCCCTTAAAACAACAATCATCATCATCATCATCACTTCATCACCTACTATATCTACCTGTTTATTATTCCTATTTCTGTGGATTTGGGGACTAGGTAAGATGAATTTCTATTCACGACCGGGTGACCTTTCTGACGCCGACCTCTTTAGAGAGTTCATGAGTGATGAAATGAATGGAGATTAATGAATCTGGGCTAGGAGTTGGAAGGAAGTAACTGTAGCCTATAGGAAGATACCCCCCTGGGATTTGCCTGGAGTTGAAAATGTGAAACCACAAAAACCATTTCAAGGATGGCCGATAGTGGGATTCGAATACACTTGTCTACTAAGTCTGGAGATAGTCGTGCTTCATGACCTTACATGTTAGTGAACATATTTTATACCATTATGGATTAATTATACCAGTAATGATAGTTATTTTATTGATCGTATGGCTTTTAGTGCCGGGAGTGTCCAAGGACATGTTCGGCTCACCTGAGTCTGTAGCTGCTTCCAGCGGACACCCTTAGGGTGAGCTACAAGTTCTGTTCAATTTCAAGTAGTTCCAACTTTCACTGCCAGATATCAATGATACCTAGTGGTGAACATTGGAACTTTTATAGAGCGTCCCGACGAAATCTAACCTAACAATTTAGCTTCACACAAGTTTAGTCTGTGGAAGGATCTTTTACATGCTATAAATTTATGACATGGGACCACCGGCTTTACTTCCCCCCGAAGGAAGGCATACTGAAGGATTTTTAAACGCTCTTAAAATATCTGACGACTTTGGCCGGGTTTAAACCCGCTATCTTGGGCACAGCAGTTCAGCATGCTACCAACTACGCCACCGAAGCCGCTAGTAATGATAGTAAAAATATTTAACTCCATATGTAGGATTTCTAAGACAGAAATAAGAACCGTCATTGTAGAGTGCCTAGAAAATGAAAGCTAGGAGGTGTGAGGATGAGGAGAGGAATGTTGAAAACCTAATGTTGGGGGGAATTGTGAGTTTATTAAATCTCTGGCAATTTCATACATTCATCACATGATGTAAGGCATTGACATCTGACTTATTGGCAAAAACACTTTATTAAAGCTTACTTAAAGGACAATTTTAAGAAGACAAATGGGAAATACTGTATTAATATTTCAGTGTCGCTAAGGTAGTTCTGTACAAAAGTTTCTTCCTGCCGATCACCACCTAAAGCCTTGAAAAAAGCGTCCCTACCAGCAAGGACACGAGTAAGCTTCCAGCAATGGTAATGAAGTTTTTAAGGACAATGGTTCAGATAACTAAGAGAGAGAGAGGATTAGAAACGAAGAGATACAACGTCAAATAGGCATCAACCAATTGCTCTATAAATCCGTAACCAACGCCAGGCTACGATAGTTTGGACACCTGAAGAGGATGGATAATCTGAGAATAACACACAGGTGGTTGGATAAGAAGATCAAAGGCAAGAGACCGAGAAGTAGACCAAGGAAGAAGTGGATCACTAAGGCTCAACAAGATCAGGAAGGCCAAGGATTGGACTGAGAATGGATCCTGGATGAAGAAATCTACCTGGATAGACAGCGATGACAAGCGTTCATATACCACACTCGGCAAGCTGGAGACGGTTACGGATGATGTTGATGATGAGTCAAATACCCTATAAAATTTCTAGAGTTTCGTAAATTTTGTCTCCAAATGACCAACTAAATCCTCTAGATGTAGTGACTTGTTAAATCTGCCAACACTGGTTTTGACATTGAACACTGTTATTACATTCACAAAAGAAATAGTAATTATTGGGTATTCACATAGTTATTGTGATTAAATCTTGTTTAAAATATCTGATGATATCATCATCAGCCGATACTCGTATCCGAGTGTTCGTTTCTTCCCTGCACTTCAAAGCTCTCGTGTCCGCACGATGGAGATGCCACTGATGACTGAACAGACCGATCCTCGCATAGAACATGCGGTTGCATACGTCACTTCTGATGGTAGGGGCTGGAGGTGGAAGTGTTTAGCGGAGTTTTCTTCTCTGACGAGCTTCCGTTCCCTGTCTTTGACGATTTTGTTAAAAACGTAGAACAGCGTCGAAGGTGGTTTTGCGCCAACGCGAACGGTCCTCCGCAAGGGTACACCATGTATCTGAATTGATAGATACATTTTTGACGGTTTCTTTGAGCTGATCTTAAAAACGTTTCAAAGGTGCACCTGTTGGTCTCTTGCCTGTGCTGAGTTCACTGTACAAGATCTGTCGAGGGAGTCTGTCATCACTCGTACGCTGGACATGGCCAGACCATCTAAGCCGATGGCCGATAATGATGGACTCAATACTCTTCATTTTTGCTCTCTCGAGTACCATGACATTAGGTATGTAGTCATCCCACTTGATGTGCATAATGGAGCGGATTTTTTGCTGGTGGAAGCGTTCCAAATTTTTGATGTTCCGGCGGTATAGAGTTCAGGTCTCACATCCGTGGAGCAGCGTAGAGATGCCAACAGTTTGGTATACCATCAGCTTTTTTCCCATCCAGAGGTCCTTGTTCTTGTATACACGATGTAAGAGGCGTCCAAAAGCAACATGCGCAGCATGAATTCTGTTATCCACATCTTTTTCGACAGTACATTGGGTCGAGAGAATGCTCCCAAGGTATAAGAAGTGATCAACTCGTTCCAAGGAAGTGCCAGCGATGGTGATATCAAAGTCAGGGGTGGAGGTTTCAGGGACAGGTTGAACCAGCACTTTGGTTTTCCGGATGTTTATGGTCAGGCCAAAGCGAGCGTATGCTCTCTCGAAGCAATTAACAGTTCGTTGCAACTCTTCAGCTGAGAGGGCTGGTGAAGCGTTGTCGTCGGCGTATTGCAATTCTGTAACCAAGATGGTAGAGATTAATCTTTTGGAGCGGAGCCTGGTTCGGTTGAATAGCCCTCCATCATACTGATATCTAATCTCCACGCCAGGGATGTTCGCAGACAATGTCTTATATAGCATGGCCGCCAGGTACAGAGCAAAAAGTGTAGGTGCAAGAACACAACCTTGCTTGAGCCCATTGGTAATGGAGAATTCAGAGGAGATGTCATTCTGATAAAGTACCTGTCCAACCATACCATTGTGGAGAGCTTGAATCAGTCCAACAAAATGTTCAGGGCATCCAAAGCGCCTTAAAACCATCCACATGGCATTTCTGGGAACAGTATCAAAGGCTTTCTCTAGATCGTAAAAGACTAAGAACAGAGGTTTCATTTGCTCCCTGCATTTCTCCTGCAGCTGTCTTACACAGAAAGATCATGTCAATGGTTCCCCGGGAAGCACGGAATCCACACAGGGATTCAGGGAGTATTCTTTCTGAAATGGTGTGTAGTCGATTCAAGAGGATTCTAGCTAAGATTTTTCCCACTATAGAGAGAAGGGAGATACCGTGGTAGTTTTCACAGATACTTCTGATAATATAGAACTAAACTAACAAATACACATTTATCATTCATAAACTGGCATTTGTATTTGTGAGACAAACATAAGTCAAGATAGCTCTTTTCCCTCATGACACATCTCTATGACTAGCATTGTAAGTAGTTGCTTTTAGAAACGATATTTTATAAAGGATATCAGCCTTGTTAATTTCAAAATACAAGTACGGTATATAGAAAAATTAGCAAAATTGGTACTGAAATAAGCATGCCTAAAATTTTCTAATGGTTTTCCAAAGGAATCTCGAAACAAAGTAATCACTATTGTACTCCTAATTACTAAATATTAAAATAATGTATATTCCCTTGAAAAGTAATCTAATCTTTCCTGTTCCTCTGCTGTATTGATAGCTGTTATTACTTTTGTGTACAGGAGCTTTAAGTCTGCAAATGAAGTCTACATGCATGCATGCGAGTCCCACTGTCCACTTGGAAGTGAAGAAATCCAGTGTCTATGGGAACGCTGCGATGCTATGAAGAGAAAGCGCTTTTCCCTCATGACACATCTCTACGACAGGCATTGTAATGCAGATGTAAGTAGTTGCTTGTAGAAACCATATTTTATACATTTCAAATGTACTGTGTGTGGGAGCCTCCGTGACTTAGGCGGCAGCATGCCGGCCTCTCACCGCTGAGTCCGTGGTTCAAATCCCGGTCACTCCATGTGAGATCTGTGCTGGACAAAACGGAGGCAGACAGGTTTTTCTCCGGGTACTCCGGTTTTCCCTGTCACAATTTCATTCCAGCAACACTCCACTATCATTTCATTTCATCTGTCATGCATTTAATCATTGCCCCAGAGGAGTGCGTCAGGCCTTGGCAGCCGGCACAGTTCATAACCTCGCCGCTAGCTGGGGGCTTCATTCATTCCATTCCTGACCCGGTCGGAGACTGGAAGCAGGCTGTGGATTTTCATTTCAAATGTACTGTGTGGATCGTAATTATATTTTGTTTTAATTGGTCAATTGGAAACTTTCAGAAGATACACCATGTCTTTACACCAAGCCGTGGCATAGAAAATAAGGACCATTGTAGATAAAAAGAATGATATTTTGTCATTTGACATATTCATTATGCTGGACCAGGAGTTGAAATGTTTATAATTCATTTATTCTAAACGGGAATTAAATCCTATCTTGTTACCAGTATTTCTCCTCATTTCCTTGTATTATTGGACATTTATCCATTTGTAAACGTATATACTGCCGTAACAAGTCACTTTTGAGGGGATTATTTTTGCATTATGTTTTGATTCTGGTGGTGAAGTTAATAATTTTCACAGAAGTGACTAGGAAACAAGACTTCTTTCTAATGACATCAATTTTTTTCTGTACAGGTTCTCCGGATGATGGCTGTACGTCGAAGGCAGTTGTCTCAGAGTGGTCGTAGTGAAATCCCTCCTCCTCAGCCACCTCCCCCACACCCAGGTTATGCCCCAAATGCAGCGTTCCATGCTATTAAGAGGCATGCTCTTGAGTTCGTAAATCCTAAGGAGATGATGGTAAGTGACTCAATCAAAAAAAAGATGGTTTTGGAGAAACAACATTTTGTATCTTTCAATTAAAAAAAAAAAGTAAAACTCTGCTTTATTTATTCTCAGTAAAATATTTTATGCCCAAAGTGCAGAACAAACTCCATCAGTGACAAGAAAGTTAGGTTTTGTGAATTTTACTGCTGTATTGCTTATTTCAATAGTGCTACATCTCCAATTTTGGGAACCATTTTTGGCCTACTTTTCACATTTTGCAAAAATTATGAACGCCCAGGCAGATGTCTGTCTGTCCTTCTGTCTACTAAACGGCTGCAGCTATTGAAACCAAATTTAGTATGAGTGACGATCTATACCAGAACATCTCGCAACCAAATTTAAAAATGATGTCAATGCTAATAACTGCTAAAAATTCACAATTGAAATTTGAGCTCTATGTTGCATGTCTCAGGAGGTATGCATGGGAATTGTTCCAAAATTGGCACACATATTGTTAATACCGTATTTGCTCGCGTATATCTCGCCCCCGCGTATATCTCGCACCCCATTTTTTTAGTTGAAATTTCAGGGGAAAAAAAAGTACTCGCATATATCTCGCATTCATTTTTGACGCCGTCATATAAATGACCGTAATAACCTTGAGGTATAAACACGTTCGATTTAGCGCGCCACAAGTCGTCATTGAAAAAGACGTTATAAGCTCGTTAAGGATGATTCAAGACAGAAAAGGAACTCCAGCATTTATATTGGATACGATCGATCATCTTCCATATCGATTCCTCACTACATGTACGAGCGAGCTCGATCTTACCCGACCGCGGCTGAAGACACAATGCAGGCCTAAAGCGTGCTAACAGTCACGCCGGCGCCGCATCGCATGCTTGCACGAGGTCTGTCCGAGTTTGTACGTTCGTAGCGGCACTACAGTATAGCGTCAGTTTACGCAAGTTTGCATCAGTTCGTGTGTTATGGTTATGCGACATTAAGAACCTATGTAAAAGACGTCATGAGCTCGTTACGGATGATTCAAGGCAGAATTTAGAGCGCCGACGCGTAGCGATCGATGCGATCGATATCTTCCTTATTGATTCCTCGCTACATGCCCGAGCGAGCTCGAACTTAGCCGAGCGCGGCTGAAGCGTGCTAACACCCACGCGGCACCGCTTTACATGCTTGCACACGGCCGAGCTCTGAAGCAACGCAATACGTAAAGACGAAATCATTGAGATTCGAGAAGACTGAACTGCGTTTCTCTGCGATGTAACAGTAGGCCTACTTGCGCAATCTTCGAAACATACGAGCATGTTGGTGCGAGTGGTATAGCACAGTTTTCCTTATCTTAAAAGCCCAAACAATACATGAGGAATACGGAAATTCCCCGTGTATATCTCGCACCGACAAATTTCACTCGTATTTTCGGCTCTCGTATATCTCGCCCCCGTGTATATCTCGCACCCCATTTTTTTAGTTGAAATTTCAGGGGAAAAAAAGTGCGAGATATACGCGAGCAAATACGGTATTATCTCAAATTAATTTTCAGGAGCCCATACATGACAGGTTGTCATCATTATTCTATACCTGTTGATAGGTCCAATAATTTAAATGCATGTAACTTCCACATTGCAATTAGATTTCAACCAAATGATATCATGAACAATTCAAACTTTTGTGTGGTCCCTTGACATTCTTATACTGTATATAAAAACAAGTAGTTCCATGACGAACTAAAGAACCTACTTTGCTTTAAATTTAAGATTCATGCCAATGATTAATCTATGTAGACATATCTAGAATAATGACAAAATTAAGTTGGCAATACTGAAATTTTTAATTAGTTCGAAATATACCTGAAATAGTGTAGCCTAATAGAGCACTACAGTTGGCAGCCCTGGTGACTGAATATATTCTTAGTCCATCTCTTCTGGTACAGAATGCACATACAAAATTTGGTTGAAGTCCAATGGACACCATGGATGTTCCATGCAGTTAGACATTCGATCTATTAAGGCGCACAAAATCATGTTGGCAACAATGTCATGCATGTGTTGCTCAGAATTAATCAGAAATATTATGATCTATTATTGTACCAATTTCGGATGAAATCCATTTGTTAGTATAGAAGTTTCATGTATTGAAAAATTGGACCTATCAACAGGCTTAGAATTATGATGGCAGCACTAACATATATTAGTTACTCCAAATTAATCTAGAATTATCAGGTACTGGTGCTATACTGTACGTGTGCAAAGTTTAGAGCTGTTGGATTGCAAACTTTCTGATATATTGATATTCATCATCATCATTTATTGCAGTAAACAGGCCTTTGAGGCCTACAGCAGAATAACAAAAGGAAAAGATAAATATTTCAAATATTACAAAAAACAAAACAAAATATTACAAAGGAAAAAATATTACAAAACACAAAAAGATCCAATAAAAGGAAAGTCAGTCAAATCATGAGAGGAGGTATTTGCTGCAGATAGCAGTCCATCTTTTCTGGTCTCTAGCATCATCCTCCACAGCTGTCGGTTCCACTTCTTGAAGGATCGTTGTCACTCGATCCTTCCATCGTGTTCTCGGGCGTCCTCTCGGGCGTTTTCCCGTGGGTTGAGATTGGAGGACTCTCTTAGGAAGGGAGCCGTCCGCTCGTAAGATGTGTCCAAACCATTGTAGTCGCCTCGATATTGATATTAGGATAAAAAATAAAAGAGACCATTTATTAACAGTTGGCAGCCCTGGTTGCTCTTAAGAATCAGTCATATCAGTTATGGTACACAAAGCACATACAATATTTGATTGAAATCCAGAAGTTACAATCATTTAAAAATTGGACCTATCAGCAAGCTTAGAATCATGTTGGCAACACTCTAATGTGTGGGCACCTGAAAATTAATCTGGAATGTGTGCCAATTTTGTAACAGTTCACATGCATAGCTTCTGTGTTATTCAACATAGAGCTCAAATTTCAATTGTGATTTTTCAGCAGTTTGTAGCACTGACGTCATTTTCAAATATGGCCGTGAGATATTCAGGTATAGATCATTCATTACTCATACCAAATTTGGTTTTGATTGCTGCAGCCGTTTGGGAATTGATGGGAGGGAGGGGGGGACAGACGGACGGACAGACAGACATATCTGCCCGGGTCATCTCATAAAGCTACTTTTTCCTCATTTTTGCAAAATGTGAAAATTAGGCTAATAAGGCTTGTTTGATTCAAATTCTTGAATATTTTGTTGGTTTTTCACTTCAACTTTCAATTGAACAAGGTCGACTGGAAAGTCTACCTTGAATGTCTCTAAAGAGCCATTTGGGTCTCTTACTTTGCAGTCATTCTTTGTTCTCATTCCTTCTTCATGCTGTCTTGTTCACCAGTGAAAATTATAACAAAATTACAACTTTTTTCTGTCCTTGGGACCTAACTAGTATTTTTCTGTTGTTTGGGTATAAATAAAGGAAAAGGTGCAGTCATGTTATGTTACTATTATGTCTTTGTGTGTGGCATGTTGGTATGGTACTCATCTACTATGCCCAAGGTTGTGAGATTGAATCCCACCACAGTAGGTTGACATTGGAGGTTGCTTAAATATGAGAGAGCCATGTTAGTAAATTTACTGCCATTCTAAAGATTCCCTTCTGGGCAATATTCCTACACTCCAGCATCTTTAAAGCTGCAGCAGTTAAAATGGACATTAAATTCATAACATAATTTGGTGTTACATATATATGGGTACTGTGAATGTAAATGTATGACCGAGGCACTGTGCCTTCATGCCACTGAATGTTTGAAGGTCAGACCAAAACTTGCACATGAGATGATAGTGACATTGATGGTTGAACAATAAGTGTGGCCTGCATCGGTTGAAGTTTTTTTTTTCCATACAATCTATGAAATCCATGAATATTAGAAATGGTGGATAATTCATGGAAACTCATTGTAGATACCTGCATCGGTTGAGTTTTTTTTTTTCCATATAATCTATGAATATTAGAAATGGCGGATAATTCAGGGAAACTCGTTACAGATATCAAGGAAGCACTGGGAAGATAGCAGGAATACTTCAAGAACTTGCTAAGTGTTAATGGAGACTTATCTGGCAATGTGGCAGATTTTGAGATTATACAGGAGGAGAATGAGGACGGAAATCGGATCACGGTTGAGGAAGTAGAGAGAGTGGTAAATAAACCACAATGTCACAAAGCTGCAGGGGTAGATAAAATTCGGCCAGAAATGTTGAAATATAGTGGGAAAGCAGGGTTGAAATGGTTGCATAGGAAATGTACCCAATTTATAAGCAAAGTAACAGGAAAGAGGGCAATATTGTTGAGGCATTTCTTTGATGAGTGTCCCGGGCAAAGTGTACTCCGGCATTGTAGAAGAGAGAGTTCGATCATTGACTGAGAATAAGATGTATGTAAACCAGTGTGGCTTTAGACCACGAGGATGTCAAGATCAAATGTTTAGTATAAGCCAAGTTTTGAGAAATGCTACAAGAGGAATAGACAGTTGTGTATGTGTTTAGTAGATCTAGAGAAGGCGTACAATCGAGTGCCCAGGGAGAAAATGCTGTGCATTCTGAGGGATTATGGTATCGAGGAAAGGCTGCCACTGGCAATCAAGTATTTATGTTGATAATCGGGCTACAGTGAGAGTTGATGGTAGGATGAGTTCTTGGTTCAATGTTGTTACAGGAGTGAGGCAAGGCTGTAACCTCTCACCACTACTGTTTATTTTATATGTGGACCATTTGCTGAAGGGCATAAACTTGCTGGGTGGGATTCAATTAGGTGGAATCCAGGTAAGTAGTCTGGCCTATGCTGATGACCTGGTTGTAAAGACAGGCTCTGTGGAAAGCTTGCAAGCCAACATGTTTGAACTTGAACAGAAATGTAGGGAGTATATATGAGTAGCCCAGATGCAAAGGCCGCTAAGTGCACTTTTTGTCGATTTTGAGTTGAGCATATCATCACGTTCGTCTTTTAACTGGCTACACGATGGAATAAGTTTCAGGGTGCGTATCCCGCTCAAAATTGTTGAAAATGGCCAACAAAAATCGCATTTGTTTGCATAAACCGCCAAATGCATGATGGCTACGGTTGCAAAGCCAGTTTAATATTCCACGTGTCCAAAGACCGCTAAGTTCCATAAGTATGGCGTCTGCCTTGCCACATACGGCTGCAAAACACGCTAACTGGTACAAGAACTGCCAATATTCCTCCCACAGGATTTCTTTACAATAAATAATTATTTATTTCGATCGGGAAGGATAGTTTTGTGTTTCAGATTTCAGTTGGCTGCACTATCGAGGAAGCGTACGCATCAATGACATGCTGCCTTGTCAAAATACACCTTGTAAAAAGCACATTTGATTGACAGGTTGTTTCTTGGTTGTGGGCATTTCAAGCCAGAAAAATGAGTGACCTTGTTGATTTAAGTGAAGCAGTTATTGCATTTGTGGACTGTAATACTATTGTGGATGTTCCAAATACGGAGAGAAGAACAGAAACGGCAGAAGTAGTGGGAGAATTAGTGCAAGTTGAAGTAGTTGAACCAATTGATATCGGGAGTTGAGAACAACTTCTTATGTCTGGTTAGAATATCATCAACATGCCAAAGGATCAAACCAAATAGCGTCGACACTTCTTCACAAACTGGCCAGCATAAATTTTTAAGGTGTAAAATATTTCGGTTATTCTCTGATGGCTGTGGGGGTCAGAACAAAAACAAGACTATGATCAGCATGCTATCTCACTGGTTACTGCTAGAAGCTCCCGCATGTCTAGAGGAAATACAGTTATGGTTCCCAATTGTGGGCCGCTCATTTATCCCACCTGACAGAGTTTTTGGAAATATTGAACGGCAAAGTGAGTGTCTTTGAAAATCCTTCCGGATTCATCAAGCACATTGAGAAATTTGGGACAGTAGTTCGCCTGGAACAAGATGAATGTCCTGTTAGGGATTGGAAAGCGTATGTGGATGGCATGGTAAAAAAAAATCCGGTTAGTAAGCATTTCCAATTCCAAAAAGCGAAGAAAATCGTGTTCACAATTGGCAAAACAAAAAAATAACATGTCTGGTCCGAGGGGAGCCGTTCTACAATTTTGAGGTGGTACGAATTTTAACAAAACATCCTGGTCCCTCACCAATTCAAGAAGGTGTTGCACTCAAAGAAACTAAACTACAAGACGTCTGACGGCTTTTAGAGCTGTACTTCGGCGAAAACTGGCCAGCGAACGGCAACCTGAAATTCTTCAGTGAGGTCTTCCAGGAACAAGAAACCATTCGCAACAATATCGTCCGACCTCAAGAAGAAGAAGACGAATAACTAGCAGATTTTGAGCTGATGAATGGTGTCGAGGATGACCTGACCTAACTTAGTTCCATTTTTGTTGTTGTTTCATGCATTTTCTTAATTTGTAAATTTTTATGCTGTCTAAATGACGTTGCGCGGTGTTTAAGATGTATTTAAAAAAGAAAAATCCTTTTATCGCACCCGAAGTGGTCTATTTTTTTTAAATATATTTTTCCTGATAAACCAAATTGAAACTAAAATAGTTCTTTATTAAAAATCTCATCCAAATGACATTCGTAAAACAATAAAATAGCGGGTTTTGCAACCTAAGTTTCATTAACGACTCTCGTTGTCACGGGTGCAAATGTCGTTAAGTGCACAAAACGTGTGCAAAAACCAGTAAGTCAATATTTTAATTTATGTTTCAGGACAGAAGATCCAACCGTAGATTTCACAGATTTTAACTGAATAATAAATGTTTTTATGTTGATTTTCAGGGGTAAAAAGTATGGTATTAGCTTAAATAGTTTGTTCGTAGCAGTTTTTCGTCATTTACTCGGTTTCGTTTTTAATGCACTTAGCGGCCTTTGCAAACGGACTACTAATATGAAGATCAGCATTTCAAAAGCAAAGGTTATGTCGGAAGGGACGAAATGCTAGAAAATAGAATGCCAGGCAGGATGAACTAAATTGGAGCAGGTGGAACATTTTACATACTTGGGTTGTGTATTCTCTCATGTTGTATGGGGAAGGAAATAGATACGAGGTGTAGAAAAGCCAATGCAGTTAGTTCTCAGATGCGATCTACAGTATTCTGTAAGAAAGAAGTTAGTGTAGTGACGAATCTCTCCCCACATCGCTCAGTATTTAGACCAACCTTGCTGTATGGAAGTGAGAGCTGGATAGATTCAGGATATCTGATACATAAGCTAGAGGTAACTGATGCGAGGGTAGCACGAATGATTTCTGGGACAAATAGATGGGAGCAATGGCAGGAGGGTACTCGCAATGAAGAGATAAGGGTAAGTTAGAAATGAACACGCTAGATGAAGCTATTCGTAAGAGCTGATTCAGATGGCGGGGTCATGTGAAGAAAATGGGGGAGGAGAGATTATTTAAAAGGTAATGAGTTCGGCTGTAGAGGGTAAGAGAACTAGTTAAAAATTTCAAAATAAAAACTTGAAAAAAAAAAATGTCCGGTTAGCTCAAACAGTTACCAGCATTTCACCCCGGTGTACCATTAGGCTAATCAGTTGGCATGGTACACCTCACCAAGACGCTTGGTTAGTACACACTGAGAAAGCCACTGCAAGGTTCATACGATGCCACGAGCAGTGCCAATGTACTGTGAGATACGAGCTCCCTTTTACAAAAATAAAGACATACCTTGGATATCCATATTGGAAGTGACTGTTCCCGAAGGAACAAAGTGAGAGGTGTAGAAGCAGAGGAGGCCGCAGTGCTAACTGCTAATAGGGGATCATGAAGGCGACTTGTTCACAAACAGAGGCTTGCATACTAGACTGGATGTTGAAAGGAAAAACCGTCTCAAATAAAAATGTATGTGTGGTCATAAATTTCCAATATTGAGGCTTGTGAGTGCCCTAAAGGAGATGTTAAATGATTAGGAAAGTGCAGAATAGCCTTACACTACAGTAGTTGCTAGCATACATATTTTTTTTGTCCTATTCCCCCTAAGTGTGTGTACTTTTGTGTATTCCTTCATGTGCATAATCCTTAAACTGAGTGTTACAAGCAAAATATTTAAGCCCTAAGAACCCAATCTTTTGTTGCCCAGTATATACAGTGGAATCTCGTTAGTACGTTTTTCAAGGGACTGAAAAATTTGGACGTCATATGCGGGAAAACGTACTACCGAAAAACGCCATACTGCATTTACAACGTATAAGAAAGAACGCGGCGTATATATGGACGTCAAATCGCCGACCTTAGTAAGTGATTGTATGCACTACTACAGTCACGACATAAACATAGGTTATCAGTAACTTACACGGAATAAATAACATAAAAATGAATTACTGTACCTCTACACCACAGTATAATACAGGGTCTTTATTTCTGCTTAGCAAGGACATTCTCGCTCTCGCGCTCCGCCAGTGACGGCTCGGTTGCCGGCGACCACGCACGCATATGTTTGAAGCACGGACTTGCTTGAACCACTTCAATAAAGCGCTTTCTATTTGAGGAAACTGTCCCTCTCGCACACGTTTCCTTTTGCCGCTCATTCCTTCTTCAAATGCACGTTCGATTTCCTTCCTTTTGCCGAGAATCGTGTTCAGTGTAGACGGAGGAATGTTCCACTTTCGCGCTATATCCACATGCTTCATGTGAGGATTGCATTCCACGTCTCGAATGTATTTCATCTTCTCATCATTAGTTATCTGCCGTACTTTCTTCTTATCCATTATGAAACACGCAATAAAATAGGTCATAACTGGACGTGAACACTAAGAACTAGAAGACAATAGTGTGGAATACGAAGACAATAATGCGCCTACGTGAGAAATAAACAAAGGGAAAGGGGTGGAGGGCAGTGGGAGAGAGGCACGTCACCTGTGTTGCGTCATAGCTATAGCCACTTCTACGCCGTCAAACACAATAAAATCTACACTGTCAATAACTATCAGAGAATATGCGGCAATATCGCGTCATGTTTCCCAGAAGCCGAATTTTTTAATGAAATAAGAATAAAATACGGTTCACTAACAAATAGTTCAACGGAAATTTGATCGTTGTAAGCGGGAATAGAGAACGTATTAAGGGGATATATCAACATGAATTTAGTAGGATAGGGACTTGAGAAAGGGCAGCGGGAGAGAGACACGTCACCTGTGTTGCGTCATAGCTATAGCCGCTTCTACGCCGTCAAACACAATGAAATCATCTACACTGTCAATAACTAGCAGAGAATATGAGGCAATATCGCGTCGTGTTTTCCAGAAGCCGAATTTTATAATGAAATAAGAATAAAATACTGTTCACTAACAAATAGTCAACGGAAATTTGATCGTTGTAAGCAGGAATAGAGAACGTATTAAGGGGATATTTCAACATGAATTTAGTAGGATAGGGACTTGAGAAAGTAGAGAAAGGGCAGCGGGAGAGAGACACGTCACCTGTGTTGCGTCATAGCTATAGCGACTTCTACGCCGTCAAACACAATGAAATCATCTACACTGTCAATAACTATCAGAGAATACGAGGCAATATCGCGTCGTGTTTTCCAGAAGCCGAATTTTATAATGAAATAAGAATAAAATCAGGTTTGCTTACAAATAGTACAACGAAAATTTGATCGTCGTAAGCGGGAATAGAGAACGTATTAAGGGGATATATCAACATGTATTTTGTAGAATTGGGAGTGGGACTTGAGAAAATCATCGCGCTAAACGGGAAAACGTCGTAACCGAGAACGTGCTAACGAGATTCCACTGTAGTAGATGTACTTTAATTAAAGGATGAAATAAACAAAAAAAAATGGATCCATCTAGTCAATACACAATCTTATAATATACACTACTGTTTGTAGAAAGTGAACACAAAGAACAAAAGATGTGACCACATTGCACTTTATACCACAGATTAGGGACATGACAATACATTAATGATTAGAAGGACAGTCCGGTACATGCATGTTGACAGTCGATCTTCAGTACGGCGTCACGCCACCACGTGCTGAACTCGGAGCCGCTGGACGTCGTGGCATTGAATCATACAGCGCTTGAATACTCTGCTGGGGAATACCGTCCCACGCGGTTTGTAGGCGCGTCCACATAGCATCAACAGTGGCGGCTGGTGGACCTGAACGAACAAGTTGCCGACCGACCATATCCCAGACATGTTCGATGGGCGACATATCAGGCAAACGGGCAGGCCAGGGAAGCAGAGGTATCCGTCGTTGTGCGAGGCATGCACATTCCTCGCCACATGCGGACGGGCATTGTCCTGCTGAAATATGGCCTGTGGAACGGCCTGCAAGAGGGGCAGTGACAAGGGCTGTAAAACTTCCTTGATGTAGCGGTCAATGTTCAGATTGCCCGCAAGACGTACGAGGCGCAATCGCCTGTTATAGGCGACAAACACCTGGTGTTTGTCCGCTATGCCGCTCAACAATACAGTCTGCCTGATTGCATTCTCCACGGCGGCATCGAACGCGTATGGGGCCATCACTGTAGGACAGGTTGAAGCGGGACTCGTCCGAAAATACTTCATTTCGCCCATTGTAGTCGGAGGCGTCTGTGGTTCCCAGGCAATGGGAGCCGACGCAGTGGCATGTGTGCTACCAGTCCAGCCCTCAAAAGACGGCGCACCGTCGATGCAGACATGTCCACCCCCTTTGCAGTGCTCCAACATCGAGCCAACACCGAGGACGACGCTGTTCTGTCCGATACGGCCATGCGGAGAAGATGGCGGTCGTCTCGTGCTGTGGGCACATTGCGTCATCCTGTACCCTGTCATCGCTGTGTACGGCCCCCTCTCTCCACTGGATCCACATACGCCACTGTTGACGCAGCGTGCCCTGTACTAGCCGAAGTGTCCTGGAACGACAGACCCGCCTCCCGGAGTCCAAGCATTCTGCCCCCGTTCAACCACACTCACATGCTGATAGTCCACCCTGTGATGTCGGCGAGGCATCGTTGCACTTGCTTACACGTTTCCACTTGGTATGACGGCCCCAAGCCGACAGAGCTGTGCGGAACACTGACCTGTCCGGTCCCACGACCGAGGGCACTGGTGGGCCAATGTGCACGCCACCTCTCGGCCATTTCAATCACTACACGACCCCTGTTCTGGGAGTGTCTCCGACCATTTCTTCTAGGTGTTTCACTTTCTACAAACAGTTCTGTATAAACTTGTGTATTGACTAGGTGAACCAAATTTTTTATTTTTTTTGCATCCTTTTGACAGGACATCATAATTGTAAATCAATATATATCCAACAATAATGTTAAACTTCAGATCATAGTAGAGTTGAAACAAAATTCCTGAAATTGGTGTATTATGTGGTAAATATTCTACATTGTGTGTTGCCATACATAAGTAACAGCTGTTAACATACATATTTTTCCCTGCATACCTGAGGGAGTGAAGGATTTTAACATGCAACCCTTTGTTTATAGTCCTTCCTTCTGGAGTAAATTGTTCGGAGATTAATGTGTGGATTCGCCCTTCTTTTAACTGAATGTTTATTTTTGTGGCAATAATTTCAATTTCCACTTACATATTTCATATTTAGTCTGCCGATCATACAAAAGTAGTTTCATTTCCAAGGATTATGTTTAAGAAATCACTCATTTGTTGTTTTGATTTAACATTTTGGGAACTGAATGTAGATAAATTCAATGCATGTTTAAATCTTTGTGAAGGCTGTGAACACTTCTTAATAAAATTTTCATTTAGTTAATTGCTACTACTCGTATGGTGTTGTCCACCCTTCACAGCATTATGCATGCTTGCACAAGATGATCATGACAACGTTGATGCCACAAACTTGTACTTTCTTCGTGGCACTCCACTAGATGTGTTTTACAAACATTCTCAACACTTGGGTGACCGGTTGCCTGGACACGTCACATGGATCTGGTCATTTTGCTGCTGAGGTTATAAAAACATACATAATGTAATGGCCCATATTTTATTTTTAAAGTTGGTATGATTATACACTAATACCCTAGAAATCAAACAATACAACCTTAAAAGAAAAAGTGTACATGGAAGACTCAAGTGGTCCAATGTGGCCAATAAAGTTAATAATAATAATAACAATACCCCTAGTAGAGCTCAAAAGTGTGATATATTTGGAAGCATGATCCTTTGTGCAGTGGCACCTTACAGAAAGAATAGATGCAGCATATTAGAAGTTAGATTGGTCAACGAGCCAAGTACGGTATGCCCATTGTAGCCTATACATTATGGTGCCTAGGGGACTGAGTATCACTAACACATTCAGTTTCCACTAATTCACTATAACTTGGTCCATTTGAATGATAATTCTTCTAAAATCTCATCTTATTATGCAAGTCCTCCATTTTGTCACTGACTGAACCAGAAGAAAGAAAGTTGATGATTCGAAACTAGATACATACTCGATGCGCTATTTCGAAATAATTCAATATATGGTCAAGAGATGCTGTGGGATTACCAAAAATGATGTGAATAAAACAAGATTTCTTGGGGCCACCTCACTAATGGTTTGCTAACGTACTACTAGATTTCTTGGAGTCCATCACCCATGGACATGTGTTAATAAAAACTTTTGTAGCAATACAGTAATTGCCAAAATCACACAGTTTTGTATACAGTGGAACGTCGTTAGTACGCTTTTCAAGGGACTGAAAAATTTAGACGGGAAAAGCGGGAAAACCTACTAACGAAAAATGAAAATTAAACCTCATTAACATGTTTCAGTAAGGGAAAAGTAAAAAAAAGTGTTAATCGGAAGTATGTACTATCGAATATACAATTTTAAACAACCTACAGAATTATTGTATTACAGAACTATTTTATACAGCACAGAGAAACGAGAGCAATGAAAACAAGAGAGAATGTACTATTCCGGTACAGTACTCTTAATTCAAGTACCGGTACTGTAGTACGAATTGAAATATTTAACTTTCTATCATTGATTTCGGCTTAAATACATATTTTTCTTGATATTCTGTGGAAAAGAAGTGCCGTATTCTTTGGCGTGAACGATTGGATATAACCGAAGTTTTTTTTAAGGTTAGACATGCTCGCACGTGTACAGAAAAAAAATCCTCGCACTTAAGGTAAGGATTTCTGTCTACTTCTTCAAGAATTTTTATTTTCTCATCACTAGTTAACGATTTAACGACATTCTTAGGCCTTTCCATTATTTCAATACAACACAACAAAATTTTCACTAGGTTTCACAACTTCTTCGGCAGTGTAATGCGTATTTGCGTGAATCAGATCGTATTGAGTTTCTAGGTCGATACGGTAAAATTCTGAAATTGGATCGTATCCAAACTGGTGTTCAAGAATGTGATAGTAAACGCGTATCGTATTGAAAGCGATTCTGCGTGCTCTTGAGTTACATTTTTAAACTAATTTAGGCCTACTCTCGTCTGTTGCCGAACTCTCGAATCGCTTATTTTTAGGGGTCGACGGTGCACCGATTTTTTGGTTTCGGTACGGTACAAAGGAAATTACCGACCTCGGTTCGAGACGATAAAAAACTCGGTAAAAAGTTCGGTTCGGTACAAGAGACATAAATACTGTAATTTAAGGAAACTTTTTTTTTAGACTTCCAAAGTATTGTCCTTTATCATCAATGTTTTACTTCAATAGTTAGTTAAATACAGTAAAACTTCTTCTATACGGTTCATATTTATACGTTTTCTATACGATTTTTTCCTGGTCCCGGCAAAATGCCTATACTTTCCATGTTAATTTATCTCCGATATACGTCATTTATTTGTTTTTCATGCTCATACGATCATATTTAAGTCCCTTGCAATATAAAGCGTCATTTATACGTTGCGTGTTCTGAGAATGCAAACTTTTGTTACCGCCTGTACTTCCGTTCGGAAGGATGCACCGCGTGCTATATTATGTTACGCTGGCCTTGAGCGACACCGGTGGTCACGGCGACACTCGCTTGCCAGAGTGTCGTAACAAGGAAGGACAGCTTGCGTAATAAGCAAGCGCTATTATTGTGTTAGCGTTTCAAAATAACAGGAAGCAGCCATAAAATACAGTTAGACAGCATCTGAAGCTTATGTTAAGATGAGCGGAAGTGTTTTACGATCGCCGATATATTTAAAAAAATATTATTTCCGCTTTATAATTTTCATTCGTGTTTTTTTTAGGACTTCTCGTCAAACCATTAATAATACACGATTGATTCTGTGTTATAATAATCTTGCGTCTTCAGACAAATGAAAATCCATTAATTTAGGCCTACACTACGGTATTTTATTAATGACGAAGAGCCGCAGAATAATACAGTGGATTTTAATGATGCTGTCAATGCTCTATGGACTATCAAACATTTTGTGACGCACCATAACGTTTCTGAGGAAATAATGGCCGAATTATATCAATTTGAAAATACTGTTCACGCCGTGGCCGCGGCCAACAAAAAAAAACAAGTCAAGATAACAGACTACTTCGTAAAGTGACTCAATTTTCTTTGTTTTGTTATATCTGGGTGGATTTCTCTTGTAGTTGTTTTGTTACATATTGCCGATTATAGTTAAACAATGTATTATTATTTCTTGTTTTTCACTTCTTAACGGGAACCCTCGCTCGCCCGCCGCCCGCGTTGCTAGCCTGTCTCCCTTCAGGCACTGTGCCGTAATGCGTAGCTCGCGCAGCACAAGTCATTGAGTAGACTATAGCCTATAGTTCACAGCTGGTGCTGAAAATGTTCGTCATTCATTGCTACACATCGCTGGCACCTCTTCATGAAATTGTCATTTACGTTCTGAAGTTCCTCAGCACCGATTGACTCTTATTTCAGCTGTAATATACCTTAGTCCAAAGAATATGGACTTATATTATTGTTGTTTTAAGGGGTGGAACTACGAGGTCATCTGCCCCTCTTAACACAGATTAAAGAATACAAATTTTGAATTGAATTTAAAATTTTGAAGTGGACATCTAAATTTAAAAAGACCAAAAATTAATAAAACAAAAACAAAAAATAAAATTTAAAAAAAAAATACGGAAAAACAAAACATTATCATTCAAAAACGAACAAGTCGTTGAGTCAATGTCAAAAGAATATGGACTGTTCAAGCTGTGGCGTCAAGAAGCGCATTACGGCAAAGTGCTTGGCGAGAACCGGCTCGTGGTGCGAGCGAGGGTCCCCGTCGCTTTTAAAACAAAGTCCCTGTATAACTCATATTGTCACATACATTCTGCAGTTTTTATTTACCGACTTTCATTTACGCGTTTTTCACATTTATGCGTTTTTTTTTCCTTTGGTCCCCTTGATATCGTATAAGTGAAGTTTTACTACTAGAGCACAATAACTCTTCTGATTAATATAATTAAATTATGGTCTTAAGTGTTCCAGTGTGAGCCTAATGTCTATTTAATGTATGCATCAATTGGCTTACTCAACACTAAAAGGGCAAGTTTGAAAGTTAATGGAACATTGTATGAGATTATTAGCTGTACGTTTTTTCTGTATTTTTAAATAAAAAGTTGTGCTATTTGGCAAGTATACTGTATAATCATTAGAACTCATGTGTTACTTTTTTCTTAATGGTTTACAAATTACTCTAATTTAGCATGTTAAAATCAGCCGAGCTGTACCGAACCGATTTTGTACCGAGAACCGAAGTACATTTTTTTTTACCGAACCCCCGTACCGAACCCAAATTTTCAGTACCGAAGACCCCTACTTATTTTACTTTCTGCCCATATTCTTCGTTACTGCGTGTGTTCCTGTCGTGGTTGATAAGCGTAGTTTGTTGCACATGTTTTTAGCGTTAATGTATTTTTGTCTGTTTTACCTTTAATGTCTGGTGTATCCGTACGTAAATTGTGGCACGTTACAGATCGCAATCGGGTCAACATTCCGGCAGTCCGGCGTCTCTAAAAGCTTTAGGCTTCAGTAGTTAAAAGGGACGTAAAACCAATAACATTTTATCATTATTAAACTGAACATAAACTTGTTAAAAACAAACAACATCAAAATTTTCCGCGCATCCTTTTTTCTTCTTCTTCGTCGCGAATGGGTCTCTTAGGACCACGCGGAATCAACAATGGTTAGCCTTTCTTGCAGCCCAGTACTCCTTCATACGCAACGAATGGGTTTGCTTCCGTTGTGCAGACCAGATATGGTGGTATGGCCGTCTTTCTTCATCCTCGAAACCCCGTGTGAGTGCAAGTGTTCTGATGACATTTCGGTCTAGGAGATTTGGCGATCCTAATTCTTGCAAGTCTTTTTCAGTCTGTTTGTACCAATTTGATCTAGTTGTTTTGTTTTTCAAGTATGTGTGAATTTTGTGAGTTAGTCTATTTGGGTCCATTCTTTCCAGGTGCCCCAAGAATTGGATTCGTCGCATACGCATTTTGTCTGTGATTTTGGAGATGGTTTTATATATTTCAGCATTTGGCTTTGGAAGATGAACACCATCTTTGATTCTCGGCCCTAAGATTTTCCTCATTATTTTACGTTCCTTCACTTCCAACTGATCTCGAAGTGTTCTATGTTGAAGAGTGAGAGTTTCTGAAGCGTAGAGAGCTTCGGGCCCGATCACTGTTGTATAATGTTGAATTTTGCATTTCCAGGAAAGACTCTTTTTGTTGTAAGTATTTTTCGTTAACTGAAAAGCAGTTTCCATTTTTTGAATTCTTGTTGTAATGGACCTCTTTTCATTACAATTGTCGGTAATCCATTCACCCAAATATTTAAATTCCTTCACACGAGATATATGGTCAGTACCAATTTCAATTTCAGATGGGGCATTCTTTATATCTGTCATAAATTTTGTTTTATCAAATGAGATTTGCAATCCAATTTTCTTTGCTTGTTCTTGTAGAAGTTCAAGTTGGTATTGCGCATCAGATATGTTTTGGGCAATTAATGCCATGTCATCAGCAAATGCCAAACAGTCTAATTCTATGCCTTTAAGTTTTGGTCCTATCCTATGCGTCGGTGCACCTGCTTTTCGCCATTCTCGTACAACCTTCTCTAGTGCACAATTGAAAAGCAACGGGGACAATCCATCTCCTTGTCGGACTCCTGTGTCAATGGGGAATTCTCTGCTCAGTTCTCCCATAAATTTAACCTTAGATTTGGTTTCCATGAGTGTTTCCTTAATAATATTTGTTGTCTTTTGATCTAATCCAAATTCTTTGAGTATTTTGAAAAGGGATTCACGGTCGATGCTATCATACGCCTTTTGGAAGTCAACAAATGTAATGACATAGTGTTTGTTCGATGTATTGCGGAAATATTTCATTGAGTTTTTTAAATTGATAATTTGTTCTACACACGACCTGCCTTTCCTGAAGCCACCTTGGTATTCGCCGATTACTGGATCCAATTGAATTTCTGCACGATTCAGGAGAGCTTTAGACAAAACTTTGTATGTTATGGATAGTAATGAAATTCCACGATAATTGTTGGGATCCGTCCGATTTCCTTTTTTGTGCAAGGGATGTATGAGTGCCATCTTCCAGTCAGCGGGGATTTTTTCAGTTCGCCAAACTTCTTCTAAAATTTCTTGGAGTTTTACAATGAGATTTTCTCCTGCATTTTTCCACAACTCGGCAACAATTTGGTCTTCCCCCGACGCTTTGTTGTTTTTCAATGATTTAATTATCTCTCTTATTTCCTGAACGTTGGGTGGATACGAATCTTGGTTTTGTTGCGTGTGGATAAAAGTGAATGTTTCTTGAGGTTTCTCACAATTGAGCAATACCGAAAAGTAGTTTGCAAGGATTTCACAGTTTTCTGTGTTACTATGAGCAATATCCCCATGTTCATTTTTGAATTGAAGTGATGGAGGGGAATATTTAGTGAGCTTCTGGCGAAAAGTTCTATAGTAGTTTCTAGAATTATGTTGTTTGAAGTCAGCTTCTATTTCTTGTAATATTTTGTTGTCATTCTGCTTGCGAATTCTTCGTATTGATTTTGTGACTGTTCTTCTGACATCCTTGAGATCTTGCAGAGTCTTAGGAGTTTTGTTGCAAGACCAATTGTGCCATGCCTGTTGCCTGAGCCTTACAAGGTCATCACATTCGGCTGTCCACCACGGATGTTTGCGTGTTCTCATGTGTGGTGCTATTTTCTCGGCTGTTTTTATTAATCCTGCTTGGAGCTGTTGCCAGTTTTGTGGATTCAATTGTTGAGTCTCGTTTTTAAATTTATCATTACCTTGAATATTTTGAACATCATATTTACGGGGTGGGATTTTCTGAGAGAATCGCCTTTTCTCTGGAATAATATTTAATGAAAATTTTGTAGGGTAATGGTCAGAATCCAGAGCTAACCCCTTAAGGACTTTAAGTTTCATTATTTCGAGAGTATTTACTCTGGAGATCAGCACATGGTCCAATTGATATTCTCCTAACAGTGGGTTAGGTGACACCCACGTCTTGGACTGAGAGGTTTTCTTTTTGAAAAATGTTGATTTGAAGAATAAGTCATGGTTCTTGCAGATTTCAAGAAGACGCATACCATTCCGATTGGTCTGATTGTGTCCTGACCATTTACCTACCCAATATCTATATTTCTTTTCTTTGCCAATTTGGGCATTAAAATCACCCATAAGTATTTTAACATGATTCCTCGGGATTCTTTGAAGTATATCATCTAATTGGTTCCAAAATTCTTCGACTTTTCCTACAGCCTTTCTGTTGGTGATATTAGTTGGGGCATGTCCATTAATGAGAGTGTAAATTTTGTTTGCTGATTTTATTGTCATGGTGGAGAGACGACCGGAGGGAGAGTGGAAGGTTGTAACTGAATCAAGTAAGGAATGATGGACTATAAATCCAGTACCAAATTGTGGGCAATTTTTCATAGCTCGTTCTCCTGGCTTCCCTTTGTAAATCCTGTAACCTTCAGAATTGAAAGGATATTCATCTGTAAATCTAGATTCTTGAAAAGCAATAATCTTGATTTTACGTTCTCGTGATTTGTCTAAAATGGATTTGAGTTTCCCCATCTTCAAGAGAGAATTTACGTTAAACGTCATTAGCCAAATCTTTGATTTAGGTTTAATTTTCTTACGGGGTGTCGAGGCACTCCGACTTACCTCATCGTACACGTCTGTGGTCTCCCCAGAATCCGAATAGACCACTTGCGGTTTTTCAACCGTGGGATTTGACCCACTGGGGTAAGTTGTTTTTGAACGTGCTACATCCATGTTGATTAACTTGGATTAGGGATTTGACTAGAATTGAGGTTCTAGTCGGGTTAAGCTCAGAGTTCCACTTCTGAGTGTTATTAATCAGCCGCCACTAACATGTGGAACAGACGCTGTCGGAGTATCGCCACTAACATGTGGAACCGTCATACCCCTAAGACTGATATATGGCCTCCATATACCTTTTACTCATTAACCCGAGCACTGGGTTGCCCCTTCCGCCAATTATGCTGTACCGAAAGTTACCTTCTCCACCATAAATGCCGTTGAGGTCTTCACCGTTACCCTGGTAAGGGGCCCATACATGGTACTACCAGTCGGGCCAACTGGACCATGGTTTTTTTAAGAGGTGTTACTCCTCTATCACTCACCTTTTGTCCTGGCTTGTGACAGGCAGAGCCTGGCTTCCCAAACAATGGGTCCAGGTTGGTTTCATGTTTACAAACCACCCATAAAAAAAAAAAAGTCGGAAGATAATTACGGGTCCTTTATGTTTTACTGTTTAATAAGAGTTAGCCAACATATCTTCTGGTTGGCCACCATAAATTATATAGCGTATTAAAATCACGAACTGAAACTGCTCATGTAAATGGGCATCGTACCGAAAACAGGATCGTATTCAAATCGATTTGAGTTCACCCTGTCAACGCACTAACGCAGTAACTAACTGCCGTAGCCACTGAGGCCGGACAGAACAGATGTGCAACATTGTCGGCGCGTGCTTTAATACTGCCGCTATACCCGTTACATTGTTCTGTGACCCGTTATGTCGCAACCCTCGCCCGCTTATTGGCAAGGAATGTTATCTCAGAGTGACCGGGCTCCCATTCCACTAGGGGTGGTCAAAGAATGCTTTCTGGGCTGACGAAAATGCGATCGTAATAAGCGATGCGCTGCAAAATACGCAACGTGACCTTGTTTAAAGAAACAAGTCTCTGTCTTGCGTTCTGTGCGTACGGGATGTATAACTCACGCTACGCGAAGAAAATTTGATCGTCGTAAGCGGGAATAGAAAACGTATTAAGGGGATATATCAACATGTATTTAGCAGGAATGGGACTGGGACTTGAGAAAATCATCGCGTTAAACGGGAAAAGGTCGTAACCGAGAACGTGCTAACGAGATTCCACTGTAGTTAGTATTTTCAAATGTGGTGAACCAATGAACAAATATAGTACAACACTTAATAATGACAATGGTTAAATGCTGAAGTGATGTCGTTGATATTACCAGATTCCAGGGACTTTCTGAAACATATCACTGTTTACAGGGCATACATATTGTGAATATGAAGATTTCTGATTCTCATTTGAAAATGTCAAAGTTCTTTCTACGAACTCTCGTGCATTGAGTGGACAAACTTTGTTAAGAATATATAAATAAATACCAAATGCTAGCTTCTTACAGGTATGCTTGTGCAGTATCGTTGAAACTATATTCATTCTATGTTGATAAGGTGGGTGGTAAGTTGAATGCAATCTGCTTTGGCCTTCTTGTTAAAGAACTAATTGTTGACTCTTCTGTGATTCCTGGCAAACACACACAGGCATCAAAATGAATATACTGTATGTATTTGTTTTGGATAACTTCCTACTTTCCATTAGTTTGCTTTCAATGTTGTAACATATTTTTCTTTGATTTTACCTGTGATAAAGTTCTTGGGATTTTGCATATTGCCAGTTTCTTGGGGCTTTCATTTGCTTGTGGGCTGAATTTATTTATGCTGGATGAAAGTATCAGTTTATCCCATCCTTGATGTACCACCCTGGATATATGTTGCTGATTGGCATGAATTTGAATTTTTGCATTTTGGTGGAGGAAGCATTTCATGAATCAAGGTTCTTCATTCCTTTTGGGTAATCCTCTTACAGAATGGGAGAGCTTTAGTAAAACCACAAGCAGAGATGTAAATCACAGCAAGTATAATACATGTTTATGCTCAATATTTGTTTTCTTTCCATCGCAGAGGCCCACTAAACCCGGGCCACCCGTGATTGTTCCAGCTCGGACAGGCCCAAGCCCGCCCGAGCAGGTAAGAAATGGGCGTGGTTCAAACTGACACCTTTTGATTGGCATTTTATATTGCTTTTTATTTCTCTTGATCTAGCATGTTTCTGCATGTAACACAAATCTTCTCATTTTTTTACCATGTGAGAAGTATTTGAATTAATAGAGAGTCCATTAGCAGATAGTTTTAGATAATATCATGAACATACTCATAGCATTGTTTTCATGATATGCATTTTTATAGGTACCATCATAAGTGCAGTATGTGGTTAGTCAAATTCACTGTCTTACAGTCCTTACTCATTTTAGTCTACAAAATAATAGTTTGTTCTTAGTTAAGCATTTGTTCTAGATCGGCTAAGAGTGTAGTTGGAGAGTATTCTGGTCATTTTAGTGTAAAGTGTGCTTGACAGAAGCATCACTTAAAAAATAAAAATCTCACTAGATTTTAATGTTTCGTCAGTTTGAAACATGATTCCAGTGCTTGTTATGTCACAGAGTGAATTTCACCTGCTTTTTTAATACAGTATATATATATTTTTAAAATTAGCAACATTAGGTTTTTTAATAATTGTGTGGTGCATGTTCATGTAAGAATTGGACAAGTTTCATTTAATATACAGTACTTCTAGTTGAATGTGGTAGAGATATGTTCATTTTATGTGTGTGGTTTTATTAAAGCACCTTTTACTTTTAACACATTATGTACGGTACTCTTAAATTTGTTTCCTTGTGCATGTTCCTTGTAGATCAAATATGCATGCATTTTTAGTTATACTATTCATTTAAAACATTTTGATATGTCCATAAATGCAAATTGATTTCCTTGACAGTCTGTGCAGTATTTTTACACATGCAGGTACACTTTTTGAATAAATATAATTTATAATTTGCGAGTTTGAGATGGGACCAAGTGAAACCCGTTTGAGTGCTATTAAGAGGTACAATAAAGTGCATGGCACAATTAAGTGAAACTTCACATAAGGAAGCGCGAGTACACCAAGGGTTTTTACATGTTGCTATGGTCATTCAGACGAACATCGCACTGCTTGGGGAGACTGGAGATGCACTTCATGGAGACTTCAGCTCCTCCTCGGAACATTTTGAACACCGCAGCCATGATAGATCAGTCAGTAGGTACGGTACTTAAAAAATCGGGTTTGGTGGAAATAATTGTAACAGTTTTGAAACTTTGGGGGTTCATACATACAATTACCCTTAGTAACATACTAGACTACCGTATTTGCTCGCATATATATCGCCTCCGCATATATCTCGCACCCCATTTTTAAATTGGAAATTGCAGGAAAAAGTATTCCTTGCATTAATTTCTGACGCAGTCATAAAGATGTTCGTAGTAATTTTAAAACATGTCTTGCCCGCGATGTTACTGTCCGTTTTTGCGGCGGTGCTTTCCTTTCTTTCACGGTGTTTATTGTCCTTATGTTCCATCGTCGACAAGTAGGCCTAGCAGCATTGTCTTCACGTTCCATTTTTGTTTCTCAGTTAAGTGTGATTGTTTTCTTGTGGAAATCGATCTTTTAGTTACGAAAAACGCGGAAGTTATACGGCTGGATTTAAACTCAAAGTGTTCAAATATGCAGACGACGATAGTAATAGAGCTGCCTGCCGAGAATTCATTGTAAATGAATTTGATATTCACTACTGGCGTCAACAGAAAGACACGCTAGAAAGCAATAACCAAACACATACAGTGTTTTCAAATGTGGCGACGCAGTAAAACAACAATACAGGGTGTGATTGTCAGCTGTTTTGTTGGCGCTCCACATGCTAATAATAAGTAATTGTTAGGTTAGAACACGTCGAGATCTGGTATTGTTAACCACAATAAGCTGACGACAGAAGACAAAGTAAAGAAGGCCGTCTGTTGAACTCTTGCATGATTTGGCGCTCCACACGCTAAATAAGAATTGTTAGGTTAGAACACATCGAGATCTGGTATTACTAGTCACGATAAGCTGACGACAGAAGACAAGATAAAGAAGGCCGTCAGTTGACCTCTTGCATAATTGGATGTAGGGGTATGGGTTATGGTGTTGACAGACGTTATTACATGCTTCTTGGGGACTGGCATCGGAAATGCATTGGACGGAAGTTAGGATGATGCACGCGAGAGTAGCTTGGAGATTGGTAGCAGCGACAGCAGTTGACAATTCCAGTCGTCTTGTTTCAATAATGCAAATTTTACGGTTTTTCGGGAATAAGGTATTTCCCTCACAAATCCCCGCATATATCTTGCACCGAAGATTTTCACACTTATTTTCAGTCAGAGAAGCGCGAGTTACATGCGAGCAAATACGGTAGCTTTTCTACTACCTTGGAGGTAAGCTCACACCACCCTGTTGTGAAATTAGCGGTGAAAATATTTTTTTAAAATTCCACCAGATTCTAAGAAAATATGTTCTTTTAAAAAATATACATTTTCATTTTAAATAAGAAAGGTTCTCTCTCTATTTTTCTTTTTTTAAATAAATGTTTTAGTAACCAGTTTCTCATCTTTTTGCTAAATTAAAATGAAATGGTAGAAACAAATGTTTCGTTGTAAATTAAGTTATTGTCCGTCCAGAGTTAAGAGTGTACTACGGGCTCTTATGGCACAAGCGTTGCCACGCCTAGCGAGCGTGGAAGGGCAGCTATTGTACAGCACTCCACACGAGTACTACAGCCCGCTGCCGGACTGAGTATCAGCAAGCTGCTCATCCCGACGGAATTTCGATCCTTCGCGCCATTATAATCTGCAACCTTTTACTATAATTCCCGTAAGTAGAACAGAATTTGGATGATCAGTTTTTAATAAAGATAAAGACTGAGTTATTCCCTTAAGTTGTGGGGGAGCCGAGGATAGTAATTGATTTACATAACAATGCTTAGAACGGATTATAAATACTGCGACAATTTACTATTTATTTACATTGGTATTTTAGTTACGTACGGTATGGCTATGACAAAACAATTGAAATGACATGAAAGCTAACCTCAGTCATCCGTTAGATACGGATCAAGTTTAATACGTAATATGGCAATACATTCTCCAAGGTCAGCCTAGGTCAGTGACAGGATACAAATCATTTGTCGCAACGAAACCTACACGGATCCCAGTGAGTCACTTTTATCTACAGAGGTGAAGAGAGTACCCGGAAATAACAAGTAATTTTGTTCTTATCATATGATACTTCACATATTATTACACGCGTAGATGAAAGATTTTCTTTACAAGTTGCTTTACTTCGCACCGACACAGATAGGTCTTATGGCGACGTCCCCCAGGGGCTCACATCTAGTGGGACGTGCGTTGGCGACCACGGGACCCCAGCTGAGTCCGGCATTGCTTCCACTTACTTGTGCCGGGCTCCTCTCCATCTTCTTTCCTGTCGACCTCCCTTGGTCACCTCTTTTTCTCTTCCGACCCCGACGGTATTAGGTTATCCGAGGCCTAGGGAGTCTTTCACTTTCCCACCTTAATTGGCCCTTGTCTCACCTTTCCTGATACCCTCCTTCTGTGAGGGGTCAGCCTTCTTTTTCTTTTCCTTTTACCTCCTGCCTGGTGCTCAAGGCCCTTAAGGAGGCAGGGTGTATGTAGCCCCACCACTTCTGGTGCACCCTAGATAATGCTACACCCTCAGGGGCTCACGGCTGGTGTGTTCGGGAGTTGGCGATCCCGAGGGAATCCTGAGCTGGGTCCGTTTTCCCCTTTTGTCCCTTACCTTTGGGGCGGACCCTCTCCTCACTCCCCTCTCCTCTCCGCCTTTCATTATATTTCCTTTTCTCTTTAAGATTCCCTCACCTTTTTGTAGGTATTCTTAATCTACGTTGCATTTTGTAAGTTTTTTCGATCTAAATGGCATTTTGTGAGTGTTTTTCAACCTCACTTGCATTTTGTAAGGATTGCCAATCAAAATTGCTTTTTAGTAAGTCTTTCAATATAGGGAGGTCTTCTTGTGAGTATTTTGAATTTCAATTCCTTTTTGTATTTTCAACCTACCCCGCTTTGTTCAAGTAGTTAAGTCTCAATTGCAATTTTGTGGGTATTTTGAATCTAAATTACATTTTGTAATTATTTTCAATCTAAATTGCATTTTGTACGCATTGTCCATCCAAATGAGAAATTTGAATCTACCATACCTTTTGTAAGCAATTTCAATTGCATTTTGTATTTTCAACCTACCCCGTTTTGTTCAAGTAGGTCATTCTCAATTGCATTTTGTGGGTATTTTGAATCTACATTACATTTCGTGGGTATTTTCAATCTCATTTGCATTTTGTAAGTATTTTGATTTCACTTGCATTTTGTAAGTATTTCGACTGTACGTTGCATTTTGTACGTATTTTGGACTTATCCTACATTTTGTGTGTATTTTTCAATCTATTCCTTTTGTGAGTATTTCCGTTCGAAATTCCCTTATGTACGTATTACCGCTCTCCATTTGGTGAGTAGTTTCAATCCGAGTTCCTTTTTGTGAGTATTTTTCCTGCTACATAAGGCATAATTGTTGGGGCTCACTGTCTATTTTATCTAAACCATTTTCGTTTCATCCATAGCAGTGAGCTGTTTTTTATCTTCATCCTTTCATTTCAAGCCATTTCATTTCGTCAGGGGCCGATAACCTCGATGTTAGGCCCCTTAAAACAACAATTATCATCACCTTATGGCGACGATGGGACAGGAAAGGGCTAGGGGTGGGAAGGAAGGGGCCGTTACCTTAACCCCAGTATTTGCCTGGTGTGAAAATGGGAAACCACGGAAAACCATTTTAACGGCTGCCAACAGTGGGGTTCGAACCCACTATACCCCGAATACTGGCAACTGCAGCTATCGAGCTCGGTATAGATAGATGAAAGAAAGTAAACAAAAAATTCAGTGGCACAACGTACATTGGAAAATGAATGGCAAATACTACAGACTGATGTGGGAAATTTGCAACAATCCGTTCTTTAAAACATTTCTCAAAACAATCATTATCCATTTCATAATGAGCCTTAGCGGTTTATTTTACACAAAACTGCAAGCTTCTCATTCGGCACAAATCGCATAATTTAACTGCATGAAAGTTCTGTTACGCACATTATTGCAAGTGAGTATAATATATCATCACGGGTTTTTCAAAAACGTACAGCAGCACTTTTCTCCGGATTCTTGGTCTTTATATAATTGTAGACTTTACAAACTATGTGTCGTTCTCTGCGCCTTAAAATTTCCCCTGGTTTACGTTTCGCAAACGGAACATCAGCCATATATTTAATGCCAATTATACCTAAATCACAATTATTTTTATATTACGCAAAACAATCGTTACATTCCAATGCTGTTTCAAATATCTTGGAGAGATCTGGACTCGTGCATTCAGTGGATAGTTAAAACACGTACTACAGCGCGCGCGCTGTTCCATCCAGCGCGCAGACACTGCTGTTAGATACATTACAACAAAATCATGTTGCATATCAAGAATGTAATAATTACATATCATTAAATGAATCATGAGGATCATGTACTCTCCACCCATGACCATTAACCTATTAAATAACTTAGCGAAAATCCAGTTTTAAAGACTTTGAAGTCATCAATTGTGGGGGAGTCCGCTAAATGTAAAAGCCCATAAGAGCCCGTAGTACACTCTTAACTCTGGGCGGACAATAGAATAGTTGTTACATTTTGATCACTGCAGCCATGATAGATCATTTTGCTTCGGCTATTTAGAAAGTTAGCATTTTCTTTAAAAATAAAAGACTGATTATGGACCACTACACAACCAACATTTTGCTTCGTGCATTACCGGCAAATTAAATCGACAAAGGTCAAATAGCCGCTGATGTCATTCTGATAATGAGAGGTGTATTGGCAGTATAACTACAATAATGTGTCTTGAAGTCGGGATTTTTTTTTACACAACTCCCGTTTAAAGCCCATTGCCATCATTAAATCGACTCCCTGCTGGGCGGGATATTCTATCGTGTTGTCTGAAGTGAATATAACATGTGTATTGCCTTGCTAGATGTATTTTATACCGTACAGGCAGGCAAGGAGATGTTTTATTTAAGCTGCATCCACATAATAATTCACTTTTGTACCCTGCAAACAATTACTATTGCAGACTTAATATCTCTTGAAAGGATGGGATTTTTCTGATGTCAGATGTAGATACAACAGCTACATCTACTCGTATGGTGAATTAACCCTCTCAGTGCCACGTGCCGATCAGATCGGCTCTCGCTGCCCATGCCAAAAGTGCCAAAGCCGATTCAATCGGCGCGCTGTTTATCTTATATTTGTAGATTTCTACAGGCATATATCCGTGATATTTCATACTGTTGGAAAGGCCCTTTGTGCTCCCCCAATCACACATGTTCCCGCCAAACTTGTGGTGCAGTTGTTTTCTTCTTGTTGAAGTTTTCTGCCTACAGATGTATCTAAGAACTTTCTACAGCTGGAAACGTAGTGTTTCTTCGAATATGACTCGTAGGTGTCCTTTATTTAGGCTCAAAACTGATTTCTTACACACAAAAAATAATTGAAAAATTGGGCAATTATCAGAATAACCTCAATTAAAAAGGTTTAGAAGCCGTATTTACTTTTATGAACATAATGTGTGAAAGAATGAGGTATTGGTTATAATGCAAAGCAATAATAATAATTCTATCGTTGGAAATGTGGTATTTATGATTTGTTTTCGAATAGTATGCATGACCATTGAAAATGGCTTGGCATTCTTGGCAGGTATTTCAGGAAATGGCTTGGCACTAAGAGGGTTAAGAAAACAATGCTAACAGATGAATAATATGTAGGTATATCTAAAGAGAACGAGATTATTATTTTTAATTCATTTAATACGATCAACAGCCCTAGGTGGTTGAGTTCTATGTGTGAATCCTGTCTGATTACGTGTTTCTTTAAAAATCCTACAGTATAGCCTATTACTTGGGAAATTTAAACTGGGACTGAAACTAGGGCAACATTCCAGCTATTTCTGGAAATTGATACTTCAGGATGGGAACTGAACCGCTCAACTTTGTTTTCCAACTCCTTTCATGGAACGTCAATGGTATAACTTTGAAAGAATGATGGATTTTCCGCCTTCAATACTGTATGCATGGTATGCATGACCATGGAAGTCGCTAGGGATTAATAGGCTATATAGGTTTTACCGACAGCTGTAACTAAGCTCGCTAACACGTAGCGCTAAGTCATGGCCAAACTATCTGTGGACACTTGGTAGATGTGGGTTGGAATTCCACCGTTAGCCGTCCTTGGAATGGTTTTCCGTGGTTTCCCCATTTTCAACTCCAGGCAAATGCTGGGACGGTACCTTCCAATAGGCCAAGGCTGCTTCCTTCCATCTCCTTGCCCAGTTTCATCTCTCATTAACTCCTTCCATGAGGTTGGCGTCAAGAAGGGCATCCGGCTGTAAAAACCACACGCCACGTAGGATTTCATCACATCTTATCCCCAACTCGTTTTTTTAAATTTATTTATCGTATGGCTTTTAGTGCCGGGAGTGTCCGAGGACATGTTCGGCTCGCCTGAGTCTGTAGCTGCTTCCAGCGGACACCCTAAAGGGCGAGCTACAAGTTCCGTTCAATTTCAAGTAGTTCCAACTTTCGCCACCAGATACCAATGATACCTAGTGGTGAACGTTGGAACTTTGATAGAGCGTTTGTAACATGTTTTTCTAGGGGGTTTTATGCCACTAACACAAGTTAGTTGGACTATATCATATTTGTTAAACGTGGCAATAATCCGGCCAAGTTAAATTATTTCAGTTTATTCAATTTCATATTTCATATTATTATTATTATTATTAATATTTATAACTTCATTTTTTGGAGCTTTTAAATTTGGAAGATTACAGATAGGATTTCTACTAGTAGAAATCCGTATCTATATTGGATGATTCCAATATAATGTTGCACGGCAAATCATTTCATACGTAAAGTCGGGATTTTATTCATTAGGGGTAAGAGAGAGTGGTGTGTGACTCACTGGGTATTTCAATACAAGAATAGATTGGAGTACAATAAAATTACGAAATCCGAGGGAACACTTCAAAGCAAGAAAACGTGTATGATCTACGTCTTGCCCGGATACGGAAATATAAATACGGGGAGGCAGCCTCATGGCGGGAATAGCCACGTGAGGTGACCAGCCAATCAAGGAAGAAGAAGCAACGTAGCAGGGGCATGGGGAGATACGTGACGCTCACGGATTGGTCGAAGCAGCAAGGCCGCGGTATTAACCTAGACCCTGGTGGGAGAAGATTGAAGATATAGTGGACGCGCGGTGTGAGTGAAGAGAGGCATTAAGACATTACGCTTGGAGCAGTAAGGAGGTACTTTGTTCGTTAGTCCCAAGTGGGACAATTTTATTCACTCTAATTCCGCTGATCTCATCAGATCATGAGTTCCACGCGTCTTGGAGTGTTTAGCCAGACGACGTGTTGTGGTTCATGGAATAGACTCCACCACAAGCTGTAACGATTACTTTTGATCAACGAGGAAGAATCTGACACCGTCAACACCAATGCAGAGCGTCCGACGCTGCGAGACTTCAACCACGTGGAGACAATGTTTCCGTTGGTAAGCACAAGTAATCTACGACACACACTCTCTGTTTTTCAATAGGGCTATATAAATTCTTTAAGCATTAATTTGGAAATAAGTTAAATTCACGTTATTCTCCCGACCGGCGTATTAAGTAATTTTGTTCGTGGCAATGTTTAAAGTAGTGTGCTCCGTTAACAGTGTTAATTTTATTCATGTTGCCATCATGTTTTCTAAGTGTATTAAATTCAATTATTACCAAGTAGATTCTTTAATTCCAGTAGGTAGCAATAGTTATAATACCTCATCCTTTTCCACAATCAAATGTTGTCTGGGTTGATGATTCAATCATCCCACGGCCTAGTCATTAAGAGTCTCTCATATGTTCTACTCACGCTAGGGGTCGATATTAAATATATAAATTTAGCTTGGAACACAGTGTATCCAGCTTGGCGCCCAACATAGATCAAACTTAGCAGTAGTATTTTCTGGCGAATAGTCCGCCCAGGTAAAACACATTACATTTGTTCGCTCAACGTGGAGCTTAACGAATACCATTACATTTGTCACTACCAACATGGGGCATTAATAGACGTTACAATTGTCGCTACCAATTACTTATAACACTTAAATATTCCTGTGCCGTATGTACCCTATCTTACTAAGTACATGTACACAAAAACCCACCTTACTCTAGATCACAATTTCTCATATTCCTCGCTCAGCCTGTAGTTCACAACCCAGACCAGTCCACCTATCGAACCTGACCTAGTTGCCGCAACTTTTTATCTGTTACTTATATACAACATCTCATGAGGTCTAGTACCTTGTATGCAAACTACCTTAATTATATCCAACCCTGATCTAACATAGCTAGGTTGTAAGCAGAAATCACGTGTGCTGATATGTATGAGCTTCATGGAGGACTGTCTCTCCTTCTGATGGCCCATCTTTTATCTCGTGGACGCCTTGCTAACAAGCCCTATACAAGCGCTCTCCCATCTCTTGGAGATAAATGGGAACCCATCAGCGCTGCCAAAATGGCCTTGGTGCATCGAGACAATTTAGTGCTCAACAGCATCCACCACTCCCTTCATCTTTCCCTGTACCTTGAAAACTCTCATTTACTTACATACTACCCCCCTGTGTGATTTCTGATACGCCTGCCTTGAAGACCAGATCTTCCACTCACCACATACCACACTTACTCATTTGATAGGCTGGCTCGCCAGCTAAACACACTTATTTTATGACACATATTTCTTAAGGCTATGAATATTGTACGTTCCGTATAACCTTTTTCCCTGACCGTCCTCCAGCACATATGCTGTTTTGCCAATACGTTTAGACACTACAAATGGGCCCTCATAGAGGTAGAAAGACTTGGACATAACTTTCTCTAGCTTATTTGACTGTTTCGGCACTCTAAGTAAGACTTTGCCTCCCGGCTCGAATAGGTCAAATTTAGTTTCTTTTTGTTGGCAAATTCTCTTTTGAGCTGACTTAGATAAAATTCTGTTTCGCCAACTGGACAATGACATCCATCCCTGGTTGCTTTCCCTCATTTAACCCCAAGACTCTAGCAAGTTCATTTTGTGGTCTTTTTCCGAAGTGTACTTCGTGTGGCGTCAGTTTCGTGCTCTCATGCTGGACAGAATTCAGCCAAGTCTCGACTTTGGGAAGATGTCCAACCCAGGCCGAATGCTTATCATGCACTAGAGTCCGAAAAAGACGACCCACTTCCCTTAATGGACGCTCTGCAGAATTACCCTGTGGGTACCTTACAGAGGAATGAACGTGTGTAACCCCAGCTTCTTGCATACTGTTTCTCCATTTCTTTGCAACAAACTGTGGTCCACTGTCAGATAATATCCTGAGAGGAACGCCAAACTCGGGTATATACCTATTAATGATCAGTCGGCTACACGCTAGACTGGTGGCTTTCCTTAGCGGATATAGCTTGACATACTTACTAAAAGCGTCAATAACTATAAAAATGTATTCGTAGCCGTACTGTCCTTTAACGATCGGGCCAAATAAATCCACACACAGTAGTTCCCCGGGACTACTTGTGAGAACTGCCGATCTTTCCCCGACTAAATATTTAACTGGATACTTGCTTCTCTGACAGGTGTCACACCTAGCTAAGATCCTTCTAACATCCCTTCCCATTTTACTCCAAATAAAGTTATGTGCAATTTCATAGAAGACTTTGGTAGCACCAAAGTGTCCTAGTTCCTTATGAATGAACCAAATTAGTTCCTCCCGTAAACTGGCAGGAACACATATTGCCCACCGATTCTTCCTACATTTTCGTGCAAGAAGCCCATCCTGCATCTTGTACGTGAACCGCCCTACTTTCACACACTCCTCGTCGCTTGCTTCTAATATAGCCAGAGGCTCCCTTAAAATTACGTCATCACGTTGCTCCACTAACATATTTCTCAGTGTCTGTAACGATGCCCTGTTGCTACTATCCACACATGCACATAACAAAATACCGTCCTTAACAACAGGATTATCCCTACATAAATTTGTGTCCCTAGAAAGCATATCTGCAAGAATGTTATCTTTCCCTTTAATATATTTTACCGTGAATTCGTATTCCTGAAGTGCAAGAATCTACCTACTAACTCTGTTAGAACTGAGTTTACATGTCCTCATATATAATAAAGCATGGTGATCTGTATGAATCTCAAATTTACCCCCAACTAAATACATCCTAAATTTTCCTTAACTGAAAAAAATTCCCAAAAGCTCTAACTCAGTGATAGTATATCTTTTCTCTGCTGCTGTAAGTCCTCGTGATGCTAAAGACACGATGCACAAATTACCCTCTTCATCTCTCTGACACAATACTCCTGCAATTCCTATATGTGACGCATCAGTCATTACCACATATTCCCTATCCTTCAAAGGATACTTCAGCACCACAGCTTGCTCAAAGCCTGCCTTCAGCGCTTGAAATGCCAGATCATGCTTGGACTCCCATCTCCAGCGATTACCACTTTTAAGCAAATCTCTAAATGGTTCTACTAACCCTGAGTATTTAAGAACGAACCTGCGAAAAAAATTGCAAATTCCAAGGTATGTTTTCAACTGTTTTACATTCTGTGGTACTTCTGCATTAAGTATCTTACTAACCCTACTTTCCTCTGGTGTCACTTCTGTCTGACAGAATGACGACTTGGACAGTTTCAGAGTGAACCCTGCCTGATCTAACTTTTGAAATACACTGTCTAAATGACGTAGATGCTCCTCAAAACTGCGTGAACTGATTACCATATCATCGATGTAAATAGTTACAAACTCTCCCGTGTCATCTCCTAATGCGATGTTTAAAGCCCTAATTAAAGCTGCTGAGCTACTTTTTAACCCATAAGGTACCCTGCAAAACTGATAAAGATTATATTTATGACTAAAAGCTGTAAATGGTCTATCTTCGTACATAAGTGGCACTTGCCAGAAACTGGAACTTAAATCTACACATGTGAAATACTTTTTACCCTCAAAGGTCTGCATCAACCCTTCAATGGCCATGGACTTCAGCTGATCTGAACTGATTCAACTGTTAACTAAACGAGCGTCTAAACAAATACGAACTGTGCCGTCGGCCTTCGGTACTGTAATTAAAGGATTAACATATTGACTGTTTGAGTACTCTATAATGCCATCTTCAAGCATCTGGTTAATTTGTGCCTCTACTGCACCCTGATAAGCGAAAGGTATAGGATATCTATGTCCTGTGAATACTGATCTATCAATAACGTTCAATGAATGTGTATAGCAATTGGCCATGCCAATGCGATCCTCAAAAACTCTCCTATTATACAATAACACATCATAGAGCAGAACACACTGGTCTCCCTCTATATGCCCCTGAAATGCAGCATCACGTAACGAGTCCTCCAGACTACCGTTCGTAATCAAACTGCCCACAAAAATTTGAGTATCCCACTCTTCGGCTGGTGATATCTCACTTAAAGAACAAATCACTCCTACAACACTACTCCCCTGAACATTGTCGTTGAACGCTACCTCTACTTCAGAATTATTCCATTTAAATTTCAAACTACCTACTTCATAACATAAGTTACCAGACACTCTACTTAGCCAATCTGAACCCAAAATAACACTGATAACTAAGTTTGGAATTACAAGACAAATCTGCTTTTCGATATGATTATTAATTTTAATGTCCACTAAAACTTGCTTAGAAATATCTTTAGACCTCTTCCCTACAGCTGTAATAACAAAAGTGCTTTTAATTGGTATCTCCTCAAAATTTACACCAGTTCCTTTCATTTTATCGTAATATGTACTACTTATGCAGCTCTTCATGCAACCATTATCAATTAAAACATCGGTGTGCGCCTCGGACACGTTAAGTTTAATAATGGGGCTTTTACTAGCCACCTCCTGAACAATACGTTCATCATTTAATTCATGCAACAATTCATTTCTTACATTTAGGTCATAGTGTTCCTGTATAATTGTATGGACAGGGCATGCTACAGACTGAGATTCTGACCTTACTTCGCAGCCTGGTTCGCGTTTAAAGAACCGTTACAACTGGCTGTAGTACTACTAACTACGGCACTGGTCTGGTTGTTCTGGGCTGTGTTGTCATTGTTTGGCTGTATATTACTACCACTAGGCTGTCCTCTTCCTTGACCCCTATTCTGGTTGTAATTATTGTCATTATAATTTCTCCCTTGATTTCCCCTGAAATCATTGTTTCTCCCTTGATTCCCCCTGAAATCATTGTTCCTCCCCTGATACTGATTACCATAGCCATTTCCTCTATTCTGATTTAGCTGACTATTATTATTATTTCTATTTTGAGCGTTGGCCCCTTCGCCACCGTTCCCTTGAACTTCCTGATGCCTGGCTTCATTAGGCCTATTATTATTATTACCCTGGTTCCTATTGAAATTGTCCTCATAACCCCCTCTCCCTAGTGCATCAAATGTGCTTAACAAATTTTCTACTTGTGATATTGTCTTTACATTCTGGATACAAGCAGCCTCCTTGATCCTATAGGGAAAGTGCCTAAGTAGCAACCTCACCACATCACTTTCCTCCTTCAAGCCATCAAGATATTTACACACTAATACCTGCCCTAAAAAGTATTCGGTCATGGTGGAGCTTCCTTTAGGGTTATATTTACCACACACTACTCCTTCACAATGCTGCGACTGAATAACCTCATTCCAGAACTTTTCACAGAATTTCATTTTAGAATCATTAATATCAGTAAACTTGTCTCTATAGACAGCAAACCAATTCCTCGTTTCCCCCACAAACACTTGTTCTAAAATTTCAACTACCTGGCACCACTCAATACTACCATCTTCCAACCTCTCCCCAAATTTATTTTCTATAGAATTCATGAACTCCATTGGGCACCCTTGTCGATTGCTGAACTTCCCCAGTTCTACCTCCCTGTGTGTGCTATTCACAAAAACTGGCCTATTCTGACTATTTTCTTGCCTGATCCTAGCTTTTAATTTTAATTCTAATTCTGCGATTTTCTCCTCAGCCTTCCTCTCAATACTGTTTACTGTTAATTTAATGTTTCCTTCTGATTCTTCTACTTTATCATATAGCTTTGCTTGTTTCTCCTCAATCTTGCTAATGCTCTCTTTATTACTCTCTCTTAAATCATTTACTTCTGCTACTATTTGTGAGTGGACTTTCTCAATTCTACCCCCCAGCTGTTCCTTAACCTCTCTAGTTGATACCTGAATCTTGTCAATTCCCCCCCCCCCAAATTTCTTTTTAACCTGCAGTGTTTCTAATTTAACTAATTCCTTTAAATTTTCAGCCTGTGTGCTGATTCTACTTTCCAACTCCTCCTGTACTTTTCCTAATTTCCTGTCTACATCTGCAATGATCTCTTTAACCTTCTCTTCCATTACTCCTCTGATTTCTCCTCTAATCTGCTCCATTTTCACACTAATTTCCTTGTTGTTCTTATCTAATTTTGCATTATTCTGTTCTAATTTTTTATTTAAAGCTTCTGTACTTTCTTTATTTTCCCTACTGTTTTGTTCTAATTTTGCATTATTCTGTTCTAATTTTTTATTTAAAGCTTCTGTACTTTCTTTATTTTCCCTACTGTTATGTTCTAATTTTGCATTTAAGGCATCTGTACTTTCTTTATTTTCCCTACTGTTTTGTTCTAATTTTGCATTTTAGGCATCTGTACTTTCTTTATTTTCCCTACTGTTTTGTTCTAATTTTGCATTATTCTGTTCTAATTTTGCATTTAAGGCATCACTACTAACTTTGTCCTGATACATGAACTCGAGAAGTAAAGTTTTTAATCCTGGTTGGCCGCCTACACTCTCTGTTTCAGTATCGGGATTTACCTCCGTTACCCCTGTACTACCATCACTCGACATACTGCTCGTATCATCACTCTCCAGTTGATGACCACTACGTAAATTCATCTGTCTTTCTTTCTCATCCCCCATAATGATATACACTGATAAAGACAACTAACCCCAAAAATACCGGCACAGAAATATCTCCTTCTCCTTCCTCAAATGTTCCTGGGTTTTCGGCCCAACGTTGTCGGCGACAAAATCTAACCTAACAAATTTTGCTTTACCCAAGTTTAGTCTGTGAAAGGATCTTTTACATGCCATAAATCTATGACATGGGACCGCCGGCTTTACTTCCCCTCCGAAGGAAGGCATACTGAAGGATTTTTAACGCTCTTAAAAAATCCGATGACTTCGGCCGGGTTTGAACCCGCTATCTTGGGCACAGCAGTTCAGCATGCTACCGACTATGCCACCGAAGCCGCTCGGTTAAAAAACGGGTGTAATAAGGGGTAGACTTACATTGGATTTAGGCAACCACATAGATTTTCCTTTCCTATGACTGAAATATTTTAATTCCGCTTAATTTAACGCAAAATAAAGATGAAGTATTTTCAAATGTTGTTGTTGTTGTTGTTGTTTTAAGGGGCCTAACATCTAGGTTATCGGCCATCAAATATTAATGTGAATCATTCCAGATTTTTGCTTGTTTTTGTTTTGAGCTGGAGTACCAGCTGTTATTATTTAACATTTCTAAGCAGTTGAATCAAAAGGGAAGCATAAATGAAGCGAGCTGTTCAGGACGCGAAGAGATTTTTTATCCTAAGACCAGATGCGAATTAATCCCACTCGGGATATGCTTCGATGTACTAGTGTTGTCAAACATCAGATAGGTTACGCTCCTCGTCATTTAAGACTTAGAAATGTGTCCGGGTCTTGACAAAGCCATGGTACAGCGTGGATGCAGTCAAAAGTTTCTCTCTACCTTCTCCTTCATCACAAAACATACAAACTTTTTCACATCTGAACAAAATAATGATGATCTTATTGTTAACTTTGATGTAGATGGAGCAATGAGGAAGTCCTTTCTGTTTTTCTTCAGCAGATAGTCTTTCCGCTTTTTGACTATGGTATTTATTTTTGAAAGATTTATGATATTTCGTTCCATGGGCTACTAATGTCTGTGAAAGACCACATCCATCGTTCAACTGGTCCAAACTTCTGACCATGTTCAGCAAAAATTTCTAGATTCTTCGCCATTGATATATACCCTTCATATTTTGGGATGATTAAGTGTTCTTTGAATTCTTCTGGCATAGCAAACACAGGTCCCATACAAACGGAGCCACCACTGGGTCAGTTAAAGCATCAACCAATTCATGTTTCCTTTTCCTTGACATGATTGAGTAATATCTATTACATACACGAAAGCAATAACTCCTTTACATGTTGAACTTCCCCACACAACATCTGCCTGAAAAAGATATACACATTTAGTATTACTGAATGAAATCTTATGTATTATTACAATTTTCACATTTTTAGAAGTTATTATTTTATTATTATTATTTTTATTATTATTATTATTATTATTTTACATATACATTAAAAATACAGTAATTACATTTGCTACTAGTTAAGTAGTTATTAAGACTCTCTATTACTTTTCGGAGCCTATATAAATTGCATAGTTACGATAACTACTCGTGCAACGCTACATTGTTTTGGCAGATATTTAGCAACTGTTTAAGATGAAACAGAGGTAATATATACTGTTGGAAAGGTAATTCCTTGATGAACAAAAAAGTATGGGATACGTTTTCAGCTACATGTAACGGATTTCAAGTTATTTAGCAAAATGCGTTGACAAAATCAAAATCAAAATAAATTATAAAATTTCAAATATTTTTTAAATTTATATTGTGAACCTAAACAATGAAATCAAAAATACCGTTGGAAAGCACGTTTTCTCCAAGATTCATAATCACTAACTACATATGTTGATATCGTAAAGGAAAACTGAGTTATAACGACGAATGTAGAAGCGTGTCTCAAAACGTTGGCGGCCATATTGATTACGTCACTAACACCGCTAGAGGGCCAGAAAAATTTGTGACCCGGGCTTTTTAGATTTGTCTATCCATGTACTATCTGAATCCAAAGGGGCGCATTGGTTGCTAGATGTGAAATATTTTGGCATAATATTAAGGTAACTCACCCCACTATAAATATGTGCTGTACACTTCGTGAGCGTTAGTTATCATCCGGTGTTGGCATTGGGAGGTAGATGTGAGTCAAACTTGCCATTAAGGAGACTTAAGAAGGCAATATCAGCAGCTTACTGAGTTTGAACAGCGCCGTGTAATAGAACTCCAAGAAGGAGGATGTTCTTTTCACGATATTGCAGAAAGACTTGGCCGGGATGTATCCATTGTGCAGTGGTGTTGGCCAATATGGGGTGGGGAAACTGCTGTATTCTCTGCATTGCTGTGGTGGATTGTATTGTAGCTGCAGTAGCCATTAGAACTTCTGTTGGCACCAGGGTAATCAAGTGAACTGTAACAAATCTACAAGCCAGACACCCTGTAGTTTTCGTGCCCCTGTAGTTTTCATGCCACTAATTCTGAATCACTGCCATGTGCAACTTCAGTGGTGTCAAGCTAGGGCTCATTGGAGGGCAGAGTGGAGGTCTGTTGTTTTTTCCAATGAGAGCCGTTTCTGTCTTGGTGCCAGTGATGGCCGTATTTTGGTAAGGAAGAGGCCAGGTGAGCGCTTGGAACCAAGCTGTGTCGACACACAGACCCTACAACAAGAGATGGTCGGGGGAGCAGTTTCCTATGACGGATCACTCTCGTCGTTATCCCAAGAACCTTGACAGCACGTTTGTGTGGCAGACTGGTGTATGAACCTGTTGTGCTGCCATTCATTGACAGTATTTAAGGAGGTGTTTTCCATCAGGATGATGCTCATCCTCCTACTTTTGCTGTCTCCCAACATGCTCTACGAGGCCTGTCTAATTATAATTATAATTATTATCCGACCTTGAATTTTCCCACGCAACGTAGTGATGCGAAGGCGGTGCCACTCACAACAGTGGAGGGAGAAACCTTACTGCACATGCTAGACTTTTTTTTCACCGCGTTCGTGTATCTCAGGCTAATGGCCGCCAAGTGAGGTACTGTTGCAAGTGTTCATCGGATTGAAGTTTTCGCAAGATGACCGAATGAATTGAGCAAAGATGCTGCATCAAATTTTGTGAAAAGCTAGGTGATTATCAAAGTGAAACAATTCGTAAAATTCCGGGGGTGTTTGGAGATGATGCTATAGAGGTAACACAAATTAAGAAGTGGTTTAAACGATTCAAAAATGGCCGCACATCGGTGGAGAGTGATCAGCGTCCTGGGAGGCCACAAACCGCTCGAAATGCAACTGTTGATGAGAGAGTGAGAAATCTTATAATGGTAGAGCGATGTTTGACCCTACGAGAGATCGACGAAGAAGTTGGGATCAGTAAGGATTCCGCACATGCAATTTTGTGTGATGATTTGAACATGCGCAGAGTGGCTGCAAAATTGGTAGTTGCATCATGACAATGCCTCAGTACATTCATCACAATTGATCTGGACATTTTTGATGACACATGCAATTCCAGTTGTTCGCCAACCTCCCTACTTTCCGGACATGGCTCCTTGCGACTTCTGGTTGTTTCCGAAGCTGAATACGCCATTGAAAGGGTCTCATTTTGAGAGCAGAGAAGAGATAATGAGGAATGCAATGGCGGAGTTTAACACCATACCAAAAGAAGCCTTCCAGAAATGTTTTCAGACTTGAAAGGAGTGGTGGGCTAAGTGTGTGCACATGCAAGGGGCCTACTTTGAGGGGGATTAGGGTTCCAGTCCCATCAGGTAAATAATAGATCTTTCACAGCCAAAGGTCGGATATTAATTAGATAGGCCTCGTATGCAGTGTTGACCACTTACCTTGGTCTGCAAGATCACCAGACCTTTGGCCCATTGAGCACTAATGGGACATTCAATATCATCCAATTTCAGCATTAATCGATGCTGATTTGACTGACCAAGTGAAACAGGCATGGAATTCCATCCCAGAAAATGACATATGGCACTTGTATGACACAATGCATGCATGTTTGCATGCTTGCATTACAAATTGTGGTTACTACAGCAGTTATTAATGTACCACCATGTCTGAGTCTTCTCGTACATGTTTGAACTTATAACATGGAAACTTACATCAAATAAATATGTTACCCAGACAATTGCTTAGCCTAAATTGCATTCCCCTAAACCATGACGAATAGAAGTAAAGAGTGTCATCACTCCGCTACTTAAGCATTGTAGTTCATGGTCCAGCCAGTGTGTAGCGCGGAAGTCGCGCCGAACCATAAGCAGGTGTGATAAGTAGCCCACGAGGTTAGTACTGTAATATCCTGTGTGCGAGAAGTCATATTATGCGAGGGAATTTGTTTCTTTGTAATAGTTTACGAATGTCTGTGCAGTGCTTTGTGTGTGCAAACAACTAAATTTTCTGCTGTTTCGGGAAAATGTGGTACTGTTTCGTTTCTGGATGTAAATTGGGTTAGGAAGAAAATCTAATGGTAGACATTTTTTCACACCGCCAAAAGAATCAAATCTGTTTGCGAAATGGGCGATAGTTATTCCGCGGAAAAGTAAGCAATTGTCGATCAAAAATAGAATCTGTGACGTGCATTTATCGGAAGATTGAATTACTATAAAGGCGGACTGTTTCATAGTGAACTATGAGAACGTGGAAATTCCTCGTGTGAAGTGGAAATTTAAACCAGGATCAGTTCCTCACATTTTTCAAAATTTACCGAAATATCCATCCACTGATGTAAAATCACGAAAGGCGCCCAGTAGGATACGGAATGGAGGCAGCCTTCCTTGGTTACTTGTTCTACTTCATGCCATCCTTACTTAAAACGGAAAAATATATAATCCGTCCTAATAATAATAGTTGTTGATTCTTTAGGGACCTAACGACATCGTGGTCACGTAGCCCCGTGTGCTTGGGTGTGTTTAGAATTTGTCTGATAAGCTGTGTCATTAAGATGTCTGTAGTAGTGTGTGTTTTTAGAATTGGGGTAGGAAGCGGCTGTGGTCTTCTGGTAGGTACCATCCCGGCATTTGCCCGGAGGAGAAGTGGGAAACCACGGAAAACCACTTCCAGGATAGCTGAGATAGGAATCGAACGTGCCTCTTATCAGTTTTGCTTCACGAGGCTGAGTGAACACCGTTCCAGCCCTCGACCAGTATTAAATTTATTGGCAGAGCTGGAAATCGAACCCGGACCTCTGCTGTGATAGCCAAGAATGAGACGGACATATAATAATAATAATGGCCAACCTGCCAATAAAATAAAGGGCCATCCAATTCTTCGCTTCCGTTACCGTCCTCCTGATCTACGGATCTTGTTTCAACTTTGTCTTCAGTATCAGAGTAACAAATTCCTTTGAAATTACTGAATCATGAACTAGCTATTCGTTATCTTTCAGCAGAAGGTGACACGCTTCATCTGCATCCTTACTGATATTGGGAGCGCTGGTACTACCGTATCAATCCCACGCTGACAAAATGTTACACGTGTTATTTTTAGGCACATCGTTTCACAACTCCAGGAAAATGCTTACTAAGGTTTGGTGTAAGACGTCACGAGACGATAAGATCATAACTTGAACTGATGGCTTGATATTAAAACTAAAACGAACCATGGAGCTGTCAGACCAATGCGTGACTGACGGAGGGTTTTAAAAGATAGTACTACATGGGGACTGAGAATATTAATAATAACTTTTTTGGCAGTATTATTCATAAGTCTAAACAAACAGTTAGTTATAATCAGCGTAACCGCAGCCTTCGTAAAGAGGTTTACGTAGCCCAGCGCGTATCCCACTTTTGAACAGCTGACCGTGTAGAGTTGGGGATCTGCGCTGCCAGCGCTAGCCGAGCGGGGCGCGCTTGAACTCGGTCAGTGATAACACTGTGTATTCTATTCGTCATGCCTAAACTAATGTCTTCTTGGTGCTGAAATATCATTTTCCACCAGTGCACAACTGTGAAATCTGTTAGTATTGAAAATAAAAACCTTCTCTTGTCTGTAGTTGAGATGCTCATTTTAAAACCTCCCTTATGGTTGCTTTCTGGAGTATAGTGATGTGGTATTAAGTAGTTGATTTGTATTTCATACTTTATTGTAGAGTCAGTAATACGAGTATACTTGTGGGTTTCAACATCATAATTATTTAATATGTCATAGAAATGCACAATAATTTATGTTAAAAATATATCTTTAAAATATTAGAGAAGGGCCATGAAAGCCTCAGTTTTAGGTTGTATGCTCTATTGTTCCCATTTATACATTGACAACACTATTTTCATTCTAAATATTAGAATCTATGTAAGGCAACACTGAAAACAAAATAAACAAAACACATTAAAATATTTTCGTAAGTTTTCTACTGAATGTTATATTAATTTGTGTTTTCTGATTCCAGGATGATAATGAGGGTCCTGTTACAAAAAGTATTAGACTTACTTCATCACTCATCCTTAGAAACCTAGTCATCTATTCTACAAATGGAAGGAGGTAATTGAGATATCAGTTATTATTTTTGAAGATTTTTAATAAGATGTTGTGATTAATCACATGGACCCCAATTTTCTGAAAACAGTCCTGCTGAATATTTAATGCAGACATACCAACAGTAATGAATTGCAATACAGTGGATTGTTGCTAATCCAAAATGTGATCTGAAACCATTTATTTTATTAAACAGGGTTTCTCAATTCCTCTGGGGTTTCGAACTTAAATTGTGCACTGGCTATGAAAGATGTAGCAGAACGTTTCACAATAACATACAGAATCTCTTCCAAGTTTCCATCCCTCATAAGGACCATGGAGAGCTTGTAGATTTAGCTACCGGAGGGCAGTGAATATTGAAAATAACATGTCGATGACTGGTGATCAGAAAGCTTACTACATGATAACTCTGTAAAAGTGAAAATGTTGTGATGGTGCAATGAGATTTATGCGAAGTATTCGTACACATCCCAGCACCCACGGGCAAAACAATTTGTGCATGATTAAAGAAGTTCATGGAGACATGTTGCTTGTGTGACAAACAAACAGGCCAGCCACGACCATCGGCTGAGACTGTCCACTATGTGCCTGGTGTGTATGCAAGGAGACCGAGTCATCAACTCCCGAAAGTCAGATATTACAATTGTTGTGGTCAACTGTATGGCGTATTCTATGTAAACCTGAGTGAGTGAAGCCATAACACGTAGAGACTGGATGGGGCTGTTCAGTAGTCATTGCCATGTTTGTTTTCAATATTCATTGCCCTCCTCAATCTGCAAGTTTGTCGTGGCACCTGTTATGGATGGAAACTTGGAGAGATTCTGGATCTGTTGGTTTGTGTCTCTTTGCTCCCTCTGTCTTAGCTAGTGCACAATTGAGGTTCGAAACCCAAGAAGGGATTATGTTAAACAGGCCAGCTAGGACCATCAGCAGAGACTATCCACTATGTGCATGGTGTGTATGCAAGGAGACCTCAAAGGCAAAACCTCGATTTATCGTTTTTGGTGGGACCCCCAAGAAATGAAAGAAAATAAAAAAAGAATGATGGATGTGGGAAAATGATAATTGAGGGATTATAATCTGAATCTAATGAATTATAGTAATCTATCTTTAATGGAAATTCAAGGGAATAAGAAATATTTCCGTTATAGACAAGATTCCGGTTAATACAGGTGATCATAAAAAATATTTATGACTGTAAATACGATACTGTGGTTTGGTACATACTTCTTAGTCCAGCTACAGGGGTTACACTAATTACATGCTCAACACTAGCACAAACAGCACAACACTGAATACTTACACAGTTATTGTGTTCATTAGTACGTAGTTGTGGCATTAAGATTCGGGCACAGAAATATCGCCTACAGAATTCAACTTTTTACACTTGCTGGACTAAAGTTGCTACAGAATTTTAACACAATTTACCTTGGCGGCACAACTTTTAATTAATATGAGCACGGCAAACAATATCAAAGAATTCCAGTGTTTTTTTTTTCCCCCACGAATGAAAATAGATTGCAAATTTTTTATGGCTGAAGGGCTTGTCCGTCTGTCTTCAAACTACATACATTGTTGTCTACTTCATTGTCATTTCCGGCAGCGTCCTCCAGTTTCTTTCCTTGGCGGTAATGCTCAACAAATTCTGCGATGTTTTCTAATGTTGCCTCCGTCTCAACCTGCTGATCATTGCCCGCGTTGATGTGACCGTAATTACGATGTCCAAACTTTTGTTGTAGTGCATCGGTGTAGTTTTCCCTAATTATGTCTTCTTCGTCCGGGAGTGTGGGAACTTGGCTTTGAGAAAGCAGTGACGTATTGTGAATGGGCAATACACCTTTTGCTGCTCCTGCGATCCAAATCACAGCATCGAGTACAGAAATAGATTTAGTCAACTCAGAAGGGGATTTTGCTAATTCCATGATTCCTAATAATGATGCCATTAAAAGCTCCCTGTAATTTACTTTGAAGCAGTGAATTACACCTTGATCCATTGGTTGAGTTACGCTTGTATTGTTCGGTGGGAACCATGCTAGCCTAACGTTCGAAAGTTGTACATTCGGTTGGCATGTAGCATTGTCGAGAAAAAGAATCATTTTCTTATCTTGCTGCTTCATTCTAAAATAAAATTGAAGGACACAAACAATTCTTTCATAATGTAAGACATCATCCATGCTTTTTTATTTGCCCTACTTTCAACTGGTAAGTTCTTAACATCAATGTTTTTAAAACATCTCAGTTTAACTGCTTTTCCTATAACTAATGGTTTTTCAAGCTCCCCAGAAAGGAAACCACAGAGGAAAACCATCACTCTCTCCTTAAAAAATTTTCTGCTTGTGCATCTTTCACCTTTCATAGTAAGAGTTTTACTTGGTAGCGCACGGAAAAATAGTCAGAGTTTTGTCACCACTAGCAATATTCTGTAGGTATCTGTACCACTCTCAAGCTGGTTGACTAAATTCTCGCAGTTTCTACTCTGTGGTTGCGAGTTTACGGTAGAGTGCGGTTTGGCTTTGGGGAAAGTCGTGAGTACAGCACGCAATTGGATGTGATCAGCGCCGTTCTTGTATGACACGATTCCCGCAACTTTCACGATCACAAGTTATACTTCGTCGTCGTAATCTGGATAGTCTCTGTACTGGATAATGACCTTCATTTGTCTCTAGTACTTGTTTAGACGTCTCATCATGATACAATACACTGTTGCTATGCAATTACTGTACACTTAGGCTAGATAAACTCGATTCACGCTCCCAAGATTCATTTTTCAGCCATTCGGTAATGCAAACTCTAGACTCGGAGAGTTTTAAAATATACAGGAATTTGGTCAATTTTCGTTCGGGAAATACGGGAATTTAAAAACAGGTTACCACTCGATACCATGATTCCTGTTCCGTAAATGAAATACTGTTCCACATATAATTTTCCGTTAAATAAAGTGTCATTTGTTTCCGTTTCAGCATTAGACAGGTTCTGCTACATACAGGTAAATTAACAGGAATAATTGGCCATAATTCACAGGACAGGTGATTTTTTTTCACTGTGGATAGGATTCCATTTATGAAAGGTTTCATTAAAGACAGGTTTTAGTGTATCACTTATAGAAGAAAGAAGTATTAAGCGCCAACCAAATTTGGCGAAATTAAAGTGTTAGTAAGTTATGAACGCTGGCCTTGAAAGCCTAAGCTATAATATTAGTTATTGTTGTTTTAATGGGAGGAACAAGGAGGTCATCTGCCCCTTGGTTAAAGTGTTCTACACCAGCGTCCCACAAACTTTTTAACTCACGGTACACCAAAATGTCTGGTCCCTCAAAATCGTATGAATCTGAATATAATTAGGAAATATTACATCGTTATGTAATTGTTTGCCACGGTGGGTGAGTGGTTAATGTGTCGGACTACCAACCCCAAGCTTGCAGGTTTGCCCCTGGCCGTGGTAAGTGATTTTTGAAAGGCGTCAAAAATCACGACATGGATGTCATACGTTGTTGGCACGTTAAAGAACCCATTTGAATTCAGTAGGCCGTGTTCAATGGCAAAATTAATCTCGGGATTTTCCGCCAACACAAAGTTCCTCCATTCTCTACTACACTGAAGAAAATGGAAATTGCAACACCACGAAGTCATTGGTCGTTTGTGTTGAATTTCAAGATATGGAACGATGCCATGTAGGTATGTAAAAGATCAAAGTTTTGGACACATTGGATTGTTGCTACAGGTCTCCCCACGTGATTGGTCGCGGAGGAATCAACTCCAGTATACGGACTCTGGTGTAGCGTAGTTGACTTGCAGTCTGTGCAGTGAAGTGTTCCCCGTCAAACATGCCTCGACGACAGAAAAGAGCATGCTATCAACAACTGTCGCCGTTAGAGAGGGCTTGGATAATTGGGCTGTGTGAGGCTGGATTATCGCTAAGGACTGTCGCTGCACGTGTTGGCCGACAGGCATCTACGGTACAACGTGTATCGCAGCAGTGGTCAAATGAAGGTGCCCACACTCGTAGACCGAGCACAGGCCTGGCGCAACAGACAACTGTGAGAGAGGATCGCCGCATCATTCGGATGGCCCGGATGGAACCCCATGCAACAGCAGCGCAAATCCGAGCAGCTGTGGCACCCCACGTTACACAACAAACAGTTGGTAATTGCCTGCGTGCAGCTGGCTTACGATCCTGTGTCCCTGCAGAAGGTGTTCCATTGACCCCACAACAGCAACGTGTAAGGCTGGCCTGATGTCGAGAACGATCGACGTGGGTCGACGAATGGCATGGGGTTGTCTTAAGTGATGAATCGCGCTTCTGTCTTGCCCGCTGTGATCGCCGGATTCGTGTGCGCCGACGTGCCGGGGAGAGTTGCCGCCCAGACCTTCTTGTCGAGAGGCACACAGGGCCAACACGAAGCATTATGGTCTGGGGAGCAATTGGCTTTAATGTGAAATCACAATTAGTGCTTGTTGAGGGCACTATGACTGCTCGACAGTACGTTGATAGGGTACTCAATCCAGTGGTTGTCCCTATGATGGCGAACATTGCTAATGGGATGTTTCAGCAGGACAATGCCCAGGTTCACACTGCACGCATCTGCAGAGAAGCTCTCCACGACATCACAACCTTAGAATGGCCCACCAGATCCCCAGACCTCAGTCCTATTGAGCATGATGGGTCGACAACTGACCAACCGTCCTCAGCCACCCACAACTCTGGAACAACTGACCATGGGCCACAATTCCTCAGGAAGCGATCCAGGGCCTTATTGACTCCATGCATAGCCGAATTCATCAATGTATTGCAGCTCGTGGTGGGCACATCCTGTATTGATTATTGTATAACTTGCGGTCAGAGGGACCTGAAAGTGTAATCATCGAATCACAACCGAACACTCGTCCTGCATGTTCAATTGCAGCATTGTAGCACCACTCCTTCTGGGTGTTGCAATTTCTATTTTCTTCAGTGTAGAAAGCACTGTAGTGTCAAGGAGCTTGGATATCTAACGTCCTTAACTTTCATAGCGTTCAAAGCAACGACTAAATTCAACATGCAAGCTGCCCTCAGGGTGTCAATTAACAAAGCTTGCAACCGGCACCCGAGGCCATACGATATTATTATTATTATTATTATAGACTCCTATATATATTAACTTAACTTAATTCCTGCCGCTCCTTTCGGAGCATAGGGCCTTGGCGAAATTTCTCCACGCAGTACGGTTCCTGGCCATTCTCTTCACTTGACTCCAGTTCTTGTCCACCTCTGCAATTTCATTTTCGATCGTCCTTTTCCAGGTCTTCTTAGGTCGACCTCGCTTCCTGGCGCCTTGAGGATTCCAGTCTAGCGCCGCCCTCTCAATAGCTCCGTCCGGCTTCCTTAGTGTGTGACCAATCCAGCGCCATTTCCTCTCCTTGATCTGGATGCTAATCGGTTGTTGATTGGTGATGGTCCAAAGATCTTCATTTGAGATTATGTCCGGCCACCTCACATTCATGATGCAACGCAGACATCTGTTAATGAACACCTGTAGCTGGTTGTTGATCGGTTTTGTGACTTTCCATGTTTCACAGCCGTAGAGAAGAATCGACTTTACGTTGCTATTGAAAAGGCGGAGCTTGGTCTTTCTGGAAATGTTTCTATTTCTCCAGATGGGGTAGAGCTGGCACTCATACCCTTCGTACATCTCTTCCATGATTCTGATGATCTTTGTTGGAATTTTATATTCCTCGAGGGTCTTCCACATGATTCTTTGATTTACGGAGTCGAAGGCTTTCTCGAAGTCAACAAATGTGAGGTAAAGGGTATTCCGCCACTCCACACTCTGCTCCAGGATGATTCGGAGGGTGTTGATGAGATCCACACAGCTGCTATGTTGTCGAAATCCAGCCTGTTCCTTCCGAAGCCTTTTTTTTACGCAGTCTTTTATACGATTCAGGATGACTCTCGCCAGCACTTTGCTTGGAATGGACAGCAAGGTGATACCCCTCCAGTTGTTACAGTTTGTGGTGTCCCCTTTCTTCGGCAACTTGACTATCAACCCCTTCTTCCAGTCGGTTGGTATTTTCTCCTCCTTCCAGATCTTCTCCAACAGCGGGTGCAGCAGATCGATGGTAATATCCAGGTCTGCTTTCAGTACTTCCGCTGGGATATTATCCAGACCTGGTGCCTTCCCGCATTTCATCTGCTTCAACGCTGTCCGTATTTCGCCCCGAGTTGGGGAGTCGAGGCTGATGCTTGGGTCACTTTCTGCTTCCTCTTCATCTTCTCCTTGCTGCTTACTTTCTGGTCCTCTATCTCTATTAAGAACCTCCGCAAAGTGTGTTCTCCATCTTGTCAGCTGCTGTTCACACGTCGTGAGGATCTCACCGGTCTTGCTCTTCACAGGCCTAGTTTTATTAAAACCTTTCTTCGAAAGCATCTTTGTGATGCCATAGAGCTCCTTAACGTCCCCCCTTCTTGCCGCTTCTTCTGCTTTCTCCGCCTGCTCATCAATCCACCTCCTATGATCCTTCCGTACACTCCTCTTTACCTCCCTGTTTGCTGTTGAATACTTTGCTTGTGTGAGACCCTTCTGCTGCCTAGTCTTGCAGGTGTTGAGCTTGGCCTTAATCTCCTTCCTATAATTTATCTTGTCCCAGGTCTGATCGGATATCCATTCTTTCCCCAGGTAGTTCTTGTACCCGAGCTGCATCTCACTGGTTTTCACGAAGATATTCTTTACCTCGCGCCACACAGTCTCCACGTCCTTCTCTGTCTCGGAGTCCAACAACTGGAATTTATTTCTGAGCTCCAGTTTAAATTGGTCCAATCTCTGCTGGTTCTTAAGCTTGCCTACATCAAACTTGTTTTGCCGAGTGTTAAACTTTCGGCGGACTGCGACGATCTTCATGCGGAAGTTGGCAACCACAAGATGATGGTCACTACCAACGTCCGCTCCTCTCTTGTTCCTAACATCTTCCAAGCTTCTTCTGAACCTCCTGCTCACCGCGATGTGATCAATTTGATTTTCTGTGACTTGATGAGGAGACACCCAGGTGACCTTGTGGCATCGCCTATGAGGAAATACCGTGCCACCCATCACCAAATCCTGACTGGCGCAATATTCCGTAAATTTCTCCCCATTGTCATTCATCTCACCAAGGCCATGTTTACCTATGATCTGCTCCAACCCCTCATTGTTTGAGCCCACCTTCGCGTTGAAGTCTCTCATAACATACTTGTTTGTCTTGTGACATCTCACAGCATTTGGTAGAATTCTTCCTTCTTCTCTGGCTCCGATTGTTCTGTGGGCGCATAGCATTGGATGATGATCACATTCCTGATCATTGTCTTGAACCTAGCAAACATGAGCCTACTAGAAATTGGCTTCCACTCCATAAGGCTTCTCTTTGCATTTCTGTTGAGCAGCAACCCCACTCCATCCCTGTGTTCTTCATCATCGCCCCCAGAATAGAGAAATGTAATTCCATGTTGTCTGTATTTCACCAAATCCTGGCCACCTCACTTCACTCAATCCTAGGATATCCAGCCCATAGTTCTTCATCTCCCATGTCACTTGTTTCAGTCTGGTTTTCTCCATCAAGGTCCTCACATTCCAGAAACTGATTTTCGTAGTCCTCTTCATGCCAAAAGTCGTCATCAGGTTATCCGTCCGGTTTTGTAATTTCGCTTCAGTTTCCGTAATCAGTTTATTTAAGAGGAGCGAGTGATTAACCCACTGCCTCCGAGTGCCTTGGAGGAGCTGCCACCTTAAGCTTGAGGCACCAGGCTGATTTTCTGTCAGGATTTCTTCCCTTAGCCTTTGAAGAACCAACTCCAAACTACAAGGCAGCTGTTTCACCAGAGCCCCGTTAGCCGTAATTTCTTCAGGGTTCCTGTAGGGCCTTCACAGCAACCGTAGCAGTCTTGAGGCACACAAAGTCCCCACTGTACTTCACCCGTACAGGCAATCCCCTACTTAATTACGTTGCCCATTTCCCACGACGAGGACGAGGGGTTGGATTTGTGGGAGACCCTATATATATTAACAACCTTTTAACTTTATTAACTTCAATTTACTGTAGAAAATACACATTTCTAATACGAAATTTAAAGTAACTCTACTCATACCTTCAATGTGATACTTGAGGCTGCTTAGCTGCACATAGATGGTTGATTCGTGGCGGAATCGTTGACAAAGCAAGCCTTATTTCTTCGTCAATGGATTTAAGTCTCTCTTTGATGTTTTAATTCGAGTCAACATCAAGAAGCCCAGTTCACACAAATATGTAGTTGAAAGTGGTAACAACACATCAACTGCCATCTTGGAGATACCCAGGTATTCACTGCTTATTGATCACCGAAATGTGTCCAAAGACATTTCTAAAAATTTTAATTTCAAGGTTCTGTCTGCTTTGAATTCTGCCAGTTCCTCTCATAAGCCTATATACCCCAGTGCAATTAGAGTTTAACCCGGAAATTTAGAATAACAAGTCCGGATATGAAAAAATAGTTGTAAGTACCTTTAAATAAGATAATCCTAAAAGTCCCAAGGCCTCCTTGATGGGATACCTGAAATATCGTGGATAAACCTGGAGAAACCTGGAATTTTCCTGAAACGCTTATAAATCGCGAACCAGTGGTCAGAATCTTGTAGTTTTTGGCTTATTAATAATTATTTGTATGCAGAATAATATTTTAGGTACCCAGGGGGAAAAAATTGGTACACTGTAAAAAAAAATATTTTTTTGCGCTTATTTAGATCAAAAATCTGAATTTTGACAAAATATGACCAGCTTCCATGCCAAAATGCAGTCACATTCACGCAGCTAATTATCAGCGATGATAAAATTAATTATTCACTGTAAAAAAGTCTAAAAAGTCCGAAAATACAGTGTTCGTTGCCTAGACTATGGCTACAATGGGCATAAATCGCGAACCCCAGAGTTACCGAATTTATCTTGTTTTTGTTTTTCTTTTCCTAGAGAGGCTTAGCCATGATTTTTTCTGTTTTCTTCACAAATAAATACGGCACTCTATCCCAACTCATCCATCTCCCCCCTGCCGCCTTTGTTCCCAACACTCAAGTCCAATCAATGTATGCTTCTTACGACAATTTTATGTTAAATTAAAAAAAAAATGATTTGATTTCTTTTGTAGGATTCATGAAGCAAAAAATACACTGAGTTGTTTTAAATTGATAGCTAATATAATCAAGTTATAGTTATGAAAAATTCATTTTTATTGGTACAAAGGTGTACTACTGTAATGAGGTAGACGCTTAAAGAATTATATAATGTGGAAAGAATAACTTATGTATATACGTACATATTGTACGTCTTATAGAAAATAGAGGAATGAACAAAACATATCTGTACTGGTAAGACTAGGAACGAACAAGTATAAGGAATACATAATTATCGGAGACGTTGACGCGTCGAATTCATTGCTTCCTTGTAATATGCACAGTTGCCTAAGCTGTGAAGAGTGCCAATGAGGTATCTGGAGCCGTAACGCCTATGAAGAGCGACGCTTAAACCGATATGAATCGGAGACAAAAATGAGCGAGGACGCACAGCTGACACGATTGAGTGGCCGATTGACTTAACTATCCGCGTACGAGCCGGATAAGATTTTTTCTTGTCAGTGTCACAAATAAGATCTTCAATGAATGCTTGAAGGCTTGCTGGAATTAAATCCTGGCCTCCAGTAGCCTTTTCTTGGACTTAGGAGTAGACGGTGTCATCATACCCGCGAGATTTAATGTCTTTTCGAATCAGCTTTGCAGCAAGCGATATAATCCTAAGTTGCTCTTTTTCCGGGTCACCACTTTTTGCAGTGTACCAACTGTCATTCAGAATTATATGATCAAAGCCCGTAAAACACAATACAGCGTTCACCGGGTAGCTCCGTAAATGTTATGGCGTCACCATACTTTTCCTTTAATTTAGATTTTAAATATTTTACAGAGTACATCTCCCCGGATTCATGTTTTTCCATTACTTCCATGAGTGATGCTAGTGTAACCTGGCAATCAGCAGATTCTTTTTCTAGCTCTTGGCACAAAAAATCAAATGCTGATTTTTTGTGGGCATCGTCTTTTCTGCCTTTGTTGTGCGCGTTGCCTGGGACAGAAGAGCCGGGCCGTTTGAAATATGCGCAGCACTTCCAGTGATATCTACCTTCAGCGGCTACCAAATCCGTCAAGGCACTCAAATTTAATTCAACTTTTCGTCCCCAGTCGTCATTCCTCTTCTTAGCTTCTCCATGGAGGGCATCAATAAACTCAATGTACTCTACTTTGCCGAACGGATTGCGATCAGGATGAGCGTAGTGTATTTTTTCTTCACAAGAAAGACACTGAGTTTTAAAATCGAACACAAAGTTTCCTGATTGTCTTTTCGGTCGAAAAACTTCTTCTTCTGTCAGGGCTTCGGGAGGTTTTGGTCGTTTTATGTAGATCTTCCTACAGTCACTGTGCAACACTACCGAAATTTTCTCGCCGAACTGTAAATGGACGCCGTCCTTTCTAATCGCGCTGGAATTCACAATTGTTCTTATACCGCTAACACCACATGTCACCAAAGCACCACCCCCTTTGTTACCCGCAAAATCACACAAATAACACTTATCCATTGCAAAATAACCACTTTAAACAAATAAAAACGACGCGAACTATCCAACGCACGCCCACAGCGAACAATTAAGCAGCGCGCAGGTTCGCATTGTTGAGAAGTCGCCCGCATTCACAGGGTGTCTACCGGTAACGAAAATAACGAAAGTAACGAAAAAGTAACGAATTTTACTAATGGGTAACGAAAGTAACGAAAAAGTAACGAATTTTACATACGGGTAACGAACATTTTCTGAAGGTGGATTGAATCATTCAAACTCGCGCCTCTAGGCTCAGAGATTGCGATGGAGCGAGTTTCACGCAAGCGGCGCGATTGCATAAGCTATATTTCCCCGTGCCCGACCTCGAGGAAATGCATACTGAGGATACCCTGAGTGGTATACATTGTTCAGCGTATATTTTCGGCATTTTGTGCGAAATATTTTTCTCTGTTATTAGAAAGCCTGACCTTTCGTGAGACGTTTATTCGCGAAAACTTCTGAAACTAATCAGAAACCTCGCATTTCTGTTATTGACCTCTACATTTTGGAGACTATGTCAAATTGAAGTCGAGAAATAACGCGAAATAATTTAATGTCGCAATCTTGCGAAATGTTACAGTTTCGAAAAAGAATTATGAAAAAGCTTCGAAATACGTAGGCTATAACTTATTTTAAAAATCTGTCTTGTTAATTTGCGACATCCAGTATGGTTAATTCAAAATTCCATTATATGTCGATTTTTCCTTCGAACTTTGGTTCCATCGGATATATTATAATCGAACCGGTTATTTCGAAAACTTGTATAACTTGTATAATTCGTGATTCGCATTCGAAAGAAAACGTGTCCTCTTGTCGTATTATTCATGCAATCCTCTCAGAATAATTCTTAATATTTGATACCTACTTCGAACATTCATCCTCAAGACGGCCGGTTGACCGCACGACTTGCCTGCGGGAATCTCGTCAAATGGACCGAGATCGACGTCAGTTGCGTAAAATCATAAAACCCGTCCCCTTTCGTGAACTTGTGACCACGAGAACTGCGGGAATCCCGTCAAAGGTGATTGGGCACCAATCACGAAACACTCCGAAACCTACTCGCTACTTTTCCCATGACCGTATACTTAAAAGCGTACGGGGAGCGAGAAGTGCATCAACCCACTGAGAAATGACAGCCTACATAGCATCGTGATACTAATTTCTCCTCGTGATCCACCCTGAACTGATAAACTCCAAACCACAGCATAGGGACAGCGGGAATCACGGCGCCGGTCATACATTATGTCCATAACTACTCGTGAATTTTAACCATGCCCAACCTTGAGCTTTCCTCCACCATTCTGTCAGGGCAGATAGAAAATCGTTCAACGGCCGGGTGGGGCGCGGATTGCATAATATTGCGAGGACAACGTGAATCTCGTAAAGCGGCCGAGAGCGGCAGCGATTGCGATACATCGCGATATTTCTCTGCGTTCAATGACGAGGATAACTGGATTCTTGTCAAACGGACAGCAAGTGGCGCCGATTGCGTAATAGGCCTAATGCTATATTTTCTCGTGCCCGACCTCAAGGACAATGGAAATCTCGTCGAACGACTAAAAGTGACACCGCTTATCTAAATCGCGATATTTATCTGTGTTCTATCGTGAAAACTACGGGAATCTCGACAAACGGATGAGACCAGCGCCGATCGTGTAACATCTCGATATTTCTCCGTACTTGACTGCGAAGACTAAATTCGTTTACAATCACGTAACGTTCCATACATTCGTTCGTAATCTACCGCGGGGACAAGGAAATCTCGCCAAACTCCTGGTTCACAAGATGATATATTAGCTGAAACAACTAATTTGATAATACATATCTAGTATTTATTTCAAAAGTTTGGTGCTTTTCAGTTGGTCAACACGAATGTACCCAAATAGAGCTGGGTTATGCCCTAATCCTGAAATAAATTACATGAGATTAATAAATACACTAGGATGACCAGTTTCGATCGTCAAGCGATCATCAGCAGATCCATTACACTTAGGCTATAACATACATGTGAAAAATATATACAATATATACAATTATTTAGTTGCAGTGTTGGTAATGCAACTGTCGGTGTATGCTAAATGTAGTATATCTAATGTTAGGTGAACTTCTAAAATGGTGATAATCCGGAATTTGTCTGTTTGGGGTGATTATATGGTTATACAAAATCAACTATGGTTATACTGCAATAATACAGGCTGATACTTATCCGGTTGTCTCCCTAACTGGAACTTCAAGCAGTTTCGTGTTCGCTCTGGTACCAGTTATGGTCGACTGAGTGCCAGAGTGAACACGAAACTGCTTGAAGTTCCAGTTAGGGAGACAACCGGATAAGTATCAGCCTGTATTATTACAGTATAACCATAGTTGATTTTGTATAACCATATAATCATCCCAAACAGACAAATTCCGGATTTTTATCACCATTTTAGAAGTTTACCTAACATTAGATATACTACATTTAGCATACACCGATAGTTGCATTACCAACACTGCAACTAAATAATTGTACATTTTGTATATATTTTTCACCTGCATTCTCAAGCATAGATGTTATAACCTAAGTGTAATGGATCTGATGATGATCGCTTGACGATCGAAACTGGTCATCCTAGTGTTTTTTTTATCTCATGTAATTTATTTCAGGATTAGGGCATAACCCAGCTCTATTTGGGTACTTTCGTGTTGACCGACTGTAAAGCACCAAACTTTTGTTTACTTAGGCAACACTGAAAAATGGCTTCAAACCTCACAATAGTATTTATTTATTGTTTTTCAAATTTTTATAACACCCTAAGTGAATTTTATCTACCACTTTAAACACAGTTGATTGTTGTTTTACATCACCGCGTGATGGGCCCCTTTGCTTGCAGACCGCAGACGTATCTGAATTCAAAGGTAACTAAAATTAACTAAAAGGTAACTAAAAGGTAGCTAAAAAGTAACTAATTTTTACTTCATCCTTACAGTAGACACCCTGATTCAGCAACTACTGTGATTGTTATATTTGCGCCTATTCTTTATGGGATTGTTTCTAGTGTAGTAGATTATGTTATTGGGTGTGTGTGTGTGTGTGTTTCTGTGTGGGGAAGTAAAAGGAAGGAGGGGGGGAGGCAATTGTAAAAGGACGTAAAGAAGATGCAATATATCACAAAAGTAGCGTATGTTTCAGCATATAAGACGACAATTAAAACAAAAACGAGAAAGAGTGATAAATTGAGCATTTTTCGGACTTTGATTTACGCCATTTGTAGCCATATTCCAGGCGACGGAACACCGTGTTTTCGGACTTTTTAGGCTTTTTTTTATCATTGCTGATAATTTTTCGCATGCATGTGACTGCATTTTGGCATAGAAGCAGATCATATTTTTGTCAAAATTCGGAATTTTAACCTAAAAAGGTGCAAAAAAATTCAAAAGTTTTTTTTTTTTACAGTGTACCAATTTTGTTTTTTCTGGGTACCTAAAATATTCTTCTTCATAGAAATAAATATTAATAAGCCAAAAACAACCAGATTCTGACCACTCGTTCGTGATTTATAAGCGTTCCAGGAAAATTCCAGGTTTCTCCAGGCTTTTCCAGTATATTTCAGGTATCCCATCAAGGAGGCCTTGGGACTTTTAGAATTATCGTATTTAAAGGTACTTACAACTATTTTTTCATATCCGGACTTGTTATTCTAAATTTCCGGGTTTGGCCTTTTTTTCGTCTAATTGCACTGGGCTAATATTCGGGAGATGTTTCAATCTCCATAATCAGGGTGTCTACCGGTAACGAAAGTAACGAAAAAGTAACGAATTTTACAAATGGGTAACGAAAGTAACGAATTTTACAAATGGGTAACGAAAGTAACGAATAAGTAACGAATTTTACATACGGGTAACGAAAATTTTCCGAAGGCGGATTAAATCATTTAAACTCGCGCCTCTAGGCTCAGAGATTGCGATGGAGCGAGTTTCACGCAAGCGGCGCCGATTGCATAAGATATATTTCCCCGTGCCCGACCTCGAGGAAATACATACTGAGGATACCCTGAGTGTTATACATCGTTCAGCGTATATTTTCGGCATCAAGATGACTTTTTAGTTTTGTGTGAAATATTTATCTGTGTTATTAGGAAACCTGACTTTTCGCGAGACGTTAATTCGCGAAAACTTCTGAAATTAATCAGAAACCTCGCATTTATTTGGAGACTATGTCAAATTGAAGTCCAGAAATAACGCGAAATCATTTAATGTCGCAATCTTGCGAAATGTTATTGTTTCGAAAAAGGATTTTGGAAAAGCTTCGAAATACGTAGGCTATAACTTATTTTTAAAAATCTGTCTCGTAAATTTGCGACGTCCAGTATGGTTAATTCGAAATTCCGTTATACGTCAATTTTTCCTTCGAACTTTGGTTCCATTGGATATATTATAATCTAACCGGTTATTTCGAAAACTTGTATAACTTGTATAATTCGTGATTCGCATTCGAAAGAAAATGCGTCCTCTAGTCGTATTACTCGTGCTATCCTCTCAGAATAATTCTTAATATTTCATTGAACATACATACTCAGGACGGCCGGCTGACCGCACGACTAGCCTGCGCTAATGTCGTCAAATGGACCGAGATCGACGTCAGTAGCGTAAAATCATAAAACCCGTCCCCTATCGTGAACTTGTGACCTCGAGGACTGTGGGAATCCCGTCGAAGATGATTGGGCACCAATCACGAAACGTTCCGAAACCTACTCGCCACTTTTCCCATGACCGTATACTTAAAAGCGTACGGGGAGCGAGAAGTGCATCAATCCATTTAGAAATGACAGCCTACGTAGCGTCGCGATAGTCTACTAATTTTTCCTCGTGATCCACTCTGAACTGAAGAGCTCCCAACCACAGCATAGGGACAGCGGGAATCACGGCACCGGCCATACAACTTGTCCATAACTACTCGTGAATTTTAACCATGCCCAACCCTGAGCTTGCATCCACCATTCTGTCAGGACGAATAGACAATCGTTCAACGGCCGGGTGCGGCGTGGTTGGCATAATATCGCGAGGACAACATGAAACTCGTAAAACAGCCGAGAGCGGCAGCGATTACGATACATCGCGATATTTCTCCGCATTTAATGACGAGGAAAACTGGATTCTTGTCAAACGACAGCAAGTGGCGCCGATTGCGTAATAATGTTATATTTTCTCGTGCCCGACCTCAAGGACAATGGAAATCTCGTCGAACGACTAAAAGTGACACCGATTATCTAAATCGTGATATTTATCCGTGTTCTATCGCGAAAACTACGGGAATCTCGACAAACGGGTGAGACCAGCGCCGATCGTGGAACATCTCGAAATTTCTCCGTACTTGACTGCGAAGACGGAATTCCGTTACAATCACGTAACGTCCCATAAATTTCTTCGTGATCTACCGCGGGGATAAAGGAAATCTCGCCAAACGGTCAAGAGCAGAGCAACCTCTTGGCAATTATAAAAACGCCTTGTGCACAAGACGACATATTAGCTGAAACAACTCATTTGATAATAAATATCTAGTATTTATTTATTATTTTTTACATTTTTATAACTCCCTAAGTGAATTGTATTTACCGCTTTAAACACAGTTCATTGCTGTTTTTCTTCACCGCGTGATGAGCCCCTTTGCTTGCAGACCGCAGACGTATCTTGAATTCAAAGGTAACTAAAAGGTAACTAAAAGGTAGCTAAAAAGTAACTAATTTTTACTTCATCCTTACAGTAGACACCCTGATAATGAATTGATCACGAACCCAGTCAAAATCTTCAACACTCTCTCCAAAATATTTTTTGTTGAAATTCTGCTACAGGAGTTCTAAATGTTCTTTAATTAAGTCCATCAACACATTATTATCGTCAGCAAGGTATCTCATAGTTGGGAACATCTCACATGATCCATTTTCTATCGTCTGTATCCACAAATTTAAATTATTAATAAATCCTTGAATCTTATCCATACTAGACAGAATATTTTCGTTTCTACCTTGCATTTTTCTGTTTAGTTCATTCAATTGTACAAAAATATCAGAAAGATAGGTATGCCAACTTAGATACCCATTCATCATTTGCAAATAAATGTGCATACTCATGTCTCTCAATAGTCAAAAATGCAAGTACCTCCTCTTTAAGTTCAAACATTCGCGTTAACACTTTACCTCAAGCAGAAGTGTAGTATGCTCTAATCCGATTTCTTGACACAAAACGTTAAAAAGCCGCATATTTAGGGAGCGCCGATTGGATGAAGTTCACGACTTTTACTACTTCGTCCATCACAATTTTCAGAGGAGATGGCAAAGACTTAGCAACAACGGCTTCGCGGTGAATGAGACAATGGTGGGTTCGCAAGTTAGGATTTACTTCACGTACTTTACCTAGGAATCCTTTCACTCGGCCTGTCATACTATTGCAATCCTCCCATATTAATTCATTACGGACCACATATTCATTAGTCATACGAAATATTTCTTCACCAGTTGCTCGCTCGGGTAGCTCTTTGCAAAAAAGGAAATTAGTTGCAATTACATTCCCTTAGCTTACATACCTTATGGAGGAAAATCATTGTGCATGACCGCCAATATCGATGGACTCGCCGATCTGAAGTGAGAACTTTCGACTGCTCTTTATTTTCTCCTTCCTAATGTCTTCGATGTCACTGGACATATCACTAACTCGGCAGCTGATTGTGTCAGCAGAGAGAGGAATTTTTGAAATTTCAGTAGTAGCTTCTAAACCCAAGACTATTTTTACCATTTCCTTACACGCGGGCAATTACAACGTTTGTGCTATTGTGTGTGTTTCTTGGTCTTTACGATAAGTTTGGCTACCTTATAGCTAGCTTTCTGTATCTTTCGTGAAACACGTACCGTCGTAGTCATGAGCGTCACTTGTTTTTTCTTTTGTCCCAACTACCGACGAAAATAATTCACATCCTTACTTAACAGAAAGGAATGTTTTGTTGACAAGTGTCGTTTCAATTTACTGAGTTTTACACCACACACAACGCACTCGGGGATTGGGCATGTTTTGTCACCACACCAAAAAACTACTTAAGATAAATAATCATCACTATATTGCCGGTGAACTACTTTCTGGTTCTTGTTTTCGGGCTCGATGGTTTCACTACTTGCACTCAAGGACGTACTACTACGCACAAGGAACTTATCCATATCGAAAATGGAAAGAAAGAATAGTTTAATAACACTGTAGTAGTAGATAGTAAAATTGGTATAGGATAGCAATCACAATATTCGCACCACTTCAGAGCATAGCTATGATAGAACTGCACTGAAATACTGTAATATTAGAACAAGGCAATAAAATAATAAAAGAGAGGGACATATTTGGTAATCCCCACAAGTTTAGTTAAAAGCATGTGCAGACAGCCGTACACAAAAGATGCGTCGTTACAAAGAACTCTCTTGTTATCGAGTGTTGCCCGTAAAGTCTATCATTGTATGATGGGTGCGGGCCGCTTGTAGACTTGCTAAAAGTCTTGCGGGGCTTTCTCTGCGGTGACCACATAACATGCCGCCTGGAACCCATCAAACCGGCCCAATATTGCATGTGAGAATACTAACACCCTAACTCCTAACTTACGAAAACTACCGTTTAAAATTATTGAGTAAGTAATTTACATTTAATTTCTATGAAAACGTAACAGTTATCAACATGACATGTTAAATAATAAACAAGCACCTTCTTACATAAAATCGACAATTAATTTATTACAATGATAGGTAAAAGTTCGCGGCACACCTTGGACCTTGTGATGGCACACAGGTTGCGGAACACTGTTCTACACCACTTGCTAACATTTGGCTTTTATGAAATTAATTCATCATTTTTGAAATGTCGCCACTCTGATTTAATATTAGAAGGCATATTTTTGACATAAGTTATGAAATAAATTCATTGACGAACATCAACCACTTATTTCATAGATCGTAAGAACACCTCCAAGAATGACAAACGAGAAGCGAGTTGAGAAGATTCCTGGTTGTGTCGCAATGACCTAGTTGTTTCATCCCATAGGTGGTATTACACTATCAAAGAAATTTGTCAAAGATATTTTATGAAATATTTTATAAAACTATACTTTTATAAAAGGTATACAAAACAATCATCACACCATTACACTACATAAAATATTTTATCATAGTTCAGCAAAATAGATGGAGGACAGTCTCTTGTTCACTTAACTGTATTCCGGTCGTTGAAATTATGAAGTGGCAATGTATGTACAGTATATAAAAGAAACGGGGTGATAAAAACATTTATGGGTTAAACCGTGGGTCGCTCACGTGACAAGAAAGATATTTATATGTGTAAAATCTTGGTGAACTAGCTGCAGTACGAGGACTTGAAAATTTATATTCATATTTAATTATTAATAATTTTTTTGAAATGAATGATGGTGACGTTCGAAACAACCACTGCCCAAGCGGGAAAAAAATGAAACATACTGTACCCTTATTTTTTTTTTTTGTCGGTATCCAAGATGAGCAGGATCACAGGATCTTTATGGTCCCCGGCTAGAAAAACCACTGAAAGAAATGCATGACAAATAGGGGTGAAAAGAGTCTATTCTACAGTTGTACTGTGGTTCTATACTTCTGGGAAAGTAACAAATTCTACAAGGAGAGTGAGAAACTTGCGCTTCTCGGGATGTATAGGGTAGAAAGAGGTATTGGGCGCCTATAGTTACTCCCTTAGTACAACCTCTATCTGAAAAAATGAAAATCCACAGCCTGCTTCCAGTCTCCGACCGGGTCAGGAATGGAATGAATGAAGCCCCCATCTAGCGGCAAGGATATGAACTGTGCCGGCTGCCGAGGCCTGACGCACTCCTCTGGGGCAATGATTAAATGAATGACAGATGAAATGAAATGATAGTGGAGAGTGTTGCTGGAATGAAATTTGACAGGGAAAACCGGAGTACCTGGAGAAAAACCTGTCTGCCTCAGTTTTGTCCAGCACAGATCTCGCATGGAGTGACCGGGATTTGAACCACGGACCCAGCGGTGAGAGGCCGGCGTGCTGCCGCCTAAGCCACGGAGGCTTAGTACAACCTCTATCTAATTAGTATTAATCAAAATACTGTAGTCTAATTTTATAAAAATATAACAGCGGACAAACAAACCCCTCGTGTCCGTCGGTTTATTTTTGAAGACAATACAAGAAAATTAATACTGTAACTGCCTGAACCCTCTGTTCGTAGACGAAGACAACAATAAATAAAACGGGGCCAAACATGAACCTTAATCTTCAAATAAAATTTTAAATAAAATAAAACCACCTTTCAAAGAAACAAATGCCAAATGCATTTTCAAAAGAATTATTACCCGAGTTCAAATAAAATTAACACCCTAAATCTAACCAGTAAACCACTAATTTGGTTTGTCTAAACTATTTACAAATACTTATTTTACTCTATACAATAAAACTCCGCCCTATCTACAAAATTGTTATTACCTCTAGATTGAATAATGGTCAGCTGTTACCACTTTCAATCATAGTAAACTATCAACTCATTTTTATATACTACTCTTATGACATCTGTATCGTGTCACTTCCTGTGTGTGAGTTTTCACTTCCATAACTCATCTTATTATCCTACTACAAAGGAACCACTAACTTCAAGTTTCTTGGTTTCTCTTATAATCATGATGGACATGGCCGTTCATTAAAACCTAGCTCATGTTTAAAATGTCCATTGCAGGTTGAATAAGATAATAAAAATGATGATAAAACATTTGCTTCATTACAATTAATTTATTAGTGCGTTTTCCGACGATACATGACCTTCCATAGTCTCTTTCTGCTCTCGATGAACGCATCTACTAACTTATGCAGTATTTCATACAACAACCATGTGGAATTAAACTTCACATAAACTTGCAACCTTGCAAAATAACTGATCTCGACAGATTCAGTTCAGAATAAACTCTCTCTGAAACTTGCACAACTTTCTATAATAAAAACAACTTCCATTCTCTTACTTTCTTAACTAATATTCCCAACGCCACCATGACCGATTGGAATATAATTCTTATTACATCATAGCATCTATCGTGCTCCAATGTTACTACAATGCATCTTTCCATCAATTTAAAATATGCAGACTATCTCTCTCCTACTTAAGGCATGTTTCACATACTTGCAGTACTTCAAAGAATTTAAAAATTCACAACAGTACTCATCATAAATTAATAGTGATACATCCCAGTCCTCCCTGCTTTAAAAGTGGAATAACAAAACTTCTATCAGTTTTCCGTCGCAAGTCAAGATGCTCCTTCGTGATATCGAATGATCAGCAGCTGTGACCGTCTGATGAAATGAAAATCCACAGCCTGCTTCCAGTCGACCGACCGGGTCAGGGATGGAATGAATGAAGCCCCCATCTAGCGGTGAGGATATGCACTGTGCCAGCTGCCGAAGCCTGTCGCACTCCTCTGAGGCAATAAGTAAACGAATGACAGATGAAATGAAATAATAGTGGAGAGTGTTGCTGGAATGAAATTTTGACAGAACCGGAGTACCTGGAGAAAATCCTTTCTGCCTCTGTTTAGTCCAGCACAGATCTCACATTGACTGTCTGATACTTCAAGAAAATCTTCTCTAACTGACTAAATGATCAAAGTAATTTTATAACAACAAAATATTACAATCCTAACTTGAATCTTTATCTATAAATACCTATCGGTTTCTAAATTAATTCCTAAAATTAATCCTGACGAGTCCTAAAAATCTCCAGCGTTTAAAATAATCATAGACCGAAAATACGACAAAATCCTACTCCAAACTCGAGAAATCCAAAATACCAACGGAAATCGTCGATCTAAAATAACTCCTAATCCAAATTCGAAAAAGCGAAAAATCTAATTTTGAAGTGACAAAAATCAATAAAAATTGAAAAATAACAAAGGAATGGTTTCTCATGGAAATTCAACATTTCTAATCCAAAATTACATAATTCAAGTCGCCTTCTACCTTGTGTTGGTTTCAGCTGCTGTTGAAGAAATGAACGGATGGAATACCGTTCACTGCTCTGATATTATCAGCAATTGGAACTCCTTCTTTTCTTCTGCTTGAAATGCGTCTTCGGACCTCCAATTCCATTCTTGTTCGGGACACTAACTGGGATCTCGTTCTGGAATCGAATTTAGTCTTCTACATGCATTGAACTGGGTTCGCCCTAGTTCCATCTGCTTCTTTTCTTCTTGGCGCTGACCTGTACTGATGTCCTAGAAGTTCTTCCATCGTTTTAAATTTTGTAGAGTGGCATTTACATTACTCCTGAATTTTCCATCATTTTGCGTTATGTCATCTGGTTACTCTCAGGTTCTCCATAATTCTCAGCATAGTGTTGCCTTCTGCATATTTACTCAGCCATCTGAACTTCCTCGTTAATATCTGAAGTCATTCCTCGTGCTGCAGTAACAAATTTGATTTTCAAATATAATTCTGGAATACTTGATGAAAATTCCTCGTAGACTGTTGGTTTTTGCAAAAGTGTATGCAATGTAGTTGAATTGGTTAATAATAGCTTGCAAATACTGAAGCTTTCTGTCGTTCAAAGATAATTAGGGAATTTGATAATAATCCCTCATAGATTGTAATGTTCAAGTTCAATAATTGTTCGTAAGAATTAATGTGCAATGTTCGATTGGTTTCTCTCCAAATTTTGCCACTCGTAAATGTTCTAGACGTCGCTAGCTATAGCACTTCGCTATCGTAGAATGTTATTAACTGTATCAAATTTCTTTTGTACTCGTGAAACACATAAGACAACATTCGTAATATTTTTAAAGTACGTCTTTCTATATAGTTCACGGATGATGCGGCTCCCCTCACCGTGGCCGTTGCCTAAAGCCTAAAAGTTGAGTCCAGTTCAAAATGAGAGCAATCTTACTTGCATCAACACTAATAGTGTTTTAAGAACAATGTTTCATAAGATTTAAGGTCTAAGACCTATTAAAAAACTAATAGGAAAACCCTGTAAAATATTCAAATTTTCTTTGTTTAAAGAATGAAGTTAACAAATTCCTGACTAGAGTGCCTTCATAATCAAACGTGACGAAGGACTTTGGCAAATATAAAATTACAAATCCTGAATTCCTGGGCACAGCAGGAAGATAAGAACAAAGATTTAAAGTTGGGTTTATAACCTCCACGTGGAATATTAGTGCAGAAATTACTTATGTGTTACATACAAAAATGGGAGGGAGTCTATAAATAGACTAAGCCTCATAGAAAGAAAAAAAAACCAAGAAATTTGAATTAACCTAAAGTGTTAGTAGTAGAAAAATGGGAATAGAGGAAATAGAAGGATGAGAGTCTGACCAATTTCATTCATTCACACGAAACGTGACCCAGATTGTTAAATAAATGAACACTGTTTGTAGCACTGAAAGTTTGAGTAGACGTGTAATCTGTTGATTGTCACTGTTCAAAGAGATAATAGTTCATTGGAGAGAATTTTACGATGATAGTTGAAGCAGTTTGCAGTTTTTCGTTATGTTTAGTATAGGAAGAATTGCCCAGTTCGACGGTTACTTGTGACTTCAAAAATTCAAACAGTAGGGGATCGTACTAGATCCTCATTTAGGTTACTAGATCCTTAGGTATAGAGTTTTTCAAATCTATCGTAATTTAGTTCCTACTTCACATTAGCCAGGCTATACGATTACATTTGTTACAAGTTAGATTCCCACAAGGCCCAATTTGATGGGTTTATTAAAGCATGTTGGAAATGGTGCAAGCAATGTACAACTGTGTTAGCAGGGTACTGACCCCAGTTGGAAAGACATATTGGTTTAGGAACAAGACTGAACTAAGACAGGGGAGTGTGCTGTCACCTATTTTGTTCATAATGGTAATGGATGAAATTGTAAAGGAAACAAAGGAAGCCTATGAAAATAAGGAAATGCAGTTACTGTTATTTGCAGATGATATTGTGGTCTGGGGAAGGAACACCGAAGAAGTGCAAGAACAACTAGATGTACTGAACGAAAATATTCAGAAGTACGGCACGGAAATCAGTATAGAGAAAAGCAAGACCATGGTGATGACAAGAGGGGAAAGACAAGGAAAGGACACTGTGAAAATTGGAAGTCAGAGTTTGGAAATTGTGGACACGTTCAAATACCTAGGAAGTGAATTAATGCAAACTGGTAGGTTGGACGTGGAGATTGGCAGGAGGGTACAGCAGAGCAATGCATTCTATCAAAGTGTAAGAATACTTGTTTGGGATAAGGAAGTACCAAGGAAAAGCAAAGAGTTAGTTAGTTAGTTAGTTATTGTTGTTTTAAGGGGCGGAACTACGAGGTCATCTGCCCCTCTTAACACAGATTAAAGAATACAAATTTTGAATTGAATTTAAAATTTTGAAGTGGACATCTAAATTTAAAAAGACCAAAAATTAATAAAACAAATACAAAAAATTAAATAAAAATTATAAAAATAAACAAAATTTACGGAAAAACAAAACATTATTATTCAAAAACGAACAAGTCGTTGAGTCAATGTTCACTGGAAAATTTAGATTGCTGGCCCTAACCCACTCTCACTTATAAAGCGGATAACGCGATCAGCAGCCACCGCGTCATTGGCTAATATAAGTTTGAGTGTCATCTGCAAACCAAGGTTTATTCGTAAGTCTGCAAGATCCACACACTCGGTGAAAGTGTGGGCCACGGTGAAAACGGCTCCACAGGTACAAAAGTGGGGGGGTCTTCCCTTCTCATTAGGTACGAGTGGGTGGATCTTGTATGACCTATCCTTAGCCTACACAAAATGACGGACTCTCTCCGGGCCCGGAAAGAGCTCCGCCAAATGCGAGTAGTTCCCTTGATCGCTCTCAGTTTACTGGGCAGTGGGTCAGCTAGCCACTGACTGTCCCAAAAAGCCAGAACTTGTAGGCGTAAGTGAGAGCAAATATCTCTAGCGGGTACCTCCATTGATCGAGGTGGTAGTGATACCGCCTCTTTTGCAGCTTGATCAGCTAACTCATTTCCCGCAATTCCCATGTGGCTTGGAAGCCACAGAAAGGTGATTCGAGTGTCAGCGTGGCACAGCCCGGCTAGTAGGTCGTGGATTCGCTGCACTATGGGGTGTTGGGGGAAACATGTAGCAATTGACTGCAACGAACTCAAAGAGTTGGTACACACAAGAAAGTGGATTCGTGCATCCTGTAGTGCAAACTGCAGAGCTTCATGAAAAGCAAAGAGGTAATGTATAAAGTGTACTATGTACCCATATTGACCTATGCAGCTGAGAGTTGGACCTTTACAAGCAGGCAAAAGAGTAGAATTCAAGCCAGTGAAATGAAATTCCTAAGAAGTATGATAGGAAATACAGAGTGAGAAATGAAGATGTTAGGAAGGAAGTTGGGATGGGAAAACTAAATGAGAGAATTGAGAAGAATAAACTAAGGTGGTTTGGACATGTAAAGAGGATGGAGAAAAATAGAATACCAAGACAGATGCTGGAGGCAAAGTGCAAGTGTAAGAGAGCAAGGGGAAGACCTAGAACAAGGTGGATTGATTCAGTGAAGAAAAGCATAAGAAAAATAAATCTGGACTGGGACAAGATCGTGGAAGAAGAATGTTGGAAGGAAAGGGGAAAGTGGTGAAGTGCCATAAATACCCCGACCCGGCAGGAACTGGATAAGGGGGACATGATGATGATGGTGTAATCCTATGAAGTTTACTGGGTTTGTAGTTTAAAAGATTATATGAAATTCCCACATTGGCCAAAACATAGTTATAACATTTGACAGTAAAATTCCCACGGTGGTAATGATATCAAGACAAGTGCGGCATTATCAATGAAATGTGCTTCTTCTAAAATTTGGTGATTTGCCTGACTAGTAAAATACGATGAGGTTTAAAACAGCATCAAGCTGATAGAGAGATGTTAATTACTTATCTTTCATGTTGAGTAGTAGCAACTGCGTGCTAGAAGCACCGTTTGACCAAGATGTCTGACGAGAATCACATGCCTCTGAGGAGGAGGTCTGAACCCATGAACACCCGAATTAATACTTTTTGAAAATGTTGCTTTTTTTATTAATAAGTCATACCATAGGGAGTTATTAACCCCTTAGGCCAGCTATTTAATCCGGAGGTGTTCACTTCTCTGGCGGTATTTAAATTGAAGCTCAATAGAGGTTTGGACACCAACAAGGTAAAAAATTAATAATGTTAAATCTACGAAATATAACGTAATGAAATTTTTCAGATTACTTACCGAAATCATGTCCAATGTTTCTCAGTAATATATGTGACGACTGCTTTTCAGGGTTGTCCATAATCACACGCAATATTTACAAAAGTATAATAATATGATAAGCTCCACTTTTGGTATTTGTTTCAGGTATATTTACAATGAAATCAAGATATTCACATGATAATGTTCAATCTTCATATATACATAATTTTCGGGTATAATTTCCAGGAAAAGCTTTTTAGGCCCCGTATATGTATCCCGTGTAAAATTGTCAACAAAATGTAAATATCGCAATATTAATTCTAACCTGTCCTTTGGCATTGTTTGAGGTAATATAGGGGTGAAATAGCTCTTTAGGGTAGGTTTCTGCATTATCCCCATCAACAATACAAGCCCTGAACATATAAATGTTGTCCCCTGTCACTGACCTTGGTTTCAAGGGCACGCCACTATACATTCTGCCGCATACATATTTGTTTCTCAAAACAGCAAAAAACAGACGTGAAATGCTTTCTTGACCCGGCATACCCGTGAATGGGATCTTTTGAGTGCTCGTGACGAGGTCTACCTCTCGCCACAAACACTGAACAGCGGTCGTTGTTATTACAGCTTAAGCTATATCACTTCATCTGGGCTGTCTGCCGTTTCTCCAATGACATCATGCTGTGCATAGTCCGTATCACTATCGAAAATATCGCTTCCCTACACATCACTTCCACTACTGTCATCTATCAAACCAATATCTGCACTCATAAGAGAATGAGACAGCCCGGCAATTATTCATCTGCGACTGAGTAGCCTCTAGCTTGCGAAGCAAAAATTATCTACTAAGTAATTGCCATCGGTGCTTCCCCTTCATAAGTGACATAAATTGTCAAGTTAGATATATTTCAAAAAACAATCTCGAGATGGCAGGAAAGGATGTGGTACCTTCTAGAGCAACTAACCTGAAACTCAATAAAGCGCGTTTCATGTTCCTTCCCTGATCGATATGAGTCGTCAAAAGCAACGGATATCGATCTACTTCGTATTAGTTCTAATTATGAAACAGAGATGGCATGAAAGTACATAACTTCTCGGTTCATAACGTGAAAGAAGATCCCGCGAAGCAGCAGTGTTTCGTGCGTAATAGGCATTCTAACTTCCACCTGCACCGGACGTTTGTGGTACGTCGAACCGGCTGAACGAGTCGAGTCCAGCGGACGTTCAGTGTATATTTTACGAAGGTGGCATCTTAAATTCCCGAAATACAGGGCGTTACATGTATGTAACGCTAGGCGCTTGTGTTGTCAAAACCCTTATTGCATATTCTGAATGGTGATTTATAAATACAATAATGTACCAATTTCATATTTGTTGCTAAATACTTATCTTGATAATATTACACTTTAAAAAGCACTGAGCAAGTATTTTGACACCTTTGAACCTTCAATCATACAGTCAAGTGACTAGTTACTTGGTGTGGAATGGCAATTTGCATGATATGCACAGTCCCACATCACATTTATAACATGCAGTGCGGACACTGCTTACACACAATTCAAGGGCACACCGCCTCCGCTTATGTCCTGGGACGTTGATGACCAGATGATCGCGTCCATCATGTCGCAAGTCTTCAATGTCGTCACCCTATCCTGCACGTGCTGTTGACAGCCGCCTGGCTCCATGTAGTTCTACACCGTACGATTTTACGTAGAATTGCGCCACTTCCCGCTTGAACTCCAGTTGAGTTGTCCTTGACCGTGATATCGTAATGAGGTACCATGCGTTTTGGAGACTCTCGACAAGAAGCCAAGAAGATATGGCCCACCACCTCTTTTTGTTTCTTATTGACACATGATATCAGTTCACATTTTCATCCATAAAGTTCGTTCCTCCCATGAATTTGTTATAGGTGCCGATCTGGAGAGGACGTGGGATTGTAACTATTTTCGTTTCAGCCCGAGAGAACCTTCTGACCTGGTCGAGGGGGAGGGGATAAACAGGGACAGTTGTGGAGGCAACAATTACTGTGCTGTTTTAATGCCAGCGAGCTATAATCATGTCATCATTACTCCTTTTCCCCTTACTCCAATATTTCTGCCAAGGTCAGACTTCTAAATAATAATTATGTTATTGGATTTACATCCCTTTTAACTGCTCTGGCTTTTAGAGACGCAAGGTTGCCAGAATTTTGACCCGAAGGGGATCTTTAACGTGCCAGTAAATCTACTGACACGACTCCCTCGCATTTGCACACCCTCAAATGCCAGCTGACTGCACCAAGATTCGATCCTGCAAGCTTGGCCACAGCAAGCGAGACCGTTGCCGCTGAGCCACGCAGCCAGTCTAGACCTCTGAAATATCTAAATAATTCTCGTATTGTATTTTCTGAAACACTGCCTACAGCCAGATATCTTGGCAAAGGTATGGTCTTGAATACGGTACTGGCATAAAAAATATGCTACGGTGACATAAAACATATTATATGAAGGCATGCACTGTTAAAATAAAGCTGTAAATGGAAAAACGATTTGTGTATAAATGCATTAAATGTATTCTAACTCATTTCATATTAATGTGCTACAGAAAATGTCTTGCCTTACCACTGACCCTGTATCCGCTTAGCGTTACCATATGGTAAAGCTGGGAAAATTAGTCCCGGGCATGAGCAGGTATAAAGAAACATGTAAGATATGTTACTGAATTATAAATTAGATATGTTTACTACCATAATCCCGAAGACAAAGTAAACTATCTCCATTTTACGCAATAATTTAGCATGCCGTACCTTTTGCGGCATGCAATCACGACGTGAGAGACAATCCACGAAATGCACCCAATTGTTGGTACATCACCCAAGACATTCCCTAGTGACTAGTGTGCGGGAAATAAATCAATAGACCTTCCTTGATCATATAAGCGCGAAGTTCGAATATCTTTAACTGGCAAAGGTCCTGTAGAGCAATAAATGCAATGACCGGTACTGCGTTACCATATGGTAACGCTAGGCGTTTATGGGTTAAGAGAGCGAGTATGCCCTATAAACACTGACAGCCAAGTGAGAACGAACTAAGAGCGCGATCAACGAGGCAAAGTAGTAGAGGGAAGCGGAAAGGGAAAGTGACGTGTGAAATACCAACTTCATAACAAATAAGGAAAGTACATAGTTTGATTCTTAGGAAGAACCCAATAAAAACGGTGTAGTCTTCATGGAAGATATAAGAACAAGACTGATGCCCTCTGCTTGAGATATGTTGAACCAAGTCTTGAGGCGAGAGGAATCCAATAGCTTCAGCAACCTGCAGCATGGAGCACTGCAGAAAGATGTCATACAAAGAGAAAGCATCGCAAATCTGGAACATACTTTCAGAAAATATAAGAGAATGCACAAAATAAAAGCATAAACAAGTGTGTTATAGGTTTGCATGGAAAGAAGGAAAAACAAAGAGAACCCAAAGTGGTTGAAATTGCTAAACCAGATAACATATATTCAGAAGGAATATATCACCAGCTTCTCTCTCATGTCCTTCAGCTTGAATGACTGCTGCCTGGTTTCTGTATAGATTGTAGATCACCCTCCTATCCCTGTACTTTATTCCAATCATTTTCAAAATGTCAAACAATTTAGCCCAATCAATGTTATCAAAAGCCTTTTCTAAGTCTACAAATGCCATGAACGTTCTCTTATCTTTCCTTATTCTACCTTCCAAAATCAGCCTAAGACTTAGTACAGCTTTCCTTGTTCCTACATGTCTCCTGAAACAAACTGGTCTTCACCCAACTCTGCTTCTATTTAGCTTTCCATCCTCTCGTAAATTATTCTGGACAGGATCTTTGAGGCATGAGTAATCAAGCCGATTGTACGGTAATCTTCACATCTGTCAGCTCTACTTTCTTCGGTATAGGGATGATAACATTCTTCTTGAAATCAGAGGGTACCTCACCTGTCTCATAAATCCTACACACCAAGTGAAATAACCTGTTCAGACCATCATCACCTATGCAGCGTAGCAACTCAATCGGATCATCTATGACTGGTGCTTTGTTCTTGCTTAACTCTTCCAATGCTCTGTCAAATTCTGATCTCAATATTAAATCTCCTTTTACTTCTTCATCAATTTCCTCTTCCTTTCCATTACAAGAGTCTCAATCTCCTTTCCCTTATACAAACACTCTATGTAAGCTTTCCATCTCTCAACCTTTTCTTCCCTATCTGTTAGAGGCTTTCCATCTGTGTCCTTAATATTACTGCACTTACTCTTCTTTTCCCCAAAAGTATTCTTAATCCTTCGATAAGCTGAGTCTACTTTTCCTAATTTCAGACAATTTTCTATACCTGCATATTTCTCTTTCAATCATTCTTCTTTAGTTTCCTTGCACTTCTTGTTAACCTCATTTCTCAGACATCTGTATTCTGCTTGCCCCTTTTCATCTATTACATTTCTGTGTTTCCGCCTTCCATCCATTCATTCTAGTATATCCTGAGTGATTCACGGTTTTCTACTTATTCCTTCTTGCCTACCAATGTTTTCTTTTGCGGATTTTGTTATTTCATTCAAATATGCACTTGCATACTGTGTATCATATGTATAAGTATGTTATAGGCTACTTAGTCTATGCGAGTTAACAGAATCGTGATTGTGCCTAATACAGATGTGAAGAGTACTATAAAGTGAATCAAGTTGATTGCTGAATGCTCAGATTTCGACAAGTCATCTGCATTATCACTTGGAAATTTGGCATAACAAGAGGTGTGAGTGGACAAATGGGAACTATGAAGTATTGTTTTTGGTAAAGAATTCACTGCACTACAAACATACACAACAGTAATCACTGGAGCCAACACTGCTCTGAATTGGCCGTGCCTTTGAGCATAACGGATGACACTAACGGTGAACTGGAAAAGATGTAGTTGAAACGTTTCTGCTTAGGCTGTGATGACAAGTGAAACGGTATTTACTTTGCTCCACGTTGAGCGTACAAATGAAACGTTTTTGCTAGCCCCTAACTGTTGGGTGAGAAATGTAACTGTTTACCTTTGCCTAAGCTATGTTGTTTTAATGGGCGCCAAGACCTCAACGCAATGTTGAAATCTAAATTTGTATTTAACAACGTCTAGCTCTGGCAGAACACATTCAAGACTCTATTCACTCAGATCGTGGTATGATTTGATCATTAACCCAACAAACAATTGTATCAGGAGAAGGAATTGGTCTATATCTAATGCTACCTACTGAAAGCAAAGATTGCATTGTAAAAGAAATGAATTTATTATATAAAACAAGTATAGCAAAATTAATAATAATAATAAGTATAAAATTTAAATTGGAGCGTTGTGATTTTAATATTACCGATAGAAAATTACGTGAAAACGGAGTCTGATAAATTATTGATTTTACTCTTATTCCCAAGCTATGAAGTTACTGAAATATGAAATATAAAACCAAGAGAAATGAGAGATTGCGTATTTCTGCGTCATTAGCGCTTACCACTGGAAATGCCCGAAGCCTTTCCCTCGTACTGGATGATGCTGTGAGCTTCCCACCGTCTCCTGGATGTCGTCATCTTCGTCGATGTTTGATGAGATTCTGGTAGATTAGATAATTCTATGGTCCGTACCTCGGACCCAGACACTCGTACAACCGCACTGGTTAAGTTTTACAAAAGTTAGTCCTCCAATCCACGGAACATTGGAGCGATTCCCGCGTACAACCGTACTCGTTAAATTCTATACAGATCGTCGCTAACTCCACCGAACATCGGAGCCACTCGCACGCGCACCCATATTCGTCAAGTATTTCACAGATTGTCCTGGTTCCACGGCGCGTCGAACGATATATCTACCTGTCGGCTCCCCCACTCTTCAGCCGACTTCAGCTTACGTGGTCTCCACTGATTGGCTCTGCCACCCCGCTACTTCCCCTCCTCTAGTTCATTACACTCGGCGCGGCGATGATGAAGTCGATTTCCGTTCCAACTATTCGCCTTTCCTGGACGCTGCGACCCAGGATTGCGTCATGCTTTCCGACAAGATTAAGCGTGTACTTGAATTCCCAGTGAGTCACGTCTCTCGATATACCCTAACTGACGAAAACTCCGTAAAATTCCGCAATCACATAATTTTCTATGATATTGTCGTTCGTAATAATTTGCTTGATAGCGTTTTCTAAGACATAGAAAACCTATCTGAATGCTAATAATTTTTATAAAATGCTCCGAAAATACCTTAATAATAATTATAATAAATTAATAATAATAATAAATTAACATGAAAAATTCTCTTGGCTGAACAATTTGCCACGTAAATAAATATAGAATGGCTTCCTACTGACTTATGCCAGTTGCATAAAAACACCTCGAAAAACACGTTACATAGTTTGGAAATAACACTCCTCGAAAGCAAATTGTGGTTGGGGAAAGTACAAATTATTTTAGCCTCTGCATATGCTTGGGATATAAGTAAATTGCTGCTGTATTTGTACCAATTCTACCGAAATTACCTTACTCTCACAAAAGCTGCCTTCAGTAAATATTTCTAATATTATTCATCATTATTTCATGTTATATTTTCTAGTAGGCAGTAATACAGAATTTGATAAGTGAACCGTATGCACATACCTTTCTGAAACTACTGTATATGCTATACGAAATCGATGTATGGTATCTTAATTTAAAATAATAGAAAAATCTTGCTCAGACACCATGGACATGCACAGACATGTTAGAAGATGAATAAGCCAGAAATCCTACACTTCCCATCTTGAGTAAATGTTGTGTGGTATTTTGTTGCACACAGTTTCAATTTTGGGACAAATAAAAGTTCAATGGGCAGTTATTTATACTGTGAATTCATTTGATTGAAGCTTATTTATTTCACCAGGGAAGTATCAGGTAAGGCAGGTCGAAACCTATCTTGAAACTTTGTGGACGCAATCGTAGTACAAAAGAGGACAATGTGTGGAAAATCAGCTGCCAGATTGAACTGCAAGGCTCCGAAATTGTACCTGACATCCTGGTACGCAGGCATGACGTTTGGAAGAGCAGGACATCCCTGTAGCACTCGGGAGTAGTAGCGTGGCGGGGCGTATATACTGACTGGTCTGTGCAGCTCCTTCCCACCGGCCTTGAGTGCTTGGGCGGTCAGGGCAGTCCATTCCAACATGTACGGTACTGATTTATATTAGAGATTCGCCACATAATTTCAGAGCCTTGAGTTCAATCTGGCAGCTGATTTCCCGCATGTTTCTTATAGTACAACGATTGCGTCCACAAAGTTTCAAGATAGGTTTCGACCTGTCTTACCTGATACTTCCCTTGTCAGTGGTATAGACAGTAGAAGCAAAGAAGAACAAAAAAAAGCAGTGTTACTTCGAGAAAAGATGCAAAAGAAATGTTATTTCACAAATTGAAAGAAAAGCTGAGTTATTACAGTTTTATCTCGATTCACTGAAAGCTAACATCCCTAGTTATCATTAAGTGGGGCAGATGTGTGGAAATCAATTCTAGGTCGTAACAGAGAGGAATAATATTTTGTATTTTTTGCCAATTTGGGATAACTCATTATTTTGTAATTTTCGGCAATGTTGGGGCATTATTTACTAATTTTTAAATTTAAAGCATTTTATTCTACGCTCAGTACATCCACTGCCTTCCGTGGTTTCTATGGGGTCTCCATGGAGGTTCATTAAGTTTCTATATGGTGAACTGTTTTAGAGACTGTATGCCCTTCCTAAAGCCAACCTGATAAAAGGGTATAATGAATGAAGCTGGACAAGGAGTTTGAAGGAAGAAACAGCAAATATAACATGGTTTTTCTATAGATCTGCTGTAAAAGATTCATTAGAGTTTAGTTGTGTCAAATATTTAGAAATAACCTTTTCATTCTTTTAAGAGAATTTTCCCATGAATTCAAGGGCATTTTATTGATAGTTTTAAGTGATTTTTTAATCACTGCCTGAATTACAAATTAGCTTCCTAAACTATTGGGATCTCCGTTAATGCAGCAAGATTTGTATAAGATTTTCATGAACTGGTTATTGTTATTAGTTATTGTTGTTTGAAGGGGCGAAACTACAAGGTCATCTGCCCCTGAACTGAAGTGGATAATTAGTACAGATTATGGCATGAGCTATTGAGCAAGTTTAAGGAATATTCAAGCAGCTATTAAAATTTAGTTCTAGGATACACTGTTTTCTTAAGTTTTTATGCTTTTCACTCTTTCCTTGCAGATTTCTGCGCAGTTATGAGCCTCACCTGGCAAGTGTGGCTCTCAGCAATGTGGAATCTTCCCGGACCATCGCACAAGTTCTCTACGACATGAACCATCAGTCAAGCCAGAGATGACCCTGCTAGGCAGGTTGCGTGTGTGTGTTTGTGTGCTTGTGTGACGGGTGCACAATGCGCGAGATACAATGTGTGACCTTTTGAACACAAGACACAAAGCGTAGTTTGTATTATTGTATATTTATTTTTTGCGTCGGAAGAATTGGTGTGAATGATGGGCGTGGTTGTTATGTGTACAAATTTCTGAAAACTGTTTTAGAAAGCGTGAACGTCTTATTTTTCTTTTAAAGAGTACATTACGGGCTTTACAAAATGTTAAGTGTGATGACTGATAGAACTTTTTATCTAAAGATTATTTATATGATTAGGCTTTTGAACTTTTTTTTCCCTCCCTCTTCTCGAATGCCGGTGTAAAGTATGTGTCTCTCTTTCGCTCTGTCCTATCAGCAGTGTTGTAAATGATGTTGTGATTAAGTCACTCCAATCTATCTTGGATAAGGTTGGAAAAAGAAATGCTTTCACATATTTTATGAAACTTCTCCAAATGGAGAAGTTTTCTTCTTTTTACAAAACTTGTGTTGCATTGTATTGCTGCTGAGATAAATGTGCAATTCTTTTTCTAATATTTATTAGCGGAGAAAAAAAATAAGAAAGGAAGATGATGTATACACAGTTCTGTACATAGTTTACACTACAGGAACCCTTGGAAGAGTCTTGTTTGGATGTGACATCCATGTCTGTTTTGGAAATAGTAATATACTATAAGTGTAATAGATTAGTTTTCTTTTGTATAGTACACGAGAGGAAAAAGAATGTGCACATTGTTTTATTGACATAATTTGTTATTTTGGTTCAAACTTCACATTCGTCCATCAGGATTTTGAAATCATCCAGAGGCTGGAAGGCTCATCATGGCCTGACTCCTCATTCCCCTCTTCCCTAAATTGTTCTGCTCTTTGTAATATCAGTATTAATTCAACAAGGAAGTCAGAAAAGTATCCTGAGTTGGAAGATAAAGATCAGTGTTGCTTTTTAAATCAGGAGGGTTGAAATCTGTATTCTTATGTTTAATTCCGAGGTAGTTAAGGTCAGGCATAAACTCGTTATATATTTTACATCAGTTGTTTTAAGTAAATTAAAATGAAAACTGAAGAATCATTCCATTTTGAAGTGTGTTCCTGCCATCCTCCCTTCCTCTGAATCATGACAAGGCGCTAGAGCATTTTGTGCTGCTCTGCCAAAAGCAACGTGGCGTCAACAATGCAAAAGAGCCCTATTGAATGTGCTTTTGTTGGTCATTCTTTTTGTATGGAGCATCAACAAAGAAAGCGAAAATGTACAATGTTCACACAAAAAAGAAAACTTTCAGAATAAATAATTGCATTTATTGATTTGTAATCTGTATCTAACTTTCTTATTCAACCTTGTTCATGAGATGGAGCATGGAATAGTTAGAATCACCTAAGTTTTGTTTCCATTTCATTCTGTTCCTGATCATGTAATAAAGTATCAGGTAGTAAGATATTGAGCTTGTAGTACCATTCTCCCGTCTGCATTCCATTCCATTTTTTCTGTTCTCTATAGTATTTACATGCTTCCATATTGGTTGTGTAACATTGACCTCATGTGGTATGAATATGCTTTATAAGTAGGGACCCTTTATAAAGGCAATAGGGATTTATGCTAAATTTCAAGTAAATCACATATTTTAAGATTCTTTTGGTATTTAGTGCAAAAAAGATGCCATTTGCAATGGATTTACAATCACGAAATGTTGCACTATGTGCCATATTGCTTGAAATGTTGCGAAATATGAATGAATTTGTAATAAACTATTTCCAAATGATCCAGGATATTTTTGTACTCAATTGAGTATAATGGCATTGCATCAAATATCAAAGAAAATTGAAAAATTGATCTACTTCATCTCAATCTGTTCGCCGGGACTTTGCTCCAGTGTACCATTGGTCTCGTCAGTTGGTATGATACACCCTACCAAGACTCTAGCTAGTACATACTGAGAATTTGGGCTCGTCTGTTGCAAACCCAACAAAACCAAAATATTGTGATTTAGGTTTTTAAATATTAGTTCATAATAATGCCATTAAAAAGGAGCACTTGTCAGTGTATTGTCAACTGACTGTCTTAGTGACATCAATGTCTTGTTACACAGCTTGGTCTTTGGCGGCAGCGTGCTGTAATGTTCCGAGCTGTGTCTTTCTTAGTCGAGTGTATGGTTGTTAGTAGGCTTTGATCACCAGATGTAGATTTTGAAATTTGAATGAAATGCTGAATAGTTAAAGTAGTTCGTATGAATTTGCGTTGATAGCTAGTAAATTTTTATCTTCTTTTCATGTTAGCTAGTTGTATTAATTTGCATTAATTTTGTAGCCAACTTAATCCTTTTGATGCCAAGCATTTAATGAGTGGTTATGCTAATATTGTCAAGCCAAGTTTAGTGAAATTACAAGTGTTGAATAAAAATGATCTCCCACCTACTTTTTTCAAGATAGAATGTTGATATTTCTTTTTTAGTAGGTAAACATATTGTTAAAAGTACCAGATGCTAAATAATTAATAGTTTGCTTTATTTGTGAAATTAAAAAAATCTTGAAAAAATATTTCTGTTAAAAAAAAAGATTGGAAATTTTTATATAAATTTGACAGCATACACAATCTAAATAGTATCTTTTGTGATGTACATGTTAATACTTATTGAGTTTTGTATAAGTATTCCAAGTTTAAATTCTATCAAATAGGTTTCGAGTAGGCCTACGATCAATTTCTACGAAGATATGCGTATACAGTATTGCGGCATTAGGTGGAATGTCGTCGGCAAAATCAAAGTCATCGTCATCAGCAGAAAATTCATTCGCACACACTTCACTCAGCGTTAAATCCTTACTTATTTCCCCTTCACTACGTTCCTTAATTAGCTGCAAGCAAGATAATAAGCACACAGGACTTCAAAAGATAACACACGTGGCAAGCCAGGTGACTGCAGCATTTTCAAAGAATACTTATTATAAATCCAGTTATTCAAGGAATTTAAACACATCGATATATTCTGAGAGAGAATGATTCCCGCGTAGTCTTGGTTACAACAGTTTTAGCGTTGCGGGACTGGAAATAATGCTAAAAAATTAGTAAAATTGGGCCGATACATCGGCCGGTGGTACTTTTAGTAGAAGCTCCCTCGACCGATAGATCGGCCCCGTGGCACTATAAGGGTTAAACATTTTATTGTTTTCTATTATTCTATAGCATACAATGAAAAAGTTAAAGGTACTAAGCAAAGGAGCAGATAAACAATTGAGTTCATTGTATAGTGACATGAAATCTGGAAATCTGAGAATAGCTAGTTTTTGTTTTTAGTGATTTCTATCTAAAATTATAAAAGCATGGCAGTAACTGCACCGGTACCATTTTATAACATCACTGTGGACTAATTTATTTAATCAAAATGGGGGCCCCTGTTTATAAGGGGAATCTGCTTGTTATAAATTATGTCAGCCAGTGGTAACCTTGCAGTGTTGCACAATCAGATTTCTCCTTGTGGTAAAAATTGAATTAGGCAATAAATAGTTCTGCAATTTTATATGAGTGACTAGATTATATATTTTTTTAATGCTTCAATTAATGACAAAAATACTGTGAACTGTATTGAAAAACAAAACTCGTATTCCAGCAGCTAATCTCAGTGGTTGTTGCATGGCAGATGCAACAAGCATTGTCGATGTAACTGATATGAGGTTAGCATGAATGATAGCTGGGACAAATAGATTGGAGCAATGGCAGAGGAGTATTTGTAATGAAGGGGTGAAGGCTAAGTTAGAAAGGAACATCTTAGATAAGCTGTTTGTATGAGTCAGAATGTCAGATGTCACAGCACCACAAGCCCTGTCCGTGAAGCAGGGTGATGACAGAGATGAAGGTTTGTTTTGACAGATTCATTTTCACTCATGCAAGGAAGTGGTGATATCAGCTCATATGGAGGTGCAGTTAGTGGCTTCATTAGACAGTGGACACGCTCACTCTACTTTGTTATTTGTGGTTGGTTTAGTTGCGATGGAACTTTAAATTGCATGTTATATCTTTTTGCATGCAACCTGTTTTATTATACCGTACTATGATTTTCTTTTTGGTAAAGAAGTTTGGTTGTAGCTGTGTAGTGTGTCCTGATAGACTTAATGATGAAGACGATGTCATTGAAATCAAACGCCCATCCTCCGCAAAAAATCATACTCCGTGAGGGGCTATAAAATTGATAAAGATCACTTGGTGGAAAGGGGGAAAAGGAGGAGATATAGGAAACGTCAACACCAATTCAAGGGCAATTTCATATTACAAGAAGACAATTATATTGTCTATTAGCAGTATGAACCCCAAAGGGAATTAAAACCAAATTGATACAGAGAGAGAGCATTTTGGCGAGTTCTATTTTCAGTTGCCTGACTGGTTTTATTCAAACATTGCATCCTTCCCGAAATTATAGACCTAGAATTTGCTAATAAGAAATCCAAGCCAAGGATAACCCTTCATATTTTGGTAGAAAGCTTAATTAAATTCCACATTCCAAATTACCGTACCATATTTTACCAGTATTTATTTATTTATTTATTATGGTGTTTGAAGCCATTTTTCAGTGTTGCCTTAGTAAACACAAGTTTGATGCTTTTCAGTCAGTCAACATGATTGTACCCAAATGAGATGGGTTATTCCCTAATCCTGAAAAAAAAAAAAACAATCTTTTTTCAGGATTAGGGAATAACTCATCTCATTTGGGTACAATCATGTTTACCAACTTAAAAGCATAAACTTTTGTTTTTTAAAATTTATTTATTTATTTATTGATTGATTGATTGATTGATATTTGTAGATTCTCCTTCAGTAACTTTCACTGAACACTGGCCAAGATAATGGAAAGAGTAGGCCTACTAGAGGAAAGAATCTGGAAAAAAAAAAAAAAAAAAGGTTGGAAACCAAATTCAAGAGGTACAGTTTCGGTTCAGAAGGGGATGATCAACAGTAGAACCTATTTTTATTGTACGACAAACTATGGAAAAACACTGGGAATATGGAAAGGATATGATAATGACCTTCTTTGACTTAGAATAGGCATATGATAGTGTCTCTTGAGACATATATTGGGGATACAGAAAGGTATTGGAGAAGAAATAATACAAACGATAAAAGCAATGTGCAGTAATTGTCGCAGCTATGTTAAGACTCAAGTAGGTAAAACAAGATGGTTTGAAATTGAACATGGATTGAAACAAGAGAGTGTACTCTCACCATTGCTATTTACACTTGTGATGGATGATATGCTAAAGGCAACAAAGGAAGCATACACAGGTACAAGAATGAACATAATCCTATTTGCTGATGATGTTCGGATTTGTGGAGAGAATGGGAATGTGGTCCAAGATCAGCTTAAGAATTCTGCCTTCTATTTGTGTAACACAAAGTCCCTTGTGAATATCTATGACTTTATTTACTATTCCAAGTTTTCCCGTATTGATTATGATATGTTACATGATATGTACTGTAAAGTGGATATTTGTGTAACGTACAAAGTCCCTTTCAATATTTAGAGGCTGGCTGCGTGGCTCAGCGGTAACGTTCTCGCTTGCTGGGCCCAAGATTGCAGGTTCGTATCCTGGCGCAGTCAGCTGGCATTTGAGGGTGCGCAAATGCGAGAGAGCCGTGTCAGTAGATTTACTGGCACGTTAAAGATCCCTTTCGGGGCAAAATTCCGGCACCCCGGCGTCTCTAAAAGCCTGAGTAGTTAAAAGGGACGTAAAACCAATAACATTATTATTATCAATATTTAGGGGGCATGGTGGCACAGCAGTCAAGCTGTTTGCCTCTCTCCATCGTAGTCCGGGTTTCATTCTCGGTCAATACATGTGAGATTTTCGATGTGAAAAGGAGGTCCCGTGGCTCATGATCGCAAAATTAATAGTCATGTAAAACTACAAGTTTCCTTCAGTTTCCTTCAATATTTAGTTTCTTTAGAGAGACCGAAACAGTACTCTTTCTTTCCAATCGACAGAATTGCTCTTAGTCGGTCAACACAAGAGTGCCCAAGTAGATTGGACAAAAAGTGACTGTTCTTTTATCACCCTATTATCTGAAAGAAAAGTTATATGAATTATTTATACATCAATACACTTTTCTAATAAATGGTTAGGGCATAATTGGATGACTTATTTCGCTCGTCAAGCGGGCACCATCAGATTCAAATATACAACACAAAATATCTTTTCAAAACACTACCAAACCCACAATGCCACCCACAAATGGTCACTGCTCTCCAACAACAAACCACTAAAAGGTGTGGCAATTACTGCTGATAAACATTAAAGCTTTAAGACCCAAAAATAACTGAAATGAAAATCCACAGCCTGCTTCCAGTCTCCGACCGGGTCAGGTATGGAATGAATGAAGCCCCCATCTAGCGGCGAGGATATGAACTGTGCCGGCTGCCGAGGCCTGACGCACTCCTCTGGGGCAATGATTAAATGAATGACAAATGAAATGATAGTGGAGAGTGTTGCTGGATTGAAATTTTGACAGGGAAAACCGGAGTACCCGGAGAAAAACCTGTCTGCCTCCGTTTTGTCCAGCACAGATCTCACATGGAGTGACCGGGATTTGAACCACGGAACCAGCGGTGAGAGGCCGGCGTGCTGCCGCCTAAGCCACGGAGGCTTCCCAAAAATAACTATTTATTTTAATATCTACAAGGTTGCAAGACTGAGAAATGACGACCCCATCCACGAACAGTCTCCCTCCACCAACTAATCTATGAAGGTGTAGCTACTATTGCTGTGATACACTTAAGCATTAAGTCCCAAACAAGAATTGTAAACTAATACGTAGAAATGACCTATGAGTACTCTGCTAAGATGATGGTAAATAGCTAGAACTGTAGCATACATGAAAACGGTGTTGGTCTACTAATATTGTGTTGAAAGACCTGATATGGAGACTTACCTGAACTGTGAAATGTCTTCAAACTGCTCTGATAACAACTGTCCTTATGTAAATCCAACACAATTTTTCTAGATAACCTGTTTTCTGGTGTCCTCATGATGTGACCAAAAAAAGAAATCAGTTTCTTCCGAATAGTATCAGTGATGGGCTCCAGTTTTCTGTATACCACTTCACTTGGTACTATCTGCCACTGTCCATCTTTCTGATATTTTTTATTTATGCATGTTCTAGCTATTCTTCTTTCTACTTTTAAAAATTTTGTCGATTCTGTTTTTCTGAGTAACTTTAAAAAGAGTTTTGCTTCCATATGTCACCTCTGGTTGAACCACCGTCTTGTAATGTTTTAATTTTGTTGCGACTGATAGACATTTTCTTTTATATGTAGACCATGTTAATTTTTGGGCTTTTATCATTTTATTAGTTCGTTCTTGCCATGCAGGTTTCTCATTCAAGTTGTAAGTTATAATTTCTCCTAAGTATTTAAATTGCTTCACTATTGTAACTTTCTTGTTATTTACTGTTATGTGATTAATTACAAGTGGATTTGTTACCATTATCTCTGTCTTTTCAAATGATATCCGAAGTCCAATTTTTTGTGGTATGTTTTGTAGGCTTATTATTTGATTTCTGGCTTCTTGAATATTATTAGCCAGTAACGCTAAGTCATCTGCGAATCCCAAGCAATTTAAGTCTATTTGATCTTTCTCGGTTCCAATTCTTATGCTCCTAGGATTTTCCCTGTACCATTCCCTCATCACATATTCCAAGGCACAATTGTAAAGTAAAGGCGATAAACCATCTCCTTGTCTTAATCCTGTTTTAATCTTAAACGGCTCAGATATTTCTCCTCTGAATTTTACTTTAGATTTGGTTGTTTGTTAGAGGTAGTTTTATAATTTTTATTAATTTGGGGTGAAGTCTGTTAGTATTTTCAGCAATGAAGATCTATGTATACAATCATAAGCTTTTTTGAAGTCTACGAAGGTTATGACTTGCTGTTTTTGTCTACGTTTGTAGTAGTCCATTACTAATTTTAAGGTGATTATCTGTTCAGGGCAGCTTCACCATGGCCGAAATCCACCTTGGTATTCTCCTATTTCCAGTTCTTATTGATCTTTACAACGATTACTGTATATAGAATTCGTGACATGATTTAATATGTGATATCCAAAAGGGAAATTCCTCGATAGTTCTCATGATTTGATTTTTCTCCTTTCTTGTTTAATGGATGTATTATAGCGGTAGTCCAATGGTCTGGCAGTTCTTCTTCGCTATGCATTGGTGTAATGAAATCTTTACTAGTTCTGCTGCATAATTCCACAATTCTGCAAATGTTTGATCTTCTCCACTCGCTTTGTAATTTTTGAGTTCTCTCAGAGCTTTGTAGACTTCTTGGATTGTGGGTGGATTTATGTTTTCTGATGGTGTTTTAATAGTGGTGTCTGTATTTATTTGAAGCAGTTCTGGTGGATCTTCACAATTTAGCAACTTGTTAAATGTTTCTGCTAAAATTTCTTTTTTTTTAAATTACTATGAGCTAACTCACCATTTTTGTCTTTTAACATTAATGTTGGAGGTTCATATCTTTGTAGTTGTTTGCTAAAAATTTTGTAGTTTGCTAAAAATTTTGTAATAATCTCTTGAGTTTGTTTTCGCGCTTTGGAATTGCCGTTTAAACCCTTCATATTATTTTTTGAGTTAACTTCCTTTGTTTTATAAGTTCCAAGTGTGATTCATCTGTTTTTTGACTCGGATACCGTAACCAGACTTGATGTCTTATCTTCCACTGTTTTATCACACTCATCGTTCCACCATTGGTGTTTCTTCCTTGGATTTATTGGGGCTACTTGTTCAGTTATTTGTTTCAATTGGGGAACTATTTCCTCTAGATCATCTGTTATTTTAATATATCTAGTTCATTCGTTGTTTCCCTTGTTATTTATTAGTTTATGAGGGTCGTATGTTCTCTTTTTCTGGGGTGAGTTTTTTTGCTCTTTATCATGTAATGATCCGATCCAGTATCTGTTCCTCTCAGAACTTTCACATTTTAGATCTCCCTGTGATAGTTCTTATCCATACAAACATGATCTAGTCGCCATTCACCTTTTTTCCGATCTGGATGTTTCCAAGTTTTGAGTTTATTTGGTCTTCTCTTGAAGTAAGTCGATTTGGAGATCATATCATGGTTCCTGCAAAATTCCACCAGTCTTATGCCATTCCTGTTTGTTCTTCTCTGTGCTGGCCATTTACCTATTATGTCTCTATATCTTTTTTCCCTTCCTAACTGGACATTAAAGTCTACAATTAAAATTTTGGTGTGACTTTTATTTATGTTTGTTGCTGTCTGATCCACAAGCTCCCAAAATCCCTCCACATCATCTTTGTGTTCTTTCTTATTATTTTTATCATTAGTTGGGGCATGGGCATTTAGTATGGTATATGTTCTATTTGCAGCTTTTAGAGTTAGTGTCGAGAGCCTAGGGGATAATGCTTTAAATTCTATGATGGACTCAATTATTTTGAGATTAACTACAAATCCTGTTCCGAATTGTGGACATTGCTTCATTACTCTTTTTCCTGGTATTCCCTTGTAAATTCTATACTCTTGTGATTCTATTGGTTCCTGGTCGGTGTTTCTAATTTCTTGGAGCCCAGTTATTAGAATCCCTATGCGATCCATTTCGTCTGTCAAAATTTTGAGTTTCCCTGGCTGTATGATGGAATTTATATTGTGTGTTGCTATATAGTTTATCTGTCCTGTCTTCAGTCTAAATTTGGGTTTTCTATCTGTCGGGGGTATTTTTAGATGCTCCGACTCATCTAGGGTATCTTTCAGATGACTGCCCACCGTGTCCGAATGCAGTCTGCCTTGGCAATTGCAAGGTGGTGGAATATTCCCTAAAATATTTTCTTCCATGTTTGACTTTCAAAGGTAGTCAACCTTGTATGGAGCAAGCTCCGAGTTACAACTGCGGTTGTTAACCGTAGAGGTTGTTGTGTGTTTGGTCCGCGAGAGCTATTTTATTTTGCTCAAGTCCGCCAGCAAGCCGGTGAGGACCCCCTATCCGCCACCTGGGACACGCCACGTCGGAGTATCACCTCTCCCCCTTCTATGACACCGTAGTAAGTTCGTGGTGTCTCATTATAAATGTAATTAATTATGTATACACTTCTCGCATGAATGAGGGTCTAATTTAGCAATGGGCACACTTGTGTTGATCAACTGAAAAGCTTCTAATAATAGATTATTTAGGCAACTCTGAAAAATTGCTTCTAATATTTCAGTTTTTCACTCCATGCATGTATCAACCCGACTTCAACTGTGCAGAATATATTCCAGAATTATAACAATTTAGCCGAGTATATCAATAGTGTATGTGCCGATGATGATTATATCATTGAATCTGAAAAAGATGTGACAATAATATCTAGGTTGTCTTAATAATATTGGATATGTGGATGCTGAGTGTGAAACAGGGATCGAAAATGATTATGACATTCCACGGAACCACCAAGTGGATTCCAGCTACCACGTGAAACGTGGACTGCCCTGAGTAGAATAAGAACAGGCCATGGTAGGTGCAGAGACATGCTGTTTAAATGGAACAAATTGCCAACAGCTGTGTGTGACTGCGGAGCTGCGCGACAGACCATCCACCATATTGTGAGCGAATGTGAAACGTGGGCGTACACAGGCAGCCAAGAGGATTTCTTGATGGCAACTCCAGCAGCGATACAGTGGATCAATGATCTTGGCATTCAATTGTAAGGTGTCTTTTATTGTTCGTTGTTTTCTTGTAATGTATATATGTATATAATTTATTTCTGTATATCACTTGATTGTATCATCATCATCATCATTGATTCTCCACTCCAGCAGGCCGGGTGTGAGAATGAACAAGCCCCCTCCATAGCTGTCTGTCTTGCCACCATTCTTCTTCCACCACTGTCCTCCATTCTATGCTCCTCTTAGTCGATGCTCTGTGGACCTGCTTCACCCACCCATCTCGAGGTCTACCTCTTGGTCTCTTGCCAATGATCTCCCTTTCAAAATAGGCTTTAGGTGTTCTATTAGAGGGCTTCCTCATCAGATGACCGAACAATTTCAATCTCGACTCCTCAAGGATGTCAAGCACACTTCTTTTCAGCCCTAGCTTTAGGCGGACTGACACATTTCTAATTTTGTCTTGTGTGGTCTTTTGAATACTTGATCTCAGAAATTTCATCTCGATTGCTTGTATCCGGCTGTTGTCCCGGGGAGTCATTGTAGCAGCTTCTAGACCATAGGTCAATATGGGAAGTAGCTTGCCATGGTGGGTGAGTTGATAGCGTGTCAGTCTACTAACCCCAAGATTGCAGGTTCGCTCCTGGCCGTGGTAAGTGATTTTTGAAAGGCGGCAAAAATATGACACGCATGTCATACGATGTTGGCATGTCAAAGAACCCATTTGAATTCAGTAGGCCGAGTTCATAATGGCAAAATTAATCTCTGGAGTTTCCGCCAACACAAAGTTCCTCAGAAACAGAGTTGTAAAAAGTTCACAGCTGCGTGAACCCTACTGCTAGTTTCTTGGGTTAACCTGTTATCTGTCGACAAAACGCTGCCAAGGTATTTAAAATGTTGAACTATTTCGATGTCATGTTGTCCCAATTTGAGCTTGATAGGTTTGCTTTCCCTGCTCATTACCAAACATACGGTTTTCGTCTGGCTGATCCGTAATCCAAACTTGTCCAAACCTGCCTTCCACCAGTTTAGTTGTTGTTGGATGTCATCTTTTTCTCCCCAAATCATGACATCATCTGCAAACACCATTGCATTGGATGTCACATCTCTTGTCTTAACCAACCTTAGGACTTCATCCATAATGCTTATGAAAAGAAGAGGTGACAAGCAACTCCCTTGCTGAACTCCACTTCTATTTTCAAACCAGCTCGATCTTCTGTCTTGAACTTGGACGCAACTCTTGGTATCTGCATACAATTGTTTTACTCGGGCCACTAAGCTTTCTGGAACACCTTCCTTTAGCAGTACCTCCCAAATGTGATGGCGAGGGATATGGTCGTTCGCTTTCTCTATATCAAGGAAGACAACTATAACAGTCTTGTTTCTCTCCCAATATTTCTCAAACAAAATCCTGGTAACAAAGATGAAATCCACAGTGGACCGCCCTGGTCTGAATCCATGTTGTTCCTCAAGATCATGTTCTATTATTTTCTTGAACTTTCCTAATAGCACTGATTCATAGATCTTGAGACCATGGGAGAGGAGAGTGATGCATGTGTATTTCTTGCATTGTTTCCTATCACCCTTTTTAAATAGGGGGATAATCACTCCTTTTTTCCAATCTTCGGTTACATCATTCTCCTTCCATATGGCTCTTAAAACTCAGTACATCCATTGTACTCCTATTGGCCCAAGTGTCCGTACGGGCCATACTCTAAATAAATAAAAACTGGTTTGCTGACTCGGAGAGTGACAGAAATGAAGACGAACATGTAGACGGCAATGACAGTATTGGATAGAATAATGCAGTGTTGAATGTAGTATTAATAGAAAATGATTCTAGGTGCGAGCTCTGCCTGCTGTATCTCTAACGTCCAAAGCATGATTCACTCTGTAAAGAACTAAAACCTCTCTTTGCTCAAAAACTGCTATGTGTAGACAAGTGAATATTTCTAGAGAGTAAGCCAACATGTAGATGAAAACATGTTATCGATTCTGGAACTTTCTCGTTACTACTGTAGGCCATTTAATTCTCCCGGCACAGCTTAGACAAAGTCCATACAGTACGTATTAGTAGCAATTTTTGAGTATTGCCTAGTTCTATAAAGGTCCATATATGCTTGCAACTGGTCTTAAAGGTGAGATAAAACCCTGCAGAACTGCCTGCCTGAGGCCTTGGTTTGTTGAGAATATGCACAGTGTGCATCCTCCTCAAATAACATATTTCCCTAATTATTCCTTCCCATATTCATTCATTGCCTCATGTAATTGTTTTGATTGTGGACTCATTTTATTGGCCGGCCCCGTGGTGTTGGGGTAGTGCGCCTGCCTCTCACCCGGAGGCCCCGGGTTCGATCCCCGGCTCCGTCAGGGATTTTAAAACTGACGTGAGGGTTGGAATGGGGTGCACTCAGCCTCGTGAGGATAATTGAGTAGCTGTCTGACAGTGAGACAGCGCCCCAATCACGAATACCAAGATTAACGGCCGAGGGGACCCGACGCGCTGATCACGCGTCACCCCAATATCTGCAGGCCAAATGGCTGGGCAGCGGTCGCTTGGTTGGCCTTAGCCCATCATGGGCTGTATAGTGCCAGGGGTTGACTTTTGACTTTGTTACTCATTTTATTTATCAGCACAGGTAGTGGGGTTCCTTCTAGAAACATGTGTTCATTTAGATTTGGGGGATTATCTATCTTGGCTAGATGTATTTCTATGGACTCTTTAATGTCAATGCCCTTTGTTTTGTAGTGTAAAATCTTGAGGTGTATTTCAATGATGGTGAAGCGATGGTTGGTGTCCTACATGTGTTCACAACCTGAGTGTTTGTTGTGTTTGATTGAATTTTTGTGTTCCTTATATTGCGTTTTGAACTGGCTTCCACTGTGTCCAACATAGTTGGCCTTCAGCCTTCTTCTTGGCATATGAACAAATACTGTACACACCTGACTTTGATTGTGTTTTTTTCTTTGTTAGGTTGCTGTTATATAAAGGGTCTTTATATTTGCTTGGTTAGGACATTCTCGCTCACACGCTCTGCCAGTGAGGCCTCAGTTCCCGGCTGCCGCACACGCGCATGTACGGCAGAATACGGTGCTTAAAATCAGTATCATACATTTTTACTCTCCATGCTTACAGTAGATGCTGAAAATGTTTCCCATCCGCTGCCAAACATAATCGGCATCTACTGATGAAGTTTCCGGTTACTCCGTAAGAAAATAACGTCCTTTACGTCTATTTTTATCGTTTACTGAACCTGTACGTTTGAATCTCTTAGCCAGTTATTTTATTGTGATTGTGTATAGTGCTGTAATGCCTTATGTGAAGTATTCGTTACTTGAACGTGTATATCTGCACAATATGTACATAAAGTGCAGGAAATCGTGCGCTAGAACAAGACTAAAGTTTCTAGTGATTTTTCCAGGGAGACCCATTCCTATAAATCGGACAATAAAACTACTGGCTAATTTGAGATTCAAACGTACAGGTTCAGTAAACAAAGACGTTAAGGTCGTTATTTCCTTACTGAAGCTAAATTAACCGGATTAACCGGAAACTTTATAAAGAGATGCCGGTTATGTTCGGCAGTGTATGGGGAACATTTTCAGCATCTACTGTAAGCATGGTGAGTAAAAATGATTTTAAGCACCGTATTCTGCCGTACATACGCGCAGCAGCCAGCAACTGAGCCGTCACTGGCGGAGCGTGTGGGCGAGAATGTCCTAGCCAAGCAAATATAAAGACCCTGTATGTGCTTGCCGAGTGTGTTGTTTATTTTGAATGCTATATTGAGTCCTTGAAAATATTCATTATTTTGTTTGTGTTTTTATTCACGAAGTTGAACTGCGCATAATTACTTTCATTTGGATTGGTGAATTCATATTTTTTTTGGTTTTATTGTTATTCAGTTTACTGTGTTTGATGTGAAGCTGCTCTCTATGGCCACTTGTTACATCATTTAATTTCTTTATTGAAATTCTCGATTGACATCGATCAATATTATTGAAACCCATTTACCATTGAATTGATGCCTGCTAATTTGGATGAATATTGGTGGTTGGAATAGTTGTCAATAGTGTGAGAGGTTTGTATTGCCTTGCAGTACATTGAATATTTGAGATTTGGCCCATTCAATGGATTGTTATGCCTAAGTAATTTATGCCCCAGTTATTTTCTGATTTCATCGTGAATTTGATGGATTGGTGCCAGTTATTGATTGTTTGGAGAAGTGTTTTTTCATTTATTATCTCCATGTCATATATGCAATCACATCATCCATATATCTACTCCAGAGTATAACACTCTGAGATGTGTTATCATCGAGGAATTTGTTTTAGACTGTTAATAAATAAGTTGCCTCCTAAATCAATGAGGGATGATCCCATTGCTAGTCCTGTTGTTCATTTGTATATTTTACCTTGAAATTGGAACACATTCTGGTAGATTGTGATTTTGAGCAAATCAACTACTCCTTCTGTTTTTATTACTTTTTTATTCTCTTTTAAACTATTTTCTGTCCCCCATATTGCTTCTTTTACTGGTATGTTTGTATGCATATTGTGTCAATTGAAGTCATTCTCATGCTTGGTATAATTTTCATGGACCCTAGTTTATTGACTAGTTCGGTTGTGTTTTTTACAGAAACGTCATCCTTGACATTTGGCCTATCCTTCAGAATTTTTAGTAACTCTTTACTTAATTTGTAACTTGGTGTGCCTCTCTTATTTACTATTGGTCTAATTGAGCAAGTGTCCTTGTGAATCTTAGGTAGTGCTCTGAGTGATGGTAGCTGTGGATTCATGTCTGATAGTTAAACAAAACAACCCCTGGCACTATCCAGCCCATGACGGGCTAAGGCCGACCAAGCGACCGCTGCCCAGCCATTTGGCCTGCAGATATTGGGGTGACGCGTGATCAGCGCGTCAGGTCCCCTCGGCCGTTAATCTTGGTATTCGTGATCGGGGCGCTGTCTCACTGTCAGACAGCTACTCAATTGTCCTCACGAGGCTGAGTGCACCCCGTTCCAACCCTCACGTCAGTTTTAAAATCCCTGACGGAGCCGGGGATCGAACCCGGGGCCTCCGGGTGAGAGGCAGGCTCTGATAGTTGAAGTTTTCTCTAATTTTGTGAAAATGTAATCTACTTTATTTACCTGCTTTTGATCTGGTTCTGGAATTTATTTGTAATTTTTTTTTCTATTTCCTTTTTCCCATTCTCATTTATGAATTCAATCGTTGTATTTCCAGATTCGGCTTTATTCATGATTACGGTTGTGTTGCCTTTGTCTGCTTTAATAACGATTGAGTCTTCGTTACCTATTTTTTCTCTAGAGACCTGACTATTACGTTGTTTTAGTTTTTATTGCTGTTATGTTTTCTTGTTTTATGATCTTCCTACTTTCATTTGTTGCCAGTTAGTTATTCCTCTTTCTTGTTCCGAAAGTTTATAATAATAACCCCTGGCAGTACAGCCCATTAAGGGCCTAGGCCTATCGAGCGACCGCTGCCCAGCTATTTGGCCTGCAGATATTGAGGTGACGCGTGATTTTCGTGATCGGTGCGCTGCCTCATTGTCAGACAGCTACTCAATTGTCCTCACGAGGCTGAATGCACCCCGTTCCAGCCCTCACATCAGTTTCTAAAATCCCTGACGGAGCCGGGAATCGAACCCGGAGCCTCCAGGTGAGAGGCAGGCGCGCTACCCCAAGACCACTGGGCCGACATTCCAAAAGTTTACTGCACGCTATTTCTACATCCGTTATAATTTGTTTTATATTGCGGGACGGGTGTCTACTTTCACAACTGAATTTGAGTCCTTTATCCAACATTGATACTTCCTCCTTTGAGAACATTACATTTTTTCTATTGTGTAATTTAGTGCATTTGTTGTTCACTTCTCCCATTGAAGCTTATCAACTGTCCTTAGGTAGATTGTTCAATTTATTCTGCAATGATATGTGTTTTCTGATTGCCTGACTTTTAACTGTATCATGAAGGTTTTCAGCAAAAGATTCCCATTGAGTGGGATGCTAAAAATTAATTAAGGTATGTGTATATGTTTAGGAAGAAGATCCACATTTGTGAACCGATTTCTTTGAAACTTTTACGACATCACACATGAAACCCAACCATCATTTGTTTGTATCAGATCCTTTTTCTGTTTTCAGATCTCTGAATATTGGAAGACACGATAAAAAATGACTAAATATTATTCAATCATCAATTTTCTTTTTCTGAGTTCTTCTATTTAACACTTACAATGTTCTGAACTAGAGTCTGAACTGTCTGCAACAGACAGTGTTTTTTTTTTTCTTTTTTCAAAGTTTACAAAAATGCTAGTTCACAGCATTCCTACATTTAAATAATATTCCTATGTCAATTTTTGATGTTGATTTTGTTAATTTGAAAGGCATACAATATTAAAAGTTTTAATTCTGAGAAAAAAATAAATGACTAAATAAATTGACGTATTAAAAACTGCCCTGCGCCATGAAGGACCCTCCTTTTCCATTGTCTTGTCTTCTTTCAGTTTTCCTCGGTGCCCTCCTATACCTTCTTCTTTTTCCGGTGTACTTTGGTTTGCACCTTTCTTTAGCCGCCAAGGTCACGGGTTCTAATCCGGCCGAAGTTGTCGAATTTTTTAAGAGCATTAAAAATCCCTCAGAATGCCTTCCTTCGGAGGGGAAGTAAAGCCGGCGGGCCCATGCCATAGATCTATGGCATGTAAAAGAACCTTCCACTAACTAAACTTGTGTGAAGCCAAATTTGTAGGTTAGGTTTGATTAATGCTAGAGTTCCAACGTTCGTCACCGGGCGCTGGTTGTGATGGCATCTAGTAGTAGGCAAGTTTACAGCTATGTGTCATGGATGGTAGCATTTAGGAACTACTTGAAATAATTGTCTGCTGTCCTTACTTAAATTAAAAACAGATAACTCACACTAATAGAGTCATCACAATTAACACCGGTTATCAGACTGATTCTACATACACCCAAAGTACATGGGGCTACATGATCGTGTTGTCGCAGCCCCTAAACTAAGGAACCAACCAACCTTTCTCCAGCCGAAGTACATCTGTCTCAAGTACTACAGGTATTGTGAACTTGCCAGGAATGACGCCCATTCTCTTCAACATTTCTATCTGCAATCTATTCGCACAATTAAAATGGCAAAGAGCATCCATAACACACAACTCCAAAGCATCTAGCTCGATATAAGTCTTCATAGAACATTTATATATCATGCCATTCAATGACTCATTGTTTAGAGTCAGTCCATGGACATTCCTCGACCGAATCGATGATTTTCCCAGTTTCTTATAAACGGTGCACCACAACTGAAAAACGCCTAGGGCAAGCCAACACTGATATCATAGTCACAAATCCCTCTTTATCAGTAATAATATTATAATTGCCACTAGAACGACATTTACAGAAGCAAGTTTTGAATGAGAAACACTGGTAGATGTTGAATTTATTTTAGCTAAATGAGTTTACTATCTATATTGTTATTAACGCTGACACATCACTTCATCATACGATAAATAAATAATGCTGACACATTGAATAAATCTGTTTTCAGGGAATTTCCTCTTTTTGGTACCTGAACAACATTTATATGCAAGTAATAACAGGAAATTCACAAGACATAAAGCCTGGAGTCACACAGGAAGTGGTTATATTTGTTAACAACTTTTCAAACTTTATGATGTTTACATATGTGCTGCTATCTGTTGGACAGACATGTAGACTATATGAACAGGAAGAATTCTGACACCGGCAATTTTGAGTCAGGAAATTTGAAATATTTAGATGCAAGAAAGATGCTGTGGAGCCACACCCCCCAGACATGTGCACACTAGCCCCCTTAAAATAGTTTTTTAACTACTTGCAGGTGGAATATTGACATGAAATAGATGTTATTATGAAGCAGACAATGAAAATATGGAAATTGAATTTTCGGTCAAAAAATGGCATTAAAACGTATATGCATACTGTAATTGAATGTTGTGCAGTTGGTGTTTACTTTTATGCTTCTTTATGTAGGCCTAAGCACATTTGATTTAACTTTTATCCAAATTGACCTAGCTGGTTTGGTTGACAAGATTGCTGCAGGTGATTCAGGGGTGTTTTATATTGTTACGTATTTAAGGGTGAGTTTCCATTCAATGCATGTCTTATTTAACCAGATTGTTTTGCCTAAGTTCATTATTTTTAGCTTAAGTGATTTGGATCTTTTTGGTTCTTGATTTGCCTGACTGGCATTGAGTAGAGATAGCTTTGAAGCCATTTTTTCATTGTTATTTCATAAGAATGAACCTAGTATTTTTTGCATATGAATATAAATAAATACTAAAATTGTTCCACTTCTCAATACAAAATGTTATTATCTAATGGTACATGTTTCGTTTTTTCAAACCTTCTTCAGCCTATGTAATCTCAAGTCTCATTCATACGTATACATGTCGTACAAATCATGAATTTAAACATATGGAATAATATAATTTCTCAAATTATCAATACACATAATTGACCCTTATTTTTATTAAAATCTAAAAATGTTTAAGTTCTTAAGAAGTCTCATTTAACTTTATAGTTTTGTAAAATACACTATAACTAGAGGTAGTGATTTATAGCATTTTGAAATCAGAAAATTAGCATATTGAGTTAAACATTTAGTATTTTGTAGCTTTTATACATTAGCAATAATTTAGCATTTTATGCATTTGGTAAAAAACCGAATTTGGGTTAAATCTGATAAACTAGTAATGCATTTTGAAATGGCATTAATGTGAAATTGAAATCATATTTGTAAAAGTGAGATAAAAATACATGAAGTAAATTGTGTACTTAATTTCAATTAATTAGGTTAAAGTAACACGGACGACAATTGTTAGGCTACAGGCTAAAGTATTACACAGAAAAGAATAGAAATTTATAATGATGCAAAACCAGAATAATACACAAAAAATACACAAAATCAACTCAAGTCTTGGTTCAATATCCACCACAGTGAGTAAGTGCATGCAAGTTCATGAATCATTAAAATCGTAGAAAGAGCTTTTTTTTAGCGTATGGCTTTTAGTGCCGGGAGTGTCCGAGGACATGTTCGGCTCGCCAGTTTTGTAGCTGCTTCGAGACGGACACCCAAGGGGTGAGCTACAAGTACCGTTGGGGAGGAAAGTGGGAATGGAAGGTCGAGGAGTTGGAAGGTAGCGGCTGTGGCCTATAGTTAGGGACCAACCCCGGCAATTGCCTGGAAGGAAGATGGGAAACCACAGAAGACCATCTTCAAGGTTGCCGGCGGGGGGATTCGAACCTCCTCGCCTCCCGGATTTGAGCGACTGCCAGCAGTCATGCCGTAACGACCACGGCTAACTCACCCGGTGTAGAAAGAGCTGTCTTATGTTCTTAGCACTTGTTGTTTTGACCTACGTGAAGGGAATGAATGCGAGGTGCAGGAGAGATTGCATTCGGCATTCCAGACCGGTGGTCAAGCCGTGATAAACACGTCAAGGGCATACAAATTCTTCACAAAGTTTTCATAAGAAAATAAAGAATAAAAAACTTTATATTTGAAAAATCGTGGATTTATGTAGCATTTTGGTATAATTTTCACATTTTGAGTCGATTTCATGTTTTGTCGCTTTCTAAAAACACGTGTGCTAGTTGCAACCTGTCAGGATTGGTAGCAGAGAATTGGCAGAGGTGTTTCACGTCACTGCAATTTTGTTTGCAGCTTTTTGCTCTGCTGTCCAACATGGGTGCCAGATGTGTGACAAACCCTCGGGAAAGTTCAACCCCACCCGTTACTTCAAGAAGTGTTGACAGTGCGCTGGCTAGCACCTAATGAAAACGTGCAACGAGGGCTTCCTTAGCTGGAGCAGTAGTGGCTCGTGCTTAAATACTCAGGGTAGGCCAATAATGTTTTGTTGTTGTTTATTTTAGGGGCTGCAACATCGTGGTCTTATAGCCCCGTGTACATAGGTGTGTGTGGGTGGAATATGTGTGATGTTGTTAAAGTTCGAGTCTTCAGTCTTTTGACTGGTTTGATGCAGCTCTCCATGCCTCCCTGTCCTGAGCTATTCGTTGCATCTCTACATAGCTACCACACCCTACATCCGAGGCAATCTATTTAACATATTCTAACCTTGGTCTACCCCTACAGTTCTTGTCTTCGACCCTTCCTTCCATAACTAAGCTTGCTATTCCTGGGTGTCTAGGTAAGTGTCATACCAACCTATCTCTTCTCTTCATTAGCAGTCGCCAGGAACATCTCTCCTCTCCCACTTGTCTTAATACCTCTTCGTTTGTAACCCTATCTACCCATCTGATCTTTATTGTTCTCCTGTAATACCACATTTCAAACGTTTCAATTCTCCACTTTTTTGCTGCACCAATAGTCCAAGTTTCACTTTAGTAGAGTGCCACGCTCCAGACAAAGGCTTTCAAAAATGACTTCTTAATACCTAAATCTATATTCGATGTCAATAGATTCCTTTTTTTGTAGAAATGCTTTCCTTGCTTGAGCCAGCCTACTTTTTAAATCCTCTCTGCTTCGTCCATCACTGGTTATTTTGCTTCCTAACAGAAGTCTACTTCCTTTAGCTTTTCACCTGCCAATTTGATGTCCATAGAGGATTCTGATTTATTTCTGCTGCATTCCAATATTTTTATTTTACATTTATTAATTTTTCATCATGAATTCTTTCCTCAAGATGGAGTCCATGCCATTCAAAAACTCATTCAAATTGTCTGGCGTGGGTGTGGGATATAATACACCCACGGTATGCCCTGCCTGTCGTAGCAGGCGACTAATAGGGCCGACATGGCGGAATAACTTGCCAGTTTTTGTGAAGAGGAGGAGGGCAGAATTCATCTACGGCATCGACCGTCGAAAAGGTTCCCGGTTGATAATGCTCCTCATTACCGGTACCTGGTAGCGACCAGAACTGACTGGGGTACATTTCATCTAGTGAAATCTATCGTGTTCTCCGAGGAAATCGAAGATAAATTCGGTGACCTTGACGGGATCCAAAAGCTAGTCAACGGTCAGTATTTATTGAAGACCACTGATGGTGATCAAACTGAAATGTTGCTGAAATGCGTCCATTTTGGTGCGATCCCAGTGAATATCAAAAAGCACTCGACGACGAGATCCGTGGAGTTATCTTCCATCACGATCTAGTTCTGAATTCCGATGATGAACTGTTGCGTAATTTGAAGAAACCTGGGGTCACCAAGATCCGCGAAGACAAGGTAGGCACGGGCGCCTTTATACTCCATTTCGAGGGACCCGTTCTATCTTAAGCTTAGCTTAATTCCTGCCGCTCCTTCCGGAGCATAGGGCCTTGGCGAAATTTCTCCACGCAGTACGGTTCCTGGCCATTCTCTTCACTTGACTCCAGTTCTTGTCCACCTCTGCAATTTCATTTTCGATCGTCCTCTTCCAGGTCTTCTTAGGTCGACCTCGCTTCCTGGCGCCTTGAGGATTCCAGTCTAGCGCCGCCCTCTCAATAGCTCCGTCCGGCTTCCTTAGTGTGTGACCAATCCAGCGCCATTTCCTCTCCTTGATCTGGATGCTAATCGGTTGTTGATTGGTGATGGTCCAAAGATCTTCATTTGAGATTATGTCCGGCCACCTCACATTCATGATGCGACGCAGACATCTGTTAATGAACAGCTGTAGCTGGTTGTTGATCAGTTTTGTGACTTTCCATGTTTCACAGCCGTAGAGAAGAATCGACTTTACGTTGCTATTGAAAAGGCGGAGCTTGGTCTTTCTGGAAATGTTTCTATTTCTCCAGATGGGGTAGAGCTGGACAAAGGCACAATTTGCCTTCCTGATACGGCTTCGAACATCTTCCTCTGCTCCCCCATCATTTGTGACTATACTTCCAAGGTAGAGGAAGGACTCAACTCGCTCAATGTCCTTTCCGTTGACTGTCAAACTAGTCGTGATGTCAGAATTTATCCTCATCTCTTTGGTCTTGTTGGTGTTGATCATCAGTCCTGCACGTTCTGCTTCTCTCTGCAACCTCCCCAGCTTATCTTCTATGTCTCGGTACCGTTGTGCCATAATACAAATGTCGTCTGCGAAATCCAGATCTTCAAGCCTGCCATTTATACCCCATTGAATACCCCTCTTCCGTCCTCCCATTACCTTCTTCATCACACTATCCGGGACCAACAGGAACAGAGTGGGGGAAAGGACACACCCCTGTCTCACTCCAGAACTGACCTTTATCTTTTTTGTTAATTTGCCTTCGTGAAGAACCTGGCACTCATACCCTTCGTACATCTCTTCCATGATTCTGATGATCTTTGTTGGAATTTTATATTCCTCGAGGGTCTTCCACATGATTCTTTGATTTACGGAGTCGGAAGGCTTTCTCGAAGTCAACAAATGTGAGGTAAAGGGTATTCCGCCACTCCACACTGCTCCAGGATGATTCGGAGGGTGTTGATGAGATCCACACAGCTGCTATGTTGTCGAAATCCAGCCTGTTCCTTCCGAATCCTTTTTTCTACGCAGTCTTTTATACGATTCAGGATGACTCTCGCCAGCACTTTGCTTGGAATGGACAGCAAGGTGATACCCCTCCAGTTGTTACAGTTTGTGGTGTCCCCTTTCTTCGGCAACTTGACTATCAACCCCTTCTTCCAGTCGGTTGGCATTTTCTCCTCCTTCCAGATCTTCTCCAACAGCGGGTGCAGCAGATCGATGGTAATATCCAGGTCTGCTTTCAGTACTTCCGCTGGGATATTATCCAGACCTGGTGCCTTCCCGCATTTCATCTGCTTCAACGCTGTCCGTATTTCGCCCCGAGTTGGGGAGTCGAGGCTGATGCTTGGGTCACTTTCTGCTTCCTCTTCATCTTCTCCTCGCTGCTTACTTTCTGGTCCTCTATCTCTATTAAGAACCTCCACAAAGTGTTCTCTCCATCTTGTCAGCTGCTGTTCGCACGTCGTGAGGATCTCGCCCGTCTTGCTCTTCACAGGCCTAGTTTTATTAAACCCTTTCTTCGAAAGCATCTTTGTGATGCCATAGAGCTCCTTAACGTCCCCCCTTCTTGCCGCTTCTTCTGCTTTCTCCACCTGCTCATCAATCCACCTCCTATGATCCTTCCGTACACTCCTCTTTACCTCCCTGTTTGCTGTTGAATACTTTGCTTGTGTGAGACCCTTCTGCTGCCTAGTCTTGCAGGTGTTGAGCTTGGCCTTAATCTCCTTCCTATAATTTATCTTGTCCCAGGTCTGATCGGATATCCATTCTTTCCGCAGGTAGTTCTTGTACCCGAGCTGCATCTCCCTGGTTTCCACGAAGATATTCTTTACCTCGCTCCACACAGTCTCCACGTCCTTCTCTGTCTCGGAGTCCAACACCTGGAATTTATTTCTGAGCTCCAGTTTAAATTGGTTCAATCTCTGCTGGTTCTTAAGCTAGCCCACATCAAACTTGTTGTGCCGAGTGTTAAACTTTCGGCGGACTGCGACGATCTTCATGCGGAAGTTGGCAACCACAAGATGATGATCACTACCAACGTCCGCTCCTCTCTTGTTCCTAACATCTTCCAAGCTTCTTCTGAACCTCCCCGTTCTACCTGGCAAACCATAACTTCAATCTTCATGAAGCCTGGGCACAAAAATGGTATAATAACACCCCACCAGAGCTACATAGTTTTCTCCAAAGCAACAACAAATCATGGGAACTTGATTTGCCCCGTAGTACATGGTGCACTCTGAATAGGATTCGTACCAACCATGCGAGATGTGGTGACCTTTTTCACAAATGGGGAAAGATCGCCTTTCCTGAGTGCTCCTGTGGATACTCACGTCAGACAATCAGACATATAGTCCAGTAGCGGCTATTCAGGTGAAGGGAGTGAAGAACCTCTTCAGTAGCTATCTCGTAAGATAAACATTATAGTTTGTTAATGTTGCAATTGTCTTGCGCTGATTTATCATGTAGTGTTCTGTTATTTCTACAGTCCGTTGCTAGATGGTACCCAAGCGAGGCTATATGACGGCCTTGTGTCAGTTGAACTCTCTGTCGCTAGATTGTGCTGTCTTAACTTGGAGTGGAATCTGCAGGAGACGAAGTAACGTGTTTACGGCAGCCACTTCGTCTCGTTGCCATGGCAACCTGACAGCGAGTGTGACGTCATTACCTGCCGTTAGACAGTCGAGTGAAGAAGTTGCTGTGCCTCCAAGGCAATACGTCAAGTCCAGTTGATGAATGTTGGCATTGCGTCAGGCTTCTATGCTGAAGCTTGTATTTATTTTCCCAATAAATAGTATTTATTTATAACGTTACTTACCCTCTTGTTGATGAAAGTTGATGACTTTTAGGGTAATAATATTTCCAGTGAATGACACGGTATTACTTTTATTAGAAATTCTCTTCAGTAGGTGGAAAGACGAAGACAATGGGGTGTTATTAAATTGTGGACGGCCAAATTAATTAATAGAACTGTGCACTAAAAAGATATCAAGAAAACCGACAAATCTTATAGCCTTCATTGCAAGGGATCTTGGTACGAGCAGTTCATATGCTTGTGCAGTACTTGTATTCTTATAAACAACCTGTTCTGTTAGCCTTGCTTACTTTTTAGTAACAAATGTGGTGTGTGAAATCTACAAGTTTCGGTGATTTCCAAAACATTAGGCCTACACGCGAGTTGAACAAACACAAAGACAGAGAGGAACATTTGAAGTGCCAGTTACAGATTAGAACACTCAAAAGAAACACTACCACGTTATCTGACGCCTTGAGGGAAAATGCCAGACTACAGTGGTTGCAGAAAGTTTAGGGACAGGTCTAAATTTTGTTTGATGAACATTTGTCCCTAAAATAACAGCATTTTAGTCATTGTTTTACATGATGTTATTAGACATCTATATGAGGGGTTTTCATTTGAAATTTCACTGCTCTAGGTCTAATACTTTTGGAGATGGAATGTATTTTGTAAACAAGGCTAAAAAACTGTGTTTCTTACTTAAATGTTTTCTTTCTCAAAAACTGCTAGTACTACAGCTATGATTGCTATATTGTAGTAAAACAGCAGTAAAAATTTCATAGTTGTAGGATTAGCAGTTTTTGAGAACGAAAACATTTTATTAGTAGGAAAAACAGTTTTTTTAGCCCGGTTTAAAAAAAGGTAAAGCATTTCATCTCCAAAAGTATTAGAGCTAGAGCAGCAAAATTTTAAATTAAAACTTCCTCATATAGGTGTCTAACAATATCATGTAAAGCAATGACTGAAATGCTGTTACTTTAGGGACAAATGTGCATCAAACGAAATTTAGGCCTGTCCCTAAACTTTCTGCATGCACTGTATGTGGACTTAGATATAATGAGAATGTGACTTTGAATAGGCAGATTTTGAGGCTTATAATTCTATACTTGAGGTCTCACTCTCGTCATGACCTCTATAAGAGAGCTCCTATGAACTTTAAACTTTACTGTAACTCGTGGGAACTTTAAGGAAATCTGTTAATTCTGTTAATGCAGGCAATGACCATGCATTTTCTTTGCAGGACGGGTCAGGGAAGGGATTTTGGAAGGAAACCGGCCGTGGACCTGTTGAAAGGAACCATCCCGGCATATGCCTGGTGGTGAAAATGAGAAACCACAAAAATAATTTTCAGGACGACCGAGTTGATATTTTAGCATTAAAATACGAAGAAAATGTCAATATTCACAAAAGCAATCAAGCACTGCTGAAATTAGAGTTTCGCTCTTCACCTGTTTTTCATTTACGAGCCGCCACTGATATAGTCGAAGAGTGCCCTCAGAACTTGTTTTGTGGTAACCGATTGGACTTTTTGTATGCTACAGCAAATGCGATTGACTATGTTATTAATTTATCTGTAAATTTGTAAATCCTGTATATATTTTTCTTTTCTTCCAAAAGTGATGTGTAAATGCCATACGATTAATAATACGTTAAAATGACATCCTATCTCTGCGATGTCAGAGCTTACATTCCACCACCGATGCGATGCTACCAGTGTCGGAAGTTCGGGCATGTGTCTTCCCGCTGCACATCAAATGCTGTGTGCAAAGATTGCGGGAAGGCTGTTCACGAAGGTGAAAAGTGTACACCTCCGTCTGTGTGCACCAACTGCTTGAGCTTCCACGCTCCTAAATCGAAGGATTGTCCAGAACCCATCAAGGAATCCAAGATTCAGGAGCTGAAGACACTGGAAGGACTTTCATATCACGATGCCAGAAAGAAGTTGCGAGAAATGAATGCTCCTCAATTTTCAGCCTCATAGGCTATGCATCTGTCTCCACTCCAGCGATAAAACCTGCAGTCAATGTACCTAAAGTGATACCCCTCAGAGTCACACCAAATGTCAGTTCGGTAGCACCAGAGGAAACTTAGCCCGAAGAAGGACCCGGGACCTTCTTCGGCCCCCAATTCTAATGCGCTTTAAACGATCTAAACAGGCACCATCGGAGAAGGCAACTTCTCCGCAAAAGTCAGCGAAGAAACCTTCTCGGACTCGCTTGGAGAAGAAACTTTCGCAGACCAGGGCTAGAGCATCTACCAGCCCGTCTAAAACTATAGAAAAGCCGGCGGAGATGAGAGACAAGGTTACACGGCATCTCTCCTGCCCTCCTGCAAACAAGGTGGCACAGTCACATGCTGGCCTTCCCGCTTCCAATACCATCAGTGGAGCGTTGCCAGCAAGTGCTGCATAGTTTTGCAAGGAGGAGACGTTAGGGGGGAAGGGATCACCAACTTCCCCAAACAGGCGTCAACGACGGTCCAAGAAGAAAAATAGTCGGGACATGCCGAGGACGGACTCCCAGGGAGAAGGTCCCTTGTCACCGCTCTTCCCCAAGAGCGAGAATAGTTAAGTCTGACGAGAACCGCGCGCCATCCCAGAGAGCGCCCCCTCCATTTTCTCTTCGTCCTCCGACGGAGATGTGGAGATTGAGGTGTGCTCTCCTCCCTATCACCTCCTCCTAAGGATAGGGATGGTTGGCAAACGGTCAGGCATAAGTAGACGACTTTCCTCTACTTAAGTCCTCCTCACTATGGAACTATTACAATGGAACTGTAATAGCTATTCTCGACATCTCGCTGATTTACGCCAATTAATTTCTCAGTTTATGGCAACCATTGATTGTCTTCAGGAATCCGGGTTTCATCAAGGGCATGGGACAACAATGCGTAACTTCAAACTCTTTTCTAGGGATTGGGTGGATGCTGAGGCGCCGGTGGCGTCTGGACTCGAGTCTACTCTAGCCTCTTTAGTGAAGAGGTGCCGTTGCATACTCTGCTAGAACCAGTTGCGGTTCCTACTTCGTTGCCAGTAATGGCCTATGTAAGCTGCTCGAAAAGATGGTGAACCGTCGACTGGTGTGGTTCTTGGAGGAGAATGGTCTCCTGTCTGAGTACCAGTGTGGATTTCGCTCTCATAGGTCCACCACTGACCATCTGGTGCGACTTGAGAGCGCCATACAGGGGGCATTTTTCCGAAAGCAGCACCTAGTCACGGTCTTCTTTGACCTCGAGAAAGCCTACGACACCACATGACGCTACGGGATCCTTTCCACCCTTCACAAGTGGGGACTCCGTGGTAATCTACCGACTTCCATTGCGAATTTCATGTCCGTCCGACTCTTCCGTGTAAGGGTCGGTAGGACATTATCTCAATACTATATTCATGAAAATGGAGTTCCTCGGGATTCAGTGCTGAGTGTCACCTTGTTCGCGATTGCCATAAATGGCATTGTTGCCGCCGCCGGGTCCGTGGTAGTTCCATCGCTGTATGTAGACGATTTAGCTCTGCATTACAGCTCCGGAAGTATGGCAGTCGTGGAACGGCAATTGCAGCTAGCTATCAACCGGGTCGACAGGTGGGCTCACGACCGGGGTTTTCGTTTTTCAGCAGCGAAAACCTCCGTCGTCCATTTTTGTCGGCTCCGGAAGCTACATTTACACCCTGAACTACATCTCAGGAATGCTGCGTTGCCGTTGGTTGACACTTATCGCTTCCTGGGGCTCCATTTTGACAGCAAATTAACGTGGCAGCCCCATATATGGCAATTGAAAATGACGTGTCTCAGGAAACTGAACATGCTCAAGTTTCTTAGTGGCACTACGTGGGGGGCCGACCGTGCGGTGCTGCTACGGTTCTACCACGCCCTCGTCCTGTCCCGGCTAGACTATGGTTCTGCGGCATACGGTTCAGCAAGGCCGGCAACCTTGAAAATGCTGGACAGTATCCACCATAGTGGCGTTAGGCTGGCTACCGGTGCCTTCCGGACCAGCCCGATATCCAGCCTACTCGCCGAATCGGGTGTTCCACCTTTAAATTATAGACGCCAACATATGCTTTTAGCATATGCTGCCAATGTGCGTCAAATGCCGCATCACCCGACCTATCAAGCTCTCTTCGGTTCCCAAAACCACCAGGGGTACGCCAACCGGCCTCGTGCCACTCGGCCAGTTGGTATTAGACTTGATAGCTCGTGTACTGAAATAGGAGTGGCTGTAGGTCCCTGTATGATCCGGACATCTAGCGAGGTGCCTCCGTGGCAAGTCCCGCGTCCGGAAATTCGGTTAGATCTGCACCGAGGTCCTAAGGTGAACACGGATGCCTCCGTTTACCGGAGCATAGTTAACCAATTTCCGGACGCTGGCATTCTCTACACGGATGGTTCGAAGGTGGACGAGAAAGTGGGTTGTGGTTACGTTATTGATGGTGCAAATACCAAGATCTCTTTGCCTGAGGCCTGTAGTGTGTTTACTGCGGAGCTCGTTGCCATCTATGAAGGTCTGCAGTTTGCACTACAGGATGCACGAATCCACTTTCTCGTGTGTACCGACTCTTTGAGTTCGTTGCAGTCTAGGGATGTAGCGGGAGAAAGTTCGCGCCAGATAGCGCTCGTGTAGTACTGGGTAAGCGCAAGGCGATCGTCTTATGTTTCTCCCAGTCAGCTGCGAAGAATGTATAAATTGTGACCGAGTTTTCTAAGCTTAAGTACATTATGAAATGAAAATCCACAGCCTGCTTCCAGTCTCCGACCGGGTCAGGAATGGAATGAATGAAGCCCCTATCTAGCGGCGAGGATATGAACTGTGCCGGCTGCCGAGGCCTGACGCACTCCTCTGGGGCAATGATTAAATGAATGATAGATGAAATGAAATGATAGTGGAGAGTGTTGCTGGAATGAAATTTTGACAGGGAAAACCGGAGTACCCGGAGAAAAACCTGTCTGCCTCCGTTCTGTCCAGCACAGATCTCACATGGAGTGACCGGGATTTGAACCACGGACTCAGCGGTGAGAGGCCGGCGTGCTGCCGCCTAAGCCACGGAGGCTCCTTAAGTACATTATATTTTCTTTAATTTTACTCCAAGACTATATTAATTAATTCTATAGGTATATCTCCTAATATATTATGAACGATTTTCAGCGTTTAAGCGTTAAACAGCTGCAAAATGAGCTACGGACCAGAGACACTAAAACTAGCGAGAGGAAGGAAGAATTAATGGCCTACAGCGGTAATAACAAAATTCTAACACGGTTTATTATTCAAATAATGAATATGATTCAGCATGCTTTCTCCTAAAGATTACAATTACTAGAGTATTGTAGGCCTATATTGATAAATATATCTCCATAAGACTTAAATCATAAACAGAGATTTAAATATTCACTTGCTCCCTCCCCCTGCTTACAGACTTCGATTCATGTATTTTTTTTAGGTTGATAGCTTACATGAAACTGTCGTGTTTTAAGGTAAACATAATCAAAGAAAGTTGATACCGGTAATGTGTAGCTCGAAAATGCATAGCAACGTTTGGTTCTTATGTAATTTTGTCAATTTCTCAATAAGAATCGTTCCCTTACCCCTGGAAAAGGACTTGGGCGTACAATTTTTTAAAAGTTTGAGAATCCCTGCTTTAGAGCCACGAACTGTTTCCATTCATCTGACTATGTCTCAAGAATGTACTGTGGAAGTCAGTCGCTACCACATTCTCCGTCGGGCAGATGGAAGTTGACGATTAATTCTGATTTCAAGAAACCAACCATAATACGTTTGTGACTGTTAATGTTGCGACATTTATTCTTGAAGTATTTGACCGAGTAGCCTATTGATGTCTTTGAAAATGGGAGTCAGAAATGTTACTTTCATTTCTTCGTGTATATTGACGATTTCTTCCCGTACTTCAATGGAGATGATTTCTGCAGATTCCGATTTTGTAGGCTTATCGTGATAATCCGGCAATTTTCTCGTGTATGGCCTCTTCCTAAATAATTATTTTTGTTGTGTTCGTGGTCCACGGAAAAAGCGATGGAACAGCGCCCGGTTTTTATCTTGCTCTCTCACCTTCAGATAACCGGGTGAGTTAGCCGAGGTCGTTGCGGCATGACTGTTGGCAGTCGCTCACATCCGGGAGGCGAGGAGGTTCGAATCCCCCCGCCGGCAACCTTGAAGATGGTCTTCTGTGGTTTCCCATCTTCCTTCCAGGCAAATGCCGGGGTTGGTCACTAACTATAGGCCACAGCCGCTACCTTCCAACTCCTCGACCCTCCCATCCAACATTCCTCCCCAACGGTACTTGTAGCTCACCCATTGGGTGTCCGTCTCGAAGCAGCTACAAAACTGGCGAGCCGAAGATGTCCTCGGACACTCCCGGCACTAAAAGCCATACGCTTAAAAAAAAAAAAACCTTCAGATACAAATGCATAAATTCAGTGGTTGTTATCGAAATGTCTAATCAGTTTATAGGTACAAAACAGGAATTATTTCCCTTTGTAAGTCACACTAATCCAACACAGTTTTCGTGAAGTCATCGGGTTGTAAATTATGGAAACACACTTTAATATATTCTGTCAGATTTTTCTCACCGAAATTATTCCTTCTGATAACATGTGACCATTTCTTCCTCATTTCTTTATTTTGTGGAAATTGGTGAAACGAAAACGGGCTTCCCTGATTTTTGCAAAGAGGAACACTGCAATAGCTCGGCATAGTCACGAAAATAACAATTTAAACAACTTAAATTCGTACATATTAGCGGCATGAGAACACAGGAGACAAATGAAGAGCGCCGTGCGCTTACCCAGTACAACAGCAGTGCGCTCTGTCGGTGCTAGTTCTATACATCCCTATTGCTACATGTTTCCCGCAACACCCCCTAGTGCAGCGAATCCACGACCTACTAGCCGGGCTGTGCCAAGCTGACACTCGAATCACCTTTCTGTGGCTTCCAAGCCACATGGGAATTGCGGGAAATGAGTTGGCTGATCAAGCTGCAAAAGAGGCGATATCACTACCACCTCGACCAATGGAGGTACCCGCTAGAGATATTCGCTCTCACTTACGCCTACAAGTTCTGGCTTTTTGGGGAGAGTCAGTGGCTAGCTGACCCACTGCCCAATAAACTGAGAGCGATCAAGGGAACTACTCGCGTGTGGCGGAGCTCCTTCCGGGCCCGGAGAGAGTCCGTCATTTTGTGTAGGCTAAGGATAGGTCATACAAGATCCACCCACTCGTACCTAATGAGAAGGGAAGACCCCCCACTTTGTACCTGTGGAGCCGTTTTCACCGTGGCCCACATTTTCACCGAGTGTGTGGATCTTTCAAACTTACGAAGAAACCTTGGTTTGCAGATGACACTCAAAATTATATTAGCCGATGACGCGGTGGCTGCTGATCGCGTTATCCGCTTTATAAGTGAGAGTGGGTTAGGGCCAGCAATCTAAATTTTCCAGTGAACATTGACTCAACGACTTGTTCGTTTTTCAATGATAATGTTTTGTTTTTCCGTAAATTTTGTTTATTTTTATATTTTTTTTTATTTTTATTTAATTTTTTGTTTTTGTTTCATTAATTTTTGGTCCTTTTAAATTTAGATGTCCACTTTAAAATTTTAAATTCAATTCAAAATTTGTATTCTTTAATCTGTGTTAAGAGGGGCAGATGACCTCGTAGTTCCGCCCCTTAAAACAACAATAACTAACTGTAATGGCAACAGTATATAACGTGTACATCCCACCGGATTCTCAATTGGATTACAACCAGCTGGTGGATCTAGTCTCTCAGCTCCCCCCTCCTTTTCTTCTTCTGGGAGATGTTAATGCTCACAATACCATCTGGGACTCTGCTACCACTGGCGGCTGAGGGAGAGATTTTGAGAGACTGATCAGTCGGCTGGACCTGTGTTTGCTGAACACAGGGGACCCTACGCACGTCTCCATTTCACACGGCACTTATTCAAGTACGGTATCGACATCAGCTCGTTCAGTCGTACTCTGGTTCCTCTGCTACAGAGGGGTGTTCACGACGATCTTTGTAATAGTGACCATTTCCCGATTATGGTTACTCTTCCGAACTAGAGAGCCATCGAGTTACCAAGTCGATGGCTTCTCCGTCGGGCTGATTGGCCAACTTTCACCCTTCACGAGTGGAGACTCCGTGGTAATTTACCAAACTTAATAGCGAACTTTATGTCCGTCCGACTCTTTCGAAGATAACTTTGAGAGTGTCGATGATCATACCATTCACATAACGAATGGTATTTTGGCTGCGGCAGAGGAAACAATACCTTCCTCATCAGGCAACTCCCGCCGAAAGCTTGTCCCTTGGTGGACAGCCGAGATTGCAGCAGCCATTAAAGATCGTCGACGTGCTTTCAAATGTTATCGGAGGCAAAAAAAACCTTGGCCAACCTTATCACCTTCTTAGGATGCGTGCTAGAGCCCGACATCTGATTCGGGAGAGTAAGAAAAATGGCCTATGTAAGCTGCTGGAGAAGATGTTAAACCGTCGACTGGTGTGGCTCTTGGAAGAGAGAGGTCTCTGTCTGAGTACCAGTGTGGATTTCGCTCTCGTAGGTCCACCACCGACCATCTGGTGCGACTTGAGAGCCCCATACAGGAGGCATTTCTCCGAAAGCAGCACCTAGTTACGGTTTTCTTTGACCTCGAGAAAATCTACGACACCACATGGCGCAATGGGATCCTTTTCACCCTCACGAGTGGGGACTCCGTGGTAATTTACAAAAACTTTATAGCGAACTTTATGTTCGTCCGACTCTTCCGCGTAAGAGTCAATAGTACATTATCGCAATATTACACTCAAGAAAATGGGAGTTCCTCAGGATTCTGTGCTGAGTGTCACCTTGCTCGCGATTGCCATAAAGGACATTGTTGCTTCCGCCGGGCCCACGGTAGTTTCATCGCTGTATGTAGACGATTTAGCTCTACATTCAGCTCTGGAAGTATGGCAATCGTGGAACGGCAATTGCAGCTAGCTATTAACCAGGTCGACAGGTGGGCTCATGATCGATTTATTCGTTTTTCAGCAGCGAAAACCTCCGTCGTCCATTTTTGTTGGTTTCAAAGACTACATTTACAGCCTGAACTACATCTCAGGGATGCTGCGTTGCCAGTGGTTGACACTTATCGCTTCCCGGGGCTCCATTTTGACAGCGACTTAACGTGGCAGCACCATATACGGCAACTAATAACGGCGTGTCTCAGGTAACTTAACATGCTCAAGTTGCTTTGTGGTAATACGTGCGGGGGGCTGACCATGCAGTGCTGCTACAGTTCTACCAAGCCCTCGTCCTGTCCTTGCTAGACTGGTTCAGCGGCATACGGTTCAGCAAAGCCGGCAACATTGAAAATGCTGGACAATATCCACGATAATGGCGCGTTAGGCCACCGGTACCTTCCGGAGCAGCCCGATACCCAGCCTACTCGCCGAATCGGGTGTCCCACCTCTAAATTATAGACGCCAGCTATTAGACTCGATACTGGTGTAATGAAATAGGAGTGGCTGTAGGTTTCTGTATGATCTGGACACCTAGCGAGGTGCCTCCGTGGCAAGTCCCGCGTCTGAAAATTCGGTTAGATCTACACTGAGGTCCTAAGGTGAACACGGATGCCTCCGTTTATCGGAGGCAGTTCCACAGCTTAGTTCACCAATTTCTGGACGCCGGCATTCTATACACGGATGTTACGAAGGTGGACGAGAATGTGGGTTGTGCTTACATTATTGATGGTGCAAATACCAAGATATCTTTGCCTGAGGCCTGAAGTGTGTTTACTGCGGAGCTCGTTGCCATCTATGAAGCTCTGCAGCTTGCACTACAGGATGCACGAATCCACTTTCTCGTGTGTACCGACTCTTTGAGTTCGTTGCTGTCAATTCCTACATGTTTCCTGCAACACTCCCTAGCGCAGCGATTCCACGACCTACTAGCCGGGTTGTGCCGCGCTGACACTCGAATCACCTTTCTGTTGCTTCCAAGCCACATGGGAATCGCGTGAAATGAGTTAGCGGATCAAGTTGCAAAAGAGGCGCTTAAATCATTTAAACTGTTCTAAAGGACATGGCCCGTTCGAAATTATAAGTTTATACTGTAATATTATAGTGCTCACCAACTACAAAGCCTCTATAACATAGCAGCTAAAACTGGCTTGAAGGTCAATATACAAAAAACAGTGTTCATGACAAATTAAAGGGAGCCCCATCTACTATTCTTGTGAAAGACACCGCAATTCAAAAAGTTCCTGCAGTGAAGTACTGAACCCGCTGAACTAAGGTTCATGTGATATTTTTTATAACAGCGCATTTATGATGGGATGTAGTACCTTTGAACACACCCAGAAAGCCACGTGGAGCTGAGAGCTCACGCTATACTCTTTGAAGTAGCGGAGAATTGCACTTTTGACTTTGGTGAAGTCTGATAATTATTTATCTGAGGTCTTATTAATTAATTTTATCTTTCCACGAGACTCAGAATATTCCATTTCGTCATGCTGCATTATTAAAACATTTTGGAGAATGTTATTTTCGCTTAAAGTAAGGTAATACCCTTGCAGATACGCAAACAGGAATGTAAGTAGTCGCTCAACGACTTCGGTTTGACGACCTACTTCCTAGAGGTACTCTGTGCCTTGTACTACGTCTGGAGAATCCGCCCCGTGTAGGCGTGAAATTGCATCCGTCCTATAAGACGTAGAAAATATCCGCTGTTTAGCGTGGAAGTTATTAGCAGGTGCCATCAAGCACGAATATACTGCAAATCACTGTTATTTATGCACAGTGAACAACAAGAAGCATATTGTGAAATAATTGGCAAGTATAGTGAAAATTGTAACATTACCGTAACACCACATTTTCATACCCACGTGTTTGTGGAGGGCCGAGTGCCTGGTGAAAAATATAGAGGTGTGATTATGAAAGGATAATATATTTGAATTGCCACAGTGAATTTTTCGATTACAAAACGACGCACATTTCACGGATGCCACGTGATGTAAAAGTGGCGTCAGCACACGTGAAGAACCACAGAACAGTGCTTGCTCACGTATTAATTCATATCTGTGAAGTAAAGGCTGTGTTATCAACTGAATTAAAGCCTGTAACATTTACTACGAACATTGTGATTTTTGAAGTGAAAGAATGAACTGCTACACGATTTATTCCACCACCCACGTGATCAAATTATTCTACACCATGTTTGAGACCGGCATCATGGGCTAATACCGCTATGGTATGAGGGTGATGTTTCTATTGGATCCAGCATGATGGTGGAGCTTCCAGAAACAGCGAACGAGGAGGAAGGAACCCAGGATGCCATTCCCAGGCAAGTCCAGTACATCCACGTGGTTATCGACAGGGACAGATCGAACCCTGGTCTTTGGAGGAGTCCAGATGGGAATCCTGATGAGGATGATACCGTTCCGGAAAGCCAGGGATGAATTTGTTCAACCCTTGTCGTTGAACAGAGGGCTGAGTGAGAGCTCCTCCATTTCGTGAGTTTTTGTACACCCTTTCCCGTTCTAGTTTCTGGTGGTATAGTAGGTTTAATGTAGTTTGTGAACCAACCGAACTCAGTGTCAGACATTTTTATAGGTAGGGAATGTAACTAGTCTAATTCGATGTCATTTATTTCAGTTAGAGTGAGACACCCTTGGGTCAGACATTTTGGTCAACCCTGGTGCAGCTTGATGAACGTCGTAGAGCGTCAATGCCTATCTTTTGCTAAACGTGACCGTAGTCATTTGAGGCTACTTTGTTTAACCCTATTTAGGGTGATTTTTCAAGTCTTTGCTGACTTTAGTTATGGCAATCAGATGCCATGGATATTTCTTTAACTGCATTCTTTGCAGCCAGTCTTTGTTACACCCCTGACTTCGTTAGAGCTGTCGTATCAGGTAATCGACTGTAATTACCAGTTTTGTAACTGCATTATATTTCATTTGAAATGAGCTCAGAAGCCATTCTTGGTCAAGTGTGGACCTTATAAGTAGAAGGGATGTTTCGTTGTCTAGCATCGAACCCAGTTCCCAACGAATCATTAAGCAGATCCAGAGTGTGGAATCTGCGTCACAATTACTATTTTGTTAGTGTCATGTGAAGACACGTATTTATTTGATGTTGTACAAGCAACTACTGAATTATATCTTTGTGAGCAAAGAGCTCCAGCAATAGTGACATTGCTACCATTTAGGCGTCTTTGGCTTGAAAGACGGAACTATATTATTGTATTCAGATTTATAGCGTGTTTTTATACACGTATTCTTCGAGGTTTATAACCTATGGTAAAGTTTTTATAATGAGGCGAGTTGTACAGTTTTTATTTTTGTTTAAATCGCCGGCCTTGATAGTTAGTGTGTGTTGTGTCCGACAGCTCAGGAATGTTGTAGCCTGAAGCGACACAAACTGGTTTGTGACCCAGTGCCCTTGAGAGCACGCTTGTATTATGAGACAGAATTACTTTGACGAAGGACAGAATGCTTGTTGTATTCGCTTTTCCTTTCATTGCAATTTAGCTCATGGAACCCAGTGTCCATTCTTGTATCTGATCACATGTTTTTATAGATTGTTTTTTGTTAGTTAAACGCACTGTTGCGTGTACCGTAGTTTGACGTGTACAGTTATGTCAGGTTTTTTTTATAGTACGTTGTAGGCTACCCTGTTGTAGGAGATATTTATTGTATAAAGGTATTTGTGTGTACCTTGTCCGGGATTGTTCCCGTTGACCAGATGTCATTGGAGGGTGACTGAGTGTGCAGGCCCATCCCAGAGTTATTGAACGCGAGCTGTGCGCCGCTGGTAACTTGTGTTATTGTGTGTCCGAGTTGTTATTGCTCGTTGATTATATTCCGACTTTTGAGTCGAGGCTTTTGGTGGAGATTGATCTCAGTGGATACACTCCGTGCCCAGGCTATTGTCAGTATTATTCGCCATAAACCAACGATAAACCTAAACCGACATCTTATTAATAAAACGCATAATTTTGGTAAAACAAAAGCTAACTAACGAATTCTTTCTATCTAACTTTGTTCTTTTGCATTTGGAACCTGCTGACATGGCCGTGCAGATAAGGTATTTCCTTTGTGAAATGACTAGGACAGCTGACACTATTGTAGCGACCTGAAGCTTGCTCGAACCTTGAGTTCGTAGCTTGTGGAGCGCAGTCCATGCGATGTTAGACGTAGTCTTAACTACGCAGTCGTCACCGTAACTACACACATTAGATGACTATGGCTTACAAAGAGTAAACCAAGGTGCAGGCAGGCATTTTAATAAAACTGTTGTCTCTTTTATTAATTACTTATGATGTAAAAGTGTATGAATCCTACATGTTACCCTATTGTGTGCTGTTAGCACGTAGTTTCTAAGAATAATTAAATGTTTTTTATATGGCTGTTCACTTAGCTTTCAATGTAATTGTTTTCTGTTACGGACGTCATCGCCGTTAATTTTGTTATTAACTGATAGGACTTAGCTAGACGAATTAACGTTAAATGTAAATGTGGAGATGGTATCATCCTAACTTAGATTTGTTTTGCTACCCTGTAAATTCTGATATTAGCTTGATCTTGTAACTTGACCTAGGGATTTGCGTCGTACCATTTTCCTGGTGTTGCTGTTGTTGCTTTGTTATTGTGAGATAGATCTTTCGCGAGGGTTTTCCGCAACTTCTCAGGTAGGGACCTGCTCTTTATTTTTGTTTGTTTATTAGCTTGCGGACTAGCCGATTGAAACCCTCCGAACTAGGCTAGGGGCTTGTGAATTTTAACAATAAATTTTCACGGTGTTTTACATAAGTCTGGATGTTTATTTTCTCAGTCTAGTTTTTAAGGTGAACCTTTCCTTAGGCAGTCTATGACCATCGTCACCATGTACCACGATCCCTGTGGACCACAGATTCTCGTGCCGCTTTGGCCTATTTGGAAGTTCACCTGATCCTCACGGCAATTATGTCCGACGGATGAGATGTTAGGGAAGTCATTTCGGTTGTTGGTTATCCTGACAGCTCCACCGACGGTCTCAGTACCTAGGGGAGTGGATTCCAGCAAACGAGAGTGAGACCTTAGCAATAGACACTAGATGCACGAAACTGGAAAGGGTTTACCACTCCTGTAAGAGCATCTACACATCCAAGTGCCTCTCTAAGAACCTTCTACATTACAATTCAGTAGTAAGACCTTCCGTTCTATATGCCTCTGAGTGTCTCCTGATGAACCGGAAAGGCCCACTGAGGAAACTAGAGCTCAAGGAACGGAAAATACTTAGAAGGATTTTAGGACCAATAAGGGAAGAGGGTGGTACTTACAGGATCAGGCACAACAATGAGCTCTATGATCATCAAGAAGATATCGTCACATCCATGAGGGAGAGACATCTACGGACATCTGACACGCATGGGTCCAGATAGACTTACCAGCCAGATCTTCGTCACGACAGGAAGAGGGAAAGCGTCCAAAAACAAATGGATCACCACAGTGAAGTCAGACCTAGAGCAACTTGGAATTTCATAAAAAAAACATACAGGATCGATCACAATTCTGACAGATGATTCAACATGGTGTCTTTCCAGTGTCTCTCACCAGCAGGAAGAGTACAGGGACTACCAGACCGAAGTGGACACAGGAAAGAAAGCAGACACACAGCCAGAAGACGAAAGCTGCCAGGGTAAGAAGAAACATAAATTCCTTACAAGAAGTCAAAACGAGCCCCGTGGTCCTCAGTAGGCCCAAACAAAAAGAAGAAGAAGTAGTACAGAAGTGACATTAAAAAGCTGAGCCGTCTCCTTTACGAGACAAAATGGCAGATGATCTCTCGTTCTGACCTATATTTCACTAATTTGAGTATGTTGCATGCAATATAGTCTACTGATAGAAATATTATGAACTTTGTTTGAAATATACTCCAGTGAAGAAATCGTTTAGACAAAGTCATTATTCGCTAAGGCGTTGTATCTAAATCATTTGATAACGTTCAAATTGGCAGGTCATATTTGGCTCCGTGGTTATAGCTTTGATCTTCCACCCGGCCGGCTAGGGTTCTAGTCCTAGCAGAGTTGTATTTTTTTGCTTGATTTATTTAAATTTATTGTGTTTTGAGTACTGAGACGTTATACAATTAAGCGTAATATTGTACATTTTGCAATGGAAAATATATACTGAATTAAAACCAAGTTGCTACCGCATTTGCACGAGTGACATCTACTAGCAACTAGTTAAACTATGCGTGAGCTAACCACAGCCTACTAGATGCGAGTTGCGCTCTATACCGGCCAGTTAGTGAACCCATGGCTACGGTGTAATTGAATGTCTCTTGGTGCCGATAGTGCGCACTCCCAAGGATAGGCGCGATTAAAAATTAGGTGTGCAGTAGGTATTTTAAATGTGTTTCTCCCAGTGATACGTTTAGACCAACGAAGTTTCAATTAATGTAAGTATTCGGTGTTAATATTGTTACGAATGCTAGACAGTTTCGTCGCCCGCGCGTGACTCAGGCCGCCCCAGGCTGTAGGAACAAAAGGGCACGGTCTAGAAATTACGCAGCTCACCAAGAAATGGAACTTTCGAGAAGCTGTGAATCCTGGACTGCTCTGGAAACATCAATTGAGTCACCAGCCCCGCTATATAAGTGACCTGGCCAGCGAGGGGAGTGAGTTTTTGAGGACTGTGTTTATGAGCGAGTGAGTGTTTTTCCAGTGCGACAGAGGCTATTGCAGTGCGGTGAAGTGCTGTATGGATTGCGAAACGCAGTGGACTGTTTTCCTAGCATGGGGACGGCGAGACAGTGTACATTCAGAACAAGTGAGTGTCGGACTGTGGCTTGTTTACATGAGAAAGAGTGCCGTTACTTCTTGCCAGGAACGGGTCTACCTAATTATTGAGGGATTAACTGCGCGAGCAAGTGGAAAGGAGGTGAGTGAACTAAATAAGGGAGGGACCTGACTGAGACTGCCCATTGGTTTCCAAGTGTTTATGGTGTACTGTAACTTGCTAGACCCACAATAAAAGTTATTTCTTTAAAGGGCTAATTGTGTTGTGCTTTCTACCTACTGTGGTCCAATTTACGAACGTGCTACTAGGACTAACACGTAACAACTGGTGTCAGAAGCCGGATTACGAACCCAAGCACAACACCTGAAGGTCCTGGTTTCGAAACACGTGCAGGTCATTTTACCACAGTTCACTAATTCTCCTGTGAGTGCATGCCCATTACTAGACAAACAACTAAAATGGAAGCGCAATTGCAAGCACTGCTAGAAAAGTTGAGGGGCATGGAAACCAAGATAGAAGACGGCCAGAAGAATTTAGCCAAATGTTGGCTTGTGACAGTCGTCAAGCCCCGGCAGTCCAAGTTCGTGTGACGAAGTTACGGAGGGACAATAGCAGCCTGATGGTCGACGGAGTCGTCAAGCTGGCCTATGCTGATCGACACGGGAGCAACGAGGACCATCGTCAATCCCACCGTGATCCCGAAGTGGAGAGTGCAACCCACACAAAGGAACCTCCAACATAATAACCGCGACTGGAGAGACGGCACCGGTACATGGCGAAGCATCACTGGAGTTCGTCATTGGTCGGCGGTGAAGCATCCAGTGCTCGTGGCTGATGTAGCAAACGAAGTTATCATCGGACTGGACTTTCAGGACCAGAACAACATCAGCCTGGACCTGAGTACTAACACTCTCCACTACGGAGATGAGGAACTTGCTTTGCAGCCAGCACACGAGGCCATAACCGCACGACGAGTAAGGCTGAGAGAGGACGTCACCATTCCCGCCAGGACGGAGGTCAGCGCTGCCGTAGTTGTCGACGGAACTGCTGAGGGAGTGGCGGCTGTCATCGAGCCCAAATATGAGGACATCCAGACAAAAGGATTGCTCATTAACACGACGTCTCGGCCGTACGTCCGCCTGTCCAACCTGAACGACTACGGCATTACGGTTCACCGGGACACCACCCTAGGAGTCTGTGAGCCCGTTACCTGGATTGCCCGCATCACAGACACGACGGACGGACCCCTGCAGACGGACATCCGAAGATGACGCGCCCTGCCAGAAGAACTACAGAAGCTGTACCAAGGATCCCAGGACCATCTAGACGAGGAGCAATCACGAAAACTTCGGGACCTGCTACGCCAATTCCAGGACGTATTCTCCGTGGGGAGCAATGACTTCGGCAGGACAAGCCTGGTCCAGCACAGAATCAACGTTGGGGACAGTGCACCGATTAGGGGCCCCATTCCGACGTGTCCCGCTCTCCAAGCAAGCTGAAGTCGATCGGATGGTGGAAGAAATAAAGGAGCAGAGGGTGATGGAGCCATCACATAGTCCTTGAAGCTCTCCGGTCGTGCTAGTGAAGAAGAAGGACGGTTCCACGAGGTTCTGCGTGGATTACAGGTGGGTGAATGACGTCACGAAGAAGGACAGCTACCCTCTTCCTCGGATCGACGACACCTTGGACACCATATCATGGTCAAGATGGTTCTCCACCTTAGATTTGAAAAGTGGCTACTGGCAGGTGGAGGTCCACCCTAAGGACCGCGAGAAAACGGCGTTCTCTGTGGGCAGCGGGCTCTGGCAGTTCACCGTCATGCCATTCGGTCTGTGCAACGCCCCTGCGACCTTCGAAAGGCTAATGGAGTCCATTCGGAGGGGATTACAGTGGAAGACCTGCCTGGTCTACCTAGACGACGTCATCGTTCTGGGGAGAAGCTTCGAGGAACACTACAGCAACCTGAAGGAGATCTTGATGAAGCTAGGGGCGCCCAGCTGAAGTTGAACCCCAAGAAGTGTCAACTCTTCCAGAAGCAGGTCCAGTACCTTGGGCATATCGTCTCCGAGGAAGGGGTGCGCACCGACCCAGAGAAGACCGCAGCTGTGAGGGAGTGGCCAGTTCCGAAGGACAAGTCTCAACTACGAAGCTTCCTGGGACTCTGCACATATTACCGTCGCTTCGTGAGAAGATTCGCCGACATCGCCAAACCACTGCATCGACTGACTGAGAAGGACCAACTCTTCACGTGGACAGCAGAATGCCACAATGCCTTTGAACAACTCAAGCAGGCTCTGTGCACCGCACCTATCCTGGCCTACTCCAGACCTGGAACAAAGTTCGTCGTTGATACCGATGCCAGCGACTTTGGTACAGGGGGAGTTCTGTCGCAAGTAGTGGACGGCGAGGAGAGAGTGGTGGCATATTTCAGCAAGGCCTTGTCAAAGCCAGAGAGGAACTACTGCGTCACCAGGAAGGAACTGCTCGCCATCGTGAAGACCATTGAACACTTCTACTGAACACTTCTACAAGTACCTGTACGGGCAAGAATTTCTCATCAGGACCGACCATACTTCCCTGCGGTGGCTCCTGAACTTCAATCAGTCCGAATGTCAACTCGCGCGGTGGTTAGAGAGGCTTCAACAATCCAATTTTGAGATCCAGCACATGAAAGGCCAACTGCATTCTAATGCCGACGTCCTGTCACGAAGACCATGCCCTGAAGACTGCACCTTATGTGCTATGAGGGAGGAGAACACCGGGATACAGTGCCGAAGGACTACATTGGAACTACAAGGGAGCTGGAGCCGCGAATCATTCACGCGGGCACAAGCGGGAGATGATGACCTGGGACTGATAGCCAAATGGAAGAGGGCCTGTGTCCCCAGACCCGGGTGGAAAATTGTGAGCGACTGCAGTCCAAAGTTCGCAGTGGGCGCAAAGGGACTCTCTGATTGTCAGGGATGGCCTCGTCTGCCGTACCTGGGAGAGCACCGACGGGAAGACATCTCGGGAACAAGTCGTCGTTCCAAAGGCTAGGACGGAGGAAGTCCTGAAGGAAGTCCGTGGAGGACCATCTGGTGGACACCTAGGGATAAAGAAGACCCTGGAGAAGCTGAGAGAGCGGTTCTACTGGATCGGATGCCGAGCAATCGTGGAGAACCACTGCGCGAGGTGCCACGATTGAGCAGCCAGCAAGGGCCCAGAACGAAGACGACGGGGCCCACTGAAGACCTACAACGTGGGCGGCCCCATGGAGAGAGTGGCTATCGATGTTGCTGGGCCATTCCCGTTGAGCGAGGCAGGGGACCGTTACATATTGGTCGTCAGCGACTACTTCACCAAATGGCCAGAGGCGTATGCACTCCCTAACCAAGAAGCCACGACGATCGCAGAGACCCTGGTGAAGGAATTCGTCAGCTGGTACGGAGTACCCTTGGAGCTGCACTCCGACCAAGGGAGGAACTTCGAGTCGCAGGTTTTCCAGAACCTATGCCAGCTGCTGGGAATCCGGAAGACAAGGACGACGCCGCTACACCCCCACTCCGACGGAATGGTAGAGCGATTCAATCGCACCATCGAGAACCATCTCCGGATAGTCGTCAACGAGCACCAGAGGGATTGGGTCAGACACCTTCCACAATTTCTCCTGGCCTACCGCGCCGCCGTGCATGGAGCCACCGGGTGCACACTAGCCCGGACCATGTTTGGGAGGGAACTCCGTCTACCTGTCGACCTTGCCTTCGGCCGACCTGGGGACGATCCGTTCCCGGTAAGGCAGTATTGTCAAGAACTGGTCGACCGACTGGAAGACGTGCACGCGTTCGCAAGAAGACTGCTGATCGAGACCGACCGAATGAAGACCCGATACGACCAGCAGACGGATGCCAGCGGATTTCACGAGGACGACCTGGTCTGGCTCTTCAACCCAAACTGTCACCCAAACTGCAGAAGTCCTGGGAGGTCCCGTACCGAGTCGTGGAACGGATCAACGATGTCGTCTACAGGATCCAGCGGAGGCCAAGGGCGAAGATGAAGATTGAGCATCGAGATCGCATGGCAGCCTACGGAGGGACACAGACGGACCAATGACTGATCGGGACGATCAGTCTTTTTAGGAAGGGGGTGGTGTTACGAATGCTAGAAAGTTTCGTCGCCCGCGCGTGACTCAGGCTGCCCCAGGCTATTCCAGACTGTGTGTTGCCAGCGCCTTACGTAACGGGGCTGTAGGAACAAAAGGGCACGGTCTAGGATCTACGTAGCTCACCCAGAAATGGAACTTTCGAGAAGCTGTGAATCCTGGACTGCTCCGGAAACATCCATTGAGTCACCAGCCCCGCTATATAAGCGACCTGGCCAGCGAGGGGAGTGAGTTTTTGAGGACTGTGTTTATGAGCGAGTGAGTGTTTTTTCAGTGCGACAGAGGCTATTGTGCTACGGTGAAGTGCTGTGTGGATTGCGAAACGCAGTGGACTGTTTTCCTGGCCTGCGGACGGCGAGACAGTGTACATTCTGAATAAGTGAGTGTCGGACTGTGGGTTGTTTACATGAGGAAGAGTGCCGTTACTTCTAGCCAGGAACGGGTCTACCTAATTATTGAGGGATTAACTGCGCGAGCAAGTGAAAAGGAGGTGAGTGGACTCCATAAGGGAGGGACCTGACTGAGACTGCCCATTGGTTTCCAAGTGTTTATGGTGTACTGTAACTTGCTAGACCTACAATAAAAGATATTTCTTTAAAGGGCTAATTGTGTTGTGCTTTCTACCTACTGTGGTCCAATTTACGAACGTGCTACTAGGACTAACACGTAACAACTACTAGGACCATCACGTAACAATATACTGAATTCCTACGTTGTTTGGAGTGTTTGCTGATGAAATTGCAAAATGCTGGGAGTAAATTATAAACTATGGTTTGAACGCCGCTGCTCAAATCCGCTTTGCCAATTTTCACTTCGAATAGGAAGAAAATCGGAGGTGATAAGGACTAAGAGTAAGAGTTATAACTACACCCATAAATTTAGGAGAAAGTAGGTTCTATGTTCTTTCCTGAACATCTTGTTTTAAATGTGCAGATAGGCTTTGCCTACCCTGAGGAGCTGCTATTGAGCTGGAAATGTATGTAAGATTTGTGTATTGATGGGAGAGCACGGATTTTGTTTCTGCATGCAGCAAATTTTTTGAACTGTATATGTTTATAAAGTTGGTTACCATACAGTATATTTAGAGCGTCTGTCATGCAAAGACATGTGAGTGGTAGCATTTGGTGAAAACATCTATGCTTTGTGGAGATACTAATTTTGATCCTTTGGAAGTAATTATTGTAGGCCCGATCAAGTTGTCTAATTACCTCCCTCTATACGTCCTACAACCAAGGTACGGTATAAACCTTCTAGCAATCACTGTCGTAAATACCCCAATAGACTATAAGCTGTATCCTGTATGCCTCCTATGAGGGAGGAGAATCTTCATTTAATTAAGCTAATGAAATGGCAAGTTGTCATTTTAAAGGGCAGTTGACCTTGATGTTCTGTCCTTTAGAATAATGATCACCGACATAACCATCCATAGAGGTGTGCTTTTGAGCCCTTCATTGTTCTACCCTTCTTGTAGTAATTGTTACCAAGATAGACTGATGGTCAGGCTGTGGGCCCCCTGTTATGCAAGGTGTTTTGAAAATATATGTCCATAGAAATAAGAAGATGGAATGGGCCATGATAAAGATGTTCACTCCTACCTACAATCTAAGATGGCTGGTTCTGTTTCCCACACAAGTTCAATGGGGTTAAGTGTCAGGACCCAATTGAGCAGAAAACCAATCCCGAATACCACTGCTTGTGTGGATTGAGGAGTTGCTTTGCATGAACTGAATATCTCATTTGGATAGTTAAAGAAAGCCTTTCTGTCAGTCAACACAAATTGTGCCCAATTACATTAGGCAGGAAAAGAAGTAGCCTATTTATATACCCTGACATGAAAGAAATATCACATAAGATATATCAGACATGGGCAAACATTTTAGGAGCAGGGCCAGATGCAATACATCATAATGTAGGCGGGCCGAATAAAAAAACACAACACAGTTTTATAGATAAAGTTATAAACTTTTAATTTCTGAATTTTAAATCTGTCAGCGGAACAGGCTCAGGGCAAAGTCAATTAAACATCAGTTTAAACAAACTAGTATTTATTTACTGTAAAATACATAGTACTTTTGACCCGACACGAGAATACAAAACACTGTGCGTGGATTGTGTGTGCAATGCAGATGGCAACACTTGATTTGAAAAACACCGATACCGTACTAGCGTACATTTTAGCCTACTTTTCGCATTTTGTAAAAATGAGAAAAAAGCAGACTTATGAGATCGATCCGGGAAAATGTGTGTGTCTGTCTGTTCTGTCTGGCTGTGTGTTTGTCCCCCTATCAACTCCTAAACGGCTGTAGCAATCGAACCCAAATTTGGTATGGGTAAAGATCTCTATCTGAATATCTCAACGCCATATTTGAAAATTATGTCAGTGCTACCAACTGCTGAAAAATCGCAATTGAAATTTCAGCTCCATGTTGTATATCATAGAAGGTATGCATGGGAGCTATACCAAAATTGACACACATATTGATAATAATATTTCAGTTTAATTTCCAGGAAGCCATACATGACAGTGTTGCCAAAATTATATTCTAAGCCTGCTGATAAGTCCAATTTTTAAATCCATATAACTTCTACACTAACAATTGGATTTCAACCAAATTTCGTATGTGCTATGTGTAGATAGATATGACAGCGTAATCGTAAGAGCCACCAGGGCTGCCAACTGTTAATAAATGCACACACTATTGATTTTATCCAAATGCCAATATATCATAAAGTATGCAAACCGACAGCTTCAAACTATGCACACGTATAGTACCTGACATTCTAGATTAATTTGGAGTAACTAATGGACCTCAGTACTACCAACATGATTCTAAACCTGCTGATAGGACCAATTGTAAATACATGTAACTTCTATACTATCAACTGGATTTCAACCAAATTTCGTATGTGCTATGTGTACTATAACAGATATGACTATGCGTATTCTTAAGAGCAACCAGGGCTGCCACCTGTTAATAAATGCTGTCTCTATTTTTACCCTAATATCAATATATCAAAGTATTCAAGCCAACAGCTCTAAACTTTACACACGTATAGTACCTTACATTCTAGATTATTTTGGAGTAACTAATATACGTCAGTGCTTCCAACATGATTGTCAAATGTTCGGCACCAATGGAAAGATTTAATACACATAAAAATAACTGAACTTGATTTATCTTGCATTACATGCTGTCCGTTCCATTAGACGCCATTTTACTTACTCCTAGAGTCAATGCCCTCTAGATCCTAGGGGCTACTTAATTTATAAAATAAACAAGAAAATCTCAGTGTTCCCAACATTCTCCCACCAAGTTAACGGATGTGGAACAGTTAACTTGATATATTCCTGGGAACATCATAGCCTACATTCTGCTCACACCTGAAACAAATTGACACAAAACAGACAAGTTAATCAAAATATCTTTTTAGCACTTTTACAATCCTTCCACTCCGTGTCCTGTTTTCTTCCCATACGTCACTCACACTACCACATGAAACATCACTCTCTTCTTTCACAGTCAGTTCACTGTCTGAAGTAGAAGGTTCACTACCTTGGGCTTCTAGGAGGAGATAGAGTCTTTGAACTGGGCGCAGAAGTTCTCCAGATGTAGTCTTCAGGCGAACAAGATGGACGACTCCATCCTTTCCGGGCAAAAGTTCTAGGACCTTTCCTAAAGGCCACTCCAGTCTCCTTGTGTTGTTATTGCCAATGAGGACAACATCATGAACCTGAACAATTTTTTGCTGCTTGACATCCATCTGCTGTCGCAGTAGACCCGAGTACTCGCTACGGAACCTCTTTCTGAGATTCTCCTTAAGTCTTAATCTGTACTTCAACCTCTTGTTCAAGCTGGAGGACTCGATGACATCAATCTCAGGCAAAGCAGCTTCACGAATATCCTGAAGAAACATGGCAGGCGTTATTGCTCCTAGTTCATTGGAATTATCAGCTGTATATGTCAGATGTCTCGAGTTTACTACACTTTCACAGTCACATAGCTGTTTCCATCTCAGAGTATGTAAGAGATGAACGTGCAAGTGTTCTCCGAAGTAATCTTTTCACAAGTCCTATCAACCTCTCCCACCAACCTCCCCACCAGGCAGCAGTGGGTGGATTGAACTTCGACTTTATTCTCTCCACTGAACAGTACTCATGTACCTTTGACCACTTAATTCGACTGAAGGCAGTTTCAGTACCAGAAACGTTTGTCCCGTTATCACTGAAAATTACAGCTGGTCGTCCTCTTCTAGCTACAAATCGACGAAATACTTGCAAGAAAGCATATGTTGATAATGACAGGAGTAGCTCTAAGTGAACAGCTCTGGTGACTCCACACGTGAACAGGAAAATCCCCGCCTTTTCATGGTTTTTCAGATGAATAGGTCCAGCCAGGTCGACACCCGATGCTTCAAAGGCAGCAGCATCTCTTACACGTTCTGCTGGAGGTGGTGGAGTGGATACTACGAAGGGTTTAGCTTCCTGGCGCTTGCAGAGTTCACACTTAATTAACACTGACCGTAGTGTTCTTCTTCCTCCCATCACCCAGAATCTTTCCCTCATAATCGATAGCAGCCCTTCAACGCCAACATGACACCTTCGAACTTGAACGTCTATAATCAGCCGTGACACAAAGGGATGATTTTTGGGCAAAAGTACAGGATACCGAAAGTCATGGTTATCGGGTTTATTGGAGATCTTGGTTTGCAAGCGGAGGAGACCGTCATGATCTTCAAAGGGTTGTAGGCTGGAGATTCTGGGGTCCGTGGTACTGGGAAATGCATCTTTCTGAACTAGTTTCAAAACTCTTATCTCAGCAGAAGTGACTTCTTCAGTAGGAAGTGGTCCCGTCTTCTTCATAAAATGTTCAGAACCAGCAGCTCTGCAATTGTTTACATAACGACACATCCAAGCAACTATTCTAATAATTTTCTCACTTTTTGAAAAATACCTGCAGCACCAGTCACTAGGAATAGAATCAGCATCTGCACAAAGCATAGATGAAACAACAGTACTCTTTCTTTCTTTCTTTCTTGAATGATAACATCCTCTTCAAACTTGACTTCGGTCGAAGGTCAACAGCTACCATTCAGGTCCCTCCCACCATGATGACTGAAGCAACCTTTTACCTGAACAGCCTCTAGATGGCAGGTCAGCTGGATTGCAAATACATGGAACATGATGCCATTGTTCTGGTTGAGTCAGCTTCCTTATCTCATTCACCCGGTTTCCCACAAAGGTAGCCCACTGATCATCTCTTCTAATCCACACTAAAACTGTGGATGAATCACTCCATAAATATGACTCATAGCTTTTGGGAAGATCTTCAATTATTGCTGCATGAAGCCTAGCACCTATCAATGCAGCAAGCAATTCTAGACGATGTATCGTGACTGTATTGTTTGTGGGGGAAACTCCTGTTTTTGCCTGAACCAACTGTACATTTACTTGCTGAGTAGTCTCCACCCTCAGGAACACAGCTGCAGCGTAGGCATCCATGCTGGCATCACAAAATGTATGCACACTCCATTCAGTAGGTCCACTGTTAGAAGGTAACCATCTTGGGATCTTCAAGTCTTTCAATCATGCGACATCATCTGCCCATTTCACAAATCTGTTGGCAATGCCTTGATCCACCTCTTCATCCCTCCCAATGTTTACACTCCATAATTCTCTTAAGATAAGTTTTGGTTCTAGGGTCACAGGAGATGAAAAACCAACTGGATCAAACACCTTATGGGCAGTGGAAAGGATAGTCTTTTGGTAATTTTCTCTGGATAATTCTGGAAACAGTCTGGGCATATGGCCGGAGTGTCATGCTTTCTGTCCCAGATTAAACCAAGTACATTAGTGAGGCAAGCCTCTGTAAGTATATCTGGATCTGAGAACTCCCATCCACGCAATTCGAACTTGCCATCAGCCATGATAGAGGTGGCTTTGTGAATGAATGTTTTAAGCTGATCATCATCAAGGCTAGTGACTACATTATCAACATAGAAACAATCCAAAAGACTTTTAATTGTGGTCTCAGAGTATGCAGAAATTCCCTCATGACATTCATCCTAGAATCCTTGAGAGATGAAGTCTAATAACTGCATTTAACAGATGAGGACTACAAACAACACCATACACAACTCTCCTGTGTCGATAAACAATTATATTCCCCAAATCATCCTTCCATAAAAAATGTAGAAAGTTCCTGTTATTTGCATGTATACTGATCTGCAAGAAAGCTCGCCTGATGTCAGCCCCAACTCCCACTTGCTTCAGACGGAATCTTAAAAGAAGTGGAGGTATCTGTTCTATCAATGATCTCCCTTTCTCCAAGCACGAATTCAATGATGGGCTATTCTTTTCACGAGCTGATGCATCGAACACAGGTCTAATTTTGGTGGTGCTGTTTTCTTCACTACGTGTCTGTGAGGAAGATAATGCCAGCTATCACTAACAATCTCCGAGTCAGGAACCCGTTCAATGACACCTTCTTCAAGCCATTCCTCAAAAACATGTTCATAATCTGGGTACAGGGTATTAGCTTCAACTTCTTTATAGTAGAATCCAGTCGTTTTTCTACCAGGATGTTATTCGATGGAAGAGAGGGGTGCCTATCCTTCCAGGGAAGGTGAACTTCATATCGACCTTCACCAATCACCCTTAAAGTCTCTTGAAAATGCTTGTCAACTTCCAACTGCAATTCAAGCTTAGTTTTCCGATCAACAGGATCAAATCAACTCCAATTTCCAAAGACCTGAGATGTTTAAATCATTAATCAACATTGATGTGACTATCATAGCAGTTGTAACTCTGGGTTGTTCACTGGGATATTTACCAAAAATGGTCCAACCTAACCTGGTCTCCATAGCTATCAAACCACATGACACCCTTCTAACATTACCCGTGAAGAGTCTGGCAGCAATGTCAGCACCTATCAGAATTTCTACAGGACCTGCAGTACCTATGGCTTCCTGTATAATCTTGGTATTATCAAGTATTTCATTAACCAAGGCACTATTCTGAATATGAGGTAGGTACCGGTACGTTATCAGAAATATTGTCTTGGTCCAAGACCTCAAAATTGCACAAATAATCATTATTGAGACTGGCAAGATGCATTCTATACTTAATGTGCTCACAAATACAGGTATTCTGACCTCCGAACAGTGAATGGACAATAGTTTCTCTCCCAACAGGAGAATAATTCATTTCCCGCGCTTTTCCCTTCAAGACATATTATGATCGTTGTGACCCTGTATCAAGAACTGCCTTCACAGTACGTTCACATCCATTCCCTCAAACATTCACCAGAAGCGTAGGAAGCAGCACACTATTATCACACGTTAGATTGGCAAGGGCATCTTTCTGTACAGTGGTGACGTCAGGCCTAGAGGAGTCAGTACTGTTAACTACTTTCTTACTTCTCTTAATATCTGGACACAACAACATTACATGGCGCTTATCACAAATCAAACACTTTTGCTTGAAGGTGCACTTTTTAGCTACATGATTTGGTTTAATGCAAATAAAACAATATTTCCTATCCTTAATAATTTCAAGTTTTTCCGAGAGAGGCATATCGCGTGCTTTATAGCAGTCAGCGCTACTATGGTGTTCATTACTGCAAAAAATTTCAAGAGAAGGTAATATAAGGCGATTCTGGCGCAGGGGCTAATGCGCAAGATGGCCGCAACGCGCAATCAGCCCTATGCTATTCTTATGGAGGGGACAGTGATAGCTGGCGCAAGGGCTAATGGGCAAGATGGCCGCCACGCCCTGAGACTGTGTATGACGTCACAGGGAGAGGTCGGCCGTGTAGTTGCTAAATGGAATATTTATTATTATTATTATTAGGTAATTATTGATTGATCATGTACAATCAAGACCAGCCTTATATTGTCCACCTCTTGCTGTAGTGGCTAGCATTCTTGTATGTTACTGCGAAGGCCCGGGTTCGATTCCTGGCTCTGCCAAGAAATTTAATTTCTGGTCTCGGGAGTGGAACGGGTACACTCAGCCTTGTGAGGCAAAACTGACAGGAGCTGGGTTTTGATTCATACCTCAGCCATTCTGCCTAACCCAACTTCACCTAACCTAACCTAACCTAACTTAGCTTCACCTAACCTAACTTCAAAGTGAGAGCAAATGTGGGGAGCAAAAAGTGAGAGCAAAAAAGTGGGAGCAAATGTGAGAGCATAAAGTGGGAGGAAAAAAGTGAGAGCAAATATGAAAGCAAAAAGTGGGAGCAAATGTAACAGCACAAATAATAAACTTAGTTATAACCTAACCTAACCTAACCTAACTTCATCTAACCTAACTTAAAAGTGAGAGCAAATATAACAGCAAAAAGTGGTAGCAAAAAGTAAGACAGGAAAAAAAAGTGTCAGAAAAAAAAGTGAGAGTAAATGTGGAAAACGAAAGTGAGAGCAAATGTAAGAGCACAAATAATAAACTTATCATCTTGGCTTACAGGATTGAGCCACGTCGCATATCGGTTATTGTTTCCCGACGTTTCGGCTGACATTGCAGCAGCCTTAATCATGGGTAGGTACGAGTTGGTGTCCGTACTCAAACTAACGGTTATTGCCAGTCAGATGTGCTTGCTTGCCCTGCATTGACGTCACGCTGCTCGCTGATTGGTCCCCGCCCCTGGCAGTCGCGCGCTAAGAGAACTTTCCAAATGTTGCTGAGTTTGAACCCATCTTCGCGATTGAAATTATTGGGATGCTTCACGACCTCTAGTGCCTCTCTAATTAACCTGTTTTGGTATCCGGGAATTTTAGCAACAGTTTTGGCCTTATCAAATTCGATGGCGTGTCTCGTGACGTCAGCATGTTCAGCTATTGCAGATCTGTAGTTTATCTGTTTCGTGTCCCGAATGTGCTCTGAAATCCTAATGGAAACTCGTCTTTTTGTTTGCCCTATGTAAACTTGTCCACAGGAGCAAGGCACTTTGTAAACTCCTGCGTCCTGGTTTGGCAGCTTTATCTCGTTTGATTTACGCACCACTTGCGTCAGCTTGTTTATAGGATGCATAACAGTAGTCACATCGTGTTTCTTGAGCAGCCTGGCGATTCTATCTGTCAACCCCTGTACGTACGGCAGAAAGGCTTTATGGTGGGGCCTATCTTTGTTCTTTTTGCCAGTTCTTCGGCTTTGTTCTACCTTCCGTGTGGCCCTATTTATTTGTCCTTTGCTGTAGCCATTAGCTAGGAGCGTGTTCCAAACATGTTTCTTTTCTTCATTCACGCTATCCTTATCGCAAATGTGGTTGGCTCTGGTGAGGAGTGTTCTAGCTACCATTTCTTTCTGCGATGGAGGATGACTTGAGTTAGCATGTAGGTACCGATCTGTGTGAGTATCTTTCTTATAGACCCTGTGTCCGAGTGTGTTATCTGTTCGTTTATAGAGCAGAACGTCTAAGAAAGTCAGCTGATTATTTTCTTCTACTTCCATTGTGAAGTTGATGCTCGAATGTCTGGAGCACATGAAGTCTAGAAAGTCCTGAAGTGTGGTGCGTCCATGTTCCCATATCAAAAAGACGTCGTCTACGTATCTGAACCAACACTTAGGCTTCAATGGGCTCTCCTTGATCGCTTCTTCTTCGAAGTTAGCCATAGACACGTTAGCCAGTAGTGGAGAGAGGGGGGAACCCATGGCTGCTCCCTCCGTTTGCTGAAACATCTGCCCATTGAATACGAAGACTGTGGAATTAACGCAGTGTTCAGCTAACTCCACTAAGTCCGTTGGACCTCCTGTGGCTTTACGTTTTTCCCTGATTAACTGTATGGCGTCAGGTACCAGGCACCCTGGTAAATAAGGACTCCACATCGAAGCTTGCCAGTAGATCACCGTCACTCAGGCTTATACTCGCTATGATATCAGTAAAGTGCTGCGAGTTTTTCACGAGGGAGGCTGGCGGAGGGAATACTGACTGCAGTACCTGGTTCAAATATTTAGCCAGAGCATAAGTTGGAGACTCTATGGCGCTAACTACAGGCCTCAGAGGCACATCGGGCTTGTGTATTTTAGGTAGGCAATAGAACGTGGGAGTTCTTGAGTAGCGAGGTACTAGGGATTTCTGCTTCTCTTCTGGAATAGATGACTCCTTAATTAGCCGCGTCGTCGTTAGTTCTATCTTCCTTATGGGGTTCTTCGGGATCGCCTTATAAGCTGTGTCTGAAAGGAGGCTGTGAACTTTATCCACGTAGTCTTGGGTGTTGAATACAACCGTGGCATTCCCTTTGTCTGCTGGCAAGATCGTAATGCTGTCATTGCTTCGTAGCTCGTTAAGGGCCTGACGTTCTTCCCTGCTGATGTTGCTTGAAACGGACCTGGCAAGTTTAATGATCTGAGAGGCCTCTGCTCTAATTTCTTCTGCTTCTAAGGCTGGTAGATGACGGATAGAAGCTTCTACCCCGCAGATAAGATCTTCCGTAGGAGGGCGTCTTGGCGTGATTGCATAATTAAGTCCTTTGGCTAACAGGTCCTTACTTGGCTCGTTCAATGGCAGGGATGACATGATGATCATGCTGCGCTTCCTATCTAGTGCATGCGTTGAAGGTGGTTTCTGCCTTTGTTGCAGCAAGTCAAATTTCTTTATATGTGTAGCTGTTGTTTTCTGTAATATGGAATCTGCTTGCCTTGCGGTTATGTTATCCAACATCGTCCAATCGTTAGGAGACAGTTGGGTAGATTATTGGCTGAGGAATAACCTAACCACCAAGGGAAGATGATTAAAAAAAGGAGGTAGGTTTCGGACTGGAGAAAAACGATAGAAAAATAGGAGGAGAGTCCCAAAAAAGTTATAAATTTAACTTTAAATGCACTTAGAGGCGGTTGCCACTGCGAATCCGCTCTCTGATACCTAAAGTGGGTAAGGACTTGGTCGAAGCTGACGGAAACCGCAGCTAGAACTTGGGCGGTTTGCAAGAGAGTGGTTTTAGTGTATTCCCTCTCAAGCATGCATAAGACTACTATGGGGAAGGGTGTTGGTCTGGCAAGACTGAGAGTAACAGATTTATTGTATGTCTGTTCAAAGCAATTCGTTTTTGCAAAGTAATTCGAAGAATGCCAATAATTTAAATCAGGTTTGGTATTTCCAATTTTCGAAGTTATGGAGTTCCTGAAAAAGCGACCAAGTGCCTCTAAGAAGGATAGTGATAAGAAATTATACCTTGGGGAGTAATTTTGGTAAATGAACCAATGGTTGCATGTGGAAATGGCTAAGCTTTTACTCAGCGAGAGGCCGGCTAAAAGTTTAGACAAAGAAAAACACTTATCTTTTAGAAAACTGCCCATAAGTTTTCGGAGAGGATCTCCACAAGCAGGTAGCTGGCGTAGCGAGCTTTACTTGCCTTACTGGCCAGTTAAAATTAGCTATTAAAGCTAAGAGAAACTTTAACGAGATTACCACTAAGAGTTCTTGCTCAAATGCAACGAGTGGTGAGAGCCCTATTAATGGTTTTACTGGCATTGAGTAGGGAGAGCCAAGGAAAACAGGATCTTGCCTGACCGTTTTACTAGAAAAATGATAAAGCGAAAAGAAACGCTTAATTTATTTAGCAATTCAAAAGAAGTTGATAACTTTAACAAATATATATTTTCAATTTGGTTAACAATTTTTGGGTCACAGACCTCAGAAAACATTAAACGTTTGCTCCAGGCAATTGACAATTTATGAGGTTTCAAACCTTATATATGTTCTAAAATCTTTATAAGATTAAAAAAAAAACAAATGAAGTAATTAAAGTTTAAACATTAAATTGAGTACAAGAAGTGTACTTTAAGAAATTTCTGAGAGAATATTCTAGAGAGAGTGACAACTTCAAAAATAACAATAAGAAAAACATGAAGAATAAAATAGAAGTTCCTAAAACTTCTTATATTTAAGCGGAATTACTTTGGGTCATTATACAAATAAGGGTAGGTCACCTACTGTGAAACCTGAAGAGAAAATCAAAAGGAAGGTTCTCGACCTCCTATGGTTAAGTAGGAATCACAAGCCAAATGGGGCAGTTTCCATTTCGTGAGACCTAGAAATAACTCACCCAAGAGTTGAAAGAATTGTTTGCCCTGATTATAGGGAAGAAACAATATAAGCATGAACCGTGTATAAAACACGTAGTTATACAGAGATTAATTAATGATAAACAAGCAAAAATGGAAGGGCACTTCGTTATAGTGACACCTTATAGAAAAGTTACAATTTTATTAATATGGTGTGTTAGTAGAAGGTTTAGGGAAGATCAATTGGGATTGAGGAGAAATGTTCATGGCCTTATTTAATGTAAACGGACGATCGCGACGCGGTAGAAAGTGGAACAAGCACTAGTTATCACTATAGTCTGTTAAATAGATGAAAAGTTCACTGTAGAAACACGAAAGTTTATGAGAAAGAAAATTATTGCAATAATGAAAATAACTGGTTGCACTAGGTAGGCGAAAGCCTATTTCTTGAGAAGGTTGTGAATTACAATTAAATGCGCCATAGAACATTCCATCGGTGGAAGAAAATTCTCTATTGCAGTAATTTATAAGGAAGATTCCTCATTTTAAATAGTATTCCCACAAGTGAGTGAAAAATACATGACGGCAGGACTTGTAGATAAAGTACAGGATCTGGAAGGTTCCAGATCGATCTTAATAGAAGAATGGGGTCAAAGATAATCCAGCGGAGGAACTAGCTTGGTGAATTATAGACAGCGGGTATTATATAATATCCCACGTAGTGAGAAGATTTCCCAATTAAATAGCTTAAGAAAAGCTACTTTCTATTAAGGTTGGCTTAGACAGACAAAAGCTCAACATGGCAAATCCCACGAAGAATGATTTTGCCCCAATTAAGTAATCTCACGCTGTCTATAAAATATCGTTAAAAGCATGTAGAAGTTAAAACTGATGAAGATGAAGTTAAAACTTGAAGTAGGTACTTATCTTTGTTGCATAGCGAAGGTGAAGTTCCCTTTGACGGATACTTAATGTGCCAACATGGCGTAAGACGTAGAGAGTGTCTCTTGGTTTGAGGAGACTGGCTCGAGTTGAGCCTTGACTGACCGAGTCAACTGCCGACTTAGAAGTGAGACCTGCTCAGCGAAGCGCGGAGGGTCCAAGGAAGGGAAAGAGTGGGGGTAGGAGACAAAAGGAATACGTATCAGAATAGACAACTTATCAAAAATAAATGTTCTTCTTGATGAATGGTCTTCAAAGAGTTGATAGCAGACGATACTAGCACAGCATGGTGAGTGAAAAAGTAGACGAAGGTCTCTTGCTCATGGAGATAATAGCTGGCGATGGTAGCAAGATCTGGTGGCCAGATGGAAAAGGAAGTCCTCTTGCACCAGGAAGAGTTGAAGAGCTTCAGAGATTCGCTGCTAGATGACGCTAGGTGGGTCATGGAAGATATATATCTAGAACAAACTCACAAAAGATATAAGCGACATGATCATCAAAGAGAAAATAGAAGATCACTGTTGGTGTTTGATAAAGAAGAAGGAATGAACAAGCAAAAGCATTAAACTTTATATTCTCTTGTACCGTGTATTCCAAGAATACACCAACAGTCGTAGCATTAGCTTGAAGTGTTTGTCATATAGTTCTCGCGTCACCATATCTAGATCACGACGGCAGTTCCGGACTCGTTCACTTAATAGGGCACTTTCAGTTCGGAGTAAAATTCTCCTCGCTGCAGATGAAGAAATATGATGTTTTACCTTGCAAAACTTTGATGAAATGTCGTAGTCTCTGCAGCGTTTAAAAAAGGCAAGTGAGCTCAGCAAGCGCGAACGTTTCTGGCGTAGAATGTCCAATTTCCTGCTGTAGGAGTGAGTTTCCTCTCCGTAGAGGAACATTTGGAAAGTTCTCTTAGCGCGCGACTGCCAGGGGCGGGAACCAATCAGCGGGCAGCGTGACGTCAATGCAGGGCAAGCAAGCACATCTGACTGGCAATAACCGTTAATTTGAGTACGGACACCAACTCGTACCTACCCTTGATTAAGGCTGCTGCAATGTCAGCCGAAACGTCGGGAAATAATAACCGATATGCGACGCGGCTCAATCCTGTAAGCCAAGATGATAAACTTGACACCGGCCGCGAAAGCCTACGATCTAAATAAATAATAAACTTAGTTATAACCTAACCTAACTTCACCTAACCTAACTTTACCTAACCTAACCTAACATAACCCACAAGAACCTCATTTTAAGATTTAAATTAATACATGTAAGGTTTTCTATTGTTACATTTTTATTTTACATTTTTAGATTTTTTCATTTTAGATTTTAGATTTTTGATTTAGATTTTACATTTTTAGATTTTACATTTTAGATTTTTAGATTTTATAATATGTTTTGATTTTACATTTTTAGATTTTAGTTTTTACATTTTACATTTTCCGAAAAGAGTAAACTACAAGGTCACATACTTAACCTAACCTTGAAAGCTAGGCCAAAGGCTAATCAACACACCCAAAGTATATAAGGGCACACACAACTATCTTTATGTTAGGCTTATAGACAGTAAGGTAAAGCTAACACTTGCACTGTGACTACTGTGCAAGATGTTCGCTACGCACAACCAGCTTAGGATTACAAAGTCAGTTAAGTTTTAAAAAGTAAAAGCTTTTATTCATTTTTTCTTTCAATTTTGTTTACACATTTGTCAATTTTCCAATTTCCCATTTCCAGTTTTTAAAAATATTAGTTTTAAGTTTTGGAATTTCATGATATGGAAACATGGATTTTTCATTTTTGCTGTTTACACATTTGTCAATTTACCAATTTCCCATTTACAGTTAAAAATGTGAGTTTAAAGTGTTTTCAATTTTGTCAATATGCAAACATGGATTTTCCAATTTTGTTGTTTACATGTTTTTGATTTAGTCCATGTACAAAGTTCATTTTGCATTAGGAGTGGGGAGAGGTGGGTAGTAATTAAAAATGTACAAGCAGTGTCCATACAATATTTTTATTTATTTTAAATACATGTACACTATTTACACTTAATACCTTTTTTAACATATTTTTTGCTATAAATTTTACAGTTGTTTTTATTTTTGTTTTCTATTTTTTATTTTTGAGTATGAATACCATTCTTTTCTTTTTGTGTTTTTTATTTCTGTAGTGCTATTGTTTTATTTCCTATTTTGTTTTGTTTTATGTATTTGCTAAATGCAGGCAGAGGATTTTGATATTCATAACTTAACTCTTTAAGCATGGTCAACAATTGATTAATGACCATAGGCATGTGTAGCTATACCATTCGAATCAATCACTCTTTTATCATCACCAGGACACAAAGCAATTTTGTTTAGTCTTATAGATGATATGTCATGTTGTTTAGAAGCGATAATGTTCATTGGTATTCTTTTTACCTCGTTTTTCAGAATACAATCCTTATAATCTTGATAGGTTATACAATTTTTTACAACACCTCTGTTAATACCTTTAATCTGTTTCATTTCTTTACCATTTATGTCTAAAGCATTCATTTTAGCTCAATGTCCAACAAATGCTTTAATAATTTGTCCACAAGCCTCGTCTTTAAATTTTCCCAATGTTTTCTTGTTTGATAAAGAGTAACACACATGATTAGTTGGATAATCAGATGTGTCCAGATGTTCTAGGAAATCCAACTTGTCTTTATATACATCTTGGGTGTTAACCAAATAAATAAACGAGTCCGTATCCATATACATGAGTTTAAGATTGTTCATCCCATAATAGGGTAGCAGGACATCATAGTGGTGGGAATACATGAGAGTTTTTGAAATATCCAGTATCCACATTCCAATATATATATATAGGCTTATTGAATACAATGTTACGTTTAGCCATGTGGAAAGCAGCTAGCTATTAGCTTTTCTGCCTTTTTGCTGTCAGTCACAAGACGTATTGCGCCCGTAAATTGAATTATTTAGGGATAAAATGAGAGTTTTTTTCGTCCCCATGATAAAATTTAACTAGCAAATATAATTTCTGGAAGTGTGGCACAGGAGTGTAGTGTTACAAGCTCCAGACTGTGGGAGAGCCCGATCACTTGATATGTTGCACAATGGACGCTTCTAGAAGGCTATATTTAGCATAGCAACAGCGAGTTTGGAAATTAATATTTTAAATATTGTTATAAATTATGCTATTGGATCCCAGCCCAGAGCCAATGAGAACAGGTCTTATTGAAGACGGGATCAACTTTAATTACACAATATGATGAAATTATGCATTTAGGCCCTTAGAAGAAGATTTTTTATTTGGTAATGAAGAGAATATTAAGAGAAATTATGTCTGATACTTTAAAAACCACAGATCGGTTAATCTACGCAGTAATAAGCATTGGTAATCTACGCGCTAAACTTATGGTGAGAGGTTGATATGGCCGCCAAAAATTCGACTTGGAGGGGGAGATCCAAGGATCGATGTTCTTATTCCAGCAGACTTTGAAGAGTGAGGAAGTGTTTTTACTGGGTTAACGGAGATCCCAAGGCTTAGTCCGAGTGCGACGACTGTCGACTTGTGGAGACGCGAGGGTAGCTAGGTGGAACGTTAGAGATCATCGCACTTCCATTTTACGTGAAGTTGCGAGGAACATTGTATTGATTATATCTCATATATAATTGAGATCTAAATATAAAGAAGCGAATATATATTAAGAACAGATCGCATACTATATATTGTGAAAAGTCGAGCGTTTTACTATTCACCGTTTCGACAATATAAGCCTATCAAGTTAGATTTCCAAATGTGTTGGAAATAAAGCTGAATATCATTATAAATTGCAACGTGAAGTTGACGAACGCAGTTCAAGTGAACAGTGGCGGAGAACTTTTAATATTGGCGCAACACATAAACATTAACAGAATGACTATTATTATTCTTCAAACATTATCATTCAGCATAATTAACATTGTTGATATGATGAACTAGATAGTCATGCGCCAGAGACATATTCGATAACAGGAGTTAGGATACAACGATGGAGCTTCGTTAGACAATGTATTATTGAATACAGGCGTAGTGTACGGTCCATCTTGTGCATTTTCGTCAGTCTACGAACACTAATATAACATCAATTAGCAATGGAAACATTTAATTCACTATTTATATGAATATTTCCATAATTATATTCCAATGATGAAGCTGATATATATTTACGACGGAGAATGAAGACTATACAGAAGAGATTTGTCAAGATGCTAGGGAAAGGTAGTCCAGCAACACAGAAGAATTTGCCAGAAGGATGTCGTTCGAGCCCAGGCAAATGTTGGTGAATTCCAGAGAGAGACGTTTCTTATCTCTGAGGTCGCAGATCCGAGGTTCGAATGCAGATCCATCTCAGTGTCTTGTACTGAGGAAACATTTAAAGTATTGTGGGAATACTTACATAGATCTTCAAGTTTTCGTCCAAATAAGGTATTAGTGGATCTCAATTGTTATATAGAGCTTGATTAGAAACATTCTGAGTCAGCGATCTTATTCCATATTTTCAGCGATCTTATTCCATGTTTTCGGCGATCTTATTCCATATTTCTATATTTTCACACTTCATGTATTTCAGTGCTTTTATGTATTTTACACTTCAGATGTGTGTTGAGTTTTTTATATTTCAAGATTATTTAGAAGATGATTGCATTTCATCTATTGTTCAATTTTATTCAACGGATCAGTTGTGGAACTGACATTAAAATTTTGTTTGAGGAATTATATTGCCTCATAGGAGACTAGTCGTTTCGACTCTCGAATTTTAATAATTTCATTTAAACCAAGTATTCTGACATTGTGTCATAGCTTCAAATTAAATTCTTATCTAATTTAATTTGAGCACTTTAATGTAAAAACATATCTTCAAGAACAGAAGAAACATCGAATGATATTGTTATATCATTATTGTACATAAACTATCGACGATCTAAGAAATACTAGTCGTTTGATAAGATCGAAGTCTTAATTCCTATGAACATTCTTTGTGTAGAGTGGAAAAACATTACGACATTGACAAACCTTTCTTATTATTTGTAAAGCTAAGAGATTTGTTCATTTAATATGTTAGCGGAAATACCTTTTGATAGAAGATTATTCAAATCTTTGGCTAGGAATTCAATAAATAACATGTGTGTTATTTTATCCTATTTGTGTAACATCACGTCATTTGTGGACATGATAATACAACAATAAACAATTTATAGCTTGACAAGTGAGATGAGACAGGAGTATTATTTTTATTACATGTATTTGCGACAGATGAGTTAACAGTTAATTATCTTGTTGTGGAGTAAACTTGAGGAGGTTAATCACGACTGTCTAATATCGATCATTACAATTGGAAGTTTCGTTTGAAGAATTTACGCATGTATAATTGTAGTCCAGTAGTCATGTGCAATGATACTGAGGGTCATGCCATTATTTGAGAGAAGTTCCTACATAAGATATGTTAATAAAAATTAATCCCTTTTGGTTATTGTTTAACATAGTAGATGATAATTGTTTATGCCATATATATTGTTATATGAGGATTTGTAGAGCTATGGAGTGCTCGTGCGAGGGAATTCCGCATTTTAAGGAAGTCAAAGTATTGTTGTTCTTTGATTAAAAAAAAGGCATGTATCATGATAAGAGCCGTTGTATGCAAGTAGTCCAGTTTTGTGAATTAGCGATTTAGCTGTGCTAACAGGAGGGTTTCTGCGGAAATGCAACTTGAGAAAGATTGTCTACTCACGTCTAAAATACAATTATTAAATTTTATTAAACCCGAAGTGATGTAATTACGTACAGTTTACCTTAATTAGTCGACTGTATTATACCGATAATGTAATGAAACCTATATTAGACTATGTGTAAGCAGTATATCAAAACTACAGAACGTTAGAGAAGGATGGTTATGTGAAAAACCAGTGTATATATTTAGTTAAGAATTATATTGTAACCGAGAAGTTAGAATCTCGAAAGTGTCGCGTTAGCAACACTAGATAATGGATATTATTATAAACATATTACATGTAAATAATTTTTGTGGAAATGATTTAATTAGTTAAATATTTTAGTAGGATTTATTAATCAATTGTTTTGGAACAGTGTGTGTTAAGAGCAAATGTGGAACCGAATTGGTCTAGAACAATTGCGGAGTGCGAATGAAAGAGTGTATAAAAATGTTAGAATGATTGTTTAAGAAACAAAATAGTTATGTGAATTTTTGTAAGATCTAAATGTTATTTTTACGTGTTTTATAAATGCACACACAAGCAGTCTCTGTGAGCTAGCGAGAATGATTCACCGTTAGCATTGGAGAGCGATGATATAATATGAACAGGTGTAGACCCACCGCCTTGTATTTATTGTATAAACCAGTTTCGAGTACGGCGTGGTGCCGGGATTTCATTCATGAAACAACGTTTCCACACGTGCATTCTGCAAACGCAGGCTTGTGAATGAAACCATGTGTCTGGAATGCCATTTAGAGACTTCATTAAACGTTTTTATTTTTACGCAGTGTAGGCCTAGAAGAAGCCAAGATTTTATACTCATAATTTTTAATACAGCATGGTAGTAAGTTGTAGAGTTGAAAGGAGGTGTGAATGTTTGCGTGTTTTTAATTTTAATGTCTATTGTTAAATTCGTTTATTGTTATTTTGTTTATAGTAGATTAGTTTACCCTATTGTTAATAAATTTTGTTCAGATTGTTTTCCATTGTTGTTGGAGTGTGATTCATTTTAAATATAAGGAGCAGAGCATTGTGGATGTAGTGTAGGCGAAGCTGAATTCCCAGTCCCCGAGAGGTAAGTAAAGGTGAGTGCCCCGTGTAGTTGGTTGTTGATGATCCACAATATTCTTCCAACTGCTGTCTGTAAATCCCTAAAGGCCGTGTTGGAAGCGATTTCTAATGTTGTATATGCCGATGTAGTTAGAAATAGGCAATCCAGTGGGGGCAATGGATATTCCAACAGGATCCTTACCGGATTATCGGGTACAGTATGTCTATTCTTTTACGGATATTTTCCATTGTTTTCCCAAAAATGGCATTGTTGAATAATTTGTACAGATTTTTCTCAAAATAATTTTTGGCTTGTTTCCGAAGGTTGTTATTAAAATCAACGTATGCCTTTAGCCAAGGTCTTTGTTTAAACTTTTTAACACACGATGATTTTTTAATCAATTTTATTCCATGATCTAAAGCCTGTTTTAATGCCATGTAGTGAACAACATATCGCCTTCGATTTCCAAGATGAGGAATTAGTTTTTTCAGAGACGAATCCTTAGGTTGTGTACGCTCTGGTAGGAAAGGTAAATCGTTGTGTAGATCATGAAGGTCAGATGGGTAATCAACATCAACGTCTAGAATGTATCCCACAGGATCGTCTTCCTTTAGTTTTTCTCGATCAACAGTATCTGGAGAAACCCACTGAAATCCACCATAAGGAAGGGAGTGGCACATAGCCCACCCGTATTGGTTGTTGGCATCATCATAGGTAAACTGCGATGGTTTCTCAGAATCATAGGTTTCCAAGTATTTATTGTTAGCTTCAGCATACCGATGAGACACCTGGCATATGCCTCCACGTATTCCAGACTCGATTAGAAGAATCTGATCGTAATCCTGTAGCAATTCCTGTGTAAAGGAGCATTGCCTCGAAACTTAAACCAGGCGAAGTGAAAGAAGTGTGCAGCATCCACTCGGTGTGTTTCTAGTGTTTTGTTTCTAAACGTTTCAAAGCTGTCTGCAAGAAGGAGTACATCTGAAGTTAGGTAGAGGTCACTATATTCCCCTAGAGTTTTAATGTTGAACTGTTCCCAGACATTTTTGGCATGTTCATGGTCTTCTTGACTAACATTTTCTTGACTTAATTTGTTAAAGAATGCCTCTTTTTGAGGTTAACACTTTTCCCATGAATCAATGTAGTCATAACAAAATACCCCTTTATGAGTCATGGGCATTGCATTTTCTTTTCCAAAGTACTTGTCTGTTTCAGAGTATGATGTTAAGTTGGAAACTAAGTTTTCCAAACTACTTGGCATTAACCGAAACGTGTCCTCAAATCGAAGCTTTACATTTCCTACATATTTGGTAAAGAAAATGTACTTGTCTTTGGAGTTAGCGATAACATCCACTCTCTCAGTAGTACATCCCAATTGCTTTACAATGAAATTTGCGTCGTCAGAAACTCAGGAACGGGGTTACGTGTTTTACACCTCAAATTACAGTTATTGTGAGCACTTCTGCGGTATTCCCCTGTAATATGGCAGTGGTCTCGAACTTTCCTCTTTGGTAAATGGTTTTTGACACAAATAACAGGTTTCAGAACATTGCAACTCAGATAAGGTAAGAGTAAGAGTTGAGAGTCAATCATATAACTTAGAGAACTTTTTTTTTTTGAATTTTAGTGTGTTGTTGTTGCTTGCAAATATAGTGGTGAGTATTATGCTGTGATAAAAAGGGCTGAAATACTTTCCAAAACCTAAAGAAAAAATCCACTAAATACATTGACAATAGTAACTTATCAAATAAGCTAATACAAAAAAGCCAACAAAAGTCAACAAAAAGCCGACAAAATGCCAACAAAAAGCCAACAAAAAAGCCATGTAGCATGCTGGTAGTTAAGTGAGTTGTTTTACTGACCGATAGGTAGCATGCTGGTAGTTGAGTGAATATTGATATCGACCGCTAGATAGCATGCTGGTCGTTCAGTGAGTGAGTGTTTATATAGAGCACTAGGTAGGCTGCTAGTTGTTCAGGTAGTTCTCATAGTCACCGTTAGATAGCGGAAACATACTTTGTGTGTCGCATGCGGCTATTTAACAAAGTTTTACCTAATGAAAAACGTGCTTGTATAAGCTTTGTGTATAAATTGAATATGCAATTAACTACTAAGTGTTCAGAACTAACATATATAGCCTTGTGTAGGGAATATTGGGGTCCTTAGCAAGAAAGAGTGCCTAACACACATGAGTGTACAGCCTTTTGATATGCAGTAAGTACCTGATAACCTTGAGTAGGGTATAAGAATATTTTCTGTTGACTACTACCTGTCACAGTGTTTACATTGTGAAAGACCGTTGAAACAACCAGTGTTTAGCCTTGTCATATGCAGTAAGCAGCTGTTACCCTTAACTAGGGGTATATTAGAGGACCCTTAGCAAGAATATCATCAGTTGACTACTACCACTCACAGTGACCCATCGTGAAAGACTGTCAAAACAACCATTGTACAGCCCTTGTACTAAACAGTAAGTAGCTGTTGGTCTTGACTATGGTATATTAGGTAACCCTTAGCAAGAATACAATCAGTTGACTATTACTTGTTACAGTGTTCACATCGTGAAAGACCGTCTCACTGTCCAGTCTACAGCCTTGTCATACACTGTAAAGAGCTGTTGGTCTAGACTAGGGTATATTAAAGAAGGTTATGTTTGGTATGTGACCTTGTAGTTTACTCTTTTCGGAAAATCTAAAAATGTAAAATCAAAACAGAAACTAAAATCTAAAAATGTAAAATCAAAATCTAAAAATTAAAAATCTAAAATGAAAAAATCTAAAAATGTAAAATTAAAAATGTAATAGAAAATCTTACATGAATTAATTTAAATCTTAAAATGAGGTTCTTGTGTGTTATGTTAGGTTAGGTGAAGTTAGGTTAGGGTAGGTTATAACTAAGTTTATTATTTGTGCTCTTACATTTGCTCTCACTTTTGTTTTCCACATTTACTCTCACTTTTTTTTGCTGACACTTTTTTTCTGTCTTACTCTTTGCTACCACTTTTTGCTGTTATATTTGCTCTCACTTTTATGTTAGGCTAGGTTAGGTGAAGTTAGGATGGGTTAGGTTAGGTTAGGTTAGGTTATAACTAAGTTTATTATTTGTGCTGTTACACTTGCTCCCACTTTTTGCTTTCATATTTGCTCTCACATTTTTTCTCCCACTTTATGCTCCCACTTTTTTGCTCTCACTTCTTGCTCGCACTTTTTGCTCGTACTTTTTGTTCCCCACATTTGCTCTCACTTTGAAGTTAGGTTAGGTGAAGTTAGGTAAGATTAGGTGAAGTTAAGTTAGGTTAGATTAGGTTAGGTGAAGTTGGGTTAGGCAGAATGGCTGAGGTATGAATCAAAACCCAGCTCCTGTCAGTTTTGCCTCACAAGGCTGAGTGTACCCGTTCCACTCCCGAGACCAGAAATTAAATTTCTTGGCAGAGCCAGGAATCGAACCCGGGCCTTCGCAGTAACATCCAAGAATGCTAGCCACTACAGCAAGAGGTGGACAATATAAGGCTGGTCTTGATTGTACATGATCAATCAATAATTACCTAATAATAATAATAATAATAATAAATATTCCATTTAGCAACTACACGGCCGACCTCTCCCTGTGACGTCATTCACAGTCTCAGGGCGTGGTGGCCATCTTGCCCATTAGCCCTTGCGGCAGCTATGCCTGTCCCCTCCATAAGAATAACATAGGGCTGATTGCGCGTGGCGACCATCTTGCGCATTAGCCCCTGCGCCAGAATCGCCTTATATTACCTACTTACAAGCAGAACGCTTATTTTTCTGTAACGAGAGTAAATCCATTGCTGTAGGCACATCTTGCCTAGAACATGATTTATGACTGATATCTTTCTGCCCTTTCTTTACCCTATCAGCTGACTGTTTAAACCCAGACATGGCCACATGGATCCTTTCCTTATTTTGCACTTCAGCCTTCATGAAGGACATTAACTTATTACGTCGTTGTTCTGCATTAGTTATACCGTACCACTAAATAAAGAACTTCACTGTTACTCTTAAAAAGTCTTCAGTCATGCATGATTCTAACAAAGGACAAAGGATTGCTACACATTTCCCAGTTGTGAGGGGTTGTGACACCAAGAGATTCAATTGCTTTTAAATGACACTCCAGCTTATCGTACATCTCCGTGAGTGGACGGCATGTTTTGCTAGCAGGCAGGGTCAAACTGAGAAGATTCTTGATGTATACTTCAATTAGAAGATCTTCCCTACCAAAACGTTCCTGAAGTTCTTATATCACTAAAATGTAATTATCATCTGTGGCTGGAAAACTGTCTACCACAGACCTAGCTCTGGAGTTGGGTAACGTAGTTTGTATCAGATAATAGAATTTATCAACTGGTGCAATCCCTACATTCTCATGAATACGCTGGAATTGGTTCCAAAATGGCACCAATCTCTGAGTTCGCCACCGAACTTATGAAATTCTATGTTTGGAAGCTTTATTTTCCTATTTAGGCCTACTTGAGCATTTGTTGAATCTTCACTCGCGATAGATTGTCGGTCTAGGGTATCAATTTTTAATCGCCGCACTTTCAACAGTTCGTACTTACTGCGATACTTGTCAGCCGCCAGCGCTCCTTGATCTAGTTCTTGTTCACTAGCACCTTTATCCAACATCCATTCCATAAATCTCAGCAATTCTTCTAGATTTGTGCCGTGCCTTGTGTGGGGTTTCGCCTAGGACACCGAGCTGGCTCATCGGCGGGCTCTTGGTGTCCCCGCCCGGACCCCCACAGGAGTAACGAACTGCGCGCTACCTCCCTTTATATAGAGTGCAACTGCACTGCTTGACTTCTTGGCCGTGAAAGCCAATATACCATCTTTTTGGAAGCCTTCATAGGGAGGTTGAGGCTGCTTGAGCTTTTAGTTCTCGCAGTCAAGCAGTGCAGTTGCACTCTATTAACGGGAGGTAGCGCGCAGTTCGTTACTCCTGTGGGAGTCCGGGTGGGGATACCAAGAGCCCGCCGATGAGCCAGCTCGGTGTCCTAGGCGAAACCCCACACAAGACACGGCACAAACCTAGAAGAATTGCTGAGTTTTAATTCACCGGTCGTGAAAGCCAATATACCATCTTTTTGGAAGCCTTCATAGGGAGGTTGAGGCTGCTTGAGCTTTTAGTTCTCGCAGTCAAGCAGTGCAGTTGCAGTCTAAGGGAGGTAGCGCGCAGTTCGTTACTCCTGTCCTGTGGGGATCCGGGCGGGGACACCAAGAGCCCGCCGATGAGCCAGCTCGGTGTCCTAGGCGAAACCCCACACAAGACACGGCACAAACCTAGAAGAATTGCTGTGTTATAATTCACCGGCCGTGAAAGCCAATATACCATCTTTTTCCATTCTGGGCACTGATATTCTCGAAGTAGTAAGTACTGTTCCAAAGAAGCAAATGATGCTCGAGCTTCGTCATACTTTTGTTCTTCAAGAAACTTATCAAATGCAATGGAATGTCGCGTAAGCAATGCTCTGTCGATTAGTCTTCTACTCTTAATCTTCTCCATTGCGGAAGTAATCACAAAACACTGACGATAAAAAAATTAACGTGCCGTTACGCTGGGTGCCAAATGTCAACACCAATGGAAATATTTAATACACATAAAAATAACTGAACTTTATTTATCTTGCATTACATGCTGTCCGTTCCATTGGACGCCATTTTACTTACTCCTTGAGTCAATGCCCTCTAGATCCTACGGGCTACTTAATTTACTTAACGTTACAGACAGTTAGGAACGGGGCTTCGAGTGAAAGCCGAAGTTAAACGATTGACTTCGCGTCACCACATGGTAGCTTTACGATTGGTTACAAAGTGAGAAGCTTATTATCCTCTCTGTTTCAAAATAAATCATGTGATTGTGCCAGAACTTATCTATATTTACGACACTTTACTAAATGTATAATACTGTAGTGTAATATTCAACATATCATTTTCTCAGAATACATTACATTGAAGTACCTCCATTTTCTGCACAATGCACATCGCTTTGTTGGTCTAGGGGTATGATTCCTGCTTTGAGTGCGAGAGGTCTCGGGTTCAAACCCCGGAAGATCCTAGCATTTTTATTACTTTTGTTTTTATCTCTTGAAATGATTCAAAAAGTATGTAAAAGAACCTTAGGAACGTTCTTTTTTTCGGGCGAGACTTCCGGTAATTTAAATACATAGGTTGAGGTAAACGCTTCTTTTTTTCCCCGTCGGTTTACCCTCCAGGTTGGCTTTTCCCTCGGACTTAGGTTGGTTGGTTGGTTGCTTCCTCAGTTTAGGGGCTGTGACAACGCGGTCATGTAGCCCCGTGTACTTTGGGTGGGTGTAGAATCTGTCTGATAACCGGTGTTAATTGTGATGGCTGTATAAGTGTGTGTTATCTGTTTTTAATTCAAGTAAGGACTGCAGACAATGATTTTTTGAAGTAGTTCCTACTTTTGCCGCCAAACGCCACCATCAACAACTACTAGTTCAGAACTTGGTTACTAGACGCCACCGCAGTCGGCTCCTGGCAACGAACGTTCTTCGTTAAAGAACGAAGGTTCTTTAACATGCCATAAATCTATGACATGGGACTGCCGGCTTTACTTCCCCTCCGTAGAAAGGCATACTGAGGGATTTTTAACGACGGCTTCGGCCGGGTTTGAACCCGCGATCTTGGGCATAGAAGAACAGCATGTACCAACTACGCCACCAAAGCCGCTACCCTTCCTTGGACTCAGCGAGGGATCCCACCATAACCACCGTAAGGGCAGTGTCCTGGAGCTTGAAACACCTGGTTGGGGGATACCACTGGGGAGGTGGGGCCACCCTCCTTGCCTCTTCCTTGCCTATCCCTCCCAATCTTCCCCTCACTTTTCATCCCTCATGAGGCCCATGTTCGCTTTGCAGTGAGGCCGCCTGGGCGAGGTGCTGGTCCCACCTCCCCAGTTTTATCCTTCGTCCAGGTGTTTCAAGCTCCAGGACACCGCCCTGGTGGCGGTAATGGTGGGATCCCCGCAGAATCCGAGGGAAAAGCCAACCTGTAGGGTAAAGCGACTAAAATAAAAAAAATTGCGTTTGACCTCAAACTATGTATTTATATTACTGGCACACAGTAAGTACAAGTCTCGCACGAAAAAAAAAAAGTTCGTAAGGTTCTTTTATATACTTTTTGAATATTTTCAAGAGATAAAACAATAGTAAAAATGCTGAGCACTTCCGGGATTTGAACCCGGGACCTCCGGCACTCCAAGCAGGAATCATTCCCCTAGACCAACAGTGCAATAAGAATTGCGCAGAAAATGGAGGTACTTCAATGTACTGTATTCTGAGAATATGATATGTTGAATATTGCACTACAGTATTTTACATTTAGTAAAGTGTCGTAATAAGCTTCTCACTTTGTAACCAATCGTAAAGCTACCATGTGGTGACGCGAAGTCAAATCGTTTAACTTCGGCTTTCACTCGAAGCCCCGTTCCTAACTGTCTGTAACGTCAAGTCTTAATTTATAAAATAAACAAGAACATCTGAGTGTTCCCAACAATGATTCTAAGCCTGCTGATAGGTCCAATTTTAAATACATGTAACTTCTAAACAAATAAATGGATTTCATCCTAAATTGGCACAACAATAGATCATACTATTTCGGATTATTTCTGACCAACACATGCATGACATTGTTGTCAATATGATTTTACGCGCGCTGATAGGTCCAATGTCTAACTACATGCAACGTCCATGCTATCCATTGGGCATGAACCAAATTTTGTATTCTGTACCTTAAGAGATGGAACTAAGAATATATTCAGTCACCAGGGCTGCAAACTGTAGTGCTCTATTAGGCTGCATTATGCCAGTTATATTTTGAACTAATTAGAAATGTCGATATTACCAACTCAATTTCGTCATTATTCTAATTAGGTCCATATAGATTAATCATTGGAATGAATCTTACATTTCGAGAAAAGTAGGCTCTTTAGTTCGTCATGGAACTTCTTGTTTCTTCTTCTTGCATCGTTATGCCCGACTCAGGAGCACGGTTGAACCTGTTTAGCTGATGTGTTGGCCTTCTTTTCCTTCCAAAATCTCTTCATCCTCTCGCTGAGCGCCTTTCTTCGGTCTTCTGTCCAAGTTATGGTGACCCTGGTGTTGGGCTTATCTTCAAATTGGTGATTGTCGATTAGGGTTCTGAATTTGCATCTGACCTGTATAATATTGTCTGAAATGTTGATTTCCTGGAGATCTGTTTCAATTTCACGTAGCCAGCTGTTCTTGGTTTTTAGTGAGAGGGCCAAGCTGAGAATTCTTTTAGTCAATCTGCCATTGTTCATTCCGATAATGTGTCCGTAAAATTTCAATCGTCTTTTCCGAAAAGTATGAGACATTTTTTCACATTGGCGATATATTTCCTGGGATGACTTTTTCCTCCAGATTCCCTCTATAAAAACTGGGCCAAAAATTTTTCGTAAAAATTTCCTTTCTTGTTTTTCAATCTCTTTGGTTAAAGTTTGCCACCAATGATTAAGGTTTCTGATGCATATAACGCCTCCGGTTTGATTACTGTATTATAATGTCTAAGTTTTGCTTTCCGAGATATTGATTTTTTGTTATACCTATTCCAAGTGATTCTGTAAGCTTTCTGTAATTTGGAAATTCTCTCTTTATTTGCTTCACGGTTTAAACCAGAGGGCTGAATAATTTCTCCCAGATATTTGAATTCGTTCACTTGAAAGATTTTGCCGAATTTAGTTCTCATAGGTTGTCCGTCTAAGTATCGTGAGGCTCCTTCCATGTACTGAGTTTTCTCATAAGAAATTTGAAGTCCCGTTTTGATGGCAATTTCATGTAATTTCTCAATGGAATGAATTGCTTCTTGCCTGTTATTAGAAAGGATTGCTATGTCATCAGCAAAGGCCAAACAATGTACATGAATTCTATCTTTGAGTAGTCTGCCAAGGGTTATTCCCTTAGTTTCCTTTTCCCAGGTCCTGATTATCTTCTCAAGTACGAGGTTGAACAGTAACGGAGATAATCCGTCTCCTTGGCGGACCCCAGTGTTAATTGCAAAAGGCTCAGATATTTCGCCGAGGAATTTAACTTTTGAAGTAGTGCCAGTTAATGTTTGTCTGATTAATTCTCTTGTTTTTCTATCCACTAGAAATTCTTCTAGAGTATTGAAAAGTGTTTGACGATCTATAGAGTCATATGCTTTTCTGAAATCTACAAAGGTAATGACTGTGTGTCTGGTTTTGCGCATTTGTAGGATAGTTTTGAGATTAAGAATTTGTTCCGTACATGATCTTCCTGTTTATTATTGTGTTTGTATGTTTGTGTGTCAAATGTGTTCTAACACCTCCCCTCAAGTGACGTGTTAAGATTTTTTATCATGGCTGGAACTGGAGTCCTGCAGCCTTCGTGCACCAGCTGTGCTTGGGTCTCGGAAGACCTTTCCTCAGAAAATCTGCAATCTGGTCCGACGTTGGGACGTAGTTCACGATGAGAGATTTGCTTTGGATTGCATATCGTACAAAATGATACTTTATGTCGATGTGTTTCGCCTTGGCGTGAAACACGGGATTCTCGCGTGTTTGAGTGCACTGCGGTTGTCACAGTAGACCGTGAGTTTGGGCAGGTCGTCGTGCCCCAGCTGTCGTAGAAGTCGCTGTAGATATATGGCTTCATTTGTGCACTCTGCTAAGGCCTAATATTCCGCTTCTGTACTGGATAGGGCGACAGTAAGTTGCTTTCTGGCGTACCAGGAGATCGGGCTTCCTCCGAGTATGAAAATGTGGCCCGTATACGATCGACGATCCTCGGTGTAGCTACCCCAGTCCGCGTCCACGTAGCCTTTGAGAGGTTGGTGGTCACGTTCATAGGATAGGCCGACGTTCGGTGTCCCCTTGAGGTATCGTAGTACACGTTTCGCTGCGGTCCAGTGCTGAGGGCCGTAGCAGTATTGTTGAATTGGCCTAAGTAGCTGACGGTGAAGGCGATGTCGGGCCTGGTGGAGACGGACAGGTATGTCAAGGCTCCCACCAGCTCCCTGCATGGGAGTTTTTCGTCGTCTTCGGAAAGATTCAGGTTTTTCGGCAACCTGGTGTTGGTGTCAACAGGGGTGGTTACGGTCGGGCTCTCGGTCATGTCGAATTGGTTGAGGAGTTCCTGAATATATCCTTTCTGGTCCAGGGTGATTTGTCCATCGGTTTGAAAAATCTCGATGCCCAGACAGCACTTGGCGAGTCCGAGATACTTTATTCGGAAGTGCTCCTGCAGTTGACGTTCTATTTGAGGAGCCCTTTTTGGGTGACGACATGCAATCAGAATGTTGTCGACGTAAACTGCGATCCGCACAGCATCTTCCCCTGTACCGATGATGAACAGGCATGGATCCGATTGAGTTGGGACGCCTCCAATAGACCGAAGGATCCGTTACAATTTGCTGTACCAATTTCGTCCAGCCTGACGAAGGCCGTACAAGGATTTCTTTCGAAGAAAAACTTTGTTGCCTTTTCGAAACTCTTTTAGAGCATCATTGGCCTTGTTAGATACGTCGTTGGTGGGCTCCTTATTGATGATCCCGTCCAAGACCTTTTCGAAATTTTTCGGGACCTCCATATATATTTGGTCGTCGAGATCTCCATTTAAATATGCCGTGGTGACGTCATACTGTAGCACCTTCATCTTGTACCTGGCGGCGAGAGACATCAACAGACAAATTGGCCCAGGACGAGCGACCGGAGCAAAGGTTTGTGCGAAGTGGATCCCAGGCTGTTAACTGAATCCTTGTGCGACTAGCCTCGCCGTCCGCTTATCGAGAGAACCATCGGGATGGAATTTGTTACGAAGAACAATTCTACTGCCGATGATTTTGATGCCTTGTGGTCGATCGACGAGTACCGTGGTGTCGTTTTCCAAGATTGATCTCATCTCGTTGACGATGGCTTGGAACCATTCGTCGGCCTATGGGCTTTTCATTGCCTGTCCCATCGGGATTTCGGCAATGATTATCTCCTCGACGATTGCGCTCTGCTCGGTGTCTCTAGTTTCTCTGGCTTTTCTGCTGCGAAGATTGTAGCCGCTGTTCTCGGCGACCTCCGTGGCGTCGCTAGGTGGCACCTCGACGATGGTGTCATCGCTGTCGTAGTCGTCTTCTGCGTCGTGGAAAGATTTGATCATCGATTCGAGAATTGAAATGTCTTGATGCGGTTCTTCTTCTGGATCGAATCCTCGAAACTTCCATTTCTTCCTCCTCGTCAGGAAGAAGTTGCTGTCCAGCGTGGATTGGAGGATTCCAATAAAACTCCGCGTATTTCGGTTGGCTCCTCTGGCTCACGTTTTCTCTTCAATTTTCGGGGCGGTGACGATTTTTCGACGATTGCGCTCGTCCTTGGGTTGATCTTTGTCTTCGCGTTTGCACTCCAAGAACTTAACGTCACGGCTCACTATCACCTTCCTTCTTGTCAGGAATCCAGATCCGGTAACCCATGGATTCTGTCGAGTATCCCACCAGAATACCGTCTCGTCCGCGTTGCTCGAACTTGTTTTTACAGGGTTCTCGGTCGAGATAAATCGCGGAACTCCCGATGATTTTCAGGTGCGAAATGTCAGGAGGCTTACCCGTCCATATCTCGTATGGGATTTTTCCTCCCAATTTTGCTGATGTTAACCGATTCCGCAGGTAATTTGAGGCGTTGATGAGCTCGGTCCAAAGTGAATCTGGTACGTCAGACTCCAACATTAGACATCTGCCGTCGTTTAACAGGGTGTGGTTTTTTCCTCTCCGCGACGCCGTTCTGCTCCGAATTGTAAGGTACAGTGAGCCGTCGAGTGATGCCCTTTCTCTTCATGAACTTTTCCATTTCTCCACTGAAATATTCGTGGCCGTTATCCGACTGGATTTGTTCGACGCGTCGACCGGTGAAGTTCTCGGCGAATGAGAGATAGTCTAGGGTTGCGTTGAATTCCACGGCTTTTGATTTTAAGAATCGAACCTCGCACCATCTGGAGGCGTCATCGATAAACGTGATGAAATACCGAGATACGCCCATGGATGTGATTGGATGTGGACCCCAAACATCGGTGTGGATGACATCAAGTGATTCCGTTTCTCTCTTGGAACACTTTGGGAAGGGCGTTCTTGTCATCTTCCCCTTGATGCAGGTGTCACACTCCTGCTGAGACACTTTGTCATCGAGTTTTATACCGGTCACTAGCTTATCGCGCACTACGTCGGTAATATCGTGCGTGTTCGCATGCCAAAAACGTCTATGTAATATCTCAAGTGACTCTGTCTTTTCGTTCCGCGACGCGGCACATGCGTACTCGTCGTGTTCGCGAACATAATAAAGTCCCTGACTCGATCCGCGCACAACTCGATTTCGCCACTTGCGTTCACGACCTCTGCACCTTGTTTACAAAACACGACATCGGAACCGTGATCGGTGATTTTGCTCACCGACAAGAGATTTGTGCTTAAGTCCGGCACGTGCGTCGTTAAGAGCCACATTCACTTTGGTTCCCGACGCTTCGGTTTTGAATGAAACTGTCCCTTTTCCGGTGATCGGAGTTGAACTGTCATTTGCAAGATTGAGTGTAGTAGCGCGTTTGTTGATGTCGAGTTGACGAAAACCTTCCGGGTTGCGACACAGGTGTGTCGTGGCACCACTGTCGAGCCACCAGTCACGACTCTGCGTTATCGACGCAGCACCATTACCGACGTGGTTGCAGACATTTCCGTTGCTTGTTCCTCGTTGATTTTTTGTTTTTCTTGCCATACCAACAATCCGATGGTTTCCGTAATTGTGTTTCCGATGCGGCGAATTCTTCTTTTGCGGGAAATTTGATTTTTTGCGAACATGACGGTGGATCCATCGTTGGATGTTCCATTTTTTCGGGCCACGTTCTCCTCCGTGATTTTGCCTCTCTGAGCTTCAGGGGTTGGCAGCTCGTCACATGACTCAATGGCACAGCGGACATTTTCGAAGGATGACTGCAAGCTGTACAGCAACATTATCGTCAGTTGATCTGGGTGGATCCATGTCGCCGAGTTTGTCAACTGAGTCGGAAACTCGTTGAGATGCGCGCGCATGTCACCGCCGTCCGCCAAATTGTGCAGGGTGAGCCGTTTCAGGAGTGTTGCCTTCCACGCTGGTCCTTGCGACTGATGGATATCGCGCAATTTCGTCCACATGGCTAGTAAGGTTTCACAATTCTTTACCTGTTTGAGTTCGGAAGGTGAGATGGCCAAGATAATGTCGTTTTTGTCCCATTCCAACATGGCAGCAGCGTTGGCGTTGTCTGTTACATCGTTCGTCATCAGGAGCTTCCAGGTATCGTAGTTTTGTTTGTCGAGAAGTTCGATCCTCGCGCTGTGTGCTGCCCTCTCGAGATACAAAACGTGACCGAGCTTGCGGCCGGATGCGTGGTGCGGTTAGAGTCCTTTTTGTTCACACTGAATTTTTCGTGTTCCGGTTACGACACTGGGCCCATAACCCGTCAGCGGAACAGGCTCAGGGCAAAGTCAATTAAACAAAAGTTTAAACAAACGAGTATTTATTTACTGTAAAATACATAGTACTTTTGACCCGACACGAAATGAACCGAGCTGTGTGTAAGGTTGAAAATAAAACACTGTGCATGGATTGTGTTCGCATCGCAGATGGCAGTACTTGATTTGAAAAACACCCATACTCACGTACATTTGTTTATTATTGTGTTTGTATGTTTGTGTGTCAAATGTGTTCTAACAAAATCGAACAAAACTTATAGGCTACAATGGTACAAAACTTTGGAAAAAAGGGCACACCTTCATTATTTGTTAGAAGAGGAAGGTGTATGTGACAAGTGAAACTGTGACTGTGCTTCTAAAAGTTTTTCATAATCTGGTCGAAACTGGGATGAGCTGATTCTTAGTAGCGCAGTTAAATGGTAGTCTGTCAGTCTATTTTTGATGCTATTTTTGCGAAGCTTCATTGTAGATAACACCTGTTCACAGATATAGTAAAATGCGAAAATGGAAGTTATCTTCTGTGCATGAGATTGAAAGTTTGTGAAGCTTGATTTTGGTAGGGCCTTGTAGAACTCAATTTTCGAATTGTTGAGGAATAGGTGCTTCAAAGCATTGTTACGTTGTAACTAAATCAGTTCTAGCTGCAACTCTGATATTAAATGACTTGCTGAAAACGTCCAAGTCTCGTTCAATAACTTTGAAGTCCTGAAATCTTCATTCAAATTGGTCGTGGAGATTTATTGCACAAAACACAAAACGCATAAACACAATGCGATTGAAACAGTTTTTCACTTCTAGATACACAGAACAGAAAATATGACCTACTGTATGTGTAATTGTAGTTAGTATAATTCGAAACCATGTCGAGGGCCGTATCAGACTAGCTCAAGGGCCGCACTTGGCCCGCAGGCTGTACTTTGCCCATGACTGAGATATATTGTTAAAACACCTATGAATAGATAAAATAGAGTATATCTACCGAAGTCAATACTATATTGAAACTGAATGACATATATAGTACTAGTTTCTGTTAACTTGTAACCATCCTCAGCTAAAATCTAATTACACGGTAATAACATTAAACTGAGAGCAGCAATATAATCTAAACATTAACAATCTATATATAAAATTAAGCTCTAAAATAAATATAAAATAACCCCTGGCGCGCCTGCCTCTCACCCGAAGACCACGGGTTCGATTCCTGGCTCCGTCAGGGATTTTAGAAACTGATGTGAGGGCTGGAACGGGGTGCACTCAGCCTCGTGAGGACAATTGAATAGCTGACAGTGAGGCAGCGCCCCGATCATGAGAACCAAGATTAACGGCCGAGGTGACCCGATGCGCTGATCACGTGTCACCCCAATATCTGCAGGCCAATTGGCTTGGCAGCGGTCGCTTGGTAGGCCTGGGCCCTTAATGGGCTGTAGTTCCAGGGGTTATTAATTCTTACAGTTTAAATTGAGACCAACAAATAGTCTATTATTATATTTTCTTTTCTTCTTTACAGTCAACAACCCAGTGTGTCATAAGATCTAACTCTGAAGTTGTTTTCCATATTGATAACTGTATGCACTTCATTTTGAAAATAATTCAAGAAATTTTTATTTTGATATCTGACTGCACGTATATTTTACAATATGCATTAGCTTTTGACATCTTTAACAGAATTCACAATTATATTGTTTCAATTCATTTTTAAATCTAATGTTTTTGTAAGGCTGTCCATTTATTTATTTATTTACATTTTAGTTATTTTTACTCTAAGTTTTAATTAGAATAGACTATACATTAGATTCATGCGGATGAAGACTCCATGAAAGGGTCGAAATGTATACTTCAATTCAATAGATGTTTCATGAATATTGTATTGATAGGCATATTATTTTAAGAGGAATCTATAAGTCAATACGGAAAATATCTTACATTACCTGTCATGGTAAATGTGATTGTTTTTTATTGATGTGTAACATCTTTCCACTCGGTATCTGGATATTTTTGTGTCGCTCGGCAGCTGGACATTTTTGTGGGAGTGATTTTGGAAAAGGGACGGAAATGGATGGGACGGAAACAATCAGCGAGCGTGGTGGCGGAGATCGGTACAACCACGTAGTGTAGACCATGTGGCTATGGGGAATGTATATCGCATAAGGTTTAGTTCAAGGTTTGGAGACCCAATTTATGATATTCCTACAATAAATCATCTTCAAGTTGTCGTTCTTTGGTGTGAAAATATTCAATATATCATATTTGCTGAAAACAAAATCTTCTTAATTTTGCTGTATTCTTATTTAATGTAAGCACTCGATGTCCTGTCGGCCATGTGGAATTTATATTGCATCAACAAACACTCCAAACAACGTAGGAATTCAGTATATTAACAACAATAATTGAAACTTCGTTGGTCTAATCGTATCACTGGGAGAAACACATTTAATATACCTTATGCACACCTAATTTTTAATCGCACCTATACTTGGCAGTGTGCTCTGTAGTAAAAAAGAGGCCATTTTCAATAACATCGCTGGCATGGGTTCACTAACTGGCCGGTATAGAGCGCAGCTCGCATCCAGTCGGCCGTGCTCCCGCATACCATAGTTCAACTAGTTGAAGGTAGATATCACTACTGCAGATCCATTGGAGAACTTTGTTTTAATTAAATATATATATTTCCATAGCAAAATGCACAATATAACGCTCATTTGTATAACGCCTCAGTACTCATAAAACATTAAATATAAAAAATCAAGCAAAAAAAAAAAAAAAATACAACTCTGTTAGGATTAGAACCCCAGCTGGCCGGCTGAGAGACCAACGCTGTAACTACAGACCTAATTATGTCCTCCCAAAATGAATGTTATCAATCGATTAAGATACGTCTTATCCTATAACGACTTTGACTAAACGATTTCTTCACTGGAGTATATTTCAAACAAAGTTCATTTCATATAAATTTCCTATTTTTATATCTGTAGGCTATATTGCATGCAACATACTCGAATTAGTGAAATACAGTTCAGAACGAGAGATCAGCTGCCATCTTGTCTGCAACCGAGACAGCTCAGCTTTTTAAAGCCACTTCTGCACTATAATATTACAATATACACTTTTAATTTTCCATTGCAAAATGCACAGTTAGCAATCGATTAAGATACGTCTTAGCAAATAACAATTGTGATTTATTACGGTCAGGATTTGGCACTGGAGTTTTACAAGTACGGTAGTTATTTCAATGACCAGCAGAGTTCACTGTTAACAAGGGATTTGCGCTCCCGGGACACACATAGTAGGATAACATGTCACATGTTACACATCATATGCGACTAATGTAAGGCTCGTATATTTTTTTTTGGTAAATGGTAAATAATTGGCAGCAGTTTTTCTCCACCCCTCCTTTCAGTGCTCCTCTTCAACAGCAGTCTCTCTCTGAAAGGTTCAAATGCTAACAGGTTACCAAATAATACACTTGACAGTCTGGAACTCAGATTTATTATTTATAAAAGGCACTATAAAATATAAAAATACAATATCTCATTCATCTCTCTTTAAAAAACATATCGACTTGACATCTAAAATTCTTAACTGGTATTAACATCAATGTGAGGAAATTGTGGAACTTACAATATGGTATTCTGTTTTCATTACTTCCTTGATTTTTTCCCGCTTTAACTTACAGCTTGAATCACAAGTGAGGCTAATGTTGGGAAGGGTGGGTGTTTTAGAATGTTAAGTCTCATGATGCAACAACCCTGCTGATATTAAAACATGGGTGAGAATACATTGTAAAGAGTCCCTCGCTCTTCTCCCCCAATGCTCCGTACCCTAAGAATGTCTTGCTTGCAGCAGTGTAATTATCACTTTGGTCTTGATGTTCTGTCTCCTGTTCTACTTCTGTACACAATCTTGAGAGTTCTTAAATTTGCCATATTATTGATGACACACTCGTTGAACACATTAAGACATACCATTGGTTGTACAGTCCTTTTGAGGCAGTGTTACTTTACAAGCTCGTGATGAGGATGGCTAGGTGGCAATTCTTATGTGAAATCTGAAATAAGCAGAATAAAAAAATAAAGAATAGTTAAATCATTATCCTCTCAGCATTTATGAAATAATAATATAATTTTAGTGAAATTCTTAATTACAGGGCTCGATCAAAAGAATTAAAACGCTGCTAATTAAAGGTGCAGGTTGTCCACATTGCATTTTTGTTTTCACAGGCATGCTAGGCCACCAATTTTCTTTCTTTCTCTCTCTTTGTATACTTTCTTATGGGAGGGGGTTAGCTTTAAGTGATCAGGCCTTGCAAAGAGAATGGTGAATAGAAGGGTGGCAAATAAGTGGTAGTGACAGCTAGACCCAGGGGATGGCCAAAGAAATGATGGTTGGATGTGGTAAAGGAGGATACTGCCAGAATGTGAAATGTGGAGGAGATTATTCAACAACTCTACATGGACAAATTGATGTGGAAGAGGTTTATTGGCTATAGACTACACAGATTATTCTGGATCTGCATAACCGATAATGATGAATATTATTTGAATATACACAGACAAGAAATAAAAACCACTAAAATAGACACTTATAAAAGCACTTTTGTCTAGTTTTCACTCTATCCTAAACCATCCACTCAAGACAGATGCTCAAAATTAATTGGAAACATTTCTCATCAAATGTAAACAGTTCAGTTAAGGTTGGTTTGATTTTGTTGTGTATGGATTTATCAATAAATAGGTGTGATATCCTCCGGTACTTGAGGTGATTGACAAGAGGGATCACATTGAAATATATTCAAGAGGTCCTAATGTGCCAGCAGCGCATGTTAATTCTCAGTAAAAATTCAATGAATGACCTGGGATTTATCCTGTTAGCAGTAGTTAGTGTAACATGATGTTCTAACTTTATTAGTAAAAAGCTGGTAGGCTTCAAGATATTGATTTCTTTAACATGCCAAGTACTTTATAGGCACTATTAATAGAAATGACTAGAGCTGGGATTTTTATGTAGTATCAAGTGGCATAATATGTTCATAAATATGTAACAAAAAGCACCAAAATATGTAGATTGGGCAAAATATGTAATATCATATAATTAATATAAACTTACCATTTTGTCCGTTACAACACTCTAAACATGCTTTATATTACATTTTGTAGCACAGTGAACAATTAAGTATTTTTCAATGTTCTTTGGAGTTATATTATTTGAATATATCAGACACTTATTCTATGGAAACCTATTATTTTCAACACTCAAAGCACGTTTATTCATTAAATTTTGTAGCACAGTGAACTATTAAGTATTTTTCAATGTTCTTTGGAGTCATATTATACACACATCAAAAAAAGTTTTGCATCACCTCGGTTCCCAGATCTCCGGCATATAGACGTTGACTGTGTATATTGTATCAAAGATACAGTCCCTTTGACTGTTCATAGATGTCACTAAAACTGCTCAAAGATGTAAACAACCATGCATGAGCAGGGCCTATTAGACGGAGGGGGTACGACAGCCGATCAGTTCCAGTCATTCCACCAGGACGAAGGAACTCTGCTCATGTTGTCTGTAGTTCTACCATGCCTAGAAGGTCAATACCGCAGTTCGATCGCGTCCGCATTGTTACTTTGTGTCAAGAAGGGCTCTCAACAAGGGAAGTTTCCAGGCGTCTCAGAGTGAACCAAAGCGATGTTGTTCGGACATGGAGGAGGTACAGAGATACAGGAACTGTCGATGACAGGCCTCGCTCAGGCCGCCCAAGGGCTACTACTGTAGTGGATGACCGCTACTTACGGATTGCCGCTCGGAGGAACCCTGACAGCAATGCCACCATGTTGAATAATGCGTTTCGTTCAGCCACAGGACGTCGTGTTTCAACTCAAACTGTGCGCAATAGGCTGCATGATGCGCAACTTCACTCCCGACGTCCATGGCGAGGTCCAGCTTTGCAACCCCGACACCATGCAGCGCGGTACAGATGGGCCCAACAACATGCTGAATGGACCCCACGGAATTGGCATCACGTTCTCTTCACCGATGAGTGTCGCATATGCCTTCAACCAGACAATCGTCGGAGACGTGTTTGGAGGCACCCTGGTCAGGCTGAACGTCTTAGACACACTGTCCAGCGAGTGCAGCAAGGTGGTGGTTCCCTGATGTTTTGGGGTGGCATTATGTGGGGCCGACGTACGCCACTGGTGGTCATGGAAGGCTCCGAAACGGCTTTACGATACCTGAATGACATCCTCCGACCCATAGTGCAACCATATCGGCAGAATATTGGAGAGGCATTTGTCTTCATGGACGACAATTCTCGACCTCATCGTGCACATCTTGTGAATGCGTTCCTTCAAGATAACGACATCGCTCGACTACAGTGGCCAGCATGTTCGCCAGACATGAACCCTATCGAACATGCCTGGGATATGTTGAAAAGGGCTGTTTATGGACGTCTTGACCCACCAACCACTCTGAGAGATTTACGCCGAATTGTCGTTGAGGAGTGGGACAATTTGGACCAACAGTGTCTTGATGAACTTGTGGATAGTATGCCACGACGAATACAGGCATGCATCAATGCAAGAGGACGTGCTACTGGGTATTAGAGGTAGTGGTGTGTACTGCAATCTGGACCACAAATGCTGCAAGTCTAGCTGTATGCTGGTACAACATGCAATGTGTGGGTCTCATGAGCAATAAAACGAGCTGAAATGTTGTTTGTGTTGATCTCTATTCCCTTTGTATTTAAAGGTTCCGGAACTCTTGGAACCGAGGTGATGCAAAACTTTTTTTGATGTGTGTATGAATACAAGCTGACCCGGCAGACGTTGTCCTGCCAATCAAAGAAAGTGTTGTAACTTTGTTTCTTGAAGTGCTTTTGGATACACAATATTTTTTTCAATTTCTGTTAACTGCCTCTAAACTATCGTGAATTGAATTAGCAAATTTAGAAACATTCGTTGGAGCGTGCACAACAACTCTCCAAAGTTTCATCGCAAACGGATAAATGGCATTTAACGCATACGGGATTTGGTTTAAATGATTCGTGCGCTGTCACTCATTTGTTGAATCTACTCGTGCTCTACCAACTGTGAAATGGATTTACTAAGTTAGAAAGCTTCACGTAAGTGTACACAACAACTCATTAAAGTTTCATCGCAATCGATGAATAGTATATGAACACATACAGGATTTTGTTGGAACGCTTCGCGCGTCGTCACTCATTTGTTACATCTACTCGTGCGCTACCAATATTGCAACATGGATTTACCAAGTTGAACACATTCCCTGGCGTGTACACAACAACTCATCAAAGTTTCATCGGAATCGGATGAATGACATATGAACGCATAAGTGATTTTCTTTAAACGATTCGCGTGCCGTCACTCATTTGTTGAATCTACTCATGCGCTACCTATTGTAAAATAGATTTACTAAGCCTGAAACCTTCTCTGGCGTGTACTCAATGATTAACCAAGGTTTGATCGCAATCGGATGAATGATATATGACCGCATACGGGACATTTTGGAAACGATTCGCGCGCCGTCGCTCATTTGTTGAATCTACTCGTGCGCTACTTATTAAAAACGGGATTTACTAAGACATTTCCTGAAGTGTACACAACAATTCACCAAAGTTTCATCGCAATCGGATAAATGGTATATGGATGCATACGGTACTTTGTTGAAATTATTCGCGTGCCGTCACACATTTGTTGAATCTACTCGTGCGCTACCTATTGTAAAATGGATTTATTAAGCCAGAAACATTCCGTAGGGTGTACACAACATCTCACCCAAGTTTCATCGTAATCGGACGAATGGTATTTGAACGCATACGGGACCTTATTGAAACACTTCGTGCGTCGTCGCTCATTTGTTGAATCTAATCGTGCGAAACCTCCTGTGAAATGGATTTACTAAGTTTGAAACCCTCACGTAAGTGTACACAACATCTCACCCAAGTTTCATTGCAATCGGATGAATGGTATTTGAACGCATACGGTACTTTGTTGAAATGATTCGCGTGCCGTCACACATTTGTTGAATCTACTCGTGCGCTACCTATTGTAAAATGGATTTATTAAGCCAGAAACATTCCGTAGGGTGTACACAACATCTCACCCAAGTTTCATCGTAATCGGACGAATGGTATTTGAACGCATACGGGACCTTATTGAAACACTTCGTGCGTCGACGCTCATTTGTTGAATCTACTCGTGCGCAACCTCCTGTGAAATGGATTAGGCCTACTAAGTTAGAAGCCTTCACTTAAGTGTACACAACAACTCATCAAAGTTTCATCTCAATCTATGAATGGAATATAAACTTATACGGGATTTTGTTGAAACGCTTCGCGCGTCGTAACTCATTTGTTCAATCTATTCGTGCGCTACCTAATGTGAAATTGATTTACTAAGCCAGAAGCCTTCCCTGGAGTGTACACAACATCTCACCCAAGTTTCATCGCTATCGGACGAATGGTATTTGAACGCATACGGGGCCCTTTTTGAAACCCTTCGTGCGTCTTCGCTCATTTGTTGAATCTATTCGTGCGCTATCTATTGTAAAATGAATTTACTAAGCCAAACACCTTCCCTGGAGCTCACTCAACATATCACCCAAGTTTCATGGCAATGGGATGAATGCTTTATGAACGCATACGGGACTTTGAAACGCTCTAACGTGCAGAGACAAACAGTAGAAATCGACATCACTGCCACCTTTGGTATAAAACACAACTTTCCACCACGGGCGGAGTGTAAGTCATGGCAGTAGTTGCACAGGTTGCGACCAGGTGGCTCTAACGTGCAGAGACAAACCATCCAAAGACATCAGCTTTCACGAAGGCCAAGGCTAGTGGTTTCCATGACGACTGTTTTTGACTGTATATTGTGGTTCTTAAATTGTGTGTAAATTGTGGTTCTAAAATGGTGTTCATTCCACCTACCGGATCAGATTGTGAATCTAAACCATACATGGACCCACCCTAATATACATACCAAATTCCATCAAAATCGGTTCAATCGTTTAGGAGGAGTTCAGTCACATACACACGTGTCGAAGAATTATATATATAAAGATATCACACACATATTCAAAAGAAACTAAAACCTAATTGAGACATTTCAAAGGAAGACAGCTTTAAGAATAGATTTGGAAATTCCTAAGTACATAACAAAGAGGTCACCAAAATGTGCTTAGAGAAATATTCCTGGAAACTCCAACATGAAAGTGGCTAGTTGTAAAGCAACTAACTCTAAAAGGGATGAAAGATTTAAAGCTGGCACATCTAAAGTAACAGTTTTCCTGCAGCTAATTGGAACCTTTAGAAAAACCTAATTCGCACCTATCTTCCTCTCAAATACCTGTCACTCATAATTACCTTAATCCCCCTGTTGAGAGGACAAACAACAGCCCCACATTAAGTATGAAACTTCAATACAGCAATTTATTTCATATGAAAACTGGAAAACGTTGAAATATGTAATTTTATGTAATATCATTAAGAATATGTAGAATACCCACAAATATGAAAAAATATGTAAAATGAAATTCGGTTATAATGACCCTAACATAGTGTTTTGTGAACATATGACTTTTCCCAGCACCTAAATAGCAAGGAACAAAATATGTAATTACATAGAAATCCCAGCTCTAATAATGACCAAAGGTACTTGATGGAATTGCATTATTCCATACCTCCACTAGTTATTTAAAATTTTATTTCTGACCGGTTTCACCTTTTGGCTTATTCACTATGAGCTCATTTCTCTTGATGATGCCGAAAAGTGGAACCGGTTGGAAATAAAATGTTAAATTATAAGTGGAAATACAAACAATAATTATTTGCATGGGATTTTCTTCACAAAATTACTTCCCTGTCATTTGTGAATTTAGTTGTAGCTCTGTGGTTATATGCAAAGTTGTTTGTTGCCTTTTAACATAAAATGTCAGCATCCAGAAGGAGTTGTAAATTATCAGCAGACATATTTTGTTATGTTTGCAGACATTACATTGGACCTAAACAGGTTGTTACGGCTGCGAGTTTGTGTCATCGCTCGCCGCATGAGTCACAACTGCCCCAGGGCTGGGCTGTGCCCTGCCTCGTGTATTGCGTACGCCTTATGCAACAGGGCTACTAGGACAAAGGGATGGTGCAGAATATTCGTGACTGAGCCAGCGATGGAAACCTCGGGAAGCCGTGACACCCTGGATGGATCTAGAAGCATTTATTGAGTCACCGGCCTGCTATATAAGTGCGACCTGTCAAGCAGTGGTGGTTGTTGTGTTTTACGAGCGAGTGCGAGCGCTTATCCTGAGCGACAGAAGTGTGGTGACTTGCGAAACCCCTAGTGAAGCTGATTCTCTTGACAGCGAAGGGAGTGAGGAGCTTACAGGGGACTGCCTGTGTTTTGAGCGAGTGTGCTTACTCAGTGCGAGAGAGGTCATTGTGGTGAGTTGCAAAACAGTGAGTGACAGATCCAGTGCAGCTATTTCTAGCCAGCGTACGGGACCGGACTCATTAGCGAAAGGATTAACTGTGGTCTGTTGACAAGTGAAAGGAGAAGTATTCTCGACGTGAGGAAACTGGAGTAAGGTAATAATTGCTAGTATTTGCTGTTGAGGAGTGTATCTTTCTGGCCACAATAAAGTTAATTATTTCTTTAAGCAGTAATTGGTGTTGTGCCTTCTTCCCACCGTAATCCAGTTAACAAAAGTGCCACTAGGGGGGTGGCACGTAACAACTGGTGTCAGAAGTGGGATTACGAACTCAAGCACAACACCTGACGGTCCTGGTTTCGAAACCCGAGCAGGTCATTTTCTCTAATTTTCCTGTGAGTGCATGCCCTTTACCAGACAAACAACTAAAATTGAGGCGCAATTGGCAGCATTGCTAGAAAAGTTGAATGGCATGGAAACCAAAATGGAGGACGGCCAGAAGAATTTAACCAAGGACCTAACTGCCAAATTAGAAGACGGCCAGAAGAAGATGGAGGACGGCCAGAAAAGTTTAGCCGAGGACCTAACTTCCAAATTAGAAGACGGTCAGAATAAGCTAGCAGAGGACCTAACCGCCAAATTTCTGGATGGCCAGAAAAATCTGGAAGAGTGTCTGCTGACGAAATTACAGGAAAGTCAAAAGAAATTGGAACAGGGTCTGCGTCAGGAAGTCAACACCGTCTGCCAGGGCCTACGTGAGGAAGTCACAGCAGTAGAAAAGAAGTTCGACGCCTGACAAGAGGAAGTTGCCGAACTGCGCCAACGCCCACTGACGGGGGTGGAAGAAAAATTCAACGCTTTACAAAAGGAAATTTCTGAGCTGAACCAACGCCCGTCGACGGGGATGGAAGCGAGATTCAACGCTCTTTAAGAGGAAGTTGCCGAGCTGCGCCGACGCCCGCCCACAGATACACCGGGAATATCAGGAACGGGACAGAGCAGAGTGACGCCCCCAACCTTCGACGGAAAGGTCCCGTGGAGCACCTATTTACGTCAGTTCAAGGCAGCCTGTTCAATAAACAACTGGAACAGCACGGAAAAGGCTACAGCTCTCATTGTAGCACTGAGAGGGGACGCCCTTAACGTCCTTCAGGCCATCCCGACTGGATCCCAGGACTACGCTTCACTAATCGCCCATATGGAGTCCCGATATGGAGATAGCCATCTTCAGCAGGCCTACCAGATGCAGCTCCGGACCCGGGTACAAAAGAACGCGAAAACCCTGCAGGAGTTCGAGATGGACATCGCACGTCTCGTAAGGCTCGCCTACCCAACAGCGCCGGCCGACTTTCTGGAGCAGATAGCGACGCAGACTTTCACCGACGGGCTACTGGACTCGGACACTCAACAGGCGCTGCGACTCGCGCGCAATAAGACCCTGACAGATGCGCTGAGCCACGCACTTGAGTTCGAGACGGCAAAACAGGCATCCAGAATGCACGCGCGGGTGCGTCAAGTGGACGTCGACGAACCAGTAAAAACCAACGAGACCAAGCCCCTGGCCGACGAATTAATGGAGGCGCTAAGCCGTTTCTTCGATAGTCGCGGCACCACCAGCAACGACACAGCCGGAAGGCAACCGGAGAGGCGGCCAGGAAGAGGACTACCTACCTGCTGGACCTGCGGTAAGAAAGGCCATCTGAGCAAGGACTGCGGTGATCGCCGCCGCCGAGGGTATCCGACGGGAAATCAGTCGTCTGAAAACCGCGCGACCCAGGGAAACGAGTATTAGCCAGCCTTGGGGGGCAAAGGTTGGCTTGTGACCAGTGGCGGTTCTTGCTATAGTGCAATGGAGCAATGAACCCCCACTAAATTTGACAATATAGTATTTAGCATTTTGTTCCTCTACGTAATAGAAATATTTGTAAGAAAAGAGCGCGGAGTTCAAATGCAGGTAACGAGCGCGAGGATGTCGAGCCGGCGCAAGATCTCGTTTGAACCCCCAGTCTTGGTCAATCTTTCCTGCAGGGAATAGGCGAGCAACGTAGAGTGTGGGCATGGGACATGCAGCGGGGGGTGTAAAAGGGAAAGAGAACGGTGGATACAAGCGAAACGTGTATCTATCCTACACGCATGCGCACTGGTCCTGAATTCTTTCAATAGCCCAGCCACTGCAGGCAGTGAGCCAAGCACAGGCTCTTCAAGGCTGCGCGAAAGGTACACACTCTGCCATCTCTTGACGTGTGTGTAAAATAATGCGGCCAATGTGAACCTACAGTGAAAGTCGCCTCTAGGGGCGCTTTTGAATCGGTGCATCATGGCTGCCAAATTATACTGTTTATATGCGCCCGTAATTTATCCGTGAATTTATCTATATAAAGTAAACTACCTAGCTATGTGTTGTATTTGAAGGCTAATTAAATAAACGATTCAGTTAGATTGAAATAATACCAATAAAATAGCAGAAAAAGGTGTCTTGTTACGCTCCGGAGTAACCCAAACCGCTACTGTAGTTCAAATATTTTCTCAGGTTTAAGTTAGTTACACTGTCAAGAGCGCGAACGTAAATTTCTTTCTGTATTCCCTTGTGCCTATTAACTGCGTGAAATTAGTGACTGTGTAATTCGATTATGTTTTCCGTGTGCGTGTGTGACAGCCCAACAGGTAGGGATAAACAATATGGCTTTAAATAATGTCCAAAGGCTTATGAAAACTAACTTTTCCTCTCTTTCGTTAAAGCAAAAAATAGAGATAAAAGCAGTAGGGCGGCCAATGCCGGATCTTGATTTAACCAACCAGGCTAAACATAAAGATAAGAGGATTGTTCGGAAATTTAAACCGGACATATACAAGAGAGCAGAATGGATTTGTGGGTGTAATATTGTTAATAGATTTTTCTGTTTCCCGTGTTTGTGTTTCTCAAATGGGGATGGAGAAGGAAACTGGACAAAAGTAGGTGTCACAGACCTTGGCCATTTGTCACAGAAAATAAAGAAACATGAAAGTTCAAAAACACACATGCTTGCTCAGCTTGAATTTGATCCCCTGGGTAAGCATGATATTCGACAGCAGCTTGACAGTGCTTACAGGCAATCTGTGAAAAGACATAATGTTCAAGTGCGGAAGAATCGTTATATACTATCAAAATCATTGACTGTGTAAAATTATGTGGTGCCTTCGAAATAGCACTTCGTGGGCATGATGAGACAAATGAATCGTCAAATCCTGGCATATTTAGGGGCCTCGTCAATTTTAGTTCAGAGCTAGATGTTGCGCTTAGAGATCACATGTCTAAAGCAACAGTTTTTAAGGGCACCTCGAAAGAAATTCAGAATGAATTACTCTCTTGTATGCTTGAAATCTGTCATGAGAAGATAAAGAAAGACATATTCACAGCGGACTTTATCTCGATAATAGCAGACGAGACGACCGATGTATCAACGGCTGCGCAATTGGGCATCGTGTTGCGTTATGTTCTTCCAAGTTGCAAACCAGTTGAACGATTCTGGAGTTTTCTCTCACCCGATGATCATAGTGCTAAAACATTAGCAGAATGCCTGAAATCTACTTTAAACAACGTACTAGACAATCCGGATAAATTAATTTCACAGAGTTATGACGGAGCAAACGTAATGTGTGGCTGCCATTCAGGAGTTCAGTTCTAGCTCTAATTCGGAAAGATTTTAAGTATGCACACTACGTTCACTGCTACGCTAATATGTTGAACTTGATTATGACACAAGCTACGAGTCAGAATACCGAAGTTCGCATATTCTTCGCAGATATGAATGAAATACCCAGCTTCTTTCATAACTCCCCACAACGATTTGTGGTGCTGAATGAGGTTGTCGGCAGGAGATTTCCTCATGCTTCCAGTACAAGGTGGAATTTTAAATCTAGGACCGTTGAAGTAGTGTACGGGAATAGAAGCGCCCTTATGGAGTGTCTGGAACAACTCGAAAGTACTTCTCGACAGCCATCGACAATTACGCAAGCACGAGGATTGCGTTTAAAATTAGAACACTTGACTTTTCAATTCTGGTTGGCCGTATTTTACCAAATCAAGCCTCATGTTGACATCTTGTATAATCAGCTGCAAAAGAGAACATCAGACCCTCTCGAGACCAGGAATGCAATTTCGAATTTTGAGGCTGCTATTAAAAAGATTAGGGACCATAAATTTGATGAAATTGCTGATGAACATGACGGCTTACCTCCACCGGCCAAGTCACAAAGAATACAGCCACGAGTCCCAAAAAGTGTTGCTGCAAAAGAGATTTGTGACACAGTAATATTTCACGCCAAAGAACGGTTCGAGTTCACTAATCACCTTCTTGCAGGAAATCTTTTCTCATCAGAGAGTTTTGTCACGTATGAGAAGCAGTTTCCACATTCTATTCTTCACAAAGCCTGTGAATCATATCCATTCCTCAACAAAGCAAAACTTAGAACCGAATTAGAGATTTTGTATATGCGAGAAGATTTCCGGGCTGTTTCAGGCGCTATTCACCTCTTGCAGTTTCTCCTAGAAAATAGGTTAGGAAATACCTTCAGTGAATGTGTCAAACTCTTGAAAATTATTGTTACCGTTCCTATGACAACATCAGAAGCTGAAAGGTGCTTCTCAACTCTGAAGAGAATTAAGACCTTCTTACGCAGTTTGATGGCTGAGAACAGACTAACAGCACTGGCTATGCTATCCATAGAAAGAGAGTTTGTCAGGGACATTGTGGATTTCAATGAAGCAGTGATAGACAAGTTTGCCTCTATTAAGGAGCGTAGAATGGATTTTACATACAAGCAGTCTGTATAGGGTGAGTAAATCTATTAACATTTCTAATACTCTCATTATATGCTGTGCTTGCACCTTAGATTGCTGTAATATTTGAAGTGTTGCATGTTCTTAATCAGGCTCATTACCGGATGGAGCCTGTCATACAGGTGCGTGTTTGTGCGTGTGTTTGAGAGAGAGAGATCGGGACAGAAAACTTTGATTTTCACTAATTATGCTGATCAAGGGTTCAAGTTCTGGTTGAGGCGAATGATTTGAACTCACGGTGTTTGAAATCGCTCATTGTAATGTTCAAAACTATCTGTACGAAATTTGAGGTACCACATGTATACTGTCTATTTTTGTAGAAGATCAAGAGTCCACCATTTGTGGTGAGTGCTCTTTTCTATTGAACCTCCAGTCCAGAAAGTGACGAGCCGCCACTGCTTGTGACAGTCGTCAAGCCCCGGCAGTCCAGGTTCGTGTGACGAAGTTACGGAGGGACAATAGCAGCCTGATGGTCGACGGAGTCGTCAACGGAGAGAGCTGGCACATGCTAATCGACACGGGAGCATCGAGGACCATCGTCAGTCCCACCGTGATACCGAAGTGGAGAGTGCAACCCACACAAAGGAACCTCCAGCTAATAACCGCGACCGGAGAGACCGCACCGGTACATGGCGAAGCATCACTGGAGTTCGTCATTGGTCGACGGGCGATAAAGCATCCAGTGCTTGTGGCTGACGTATCAAATGAAGTGATCATCGGACTGGACTTCCTGGACCAGAACAACATCATCTTGGATCTGAGTACCAACACTCTGCACTTCGGAGGTGAGGAACTTGCTTTGCAACCTGCGCACGAGTCCATCACCGCACGACGAGTAAGGTTGAGAGAAGACGTCATCGTTCCCGCCAGGACGGAGGTCAGCGCTGCCGTAATTGTCGACGGAACTGCTGAGGGAGTGGCGGCTGTCATCGAGCCAAAATATGAGGACATCCAGGCAAAAGGATTGCTAGTTGCCAAGACTCTCATCAACACGACGTCACGGCCGTACGTCCGCCTGTCCAACCTGAACGACTACGACATTACGGTTCACCGGGAACACAAACCTAGGAGTCTGCGAGCCCGTTACCTGGATTGCCCGCATCACAGATACGACGGACGGACACCTGCATACGGACAACCGAAGAAGACGCACACTGCTAGAAGAACTACAGAAGCTGTACCAAGGATCCCAGGACCATTTAGACGAGGAACAATCACGCCAACTTCAGGACCTGCTACGCGAATTCCAGGATGTCTTCTCCGTGGGGAGCAAAGACTTCAGCAGGACAAGCTTGGTTCAGCACAGAATCGACGTTGGGGACAGCACACCGATCAGGCCCCATTCCGACGTGTCCCGCTCGCCAAGCAAGCCGAAGTCGACCGGATGGTAGAAGAGATGAAGGAGCAAGGGGTGATCGAGCCATCACATAGTCCTTGGAGTTCTCCGGTCGTGCTAGTGAAGAAGAAGGATGGTTCCACCAGGTTACAGGCGGGTGAATGACGTCACGAAGAAGGACAGCTACCCTCTACCCCGGATCGTCGACACCCTGGACACCATATCAGGGTCGAGATGGTTCTCCACCTTGGATTTGAAGAGTGGCTACTGGCAGGTGCAGGTCCACCCTAAGGACCGCGAGAAAACGGCGTTCTCTGTGGGCAGCGGGCTCTGGCAGTTCACCGTCATGCCATTCGGTCTGTGCAACGCCCCTGCGACCTTCGAAAGGCTAATGGAGTCCATTCGGAGGGGATTACAGTGGAAGACCTGCCTGGTCTACCTAGACGACGTCGTCGTTCTGGGGAGAAGCTTCGAGGAGCACTACAGCAACCTGAAGGAGATCTTGTTGAAGCTACGGGCTGCCCAGCTGAAGTTGAGCCCCAAGAAGTGTCAGCTCTTCCAGAAGCGGGTCCAGTACCTTGGGCATATCGTCTCCAAGGAAGGGGTGCGCACCGACCCAGAGAAGACCGCAGCTGTGAGGGAGTGGCCAGTTCCGAAGGACAAGTCCCAACTACGAAGCTTCCTGGGACTCTGCACTTATTACCGTCGCTTCGTGAGAGGATTCGCCGACATCGCCAAACCTTTACATCGACTGACTGAGAAGGACCAACTCTTCACGTGGACAGCAGAATGCCACAGTGCCTTCGAACAACTCAAGCAGGCTCTGTGCACCGCGCCTATTCTGGCCTACCCCAGACCTGGAACAAGGTTCATCGTCGATACCGATGCCAGCGACTTTGGCATAGGGGGGATCCTGTCGCAAGTAGTGGACGGCGAGGAGAGAGTAGTGGCCTACTTCAGCAAGGCCTTGTCAAAGCCAGAAAGGAACTACTGCGTCACCAGGAAGGAGCTGCTCGCCATCGTGAAGACCATTGAACACTGCCACAAGTACCTGTACGGGCAAGAATTTCTCATCAGGACCGACCATGCATCCCTGCGGTGGCTCCTGAACTTCAAGCAGCCCGAGGGTCAACTCGCGCGGTGGTTAGAGAGGCTTCAACAGTACAACTTTGAGATTCATCACAGGAAAGGCCAATTGCATTCTAACTCTGACGCCCTGTCACGAAGACTGCACCTTCTGTGCCCGAAGGGAGGAGAACACCGGGATAGAGTGCCGAAGGACTACCGTGGAACTTGAAGGGAGCTGGAGCCGCGAATCTTTTACGCGGGCACATGCAGAAGATGATGACCTGGGACTTATAGCCGAATGGAAGAGGGCCTATGTCCCCAGACCCGGGTGGAACATTGTGAGTGACTGCAGCCCAAAGTTTAAGTCCTACTGGGCACAGTGGGACTCGCTGATTGTAAGGGATGGCCTCATCTGCCGTACCTGGGAGAGCACCGACGGGAAGACATCTCGAGAGCAAGTCGTCGTTCCAAAGGCTATGACGGAGGAAGTCCTGAAGGAAGTTCATGGAGGATCATCTGGTGGACACCTAGGGATAAAGAAGACCCTGGAGAAGCTGAGAGAGCGGTTCTACTGGATCGGATGCCGAACAGACGTGGAGAACCACTGCGCGAGGTGCCACGATTGCGCAGCCAGCAAGGGCCCAGGACGAAGACGACGGGGTCCATTGAAAACCTACAACGTGGGCGGCCCCATGGAGAGAATGGCCATCGATGTTGCTGGGCCATTCCCGTTAAGCGAGGCAGGGAACCGCTACATATTAGTCGTCAGCGACTACTTTACCAAATGGCCGGAGGCGTATGCGCTCCCTAACCAAGAAGCCGCGACGATTGCAGAGACCCTGGTGAAGGAATTCGTCAGCCGGTACGGAGAACCCCTGGAGCTGCACTCCGACCAAGGGAGGAACTTCGAGTCGCAGGTGTTCCAGAACCTATGCCAGCTGCTGGGAATCCGGAAGACAAGGACAACGCCGCTACACCCTCAGTCCGACGGGATGGTAGAGCGATTCAATCGCACCATCGAGAACTATCTCCGAATAGTCGTCAGCGAGCACCAGAGGAATTGGGACAAACATCTTCCACTATTTCTCCTGGCCTACCGCGCCGCCGTGCATGAAGCCACCGGGTGCACACCAGCCCGGGCCATGTTTGGGAGGGAGCTCCGTCTACCTGTCGATCTTGCCTTCGGCCGACCTGGGAATGATCCGTTCCCGGTAAGCCAGTATTGTCAAGAACTGGTCGACCAACTGGAGGACGTGCACGCGTTCGCGAGGAGGAAACTGCGGATCGAGACCGACCGAATGAAGACCCGATACGACCAGCAGACGGATGCCGGCGGATTCCACGAGGGCAACCTGGTCTGGCTCTTCAACCCATTACGGAAGAAAGGCCTGTCACCCAAACTGCAGAAGTCCTGGGAGGGCCCGTACCGAGTCGTGAAACGGATCAACGATGTCGTCTATAGGATCCAGCGGAGCCCGAGGGCGAAGATGAAGATCGTGCATCGAGATCGCCTGGCAGCCTACGGAGGGACACAGACGGACCAATGATTGATCGGGACGATCAGCCTTTTTAGGAAGGGGGTGGTGTTACGGTTGCGAGTTTATGTCATCGCTCGCCGCATGAGTCACAACTGCCCCAGGGCTGGGCTGTGCCCTGCCTCGTGTATTGCGTACGCCTTATGCAACAGGGCTACTAGGACAAAGGGATGGTCCAGAATATTCGTGACTGAGCCAGCGATGGAAACCTCGGGAAGCCGTGACACCCTGGATGGATCTAGAAGCATTTATTGAGTCACCGGCCTGCTATATAAGTGCGACCTGTCAAGCAGTGGTTGTTGTTGTGTTTTACGAGCGAGTGCGAGCGCTTATCCTGAGCGACAGAAGTGTGGTGACTTGCGAAACCCCTAGTGAAGCTGATTCTCTTGACAGCGAAGGGAGTGAGGAGCTTACAGGGGACTGCCTGTGTTTTGAGCGAGTGTGCTTACTCAGTGCGAGAGAGATCATTGTGGTGAGTTGCAAAACAGTGAGTGACAGACCTAGTGCAGCTATTTCTAGCCAGCGTACGGGACCGGACTCATTAGCGAAAGGATTAACTGTGGTCTGTTGACAAGTGAAAGGAGAAGTATTCTCGACGTGAGGAAACTGGAGTAAGGTAATAATTGCTAGTATTTGCTGTTGAGGAGTGTATCTTTCTGGCCACAATAAAGTTAATTATTTCTTTAAGCAGTAATTGGTGTTGTGCCTTCTTCCCACCGTAATCCAGTTAACGAAAGTGCCACTAGGGGGGTGGCACGTAACAAGGTGAAACATGAAATTGTGTTCAGTACAAAGTACTGTACTGTGCTTATTTTGGTGTACATGTTCCAAGACCACAATGTTACATGGGCTCCCTATACATTGGTCTGAGCACCTGAAGAACTCGTTGCTGCCCACCCTTCTGATGAGACTGGTCAAAACGAGCTAATTGGGTCTATAACATTGAAGAGATATTGATGGGATTGATGGTGTGATTATCCACCTTTGAAGACAGCAGGGTGTCTGGCTATGGAGATTGCCCCTGTCCTCACCATGTGTTTTTCCCTTTTATCACTCCCTTTGCTCACATCTGCCGCTCATTGTGTTTGTTCTTGTTGTGTGTTTCCATCCTTCTTTTTATGTCCAGTGATTGGTTCTATGTCCACACCCAGTTTTTTTCTCTACAGATTTATAAAACATTAACATGGTTCTTTACTCCTTCTATATTTGTTCTGTGGTGGTCTTTCCCTCCATCCTACACCATCCACTTAAAGACAGAATATCTTGTAGATGAATGCCTCTCCATCACTCTCTTTTTTTTTTGGGCAACGGAAGAGCTGGTTACTGCCCACCCTCCTCATGAGACTGAGAAGTTGAATCGAGCTTGTCGGGGGCTATATATAGCATTAAGAAGCTGTTGATTGGATTAATGGCGTGGTTGCTCACCTTTGAATATGGTGGTGTGTCTGGTTATAGATATTATTATCCATGTCCTTTAAATGAGTTTTCTCCTTTTATCTCTCCCTCCACTTGCACTTGCCTGTTATTGTCCTTTCACGAGTTCCTATCCGATTCTCCTGTCTAATGATTGTATGTTCAGATCTCGTTTTTCCCCTTCTTGTTTATTAGGAATATTCTACAATACAGTGGTTTCCTTGAACCCAGAAATACTCTACTCGTCCACAAATTTCGGTCTTCAGCATCTTCCTCGATTAAGCCTCTGGTAGCCATGCTTATCTTTACACCATCCATCCATTGTTCTCTTGGTTTACCCCTGTTTCCGTTTGCCTTCAGTTTGCCAATGTAACATTACATTTGTAATTCTACTATTCTGCTTCCTTTTCTCATGTTCAAACCATTGTAATCTTCTTTCTTCAACCACTTCTAGTACATTGTTTTTACCTGCATAATTTCTCTGATTCTCGTATTTCTAATTTTATCCAATCTTGTTTTTCTTGCTGTCCTCCAATAAACCATAGACATATAGAAATAATTACTACCCATACTAAGTTTAGGACATGAACAACACTTTGTGATGATCTAATATGGAACTGGGTGGGCAGGGCCTCATTCTTGTGAAAGTGATGAGCTTGAACACATTGACATGACATTCATAAATTTGTTCACCCATCAACAGTTATGTGATCTTTCATTGTTACTAAGAAGCGGCTTTGGTGGCGTAGTTGGTAGCATGCTGAGCTTCTATGCCCAAGATCGCGGGTTCAACCCGGCCGAAATCGTCGGATTTTTTAAGAGCGTTAAAAATTCCTCAGTATGCCTTCCTTCGGAGGGGAAGTAAAGCCGGTGGTCCCATGTCATAGATTTATGGCATGAAAAGGAACCTTCCACTAACTACATTTGTGGAAACTAAAATTTGTAGGTTGTATATTATATTTGGTAGCAAAATTAGGAACTACTTGAAACAATTAATCGTCTGCAGTCCTTCTACCCGAATCACAGATAACACACAATAATACAGCCATCGCAATTAACACCAGTCATCAGACGAATTCTACACACACCCAAAGTACACGGCGCTACATGACCGCATTGTCGCAGCTCCTAAACTAAGGAACCAAATAACCATTGTTACTAAGATACCTCCCCCCCTCCTAATGGTTCGCTCAGGAACAGTTTACGGGATAAACGCTTCTTTTTATACTCCGATGTAGTTATTATATATTTGTACTTATATACTTGAATATTTGGTATTCTTCTTGACTTGATGGATTATAAAAAGTGTTTTATGTTACAATTTAGTAACAGTATGTTGTGAACATATTCTAACTTACAGAGTCAACACTTCTACTCTAGGCCTACTCGTAAGCCCTCACTTGAATATAGGCCCTGGACTTGGCCATCTGTCTCTGGGAAAGACTAATTATCTGACTGACTTGCATGCTTGCTTGCTGATTCGCACATTTTCATAACTGCGTTTGAAACTGAGTTATTAGCTTATGCTGGCCAAACTGTTTAATATACTGTAAATCAATATTATTGTTCAGCATAAAACGTCAAAGAAAAAGAGGTCTGCAACAGAACATCTGTCTGCCTCGTGGTGTAATGGCTAGCATTCTTGGCTGTCACCGTGGAGGCCCAGGTTCGAATCCTGGCTCTGCCAAGATATTTAATTCTGTTCTGAAGGCAGAAAAGGGGTACACTCAGCCTCGTAACTCAAATCTGAGAAGAGGCTGGATTGACTCCTACCTCAGCCATCCTCAAAGAGCTTTTCCATGGTTTCCCACTTCTACTCCAGGATAATGCTGGGATGGTACCTAACTTAAGGCCAGGGTCGCTTCCTACCCAAATCCTACCCCAATTACAAATACACACACTAGTACAGACATCACAGTGATCAGACAAATCCTACACATACCCAAGTACATGAGGCTATATGACCACGATGTCTCAAAGTCCCTAAAGAATCAACAACGATACAAAGTCCACTGTACGTGTTCTAAGTTGCAATTAGTAACACATTTTTAACATATTCTAATAAAAAAAAACACTTACAGTGGACTATGTATCAAATATAGATATACTGTATGCTGTCACAGACATTTTGGTACAATGTTTTATGCTGAACAAGAGTATTGGTATATCTTTAACAGTTTAGCCAGTGTAAGCTGAAAAGGCGCACGGACGTTGGTTTTTTCTTTTTTTCCACTTGATTGACTATATTATTATTAGGGGGCGGATTTCTAAGAAAAGTCATATTTTTTCCCTTAACATTATATCTTATAGTCTTGTATTTTCAACACGTTTCCAAGCATGATAACCAAAATTAAACAGGTCTTATTGGGCATATGAATGCATATTTAGGCTTTCTTAAGTTTTATGGCATATTTTGAACAAAATATTATTATAAACGGCATATTTTGGTAATTTTCATTTGAATTTCGTTTTATAAAAATCAGAATAAGCTCTAGAAATTATTTTTCAGGATAGACTGGAATATACTACTGACGAACCATTCTAAAGTAGTGTATGGCATGTTTCTAACATGTAGGAGCTATTGTTTGCTAGCTGGGTCAATTCCTGGAAACCGGGCTATTATTTACACGGAAGCAGAGGTAATTCCGCAGTTATTTGTCATCGTTCTTATCTCTCTCCTTCCCCCTTCCCTCTTCCACCTTCAACACACTAAATGACCTTGGTCACTCATTAGGGAGCTTCAGTCATTCAGTTCCTTTCAATATGCCTAAAACGAAAGTCTTAATTTGTGGGAAGTTGCGAAGTTTTGTTCACGAGTTAAGTGAAAACATATTCAGTACGGATGGAGTAATAAAAGTGTTTCTATGTAACGTAGATGCTATTCATTAAGTCATATTTTGAATTTTATAGGTCATATTTTTATGTTTTTAGGTCATAAATGCATACATATTTCATACATTTTTAGATCATAGAAATCCGCCCCCTAATTATTATTGTTCAGCATCCTTTGGTGATTGAAGAATATATGAACCTTTGTCGAAAAATAATTTATTTAACAGTGAAACCGCATCAAATTCCATCTATTAGTTCTCAAGATTAGCCCAAACAATCAAACAGACAAAATCAAGGGCTGTATTTATACAATGTGTGTGCAGCTGACTGAGTGGCGCAGCGGTAACTTTCTCAGCTGCTGTTCCCAAGGTTGTGGGATTGAATCCCAGCGCAGTAACCCAGCACAGCATTTGAGGGTGAGCAAACGCAAGGGAGCCGTGTTAGTAGATTTACTGACACGTTAGGGATCCCCTTCGATGCACAACTCTGGCACCCTACTGTTAAAAGGGTCATAAACCCAATAACATTGTTATTATTGTAATACTATGCATAGATTTCCTATGCTTAAAACTTTGATCTGTTAGCATAGCACCAGCAATGTCAATCCATTTGGTAATTATGGGAACCTGTGAATATATAAGATAAAGAACACTGTAATGTTACACTTATTTATTCGTATCAGAAGTATACATTTTGCATTTAAAATATGGTACTTAACAATACACATATCAAATCGTTTCTGTCCAAAATTTTGCCAAGTCACGGGCATTAGGTGTCGCAGCCATCAAGTCCTCCATTGTGCAACTTAAAGGACACTTAATACAGTTCAAGAAATGGACTGTGGTTTGGACTTCACCACAATCACATTGCCTGGATGTGCCAGGAAAACCCCACTTTAACATATTGGTTCTTGATCTACCAACACCAGTGCGAAGCCTGTTCAATGACTTCCACGTAGACCAGTGTTCCTAATGTCCTGGAGGGAGATGTTCAATTGGTAGCATCCAGCCATCAAGTTGAGTATTTCTAGATCTCCATAATCATAACCTTGTGGACTTAGCAGATTCATGTAGATCTTCTGTTGTACTCAGGAAACTCCTCCTAGACTTCAGTCGTCGATGGGCAGTTTAATATCCGTACAATGGGTGTGCGCATGAGGTAATTGTTTTGGTTGTCTCAGTCCTGGCTGCAACTTCTCTTCTAATATCTGGTGGGGCGATTCCAGCCAAACACTAGATTCTATCTCGTGATGTTGGTCTCAAACAGCCAGTGATAAGTCGGCATGTTTCATTAAGAGATGTGTCAACTTGTTTAGCATGACTGGAACTGTACCAAACAGGACAAGCGTACTCGGCAGCGGAGTAACACAGAGCCAGGGCTGTAGTTCGCATCGTCTTTGGCTGTGTACCCCAACTGGTTCCAGACAGTTTGCGAAGGATGTTGTTTCTGACTCCTTGAACACTATAGCGCTTTCTAGTTGAGAAATGAGGAACTTTGTGTTGGCGGAAACTCCCGCGATTAATTTTGCCATTATGAACATGGCCTACTGAATTCAAATGGGTTCTTTGACATGCCAACATCGTATGACATGCGTGTCGTATTTTTGCAGCCTTTCAAAAATCACTTACCACGGCAAGGGGAACACGGAAAGAGCCTCCCCGAAGAGTGTGTGATTTACATTCGGGTGTTCCCTGGGCAACGGTGATACACCGGCTGATCTTTCCAATCCAGAAGAAATCCAGAAGTAACATATAAATGTTACACTAAAAACATGACACAGTAATTTCGCTACCCAAAATATAGGAAATAAATGAAAGAAAAGGGATGTTGATATCTCAAAATTAAGGCCCCCCCCTCTCCCCTCCAAATTCATAGGCTGGATTTGCCTATGTTACCTTCCCTTCAACATATGTTTATATTTCCCAGTGGGTGTATGCATCTGTCATTTGAAGTCTACATTGATAGGTAATTAAAGTAATTGGGAGTAGGAATGGCAAGAAGTGCTATTAGCCTATTAGCCTTTAGTTGTAGTTGAAATTGAAAGCCATGCAAGCAAAGAGATTAATTTTGATGTCGGCAGACTGTGGGGTTTAAACCATGGCCTGCTGAAGTTGAATCACTTGATATCCTCTCCTACATGGCCTCACTCCAGAACGTGAGATAGAGCAGTTAAGATGGTGACAAGATTGGATTTTCATGATCACATTGATAGCTAAGGAGGCTTTTCAGCTAGTAGGTTGTGTATTGTACAAAGAGTACAAATCATAAACTAAAGCTGGAAGGTCTGACAAATGCAGTGACAGGTTAACTCAATTGGTACAGTGGTGGCAGCTAAAGCTGAAGGCCACGGGTTAAACTCCCATTTCTCTACCTTCCACCTTCGTACAATACACAAGCCAACAGTTGAATAGCATCATTGGTTATCATGATGGTGAAATTTACTACATTAGTCCTAAACTTTACACATGTGAGCTGTATAAGATTATCAGAAAGTCAGTGTCGGCTTCACTAATTGTGATTTCTATGCTGACACATAAAGAAAATTACAAGAAAAAGATAGCTTTCCAAGGAATTTGTATATATCATACCATGGAAGCAAGGTAGTGCCATCATAGCAATCTGAAAGAACTCAAGCTAGAAACTTCATTCTTAGTATGCTTCCATATTGACTTACGATGTACAGTACCGTATTGAAATGGTAAAATTGTCCACCTTTTTAATACACTTTGTCATTGAATTGAAAATATACTCGGTAAATGTTTCAGTGCTTCAGGTGCCTTCTTCAACTGGCTACCCTTAAGGTCTACCTACTAACATTAAAATTGGATGTGTGATGAAAATGAATTGATGAATAATAACTAAACATTAATTAAATACATTCACTATGAACTCTTGTCCTTTGGACAAATATTAATATTTTAGGGGCATGGTGGCGCAGCGGTCAAGCTGTTGGCCTCTCACCACGGCAGACCGGGTTCGATTCCCGGTCAGTGCATGTGAGATTTTAAAGTGAAATGCCATGTCCTGTTGTTCGGATTCCACGTAAAAAAGGAGGTCCCGCGGCTTATGATCACGCGATTAACGGTCACGCAAAACTACAATCTTCCTTTTTCAAATATTCATATTTTACATATATCTTTTAAATGAAACATTTTCTTTTGTCCCTATAGATTCTTTTTGACACCTTAAGAATGAACATATAATGTAGAGCAGAGGACCAATTTAAGGTAATCCAGAAAATAGACCCATTATGCTTCCATATTGAATACTAATTATAAATGGACCAATCAAAACACACATATCCCGACAGCAGATAACTTAGTAGAACTCAAGCTTCTTGAGATATGCATTAAATACAGTGGGTATTATTGAAGAAAATATACAATGAAAACAATAGTTGCAATGGGAATCTGTAAATCCGAGTCAAATTCCGGAGCTAACTGCAGCCATTCTCAGTGCGTTCTTTCCTCACGATTTTCTATATTCTTTCAAGACTGATGCCAGGATGGTACCTAATACTACTTCAGTCACCACAGAAACACAGGTTATCAAACAAATCCAACACATATACCCAAGTACATGAGGCTGACGATCAGGATGTTAAGGCCTTAAATGAAGTATCAATCGCAAACATGGTGGCTGGAAACCAAACTGAGTTCTGGTTAGGGCTCTAGGAATTATTATTGCCAGAGCATTGTGTTGTAATTTACATTGATTAGGTCAGCACTTACCAGTGATAAAGAGACCTAACAGGAACACATCTTGAAGTCAGTATGGTAAATTGTTAGTCTTGTGAATGGGACTAAGCAGCCTTCCATCTCTGCTCCAAAATAATCAGTCTCCATCTGCAACTGATGCACAATTCTCTTTTGGAATGTTATCAAAAGGGCTAGGATTTTAATACTAACAGATGCCCTTAAAAATATAATACCGTAATTACTCGGCTATAGGACCCCCCTTTTTTTTCCAAATTTCTAGTTCCAAAATTTAGGGGGGGGGGGTACTATAGACGCGAACTTTGCAATGATTCATTATTTTGGGAAAGGGAGAGAGTAAAAATAAGCTATTTTATGTAGCAACATAGCACGATATATATTTAATCAAAATAAACGAAGTTTACATCTTTAATCACCCATTATGAGACGGCCATAACCTCACTTATCCACCACTATTCCCGGCTGGCCCCCAATGAATTTCACTACCGGTACTGTCCCTCGCTAAGCAAAAATCTTATTATCGAAGAAATAGAATGCAGTGGACAAAGTATCAGACATGGAAATGCAAACTTTATTTGAACATGGGGAGGGAGAATGAGTCAAATTCCGGAGCTAACTGCAGCCATTCTCAGTGCGTTCTTTCCATCAGCAATGTGTTGTCTGATGATGCTGAATGATCACATCTCACTAACATTTGTAAACACAACTGAGTACGTGTTATTCACATATTTCACATTAATATACTGTACCAATAACGTGTCACACAAACGCCGACGGTTCTTGCAGCAAATGAAATGTGTTTAAAATAAAACTGAGAACAAGAGGCAGCTGTAAACACCATTTCGAAGCGCAATACAAACCTTGCTTTGGCATTGAATACAATCAAAAGTTCTCGAAAGAGAAACAAAATGAGTATTGTCCGTTGAGCCATTATAATTAACACTAAAAGTGCACTGGCATGCTCGTGACGTGGCCACATATGTGGCGAGGCGTCTTGCATTGGCCTTCTCAGTGTGTACCTGCTAGGCGTCTTGGTAGGTGTGCCTTTACCAACTGAAGAGACCAATTGGCACGCTGGGGCGAAACGCTAGCAATGTGTTGAGTTATGCTGGAAATTTTTATCACTTTTAGTGTTAATTCGTCAATTTCCAAGAATGTTGTATTTTGATTCTCAAAAATTAAGGAGGGGTATTCTACTATAAGTGATTTCCAAGAATTTTGTATTTTGGCTCTCGAAAATTAAGGAGGGTTATTATAGCCAAGGGGGTCCTATAGACGAGTAAATACGATATAAAGCTGGAACAACTCCCCAAAAAATTCTAAAAACACCTTAAAATCCTTACAGTGCCTTACAGTATTTTTAAAATGCCCTTAAAATTCCAATCATTTTCTGTTTTTTTTTGAAGCATAGCTTAACAAAGAAGAGGCTTATTTAATGACATTACACAACATTTTAAAAGTGTTATTCAACATACTACTGGTTTTCTTCACAACCACAGTTCTTTATACTGCGTAAAACACAATGCAATGAGCTTATAAAAAGTTTTGTTCCATCTACGTATGAAATACAGATACTTGTGACTTTCAGGCAAGTGGTTTGTTTGGGCTGGTGAATGGGTGAGTTCATTGTCGGTGCATAGAAGAGGAGAAAGGTAGTCTTTGTCTAGTTTCCTGAAACCTAATTCTAGTACGGTTAAGAACCAAGCAAAGTAAGTAACGTATTGAGAAATGAAGTGTAAACAAAGACAATGTTCCTTTACTCTTGAAATCATAAAAAGAAACAAAAATCAACCTAAAAAAGGTATTTAAAAATGAAAAGAGGAATGCAATTAAACACCGAGAAACCAGATTAAAAGAGGAAGGCCATTAGTGCATTGTTCTCCTTTAAATTAATTTATATGGAAAAGAATTGAAAGTTCTAGTACCAATTAAAATTAAGAAATCTCCCAATACAGGAATCAAAGGCCAGACCCCCTCCCCACTTGAGCTACCAGCTCACAGGGACATTCTGCACCCAATAAATAAAACTTCAAATTGAACATTTTTACAGAGAGACAAATTGTCTCATGCCCGGCACAGAATATTTATTGAGTAGAATGTAACATACTTGTAGGCCGAAACTCTGTTGGAGTGTTGCCCATCATATCTGAAACACAGTCTTCAGTCATCATCACGTCTCTGGGAACCGACAGTAAGTGCGGCCATACACGTCCTGCACTGGTATCCGCTCGTCCAGGGGCAGTTCACCTTTTTCATGCAGTCGATCTCTCACCTGCAATACATCAATAAGCCACCACATGTTAATTAAATATTATCTTTAGCATTGGAAAATGCTCATCTGATGATCATATTTCATCATAAGTACATATTTTAAAAATATTATTTGGGGACACACCACTCCTGGAACATTATCAATTTGTTATTTATTTGATTAATTGGTTGTACATTTAATACAATTTCGTGACCACCACTGCTTAAAATCAACTCTAACTTCAGGTTTCATTACTTTGGCCTGAAAGCCATGGGGTTCTCTTCATAAATTTGCCTTACATTAATTTCAACTATGCTCTACGACTTATTATTGTTCCTCGTCCTATGAATTGAAAATAGTTTTCTTAGATCATTTCTTGGCTATCTAAATAAAGAAAAGGAATATTCATCAGGGAATGAAAAACTATTCCTGCGATTCCATTCCTTTCTTTACTGAGTTTAACAATTTCCTCCTATTTATAATAAAAATTTCAGGTGATCTGTGCTTACATCGTGGTCATACGATAGCCCAGTGTATTTGGGTGTATGCGTGGAATTTGTGTGATAACCTGTGTTATTGTTCTGGTCAGCTTTTGCCCGGAGTAGAAGTGTGGAAATAACGGAAAACCTCTTTAAGGATAGTTAAGGTGGGAATCCCCTTCTCAGTTTTGCTTCACGAGGCTGAGTGTACCCCGTTGCAGTCCTCACAACTGAATTACAATTTCTTGGCAGAACGCTAGCCGCTACACCAAGAGGTGGTCTTGGCGATTCTGCAACTTCACCGTAACCAATGGCAGCAATATTGGTAAGGAAGTCATTAAAGGCAATAGTGACATAAGCTCCTTGTGTAGTGTCACAAAATTTGCTCCCAGTAACCTGAGGTTATTTTCAAAAGAACTGTTTATTTTTACAATCGCTGATCATTTAATACTGAGTGAGCAAACTTCACCGTAATCAATGACAGCAATGTTGGTAAGGAAGTTATTAGAGGCAATTGTCAGCTTAATGTGCAGCACCAAAAAATTTTCTTCCAATAATCTCAGGTAATTTTCAAGAGAATTAAGCATTCTTTTTAATCGCTGATCATTTAAAACAGATAACACTGCACAATGACTAGCTATGAAAACCCCTTTCTCCACTCATAGTAGGTGTTAGGTTTCACAAGGAGACCGCGCCTACTCATCACCGATTACGTCCAAATTTATGGTATACAAGCTGTATTAGTCTAAACAGGATGAAAGTTCCGCCTGATCAATACTTTATTAATAGAGATCACTGGGTGGTCATTAATGGGACATGTTTCGAGGCCTAAATATTATTATTGGCCCCTTCATCAGCCGCTATAATACATAATATATATATATATATATATATATTTATAATATATATATTTAGGCCTCGAAACATGTCCCATTAATGACCACCCAGTGATCTCTATTAATAAAGTATTGATCAGGCGGAACTTTCATCCTGTTTAGACTTATTAGTTTATCAATACGGAATCAGAATGAACCTGTTAAGTTCTAAAATACAAGCTGTTCCCAGCATGCATTGCAATGCCAATCAAAGAAAGTGTTGGCATTGTAATTTTGTTTTGTTGGAGTGCCTTTAGATACACAATATTATTTTTCCATTGACAGCCTCTCAACTTTTGTAAAATGAATTTACAAAATCAGAAACATTCGTGGGAGAGTGTAGAACAAGTCACAAAAGTTTCATCACAATCTGATGAATGGTATATGGACGCATACGGGATTTTGTTTAAACGATTTGCGCGCCATCGCTCATTTGTTGAAACTACTCGTGCGTCCTATTGTAAAATGGATTTACTAAGTCAGAAAACAGCCCTGGAGTGTACACAACAACTCACCCAAGTTTCATCGCTATCGGATGAATGGTATATGAACGCAGGCGGAACTTTGTTGAAACGATTCGCGGGTAGTCACTCATTTGTTGAAACTTCTCGTACGCTACCTAATGTAAATTGGATTTACTAATGTAGAAAACTTCCCTGGAGTGTAGACAACAACTCACCCAAGTTTCATCGCAATCGGATGAATGGTATAGGAACGCAGACGGAACTTTGTTGAAACGATTCGCGTGCCGACAACTAATTTGTAGATAGGGTATCAAACGAAGAGGTATTAAGAAGAGTGGGAGAGGAGAGATGTTTATGGTGACTGCTAATGAAGAGAAGAGATAGGTTGGTAGGACACATACTAAGACACCCAGGAATAGCAAGCTTAGTTATGAAAGGAAGGGTCGAGGACAAGAACTGTAGGGGTAGACCAAGGCTAGAATATGATAAACAGATTGACTCGGATGTAAGGTGTGGTAGCTATGTCGAGATGAAACGATTAGCTCAGGACAGGGAGGCATGGAGGGCTGCATCAAACCAGTCAAAAGACTGAAGACTCAAACAACAACAACACTAATTTGTTGAAACTATTCGTGCACTACCTGTTTTAAAATGGACTTACTAACTCAGAAACCTTCCTGCAGGGTACACAACAACTCACCCAAGTTTCATCGCAATCGGATGAATGGTATATGAACGCATAGGAGACATACTCACATACAAACTATTACGTAACATTCATGTGTTCAACTTACCCCCCCCCCCTCTTAACTTTTTTACACCAGGCAGAGGAGCGCATTGTCGCACCGGTACCTGTTCCCTAAACGCCGCTAAAACCTATTTTCAATTATGGAAAAAAAAAAAAAAAAAAGCTTATGAGATCACCTTTTCACCGCTGGGTCCGTGGTTCAAATCCCGGTCACTCCATGTGAGATCTGTGCTGGACAAAACGGAGGCAGACAGGTTTTTCTCCGGGTACTCCGGTTTTCCCTGTCACAATTTCATTCCAGCAACACTCTCCACTATCATTTCATTTCATCTGTCATTCATTTAATCATTGCCCCAGAGGAGTGCGTCAGGCCTCGGCAGCCGGCACAGTTCATATCCTCGCCGCTAGATAGGGGCTTCATTCATTCCATTCCTGACCCGGTCGGAGACTGGAAGCAGGCAGTGGATTTTCATTTCATGAGATCACCTTTCGTCCGTGTGTGTGTGTGTGTACGTAGGTGTGTGTATGTCCCCCTAATAAAATCTAAACGGCTGGAGCGATTTCATTGAAACTCAGTAAGGGCATAGTACTATTTCGTCCGACCCCGACCGTGCCCTTCAAATTTTAATAAGTCTCACTAATTCAACATGGCGGCTGTGCAAAATATTTCATCGGCGAAACTATTACTCCCCGTGAAATTTTGTGCGGTGATAAAGGGCCCTACTACAACTTCACCTATGTGACCTTCAAAAACAAGTTAAGTACAAGCGAAGTTGGAAGATTGAAATAGGCTTTTCTCGCGATGTAACCATCCTATCGCAGTGAAATAATGATACAGCAAATGTTTATATACATTGAATTACACTGCCATCTAATTTAGTTCAATAGTTTACATAACCTCAAGATGGCGGCTGTGCGATATTTTAAAATTAGGTTTTTATTTCTTATCTCGTAATCATGCGATCTAAGTCAACGTTTGAATAATGAACCTACGAAATAGTCGTCATCTATTAGTACATAACTCAACATGACAACCATCCGAAATACTTAGACGGGTCCCAATATCTACTAATCTAAGCCGGCGTTATGATAATAGCCTTTATCAACATATAACTCAACTATGGAACTTTCAATAACCTGGTGAGCACAAATCCAACATGGTGGGGACGCGAAAGTTAAAAATTTTAATGGAAGTTTCTCGCGATTTAAACATTTGAGTGCAGTAAAACTTGGTACGGTAAATGTTTATACACATTTGAATTCACTGACATCTAATTAATTTCAATTGTTGTCATAACCTCAAGATACCGACAGTAGTGGCTACGCGGGCTAAAGCGCAGCGTTAGGTCATGGGGCCAAGCTCTCTGCTGACTCGGTAGACGCGTGGGTTCGAGCCCCACCGTCGGCTGTCCTTGAAATGGTTTTCCGAGGTTTCCCATTTTCAACACCAGGCAAATGCTGGGACAGTACCTTCTGACAGGCCACGGCCGCTTCCTTCCACATCCTTGCCCAGTTTCATTCATCTTTATCCATTCCATCTCTCATCCCGACGCGTAGGTCGCCTACGGGCGTCGACTAGAAAGACCTGCACTCGGCCTCTCAGGAGGCTACACGACAAAAAAAACCTAAAGATGGCGGCTGTGCGAAATTTTAAAGTCTCGTTTTATTTCTTGTGTCCTAATCATGATATTTACGCAATAATAATCATATAATAGTACTTGCGTCAAAAATTCTATTTTTTCTAAACACTTGGCCATCTGAAGCTCCCAATTCTGTCACTTTTACTTCTGGCCAAACTCTGCATAGACCATACATTTGGACGAAATTGGTGAAGACAAGCAGACGCTGTCCCCTTGTAAGTGTACTGTATTTCCATCATTGTAATATGCCTAAACTTACTCGCTCCACTTCTCGGAAGACTCGTATGAGGTTAAGTCCCGCCAGTTTCTGCAGATCTCCCTCCGTCCAATGTCCCGACCCCAGAAGCTCTGCCAGCAGGTGTGGGTACCGTGACACGTCCTCCAGACCTAGAGGTGTTCTGAAAACAAGGAGCAGTCACATTGGTCTTCCAAAACAAAGAAGAGATTAAGCAGAATTCTTCATGAAAAGATTTAGGAATGGAAGGTGTGTGGATCTTAATGGAAAGGAGATAAAAGTGTATCACAAAGAAATAAGGAAAAAAAACATATGCCTTAGGAGCATACCCCTATTTCAGCCCAAAGGAGGATAAATAAATAAATTTAAAAATAAACAAAAAGAAGTAAACAAAAAATAAACATATAAATGAATGAATAAACAAATAAATAGTACGAAACATACTGTACTTCAAAACAACAACCATAGCGTATGGAGGAGGCAGTGTGCGTTCTTCTCTTTACACCCATGAGCCAACTGTAGAGAATGCTGGTCTTCCCAACAGCAGCAGCACCATCAATTGAAACGGCAACAGACGATACTATTCTACTCTGTATTTCAAAAGAATGAAGGTGAAGGAAATGGCGGGAGCTTGGAACAGCTGAGCTGTGTTGCCAAGTTTTTATAGTTGATGTAGAACAGCTGATTCGAATAATACACAGGGCTACACTTCGGATATTATTTCGGTACTATTATGCGCAATATACTGTATATACTCGAATACCACCCGCACATTTTTAAACAAATTCGGACGTGAAAAAATGGGGTGCGGGTCTTATTTGAGCCATCCAAATTTGAAAGATCTAAATTGCCCGCCACGCGCGATTTCCGGTGTTGCGAGTATCCGCTAGATGGTGCTAGCCTTCTTCCGGCTATAACTTTGTTTTACCATAAGCACGCGGCGTCATACAGTCACGTGCACGTTCTCCGAGTGTAAACATGAATGCTACGAAACGTTTGCGGTCATTTACTGTGAGTGAGAAATTGAAAGTTGTGAGGGAAGCTGAAGTTATTGGAAATCGTGCCCGGTAGGAAATATGATATTGACGAGTCATGTATTCGTGAACCGCCCGTTCAAAGCAGCCTTGAAACAGCTGTATACGGAGCGGATGGCGGCCGATAAGCACACACTGACTCCAACTGGTCGTATTCAGCGCCCGGAAGTTCAGCTGCTGTGTTCGTGGATTTTGACAGCATGGAATCGTATCTCTGGAGATCTCATACGGAAGAGCTTCAAGAAATGTAGTATTTCGAATGCTATGGATGGCAGTGATGACGACATTTAGTGGGAAAGTGATGGTGATAAAAGTTCCGAAGTTGGTACTTCTGATGACGATGAATGAAGTGCTTGTGTACTTTTATTTGTACTTTTAATCGTTTGATGTGTGTTATTTTAGGACGACTTCAAAACTGTTGGAAACTATTTTGGATAAATGCTATTCTGTTTATTTAGTTAAGATTGTAAATAATTTTGAGTAAAAAATTTGTTTTTTTAAATTTTGTTCTTAAAAATCAGGGTGCGGGTCTTATTCGGGGGCGGGTCGTATTCGAGTAAATACGGTAATGTAAATGTCGATCCTGAGTCAACGCCGAGGACATTCAAAGAGAGATACGATACATAAACAAATAAATAACACACCGAAGCTATTCTACTTTTATCACCGTTATTCAATAAATACGAGAAAGAGGCCAAAGAGCTATACAAATATAGACTACCGGTAATACAAAATACAAAGTAATCTGATGATGAATACATCAACACTCAGCATGCAATGATCCTTCAAGATGAAACAACATTCTGGGTGGACGTCGTTCACAGTTTACAGCAGTTGAACACGGAAACAAACAACATCATGATAACTCCAAGCTTACTCACCCACTCACTCACTGTATCACGACTCAGTACGGTCAATACCAAATAGCTTTTGTCATTCCACAAACGTAATGTAATGGTAAAGAAGTATTTAACCGAGCACACAAACAAGCCGCTCTGTAGCGTCATTATTGCCGTGTTTTGGCATTGTCGATTTGTAGGCTATTGAAAGACAGACGGTAATTTGAACACTACGGTACGACAGGAAACAGTAACTTGTGCTGTACTCGTAAGTTAGTATCGACAGCCGCGAACTGACACCAATAATCCTCAGTCACTTGGCAAGGGTTCGACACCTTCCATCCCGCCACTGTCCCTATCATCATCATCATAATCATCATCATCATCATAATCATTGTCTTCGGAGCTTGATGAATTGCCAAGGTTAATGATCATCTCATCCACCGCGATATCCAGAACTCCTTCTCGTTCAGTAGCCTTCAAAATTTCTTTCTGTACATGCTGTACTGCATGTGTCCAGTCCTCTGGTCGAACCTCTGCGAAACCCTCCCTCGCCAGCTTCTCCACCTCCGTCAAATTAAAAGCTCTGTTGTTTCTTGCAACGTATCCTTTTACTTGAGCCCATATCAATTCTATTGGGTTAAAGTGGCAGTGATATGGAGGCAATCTGATAACCTCATGGCCGCGCGCTCTCGCCAGTTCATCCACATGGTAGCGGGGAGTCCTGGGTTTATTCTCCCTAATTAAACCAAGCAGAATTCCTTTGGTCATACTGTGGTCCACATGAACTCCATGACGAACAAGCCAGTCAATCATGTCTGCTTTCTTGCTTGCAACAGAGTTGTCGATTTGTACGGTATGGTAGGAGGCATTATCTAATACTATGACGCTACTGCAGTAGCGTAGCCAGGATTTTAGTTTGGGGGGGGGGGGGCATTAGGTCCTCATCTATTACTGCCAGAGTTTTTATATTTTAGCCTAGTTTCATTTATGAAAAATAGTAGGCTTATGAGATCATCCCCCCCCCCCCCCTATAATGAAATCTAAACGGCCAGACCGATTTCAAGGAAACTCGGTAAGCACATACTACTACCTCGTCCGACCTCGACCGTGCCTTTCAAATTTCAAATTTTGATGCGTTTCACCAATTCAGCATGCGGGCCACGCGAAATATTTCACTGGCATTCTATATCTCCGCATTGGTAACATATATCACCCTGAACTTTTGTACAGTGATAAAGGTCACTACAACATGTTTACCGATGTGACTTTATTAAACATTTAGGAGTATTACCCTTCATTTATAAAACCTGTTAAGTACAAAACGAACATGGTGGCCAAGCGAAGTTGAAACATTTTAATGGATATTTCACGCGATTTAACCATCCGAGTGCAGTGAAACTTAAAGCGGTAAATGTTTATACAAATTCTAATCTACTTACATCTAATTTAGTCAAATTGTTTACATAACCTCAAGATGGAGGCTGTGCGAAATTTTAAAATTAAGTTTTTATTTCTTGTGTCCTAATCATGCGATCGTAGTGAAAGTTTGTATAATGAACCTACGCAATAATTTTCATCTAATGTCACATAACTGCATGACCTACATCTGGCGACCATCCGAAATATTTAGACGGTTCTCAATATCTACGAATCTATTTCAGCAATCAAAATGAAATTTTGTATGCTGATTGAGGCTATTAATTTAAGTTCAATAACCTGGTGAGCACAATACCAACATGGCGGCAAAGTGAAGTAAAACATTCAAATGGAATTGACTCGCGTTTTCATTATCCGAGCGCAGTGAAACTTGGTACGGTAACTGTTCACACAAAATCTACTGCCATCTAATTAAATTCAATTGTTTTATAACCCCAAGATGGCGGCAGTGTGACATTTTAAAATTGAGTTTTTATTTCTTGTGTCCTAATCATGCGATCGAAGTGAACGCTTGAATAATGAACCTATGCAATAATCTTCATCTAACGGTGCATAACTCTATGGCGTACATACAGAACAATCCAACAAGGCGTCCCTTTTCATAGGCGGGAGATTTTTCTAATAAAAAAGACCAATTGGATACATGAAAATAGGCTATATAGTTCTTTACGAAACTACTTGTTTTGAGTATAAGTACTTTAGGGTCCATTTTAACTTAGGACAAAGATCTTCAGTCTGTTCATGTCTGTCTGAATTCTGTCCTTCGTTGCTTTGTTTTGAGGCAGCTCACAGCTGTGTCAGTGTCGATATTTGTCTCTGTCGCTCAGATTTTCAATTATCCGTTATCAGAATACTACTACAATATTATGGCATATTCACACGTTCCTGTGCAGAATGTTCTTTTACATTAACACCGCACTATGTCTTGGTGTTTTATAAATAGTTTATTTTAACAGAAATGTTTTTAGTCAATTGAATGAATCTGTCAAAAAAAACCATCAGGAGTAGATAACAGGAAGAAGGGACACTCATAAAGGCATCAAACAAGTACCTACGTTGCAAAATATTTAGGTATATTATTTTTAGTGTAATTTATACAGTGCTGTTTTAAGGTAAGCCTAACGGTCGCCGTGTATGGTACCTCAATCTTGTTTATTATTATTATTCAGAGGAAACTGTAGCACCCTTTAAATGATAAAATAAATACGAACCTCTTAAAAAATGGAATAACTTAACATTCTATCAGTGAGCATTGCGTCTTTCTCGTTCAGAGAAAATTATTTGTGAAAGCTGTGCCTATATAATGAAATGGGGGCCTCAATTTTCTACACCTACAATAAAAGCTTTTCATAACTTACCGAAGATGTGTCCAGTTTTGCCTTCTTTATGACACAACTTAACAGTCGCTAATGTGACAAAAAGAAGAAAGAAAAGAGCAACTAACGAACAACTCTGGACTCTTCCCCAATACTACCACTTACAAACGGTCTCCTCTCGCACAGACACACGATCACCGTAAATCTCGACAGTGGCGACAATCAACCACGCTGAGCCAGTATTGTTGCCTGGGACATTTTAACACTGCTATTTCCAGGAAATGGAAATTAAAAGCTGACAAGATATAACTGGCCCCCTCCAGAGAGGTCTCCTGCTAATTTGCAATCTCCTAATTTCTTGGAAAATCCCCCTCCCCCATGTGACAATCCTAATTGCTACCCTGTCATTTGAGCTCCTCCAAGCAGTGCAGACACGGAAATGATGACAGGCCGTCAAAAGATTGGTAGTACATTCTTTGTCAAAGCATTTACTGTATTTAACATTTCGTTGTAGGTTCTAAATTTGTTCGAGCCGTAAGAAAATGTGAAGGCTTATGCCAACCCCAATTTCTGGATTTATTTTTTGGGGGGGGGGGGGGGGGGCGGGGCTCGGCCCCTCTGCCCCCCCCCCTCTCTGGCTACGGCACTACGCTATTGTTCTTAATGTTGGGAAGTAACTGCGTTTCAAACCACTTGTAAAACCTTCCTTGATCCATCTCTTCTTTGTAGTCTCCTGTCCTTCGAGATCTGAAGAGTAACAGGCCATCATTCACAAAACCATTTGCTGTGCCAGCATGAAGCATAATATTAATCTTCCTCCCTTCCCAATAGGCACAGGCATGGTTCCTTGGATAGTGTCGTCTGTCCACACTTTGGAGAGAGTGTGGTTAGAATTCACCCATGTCTCATCTAACCAAACAGCTTCCATTAAATCGACATTCCTCATTTTCTCTAAGAAGGTCCCACGAAGTGCAACAATAACACCTCTCTCCAGCAACACCTTTCTACCATTAACTGCATGATACTGAAAGCCTATATTATGCAGCACTTTGTGTAAAGAAGAAGAGCTTCCACGAAACAAGTCACAATTAGCAAGAGTCACAAGCAGTTTTTTAATTGTGGGGTGTTCCTTTCTGGCTATATAATAAAAAATATGCCGGCGAATTGCATCTATCTGGAACAAATCTAGTTTCGTCACGGTTGGGCTCCGTTGTCTACTCTTCCCAGAAGTAGATAGAGGAGGAGAACCGATTTCGATCAATTCTGCTTTTTCTTTAGATATTTTGCAGACAGAACTCCTGCTTATGTGGAGCGCAGCGGCAGTTCTCTCCACAACTTAATTGAACGGAATCAGGGGAGAATTCAACGTTTGCATTTTTGTGTTCTCCTCCTCGAAAAACTGTCTGGCGGCACAAACCATTTCCCTCGCCTGGCTGCGAATTGTAACACCTCGACCAGTATTAGATCTTTCACGGGGTGGACGAGTCCTGGGCCTACCTCTTCGAGAAATCATATCTCAAACAGAAATAACTACCGTACTTATCTACCTATAACCTACCTATAATAAAAACAAATTAACTACCTAACTAAGAACACGATGAAACTAGAAAATAATAATAACAATAATAAAAGAAATAACGATGTAAAATGAGAACAAAAATATTAATACTCGATGCTAAAGTAAAACGTAAACAAAACGATGACAATGAAACTATATAACTCAAGACACAGACAGCGGCTAACAAGCGACTGAATCGTGAGCAATGCTCTGGCAACGTGTCGGCGGAATAGTCAAAATCCAGACAATAGGAGCCCGCGGCGGCCATTATACTCTTGTTCCCGCCATTTCCTTCACGTTCATTCTTTTGAAATACAGAGTTTATAGTCATTATGCGCGTTACATTTGTGTCAAGTTATTGAATATTTTATTGCTCTCCATTGTCACTGTTCGGCAGTTTATATCGAAGTGTTCATGTGTGAGTTGTGTTATGTCTTACCGTCTTCATTGCTACATACCTATTGTGCCTTGAGACAGCGTGTTTCAGCGCGCGCCCACGTATTTCGTACCCGGCTGTAGATCAGGATAATATCGTCTTTAGGTAGGCAAGGAATGTAGAGTGTATCATTTAGCTGGATACATCGTCCGAAATATTTCAAAAGTGTCGCAGTATTAATTATGCCCACCTTTCCTCCACGGAAAACCAACTAAGTAGCTGCTTTGCTAAAACGTCTTAAAGATTACGGTTCTACTCAAAGCGGCACATATCTAACCACGAAGGCCCGGGTTCGATTCCCGGTTCTGCCAAGGAATTTAATTCTGATCTGAGGGCTGGAACAGGGTACAATCACCCTCGTATTTCGTTCCCGGCTGTAGATCTGGATATCGTCTTCAGGTAGGTAAAGAATGTTTAGTGTATCATTTAGTTGGATACATCGTCCGAAATATTTCAAAAGTGTTGCAGTATTAATATTATACTCACCTTTCCTCCTCGGAAAACCAACTGATAATGTAGCTGCTTTGTTAAAACGTCTTAAAGAATACGGTTCTACTCAAAGCGGCACATATCTAACAGCGAAGGCCCGGGTTCGATTCCCGGCTCTGCCAAGAAATTTAATCTGATCTGAGGGCTGGAACAGGGTATACTCAGCCTCGTGAGGCTTAAAAAATATGAAGAGGCGGGTTCGATTCTCAACTCAGCCATCCTAAATGTGGTTATCCGTAGTTTCCCCACTTCTACTCCAGGCAAATGCTGGGATGGTTCCTAAATAAAGCCACGGCCGCCTCTTTCCCAATCTCCATCTGAATTACCACTAGATCTATACACACTAATACAACCATCACAATAACACAGGTTGTATATATTCCTACCCCTTATTAGGGGCAGATGACCACCTAGTTCCGCCCCTTAAAACAACAATAACTAACAAACTAACCTACCCCTTATTATTCCCGGGGTCGGGGTTGAGATGCGATGTATGTCTATGTGGCGAATGGTTTTTACGGCCGGATGCCTTTCCTGACGCCAACCTCATGAGTGGAGTTAATGATAGATGAATTTAATGAAGATGAATGAAACTGGGCAAGGATGTGGGAGGAAGTGGCCGTGGCCTGCCAGTCAGCATTTGCCTGGAATTGAAAATGGGGGAAACCACGGAAAACCATTTCAAGGACAGTCGACGGTGGGGCTCGAACCCACATCTACCGAGTCTGCAGAGACCTTGGCCCCATGGCCTAGCGCTGGGCTTAAGTGACTGTCGGTCACAATAACACAGGTCATCAGACAAATTCCATACACACCCAAGTTTACGGGGCTATATGATCACGATGTCGCAGAGCCCCAACATGAACCAACAACATATCTAACGTACGGTTTGCATCAGAAAATGTTTATAACGTGTTGTTTGGAGTGTAAAGGGTTGTACAGGAAATACTATCGTGTGGTAATAGTTTATGGGAGATGTATTTTTTGAGTGTTTAGATAGTTAAGAATCTATTTAAGTGAAGTCGTGAGATCATGTGTTGTTTATGTTACTTAAACTAACTTGCATTCCATTACTTGAAATGTCGATTCTACTTCCGCACAAAGGAGATACGGAGAGAGCTGGCTACGTCCAAGTCAGCAAAATCATCTAGTGACCAGTTGCTGAAATCATGTTTAAACGTGAGTTGAATGCTTCGGTTTCTTACGTAGCCAGAACCAGTAGTACTGTACATGCCTCTGTTGATCACGGGACTCAGCGACACGAGCTAGTACAGTACAGCTGGAATGGTTTTTATTCCAAAAACTGTGATATGGTTGGCTTTTTGTAAATACTTAGAAAAGCACAAAAAAAGCTTAACTCTGAATTTTAGAATAATTTGCACGATCATTTTGTCGGAAAACGAAAAAAACCCAACAAAACATTGAAAAGCGTTTTTCTCTGAATCGACGTATTTTAAAGAAAAGTTTTTAAACAAAAAATGTAGAGGACATGGTCACCTGCAATTCGTCTCATTGAGGTCATGTCATACGTTTTGAAATGCAGAAGCTAGGTGGCGCCAAAGTTTCCATAAAAGTGTTTTTTCACTTTTTGTCCTAGAAAAAATAGTTTTTCCACAAAAGAGTGAATCAGAAATGTGTTCCTCTCAAAATTGTCTGCAACATTTATTTAAACGTTTGTTTCCTCCGACTTACCGTTCCAAAGTTACAGCGCAGCAAATGCAACGCTGCGTAGTCAAGGCTACCATTGTTACTGCGGAGAGAGCGGTGGGCATAATTTACACAGGGACCGGTGTCGGACAGCTGCCTAAGGCTCGGTCAAACAGGACGCGGGCTGTGTTTGTTAATTAGCTCAAACAATCATATCTATTTCAATCGCAACGTATCAATCATAACTGTACACATATTAACCTTTGTGCCATCTGAATAGTACAATTTTCACATTTCGGCAGACTATAACTTTGGAACGGTAAGGCGGAGGAAAAAAATGTTTCAATAAATGTTGGTTGGTTCCTTAGTTTAGGGGCTGCGACAACGCGGTCATGTAGCCCCGTGTACTTTGGGTGTGTGTAGAATCTGTCTGATAACCAGTGTTAATTGTGATGACTGTATTAGTGTTCAATAAATGTTGTAGATTGTGAACAAAACATTTAATGTTTAATGCCGTATTTGAAAATGAAAACTGCTGAAAAATCGCGATTGAAATTTGAGTTCCATGTTGGATATCTTGGAAGGTATGAATGGAAGCTATTTCAAAATTGACACACGTATAGATAATAATATTTCAGTTTAATTTCCAGGAGGCCATAGGCCTACATGGCAGTGTTGCCAAAATAATTATACGCCTGCTAATAGATACAATTTTTAAATGCATATAACTTCTACACATCAATTGGAATACAACCAAATTTCGTATGTGCTATGTGCATAAACAGATATGACTGAGCGTATTCTTAAGAGCAACCAGGGCTGCCAACTGTTGATAAATGATGTCACTATTTTTGTTACCCTAATATCAATATATCAGAAAGTATGCAAGCCAATAGCTCTAAACAATGCACACGTATTGTACCTGGCATTCTAGATTATTTTGGAGTAACTAATATATACATCAAAGCTGCCAACATGATTCTAAGCCTGCTGATAGGTCCAATTTTAAAATGCATGTAACTTCTATACTAAGTAATGGATTTCATTCAAAATTGGCACAATAGATCATATTATTTCAGATTATTTCTGACCAATTCATGCATGACATTGTTGCCAACATGATTTCATGTGCGCTGTTAGATCCAATGTTTAACTGCATGTAACGTCCATGATATCCATTCGACCTCAACCAAATTTTGTATTCTGTACCTTAAGGGATGGAACTCAGAATATATTCAATCACCAGGGATGCCAACTGTAGCGCTCTATTAGGCTACATTATTTCATGTATACAGTATTTCGAACTAATGATATTAGAAATTTCGATCTTACCAACTTAATTTCGTCATTATTCTAGATAGATCCATATAGATTAATCATTGGCATGAATCTAAAATTTTAAGAAAAGTAGGCTCTTTAGTTCGTCACAGAACTTCTTGTTAACTGTAATATGAGCTACGAGCACTATAGATATGACTACGTTATAAATAACCAACTCCTCCAATTTGAAATAATAGACTTCATACAATAATGGAATTGATTAACAAAAAGTCAAGACTGTTTTGCGACCTAAAGGTACTAGTTGGGGCTGTATGAAAGTGTCACCTTCACCTCCACCTCCACCTTCACTTAAATCAAAAGAAAATAATCCACATTATTTTATATTGCAGTATATTTGATAACATGTTCCTTTTAATAGCCTTTATTAAATTCCAAATACATGTTATTAAATACTTTAGTAAGGACGTCCATTTTCCCTAGACTTGCATATTATAAATTGAATATTTTAGAGTTGCATTTAATTTTATTATATTATTTTTCATAGATTATAGCCATTTGAGTATACACGTATGTTATCCTAATACAACCTATGCTGTTGCTGCCCCCATTGAAGGTTTGAAAACATGTTTCATTAATCATTATAGTATTAACAGGTGTCTCATTATACCGTAAACTAAGGGGAGGTGTTAGCCCAATTGGGTGAAAAAAAATAATCAAAAATTAAAATTTGTGTGTTGTGTGTCCCTTATAACCTCACTTACGTGTCCAAAGCAAAATTTTATGTCTAACGACCTCCTAGTGGTTTAAATAGACGTTTAATGAGCATGCTGCATTAGGTGCCACATCCCCCTTTTCTTTCGCTCCACAGTTATCTTGTATGATTCTGAAGTGCTTCTTGCTTTCGAGTTGAGAGACATTCTTTTCTCGGTGTAATACATGTTGGCTACTCTGTAAGTCACCTAGTCGACATGCGAACATCGCTATTCTTTTGTTCCTTTGTTTATCTGTGACAAATGTTGTAATGGTATCGTTATGATATTATTAACAGAAAAGCGCACGAATGTGCATAACATAGATTTACACTAGTAAAACCAACATGTTACAAAAGAGTTAATTGATGTGAAGACATCATGATCCAGTAATCAATCAGGAAATTGTGCATTAAGGCATTCATTCATGACCAGTCATTATATTGTGAATTGAATGTCATTTGTGAAATAGAGCAACACTGTATGATGCTTTGTTCAGTTTAAATGTTAGTACTTGCCATATTCACACAGTGATTTCTGGTTATTTTTACGTCGTGTGATGTGATATGTGTCACAGAACTGGTCACATAACGAGCACACGCAGAGTTCATTTGGGGCGTGGTAGGACATGTTTTTGCATATTTTATGGTGGTACCCATGCACTGCTAACTTTATCATCACATGTCTTAGTTTCTGATTGGCGCTGGTCCAGTTCCGGTTGATCATGGCATCCGTGCTGTAAAATTCTAGCGGGATGTCTTCTCTCTTCTCTCTGCTAGGTGCGCTTCAGCATTCTTTGTTGATGGAAGCTGTAATTTTGTCCTTATTTATTCGACGAGGAAGGGATCCCGTGCTAATTCATATGTTAGGCAGGAGCGCGTGTATTTTGAGATGTACATTAAGGTTTTCAGGAATTGGGCTTTAACTCTTTCGATCGTTATGATATGAAAGGCAAGAAACTTGAAGATGGACATGTTTGATCAGGAAAGGGTAGACTGACTGACAAAGAAATTGGCATTCTTCAAAGTTACTATGGCTCGGCAATCAGAAATAATGTGGATTTCTTGGAAAATATGAGACATGCTGTGTGGCTTACATATTTCCACAGAATTTCAACTGACAGTCACCCACAGCATTATCTCTGTCCAAAAGGCGAATCATCGTGGTGTAAGTATAACAAGTAACAAGTTACTGGAGATCAATACAGGCATGAACATTCACTTCCTGTGGTAGTTGGTGATATCATAAAACCAGTTTACATGGCTCTTGTTGATGCAAAATATGCTGAAGAAATGTTTGCACGGCAAGACGCAAAACCCCAACGAGTCTTTCAATAATGTTGTGTCGACTCGAATCCCTAAGAATGTGTTTGTTGTTTGGAAACTCTGTGCATTGGTGTATTTGATGCTGTATTGACATTTAATGATGGTAATTTTGGAAGGATATGAGTTTTGAAACATTTAAACGTTGAACCTGGTAAAAACACTGTGAGAGAACTTAAACAAATTGATTGTTTTAGAGTTCAAAGAGCTTATAAGAATATAGAAGACTTCATTAAGGAAGCTAGGAAGCACAAGAGGCAAAGTAGAAAGTCTGAGGATGAGGATGATTATGATGGCAACACGGAGTACGCTGCAGGGATGCACTGATATATGTTGGAACTAGTTCATTTATCTCAAAACTTTTTAAAAATAAATGATCCATTTTTTCAGAAACTACACATCATAGAAAAATGATTTTTTAAAATACATAATGATGCTAATTATAAATCTACTGATTTACTCCTAACTCCCATCTTGCAGTTGTATGGAAGTTACAGATAAATTTTCGATGAAAAATGTACTAAAAATTGTGTACTACAGAAAAATATCCCTTAAAATTTCATATTCGGTAAGAACTTCTTGAAACAAACTCATTGTACATACAAGGTATCACCAAATTTGGTATACGTGGGGCTAACTATTCCAGAGAAAACGGGTCACAAAATATGGCAATTTAACATTGTTAGTTTAGGGACTACCACCTCCCCTTACCAGTTGTAGAGAAAAGTATGGGGTGAAACAACTTTCTCACACAGGAGGTACTCTATCGATAAAGCTGAAACTGATTTTCTTATGGCTTCGGTGGCGTAGTTGGTAGCATGCTGAACTTCTATGCGTCAGATCGTGGGCTCTAACTCGGCCAAAGTCGTCGATTTCTAAGAGCGTTAAAAATCCCTCAGTATGCCTTCCTTCGGAGGGGAAGTAAATTCGGCTGGCCCATGTCATAGATTTATGGCATGTAAAAGAATTCCACTAACTACAAATGTGTGAAGCTAAATTTGTAGCTTAGATTTGATTAACACTCTATTAAGTTCCAACGTTCGCCGCCAGGTGCTAGTTGTGGTGGCATCTAGTAGCCAAGTTCACAGAAGGTGTCGTTGACAGTAGCATTTGGTAGCAAAAGTAGGAACTGCTTGAAGTTGATCGCCTGCAGTCCCTACCTGAATTACAGGTAACACACGCTAATACATCCATCACAATTAACACCGGTTATCAGACAGATTCTACACACACCCAAAGTTCACGGGTCTACATGACCGCGTTGCCGCATACCCTAAACTGAGGAACCAACCAACCAATTAATAGAGAAGTCTGAAAAGTAAATTAAGGGTTTCCTTATTTCTTTTTAATTTTTTGATACTGCAGGTCTCTTAATTTTTGTCGTAAGTTATATTTATCTTTTTTTGCTAGTTCCTTGTTATTTATTTTTGATCTTATGAATTACGGTAAAAAAAGAAAATACACTGCCTACTTCCAGTCGACCTACCGGGTCAGGGAATGGAATGAATGAAGCCCCCAACTACCGGCGAGGAGATGAACTGTGCCGGCTGCCGAAGCCTGTCGCACTCCTCTGGGGCATTGGTTAAATGAATGACAGATGAAATGAAATGATAGAGTGTTGCTGTGACAGGGAAAACCGGAGTACCTGGGGAAAAACCTGTCTGCCTACGCTTTGTCCAGCACAAATCTCACATGGAGTGACCGGGATTTGAACCACGGGTCCAGCGGTGAGAGGCTGGCGTGCTTCCGCCTAAGCCACGGAGTCTTCATGAATTACGATATTTACTTTAATTGTTTTTGTGTTTTGTTTATAATTTGTAAGTAATTATGTTTTTAAATACTTTGTCTGACGACAGCCTTCAAGTAAGGGAAGTAAATATACATATATTGTTACAATTGTAGTTTCTCTTCAAATCCTCAGAAATAATTGGGAATGGAAATGCAGGACTACACTTACACGTTAATTCCATCGTAGCCAGCACCAAGGCCCACGTGATCCACGCCCGCCACCTCGCGGATATGGTTGATGTGAGCTGGAACACATTTAAGCATAGTTATCTTCATGAGGCAATCAGTAAAATTACAATTTTGTTGGCGGAAACAACGTGAACCGGGTGTACGAGCGTGACAGGATTGGTAGGACGGATAATTAATTAAATTAATTAAAATGTTCCGCTAATCAATACAAATTCTATTCAAATGTTAGTACACAAGAACCTCGTTTATCCGGATTAAGTGAGACCGGAACTGAAAAAACGAATAAACAAATACATGTTTTTAAGTTGTAATAGATTTTTTCAATTGTACAAAAAATAGAAGAACATGTTTGTTACATTTACGACTCTGTTTAATGCACTAAAATAATGTGTGAGTTTATTCTGTTTTACATTTGTATAGCGTTTGCGCGCAGCACGATCACGAAGACGTTTTGCTAACATCAGTTCTCACTTCCAGGCGAATGCCGGGATGGTGCCTTCCATAGACCGTGGCCAAATTACTTCCAATTCCTGTCCTTATCTATCATTGGCGGAGAAGTCATTCAGGAAGAGTCGACCCCGAAAAAAGAAATACCGTGCAGTAAAAATAAATTTTTATTATTTTCGATCCGGATAAACCGGAGATCCGGATTATTGAGGCCGCAAAACAGGCTCTTGTGTACATGTTTCTACATTCGATGATATACTCTTCAGTGTTCATACAATATTAAAATAAAATAATATATATCGTTACAAATAATTTGATTAAATAAAGGTTCTAAATATTATAATAGTTCAGACCCGTAAATAAATTCTGTTGGGCACCACTCATTACTATAATGAGAATAAAATATAAAATACATAATACTTTACTCCCGGGCAGCAGGACAATACGCTTGCTGTATGGCAATTCACTCTTCACCCTCTCCTAGAAATCATACGTATAAAGAGTAACTATTGAAATAATCTCATCACTTTGTAATTGCAAGGTAAATTTATAATATTTCATGAATCGAACTATGTTTTACTGACCGGAAAGCGCCGTACATTGCATTTCCATTTAGCTAACCTTGTCTTACTTGATATTTGGGGCATATCGTTCATATAGGTGTTCTTTATTTTCATCCACACCCCTTTACGGATACTTCTCCGTTATATACAAGAATGTGAATCCTTTCTAGAATCCAATTACATTCACAAATACTTGTAGCAGCTCGTCGTATTATATAACAGAATGCATCCATTCGATGCCAAACAATCAACTAACAAACTTTTACCAGAGTATTTATATCTGATTTCACCGCCACCTATATCCTTATTCGTTTCAAACCAATCATTAGTTCTACGTTATGCCGTGTCGCTTCTTAGTCGGTTTCACTTCATATGACACAAGGCCATCAGGCAATAGCCTAGGTACTGTCCCCGTTTACCCGGATAGTAGGCTGTCAGATATCCGCCCCCTCAATCGGATTGCCAACAATCAATCGCACCGGCTCAGCTACATCAATGAAAATGGCACTGACAGATACTACCGAGGTTTGAACACAGAAGTTACCAAGAAAATTATTGTGGAACACACCAAAATAGACGGGGTTTCATACTTACTTTTACTTACCTCTTAAAAATTATCTCGGGGATTGGGTTGACAACAGGATCTCTAAAGTATGCTCCCACAATAATCTTGACCATGACATTTAAAAATGAACCAAAACGAAGGCAAGAACTTTGAACTGTACAAAAGCTTTTATTTCAAATAAAGGGTATGATTTTAACAAACTCAACAAAATAAATGTGGCTATCAGTAGCCCATGTCAATCTGACTATGTCCTCCTAAAGGACTTGCAAAGTTATCAAACAATATGTTAGCTCCCATGAGCTCAAAATAACGTAACATTCAATACACATTTGGATTGGATAAGGAAGTCAGGATACGACACATACATATAGAGCATTTGGTTTCTTTTAATAAACATGACACTTGTATTAATAGGCGCAAGGCCAGAGTATCGACCTCGCCCGCTGATAACCAGATGTCGAGCCAGCTGGTCTACTCTTCAACCTGGCGCATGCCTGTCAAATGGGGCTCACTCGTCACGCCACACTGCGTAAGAATTCAGCTCCTCTCAAAGCTTTAAATGTCTACAAGACAACTCATATATATTGACGCAAATCTTTCAAATGCTTAACTCACATACCACTGGATTATTCTGACAATCCCTAAACTTGTTAAGTTATCATCCAAATGTTTAATAAGCATAGTTTAGAGTATAAAACACACTCTTAAATGTTTATAACAAAATCACATAAATTATTTATAACAATTAGAAATTGTTTATAATATTGTCGAAGATAATTACAAAAATTTTTAAACACGCCTTTAACATTACTTTCGTTCCACATTATTGTCTAAGATATTTACATTGATTATTTACAATATTAACATTTAAATTAATTAAATTATTAATTTAAGAAATACATTGAACCACATGCTCATCCGGTTGGTAAATTCATAATCGTGTTTAATATAATCGACCAATGAAGGTTAGTTATACATTTAAATGTCACAATCTGGTTTAATAAAGGTTGTAATAATTATAATTATTTGTGACGGTAATCTTCATTCAAAATCTTATCTCAAATTCTTTCAAAACTCTTGTTAATTATAACAGTAAATTCACCTGATTAAATTTCAACGAACTATGACAATATACTCCAGCGGAAAATACTTCGCTTACAAAATAATGCACAAAACTGCATTAAAAATTGGCCCAAAATTCATCATATTAAAATATACGGCATCAAAATCTTCCACATAATTTACAAAACCTCCACTAACACAATCTTTATCATCATTAATTACTGTGGGAATCTCCTTCATTTATTTAAGGGCATTATACATCAGCGACTTTCAACATGTCCGCTGCACTATCGATTATACATTCATAGTTCCACTTAAAAATTCTTATAATCATTAATTGTTTCAAAACTGTTGTCATTTAACCTTCGTGGATTTCATTCATGAATCGAATTGAAGTAAAAATTTGCCAATCACAAACAAATTTAATAGTGAATACGCTTATATACGCCTGTCTGGTCTATCAAAATTTAAGATTAACATTTTAAAGGAATTGTAGTATAAAAATACTATCATCAAACAAAGTGCGATTAAACTGTAAAATAGTCTAATAGAATCCAATTAGACTGGGGAATGCAAACATCATTATATAAATCTCTAAATGAGAAAACTCCTAACACAAGTTCACGAATTTAATGCATTCAATAATTCATAATTAAAGTTCATCTTTCACAAAATGGTCTATGATGCAATGATCGTTCATAACTGACGATAAATGTCTGTGTTGCAATCAATTCAAATAACGACTAGTATTTCCAAGATCGTCGACAACGTAAGAGATTTTAACGCTCTAAAAACAATTAAATGTTCTTCCTTCTTGATGATGACAGAAAATTGGTCAAAGTAATTAAACTGGGGTAGAATTACTTTAATAAAGTGACACGCTGTCTGAATTTAAATCTGCCATGAAAATCATTAACTTACATTCAAATCGAGACTACAAAAAAAAAAGAAGCAAATTACTGAAAAATCTAAATATCAGTCTCAACTGATCCAAAATCGTTTAACTATGCCCATGACATAACAATGTCTTAATAAATCGTCGAAAAAGGCATAACTAATCAAGGTGTACTGAGAATAGGAATCTCAAACAAGAATATAAGGCAAAATACATGAGGACAAAAATATGGGAAAATGGTTGCTCAAATATTGCTAAGAAACTCTAATACAATAAACGTTCACGACTACCTTATCTGCCGGTTGACGTTCCAGAGGAAAATTCCCCAAAGAAGACTGTTGATGGATCCATTTCACCAAGTTAAAGCTGAGCTCCATCCTTGAAACAAGAAACAGCACCCTCGGAGAATCGAACTGCTTCCTTCTCCGGAAATTGCACTGCCCCGTGAAGACGAACGACATCCTTCCGGCAATAATCTTCTTTGTGAGTCGGGACAACGCTGACCTCTCTTGAAAAATCCCTGAAGTTCCAGTAGAAATTCGCCATGAAGTTTTTGTAGAAATTTCCGAAGAAATATTCATATTCAGGAAGTATGAAATCATTTCCATTGCTGTTTGATAGTATTCAGCCTTTAATCACGAAACATGGGTGTAGATGTTTGTTCACCACATGTTCGCTTGTGTGGAATAGCAATTAGCGAAGTTCCATGCTGCTATCTTACTCCGTTGAAATATGTCCCAATTGCATTAAGTCCTTTAGCCTTCCATCTTCTCTTCGGTTATAGTATTAGAAGAACAAACTGCCATATTAAACTGCTCCATAATACTGTAGCGTTGTGTCACAAAAGCAATCTGAAGTCTCCCTATTTCACTAGCCGTGTCAGCCGTGGCGTAGAGTCTGGCGATAGAAAGTGTTTCTCCTGTGGCGAGAAAATCACTTTTGTCAGTCGTCTAAAATTGTCAATAACTTCCAAAATACTTCCTCGAAATTGTTCAACTTTTCTACACTCCTTACTGTAGCAATGCACAATAGAATTAGCTTATAGGCGACCGCTAACTGTTCACAGCTAATCTCGTAGACGCGTTATAATGTGCGTTTCAACTTCACCTAGATTTACTCACAGTAAACTTGCACTGCTTGTCAGCTCGACTCTCGTTTAATGCAGTGGATTCACCACGCGTTATAAAGACGACTCTTTCACTACTAATCTCACTCGACGTTTCACTGAAATAACTATTTGAGATCTGACGATTGAATATCAGACGATTGAATATCAGACGATTGATGATCTGAGAATGAGACTCCTCTCTTCTGCGCAAGGCCTTTTATGAACTTCATGAGGGGCGTATCTATCCCTTCCATTGCGCGTTACTGCGTCATCGCTAGAAGTTCCAACTTCGTCAATACATGACGGATTTTCAAAATTCAAAAACTGAAAATAAATTTCACCAAAATTCCAGAACAATGCCTCTACTGCAAATGGATTTCCACAATTCTGCATTCCAAAAAGTAATAAAACTACCATAGTTTCAGCAATCTCCGTCTTCCTTCAAACTATCGTTCATTGGTTCATGCCTCCCCTCCAATAGCATAATTTCTTCCTCAGCAGAATTCCACGTTTCCTGCGACTGCGTCGTAGATCTCGGATCTTTCTCGAATAAATGCTGACGTCACTGAGTATCTCAGCTCAAGTAGCCTGCTGGCATAACGTCTGCGTCATCCGTGCTTACGTCATGACTACCCACGTCATAACTATGACAGCCATAACTTTCTTTATAATTTCCAATATAGCCACCGTGGTCTCTATATAATTCAATTACGGGGGCATTCTCCCCTCACCACGTTTTAAAAACAGTTGCAAATTGTTTTTAAACTCAGTATTACAAGTACCTCAACTCTCTTGAACACGAAATTGAATTATTACTGGCTTACTCTAGGATAGTATCTTTTCAAATTTCCAGCATTGAACTTGCCGTAAATGCCATTATTCTCATCATCGTAGAGTTCATAGCAGTTGTTCCCATAGGCGTTCGTAATCCTAAACGGTCCCATGAACACATTTCCAAATTTGGGGTATATTTTCTTGCTCATATCAGCCTTGACAGGTCTGCGTAATAATACAAGATTTCCAACTTGTAAGGGTGTACCAAAACGTTTTCCAGCTACTCTTTTCAATCGTTTCTCTGCTGCTTTCTGGAGTTGTTCCTTCGCCTTGTCAATCCTCTGCTGCCTTCCTAGGTCGGGATCTCTAGGAATGTGGTTGAAAAGATTATCCCACGGCCTTTCTGGGTTTCTTCCTAGATGAAGTCGCATTGGCACTTCTCCTGTGCTCTCCTGCACTGTAGAGTTCAGACATTCCTCAATAAGGGGTACAAATCTCACCCAACCAGAATGATCATTTGGACAGAAAATTCGACAGAATTTCGAAAATTCAGCCATATATCTTTCTGAGGAATTCGATTCTGGGTAACGCACGCTTGAAAATAAGTGCTTAATGCCAAGCCTTTCCATATCCGCTGCAAATTCCACGGATGTAAACTGCGTTCCATGATCTGACAGTAGATATTCTGGTTTACCAGCTTTAGGAAATACAGCATTTTCCAGTCTGCTTACTACGTTCCTCGTGTTAGCTTTCTGCATGGGACTCATTGTAACAAATTTTGAGAAAACATCCACGGTAACCAACAGGTACTGGTTACCCTGATATCCCTTCGGACAGGGGCCAAATATATCCGTCGCCATTAGTTCGTTTGGCTTAGAAGGAATCATAGCCTTCGGTTTTCCTTTTAATAAAGCAGAAGCATACTTTGCTCTTTGACATTTGTCACATGATCGAATGACCTTGGCAATGCTGGAACGCATGTTAGTCCAGATAAATCTCTCTTGAAGAGTATTAAGAGTTTTATCTAAACCGGCATGTCCAGTTGCGTGATGAGCTACCCACACTAAATTGACAACAAGTTTAGGTGGCACGACTATTCGGAGTTTTGTATGCGCAGAGTCAGCATACTTGCATACGATGTCTCCACTCAAGACAAAGTGTCGTGAATTTCTCCGTGTAGCTGCATAGTCAACATCCGTATTGTCCATGTAACCCTTGAGGAACCTGTACATTTTCCTTATTGGAGCGTGTCTCTTCTGTGACACACCGATTCGGGCTAACCTCCTAACGGTTTCTTGATCTTCTTGCTCCAATTGTACATGGTGTATCTGCACATTTTTAATAGGGTTACGTGATAGAGCATCAGCCAGTAAGTTATCTTTCCCAGGCTGGTGGACGATAGTGGCGTTAAACTGTTGGGTGAACAAAGCCCAACGTGTCAATCTATCACTTGACATGTCAGTTTGCAGCATAAACTGTAGTGCTTTATGGTCAGTAATAATGATGACCTTGTGTCCCAGCAGGATTTTCTTCCAGGCTTGCAATGCTGTGACAAAAGCTAACGCTTCAAGTTCTGTCGTGAAGTAGTTTTCCTCGTGTTTCTTCAACTTCCGACTAGTGAACGCAATGTAGTGCTTGTTGCCTGCCTCATCTTTCTGGTATAAGACTGCACTAATGCCTATTCTTGATGCATCAGACTCAATATAGAACACCTTCTCAAAGTCTGGGTACTCCAGTTTCACATTATTTCTGAGCATCTCTTTTGCTTTCTCAAAAGCCTCGTCTGCAGCGGTACTCCATTTCCATCTGTTGTTCTTCTTGAGTAAGTCATACAGAGGAGCCATAATTTCAGAGTATCTTGGACAGTGGCTGCTAATAAATTGGCATGCGCCTACAAATTCTCTGACTTGTTTCACCTTAGTTGGCTTTGGAAATCTCGTGATCGCATCTACTTTTTTCAAGTTTGGATGATATCCATCTTTATCAATAGTATGCCCCAAGTAATTTATCTCCTGCTTCAAGAATTGACATTTTCCAAAATTCACCTTGATATTGGCCTCCCTTAAATTCTCGAACAACTTTCTCAAGTGCACTAAATGTTCTGCGGCGCTGGGTGAAGATACGATTAAATCGTCAATGTAGCAGATTACATTTTCTTTCACTTCGTCAGTGAGCTTACTATCAAGTGCTCGAATAAGTGCTGGTCCACTGTTAACCATACCAAAAGGCATTCGGACAAAGACCCATGACGTCTGGTCAAATAGGAATCCAGTGTACTGCATACTATCTTCTTCTAGCTGAACTTGATAAAATGAAGACGTCAAGTCAAGAACGCCGAAACATGCTCTCCCTTTGAATTTTCGAAGCAGATCTCTAATCTTGGGTGGTCGGTCATTTTCTGGAAGAATCTTCAAGTTAATGGTCCTGGCATCGAGACAAAGACGTATCTGACCATTACTTTTCTTCACTACTGTGATGGGGTTTATATAAGACGACGCCTGTTTTTTAATAATCCCGTCTACCTCCATTTTTCTGATTAACCCTCGTACTTCTTGATAGTATTTCTCAGGAATGGGGTATATTCTCTTCTGGTAAGGGGTTTCATCTGTCAGCCTTATCTTGTATTTATAATTCTTAATCAATCCAGGCTTTTCATCAAAAATATCATGGAATTCCTTTATCAGATCCTCAAATTCCCCCGGAATTTCTTCAAATCCTTCAGTTTTTCTACTGGGTATTTCTGCTAAATTTTCCACTTCATTAATTATAGTATTCAAAATTTCTTCCCTAAGGTCTATTTCCAGACTGTTTTTCACGTCCTGTTTTTCTATCTCTTCTGTGATCATGTACCCATCATTAAAGCTAATACTTCTGTTCTTCATGTCAATAATAGCTCCGACCTTCGATATAAAATCGATTCCAAGCACCATATCAAAATTGATCTTGCTCACCACAATGAATATCTGTTCATAATTCCTTCCATTGATCTCAAAGTTCAATAACACTTGAATCTTGCACTTCACTGCCTTATCTTGGAATATCCCTCTCACTTTAACGGTAGAAACAGGTAGAACTGTCATGTTCTCTCCTCTTAGCAGACTTTGATAACATTCCTCTGAAATGATGGAGATAATTGCACCAGTATCCATCAGGGCTTTGTACTGTTGGCCATCTATCCGTACAGAAATAATAGGTAAGGCACATGGTCTTTCCTCTTTCATCATCTAGCAAATCTTCATCAGACACTTCATATATCTCATTAATTGTAATCAGGTGTGGTGTGGCAATGTATTTACAAGTTCTCACTGACGTTGAGAAATCGGCGTTTTTTTTTGTGTTACCGACCTCAAAATTTTGCTGGCTCGTGGAAGGCCCAGGATCGATTACAACATCCTGCCTTTTCTTTTGGTTGTCGGCTTCTTTTTCCCGTAATTCTTTCAGGTATTGCTGGCTTTCCTTCTCTCTTTCCTGATACTGATCGGGTGTCATACCCTGACCTTGAGGATTCTGATTTCTGTTTTGGCTCTGGTTATTCCTATTATAATTTCGGTTATAACCATTATTGTTGTAATATCTGCCTCTTCCATTGTAATTTCCTCGATTATAGTTCCAGCCTCTTCTCTGTTGATACGGTCGGTAACCTTGCGATCTGTTATTTCGAAACTGATTATTCCTGTGAGGACCTACATTGTCAGTTTTTTCCTCATCTGGCTTGTCAGTTTGTTGGACTTGGTCCATATATACAGTATTTATTTCTTTGAAGTCATGCCTTTGACCTTTCTGTACCACGTTAGGCATTGGACTTGTGTAGTCTAACCTCCTCAGTAATTCATCCATGCTGGTTAAATCCCTGATGTTTGATGAAATAATTAGTCTCCTCACCTCCACAGGTAGCATACGAGAAATCGCATCAATAAGTTGCTCCGTTGACAATGGGGGTTGCAAAAATCTCAAGCGGGATAATTGACTCGTAAAGAAATCAGCGTACCGCGTTGGAAGAGTACCTGAGTATTTTCTTGAATACACCTCCGCTCTTAACGAATTCTGCGCTTCTATGGACCAAAATCGTTTGATTAATGCCTCTGCAAACTCGTCAAAGTTACTGAATGTGTATCTAAATGCGCGAAACCATTCGAGGGGTCCTCCAATCAAAAATCTCTCCACTATCTTCATCTCTCTCTCTCTGGGAATGTGAGCTTCGATGAAATAATCTTTGAGGTTCCTTACATATTCTATAGGTGTCAAACTATCCGTGTTGCTGAATTTTTGTGGTTTGTCTTCAAAATTCCTGATGACCGTGACATTCCTCGGATATGAATCCGGGTAGTTTTTCCCACTATCTCGATAGTTCCACTCAGGTTCCATATTCCTCTCGTCATCTTCCTCCCTGAATCTGGATATACGTTCTTCAGGAGTCACGTCTCTCTCTTCTGGATCTAGGTTATATCTTCTGGCATAATTCCTATTGGTTTCGCAAGCCAAGTCTTCTGTATCCTTGTTAGTGATTTCCGTTAAGACTTTCTTGATTAACTCTTCTTTGTAGGTCTCTATCAAACTAGCCTCTCCTATCTTCAAATTTTGCAGTTTGCTCGTCGTTTCATTCACATCAGAGACAACTTTATGAATCTGTTCCTCTAATGCAGATTTTAATGTTTGCACATCCCGATCTAATTGTGTTCTATCTTCAACTTGTCTCTCGGATAGCGAATCCATCCTGACGCTTAAATCTTTCCTAATCTGTACTACTTCATTGTTAATATCTATTTGAGTACTGGCAAGTTTTCTTTCAATACGTTCCTGAATTTGGGTTACATGTTCCCCACTTGACCTATTCCACTCGTCTTTCCATATTGCTACATTTGCCGTTAACATTTCTGCTATGTCTATTTCGATATCCTCTTTCAATACTTTATTATGGTCTAATACTTGGGTTCTCATGACCTCTACATCAAACTTTAAACCTTCTAAAGACGCTGTCGTTCTAACTGACTCATCAACTAGCCTAGTCGTTAATGCACTTATATTACGTGTACAAAGGGTTTTCGAATTTTCTATCTCTTCCCTGACTTTATTTACATCAGTTTGGACTTTAGCAACATCTACGAAAACTGTGTTGACCTCTACTTGAATTTTATTTATGTCACTTTGCATCTCGTTTATATCCGAATGAATGTTATTAATATCAACCTGAACATTGGACACATCAGTTCTAACATTTTGGATTCCTCTTTGGACTTCCTCAACCTTGTCTTGGACAGTCGCAACGTCATTTTTAACAACAACTACCTCAGCCCTAGCACAAGAAATATCACTTCGGACATTAGCAACATCTAAATTCAACATTGTAAGATCTTTATGCACATTAGCAACATCAATTTTAACATCAGCAACATTTTTATGCATATTAGACACATCTATTTTAACATTGGACACGTCTGAGCGGATGTCAGTTACAGCATTCTCAATTCCTTGGGTATTAATCTGTAAACGCGACATATTATCCTCTAAGTTAGAAGAACTGGTCTGAATAGCTTTCAAACTACTAGCATTCTCCTCCATTCTTGCTTTCAAATTAGCAGACAAATTACTAGCATTATCCTCCATTCTTGCTTTCAAATTAGCAGACAAATTACTAGCATTCTCCTCCATTCGACTAGTATTCCTAGCTTCCATCTCCTTCATACTTTCACTCAGCATCTGCTTCATACTACTATTCATGTTAGCAGACATCTCCGCTAACATCATCTTCAAACTTTCATCTGCCATTACAATATTATTCAAAAATTAGACTGCTGTAGGGACATACATCAAAAGAGCAAAATAACAACATTTGAGCAACACTTTTCACCATATATAAATTTGATCAATTTTCTGTCTTAAATCTAACTTATAACTACCTTATAATTAACCTTCGAAGACACTTCATGTTGAAACAAACTCAAGCACATGTTCAAATTTCACTGGCCCATTTTAAAATATCCTAACACAAATAATTTACATTTACAATCCAAATAATTTAATTTTATCTTTAATATGACTAAAATGTCATAAGCCGGTCAAATAAAATAAGATTCCAGATCATAGGCGATTTTTCCTCAGTTTCCTGCCTATTTAACCTTTCTCAAGTTGTATAAGATCTGATCTTTTCTGAGTGTAATTTTCCTAATACAATGCAACATTTAATTCCTATATAATCACACTCTTAAATTCTACAATTGGCCTAGACATCTAACAAAGAATCAACCTCTTTATTTGAGTCTAATCGAACCACACGTTTTAGGTTTGCCAATCCTACTGTTGACTCAGCCCCACGTTATAGGTTCGCCAATCCTTCTGTCCCCGTTTACCCGGATAGTAGGCTGTCAGATATCCGCCCCCTCAATCGGATTGCCAACAATCAATCGCACCGGCTCAGCTACATCAATGAAAATGGCACTGACAGATACTACCGAGGTTTGAACACAGAAGTTACCAAGAAAATTATTGTGGAACACACCAAAATAGACGGGGTTTCATACTTACTTTTACTTACCTCTTAAAAATTATCTCGGGGATTGGGTTGACAACAGGATCTCTAAAGTATGCTCCCACAATAATCTTGACCATGACATTTAAAAATGAACCAAAACGAAGGCAAGAACTTTGAACTGTACAAAAGCTTTTATTTCAAATAAAGGGTATGATTTTAACAAACTCAACAAAATAAATGTGGCTATCAGTAGCCCATGTCAATCTGACTATGTTCTCCTAAAGGACTTGCAAAGTTATCAAACAATATGTTAGCTCCCATGAGCTCAAAATAACGTAACATTCAATACACATTTGGATTGGATAAGGAAGTCAGGATACGACACATACATATAGAGCATTTGGTTTCTTTTAATAAACATGACACTTGTATTAATAGGCGCAAGGCCAGAGTATCGACCTCGCCCGCTGATAACCAGATGTCGAGCCAGCTGGTCTACTCTTCAACCTGGCGCATGCCTGTCAAATGGGGCTCACTCGTCACGCCACACTGCGTAAGAATTCAGCTCCTCTCAAAGCTTTAAATGTCTACAAGACAACTCATATATATTGACGCAAATCTTTCAAATGCTTAACTCACATACCACTGGATTATTCTGACAATCCCTAAACTTGTTAAGTTATCATCCAAATGTTTAATAAGCATAGTTTAGAGTATAAAACACACTCTTAAATGTTTATAACAAAATCACATAAATTATTTATAACAATTAGAAATTGTTTATAATATTGTCGAAGATAATTACAAAAATTTTTAAACACGCCTTTAACATTACTTTCGTTCCACATTATTGTCTAAGATATTTACATTGATTATTTACAATATTAACATTTAAATTAATTAAATTATTAATTTAAGAAATACATTGAACCACATGTTCATCCGGTTGGTAAATTCATAATCGTGTTTAATATAATCGACCAATGAAGGTTAGTTATACATTTAAATGTCACAATCTGGTTTAATAAAGGTTGTAATAATTATAATTATTTGTGACGGTAATCTTCATTCAAAATCTTATCTCAAATTCTTTCAAAACTCTTGTTAATTATAACAGTAAATTCACTTGATTAATTTTCAACGAACTATGACAATACACTCCAGCGGAAAATACTTCGCTTACAAAATAATGCACAAAACTGCATTAAAAATTGGCCCAAAATTCATCATATTAAAATATACGGCATCAAAATCTTCCACATAATTTACAAAACCTCCACTAACACAATCTTTATCATCATTAATTACTGTGGGAATCTCCTTCATTTATTTAAGGGCATTATACATCAGCGACTTTCAACATGTCCGCTGCACTATCGATTATACATTCATAGTTCCACTTAAAAATTCTTATAATCATTAATTGTTTCAAAACTGTTGTCATTTAACCTTCGTGGATTTCATTCATGAATCGAATTGAAGTAAAAATTTGCCAATCACAAACAAATTTAATAGTGAATACGCTTATATACGCCTGTCTGGTCTATCAAAATTTAAGATTAACATTTTAAAGGAATTGTAGTATAAAAATACTATCATCAAACAAAGTGCGATTAAACTGTAAAATAGTCTAATAGAATCCAATTAGACTGGGGAATGCAAACATCATTATATAAATCTCTAAATGAGAAAACTCCTAACACAAGTTCACGAATTTAATGCATTCAATAATTCATAATTAAAGTTCATCTTTCACAAAATGGTCTATGATGCAATGATCGTTCATAACTGACGATAAATGTCTGTGTTGCAATCAATTCAAATAACGACTAGTATTTCCAAGATCGTCGACAACGTAAGAGATTTTAACGCTCTAAAATCAATTAAATGTTCTTCCTTCTTGATGATGACAGAAAATTGGTCAAAGTAATTAAACTGGGGTAGAATTACTTTAATAAAGTGACACGCTGTCTGAATTTAAATCTGCCATGAAAATCATTAACTTACAGTCAAATCGAGACTACAAAAAAAAAAGAAGCAAATTACTGAAAAATCTAAATATCAGTCTCAACTGATCCAAAATCGTTTAACTATGCCCATGACATAACAATGTCTTAATAAATCGTCGAAAAAGGCATAACTAATCAAGGTGTACTGAGAATAGGAATCTCAAACAAGAATATAAGGCAAAATACATGAGGACAAAAATATGGGAAAATGGTTGCTCAAATATTGCTAAGAAACTCTAATACAATAAACGTTCACGACTACCTTATCTGCCGGTTGACGTTCCAGAGGAAAATTCCCCAAAGAAGACTGTTGATGGATCCATTTCACCAAGTTAAAGCTGAGCTCCATCCTCGAAACAAGAAACAGCACCCTCGGAGAATCGAACTGCTTCCTTCTCCGGAAATTGCACTGCCCCGTGAAGACGAACGACATCCTTCCGGCAATAATCTTCTTTGTGAGTCGGGACAACGCTGACCTCTCTTGAAAAATCCCTGAAGTTCCAGTAGAAATTCGCCATGAAGTTTTTGTAGAAATTTCCGAAGAAATATTCATATTCAGAAAGTATGAAATCATTTCCATTGCTGTTTGATAGTATTCAGCCTTTAATCACGAAACATGGGTGTAGATGTTTGTTCACCACATGTTCGCTTGTGTGGAATAGCAATTAGCGAAGTTCCATGCTGCTATCTTACTCCGTTGAAATATGTCCCAATTGCATTAAGTCCTTTAGCCTTCCATCTTCTCTTCGGTTATAGTATTAGAAGAACAAACTGCCATATTAAACTGCTCCATAATACTGTAGCGTTGTGTCACAAAAGCAATCTGAAGTCTCCCTATTTCACTAGCCGTGTCAGCCGTGGCGTAGAGTCTGGCGATAGAAAGTGTTTCTCCTGTGGCGAGAAAATCACTTTTGTCAGTCGTCTAAAATTGTCAATAACTTCCAAAATACTTCCTCGAAATTGTTCAACTTTTCTACACTCCTTACTGTAGCAATGCACAATAGAATTAGCTTATAGGCGACCGCTAACTGTTCACAGCTAATCTCGTAGACGCGTTATAATGTGCGTTTCAACTTCACCTAGATTTACTCACAGTAAACTTGCACTGCTTGTCAGCTCGACTCTCGTTTAATGCAGTGGATTCACCACGCGTTATAAAGACGACTCTTTCACTACTAATCTCACTCGACGTTTCACTGAAATAACTATTTGAGATCTGACGATTGAATATCAGACGATTGAATATCAGACGATTGATGATCTGAGAATGAGACTCCTCTCTTCTGCGCAAGGCCTTTTATGAACTTCATGAGGGGCGTATCTATCCCTTCCATTGCGCGTTACTGCGTCATCGCTAGAAGTTCCAACTTCGTCAATACATGACGGATTTTCAAAATTCAAAAACTGAAAATAAATTTCACCAAAATTCCAGAACAATGCCTCTACTGCAAATGGATTTCCACAATTCTGCATTCCAAAAAGTAATAAAACTACCATAGTTTCAGCAATCTCCGTCTTCCTTCAAACTATCGTTCATTGGTTCAAGCCTCCCCTCCAATAGCATAATTTCTTCCTCAGCAGAATTCCACGTTTCCTGCGACTGCGTCGTAGATCTCGGATCTTTCTCGAATAAATGCTGACGTCACTGAGTATCTCAGCTCAAGTAGCCTGCTGGCATAACGTCTGCGTCATCCGTGCTTACGTCATGACTACCCACGTCATAACTATGACAGCCATAACTTTCTTTATAATTTCCAATATAGCCACCGTGGTCTCTATATAATTCAATTACGGGGGCAGTACTAACTTCTACTCTATATATCTGGGCACTTTCCGATTGAATAAATATAAACTATAACTATATATAATAAAGAATAATGAGGAGTGTCTGTGCAGATCGATGATCTGTCACAATATTTAAATTTAATTTTCAAAAACACTCTGTAGAAGTTGTTTCCAAACTGGTCAGTCTCCAGAGTATTTTGAAAATTATATTTAAATATTTAAAACCTTAATTTAATCAAATGATTTGTAAGAATATCCATTTTATTTGAATATTGTGTGAACGCTGAGGTAGATATCTTCGTGGATCGAAACATGTACTAACATTTGAATAGAATTTGTATTGATTATCAGCACATTCCTTCTTTTTTATTAGGAATATTCTACAACACAGTAGTTTTCCTTCAACCAAAAAATACTCTACTCCTCCACAAATTTCGGTCTTCAGCATCTTCCTCGGTTAAGCCTCTGTTAGCCATGCTCCTCTTTACACCATCCATCCATTGTTCTCTTGGTTTACCCCGTTTCCGTTTGCCTTCAGTTTGCCAATGTATAAGGTGCGTTCAAAAAGTAACGAGCCGGAGGCATAATTACAGAAACCAGTACCTGTTTGTTAGAAGTATTGGCCCTGGCTGTTGAGGCACTTGTCCCACTGTGACACGAGGCGGTGAACGGCTGTCTCATAAAATTCCCTGGGCTGCGATGTGAACCAGTTCCGCACGTACAGCTGGACGTCGGCGTCCGAGATGAATCGTTGGCCCCGCAGATCCCTTTTCAGGGGACCAAACATGGCGTAATCACAGGGAGAGAGGTCTGGACTGTATGGACGGTGGCCGAGAACCTCCCATTTGAATTTCTGCCGGAGTGCCGCGACTGTGTTGACCGTATGAGGTCGTGCATTCTCGTGGAGCGACCACGGCGGCTATGGCGTTCACTGTCACTCGGCGGTCCTGGGTAATGAGTGCATCAACCAGCTGGACGTTGTCATCGGTAATGCAGTGGGGTGCCCCAGATCGGGCATCATCGGCTAACGACACCCCTCCTTCCCTGAAGCGCTTGTGCCACGCCTTGACCCTTGCAAGGGACATGCAGTGTTCGCCGTACACTTCTGACATTCGGCGATGAATGTCCGTTCTCCCTACTCCTTGCGCTGTCAGAAACCGAAGAACACCTCTTTGCTCTTCGGTTGACGCCTTCATGTCACTGTTTGCAATGCGACTGGCAGTGTTGGACGATTAATGCATGCTGCTGCTCGCTTTGTATCGTCACGTGACGTGCACGCGTGCCCTCTAGCGACGGGATGTGACCTTCCACGCTCTGGTAGGAACCACACCTCGTTACACACGCCACGATTAGTCGATGTAGTAACCGGTTTGCGCATTCCAGCCCCCGGCTCGTTACTTTTTGAACGCACCTTATAACATTAAATTTGGAATTCTACTATTCTGCATCCTTTTCACACGCCCAAACCATTGTAATCTTCTTTCTTCAACCACTTCTAGTTCATTTTCTTTTACCTGCATAATTTCTCTGATTCTCGTATTTCTAATTTTATCCAATCTTGATTTCCTTGCCGCCCTCCTCCAATAATCCATCTCTGTTACTAATAATTTGTTTGCTTGCTGTCTGTTTTATCGTCCAAGTTTCTGCTCCATATAACAAAATACTTTTTATCAATGAACTGTAAAAAGTTTCTTAGTGTTGTTTAAAATATTTTAATTAATTATTAATCAATACGGCAATTTTCCAGGATGGCTGAGGTATGAATCGAACCCGCCTCTTCCTAGATTTGCCTCACGGGACTGAATGTAACTCGTTCCAGTCACCAGACCAGAATTAAATTTCTTATTAGAGCCGGGAATCGAACTCGTACCTCAGAGGTGACGGTCAATAAAGCTAGTCACTACGCCATGAGGTGGGCCACTTAAGAAGGCCAGTCTTCAATAACGTACAAGTTGCTACATAAAGCTGAGTTTACCTCTGGAAACTTGGAACAGACTAAGTGGCTGTCCTGCGATAGAACAGGATAGGGGAGGGTCGGGACGACCTCACGCAGTATAATTGATGTTCTCGTGCTTGTCTGCCGCGGTTGAACAACCATTAGTTAGCTGGCGCATTTTGTAGGCTTATCACTTCCGGGACGATATATTTGCTCTATTATTGTCTGCCCACGGCCATTACAGGCAACTGAGACAAATAACACCTTCAGACCACACTCAGAATTGATTCAGTAGTTAATTCCTGGACTTTCTAGAATATAGATTGAATTCGAATTTCTGTTTGAAATAAAGAAGCTTGTAGTTTTAAGTGACCGTTTATCCCACGATCATGAGACAAGAGACCTCCATTTTTACGTGGAATCCGAACTTCGAATATCTCACCCGGTCCGCGTTGGTGAGAGGCAAGCAGCTTGACCTTGCTCCACCACGCCCCACTGATTAAAATAAATGCCTATTTTAAGGTGTCGGTAAGTCGAACATTATATAGGATCACTTATATGCCATCTGAGGGTGATTATTTATGATTTAATGTCCTCATGCTTGCCACGGTGGGTGAGTTGTTAACGTGTCGGTCTACTAACCCCCAAGCATGCAGGTTCGCCCCTGGCCGTGGTAAGTGAATTTTGAAAGGCAGCAAAAATACGATACGCATGTCATACGATGTTGGCATGTGAAATAACCGATTTGAATTCAGTAGGCCGTGTTCATAATGGCAAATTAATCTCGGGAGTTTCCGCCAACACAAAGTTCCTCATTTCTCTACTAGAAAGTGCTATAGTGTTCAAGGAGCTTAGATATCTAACCTCCTTGACTTTCATAGTGCTTCAAGGAACAACGTAATTCGACATGCAAGCTACCCTCTGGGTGTCAAATAACGAAGCTTGCACCCGGCACCCGAGGCCATACGATATTATTATTATTATATCCTCACACTGATATTGTGTTGTTGTTTTCAGTAGAGAGGCTTGAGCATCGTGGTCATTCAGCCCCGTGTACTTGGGGGTGTGTGGAATTTTTCTCTGATAACCTGTGGCATTGCGATGCCTATAACCGAGTGTGTATTTGTAAGCAGGTTAGGATTGGGAAGGAGACGGCCGTAGCCTTTAAATTAGGAGCCATTCTGGCATTCACCTGGAGTAGAAGTGGGAAACCACGGAAAACCACTTCCAGGATGGCTGAGGTGGAAATCAAACCCACCTCTTCTCAGTTTTGCATCACGAGACTGAGCGTACTCCGTGCCAGCCCTCAGGCAAGAATTACATTTCTTGGCACCGTGAATCGAACCCGGACCTCCGGGACGACAGCCAAGAACGCTAGCTGCTGGGCGGTTTAATTAGGCGACTAGTTTCGTTCGTCATTTGAACATCATCAGATACTGCTCACGTAAACTTAATTTAGGTTCAATACGGCGGTATTTACAATAATAATTATTAATTTACTGAAATTTTACTGAAATTTTGTAACGTGTCAGATTTTCTAAACCAATATGTTTCATTTTATATTCCGTTGGTCTATTACACTTCTGTAAGCGTTCCTTTTTTGTAGTTAGTACTTTTTAGGAATTTAAGTGAGGAGACTCTTTGAATCGTTAATTTCTACCGTAACGAGCTTTGGAGGTGATCAATTTCTAGCACAACACTCCGAGTAAGAAGTAGTCCATAATAACTGGCTATAATAATAATAATAATAATAATAATAATAATAATAATAATAATAATAATAAACCGTTCAATTATGGCACCGATTGCCCCGAATACACATTTTGAAATTAGAGCAAAAGTAACCTGTTAGAAAGGCGTCTATGGTAAGCGTCTCAGTCAAAGCCTGAGCCAGCAATATTTAGCAAAACCAAAGTATCCCGAAACAAACTTCGCCTAAAACACACAGTACCCTCGTGTACAATTCTAGGGTTAATAATGCCACAATAATGGTTACATACTATTTTATAAACCCCTCATTACCATTTACCAGGATGAAAACAGAATATATGTATCTTAACCCCTCACAAGAATAAAAAGTACTTAATACACACTCCGAGTGAAATAAGAAAACTTATCAAACCTCTTAAAATAAATTAAATAGAATTAAAACGAACATCGCAACACAAATGGTGGTCTGATGTCATAAACGACACCATGCAAGTTACTGAGAGAACTGCTCTCTACGAAACACAACCACTCTACATGCCAGTTGGACTTGAACTGAATGAAAGCTAGAAATAAATTTGGATGGAGCACTAGGGGTGTACACATTCACTGGTATCTTAAAAGACATGTAGAAAGAATGTTCTCGAATGAGAATCATGTTGTTATGGTGCTTTGAGCTAGAATATTCAACAACATTATGTTAAATGGTCCGGCTAAGCTCAAATATTATCAGCGTTTCGCCCCAGTGTGCCATTGAGCTCGTCAGTTGGTATGGTACACCTCACCAATACGCTGGAAGTGCTCACTAAGCAGGCCATTGCAAGACATCTTGATACACATTATAATATTAAAGATTTCCTTTATTGAAACAAAAAAACTGTACATCCTAACTGAAAACACAATAAAGGAAAAAGGATCGCCCGAATGGGCATTAATTTTTACCATAATCACTTAATGATTTTAATCTTTTGCGGCCCGTCGTAATATGGTATCTGGTACACCTTTCGTTGCATAAGATGCAAACACAATTGTCATTCGGACTATGGAAGGATCTGTTGGAGCATATCTTATGATGGAATCCGTGAATGGTGAGTCTCGTTATTGTGTCTTTGATCTTGATTCTCGTTAGACCACGTTCTGTTCATCATGGCATCAGTAATATTAAAGTCTGGATCTATCTCTTGTCTCTTTGCTCTTCTAGGCTCCAAAAAGTCAGTAGAGGATCTTGTAGCCGGCAAAGGAACTTTCAGTCTGAGGTCTTCGATGAAGAAGGTTTCCTTTGCTAACTCATAGACTAATCTTGTGGGAGCCATCTTTCCAACTCTTAGTATTGAACCCGCTGAGCTATGGTTCATGCGATATTTTTTATGACAGAACATTTATGATGGGATGTTGTACCTTTGAACACACCCAGGAAGCCACGTGGAGCTGAGAGCTCACGCGATACTCTTTGAAGTAGCGTTGAATCTCACTTTTGACTTTGGTGAGAACTGCTAATTATTTATCTGAGGTCTTATTAATTAATTTTATTCTTTCTCAAGACTCAGAATATTCCATTTCGTCATGCTGCATCATTAAAACATTTTTGAGAATGTTATTTTAGCTTAAGGTAAGGTAATACCCTTGCAGATACGCAAATAGGAACGTAAGTAGTCGCTCAACGACTTCGGTTTGACGACCTACTTCCTTGAGACACCCAGTGACTTGCACTACGTCTGGAGAATTCGCCCAGTACAGGCGTATAATTGCATTTGTCCTGCAAGACATAGAAGAATATCCGCTTGTTAGCGTTGAATTGGTTATCAGGTGCCATCGTGCACTGGCATATTGTGAAATACTGTTATTTATGCACAGTGAGCCACAGAAACATATTGAAGATAATTATTGGCAAGTATTAGTGAATTATATAATTTTACCGGAACACCACATTTTAGTACCCACGTGTTTGTGGAGGGCCAAATGCCTTGTGGAAAATATACAGGTAAATGTGTTGCAACTACTTCAAATAAGTGTGATTACGATAGTGTAACATATTTGGATTGCCAGAGTGAAGTTTTTATTTCCAAAACGACGTACATTTTACCGATGCTGCATGATAGAAAAGTAGCGTCATTAGCACGTGCAGAATTATAGAGCAGTGTTATCTCACGTATTCACTTTTCAGTGAAATTTACAAAGTTCACTTTTTTCCTTTATTATAACATAACCTCTCACCTGTCATGTCATTCCATTTTTCTTCAATCTGTTCTTGCTAGCACGTGTTCCATGACACTGTAATGATTTCCGGAACTAATGTTGGTCACGAGGTTCATTTTCAGTTGGCCCCTTGCTCTGATTGGCCTCAGCAGTTTTCGAGAATTTTCCATGCTCTCGGATTGGCCGACGCCACCTGTCCGCATCACGCATTCCGCGTGATCTCCGGTATATAGCCTGCCCAGGCCTACATCTACAGTCTGTCTCCAGCAAGTCACAATGCCAGTCACTCATCTTCAGCCGTCTTCACGCTGTTTGCACGACGCTTGAATGTGTCTCAACGCTGTGTGCTAATACATCGCAAAATGCTTCTAGTCAAACCAGCAGTGCATTCTAAAATCTACGAAATCTATATAAGTTAACATCGATACTTGGCCTACGTCAGTTTGTCGTGAGCAAAAACGATAAACAAATTTTCTTCTGTGCTGGGCACGAAGTCTTCAACATTTCCAAGATGGAAAAAAGTGATCAAAACCGAGTTCTACGAAGTCTATATAAGTTTACATCGATGATTGGCCTACGTCAGTTTTGTGCTGGGCATGAAGTCTTCAACATTTCCAGGACGGAAAAAAGTGATCAACACGTTCTTCCTCCATTTCTATTATGTGGAATTTCCTCAACGCCAACAAGCTAAGTGTTTATTATAACCTAAAACATTTCTAAACTTAAAAATGTATCTTTCCTTTTTTTTAGGGTTATGTCACATGGCTTAAATAACTTGTCAAACCATGCCAAACTAAACTTATTTCCTTCTATTAAGTGGTTTAAGCATGTATTATGCCTTTAAATTGTGGGCTATGAGAACAACTGTTCTCTCTCTTTCACATGTTAACTATCCTTCAAAACAAATCATCCTTTTCTATTGGGCTTAACACCAGTTCACCTCTCTGACGAAGTGAATGGCTTGTTCTCTACTTAATCTATCAAGGTGTTTTTGGGAATGCTCCCATTTAAATTGTAAACAACCTCGCCTTGTAACTATCAGGCGGCTAGTGGGATGTTATCCCTACTGGCATGTAAATGTAGATTTTTCTGTAAATAAACTAGCCTACTCTCGGTGTGCAGTCCTAGGCTAGATTTTAAGCTATTATTGAGTACTATAGTTACTCGCTAATTTACCCTGCATAGTTCTACTTTAGACTACTGGCCACAAAGTGGTTACTTATTTTCAGGGTTGTTGGCATTAAAGCTTATGACATCTTGCTCGCTTGTTGTTGGCCAGTCAAAGGTCACATTTCCATTACATGTTTATATATATATTTATTATTAATCTTTTGAAAGCTTATGAAATCTTGTTCGCTTGTTGTCGGCCTGTCAAAGGTCACATTTCCATTACATGTTTATATATTTATTCATTGTTAATCTTTTGAAAGCTTATGAAATCTTGCTCGCTTGTTGTCGGCCAGTCAAAGGTCACATTTCCATTACATGTTTATATATTTATTTATTGTTAATCTTTTGAAAGTTGGTTTTGGAATAAAATACCACTGTTATTGGCAAACTGTTTCCATTGCTATTTACTCATCAATGTTCAATCTGTTCCTACTTAGTGAAGTTCATTTGCTTATTAGACTAGAAGCTTCACTTCTAGTCCTTCCCGAAAAAGGAGGTCTCGCATTGACAGATCCTATCCATGTTGGTGCCGAAACCCGGGACCTTTAAATAACCTTCATAATTGCTTATTGTATGAAACAGGTTGCCAAGCCATTCGGTAAGCTATTGCAGCTTTCCACTTCTGTTATTAATGCTAATTGTATTTTTCAGCTATCGCTATGAAAGCTGTGTTTGGGTGAGCGGAGATGTCCCTTGTTACCACCTCTACCAGTACAAATACTACTGCTACCACTTCAGACGCTCGGCAGTCTAGCAGATCGGTGAGTGAAAGTACTCAAAGTTCCGCCATGTCTCTTCCTAAGGAGCTTGTAGCCAAAAGAACTGCTTGTAAAAACAAACTTACTCGTTTTCAGCATTTTTTGGCTTCCAAATCTTTTGATGATCACAATTATGATGTTCTAGTTCAACGTTTTAATGTTTATCAGCAACATTTTCAAGAGTATGATGTGTTGCAAACCGAAATTGAAACAATCGAACCTGATCAAGAACAGGATCGTAGTTCTGTTGAAGAACTGTATTACAATATGTATGGCGAAGCTAAGGATTTAATTAAGCAATTAGCAACCCATCAAAACACCGAAGTTAGCAAACCGTTTCTTCCTAAAATCCAACTTCCTACCTTTTCAGGGGAGGAAAAACAGTGGGATTCCTTTTTTGAACTTTTTTCTTCTCTAATACATGATAATAGATCATTCCCTGAGATTCAAAAATTTTATTATTTAAAGTCTGTTCTTCAGGGTCCTCCTTAAAAGTTAATTGAAGCTTTACCTCTCACAACCGAGAATTACTCGGTAGCTATTGACCTCGTCCAACAGCGATATGGCAATGCCAAACTTAGGATTCAACGCCATATGAACGCCTTGTTTAATTTACCAGCTTCACGCCCTGATAATTTATCATCCCTTAGAAATCTGGGAGACACCGTTGAACTTCATGTAAGAGCCCTAGAACATCTTAAACAACCTGTTGAACATTGGGATCTTTTTCTTATACATCTCACTACCTCCAAATTTGACCTTAATACTCGTAAAGCATGGGAATCCGATTTAGTGGACAAACCTGAACCCACATTTAAAGTGTTGATCTCTTTCATAAAGAAACGTTGTCAAATTCTTTCTTCTTTAATCAATAAAGCTGAAGGTTCCACTGATGTCAGTAAAAGTAAACCCACGAAGCATTTCTCGGAAAAGTCTTCATATTCTCATGTTTTCTCTATACAAGGTAATAACACCTCGTGTATTCTTTGCAATAATCCTCACCCCTTATATTTCTGCAATACCTTCAAAGGCCTTTCAGTTGACGATCGTAGAAAAGCTGTGTCGCAAAACAAATGTTGTTTTAACTGCCTCTCTTCAAGGCATATCTTAGCGGACTGCCCTTCGAAAGAAGTTTGCATGCATTGCAAGCTAAGACATCATTCTACCTTACACCGCTTCGAAAAGCCACGGTCTATTCCTGGAACAGTTTCAAATCCTAGTGCCCAACCTGCGCTGAGCCTCACTAGTGATGCTTCTCCACCTAGCTCTTCTGTTTCTACTGTAAATACCGTTGCCCAATCCTACAATCAAACAACCCCCTCATGGCGTAGTGCTCAAGTTTTGTTATCTACGATCCAGGTCCAAGTTAAAGATTCTTCCGGCAATTGGCACTTAGTACGAGCCTTGCTCGACAATGCGGCAACTCATGACTTCATAACCTCATCATTAGTTGAAAGGTTAGGTCTCAAACCACTCTCCACCAATATTGAAATATCTGGTATCAACAGCAGCAAGTCTACTTCCTTAAATTATGTCAAGCTGCAGGTGAAAGATTCAGTCCAATATGGCACTAACTTTCATCTAAACTGTCTGTCCATTCCGAGTATTGGCAGTCCTACTCCCAGTCGCTCTTTTTCCGTTGACGAATGGAAATTTCCCTATGATCTAAAACTGGCTGATCCTCAATTCTATAGAAGCTCTCACGTTGACATTCTTTTTGGCGCTAACACATTTTGGCAAAATCTTCTTCCGTCAAGGGTTAATATTTCATTTGGTAGCTACGCCCACCATACTAAATTTGGCTGGCTTATCACAGGTTATATTCCTCTTCAAACTGTTCAAGGTTCCTCTCAATGCCATTTCACTAATGCAGATCGTCATCAGCGTCTGGAAAAATTTTGGCAAATAGAGTCCATTGAATCTGCTCCTTCTCTTTCATCAGAAGATGAATTTTGTGAACAACATTTTTTAGAAACCACTGTTCGTAACCCAGATGGCAGATTTATTGTCACAATGCCACGCATTTCTTCTCCTCCTCCTTTATGCGATTCCTATCCGAAAGCTCTTAAAGCTTTATTTGCAGTTGAGAATCAACTCAAGCAAGATCCTTCCACTCGCAGACAATACCTTGAATTCATGGAGGATTATGAAGCTTCAAACCATATGGAGACTGTTCAAGATTTCGACCCTTCTTTAGATTCAGTGTATTTAAATCACCATCCCGTTTGGAAGAATCCCTCCACCAAAGAAAAGATAAGAGTTGTTTTTAATGGTTCTGCCCCTGATGCCAATGGCATTTCCTTAAATGACACTCTCCTATCTGGACCTGCCATTCAGTCTGATCTCCCGTCTATTCTTTTAAATTTCCGTCTATTTCCAATTGGAATCATAGCCGACATACAACAAATGTATAGACAAATTCTGATTAATTCCGAACAACAAAATCTTCAACGAATTCTCTGGCGTGATGCTCCTACCAAAACCATCAAGATCTTTAAATTAAAAACCGTAACGTATGGGCTCAAACCATCAGCTTTTCTTGCCATTCGTACTTTGAAACATCTTGCCGACCAAGATGGTCACTTGTTTACTTCTGAAACTCCTATTTTGTTGAAAAATTCCTTCTACGTTGATGACTTTCTTTTTTCTTTCAAGAATGTATCTGAGGCTATCGAACTCTCTCAAAGTTTAAAAACTTTACTTAGCAGAGGAGGATTCTTACTTCATCGTTGGAACTCAAATTCTGAGGAACTTCTATCCAATCTCTTGCCACATTGTCCTGTTGATACTCCAGTAGAGCTTTGTAAATTGGAGGATGCTACTAAAGTTTTGGGAATACACTGGTATCCTAAAGCTGACTCATTCTTTTACGAAGTAAATTTGTCTTCCTCACCTCCACAAACCAAAAGACAAGTGCTATCAGAAATAGCTAAGATATTTGACCCGCTTCAGTTCATTGCACCCGTAATTGTTCTAGCTAAAATCTTTATGCAAGAGCTATGGTCATTGAACTCGGATTGGGATGATCCCATTCCTCCTTCGCTTTTACAAAAGTGGCTTACCTTTCGGCACAGTCTTTGTGATCTCTCATTAATAGACATTCCTAGAGTGCTAGTTCCGTTCTCTTGCTCTATTGTCCTGGATTTGCACCTTTTCGCTGACAGTTCGACCAAAGCATACGGATGTTGTGCTTACATTGTAAGCCGTTCCCCCTTTTTCTCCAATTTGATATGTGCTAAATCTAAGGTTGCGCGTTTGAAACCCGTTTCATTACCTCGTCTTGAACTCTGTGCCGCACTACTTGCTGCCGAATTAGCTAACAAACTCAAACAAACACTCAACTGTAAGTTCTCGCACACATATTTTTGGACAGATTCCTATATTGCTTTGGCATGGATTTCTAAACCTCCTTCTAATTGGCAAACTTTTGTAGCTAACAGAGTTGAGAAAATTCAAACTGTTTCTAAACCAGAACAATGGAACCATGTTTCTAGCAAAGACAACCCCGCCGACCTCATTTCTCGTGGTTGTTCACCTAAGTCACTATCTCAATCCTGTTTGTACTGGCACGGCCCTTCATGGCTTTCTGAAAGAATTCAAAACCGACCTTCCAACTCTAATTTCCCGTTAGAGGATATTCCTGAAATCAGCAAAAAAGCTTCTGCCTTTGTAACTGCCAACACTCCTTCCTTGTTGGAACGTTACTCTTCTTTTCAAAAACTAGTGCGCGTCACTGCTTATGTGCTCAGATGGAAATTTTTAGTACTAGATCAACCTCTATTCCCTCAGCCTTTTCTTTCGGCTATTGAACTGCAAATTGCCACCATCAAAGTTCTTTGGCTCACCCAGAGAGAGGCATTCTCAGTCGAAATAAACATATTGGCTAAAGGTAAAACTCTCAAGAAACACAGCAGGCTTTTTGCCTTATGCCCTTTTCTAGATGACGATGGTTTGTTAAGAGTGGGCGGCAGACTTTCTCTTTCTGACTTCTCCGATGAAAAAAAGCACCCTATTATCCTTCCGTCTAAACATCATGACACTCGGATAATCATTCGTCAGTTTCATTATCAAAACTTACATGTTGGTTCTAGAACCCTTCTATGCTTGATACGGGAAACATACTGGCCTATTAATGGTTTACACGAAGTCACTTCTGTTATACATAAATGTATTACTTGTTTCAAAGCTAAGCCTAAACCTAATCAGCAACTCATGGATGACCTTCCGCCATTTCGTTCAGCTCCCTGCAGGCCTTTTTCCTTCACCGGCATTGATTACGCCGGTCCGTTTGTGTATCAACAAAATCACCCCAGTGCTAAAAGGAAAATCCTTGGAAAACTATACGTTTCTCTATTTGTCTGTATGGTCACTGGCTCTATTCATCTTGAGCTCGTAACTAGTGCCTCCACCTCATACTTTCTTTCCGCTTTCTCTAGATTCATTTCACGAAGAGGCATTCCTTCAGAAGTCTTCTCTGATAATGCCAAAACCTTTGTTGGAGCTTCGCAGCAATGGTATAAAGCGCTTTGTTCCCCTCGTGCGAAAGAACAAATCTCCAATTACTCGCACTTAAACCAATTCAAATGGCATTTCATCCCTCCTTATGCTCCCCATCATGGCGGACGATGGGAATCTTGTGTGAAACTCACAAAAAATCATTTAAAGAAAACTCTTGGCTCTAGTATTGTAACTTACGAAGAATTCAATTCTTTAATTATACTCATTGAGGGAATTGTCAACTCACGACCTCTTTCTCCTCTTTCCAACGATCCTTGTGATTTCCTTCCTTTGACTCCAGGTCATTTTCTGGTGGGCAGTTCCTTAGCTGCGTCTCCTCCGTTGCTTGATCGTAAACTTGATCTGTCTTTGCCTATCTTGTGGAGAAAGATAGAATCCCTTAAGGCTCAATTTTGGAAGAGATGGAGACTTGAGTATTTTCACTCGCTCCAAAGGAGGAACAAGTGGCAGCTCTCTCAGCCTAACCTTCAGGAGGGTGATTTGGTTCTTCTCAAAGACCCAAGTCCTCCTCTTGTATGGAAAACTGGTCGTGTTATAAAATGCTATTATGGCCGAGATGCTAGAGTTCGAGTGGTCAAACTTAAAACTTCAACAGGACACTGTGTTCGTCCTATTTCTGTCATTTGCCCTCTGCCACTCTAGCTCTTCTCTCTCATGTTATTTTTGTTTTGTTTTTGTTCTCTGTTGCCCCTCTGGCAGTATGTTCACTTTTCAGTGAAATTTACAAAGTTCACTTTTTTCCTTTATTATAACATAACCTCTCACCTGTCATGTCATTCCATTTTTCTTCAATCTGTTCTTGCTAGCACGTGTTCCATGACACTGTAATGATTTCCGGAACTAATGTTGGTCACGAGGTTCATTTTCAGTTGGCCCCTTGCTCTGATTGGCCTCAGCAGTTTTCGAGAATTTTCCATGCTCTCGGATTGGCCGACGCCACCTGTCCGCATCACGCATTCCGCGTGATCTCCGGTATATAGCCTGCCCTGGCCTACATCCACAGTCTGTCTCCAGCAAGTCACAATGCCAGTCACTCATCTTCAGCCGTCTTCACGCTGTTTGCACGACGCTTGAATGTGTCTCAACGCTGTGTGCTAATACATCGCAAAATGCTTCTAGTCAAACCAGCAGTGCATTCTAAAATCTACGAAATCTATATAAGTTAACATCGATACTTGGCCTACGTCAGTTTGTCGTGAGCAAAAACGATAAACAAATTTTCTTCTGTGCTGGGCACGAAGTCATCAACATTTCCAAGACGGAAAAAAGTGATCAAAACCGAGTTCTACGAAGTCTATATAAGTTTACATCGATGATTGGCCTACGTCAGTTTTGTGCTGGGCATGAAGTCTTCAACATTTCCAAGACGGAAAAAAGTGATCAACACGTTCTTCCTCCATTTCTATTATGTGGAAATTCCTCAACGCCAACAAGCTAAGTGTTTATTATAACCTAAAACATTTCTAAACTTAAAAATGTATCTTTCCTTTTTTTAGGGTTATGTCACATGGCTTAAATAACTTGTCAAACCATGCCAAACTAAACTTATTTCCTTCTATTAAGTGGTTTAAGCATGTATTATGCCTTTAAATTGTGGGCTATGAGAACAACTGTTCTCTCTCTTTCACATGTTAACTATCCTTCAAAACAAATCATCCTTTTCTATTGGGCTTAACACCAGTTCACCTCTCTGACGAAGTGAATGGCTTGTTCTCTACTTAATCTATCAAGGTGTTTTTGGGAATGCTCCCATTTCAATTGTAATCAACCTCGCCTTGTAACTATCAGGCGGCTAGTGGGATGTTATCCCTACTGGCATGTAAATGTAGATTTTTCTGTAAATAAACTAGCCTACTCTCGGTGTGCAGTCCTAGGCTAGATTTTAAGCTATTATTGAGTACTATAGTTACTCGCTAATTTACCCTGCATAGTTCTACTTTAGACTACTGGCCACAAAGTGGTTACTTATTTTCAGGGTTGTTGGCGTTAAAGCTTATGAAATCTTGCTCGCTTGTTGTCGGCCAGTCAAAGGTCACATTTCCATTACATGTTTATATATATATATTTATTATTAATCTTTTGAAAGCTTATGAAATCTTGTTCGCTTGTTGTCGGCCTGTCCAAGGTCACATTTCCATTACATGTTTATATATTTATTCATTGTTAATCTTTTGAAAGCTTATGAAATCTTGCTCGCTTGTTGTCGGCCAGTCAAAGGTCACATTTCCATTACATGTTTATATATTTATTTATTGTTAATCTTTTGAAAGTTGGTTTTGGAATAAAATACCACTGTTATTGGCAAACTGTTTCCATTGCTATTTACTCATCAATGTTCAATCTGTTCCTACTTAGTGAAGTTCATTTGCTTATTAGACTAGAAGCTTCACTTCTAGTCCTTCCCGAAAAAGGAGGTCTCGCATTGACAGATCCTATCCATCACGTATCTATTCACATCCACGAAATTAAGGCTGTGTTATCAATTACTATCAAAGCCTACAATACTTACGACGAACATTATATTTTTTTGGAAAGTGAAAGACTGAATTTCAGAATTTATTTCACCGTCAACGTGACCAGACTATTCCACACCATGCTTGAATCAGTCATCATGGGCTAATACCATCCTGGTATGAGGGTGATATTTCTACGAGAACTAGCATGATGATGGAGCTTGCAGAACCGAGGACGAGAAGGAAGGAATCCAAGATGCCATTACCAGGCATATCCAGCATATTCACGGAGTTTTCGACAGGGACGAATCGAACCCTGGTCTTTGGAGGAGTCCAGATGGGAATCCTGATGAGGATAATACCGTTCCAGAGATCCAGAGAGGAATTTGTACAACCCTGGTTATTGAATAGAGGGCTGAGTGATAGCTTTTCCATGTCGTGAGTTTTTGAACATCCCTTCTCGTGTTCTAGTTCTGGTGGTATATTAGATTTAATGTAGTTTGTGAATCAACCACACTCTGTGTCAGCCATTTTTCTAGGTAGGGATTGTATCTAGTTTAATTTAATGTCATTTATTTCAGTATAGTGAGACACCCTTGGGTCCGACATTTTGGTTAACCCTGGTGGAGCTTGATGAACGTCGTAGAACGTCAAAGCCTATCTTTTGCTAGATGTGACCGTAGTCATTCGAGGCTATTTTGTACAACCCTATTTGGGGTGATTTTTCAAGTCTTTGCTGACTTTAGTTATGACAATCAGATGTCATGGTTATTTCTTTAACTGCATTCTTTGCATCCAGTTTTGATACACCCCTGACTTTCGTTAGAACAGTCGTATCAGTTAGGCAATCGACTGTAATTGCCAGTTTTGTAAATGCATTATATTTTCATTTTGAATAAGCTCAGAAGCTATTCTTGGTCAAGTTTGAACCTAACAACTAGAAGGAATGTTTCGTTGCCTAGCATCGAACTCAGTTCCCAACGTATCATTAAGCAGATCCTTGTATGGAATCTGCGCCACAATTATCATTTTGCTTGTGTCATGTAAGACATGTTTTTATTTGATGTTGTACTAGCAACTAGTGAATTGTATTTTGAGAGCAAAGAGCTCCAGTAATTGTAAGATTACTATCATTTAGACGCCTTTGGTAGAAAGACGGAATTATATTATTCTATTCAGATTTATTGCGTGTTTTTTATACACGGACTCTTTAGAGGTTCATAACCTATGGTAAAGTTTTTTTATGAACAGGCCAGATGTATAGTTTTATATTGATTAAATCGTCGGCCTTGAATAATGTGTGTTTTGTGTCGACCGAACGCAGGAATGTGATAGCCTGCTGGTGGCATAAACTGGTTTTGTCATCCAGTGCCCTTGAGAGCACGCTTCATTTGTTTGTGAGACAGAGGACTTTGACAAGAGACAGAATGCTTGTAGTATTCGCTCTTTCTTTCATTGCAACTTAGCTTATGTAACCCAGTTTTCAACCCTGTCTCAGATCACATGTTTTATAGATTGCTTTTTAGCCTATTTTCAATTTTGAAAAAATAGGCTTATGAGATCACCTTTTGTCCGTGTGTGTGTGCGTGTGTGTGTGTGTGTGTGTGAGGTGTGTGAGTTTCCCCCCCTAATAAAATCTAAACGGCCGGAGCGATTTCAATGAAACTCGGTAAGGTCATAGCACTATTCCCGGCGACCTCGACCGTGCCCTTCAAATTTTGTTATGTCTCACCAATCCAACATGGCGGCTGTGCGAAATATTTCACTAGCATTCAATATCTCCGAAACTATTACCGATATCGCCCTGAAATTGTGTACGGTGATAAAGGGTACTACTAGAAGTTCATCTATGAGACTTTCAAAAACCTGGTGACTACAAAACCAACATGGCGGTCAAGCGAATTTGAGAATTTTAAATAGACTTTTCTCGCGATTTCTATCCAAACGTAATGAAATTTGGTACAGCATATGGTTATTCACATTGTAATGCACTGGAGTCTAATTTAGTTCAATTGTTTACATAACCTCAAAATGGCGGCTGTGCGAAATATTTCACTGACATTCTATATCTCCGAAACTATTACAGATATCACCCTGCAATTTTGTACGGTTATAAAGGGTACTGATACAAGTTTACCTATGTGTATTTCATAAACCTGTAAAGTACAAAACGAACATGGCGACCAAGCGAATTTGAAATATTTTAATATACTTTTCTCGTGATTTAACTCTCTGAGCGCAGTGAAATGTGGTACAGTAAATGACTTTGCAGATTGTAATGCACTGCCATCTAATTTCATTCAATTGTTTACTTAACCTCAAGATGGCGGCTGTGCGAAATTTTAAAATTAAGTTTTCATTTCTTGTGTCGTAATCATGCGATCGAAGTGAAAGTTTGAATAATGAACCTAGGCAATAATTGTCCCTGAATGGTACATAGCTATATGGCCTATACATATAACAATCCTAAATGGCGAGCTTCCGAAATATGTAGACGGTTGTCAATATCTATGAATCTTTTACAGCAACCAAGCTGTTTTTTTTAATGTTCATAGAGACTATGAACATATGTTCACCTATAGGACTTTCAGTAACCTGGTAAGCACAAATCCAACATGGCGGCGACGCGAAGTATAAATATTTAAATGGACGTTTCTCGCGAATTAACTATCCGAGTGCCGTGAAACGTTGCACATTAAATGCTTATACAAATGTTGATCCACTGGCATCTAATTTATTTCAATTGTTTGCATAATCACAAGATGGCTGCTGTGCGTAATTTTAAAATCTCGTTTTTACTTCTTGTGTTCTAATAATGCGATTGAAGTTTGAATACCACACGTACACAGTAATCGTAATGTAATAGTGCAAAAATAAAAATCCAACCTGGCGACCATCTGAAATATTTAGACGGTTCTCAATATCTACGAATCTGTTACAGCAATTAAACTGAAATTTAGTATGTTGATAGAGGCAATTAACATGAGCAGGATATACGAAAATAGGCTATATAGTTCTTCACGGAACTACTTGTTGTTAGTTGAGCGCACTTCTTGCGTGTACCGTTTTGACGTGTACAGTTAGGTCTGGTTTTCTATAGTGAGTTGCAGGCGACCCTGTTAAATGCAGGAATTTATTGTATGAAGGTACTTGTGATTACCTTGTCCGGGAGGGTTCCCGTTGACTAGATGTTATTGGAAGGTAACTGTTGTGGACAGGCCTATCCCAGAGTTATTGAATGCGAGCTTTGCGCCGCTGGTAACCCGTGTTATTGTGTGTCCGAGTTGTTATTGCTCGTTGATCTTATTCCGACTGTTGAGTCGAGGCTTTTTTTGGTGGAGAATGATCTCAGTGTAGACACTCCTTGCCCGAGCTATTGCCAGTATTATTCGCCATAAACCAACGATAAACCTAAACCAACATCTTAATAATAAAACGCATAATTTTGGTAAAACAAAAACTAACTAATGAATTCTTTCTATCTAACTTTGTTCTGTTGCATTTTGGAACTGTTGACATAGCCGTGCAGTTGAAGATAATTTCCTTGTGTGGAAATGACTAGGACAGTTGACACTTTTGTAGCGACCTGAAGCATGCGCGAACCTAGAGTTCGTAGCTTGTGGAGCTCAGGCCATGCGATGTCAGACGTGGTCTCAACTACGCATTCGTCACCGTAATTATACACATTAGATGACTATGGCTTACAAAGAGTAAACCTAGGTGTAGGCAGGAATTTAATAAAGATTTGTGTCTATTTCATTACATATTTATGATGTACAAGTGTGTAAATCCTACATGTTACCTTATTGTGTGCTGATAGCACGTAGTTATTAAGAATAATGAAATGTTTTTCATGGCTGTACACTTAGATTTGTTGTAATTGTTTTCTGTTACGGACGTCATCGCCGTAAATTTTGTTATTAACTGTTAGGATTTAGCTAGATGATTACCGTTAAATGTAAATGTGGAAATGGTATCATCCTAACTTAGATTTGTTTTGCTACCCTGTTAAATGTAAATTCTGATATTAGCTTAATCTTGTAATTTGAACTAGGGACTTGCGTCGTACCATTTTCCTAGTGTTGCTGTTGTTGCTTTATTATTGTGAGTTAGATCTTTCGCGAGGTTTTTTTTCCAGTAACTTCTCAGGTAGGGACCTGCTCTTTATTTTCTTTTGTTTATTAGTTTGCGGACTAGCCGATCATAACCCTCCGAACTAGGCTAGGGGCTTGTGAATTTTAATAAATTTTCACGGTGTTTTACTTAAGTCTGGATGTTTAATTTCTCAGTCTAGTTTTTTAAGGTGAACCTTTCCTTAGGCAGTTTATGACCATCGTCACCATGTACCACGATCCCCGTGGACTACAGTGTCTCGTGCCGCTTAGCCTATTAGGAAGTTCACCTGATCCTCACGGCAATTTTATTCGACTTATGGGATGTTAGGAAAGTCATCGTGGTTGTTGACTCGACTAACGGTCTCATAAAGAAAATGGCGCCCAACTCATGTGCCGACGTTAACGTGGTGACCGTCAGTTCCATGTTACTTTGGAGGATCTTATTGATGATTAATGGTAAATTGTCAGGACTGGGACGAACTTAGAAAGTCGTACTGCAGATAAATTGACCGCATGGCATTCATGTTTGATAGAAGTCCATGGGGTGAGGCTTTAGTGTTGGATAAATGATGGATTTTCTTTGATGATGCCTCATCCTGAGTAAATGTAATACTTTGCTTTGCTCGCCGTTGTCTTTTTAAATGTAGAAGCACTTAGTTTGCATACTCCAGCTGTACTCGTGATATTTATATAAATGGAACAAGCTTTATACCACCAAGTAACTAATCATAGCTGTACGTTCTAGTAGAAATTGATTCCTCACTTTCTCATATATATTTCTTGTCAAATGGATGAGGAAACGATTCGTCGCGTGTTTGGAGAGATGATGGCAGGTGTGAATGCTAATCTCCAACAAATTACTGCTGACCTAGGTGAAGTCCGGGGTGATTTGGGGCAAAATACTCAATCTATAAACAATGTTAGTGCTCATGTAGACCAAGTAAGACAGGAGTTGGAAGTAAACACCCAATCTATAAACATTGTTAGATTAGATTTAGAGGTAAACACCCAATCTATAAACAATGTTAGTGGTCATGTGGACCAAATAAGATTAGATTTAGAGATAAATACTCAATCTGTTAATAATGTCAGGACTGATTTAACCCAAGTCAGTGCTGATATGGACGCATTTAGGGTCGAAGCCAGAAATGATCTCGCGGCAGGTTTAGCGGCAGTTAGGGTTGATGTCATACGACACCATCAAGAGGCTAACCAGCGTGTAGATTGCCTGACAGACCAAATGAATAGAGCTAGGGAGGATGTGCAAAACCGACTGGAGGAGCACACGGCTCAAATTCAAACCACCATAAATAGAGTCCAGATAGACATGAAAGCTGACCTGGAACACACTCGGGAAGAATTCGGGACTCAATTGACGCACGTCGAGGGATTCATGGACACTGTAAAAAAGGACATGACAACCATGAATATCGGATTAGTTCTCATGAGTGGAGCTGCAAATGCTGTGAACAACAATGTTAGGACGATCGTTGACGGCATGTTAGAGGTCAGAGACGAACTAAACGTTAACAGGAGAAACATTTCTGAACTAACGGAAACCGTAGCAAGCCTACGCGAAACAGTGAATGTTCATCATGAGGAACATAACATTGACTTCATGTTATTAAGAGGGGACCTCAACGAACATAAGACCATAGTAGAGGCTAAGGTAGCCGAGGTCAAAGACAATATATCAAGAGTCGAGGGGGAGATCGATTCTTTACAAAAGCGATTTGAGGAGGTCACAGTAAACGAAAGGTTAGACCTTAGCCATAACCTCAGAACGGCCATACGCGAGGTAGACGCGAACCTCAAGGGAAAGGTCGATAGAATCGAATTACAATTGAATGACTTAGGAAACAAAGTCGCGGCCAGAACTATTCAAGGACTTGAAGGCATAGAGAGACGTCTTGACAGACTCGAAACGACTCCTAGGGAGAGACACTTACACTCACAAATGGGAGAATCTCAGGAAACACCCGTTTCTCAATCTGAAGGAATGATGCCAACTCATTTTCAGCCCAGCGCACCTACAGAACCACAACCTTTACAATTCACTGGTTCAGCGCCGAGCCAGGTTTTGAACTTTAACGCCCATCCCTTTCGACCAGCACCAAGTCAACATAATAATGAGATAAATACACCTACGCATGACTATATGCAGAACATATTTAGACCCGCGCATACGCAGGGAAATGTGACGATAATACGTTCGAGAGAGGAGCAACCAGCTCGCTTCTCCGGAACTGGAAGTGGTGTTACTCCAGTGGAATTTCTAGCCAATGTCGAAAGCTATCTGAGAGATACGATGGTAACTCCAGAGAGGGAACTCAGAGTCATAGAACGTTTGCTTGAGGGGCAAGCCAGTACCTGGTTTAGAGCATTTAGATACTCGTTTACAGGCTACCAGGACTTTAAGGAAGCTTTACTAAGGACGTATTGGTCGAGTGACATTCAGCAGAGCATCCGAACTGAAATGTATACTCGTAGATACAGCTCGAATACGCCTACTCGTTATGCGAACTACTTCGCTATACTGCTTGCGAAGCTTCGTTGTCTTCAGCCTCCGTTGTCTGAACAAGATTTAGTTAACACCATTGTTTGGCAGTACCCTGCGGACGTACAACGTGTGTTGATCGCTGCAGGGGCATCCACGTTTCAACAATGTGACCAGATTCTGCGACGCTTGGATGCGAACACGGAACAGTTCCCGACACACCGTCAGCAGAAGGCTGACAGGCGCGAGGAAAGACACATAAACTTGACCACTGTCGATAAAGTAAGCCAGACTCCGCAACAAACGCAAACACAAGAGAGTTCTGGGCATCGTGATGATAACTACAACTATCGTAGGAGGGAATGGAACAACGCTCCATATGCTCGAGATCGACAAGATGACCGTCGTAGTCATTGGAATCGGAGATTCGACCGAGGGACGAATGATAACCAACGTCACGAAAATTACCACCGCGGGAATAATGGAAGAAACCAACAGCACGGAAGTATCCGAAGGGACTATCGATACGCTAGAGGATATAACCGAGATCGAGACCCTAGATACCAGCCAGACAGAGATTGGAAAGGAAGAGCACGGGAGAGCCGTGAGTACCTCCAACAAGTAAGAGAGCTGCAAATCCAAGAAGAGGGAGAACGGAGCCCAACTTCGAGGGAAAATAGAAATTCGGCGCAGGAGACGGAGCACAACCAGCCCAGTACATCTCGCCAGGATAATAAAAAAAAGCCGAAAAATTAACAGATTCTTGTCAGGTTGAGCACCGAGTAACTGCTACCATATTACTCTGGGAGCCAATCCAAGAAGACTTGTTGGACGAACGACGAACCACAATTATGAGTTGACCCGTCTGCCCAAGATAGTAGCCACTTTGAACGAAGTCAACGTAGTCATTCTCATTGATACTGGGGCAATGATTAGTGTTATTTCCGCCGATTGCCATGCCAGATTAAAGGCCAACTCTGAGGTGACAGAGCTGCCTATTTCAGCTGTAAGAGTCAGAGGTGTCATACCTGACCGGGTTGTGACGTGCAAAATCCAGATTCTTTGTACTCTGAGGATTTCAAATCATGTGTATTTGCACGAATTTCTTGTAATGAAGGGCTTGCATCATGACGCCATACTAGGCGCAGACTTCGTTAGAAAATATGATGGTATCATTGACATGGGCCGTAACACGGTAGAGTTCAAGCCGAACGAACCCATTCAGATGACCCTAGTTGAAGAAGAACCGGAATTCCTATCCGAAGTCGACGTAGTCGAAAACTTGAATGGCAAGGAAATTGACGAGACACTCGATGCTGACGAAGAGGCAGAATCATTATCAGCACCCACACGAGAGAATCTTGATATAATATTGAACGAATACAGGGATATATTCGACACCACACCTGGTGAGATATTAGACTACGAATACGACCTTGTGCTACTGGATGATTACCCATTCCAGAAGAAAATTTACCCGATTGCTGAGAAACATCGTGAAGAAGCTGCTAAGAAGATCCATGAGATGGAAGCAGCAGGCACAATCAAGAAATCACCGACTCCTTTCTTGAATCCCATAACGCCTGTGGTTAAGGTAGATGGAAGCTTGAGACTTTGTCTTGATGCCAGAGCCTTGAATGAACGCCTAGCTCCTGAGCACGACAGACCGCCCAAGATTAGGGACATTCTCAGGAAGTTCAAAGGAAAAAGGATATTTTCATCATTGGACTTGGTTCAGTCTTATTACCATATCAGATTATCTGAGCATACTCAGAAATATACTGGATTCCTGTTTGATCAGACTACTTATGTCTTTCGAAAACTGCCATTTGGATTAAAAAATGCCGGAGCCGCATTAATCAGAGCACTTGATGCCAAGCTGACTCCTGAAGTGAAGCAGAGAGTAATATGTTATGTGGATGACATAATCATAGCTTCAGAAACAGAAGAAGAGCATTTAAAGACATTGCGCCTTGTTTTTGAGAATCTACGACAGGCGAATTTTAAGGTCAAATTTGACAAGTGTCGATTCTTTCAGAAAGAAGTGAAATTCGTAGGACACATAATCAATGGAGAAGGATACAGACCAAATCCGGCAAAGATTAGAACTGTTGCTGCATTTCCAACGCCAACCCGTGTGAAACACGTGAGACAATTCTTAGGAATTCTCCAATTCTTTGCTGCTCATTGTGAGAAGTATTCCGAGACTGTCGCACCTCTGCAAGGATTACTGAAAAAGAACTGCAGGTGGAACTGGAATGATGAATGCGAGATAGCTTTCAGGAGAGCTAAACAGATGCTAGTGGACTCAATTCAGTTAGAATATCCAGATTATTCCAGGAACTTTATTCTAGAAACTGATGCATCTGCCATTGGTATAGGAGCCATTTTACTGCAGGAGGATGATGAGAAGAAACGTCATTACATCGCTTTCTTAAGCCGACGTTTAAGAGCACATGAATCTCACTACTTCACGACCGAGATAGAAGCACTTGCAATAGTTTACGCACTTGAATACTGGCAGAAACTTCTGTTAGGCCAGAGGATTATTGTGAGGACCGATCACCATGCACTGACCTTCATCTTAAGAACAAGACTGGCAAGCGACAGGATCACACGTTGGACGCTGTTTCTCCAACAGTTCGATTTGGAAATAGTTTATCGACCAGGCAGAGAGAATGTGTTGGCCGACATCCTCAGCCGGAATCCTGAAGCTACTGTTAATGCCATAGACATCGAGGGAGAATGCGAGGAACACCTTCGCCGACTTCGTCATCTACCCGAAGGACAGCGACGTGAGGAGGAACTCAGGAACATTATCCGTTTCTTGGAACGAAGAATGGATCCACAGGATGCTCATTATGCGAGAATTGCTGCTGTTGCAGATAATTACTTGATTTATCATCGTGTATTATACAAGTTTGTGGACGAGGACCACACTCAACTGCGTGCAGTTATTCCTAGGAGATACCAAGAATCTGTTATTCTTATGGTTCATCTATCCATTGGTCATGGTGGAACAGATAAAACCATTGCAACCATCAAGGAATCCTTTATATGGAAAGGGTTAGGAGCCACCGTTAGACAGTGTTTACGTGCTTGCGACGCATGCCAGCGGAACAAGTACACGTCACACTTGTTGAAGGAACAACCTAGACCAATACTCCCAACTCAACCTAGAGAGTTATACGCACAGGACCTGTATGGCCCAATACCTAAGGCTCGTCGTGGGAATCGATACATCGTTGTAACTATTGATGTGTTCACGAAATATACGATGCTTCATCCGATTCAAAAAGCCACTGCACATCAGATTATTCAGAGGATTAGACGTCAAGTGATACCGGAGACAGGGAAGCCACAATTCCTGTTGACTGATCACGGATCACAGTACACCTCAGCAGAATTTGCCAATGCTATGCATGAGCTTGAAATAGGTCATGTTTTATCATCTATTCGTCATCCAGAGAGCAACCCAGCAGAATGCGTGATGTCTATTATCGCAAAATTCTGTCGATTATATTGTCAAGAAGAACACTGGCGATGGACTGAAGTCCTAGTCACTATGGCAAAGTGTATTAATTCAACAGTCCATGAGAGCACTGGTCAAATACCTATGGTCTTGCATTTGAACCAGATGCCGCTGAGAATATGGGACCGTGTGATTGTAAATCCATCTTGTTTACAACCATCGCATGCCAGCAGACTTTTAGCTGCAAGGGAAACTATGGACAGACAAGCTGCCAAGCGCTTGAGAATAACTAGACGTCAGAGATTTAGAGAACCACTAGTTGAGGGAGACCTTATCCTCATAAGGAGACCCGGAATTTCAAGTCCTATAGACCGCATATATGGGAAATTTCTATCCTTATATTATGGCCCTAGTCGTATCCGACAGCCTTTGAACAATGGAAGTTATGTAGTAGAGGACATCAGGACAGGAGAGCGCATTGGAACCTTTAATGCAGCCAATCTAAAAAAATATCACTCTTGAATGAATTTCAAGTCAAATAAAAATGTCATCCCAACATTTTATTTGAAACGAAGGAGAGGCAGATGAACCCGCTGAGCTATGGTTCATGTGATATTTTTTATGACAGAACATTTATGATGGGATGTTGTACCTTTGAACACACCCAGGAAGCCACGTGGAGCTGAGAGCTCACGCGATACTCTTTGAAGTAGCGTTGAATCGCACTTTTGACTTTGGTGAGAACTGCTAATTATTTATCTGAGGTCTTATTAATTAATTTTATTCTTTCTCAAGACTCAGAATATTCCATTTCGTCATGCTGCATCATTAAAACATTTTTGAGAATGTTATTTTAGCTTAAGGTAAGGTAATACCCTTGCAGATACGCAAATAGGAACGTAAGTAGTCGCTCAACGACTTCGGTTTGACGACCTACTTCCTTGAGACACCCAGTGACTTGCACTACGTCTGGAGAATTCGCCCAGTACAGGCGTATAATTGCATTTGTCCTGCAAGACATAGAAGAATATCCGCTTGTTAGCGTTGAATTGGTTATCAGGTGCCATCGTGCACTGGCATATTGTGAAATACAGTTATTTATGCACAGTGAGCCACAGAAATATATTGAAGATAATTATTGGCAAGTATTAGTAAATTATATAATTTTACCGGAACACCACATTTTAGTACCCACGTGTTTGTGGAGGGCCAAATGCCTTGTGGAAAATATACAGGTAAATGTGTTGCAACTACTTCAAATAAGTGTGATTACGATAGTGTAACATATTTGGATTGCCAGAGTGAAGTTTTTATTTCCAAAACGACGTACATTTTACCGATGCTGGATGATAGAAAAGTAGCGTCTTTAGCACGTGCAGAATTATAGAGCAGTGTTATCTCACGAATCTATTCACATCCACGAAATTAAGGCTGTGTTATCAATTACTATCAAAGCCTACAATACTTACGACGAACATTATATTTTTTGGAAAGTGAAAGACTGAATTTCAGAATTTATTTCACCGTCAACGTGACCAGACTATTCCACACCATGCTTGAATCAGTCATCATGGGCTAATACCATCCTGGTATGAGGGTGATATTTCTACGAGAACTAGCATGATGATGGAGCTTGCAGAACCGAGGACGAGAAGGAAGGAATCTAAGATGCCATTTCCAGGCATATCCAGCATATTCACGGAGTTGTCGACAGGGACGAATCGAACCCTGGTCTTTGGAGGAGTCCAGATGGGAATCCTGATGAGGATAATACCGTTCCAGAGATCCAGAGAGGAATTTGTACAACCCTGGTCATTGAATAGAGGGCTGAGTGATAGCTTCTCCATGTCGTGAGTTTTTGAACATCCCTTCTCGTGTTCTAGTTCTGGTGGTATAATAGATTTAATGTAGTTTGTGAATCAACCACACTCTGTGTCAGCCATTTTTCTAGGTAGGGATTGTATCTAGTTTAATTTAATGTCATTTATTTCAGTATAGTGAGACACCCTTGGATCCGACATTTTGGTTAACCCTGGTGCAGCTTGATGAACGTCGTAGAACGTCAAAGCCTATCTTTTGCTAAATGTGACCGTAGTCATTCGAGGCTATTTTGTACAACCCTATTTGGGGTGATTTTTCAAGTCTTTGCTGACTTTAGTTATGACAATCAGATGTCATGGTTATTTCTTTAACTGCATTCTTTGCATCCAGTTTTGATACACCCCTGACTTTCGTTAGAACAGTCGTATCAGTTAGGCAATCGACTGTAATTGCCAGTTTTGTAAATGCATTATATTTTCATTTTGAATAAGCTCAGAAGCTATTCTTGGTCAAGCTTGAACCTAACAACTAGAAGGAATGCTTCGTTGCCTAGCATCGAACTCAGTTCCCAACGTATCATTAAGCAGATCCTTGAATGGAATCTGCGCCACAATTATCATTTTGCTTGTGTCATGTAAGACACGTTTTTATTTGATGTTGTACTAGCAACTAGTGAATTGTATTTTGAGAGCGAAGAGCTCCAGTAATTGTAAGATTACTATCATTTAGACGCCTTTGGTAGAAAGACGGAATTATATTATTCTATTCAGATTTATTGCGTGTTTTTTATACACGGACTCTTTAGAGGTTCATAACCTATGGTAAAGTTTTTTTATGAACAGGCCAGATGTATAGTTTTATATTGATTAAATCGCTGGCCTTGAATAATGTGTGTTTTGTGTCGACCGAACGCAGGAATGTGGTTGCCTGCTGGTGACATAAACTGGTTTTGTAATCCAGTGCCCTTGAGAGCACGCTTCATTTGTTTGTGAGACAGAGGACTTTGACAAGAGACAGAATGCTTGTAGTATTCGCTCTTTCTTTCATTGCAACTTAGCTTATGTAACCCAGTTTTCAAACCTGTCTCAGATCACATGTTTTATAGATTGCTTTTTGTTAGTTGAGCGCACTTCTTGCGTGTACCGTTTTGACGTGTACAGTTAGGTCTGGTTTTCTATAGTGAGTTGCAGGCGACCCTGTTAAATGCAGGAATTTATTGTATGAAGGTACTTGTGATTTCCTTGTCCGGGAGGGTTCCCGTTGACTAGATGTTATTGGAAGGTAACTGTTGTGGACAGGCCTATCCCAGAGTTATTGAATGCGAGATTTGCGCCGCTGGTAACCCGTGTTATTGTGTGTCCGAGTTGTTATTGCTCGTTGATCTTATTCCGACTGTTGAGTCGAGGCTTTTTTGGAGGAGAATGATCTCAGTGTAGACACTCCTTGCCCGAGCTATTGTCAGTATTATTCGCCATAAACCAACGATAAACCTAAACCAACATCTTAATAATAAAACGCACAATTTTGGTAAATAAAAAGCTAACTAATGAATTCTTTCTATCTAACTTTGTTCTGTTGCATTTTGGAACTGTTGACATAGCCGTGCAGTTGAAGATAATTTTCTTGTGTGGAAATGACTAGGACAGTTGACACTTTTGTAGCGACCTGAAGCATACGCGAACCTAGAGTTCGTAGCTTGTGGAGCTCAGGCCATGCGATGTCAGACGTGGTCTCAACTACGCATTCGTCACCGTAATTATACACATTAGATGACTATGGCTTACAAAGAGTAAACCAAGGTGTAGGCAGGAATTTAATAAAGATTTGTGTCTATTTCATTACTTATTTATGATGTACAAGTGTGTAAATCCTACATGTTACCTTATTGTGTGCTGATAGCACGTAGTTATTAAGAATAATTAAATGTTTTTCATGGCTGTACACTTAGATTTGTTGTAATTGTTTTCTGTTACGGACGTCATCGCCGTAAATTTTGTTATTAACTGTTAGGATTTAGCTAGATGATTACCGTTAAATATAAATGTGGAAATGGTATCATCTTAACTTAGATTTGTTTTGCTACCCTGTTAAATGTAAATTCTGATATTAGCTTAATCTTGTAACTTGAACTAGGGACTTGCGTCGCACCATTTTCCTAGTGTTGCTGTTGTTGCTTTATTATTGTGAGTTAGATATTTCGCGAGGTTTTTTTTCAGTAACTTCTCAGGTAGGGACCTGCTGTTTATTTTCTTTTGTTTATTAGTTTGCGGACTAGCCGATCATAACCCTCCGAACTAGGCTAGGGGCTTGTGAATTTTAATAAATTTTCACGGTGTTTTACTTAAGTCTGGATGTTTAATTTCTCAGTCTAGTTTTTTAAGGTGAACCTTTCCTTTGGCAGTCTATGACCATCGTCACCATGTACCACGATCCCCGTGGACTACAGTGTCTCGTGCCGCTTAGCCTATTGGGATGTTCACCTGATCCTCACGGCAATTTTATTCGACTTATGGGATGTTAGGAAAGTCATCCTGGTTGTTAACTCGACTAACGGTCTCAGTATGTATTTTAAATATCTCGACTTAATATTCTCTATTCTTTCTAGATCGCTAAATGTGAGAAAATCCCATATTATTTCAAGACCATACGTAACAACTGGTGAGATGGTCGTATGGAAAAGGGTCAGAGCTGTAACTAGCTATAACGCTGGTAGATTCTTAGTCTTGTAAATGGCTCTGATAGCTGTTGCTGACCTCTCTTGTATATGGTGACTGAATGATGTGGCTGTAGTCTGCAGGGTTATGCCCAGGTATTTGAACTTGTTCACTACGTTTAATGGTTCGTTGTACAATGTGAGCTTGTCTTTAAGAGCAGGTTTACTTCCTTTTCGAAATGTAATTTGAACCGTTTTCTTGAAGGTTAATATCAAGGTGATTTTCATTGACCCATTTTTCTAGTTCAAACAATACACTCTGTAATTCTAATTTGTTTGAAGACCCTAATACCATGTCATCCGCATAGAGTAAGAGTGTGGTATTGGGAGAGTCCTTTATTATGCTGGTAATGTCTGCTGTAGTAATATTAAATAGAAGCGGGCTTAAAGGATCACCCTGCAAACCTCCATTCGTCTGTCACACATTACAATATGTAGTATCGACGTCACGAGCATTGCCAAAGATCTTCAGGAAGTATAGTCTTCCTTTCAAAACAAATACAAATCTTACCTTGGTTATCGATATGTCGAAAGAATGTTCTCGAATGAGAAACATGTTGTTGTTATCCTTTGAGCTAGAATATTCAACAAAACTATGTTAAATATTTTTTGTGTTTTTACTTCATTATGTAACTAATCCCTAAAAGCATAGCATTAACATAATTTTGTTGAATATTCTAGCTCAAAGGACCATAACAACATGTTTGTCATTCGAGAACTTCTTTCGACATATCGGTTACCAAGGTAAGGTTTGCATTTGTATTGAAAGGAAGACTTTACTTCCTGAAGTGCTTTGGCAATGCTCGTGACGTCGATACTACGTATTATAATGTGTATCAAGATGTCTTGCAATGGCCTGCTTCCAGCGTCTTGGTGAGGTGTACTATACCAACTGACGAGCCCAATGGTTCACTGGGGCGAAACGCTGATTATATTTGAGCTTAGCCGGACCATTTAACATAATTTTGTTGAATATTAAAAGACTCCATGCTACTGGTTGAGGGATATGATTATTTTATACAATTTAGGGTACTAATCCAGTATAAATAATTGTCAAGTACATTTACAGGTACAAAGTAAGTTTTTACATACAATTTGGAGTCTAGCCATGAGCTGTGCAGTTTAGAAGCAAGTGTTTGTTGCTCGCTATTCCCAACAGCAGTAATATTATTACTAGCTGACATTAAGTGGATATGATCTATTTCCATTCATTATATTTACACTGCAGGTCTGAAAAATAACATGTGCTTAACATATTTAAACAAAACGTCAGGCCAGTGAAGCATCTGTCAAATATTGTGTTTTATAATAATTATTGATAGCATTCATGTGGAAATTCCACCAGTGAGCGTGTGGGGATTATTTTTTGAGCCGCTTTGTTTATTGACATACCATAACATGTGTTTTTACTTTATTATGTAACTAGTCCCTAAAAGCATAGCGTCAAATAACTCACCTGCCACATCATGCAGAGTTGCTGACTCGCTGCAGCTGATGAAGTGAGGGTAGAAAGCCACCATCATGAGACCACCATTCATCGACTATAATAGAAACAACACACAGTATTTTAGTATTTTGCATTTACAAATATCTCACACATTTTTAGCCTACTTTTCACATTTTGCAAAAATGAGGAAAAAGTAGACTTATGAGATCGATCCGGGAAAATGTGTGTCTTGTCTGTCTGTCTGGCTGTGTGTGTGTCCCCCCCCCTATCAACTCCTAAACGGCTGCAGCAATCAAAACCAAATTTAGTATGAGTAAAGATGTGCACCGGAATATCTCACGTCCATATCTAAAAATGATGTCAGTGCTACCAACTGCTGAAAAAACGCACTAGAAATTTGAGCTCCATGTTGGATATCTTGCAAGATATGCATGGGAGCTATTCCAAAATTGGCACACATGTAGATAATACTATTTCAGTTTAATTTCCAGGAGGCCAACCATGACAGTGTTGCCAAAATAATTTTAAGCCTTCTGATAGGTCGAATGTTTAAATGTATATAACTTCTTCACTATCAATTGGATTTCAGCCAAATTTTGTATGTAATATCTGTACATAAAGAAATATGAGTGAGAGTATTCTTAAGAGCCACCAGGGCTGCCAACTGTTAATAATAGCTCTCTCTAATTTTTGATCCAAATACCAATATATCAGAAAGTATGCAAGCCAACAGCTTTAAACTATGCACACGTATATTCTGACATTTTAGATTAATTTGGAGTAACTTATATACGTCAGTTCTACTAACATGATTATAAGCCTGCTGATAGTACCAATTTTTAAATACATGTAACTTCTATGCTATCAGTTGGATTTCAACCAAATTTCGTATGTGCTATGTGTACCATAACAGATATGACTATAAGTATTGATAAGAGCAATCAGGGCTGCCAACTGTTAATAAATGCTGTCTACATTTTTTTAACCCTAATATCAATATATCAGAAAGTATGCAAGCCAACAGCTCTATACTTTGCACACGTACAGCACCTGACATTTTAGATTAATTTGGAGTAATTAATACAAGGCAGTGCTGCCAACATGATTCTATGCCTGCTGATAGGTCCAATTTTAAAATACATGTAACTACTATACTAACAAATGGATTTCATCCAAAATTGGCACAACAAGATATCATAATATTTCAGATTATTTCTGACTAGCACACGCATGGTATTGTTGGCAACATGCTTTTACGCGTGCTGATAGATCCAGTGTCTAACTGCATGTAACGTCCATTGGACTTCAACCAAATTTTGTATTCTGTACCTTAAGACATGGAACTAAGAATATATTCAGACAGCAGGGCTGCCAACTGTAGTGCTCTATTAGGCTACATTATACCAGGTATATTTTGAACTAATTAGATATTTTCGATATTACCAACTTAATTTCGTCATTATTCTAGATAGGTTCATATACTGTGGAATAATCATTGGCATGAAAAGTAGGCTGTATAGTTCTTCACGGAACTTCTTGTTAATAACTGTATTTTCAATAATCTCTATACTTATATTTAGGCGGGTTCGGTGGCGTAGTTGGTAGCATGCTGAGTTTCTATGCCCAAGATCGTGGGTTCAAACCCGGCCGAAGTCGTCGGATTTTCTTAAGACCGTTAAAAATCCCTCAGTGTGCCTTCTTTCGAAGGGGAAGTAAAGCTGGTGGTCGCATGTCGTAGATTTATGACATGTAAGAGAACCTTCCATTAATTACACTTGTGTGAAGCTAAATTACAGGTTAGATTTGACTAACGCTCTTAGGTTCCAACGTTCGCCGCCAGGAGCTGACTGCGGTGGCATCTAGTAACCAAGTTCAGAACTAGTTGTCGTTGACGGTGGCGTTTGGTAGCAAAAGTAGGAATTACTTGAAAATTGAATGTCCGCAGTCCGTACTTGAATTAAAAACAGATAATGCACTCTAATACAGCCATCACAATTAACACCGGCTATCAGACAGATTCTACACACACCCAAAGCACACGGGGCTACATGACCGCGTTGTCGCAGCCCCTAAACTGAGGAACCAACCAACCAACACTTTAATTTCAACTCACCCTAGAATAAAGGCCACCAAACCCATGTACTTTGAGCTGGAGCACCTTTCGATGAATCAATCCGTGCTTCGCCAGGTGGCCTGACCCGCTCTGATTGTTGAACCCTCGAAACCCTTCTATCACAATATAGGTATCTTCCTAGTACAGGTCAGCTAAGCCGCTCACATACACTTTAGCAGTTCTGAGCCGGTCATTGGACCGGAAAACCACTTCCAAGATGGCTGAGTTTTGCCTCACGAGGCCCCGTTCCAGCCCACCTACCGGAATTAACATTTCTTGGTAGAGCCGGGAATCGAACCCGACGCTAACCGCTACACCACGAGGTGGTTGAAAATACCACATTTAAAATGCTTTTGTTCTTCACAGTCCTAGTTTCACTTTCATAAATTATATATGAATTACAACCAATGGGGCTGAGGGCTCCCAACAAGTTCTATTTCAAGTAGTTCCAACTTTGACTACCAGATGCTACTGTCACTGACACCTAGTGGCGAACGTTGGAACTTGTAGTGTGTTTATAACTACATTTTGCTACACACTACCAATTGCAGTGGTAGGTTCTTTAACGTAAAGCGCCAGGTTAAAAGAAGACTTAAAATATGACATTCCAATACCTAAATCTATATTTGGTGTCCACAGATTTATTTTCTTGCCTGTGCGTTTTATATCCTCTTTTCTTCGTCCATCACTGCTTATTTTGCTTCCCAAGCAGCACACTCTGATTACCATTTCAGTAAAACAATAGACATGTAAATGTTGCTGAACTTGTTGTCTGTTAAGTCCTTGTATAAGTCGCCAGTCATTTAATCTAAAAGTTTGTTGTCAAATGATCTTCCTCAAAACATCTACTGTAGGTAGACTTGCCGCTGAAATTACCGACACTTGATTGCCTCGATTTCGCTCCTGCATTACCTCGGTCTCAGATTAAGGTAGACAAGCCCGCTCAACTCTGGCGACGAAAGGACTGCATACTCAATATACACCACGGCGATATCTGTTATGCAAACTTGAAGATACGTAATTAAAAAGAATAGCAGTGCGAAGTTAATGGAATAGCTATTTTTATGGAAATTACAGAGCCCATTATTTACCCATCACTCTGCGCGCGCGGCTCTCAGATGATATATCAATAAGAAAGTAATTTAAAACGTTTGTTGACTGTATGCTTTTAAACTCTCTAGATTGAAATCAATTCTATCACAAAGACGAGAAACAATGAATGAAGTGAGACAGTCGCTTTGGAATGATATTAAATTAGTTTGTTTCTCTCCAAATGAAAAGAGTGCTCTATACAGGAATCAATTTAAAGGAACAACTATCTCGTGAATTGACGTGCTCTATTCTGGGACTTGATACAAAATGCAGTTCTTTGTTTGAGCTTGATTAGTTACTGCTACGCGTCGTCCGCTGGTGATTGTTGTTTTAATGAGGACAAACGTCCCTCTAAAACTACTCTTCACCTCTTCAAGAATGCATCTCATGTATACAGGTGCCATATAAACGGTTTGATAAAATACACTGTGACCTAGCTCTCCAGAATGTGAGGAAAATAATGCACCGGCCATCAGCCACATTCCAGAACTGACGAAATATATAAGACTTGTATGCATATTTCGACCTACCCCCAGGTGCTGGGAAACTCCCCCTCAGGGCGTACCGAGGATAAAGTTGGATATCGGAAAATAACTTGAGTGGCAAAAAATTGTAAATTTTTAAGATGAAATTATTTATTTTTATACATAAAATTCGTAACCTATTCTAGTGGAAAATACATATCTTAAACTAGCTATGACACACTAATGAAAAATAGTAATGATAATAATCGTGTGGCCTCCGGAGAGGCCAAGTGCAGGTCTTTCTAGTTGACGCCCGTGGACGACCTGGGCGTCGCAATGAGGATGAAGTGGTGATGAAGTCGTCACCAACACCCAGTCCCCGAGCCACGGGAATCAACCCCAGGAGATTAAATTCTCGGTTGGCTCGGTCCGGGAATCGAACCCAGAGCACTTCGGGCCAAAGCCTAGTGCGCTAACCATTTAGCCACGGAGCCAAACTGATGGAAATAAAAACATAGCACGTTACTACCCTAAAGGAGTTCCTCGCAGATTACCAATAATGCATGATCGGTTTTTGAATACTTGGAGATACTATTTACATGAATTCACTCTTGGATTTACTAAATATGATCTTCAATTATCGTAATAAAATTCTAGAAAGCCTTGGACGAAGCTTTAAAGCCACAACAAATGAAAGTTGAAAGAGAAACAAATATCTAATAATAATTAATGGACCATCTCCACATTTTTACGTGTGCGCTACCTAATAATAATAATAATAATAATAATAATAATAATAATAATAATAATAATAATAATAATAATAATAATAATATACACAGGGCATGCAAGACGTCTGGATAGCTTCTGAGTTCTAGCTGAAACTTTTTCCCAACATGATTTTACTGCCTTTCATATATTCGTAAATGTCTTGTATTAATCTTAAAATATTTAACCTATTGGCTGCAAGGTTTGGTTCATAGTTCACCCTCGGATACTCGCGTGAGCTACAGGTGTAGTGCAGTGATACATTTTGTTATACCATGAAGCTAGGATTAAAAAATTATTGTAAGCAAGAAGTTCATGATGCTCTAGCCATTATGGACATTCGATCGAACATTGAAGAAAATATGTTTCTGGTAAATGACAGAAAGAATAACATTATTATATTTTCTACTGAATGAAATTTGAAATACTTGTGCAAAAGAGAAACTATTTTTATGGACGGAACATTCAAGTATTGTTGTATGTAAATGAAGAGATACAGGCTAAATTAGAAATAAACACGCTAGATGAAGCTGTTCTTATTAGCCGACTCAGATGGCGGAGTCATGTGAAGAGAAAGGGGGAGGAGAGATTACCTAAGAGGTTAATGATTTCGGCTGTAAAGGGTAAGGGAAGCAGAGGCAAACCTTGGAGGCGATGGTTAGATTCAGTGTTGAATAATTTCAAAGTGAGAGGTGTAGAAGCAGAGGAGGCCGCAGTGCTAACTGCTAATAGGGGATCATGGAGGTGACTTGTTCACAAACAGAGGCTTACAGACTTGACTGGAGGATTGGGAAGGAGGTGACCGTGGCCTTAAGTTAGGAACCTTCCAGCATTTGCCTGGAGTAGAAGTGGGGGAAACCACGGAAAACCACTTCCTGGATGGCTGAGGTGGGAATTGAACCCATCTCTTCTCAGTGTTTCCTCACAAGGCTGAGTGTACCCCGTTCCAACCCATAGACCAGAATTAAATTTCTTGGCAGAGCCGTGATTCCATCACGGACCTCCGCCAAAAATAACGGAGAGCTCTCAGTATTAACGTTGTAGTCTGTTTTGTAAGCTTTAAAATGATATAGACATAAACATTTTGGTTTTCAGTATATTCCCACAAAATGTAGTTTACTGGGGCTACCGGCGCGGTGATAAATTTCACCCCCCCCCCTCCCCCAAAAAAGCGGTTGTTATATTAAATAATATTAGAATGAGTATTTTGGTTAGTTATTGGACTAATACAAGAGGTACATTTATACACAATTTCCCCTCTCACCATGTTTATCCACTTTGATCCCCCAATTTACATATTTGCAGACCTTAAGAAATCACCCTGAGGTAAAGGTATGAAAGTTATTTTGATTCTTTTAAGACTTAAACGATATGACATACAGTTTCTACCTTCAAGTTTGTTCGTATACGAGTACTCGGTCTAGATTGAATCAAAACACTAAGAAAGTGAATTATTTTCATACCGTCAAAGTTTTAACGTTAACTCCACGAACTGTCAGTAGAAGTAAAGCTTTTGTCTGCAATTTTGCACCCTGTTTTGTAGCAGAATACATATAAGCATTTGGTTCCCACGATATCGTTTTAATGCTCATAGTGCAGGTTATAACTTTCATACGATAACATTTGTACGAAGCTACAACATACAAATTGAAATGTGCATATTGATCTGTATAGTAACTCTGAAACACAAAGAAAATTATTACACATGAGCTTTAAAGGCAAATCTGGAATAACGCTTAAAATTTCTAATGAGTGGTATGAAATACGTTTTTGAGATAACAAGAGTTGATAGTGAAGATCAGCGCAGATTGACACATTCCGACAATATTTACTACCAAGTCCACTTTGGAGTGGGGGGCAGTGAAACACGCCTCAGGCAACTTCTCCTGTTAGGATTTTCCTTGGAGAGAACTCATTAGCGGAGCTCGGTATCACTCGTAGTGATAGGGAGATATGGAACTGCGCCCATAATCAGTGGTATTTCCAGATCCTTTTAATTAGGCCGATTGAACTGCGCCCATAGTCAAGTCGGCTGTTAGCCCAAGGTCGGTTTAAGGGGAAGTGACGGACTGTCTCCCACCACTAGCTTCTGCACTGCTGAGAATAAGAGGTAGTCCCCCATCCCGATAAGCAGCTGTACTACGGGCCTCCAGGGGTGGCAGCTAATCACACTAACCACTACACCACAGAGGCGAATAATATAATAATAATAATAATAATAATAATAATGATAATAATAATAATGAAAATCCACAGTCTTTTTCCAGTCATTGGACCGGGTTAGGGTTGGAATGAATGAAGCTCCCATCTAGCGGCGAGGATAGGCATTGTGCCGGCTTCCGAAGCCTGTCGCACTCCTCTGGGACAATGATTAATGAATGGCAGATGAAATGAAATGATATTGGAGAGTGTTGCTGGAATGAAAGATGACAGGGAAAACCGGAGTACCCGGAGAAAAACCTGTCCCTCCTCCGCTTTGCCCAGCACAAATCTGACATGGAGTGACAAGGATTTGAAGCATTGAAGCACGGAACCCAGCGTTGAGGGACAGGCGCGCTGCTGCCTAAGCCACGGAGGCTACACTAATAATAATAATAATAATAATAATAATAATAATAATAATAATAATAATAATAATAATAATAATACAACTCTCTTTAATCCACCATAAATAACTACCCCTCTAGTTTTGTTATACAATAAAAGAATATAATAATCTTCTAAATGGTAAGATTACCTCAAACTAGATTATTAAACATTTGCAATAACAAAACTATTTTTAAAATATGGTTAGGTTGTCGAAAACATCCCAATGTACCAGTTAATGCTAATATTGCTAGAACAAAAGTTAAATATTAGTCTGTTTAGAAAACTGTACCTGTTTTATGTATCCCAGGCCAACACTAATCTCTTGTCCGCAATCTGGACAGGGTATATTTAGTTGTTCGTAATCTGGACGGTTTTTGACTTGTTCGCAATCAAGGCACAACCGATTTGAAATGAGTCACTTCAAATTCACACCACTCGATACAACATAATTCAGTAGAGGGGAGGAGGGAGGGAAGCTACCTGACCGCTCTCAATGGGCGCAGTTCCACTGCCACTTTTAGAAGTTTGATGCTAATGACCAGGGTCATTAGTGAAGCTTGGGCGCAGTTCCATACAACCCAATGAATAATTGTGTAGAGCAGGCGTGGACACTGCTTAATCTATAAGTCCGTCCCCACTGACCAATGAAATAAAGGAAGCATTACTTCTTGTGTGGACGAAGAAGGAATACTTCAACAAAGAACAGCTTCGGAAAGTGCAACAGAAAAATCTGCCCGGATCCCTCTACAGTAGACTATGTCCATGTATGCAGAATACCTCAGTGAAGAAGTAGTTTGTTGTTGTTCCATTTGAGGAGCTTGGACATCGTCATCATTTAGCCCGTGCACTTGGATCTGTGTGTATAGATTTCACTTGAAAACCTGTGTAATGGTGGTGCCTGTAGTAGTGTGTATATATGTAATTGAGATGAGGATTGGGAAGGAAGCTACCGTGGCCTCATCGCCTTATCACGTATCACCATTTGGAATTGACAGACAGTTACGTATCACAGTGACAACATTTTCCTGGAGTAGGAGTGGGAAACCACGGAAAACCATTCAAGGATGAATTTTTCTCACGAGGCTGAGTGCGCACTGTTCCATCCCTAAGGCCAGAAATAAATTTCTTGACAGCCGCGAGTCGAACCCGGACCTGCGTGGTGACAGTCAAGAATGCTAGTCACTATATATTACACCAATATCCACTTAACAATACAATTTTTTTTACGATGTCCTCACACTCTTTTATACATGTTTCGGCTCCGTGAGCCTTCTTCAGTCAAACACATTAATGATTCTCATATGACAGTCTATGTGTTGATCTTGTTAAGAAACTTAAAAAAAACAAACTTAAAAAATCTTTTTACAATCGTCAAATTTTTTTAAAAGTTTTTTTCAAGTTTTTAACACCATCAACACATACAGTGGACTGTCATATGAGAATCATTAATGTGTTTGACTGAAGAAGGCTCACAGAGCCGAAACATGTATCGAAGAGTGTAAGGGCATCGTATAAAACATTTTTCTATTGTGAAGTGGATAATGGTGTAATATATCATAATCAATACGGGAAAATCTAGAATAATGACACAAGTCATAGATATTCATGCTAGTCACTATGGCATGAGGTAGACTAATGATTTACTTACCAGCAACTTGAGCACATGATCAGGCACGTTTCGGGAACTGTTACATAGCGCGTGGGCGGATGAGTGTGAGAATATGACTGGTGCTCGGCTAATCCGTAGAGCATCCAGCATCGTGGGGACCGACACGTGAGACAGGTCCACGATCATACCCAGTCTGTTCATCTCACGTATCACCATCTGTAACAAATAGATAGGTGTTACACCATTACTATTATGTTCGACGATGTCGAAACGTAAATATTATATGTCAGAAAACTGTATCATAATGAAGCTCATTATAGCACAAGTTTTCATTATGCAACAGTTTCTCCCACCAATCAGAGATCAAGAAACAGTTGTTAGACCAATTAGGTAAGGATAGCATCGCACCTGCGCTGAGTTCAAAGGCCTTATAATTTAAATTTCACTGCGTGGCCTAGTGTCATAGTGGGGTAATCGAGGAGGCCATAGTCAAATACAAGGTATTCTCTGCGTCCCATTCTCTCTGTTCAGTACATAAAACTGGCGAAATCTCGACAGATACGTATGAATATTTATGTACGAACATAAAATAGTTATAATAATTATCGTCGAACATAAGCATTCGTATGCAACTCGCCTATAATGGTAATAAAGACACTCATATGGAAATGATAAAACTCGCATACGCTCGTTTTATAAATATACTTGTATCTTAATTATTGCCATTATATGCTCGTTGCATAATGTAGTCTACTATTACATGTCACAGTTCTCTAGTGTAGCTAGTCTACTATCATACCCAGTAATTTCATCTCACGTATGCCATCTGGAACACATCGATACATTTTATATTGGCTTTCACGGCTTGTGAATTAAACCTCAGCAATTTTTCTAGGTTTATGGCATGTCTTGTGTGGGGTTTAGCCCAGGAACACCAAGCTGGTTCATCAGCGTGCTGAGGCTTAATTCACGCACCGTGAAAGCCAATATCCCATCTTCTTGGAAGCCTTTATAGGGAGGTGAAGGGCTGCTTGAGATTTTAGCTCTCGCAGTTAAGAGGCGCACGTGCGCTTCATCAGAAGGGAGGTAGTGCACAGTTCGCTACTCCTGTGGGGGTCCAGGCGCGGCCACCAAGAGCCCACTGATGAGCCAGCTTGGTGTTCCTAGGCGAAACCCCACAGAAGACACTGCATAAACCTAGAACAATTGCTGAGGTTTAATTCACGGGCCGTGAAAGCCAGTATACCATCTTTTTGGAAGCCTTTATAGGAAGATGAAAGACTGCTTGAGCTTTTAGCTCTCGTAGTTAAGAGGTGCACGTGTGCTTCATAAGAAGGGAGGTAGTGCACAGTTTGTTATCTCCTCTCCTGACCCAAGAAATGGTGCGGCCATCTATAGGGGCCCGCCCACCCTTCATGAGTGGGAATGAAAATACTTCTATGTGTGTACAGTTCACTACTCCAGTGGGGATCCGGGCGTGGACACCAAGAGTCCTCTGATGAGCCAGCTTGGTGTTCCTAGGTGAAACCCCATACAAGACACGGCATAAACGTAGAAAAATTGCTGAGGTTTAAAATAGATACATGTCATTCAATAGGTATGACACCATTACAATTGCATGTCACAGTTCTCAAGTGTAGCTGGTCTATTATCTTAACCAGTCTGTCCAGCTCGCGTATCACCATTTGGAACAGACAGACTGTTACGTATCGCAGTGACAACATCTGAAGCAAATACTTGTATAGTATTGCCACCAATACTTCCGACTTGACGACTCAGTGTTACCCTAGAGTCATCTAGCGGTCAGAAGGAAAATCACAGGCTGCCATTCAAATTGATATATCACGACAAATTGACTTTCGTTCGCGAGAAACTCTAGCCTACATTCGACTATAACCTTCTTCAGCAGACAGTATACTGTATGATACGAATGAAGTTGCAAGATTACATACAATTTTATAAAAAGTATGAGTTGAAAAGTTATTTATAAAACGTTAACTATCTAAAATGAATAAAAATACTCTAAAAAATTAAAAATCGATCTGTTACAACTTACATGAAGTTAATAATAAAAGAACAAATTCTTCAAAATAATATAACCAAAACCGGTACAGTGTACTCAAATATTAAATTTTATTGGCTTAAGGTATATTTTTCTATTTCATTATATTAATAACCTAAGATTTACGATTACAATAAATCCATATGCGATCTTCCACAACGTATATCCTTTTTCATTTAAGATTTAATTACAAGTTGTAAAGGTATCCACGCCCGATTTTTCAACCATACTTTGAGCCACTTTTGACATACTGTATATGTTTTTCCATACTCTACAGCTAATATTGAAACTGCTTCGTTTGGTTATTCAAGACCTATTACAACAATTTGAAGAAAGTTGACAATGATTTCCATATATGTTTCATAATTGTATGTTTTAGAGTTTAATACTCGTATTTTCAAGTGTGACCTTTAATTGGATTATGTTAATTAGTCATATAGTAACTGTCTTTTTTTCTTTTGTTTCCATCATCATCATCATCATCATCATCATCATCATAATCATCATCATTATCATTTTCTGTATAAGCCTAAGCCGGGTCGGAGCAAACATGACACCCCTCTACTTAACTCTGTCCACCATCCTTCCTCAATCACTCAACTCCACTCCAGGTTCCGTTCTCTCACACTGTCTTGCACTAAATCCATCCACTGTTCTCTAGGTCTTCCTCGTCCTCTCTTTCCAGTCATCTGTCGCTCCATCACTTTTGTTTTAGCATTCTATCATCATTTATTCTTTTCACATGTCCATGCCATCCCAATATGTTCTGCTCCAGCTTATCATTTAGCTTCTGTACATTCACTTCCTTTAGAATGTCTTCATTTCTCATTCTATCTCTTCTAGTTTTCCGTTTTTGTTTTCTTATGGTTAAGTATTTAACGATTTATAATTTGCGATGTACAGAAATCTCAATACATGTTTTTAAATAATTAATTTTAGTCTTAGTTTTTAGGCATTTGATTTGTTCTGATGAAGGACTCATCCTTAGTCCGAAAAATGCACACTAAGCCAATTTAGGCTAATGTGTTAAAGTATTGAAATATTTAATATTTAATATTTCATATTTCATATTTAATATTTAATATTTATTATTTTAATATTTAATATTTATTTATGAATTTTTCAATCAATACGGTATTTTATCATATTTAACCAGAAGGGTTAACATGATGGATTGTGGACAATACGTTATTCCATTTGGCTTCCAGGAGCGCTTCCGACTCGATAGATTTCTCAGATATTTACGATTGTTTTCAAATGATTTATCAAGCCCTATAATTTTTCCTACGTGTACGCAGAGGGAAAATGGAGATCAATTTTTAATTTAAATCACCTTATTGGATTATAAGTAATACTCTCACGAAGACACTTGGAATTGGGGATTTATTTTTGCTCTCTGTTAAAAATAGAATTTTACAGACCATTGCTCACGAATTACAAGAGCAGTGTTCTGTAGAACAGAACAGACTGCAGAATAAATCGACCTCAGACTCTCGTTGCGATTTCACACGTCATTGAACATAAAGATTGGTAGCTGGGATTCTCTTCTTGGCAAAGTATATGCTTTGCATATTCCGTGCGGTAAGCTATCCAGGTTTCACATACATTATAGCCTACTGCAAGATGTTCGTATTTTCGCTCCAATAGTCGCTGTAGTAAGGCAAATAACTGTTAAGACGTTCAAAATATAAAATAATCTTAATTGCGAATGCACAATACAAGTTATTTTGCAAATGCCGCAAGCAGCAGCGTAGCGCCCAACTTGTTCAACACATTAACACTTTTATACTTATGCCGTACATGAATTTCAGAGTTGTTGCTGAACATGCTAACATTCATTTGCTATATATAGACACACGTTGCACCGACGTAGGAAGGTTTGGTACACTCGCTGTAATCCATCCTCACTGATATTTGGTATCAGCGCAGTTATATCGTTCTCGAGAACCTCGAGGACTGTTTCTGTATACCTTTTGAGGTTCCCCGACAAGTAAGAAAATTGCACGGCGTGAAACTTATGAACACATTTACTGTAAGACTTCTTCTTGGACCTAAATTAATTAGAATTCTTTTAGGTTGAGACGGATTAGGATTTGTTTCGTATTGAGAAACTAGGAAAATTCGATATTTTGTTCTTTACCTATTCATGTTCACGGGATACGAGATAGACTAAAATACATCACCGCAAGTCTTAATTATTTCAACTAAGGTATCTTGCCAGCTGCGTATGTAAGCAATGCTATGACATAATCCAGGACTTCCAGATCGGCTGTTTTGTAACCAGTACAAGCCAGTTATCTGGCGGTGACTCATCGCGACCACCCACCGCATGGCTTCTGCCACTCCATCAAAGTTCCATCGTTCACCACTAGGTATCATTGATATCTGGTAGCGAAAGTTGGAACTACTTGAAATTGAACGGAACTTGTAGCTCACTCTAAGGATGTCCGCTGGAAGCAGCTACAGACTCAGGCGAGCCGAACCTGTCCTCGGACACTCCCGGCACTAAATGCCATACGATAAATAAATAATAATAATAATAATAACCGCATGGCTTCTGCGAGGTTCCGTCATTTAGTTTTAGAGAAGGACTTCACCATATAATATTGCAGGGAATTGCAGTATGGTGTTCTACAATAAATGAAATGGAATAAGGGTCATTATGTTTGTGCGCCCCGGTAAACACGGCAAGCTAAGCCGGCGTTGACTGGTGCTGATTGAGGGCGCGCATACACGGTTCAGCCGGTGGTTTGCGCGCACTTTTTTACACTTTTACCAAACATGTTCAATGATGTGCACTTACAGTGCTCATAGTCGATGCAGAAAATATTCTCCCTCTCTTACAACACACACCTGACATCTTCTGATGAAAGAATGGGCAAGAATCTCATCTAATTTTTGTTTTCTAAGAACACAACGTTGTCTGTTAACTTTTCATTATTATTTACGGAGTCTGTTTTCTTGAATCGTTTAGCGAGCCTCCTAATTGTACTGGCATTAGGCACAGGTCTTCCTGGAAACTTGATTCGAAATTTTCGTTTTTTTTCAGATTAATACTTTCTGCTTTTCATATACGAATTATGGATATACACACGTTCGCGCAATGTGAATTGGTGTCTTGCCATGACCATCAATCACAGTAATCACAATACTCATTAAACGTGCAACACTCAAGTCTAAGCTTTGTAGGTACACGTCCATATGAATGACAAAACACGTAGCCTATGAACTAACAATATGAGTCAGCGTAGCGGGGTATTGCGAGGGCCACTCGCTCCACACCTGGACAGCCAAATGACGCCATAGTCTGCCGCGAATACCGGGGCGCACAAATACCCTGTATACAGGGTGTAACAAAAGGTACGGCACAAATCGCAGGACACATTCCTCACACGTAGACGAAGAAATTATGTTATATGAACATGGGTCCAGAAACGCTTTGTTTCTATGTTACACCTCATTGTCTCCGACTCATTACGCACGGGAATCACACAAGAACAGAACGTTAGAATCGTGGGGAACAAGCACCCTTGGTCACGTCTGGTTACGTTGTCATTATCGTAGGTGCACCGCCAGTGGTTTGTTTTACATGGCCCTGTTGCCATGAGACTTAGCAGATGTGCTTTTAGCTGTGCGACAAAACATGTACTTCATGCACGATGGAGCACCTCCTCATTTTAGTGCTAATGTCCGTAGGCTTCTAAATAACAGATTTGGTGACAAATGGATAGAGGTGGACCAATTGCCTGGCCTCCACGTTCTCCGGACCTACAATCACTGAACTTTATTTGTGAGGGCATTTGAAAGCTCTTGTGTATCGAACCCCAGTACAAGATGTTCAGAGTCTCCGTGCCCGTATTATGGAAGGCTGAGGAACCATACGCAATCCTCCAGGGATACATCAGCTCATCCGAGGTTCACTACGACGGTGGGTTGATGAATGTATCAATGCGCACGGAGGGCATATTGAACATTTCCTGTGAGAAAGAGTTGCATGTGGTATGCTGGTATGTTATGTTCTTGTGTGTTTCCCATGATAAATGAGTTGGAGTCAATGAGGTATAACAAGGAAACAAAGGCGGCTTCGGTGGCGTAGTCGGTAGCATGCTGAGCTTCTATGCCCAAGATAGCGGGTTCAAACCCGGCCGAAGCCGTCGGATTTTTTAAGAGCGTTAAAATCCCTCAGTATGCCTTCCTTCGGAGGGGAAGTAAAGCCGGCGGTCCCATGTCATAGATTTATGGCATGTTAAAGATCTTTCCACTAATTACACCTGTGTGAAACTAAATTGGATAGGTTAAGAATGTAAACAACGCTCTTTGGTTGCTACGTTCGTTGCCAAGAGCCGACTGCGGTGGCGTCTAGTAGCTAGTTCTGAACTAGGCCTAGTAGTCGTTGACGGTGGCGTTTGGCGGCAAAAGTAGGAACTATTTGAAAATTCAAAGTTGCAGTCCCTACTTGAATTAAAAAAACAGATACACACACTAATACAGTCATCACAATTAACACCGGTTATCAGACAGATTCTACACTCACCCAAAGTACACGGGGCTACATGACCGCGTTGTCGCAGCCCCTAAACTAAGGAACCAACCAACCAAGGAAACAAAGCGTTTCCGGACCCATGTTCATATTGCACCGCCCTCTTAAAATAAACATATTCTTGGCGTGCCTCCTAGCTGCATCACTGGAACCAACTAGAAAAGAAAGGAGTACGCAGTGGAAATGGATGTTAATTTCTGACCTGTGCTGGGCCCGTACTTGCAGGCCAGATGTGCCGAGCGACTCCAGACTCCGTGAAGGTGGTCCCACGACGAGTGGTAGGAATACCCTCCTGGTGCTAGAAAGCTAGAATAAGTTAGGCCTAGGTTTGAAGAGAGAGAGAGAGAGCGAGCAGCCCGATCGCCCAACACTACTAAATAAGACACATGGGTAAAGAAATGGAAATTTAATGAATTGAAACCGAACACACAAAGAAACCCGGCCAGAATAACACACTCAAAGAAAAGAGTACCCTAGGGGTCAAATACAGTCACTTTCAAACGGGAAGGATGATTATAAACAATAAATAACTTACGATAGTAAATAACGTTAACAAATTAAATTCATACCTGTGCTCACTTCGGTGAAAACGATGTAAAAAGGGAGGAAGTAAATGATCAAGAGGCAATCGAGCCGGTCGCTGGTCAACAACAATCACTTCTCAGCCTAGAGATGGATGGTTGTCATGACGACCACAAATAACAAGCATAGCAAAGATAAAACAAGAGGCTGTGTGCGTGTCGCAGAGGCTGTGGCGAGCAATGGGGATGCGATCGAGCTGGCAGTCCCCAGAGAAAAGAAATGCAAAAACCAAAGATACTACAAGGAGAAACAAATGACGTCAAGTGTCCGTGAAATATATCATGATACATACACGCAATCGAACACACAAAATGCCAGCCGACAATGCAGAAATAAAACACAAAGCAACTCGTGCTTGTAGGTAGTCTAGCAAAACATGCTAAACCTATATGGTCCCCAACTTACGTTCCGAGTTCGAGCTGAATACGGTAAGGCCTACTTAAAGTTACCGCCGTGATCCAGTTGCCCGAAGCATGGAATGAAGGGAAAACATAAGGGCTAAAATATATGGTGTCATGCCTCGTGTTGGGAGAATGGTCGAAACGCCAACGTCCACAAACCACGGGAGACCCATTCGAAGATATGCCCAATCAAAACAGCATCAATGCACCTGGCAGCAAGAAAAACATACACTCACAAAATCACTCGCAGATATATTTCACGGCACAAATAAAAGGTTAAACGAAGACTCAAACAAAATAAAACAGGAGACCGCCATTTCGATCGGTTCCACAGCAAATCCAAACACACGACGAAGATCAAAAAGAAAGGTTAAATTTTAGGAAATGAGCATAGTGGACACAAGGTTAGATGTATTACTTACATGAGTAAATGGAAGGCTTCGGCATAATAACAATGTTAAATAAAAAGGAAAAACATTACATTTTAAATAATAAGGCGGAGAGCCTCAAGGCACGTCCGGACAGAAAGTATCTCACATGGCGACTGAGTCTACCGGGACGGCCGCCAAAGAAAATAAAGAAAAGAGAGATGTTAAACATGGCTCAATATAACATAATTTCTTCATCTCCGTGTGAGGAATGTGTCCTGCAATTTGTGCCGTACAGTTTTGTTACACCCTGTATATGCATATAGTGACACCTCCTTGTGAGGCAAAACCTAAAACGAGATGGCCCCATTCCCACCTCAGCCATCCTGGAAGTAGTTTTCCATGATTTACACACAATGTCCATACCCTTCAATTGAAACAACAACTACTTTCTTTACGGGCCTGGTAGTTGTCCACCTCCCGTCACTTGATTATTCTGAAGCGGAACAACCTGAAGTCCACGAGTCGTCACTTGATTCATGTATTCTGCGCTAACACAATGAGACTCTCTCCACAATGGCGCTGCTTTAATGTATATTATCATCCCCGTTATGGGCGCGCACGTTTGTTTCTTTTGTCACTCTGAAAGACAAGTTGACAGCTGTTGACAATGGATTATCAAACTTGTGTCGGCGCACATTCAATTGAAAGCTTGCTTTCTTTGTTCTATTGACAGTGACTAGGAGTTGACATTAATAACGTGATGTGTGGATTGACAGTGATTCTGCATTAAAATAATCTGTCACGCGGTGCAAACTCTATTGCATGTTATTTCTGTTAGAATGTCCAACAGAACAATGGGATGTTGTCGCATTAAAAGCTATGTCGCAAGTGCCACTGCATCTGACTATCCGGGCTCAGGTTACGCTAATTTAGTCTGCTATACATAAGCTAAGCTTAGAAAGTATAAACAAATGCAGAATGATTATAACCAGGGTCCAGATTTTGATGACCTATAAATGTTTAAACATTTTAAACGAAAACAATAACATTTACCAGGACAGGTAATTTAAGATATTTTCCGTACTGACTTATAGATTTATCTTAAAATAATACACATATGAATGCAATTCATGAAACATATTGAATTGAAGTACAGTACATGTTTCGACCCTTCAATGGAGACTTCTTCTGCTTTTATCTAAGGCAATATCTATTCTAATGAAATCTATACTAATATAATAAAGCTGAAGAGTTTGTGTGTTTGTTTGTGCGTTTGTGTGTTTAAACGCGCTAATCTCTGGAACTACCAGTCGGATTCGAAAAATTCTTTTTGTATATGATAGCCTGATTCAAGAGGAATAGTTTAGGCTATGTAGCATTAGGCTACATTTCTCAGGTAACCTTGCAGATTGATTTTTGTTCAGTAAATCGGAAGAACAAGCGCTCAAGAACGGCTTCAATATTACCGAAGTCTATTGTTGCCATGTAATGCGGGCCGCATCACGTCGCCCCTACCAATGTTCTAGTGCAGAATTGCGAGCTGCTTATAAATTGCAGTCACGGGGAGTAATTAGTGCAAAAAGATTTCTTAGGCCCCTTAAAACAGTTATAATCATGACAATTGTATGCCTCTGTATAAGGGCGATGGTGTTGGTGCAGTATACTGAGGTTATCAGCTGCAATAAGCGTTGGTGCTTTCAAATTTACTTTCATTTATTCCGATCCTTATCCTTGAGCGCTCCAGTTCTGTAAAACAAATAAATCCACCGGGCGAAGCCGGGCACTACTGCTAGTCTTAGCATAAAAATAAATAAATAAATAAATAAATAAATAAATAAAGTGATCGTTCCTCACATTTCGCTCCCACTGGACTCGCCGGCATACGGAACTTTCTTGTACGCATGTGCCATCATGAAATACAACAGACTAATAATATACTAGCGGAACCGTGTGAGAACTCTCGCATAATGGGTTTTGTGCACCCCATGTGTACAGACTACCCGCTCGGCCCTAGTGCTATGCGGGCTTTACGCGACACCGTTTTCCCAGGGGCTATCGTCTTGTTTATTTGTTTAAAAGCACTTAATAAACAAATAAATATATTTCCGTTGACTTTTCAAGAAATGCAAGATTTTTCCTGCACTATTGACACGATTTGGGAGATTTTGGTACAAACCATACCTTCTAACTTCCTCTGGTTTAGGAGCTTGAGTTTTGTGAAACCTTAGCTTATTGTATAATACGAGTATTGTGGTATACAACTAGGGATGAGCGCAGGCTGATCGCCCAGGCGACCGCTAACTTCGGTCTAATGAAGGAAAGGTCAGGGAAGGGATTTTGGAAGGAAGTCGGCCGTGGACCTGTTAGAAGGAACCGTCCCGACATTTCCCTGGTGGTGAAAATGGGAAACCACGAAAGCTGGGACGGCCGAGGTGGGATTAGAGCCCGAGCTCTCCGAGGCGCGAGCTAACGCGTTAACGCTCTCAGCCACCGTGTCCGGTCCCAACATAAATTAAAAAGATACATTATTCCGTAGCTCTTTTATCAACTCTTTCCCACACAAAGAGTTGGTCTGACTACCCGATCATGTCCATGTTTAACTGGTCTCGATGTGGCAGTGTGAAGTACAGAAAGTAGAATGACAGATTCGCTGGGTCCAGCTACATGGTGACACTCAACATGTTGTTCCATGACACAAGAAAATGAGTGAGGCAACTTGTCAAACTATGTTGAATACAACTGGCATGAACTTTGTCCGGAATACGAACAACTTGTCTATGGCATCCATTATGCCAATATTAAAGAAAGAGAGAAAACATATACAGTAAGTTAAGTGGACTATCATAGCATTCACCAGACTAGGAATCGGGCGTTCTGTAGTTCAAATCCCGTGCACAAATCCTTGAATGGCTCCAGAAAAAATAATATACACCGACATACCTCAGTGGACTCTACCGCTGGGCGAAACCACGCAAAAAATGAAGAAGTCTAAAACCTAGATTTTAATTAGGGGTCATCTATAAAATACGTTAGCTTAAAATGTGTGGGAGAGGGCAAAAGCGTACGATAATATGGGTGAGAGAGCGGGGTCAGTACGAAAATACAGTATGTACGTTTGTCAGTAGGCTATCTGTCATGTGCAATCCTATCTGTTATGTTTAAAATCTGTTGTACAGTGGAGAAAGACGTCTTGCACTTGTGACAGAAAACAGGTTCCTAGTGCTCTGTGTGCATCCTCTGTTAACACTTTATGGGATAGTGGTCTCTTTATTAACCACATGTCATAAGGACAGTTTGTGCTTTCAAAGATTCTGATGGTTGAATCTTTCAGCAAAATTTTGGAGAATTTTCATGCCGGAGTGCTAGTGTTTTCTAAAAGTGAAATATTATGTACGTATCTACTTGACGTAATGTGTTGGATACAATATTATGTACGTATCTACTTGACGTAATGTGTTGGATACAATATTATGTACGTATCTACTTGACGTAATGTGTTGGATACAATATTATGTACTTATCTACTTGACGTAATGTGTTGGATACAATATTATGTACGTATCTACTTGACGTCATGTGTTGGATAAAATATTATGTACGTATCTACTTGACGTAATGTGTTGGATAAAATATTATGTACGTATCTACTTGACGTCATGTGTTGGATAAAATATTATGTACGTATCTACTTGACGTCATGTGTTGGATAAAATATTATGTACGTATCAACTTGACGTCATGTGTTGGATAAAATATTATGTACGTATCTACTTGACGTCATGTGTTGGATAAAATATTATGTACGTATCTACTTGACGTCATGTGTTGGATAAAATATTATGTACGTATCTACTTGACGTCATGTGTTGGATAAAATATTATGTACGTATCTACTTGACGTCATGTGTTGGATAAAATATTATGTACGTATCTACTTGACGTCATGTGTTGGATAAAATATTATGTACGTATCTACTTGACGTCATGTGTTGGATAAAATTTTAAACAATTTAAAACTAATAAAAACATTAAGAAGTGAAAATGAAAATCCACAGCCTGCTTCCCGTCTCCGACCGGGGCAGGAATGGAATGAATGAAGCCCCCATCTAGCGGCGACGATATGAATTGTGCCGGCTGCCGAGGCCTGGCGCACTCCTCTGGGGCAATGATTAAATGAATGACAGATGAAATGAAATGATAGTGGAGAGTGTTGCTGGAATGAAATTTTGACAGGGAAAACCGGAGTACCCGGAGAAAAACCTGTTTGCCACCGTTTTGTCCAGCACAGATCTCACATGGAGTGACCGGGATTTGAACCACGGACCCAGCGGTGAGAGGCCGGCGTGCTTCCGCCTAAGCCACGGAGGCTTAAAAAACAATAAGAAGTAAAGTGTAAAAATGAAATGTAAATCTAGAAATAAAAATTATAAAAATAAAATTACACTAGTAAAAGGAATAACAATTTAAATAATAAACATAACTATAAAAACAATCATAAAATAATTGTAAAAACCAATTTGAAATCAGTTAATTAAATAATTCAATAACAAATATCACAATTAAATCTATAAGAACATAAATTAAAAATAAAAACATAAACATTAGAATTAGAGGAACAAAAATAACATTATAAATAATTATTATGTTCGACCCTCACTATTATGTGTCAGATAACTGTATCATAATGATGGTCATTATAACACTGTTTTCCATTATGATACAGTTTCTCCAGCCAATCAGAGCTCGTTCATTGACCAATTAGGTAACGATAACTTCGCGCATGCGCTCAAAATCCAACATGTCGGACATAAACACAACATCGAACTATAATAAATTACCGACATGGAATACCCACCGTCCATATGTTCGCGTAAATAAACTGGCGAATATGAGACAAGAAATAGCACTGTACCTTAAAATCACCAACACTAATTTCTACACAGCGCATTGTCTTCAAATGGCACCGGTGACAATATTACTGAAGGACGGCAGATGTAAACATATGGCTTGCATATGGCATTGCAAGCACACAGAGCGCATGCGTCGGTCGTTCAAAGATCTTGAAAGACAGAGATATAACACCCAACGCTCCCTCTGCGATCACAAAATTCCAGTAGCTGGCTCTCAACAGATATTTATGAATATTAATGTTAAAACATATAATAAAGTTATAATTATCGTCGAACATAAACAGTCGTATGCAACTCACCTATAATAGTAATTAAGACACTCGTATGGAAATTATAAAACTCGCATTCGCTCGTTTTATAAAAATACTCGTGTCTTAATTATAGCCATTATAGGCTCGTTGCATAATATACTATTGCAATTAAAATAAATTAAAATGTAAAGAACACGTAAAAATAGTTTTGCCCTATAAAGGGTTAAAATACGTTCAGTAGGTTTGTTACTGAATTGTGCGGTTTGTGTGCTGATATAGTTTAATTAATATTTCAGCTTTCAGTCGGTCAACACAAAAAAAATCCAGTTACTGGAATATGTGAAAAATAACCTGAAATAAATGACATGTGATTAAGATTTATGTACTGTACTGTACATTGTTACGGATGTTCTGTTCCATAAAATTTCGTCTGTTATGTTGAAGGTAATTTTCAATTTCGATTATCCAGTTGTTGTTGAATATTAGTGAGGAGGCATGATTAAATATCCTTTTAGTACGTCCTCCATTGTCCATTCTTTGATTATGTCCATATAATTTCAATCGTCTTTTCCTAAATAGAGTCTGATATTTTCTAGGAATGTTGGCATAACTCGTGAGACCTCCTTTTGATCCACACTCCCTCTATGCATACTGGGTCACACTAGTACAGACATCACAGTGACACAGGTTATCAGACAAATTCTATATACGGGGCTACGATGATTTCGATGTCACAAAACCCCTAAAAATCAACGAGAACAGCACCATACTGGGGCAACGATTTTCCTAAGGATTTTCATTTCTTGTTTTTCTAAATGTTTAGACAAGAGTTTAGTGCTTTTCAGTCGGTCAACACGAATGTACCCAAAAGAGATGGGTTATGCCCTAATCCTGAAATAAATTACATGAGATTAATAAAACACTAGGATGACCAGTTTCGATCGTCAAGCGATCATCATCAGATCCAATACACTTAGGCTATAAAATCTATGTTTGAAATACAGGTGAAAATATTTACAATATGTACAATTATTTAGTTGCAGTATTGGTACTGCAACTGTCAGTGTATGCTAAATGCAGTATATATGTTAGGTGAAATGCTAAATGGTGATGGCTATCCGGAGATTGTACTTTAGAGAGATTATATGGTTGTAAACTATGGTTAAACTATACAATTTTAGGCTAACTACTTATCTGATTGTCTTCCGTACTACAGCTATTCGCAGTTTCCGTGCTCACTTGAACTCGCTGTGCGGCCGACTGCGGTGGTTATCTTAACGACTGGTTTTTCCCTGCCTTCCCCCCCTGTCCCTACGTGCTGTGGGGAGTGATCGCGATGTGTTTATGTGAGGTGTTGCCAACCTAGATAAGATGTATGTTATTGAATGAGGTGGATCTACAACTATTAAAGACCGTGGATTAGTCCTCGCCACGCGTGGAGCATAACCCATTCGAACTAAGCGTTGACGGTCTTATGAGGACGTCCCGGCACCTTTAATACTGCCTCTAATATGGGCCTTGGTTTATTGCAGAAGAAAAAGTACATCGTACACCTGATCCAGATAACATTTACCTATTAAAAACCCCCTAATTTCCCCCCTTTTTTATCTAGCTTGGCTGTGTCGCTAAATTGAGTTTTGTTTCCGACAGGGTGTGTTTTTTAGTAGCGTGAAGAGGGGTGAGCTCTCCATGAACGTGTGTTCATTTAGATTGTTGGGATTGTTTCGTTTGGCTAGGTGTATCTCGATTGCTTCCTTTATGTCAAGAGCTCTGCCTTTCGATTCGTGATGGATTATTTTAAGGTCCGACTCTATGTTGGTAAAGCTATGCCCTGCGTCACACATATGTTCGCACACGGCTGAATGTGTTCCGTATCTTATCGCATTTCTATGTTCATTATAACGTGTGTCTACTCGCCTTCCACTCTGCCCGATGTAATTAGCTTGACAATCGGTGTCTTGGCACGTTATAGAATATACCCCTGACCTTGAATACGGGTCACGTTTATTTAGATTACTATTTAGGAGGTGCCTAGCGGTTGTGTTTTTCATTGTGAAAGCTATCTTTATGCCTTGCTTTTTGAATAGGTTAGTGATTTTATATGTATTCGCATTCACATAGTTGAAACGCGCAAATTTTTTCTCATTACTGTCCGGTTTGGGAATCGTTTTATCTTTATTTTTATGTTTGGCTATAATTTGATTTATTTTGCTTGGCGAGAAGTTGTTTTCCCTTGCTATTTGCATAATAGTTCTTATTTCCTTATTATAGTTGTCTTTTGACATGGGTATGTTTAAAGCCCTGTGCACCATTGAATTGAAACCCGCTAGTTTGTGCGTACTGGGGTGATTAGACTGATTGTCGATTGCATGCGAGGTTTGTGTTGCTTTCCGGAATATGGAATATGAAAGGTCGTTGTCTTTACGTTCAATAGTTATATCGAGATAATTTATTTTCCGGTCTATTTCGGATTCCTTAGTGAATTTGATAGAATGGTGAAGGCTATTAATGGATTGGAGAATTGTTTCTTCGCTAGTTAGTTCAGTATCGTAGATGCAAATTACATCATCTACGTATCTTTTCCATATTACTATTCCCTTTGTTGAAGTCTTTTCTAAGAACGCATTTTCTAGTGCATTGATGAAGATGTCAGCGATTAACCCACTTAGTGGCGATCCCATTGCTAGGCCTTCTCTCTGTGTGTATATTTTATTGTCGAATTGAAACACGTTTTGGGTGAGAACGACCCTCAGTAATCTCACAATCTCTTCAATTTCTTTTGCCGAATTGTTGGATTTTAAGTTGTTTTCGATAGTGTTGATTGCTTCAATAATCGGAATATTGGTGTACATGTTAGTTACGTCGAAGGATACTAGCCTGAAGCTAGGTTTCATTTGTAGGGTGTTCAATGCTGTTACTAGTTCTGTTGTGTTCTTTACAGAGTTGTTTTTGTCGTTGGAAAGACGGCATTTTAAGATTTTTAGTAACTCTTTGCTGATTTTGTAATTAGGGGCATTCCTACAATTGACTATTGGTCTCATTGGGCATTCCTTTTTGTGTATTTTTGGTTGTCCCCTCAATGACGGTATTTTCGGGTTCATGTTTATTAGTTTTGATTTTTCGGCTTTGGTCAGTATGTATTCTGTTTCTTTTAGCGCACTTTTTATTTGTTTTTGGAATTTGTTGGTGGGGTCTTTTGTTAATTCCTTGATTTCGTTGTTGTTTAGGAATTCGACTGTTTTTTCAATGTATTCTGTTTTGTTCAAAATTACTGTAGTGTTTCCCTTATCTGCTTTTGTGATGATTAAGTCATGTTCTTTTATTTTTTGTTTCAACGACTTTATTTCTTTGATTTGTTTGTTGTTTTGAATGTTATTGCTATCGCCCTCTCGTTTGAGGATTTTTTTGGCTTCGTTGGTGGCGAGATTTTTGGTTAATTCCCTGTCTTCTGCTGGGAGCTTGTGACTGGCTATCTCAATATCTGTGATCAACTGTTTTATATTGTGGTTCGTGTGTGCGTCTGTGCAGTTGTATTTCAAACCTTTGTCTAACATATTCATTTCACCTTGAGAAAAGGTTACGTTCGTTCTGTTGTTTACTCTGCTGTGGAAATTGAATTCATTGTTATTCGTGTGTTGTTCGTTAGATTGATGGTTCTGTGTTTCTCCTAGTTTTCTTAATTTATTTTCTAGCGTTTCATGCTTCCTCGTTGCTCTGATTTTGATGGTGTCATGTAGGTGTTCGGTGAAGCTGTCCCATTGGGCTGCGTGCCAGAAATTACTTAGTTGCAATTGAATGTCGTATAATTGTTGGTTAATTTTTTGCTTTCTTATGTATGCAAATCTTAATTCGTTTTTTATCCAAAGCGCTTTGGCTTGTTTAGTTGAAATGATCGAGGCTGGTGTGTTCGGTACGGTTTTAATTGGTACGTATTTAGGGGTGAGGTTTAGTTCTATACATTTTTTGTTGAACCAAATTGACTTGTCTAAATTCATGAGTTTAAGCCTGAGTGATTTGAATTTCTTGGCTTCACGATTTGCCTGACTAGCCGTGAACATTGTGGTGTTTGAAGCCATATTTTCAGTGTTGCCTTAGTAAACAAGAGTTTAGTGCTTTTCAGTCGGTCAACACGAATGTACCCAAAAGAGATGGGTTATGCCCTAATCCTGAAATAAATTACATGAGATTAATAAAACACTAGGATGACCAGTTTCGATCGTCAAGCGATCATCATCAGATCCAATACACTTAGGCTATAAAATCTATGTTTGAAATACAGGTGAAAATATTTACAATATGTACAATTATTTAGTTGCAGTATTGGTACTGCAACTGTCAGTGTATGCTAAATGCAGTATATATGTTAGGTGAAATGCTAAATGGTGATGGCTATCCGGAGATTGTACTTTAGAGAGATTATATGGTTGTAAACTATGGTTAAACTATACAATTTTAGGCTAACTACTTATCTGATTGTCTTCCGTACTACAGCTATTCGCAGTTTCCGTGCTCACTTGAACTCGCTGTGCGGCCGACTGCGGTGGTTATCTTAACGACTGGTTTTTCCCTGCCTTCCCCCCCTGTCCCTACGTGCTGTGGGGAGTGATCGCGATGTGTTTATGTGAGGTGTTGCCAACCTAGATAAGATGTATGTTATTGAATGAGGTGGATCTACAACTATTAAAGACCGTGGATTAGTCCTCGCCACGCGTGGAGCATAACCCATTCGAACTAAGCGTTGACGGTCTTATGAGGACGTCCCGGCACCTTTAATACTGCCTCTAATATGGGCCTTGGTTTATTGCAGAAGAAAAAGTACATCGTACACCTGATCCAGATAACATTTACCTATTAAAAACCCCCTAATTTCCCCCCTTTTTTATCTAGCTTGGCTGTGTCGCTAAATTGAGTTTTGTTTCCGACAGGGTGTGTTTTTTAGTAGCGTGAAGAGGGGTGAGCTCTCCATGAACGTGTGTTCATTTAGATTGTTGGGATTGTTTCGTTTGGCTAGGTGTATCTCGATTGCTTCCTTTATGTCAAGAGCTCTGCCTTTCGATTCGTGATGGATTATTTTAAGGTCCGACTCTATGTTGGTAAAGCTATGCCCTGCGTCACACATATGTTCGCACACGGCTGAATGTGTTCCGTATCTTATCGCATTTCTATGTTCATTATAACGTGTGTCTACTCGCCTTCCACTCTGCCCGATGTAATTAGCTTGACAATCGGTGTCTTGGCACGTTATAGAATATACCCCTGACCTTGAATACGGGTCACGTTTATTTAGATTACTATTTAGGAGGTGCCTAGCGGTTGTGTTTTTCATTGTGAAAGCTATCTTTATGCCTTGCTTTTTGAATAGGTTAGTGATTTTATATGTATTCGCATTCACATAGTTGAAACGCGCAAATTTTTTCTCATTACTGTCCGGTTTGGGAATCGTTTTATCTTTATTTTTATGTTTGGCTATAATTTGATTTATTTTGCTTGGCGAGAAGTTGTTTTCCCTTGCTATTTGCATAATAGTTCTTATTTCCTTATTATAGTTGTCTTTTGACATGGGTATGTTTAAAGCCCTGTGCACCATTGAATTGAAACCCGCTAGTTTGTGCGTACTGGGGTGATTAGACTGATTGTCGATTGCATGCGAGGTTTGTGTTGCTTTCCGGAATATGGAATATGAAAGGTCGTTGTCTTTACGTTCAATAGTTATATCGAGATAATTTATTTTCCGGTCTATTTCGGATTCCTTAGTGAATTTGATAGAATGGTGAAGGCTATTAATGGATTGGAGAATTGTTTCTTCGCTAGTTAGTTCAGTATCGTAGATGCAAATTACATCATCTACGTATCTTTTCCATATTACTATTCCCTTTGTTGAAGTCTTTTCTAAGAACGCATTTTCTAGTGCATTGATGAAGATGTCAGCGATTAACCCACTTAGTGGCGATCCCATTGCTAGGCCTTCTCTCTGTGTGTATATTTTATTGTCGAATTGAAACACGTTTTGGGTGAGAACGACCCTCAGTAATCTCACAATCTCTTCAATTTCTTTTGCCGAATTGTTGGATTTTAAGTTGTTTTCGATAGTGTTGATTGCTTCAATAATCGGAATATTGGTGTACATGTTAGTTACGTCGAAGGATACTAGCCTGAAGCTAGGTTTCATTTGTAGGGTGTTCAATGCTGTTACTAGTTCTGTTGTGTTCTTTACAGAGTTGTTTTTGTCGTTGGAAAGACGGCATTTTAAGATTTTTAGTAACTCTTTGCTGATTTTGTAATTAGGGGCATTCCTACAATTGACTATTGGTCTCATTGGGCATTCCTTTTTGTGTATTTTTGGTTGTCCCCTCAATGACGGTATTTTCGGGTTCATGTTTATTAGTTTTGATTTTTCGGCTTTGGTCAGTATGTATTCTGTTTCTTTTAGCGCACTTTTTATTTGTTTTTGGAATTTGTTGGTGGGGTCTTTTGTTAATTCCTTGATTTCGTTGTTGTTTAGGAATTCGACTGTTTTTTCAATGTATTCTGTTTTGTTCAAAATTACTGTAGTGTTTCCCTTATCTGCTTTTGTGATGATTAAGTCATGTTCTTTTATTTTTTGTTTCAACGACTTTATTTCTTTGATTTGTTTGTTGTTTTGAATGTTATTGCTATCGCCCTCTCGTTTGAGGATTTTTTTGGCTTCGTTGGTGGCGAGATTTTTGGTTAATTCCCTGTCTTCTGCTGGGAGCTTGTGACTGGCTATCTCAATATCTGTGATTAACTGTTTTATATTGTGGTTCGTGTGTGCGTCTGTGCAGTTGTATTTCAAACCTTTGTCTAACATATTCATTTCACCTTGAGAAAAGGTTACGTTCGTTCTGTTGTTTACTCTGCTGTGGAAATTGAATTCATTGTTATTCGTGTGTTGTTCGTTAGATTGATGGTTCTGTGTTTCTCCTAGTTTTCTTAATTTATTTTCTAGCGTTTCATGCTTCCTCGTTGCTCTGATTTTGATGGTGTCATGTAGGTGTTCGGTGAAGCTGTCCCATTGGGCTGCGTGCCAGAAATTACTTAGTTGCAATTGAATGTCGTATAATTGTTGGTTAATTTTTTGCTTTCTTATGTATGCAAATCTTAATTCGTTTTTTATCCAAAGCGCTTTGGCTTGTTTAGTTGAAATGATCGAGGCTGGTGTGTTCGGTACGGTTTTAATTGGTACGTATTTAGGGGTGAGGTTTAGTTCTATACATTTTTTGTTGAACCAAATTGACTTGTCTAAATTCATGAGTTTAAGCCTGAGTGATTTGAATTTCTTGGCTTCACGATTTGCCTGACTAGCCGTGAACATTGTGGTGTTTGAAGCCATATTTTCAGTGTTGCCTTAGTAAACAAGAGTTTAGTGCTTTTCAGTCGGTCAACACGAATGTACCCAAAAGAGATGGGTTATGCCCTAATCCTGAAATAAATTACATGAGATTAATAAAACACTAGGATGACCAGTTTCGATCGTCAAGCGATCATCATCAGATCCAATACACTTAGGCTATAAAATCTATGTTTGAAATACAGGTGAAAATATTTACAATATGTACAATTATTTAGTTGCAGTATTGGTACTGCAACTGTCAGTGTATGCTAAATGCAGTATATATGTTAGGTGAAATGCTAAATGGTGATGGCTATCCGGAGATTGTACTTTAGAGAGATTATATGGTTGTAAACTATGGTTAAACTATACAATTTTAGGCTAACTACTTATCTGATTGTCTTCCGTACTACAGCTATTCGCAGTTTCCGTGCTCACTTGAACTCGCTGTGCGGCCGACTGCGGTGGTTATCTTAACGACTGGTTTTTCCCTGCCTTCCCCCCCTGTCCCTACGTGCTGTGGGGAGTGATCGCGATGTGTTTATGTGAGGTGTTGCCAACCTAGATAAGATGTATGTTATTGAATGAGGTGGATCTACAACTATTAAAGACCGTGGATTAGTCCTCGCCACGCGTGGAGCATAACCCATTCGAACTAAGCGTTGACGGTCTTATGAGGACGTCCCGGCACCTTTAATACTGCCTCTAATATGGGCCTTGGTTTATTGCAGAAGAAAAAGTACATCGTACACCTGATCCAGATAACATTTACCTATTAATTTATTTCAGGATTAGGGCATAACCCATCTCTTTTGGGTACATTCGTGTTGACCGACTGAAAAGCACTAAACTCTTGTTTACTAAGGCAACACTGAAAATATGGCTTCAAACACCACAATGTTCACGGCTAGTCAGGCTAAATGTTTAGTTAGTTTAAATAAAGGTTTCGCCTGAAACAATACTTTTAATGAAAAAAGTTATTAACAAAGTTGTTCTTGGAAACTGTACATGTTTCAGGGACTAATGAACAATTTTGGTCCCCTTTAACAGCCAAAAATAAAGCATTTAATGGACGAAATTATCATAGTTCAGTGCTACGCTTAATAATTTCGTTCATTTAAAGCTTTATTTCTGGCTGCTAAATTGCTCATTAGTCCCTGAAACATGTACCGTTTCCAAGAACAACTTTGTTAATATACTTTTTTTCCATTTAAGTATTGATTCAAGCGGAAATATAAACCTTTATTTAAACTGTAGCCTATAAGCAGATCAATATGGAACCATTATGAGTGATTTATACCATAGTCAGTGGTTTGCCTCCAATGATTAGGGTTTCTGATGCTTCAGGTTGAATCACCATGCTATAGTGTTTTAATTTTACGTTCCGAGATATTGATATTCTGTTGTATCTGTTCCTGGTGGTTCTATAGGCTTTTTGTAATTTACATATTCTCTCTTTGTTTGCTTCAAGATTTAATCCAGGTGGTTGGAAGATTCCCCCTAAGCATTTGAAGACCCCCACGGAAACAACGGCGTAAGCCCAATTTTTCCGAAAATGAGTTCATGGCGCATTCTGGTGGCCATCAATCGTCACTACAGATCAGTTGAAATACGCTTCAAATAAAGCGGAATGTCACCGAGATAAAGAGGTTATTATTTTTAGTGGAAACTGAAGGAACATCCCATATCCTCTCAGATTTTCAAAATTTAACTTCAGTTTCTTTTGCTTTACATGTACTTCCTTTAGGAGAAATAAATTTGGCAAAAAAACTATATTGCTTACCCCCAAAGTATTTCTTTTTAGTGTTTAAAGTTTAAATTCGCTCTCCTGAAAAATATACAGAATGTGACTTACCACGTTTTCCCCGTGGAGTCTTCATGATTTACCTCAGGGATTTTTCTAAACTGAGTAATCAGAAGTTGTTTGTCTATGTATCGAGGAGATCCTCCCATACATCGGGTTTTCTCATATGAAATTTGAAGTCCAGTTTTACATGCAATTTCGTGATTTTTCCAGGGAATGGATAGCTTCTTGCCTATTGTTTGATAGAATTACCCGATCATCTGCAAAGGCCAAACGTTTGAGATGAATTTTATCTTTAACTAGCTTTCCGATATGTATCCCTTTTTCCAAGGTTATTGTTCTTCTTATTAAGAATAAAGCGACTTCGGTGGCGTAGTCGGTATTATGCTGAATTGCTATGCTCAATATCGCGGGTTCAAACCCGGCTGAAGTCGTCGGATTTTTAAGAACGTTAAAATCCTCCAGGATGCCTTCTTTCGGAGGGGAAGTAAAGCCTGCGGGGCCATGAAAAAGAACCTACCACTACAATATTGATAGTGTGTAGCTAAGTTTGTAGGTTATTTGGTTTATAAACACTCTATCAAGTTCCAACGTTCGCCGCTGGTTAACAGTGGCGTCTGGTAGCCAAAGTTGGAACTACTTGCAATTGAACTTTCATTCATCTTCAGTCATTTCATCTCTACCTACAGCAGTGGATACGCTGGCTAAAGCGCAGCGTTAGGTCATGGGGCCAAGCTCTCTGCTGACTCGGTAGACGCGTGGGTTCGAACACCACCGTTGGCCGTCCTTGAAATGGTTTTCCGTGGTTTCCCCCATTTTCAACACCAGGAAAATGCTGGGACGGTACCTTCTGACAGGTCACGGCCGCTTCCTTCCACATCCTTGCCCAGTTTTATTCATCTTCATCCATTCCATCTCTCATCCCGACGTGCAGGTCGCCCACGGGCGTCGACTAGAAAGACCTGCACTCGGCCTCTCAGGAGGCCACACGGCAAAAAGAAAATATCATCTCTCATTAACTCCTCTTGTGAGGTTGGCGTCAGGAAGGGCATACGGCCGTAGAAACCATCAGCCACGTTGAATTTTATCGCATCTCATCCCCGACCCCGTTGGAAACGTGATCAATGAGGGGAAGACATAGACAGGCCGGCCCCGTGGTGTTGGCGTAGCGCGCCTGCCTCTCACGCGGAGACCCAGGGTTCGATTACCGGCTCCATCAGGGATTTTAGAAACTGACGTGAGGACTGGAACGGGGTGAACTCAGCCTCGTGAGGACAAATGAGTAGCTGTCTGACAGAGAGGCAGCACCCCGATCACGAATACCTAGACCCAACGGCCGAGGGTACCCGATGCGCTGATCACGCGTCATCCCAATATCTGCAGGCCAAATGGCTGGGCAGCGGTCGCTTGGTAGGCCTAGGCCCTTCACGGGCTGTAGTGCCAGGGGTTTATACATAGATAGATTATTATTATTTATTTATTATTATTATTATTATTATTATTATGGCAGGATGTTAGTGTGTTCACTTGATCTGTGTAGTGGGGCATTGGGTGCCTACATTATGTATTCCTACAAGGTAACCATTACAATATTGAGCTACTTGATATTCATAACCGCACTCCTTTGGTATCGCGCACCTTCGATCTGATTGCTTTCTCACTTCATTTCTTTCCTCTTTGTTCTTTATTGGAGGGTGAAATTTACCGTCTTCTCACGTGAGTCATTTGACCTGTAATTATAGGGGCTGGTGATATTTAAATGAGTTTGCAAAGTGAGAATTCCAATACTGAATGGAGCAGATATTTGTAGGATTCTATTATTTTTCTGGATTATGTATTGTATCCTCCTCATACAAGACCAACAAATAACATCAGTACATTTCGAATATTCGTCTAAAACTTTTGTATTTATCCCGGGCAAGTATATACCGGTACACCCTCAGTTAACATTTTAATGTCTTTCTATCTGCCTGTCATAGATTGTCGTCACAACTACTAGAATCAATGGAATAATGCAGAAGAAATGAATAACAACTAACGTAGGTACTAGAGAAAGTGAAGGATAAGAACAAAAATGAATAAGGGAAATAAACGTCAGGGAGAAGAGATGCCCTCAAAAGAATGAGGACAGAGATCCTGGAAAAAAGGAGCCATGTAAGGCAGATAGTAAAAGAAAAGAGCAGAAACAAGTGTTCCGTATAGAACTATATAGCCTATTTTCATATATCCTACTTATGTTAATTGCCTCTATCAACCAGTTAGATTGCTGTAATAGATTTGTAGATACTGAGAACCGTCTAAATATTTTGGATGGTCACCATGTTGAATTTTTATATATGTAGGCTGAAGAGTCATGTATTATTAGATGAAGATTATTGCGTAGGTTAATTATTCAAACTTCAATCGCATGATTAGGACACAAGAAATAAAAATGAGATTTTAAAATTTCGCACAACTGCCATCTTGAAATTATGAAAACAATTGAAATGAATTAGATATCCGTAGATTAAAATTTGTATAAGCATTTACCGTAGCAAGTTTCACTGCGCTCGGATGGTTAAATCGTAAAAAACGTCCATTTAAATTATAAATTTCGCGTCACCGCCATGTTGTGCTCATCAGGTTATTGAAAGTCCCATAGGGGAACTAATGTTTATCAACATGAAACATTTCAGTTTGATTGCTGTCATAGATTAGTAGAGATTAAGAACCGTCAAAATATTTCGTATGGTCGCCATGTTGGATTTTTATATACGTAGGCAAAAGAGTCATGTAGATTATTGGGTAGGTTTATTATTAAAATTTCAATCGCATGATTAGGATATAAGAAATAAAAACTTCATTTTAAAATTTTGCACAGCCGCCATCTTGAGGTTATGTAAACATTTGTACTAAATTTGATGGCAGTGCATTACAATGTGTATAAACATTTGCTGTACCAAGTTTCACTGCGTTCGAATGGTTAAATCGCGAGAAACGTCTATTTAAATGCTTCAACTTTGCTTGGCCGCCACGTTAGTCTTACACTTAACAGGTTTCTGAAAGTAACATAGGTGAACTTCTAGTAGTACACTTTATCACCGTAAAACATTTCAGGGTGATACCAGTAATAGTTTCGGAGATATAGAATGCCAGCGAAATACTTCGCACAGGCGCCATGTTGGATTGGTGAGACGTATTAAAATTTGAAGGGCACGGTCGGGATCACACAAAATGGTACTATGTTCTTACCGAGTTTCATTGAAATCGCTCCTGTCGTTTAGATTTTATTAGGGACACACACACCTACGTACACACACATACACACACATACACACACACGTACGAAAGGCAATCTCAGAAGCCTATTCTTTTCATAAATGAAAATAGGCTGAAGAGGGGGCTTGTCAACTCACGATCTCACCAGCCACGGGTCTACACAAACCATGCCACTTTTTGGACCTCGTGCAGAATGCAGGAAATACCAGAACGAGAAAATAAAATGTCTGACTCCTCGAAGAAGGCATCAGGAAAGATGAGACAAGGGCCAATTAAGGCGGGTATTTGAAAGACTCCCAATGCCGAGGATACGCTAATACCGACGGGGCTGGAAGAGAACTTGAGTTGACCAAGGGAGGTTGATAGGAAAGATGACAGAGAGGACCTCGCACAAATAAGTGGAAGCAATGCCGGACTCAGCTGAGGTCTCGTGGTCGCCAACCCACTAGTTGTGAGCCCCTAGGGGGGACGTGATCGACAAATATAGATAATTTATACATCGTTTATTGCTAAGATAACGCGTTTAATGAAATGTGACTGCCGGTGCAGAATGCAACTGTCCACGTAATTTAATAACATTAGCCTAAATGGTTAAATAAATACCTGTGTGAAGTGAGAGGGACATTACACACCTTATTGGGGCGACTGCTGGTACACAACGCAACTGTCCACGTAATTTAATACCATTAGCCTAAATGGTTAAATAAATACCTGTGTGAAGTGAGAGGGACATTACACACCTTATTGGGGCGACTGCTGGTACACAACGCAACTGTCCACGTAATTTAATAACATTAGCCTAAAATGTTAAATAAATACCTGTGTGAAGTGAGAGGGACATTACACACCTTATCAGGGCGACTGCTGGTACACAACGCAACTGTCCGCGTAAGATAATAACATTAGCCTAAAAGGTTAAATAAATACCTGTGTGAAGTGAGAGGGACATTACACACCTTATCAGGGCGACTGCTGGTACACAACGCAACTGTCCGCGTAAGATAATAACATTAGCCTAAATGGTTAAATAAATACCTGTGTGAAGTGAGAGGGAGATTACACACCTTAGCGGGGCGACTGCTGGTACTCAATGCAACTGTCCACGTAAGATAATAACATTAGCCTAAAAGGTTAAATAAAAACCTGTATGAAATGGGACATTACACACCTTATCGGGGCAACTGCTGGTACTCAATGCAACTGTCCGCGTAAGATAATAACATTATCCTAAATGGTTATATAAATACCTGTGTGAAGTGAGAGGGACATTACACACCTTATCGGGGCGACTGCTGGTACACAATGCAACTGTCCGCGTAAGATAATAACATTATCCTAAATGGTTATATAAATACCTGTGTGAAGTGAGAGGGACATTACACACCTTATTGGGGCGACTGCTGGTACACAACGCAACTGTCCGCGTAAGATAATAACATTAGCCTAAAAGGTTAAATAAATACTTGTGTGAAGTGAGAGGGAGATTACACACCTTATCGGGGCGACTGCTGGTACACAACGCAACTGTCCGCGTAAGATAATAACATTAGCCTAAAAGGTTAAATAAATACCTGTGTGAAGTTAGAGGGAGATTACACACCTTATCAGGGCGACTGCTGGTACTCAATGCAACTGTCCGCGTAAGATAATAACATTAGCCTAAAAGGTTAAATAAATACCTGTGTGAAGTGAGAGGGAGATTACACACCTTATCGGGGCGACTGCTGGTACACAACGCAACTGTCCGCGTAAGATAATAACATTAGCCTAAAAGGTTAAATAAATACCTGTGTGAAGTGAGAGGGAGATTACACACCTTATCGGGGATAAACGAAGTTTTAGTCGAAAACTCACAACGTTCAGGCATGGAGTTCACTTTATTTAGAGATTTCAATTTAGTTGAGTACTTGGCTCCTCTGCAGTATTAAGTTATATAAAACAGACTTGAACTCGGCATGTAGTGAGGTGTGTAATAGCAGTCATCCCTCACCGCAGTTGGTCCAACACATATTTTAATGTGTTTAAGAGCACGAGATGGTATGGCTGAGCGCCAAATGGCCGTGTCCTTCATGCACTCAATGATGCGGGTTAGGTAATGTTATCTCCCGAGTTCCGTTGTTTGAACACACACCACTAGGAAGTAAGCCAATTAGATACCCTTCCTATTGTCATTCCAGCGATCATTGTTGTGTTTGCTCGCAACTACATGGCGTAAGAATGAGTATCTCCACAATACTAATTCCTGCTGTTGGACTAGCTCCCGTTTCAGTCAACAGTATGGTCTGTTGGAGAACAAAACTGGGGCACCGTATTCCCACTGTGTCACTGTCCTCTAAATATTACCTAAAACTTTTGTCTGAAATAATTTTTGATATGACTAAACCCTACGCCAAGGAATGAGCAAAACATTTAAATTATATTTATTAAACACAATGTGTAGACCTACTGAGAAAATTAAAAGTTACATTGTCGTGACTTCACCAATCTTTAGATTGCTCAATTAGTGATAAAGTCCTATTTTTACACTCCTGCAGGTGATATTTCGGGCACCGTTCATTACATAGCTTACAGATGCAGCTGTCCTTAGGATCATGGGAGGTGCTTTCTCTGCAAATCTTTCCATGAAAGCCGTGTACAGCAAATCGTGTGTACAGGTGTCGCTGTTGGAAGTTTGGTCCTTTCCAGCAGTCTGATGTCATTGCGTCTGTTTCTCTTATCCCCTCCGGTATCTGTCTTGCTTTGCTGCTCCTCTCTTTGATGAAGGTTGCATATGCTTGTGTCTCCGATAAACTAAAGCAGTGTTTTATGTCATCTACGAAGAGAGTTTCCTGCGCAAGGATATAAGCATAACTATTTCTTGTGAATTTTGAGATGGATAACACTCTTTTGAGGAAGCTAGATTTAACGCTTTCCAGCTTTCTTAGATTTCCGACCGTCAGGTAGTTCCAGATTAGTTGTATTCCATAGGTGGCCGTCGGCATGACTTTGATCTTGAATAGTGCCATTGCTGTTGAAACTGACAGTAGTTGTAATTTGGGTATGTCATATATTGTTTTTGCTGCAGCTGCTGTTCAGAATTATAAGGAGATGGGGGCTTTTCGTATGCTAAACATGTGGAACCTTTGTAGATATTCAATATTGGCAAATGTAGTGAACTTGAATTATTTTTCTTTGAACGGTGAAATCTATCTCCGACTTCCGGCGTGCCGAGAGCGATTTTTTAAATCTTATCAAATTATGTGTTGATAAATTTTCATAACAATTGATAGCTTGCCACGGTGAGAGTTTAACTTGTCGGACTACCAACCCCAAGCTTGCAAGTTCGCTCCTGGCCGTGGTAAGTGATTTTTGGAAGGCGACGAAAATCACGACACTCATGTCATACGTTGTTGGCATGTTAAAGAACCCATTTGAATTCAGTAGGTCGTGTTCATAATGAAACAAGATGTTCAGTAAAGAACATATAGCCTACTTTCTCCTAAATGCATGGGTATTGTTATAACTCTTTGTCCTTTTCAAGGAGTATGATTGAATGTTGGTTGTAGGAGCTTGTTGAAATACAACGTGCTATAGGGATATTAAACATGAATATGAGGTGCCCTTTGCTAGTGCCACCTCTGTACCAAATTTCGTTCAATTCGGTTTCACCGTGTTTGAATTGATAGGGGGAATCGATTTGCACACATACTTGGCCACCATCTGCAAACTATTGGGCTGATGTTCTTGCAGTTTGGTCAGAATATGTTTCCCACATAAAGATATGGTGTTGCAAAATTAGGTAGACACTAGATTATTAGGTTGGTCGTAATTACATTTTAGCTTTTAACATTTGGGTGGCCGCGATTACGTTTCCATCAAGATAGCGGTGATATAAAACATGACACTGAGGTGCCCTTCGCTAGTGCTACCTCTGTACCAAATTTCGTTCATTCGGTTCCACCGTGTTCGAAATAATAGGGGGAATCAATTTTGACATAAAGATGGCCGCCATCCGCAAACTATTTGGCTAATGACCTATTAGATTGGTCAAAGGATGCTCCCTCCATAAAGGTATGTTGTTGCAAAGTTTGGTAGAGTTCGGATGGTTATGTTAGTCGTAATTTGATTTAAGCTTTAAACATTCGTGTGGCCGCCATTACGTTTCTGTTAATATGGTGGCGATATTAATCATGACACTGAGATGCCCTTTGCTAGTGCTATCTCTGTACCTAATTTCGTTCCATTCGGTTTCAGCGTGTTTGAATTAATAGGGGGAATCGATTCTGACACAAAGATGGCCGCCATCCGCAAACTATTAGGCGAATGACCTATTAGATTGGTCAAAGGATGCTCCCTCCATAAAGGTATGTAGTTGCAAAATTTGGTAGAGATCGGATGATTGGGTTAATCGTAATTTGATTTAAGCTTTGAACATTCGTGTGGCCGCCATTACGTTTCAGTCAAGATGGCGGCGATATAAAACATGACACTGAGGTGCCCTTTGCTAGTACTACCTCTCTACCAAATTTCGTTCCATTCGGTTCCACCGTGTTCGAAATAATAGGGGGAATCAATTTTGACATAAAGATGGCCGCCATCCGCAAACTATTTGGCTAATGACCTATTAGATTGGTCAAAGGATGCTCCCTCCATAAAGGTATGTTGTTGCAAAGTTTGGTAGAGTTCGGATGGTTATGTTAGTCGTAATTTGATTTAAGCTTGAAACATTCGTGAGGCCGCCATTACGTTTCTGTCAATATGGTGGCGATATTAATCATGACACTGAGATGCCCTTTGCTAGTGCTATCTCTGTACCTAATTTTGTTCCATTCGGTTTCAGCGTGTTTGAATTAATAGGGGGAATCGATTCTGACACAAAGATGGCCGCCATCCGCAAACTATCAAGTGAATGACCTATTAGATTGGTCAAAGGATGCTCCCTCCGTAAAGGTATGTAGTTGCAAAATTTGGTAGAGATCGGATGATTAGGTTAATCGTAATTTGATTTAAGCTTTGAACATTTGTGTGGCCGCCATTACGTTTCCGTCAAGATGGCGGCAATATAAAACAATACACTGAGGTGCCTTTTGTTAGTACTACCTCTGTACCAAATTTCGTTCCATTCGGTTGCACCGTGTTCGAATTAATAGGAGGAATCGATTTTCACACAAAGATGGCTGCCATCCGCAAACTATTACGCTGATGACCTATTGATTTGGTCAAAGGATGCTCCCCCATAAAGGTATGTTGTTGCAAAATTTGGTAGAGATCGGATGATTAGGTTAATCGTAATTTGATTTAAGCTTTGAACATTTGTGTGGCCGCCATTACGTTTCCGTCAAGATGGCGGCGATATAAAACATGACACTAAGGTGCCTATTGTTAGTACTACCTCTGTACCAAATTTCGTTCCATTCGGTTGCACCGTGTTCGAATTAATAGGGAGAATCGATTTTCACACAAAGATGGCCGCCATCCGCAATTTATTACGCTGATGACCTATTGGTTTGGTCAAAGGATGCTCCCCCCCATAAAGGTATGTGGTTGCAAAATTTGGTAGAGATCGGATGATTAGGTTAGTCGTAATTTGATTTAAGCTTTGAACATTTGTGTGGCCGCCATTACGTTTCCGTCAAGATGGCGGCGATATAAAACATGACACTGAGGTGTCCTTTGCTAGTGCTACCTTTGTACCAAATTTCGTTCAATTCGCATTCACCGTGTTCGAATTGATAGGGGGGGACAGACATTCAGAGTACACACACTCACACACACACAGACACACAGACACACACACACACAGACTCACACACACACATACACACACACAGACAGACACACTTTTTTTCTCCCTGTGTTGATCTCATAAGTCTACTTTCATTTTTTGCAAAAATCGAAAGTAGGCTAAAAATTATCTCGGGATTTTCGCCAACACTAAGTTCCTCCATGTTCTACTAGAAAGCGCTGTAGTATCAAGGAGCTTAAATATCTAACCTCCTTGACTTTCATAGCGTTCCAAGGAAAGACGCAATTCGACACGCAAGCTGCCCTTTGGGTGACAAATAACAAAGCTTGCACCCGGCACCCGAAGCCATACGATATTATTATTATTAATATTATTATTATAAAAATCGATGCAGTAGTTTGTGTGGTAGGAGCATATTAAGTAACTGAACTGTTTTGTTCAACTATTCAGTTAAACATTACAACGTTCTATGCACAAGATCGCGGGTTCAAACCCGGCCGAAATCGTCGGATTTTTTAAGAGCGTTAAAATCCCTCAGTATGCCTTCCTTCGTAGGAGAAGTAAAGCCGACGGTCTCATGTCATAGATTTATGGCATGTTAAAGAACCTTCCACTAATTACACCAGCATGAAGCTAAATTAACTTATAGGTTAAACACCGCTCTAACGATTCCTACGTTCGTCGCCAGGAGCCGACTGCGGTGGCTTCTAGTAGCCAAATTATGAACTAGTAGTCGTTGGCGGTGGCGTTTGGTGGCAAATGTAGGAACTACTTGAAATTCAATGTCTGCAGTCCTTACTTGAATTAAAAACAGATAACACACACTAATACAGACATCACAATTAACGCCGGTTATCAGACTGATTCTACACACACCCAAAGTACACGGGGCTACATGGCCGCGTTGTCGCAGCCCCTAAACTAAGGAACCAACCAATCAACCAACCAACATTACAACGGCTCTCCTGAAAAGTTGGATTACCTAGTTGATCATTTAGAGTAGACTGTTCAGATGTTTCATAACTGTTAAATCTATAATAATGGAGCTCCCATTAGCGTGTTGACAGACTGAAGAGTAAACTAAACATTGCGTTTGGTAGACTACATTGAGAAGTAGCCTATGCCTTCAAATCTTGCAACAATGTGTTCTGCGATGTGTTTTAATTGCAGTTGAACTGTGCCTGGCATATTAATTCCAGGCTGCCGCCCCGGGACACGGTGGTGGGATAATGTTGTGACCGCTGGCTGCACTGGAACTGATTGGCTAGATACGGTACAGTATATGTGTGGCTTTGTCTCGTTCATTGCTACCAACACACGTGGCGGTCAGTGACTAGGAACAACACCCCACTTCATCTCCTGGTGATGGAGCGAGTGTCATCAATCTGTTGTTTCACCTGATTTATAAACTATAATTTATTCAATACTGGTATGAGTTGCATTGCCAATCAAGGAAAGAAAGAAAGAAAGAAAGAAAGAAACAAAAAGAAAAGAAAGAAAGAAACAAAGAAGCAAACAAACAAACAAACAAAAAGTAAAGAAACAAACAAAGAAACCAAAAAGGAAAGAAAAGGAGGAAGGAAGAAAGAGAGAATGAAAGAAAGAAAGAAGATAAAAGAAAGAAATAAAAAACAAGAAAATAAAAAGAGAAAGAAAAAGCAGAAAGAGAGAAAGAAAAAGCAGAAAGAAAAAGAGAAACAAAGAGAGAAAGAAGGAAAGAAAGAAAGAAAGAAAAAAGGAAGGATGAAACAAAAAAAAAAGAAAGAAAGAAAAAAGAGAGAATGAAATAAATAAATAAATAAAGAAAGACACAAACAAAAATGAAAGAAAGAAACAAACAAACAAAAAAAGGAAAGAAAGGGAGAAAGAAAGAAAAAGAGAAAGAAAGAGGGAATGAAAAAAGAAAGAAACAAAAGGAAAGAAAGAAAGAAACAAACAAAAAGGAAAGAAAGGGAGAAAGAAAGAAAGAGAGAAAGAAAGAAGGAATGAAAAAAGAAAGAAAGAAGAAAAAAAGAAAGAAACAAAAACAAGATTCGAAAGAGAGAAAGAACAAGCAGAACGAAAGAAAGAAAGGAAGAAAGAAAGGACGAAGCAAACAAAGGAAGAAAGAAAAAACAGACAAAAGGACGGAAATAATGGAAGAAAGTGACGAACAAAAATAGAAAGAAAGATAGAAAGAAAGATACAAACAAACGAAAATAGAATGAAAGAAAGAAAGAAAGAAAGAAAGAAAGGGGGAATGAAACAAACAAACAAACAAACCAAAAAATAAAGGAAAAAAGAAAGAAAGTGTTTGTATTGTAATTTTGAATACTGAAGTGCTTTTGGATACACAATATCTTTTGTTGTTCCGTCTGGTGCGCACATGAGTAAGTCAGAAGGCTTATCTGCGCATGAGCAGGCCGCAAACAGCTGTCCATGTGAGAAGCACGGATTCTCCAAATTTAGTCCACACACGTGTAGGCATTGTCCCTGTGTTGTGTTGATGGTCATGGCAAATGCGAGTCACACCGGAAACTGCAAACGTTTAAAAACACATAATCTGCCACTAAACTGTATGATATACACTCATTTGTTGAAACAAGTCATGAGCCATCTACTGTAAAATTGATTTTCTAATTCAGGAACATTCGTGGGCGTGCGCACAAGTTCATTTGTTGAAACGATTCACATGCTAACACCCATTTGTTGAAACAACTCTCGCGTCAGCTATTGTTAAACGGATTTACTAATACATAAACCTTCGTGGGAGTGTGCACAACAGCTCACCAAAGTTTCATCGCAATCAGACGAATGGTATATGAAAGCAAGCAAACAAACAAACACACAAACACACAAGCAATTCTATTATGTTCAACAAACGTGCTGTGATCTGATAAGTAGTCATATACACAATAGAATTCAAGTGCATGTTCTAATAATACTATATTGTGTTTCTTGGAACTGTATGGGCTTACATGTGCACAGCGCAGTTCTCAAACTGTTATAAAACTAACTAACCTTATATAACGAGATTCCAACTGAGAATCGTAATATAAACATCAATACGACTAATTATACTAATTATACTAATTATAATACGACCACACAGATTAATATTTGTATTTAATCCTCAACCCCAGCGAGCAGGATCTAATGATGACGGCTTGACGGTCAAAACGTTTAATCCTAAATTGCCCATTATTTAATAGTGATTATAACTAATACATGCATTTTTCTATTGAGTGTTTATTTGCTTATTTATTTTTATATTAAGTGCAGACGTGGCCAAGATGTTAGGATTAGTATAAAACTTCCCAGTTCATTGACAATGTATAACCCTAATTAAGATGTGCGATGTTTTCACAAATTTTTATGAGTCATTGATGAGACTGGAATTTATATATTTTGAGCTATATAATATTGTATGCAATTATGTTGAGTTGTTTTGTTTTGTGGAAAATTATCACACTTTATCCTCCTCAACGGAATATTTTATATCAGAAAATAAACAAACATGTCACACCATCCATAAAAAGGAAATTAATATGTTAATAGCTAGGCAATTCTATGCAACTTGACTACATATAATCCAATAACATTAATAATTGTGAGCAATAATGTGGCAGGACCACCTTACTTCCTAATTTATTTTCGACGTTTTTGTTTCAAATATTGCCAATATATACTAAAAGTTCAAGAATACATTTACATTTACTGGTATGGAATGGAATCGTTAACATACTGCTTTGGTGGCTGCTGATCTCGTCTCCGATTTATAAGTGCGAGTCGGTTAGGGCCAGCAATTTAGATTTACAAGTGAATATTTATTCAAACACTTGTTCTTTTCTGAAATATGAATTTTTGTTTCTCCATATTTTTTTGTATATTATTATAATTATTAGTTTTATTGATTTTTTACAATTTATTTAGACCATTTCTTATTTAGGCTTCCACCTCCAAATTTTAACTTAATCTAAATTTCTGTGCATTGATCTGTGCTAAGCGGGGGCAGATGCCCTCATAGTGCCTCTCCTTTAAAACAGCAATAACTAACATACTGGTTCAGAATTAATTTATCAATCTGGAAAACTAATAAAGAACATTATTCTAATAACATGACCACGTCTGTACAATGTACCCTCGCCAAGTCGCTTGGGCAAATTTGTGTTGACCGGCTGAAGATTTACAACAGCTAACAGTTAACCTTAATTCACGTTATCTCTCATTTATTCCTCTGTTGAAGTTTGGTGTCAAGAACGAAGGGATGTTCAGCAGTTAGAGTAACTTGTGGTATCGTTGAGATGCATTAATGAGATGTTTTAGTTCTTCTCCCGAATATTTATCCGAGAAAAAATAGTATGTTTATCTGCTCCGTTTTGAAAATATGCCGGTAAACATTTGAAGGAAAGCTTTTCCTTGCTGGAGTTCTGTGTAGTGTCGACTGCATATACTATGTCAGGCTCTGCTGACTGCTTGAACTTGCCGAAAGGCTAAAAAACACGCGAGCTTGCGGTCCTTCTATCGATTCTAGGTCGGGCGTCTCTTTGCTCGGTTGGGCATAGCATCCAGACAATGCGTATACAGCCAGCTGCATTGAGAATTTATAGAGCTTGTTATATACCAGTGTGACATTTGCAACTTTATTAATTTTCTTACTGGATGTTCTTAAAATAATGTTACTTGAGATTATAATATATCGAGGTGCAGAGTCTCTAAAAAAGACTAATAATAATAATGTTATTGGTTTTACGTCCCTTTTTTAATTACTCTGGCTTTTAGAGGCGCCGGGGTGCCAGAATTTAGCCCCGAAGGAGATCTTTAACGTGCCACTGACATGGCTCGCTCGCATTTGCGCACCCTCAAATGCCAGCTGACTGAGCCTGGTTCGATCCTACAACCTTGGGACCAGCAGGCGAAAACGTTACCGCTGAGCCACGCAGCCAGTCACGCGTCTCTGAAAGCTTCAGTAGTTAAAAGGGATGTAAAATCAGTAACAATATTATTAAATTAAAGTAAGTACCAAATAGTATTAAATGAATTTATTCCGCCTCAAACAATAATTATAATTAAAGTAACATTAATCAAATAATCACTACTTCTTACAGTTGCAGGTTTAAGTTCTTCATTTTACTATCACCAAAACCATTAGGGGCTGATAACCTCGATGAAAGGCCCCCTAAAACAACAATTATCATAATCATCATCATCATCAACCTTTTAACTCGTAATCTCAGGCAGGAGGACATCATAAATAACGTCTTATAATAGTGGGACCTAGTGCACCATTTGCCCCGTAATTGAGGTTTTTTAAGTGTTTGGGATAAAAATAATTATGTTTTTATTATAAATTATGATAGTTTTCACACCTACTACCTAACCCTCCGATGGTCGCGCTCGAAAATATAACGCCAGTAGTCACGTGGATTACAATCGTAGGGCAATTTTTAATGGGTATTCATTAGCTATTCTTTTTGTTTTCAAATGCTGAATTTCGAATTTATAAGAAGGGTGGAGTGTGATAAATATACTAGTCATGAAATAACAAATATGTAGACACAGCATGAGAAACTTGTTCAATTTGAATTTTAAAATACATTTGGTAATATTTCCCGTATTGAGTACAATCATGAAATATTTGCGAACAGATGAGTATTTTTCTTCAATTAAATATTCATAATGCATCCAGTTGCCCAATTCTATGCAATGCTACATCTACACGCAGTTCAAGCGTAGTTCCATAAATAGTCGCCTGGTGCACATATATAATCCAAGTTAAACTCTTTGCTGTGCCACTGACGCGCTAATGGTCATTGATGTAATATTTCTCGGTGATTGTATTTGGGAGACCTTCTAGGGAAGATATTTACCAAACTCTAGTGTATTATGTTCGCATATATAAAACAAATGAACCTGGATTACAATAGTAAATCCATTGAACTGTAGGTATTACTGGAACAACTCCTCTCATAGTAACTCTCGCTGAAAACTGCTTCCTTAGTCATCGCCTAGTCATGTCTGGTGCTGTAGGGAAAGTACATCTCCAGCCAATCAGAGCCCAGCACCTTCAAATTCAAATCCCCCGCCTGCGAAACTCTTATTAAACACTAATTACTCCTTCCACAAACACATTACATCCAAATACACACTCAAAAATTAATCTACACAGCTGAGGCTTATTATTATTATTTTTCAATATCCAAAACCTACTAAAGGTCTATTATTCTTCCTTCTATAAAACCATACCTAACTAGAGGTCTATCTCTTTTTCATTTAACTTAGTAAACTCAATTTAAACATTTCAAACCATTATTATTATTATTATTATTATTATTATTATTTATTCAATTCACCATTACAAACATGGGTTACTCTAAAGCACGGGTTAAACCAAGTGCTTTACAACAATACATAAAAACTATAATACAAACTATAATACATATCATGTATATACAAAATATAAGAGTTCATTATCACTCATTCATTAGCAAGGAAGGATCGCACAATATAGCATGTGGACAATAGGACCGAATGCTGCAAACTCTTGTAGATGGTCGGCAGAAGATCCAATTCTTTCAGACTCTTGTGGAGTGTGTGAGGTATGAGGCCGTTGACTGACAAGATTACAGGCACTATCCGGACGCAGTTCATCTTCCATATCCTCTTGATTTCCTCTGCAAGCTGTCTATACTTGGAGATTTTTTCATTGTGTTTACGTTCGATGTTGGAGTCGTTGGGGACTGCTATGTCTATTATAAATGTAGTGCCATCAACCTTATTTACTACTATGATGTCTGGTCGATTGTGATCTATTGTTTTATCTGTCACAATACCAGTGTCCCAGTATATTTTACACAGTTCATTTTCGAGGAGGGATGGTGGATGATACTTGTAGTAAGGGATATACTCCTCAGTTAATTTATATTTCTGTGCGAGTGCTTGATGAATGATGCCTGCAACCTGATTGTGCCGCTTTGTATATTCAACTGATGCTAGTATTGGGCAACCTGCAGTGACATGGTCAATGGTCTCGAGATGAATGGCGCATCGCCTGCATTTGTCTGAAATTACACTGGTATCTTTGATGATGTATTTCTTGTAATTTTTTGTAGCAATGACTTGATCTTGGATGGCAATTGCGAATCCCTCTGTTTCTCCAAACAGTCGACCACTTTGTAACCACATACACGATGCGCTTTTATCAATACTCTGTTGGGTTAGGTAGCTGTAGTATTTTCCATGGAGGGTCTTTTCTCCCCATGCCTTTTCTTTTTCATGTAAGTGTAGTTGCTGGCTGATATGATCATCAGAGGATGTACGAAGGTTCAATACAGTGTGTTTATCAGCAAGTACAATGGCTTTATGGAGAATGCTGTTTTCCTTTCTTTGATAGAAATATCTTCTAAGGGTTTTAATTTGGTTCTGGAGCAAAATTTGTAAATCCAGTACTCCTCGACCTCCCATCTTTCGTGGAAGAGTGACCCTTTCTTTACAGGCGTTTGGTTGATGTAAACGGTAAGTAGTGAGAAGGGTCCTTGTTTTTCTCTGCAGGCATTCCATTTCTGTTGCTGACCATTTCAGAATCCCAAATGAATATACTAGGGTTGGTATAGCGTATGTGTTGATAGCTTTAATTTTGTTCTTTGCACATAGATTGGTTCGCAGCACTTGATGTAGTCTTGTGGTATATTTTCCAATGAGTTCATCTTTGATACTTTTATGATCCAAAGTTGTATTTTGAGCAAATCCCAGATATTTGTAGGTTTCTATTTCAGTCATTCCTTCAATTAGAGATCCTTTGCGTAGCTCATGTGGTTCAGAAGTTGCATATTCACCTCTTTCAATTGTCAGACGCGTGCATTTCTTCACTCCCAACGTCATTCGGACATCGGATGAATATGAATCTATTATATTTAGCATGGCATTCATTTGAGTCTCACTGTGTGCATATACTTTGAGGTCATCCATATAAAGCAGATGGGATATTCTGTATTTCCTATTGTAGTATTTGATGTTAAATCCGAAACCGGCGTATTTTAGAATTTTAGAGAGAGGATTGATGGCTAAGCAAAACCATAATGGGCTTAGCGAGTCTCCTTGATAGATACCACGCTCAATTTTTATTGTGTCAGATGTGACACATTCATTGTCTGTCTTAGTATACAGTACTGTTTTCCAATTATCCATCGTGACCTCCAGGAAGTGAATTACAGCAGGGTTAATCTTATACATATGGAGGATTTCTTTCAGCCATGAATGCGGGACTGAATCAAATGCTTTCTGGTAATCTATGTATGCCGTATATAGATTCCTTTGATTATGTATCGCCTGTTGTGTTATCACAGAATCAATAACTATCTGTTCTTTGCATCCTTGCGACAGCTTCTTGCATCCTTTCTGTTCCTCAGCCAAAATGTTATGTTTGTCGAGAAACTTGTATATTTCGTCCGCAATTATGGACGTAAATAGTTTGTAAAGTGTTTGGAGACAGGTGATAGGTCTGTAGTTTGATGGGTCTTTAGTATTTCCACTTTCTTTTGAGATTAGATATGTAATTCCAGCAGTAAGGAAATCAGGACATTCCTCAGGATGATGGATGAGGTAAGTAAATTGCTGGGCTATCTTCTGGTGCACGCACGTGAAATGTTTGTACCAATAATTGTGAATTTTATCTGTGCCCGGCGCTTTCCAATTCTGAGTTCTCCTTATAGCATCATACACATGCCGTTCTTCAATGGTATCAAAATCCATTTCTTAATATACATTATTGCTATTTCGTTCTTCGTTGATCCAATTTGCATTTTCATTGTGCGGTGACTTCGCAGCCCATACACTTCTCCAAAAATCTTCCGTTTCTTGCGTGCTAGGAGGTTCTGCTTTTGTCATGGATTGTTTGTTTCGTTTGATCATTCTGTAGAACTGACCTTCATTGTTGGAGAAAAGTTTGTTTTGTGTTTTCCTCGCTCGTGATTCCTTGTACCTCCTGAGTCTCGCTGCTTTTGCGCATAATTTTAGCTTTTGGTTGTCAATGTATTCCTTGATTTTTTCTGTGTGATCATATTCCTTTATATGGCTGTTGATTTTTCTGAATATATTTCTCAGCTTTCGATTGGTTTTGGGTTTAGTTTTATTGTTTAAATATGCTGTTAGTTGGCCTATGGTTTTCCTCAGTTCCTTGATGTCATTTTCTAATCGACGCTGCCAGGGTGGAATGTATTCTGCATCTGCACCTTTTCCACGAGAGCTTCCAGACAAAGGTATTAGTTTCTGGTTGTTCAGCCTTATCACAGTTACTGCTGCGCAATATACAAGAGAGTTTGTTTCTTCTAGATTATCGGATGTTTCCACATACTGTTTTAGGATGTTATTTGTCATACTGACAAGAGATTTACTCTTTGCTATTTCTAGGAGTTTGGGCTGCTTTGGTCGATAGTCTACTTTAAGGCCCATAAATTCTGTCATTGCCTCTTTAAACACATGTTCAATAGAACTTGTTTCATCAGAACTCGAGATATTAGTAGGGATAGTTGGTTCAATAATTCCCTCGTCCCCTGTGTCATTTCTGCAGGTTACTTCCTGAACAGCTTGAATCAATAATGTGGATCTGCTTTCATTGTTGGATTCTGAAGCTAGAATTTTTGCTGCTTCCTCTTTAAGACTTTGAATCATTATTGCAGGAAGTCTATTGTTCCTCACTATTACACGTCTTTGGTCTGCAATTCTTTGTTCTGTAACGAAAGAGTAGTCAGGAAAATTCTCCACAAACAACTTGTGCAAATCTTTCCTATATGTTGTGAGGTCTCTTCTAAGTTTGTAACAATAAAGTAGGAGCGCATTATGAATTTGTTCATCTCATCAGTCCATTTTAAGCGCTGCCTCAGTTTGCCTGCCTTAGTGGTCAGTTGAATGTTTGAAACACTTTCGACAGGGGGAGATGACGGCTGTTGGGTTCTCCTATCTGCGTTGTCGGCTGTAGAATGTTCGGGTGACCCGACATGTGCCCGCCTGTTCAGCATCATGTCACTGGTGGTTCGCCTGCTGTCACGTTCAGCACCAGCTCCAAACGTGCCCCGACGCACCTCGGGTAGCGTCCTTTTCCGAGGCTCATTATTCTTTGACATTTTCTCCATTATCAATGGGTTGCGTTTTATACCTGCTGCCAGGATTTCATTTAGGCCGCCCCTAACATGGGATACAGACGCCTTTCACAGCCGCCCCTAACATGGAGTACAGACGCTGTTGGCTAGTGCTTATGGCGGCACTGACTCGCCTTGTCACATTGCTGTCTTTGGATATATGTGGCATTTTATAGAGACTGTGGTGCCATCCACAGACTCACCACATCCTGTTAGCAATGCCGCTGTTGGTCCGGGACTGCTTATTCGTCAGGTTGCCCTGCTTATGTCGCAGCTACCCTCCATATCTAGAGGGCGATCCACTATCCGCCACCTGTGGACCCGTCCGGCCGTAGTCAGCTCTATTATTATTATTATTATTATTATTATCATCCTCGCCGAAGCAACTGCTGATAGGCCATGACCGAGCAAACAGCATTTTTAACACCTATTGCCGCTGCGAGTCGGATGGTCAATAGCCAAGATGCTGACCCAATATTCGCACTCGCAGCTCATTCAGGCTAGGCTCAGTACTAGTACTCTCAAATTACGAATAGTCACCTAAAGAAATTATTTCAATCACCACGACAGAAAAATCGCAAAAGGACGAAATTCTCCCTCAAATGTATTATCCTTTAATACATTGAGGGAGACATTATTACTTTTCCAAAGCAAACAATTAATCCAACCAATAATTCAAAAATAAATTTCCTTTAATTAGCGAAGTGAAAGGAGCCCATTAGGGCACCAGACTCCTAGCATTTTTACTATTGCCATCTGGTAATATTTTGACTGACCGAGAGTACTACTACTAGGGAGAATTCAACTTTGTAGCCTCAAGACAAAATAAGTCAAATCACTCATTGCAAAAATTAAAATTCTTAAACAGAAGAGGAAAAGGAGCCCTAAAGGGCACCAGTCTCTGTTTCAAAATTACATCGCCCCCTTCACGGTGATTCGACTGCCTGAGAGTACTACTATTACTACCAGACCATGGCAAACCTTTACGCTGAGGTAATCTCAACCCCACTTTTATACCCCACAAATAAAGCACACGCCATTCAAACACCTACTGAAAGAATATTCAAGTTCAAAACAGTAGGTGTAACACACTCCAAACAAAAAAGAAAATCCCTCGTAACTGAAATAAGTTTATATGATCTAAATAGGGGAAAAAAGGAGCATCATTTAGAGCACCAGGTCCCCACTTTTCAAAGATGACATTCTGGTGTCCATGCCTGAGATTACCCCACGGCACTCATGACATGTTATGCAGGTTGCAAGTCAGCTGATGTATCTTGTTTTTTTTTAATTTGTTACATACACCTATTTGATCGTACGTTGATTATGTTATAAAATCAAGATGCCTGTTTCTTGTGTAGCATACGGATGCTCTAATGGGCAGGAGAAGAACTCTCAAAAGCTACATTTCCACAGGTAGCACTGTCTCTGTGCAACGTTAAAAATTTGGTATTTTCTAATGATACGGCAGATTTACGTCTTTAATTTCGAATTGAGGTTAGTAATTATTAAATATTCTGCGTTTATGGATACGTATTACAACAGATTTTGAGATAAGAGGCCTAAATAGTATGTATGGCAAATATATGTAGGCCCTATTTTAAGTTATAGGCTATAATGATCGATCTAGTCACAGAGTTATATTCTTCTTAAGACGTCGTCCCCGATCGGAGGTTGACAATCCACATAGCTAGCTGTGATCTTGACATTGCTGCATGAAAGGCCTCTTCTGATGTGCAACAATGCCATCTTCGGATATCCTTCAGCTACGAGTTTCTTCGTCTTCCAATATACCTTTTCCCATGAATTTCCCTTCAATAATTAGTTGCAGTAACTGGTATTTTTCGCCTCTCATAACATGTCCCAAGCATCTTGTTTTTCGTTCTTTTATTATAAGCAGCAGTTTTCTTTGCTTTTCCATCTGATGAAGGACATCGTTATTCGAAGCTTTCAGTATCCCTCCCTATATTATTCTGCTAAGGTCCCATTCCAGTTTTGTACCGAACATAAGGTCCCATTAACACCAACCTACAAGTTCAGCATAACCCAATGCGTAAGCGAAACGCACTCACTTACTATTTAAATGCCTCACAATTAAATAAATACTGTGCCAGTCGTTTCGACTGACACAATGTTTTGTCCCTACCCCTCCCCCTTCCCCTGGCTGCTTGCCACGGAGGGCGGGCTCTCATTATGATAAACTATTATTTCGAACATTTCAAACTCCCGCTTGTCACGAGAAGCTGTGAGCCTTCTCTGGTAACATCCAGAACATTCTCGAACTGTTATCTTCCCGCCGAGCGCCCCAAAATGCTGCGCTGTGATTGGCCGATGTGACCGCGCATGCGCGGAGGCCAATGTGTGTTAGTGTGTCTTGGAGACACGATCTCTTCTAGTCGACCCTTCGAGCTGAACAGTGGTCTTTTGAGGACAGGAAATATGTAGTGCTTACTGAAAGCTTGGCCGGGACTCGGAGCCCGCGCCACGTTTCGTTGTGGCGAATAAGCCACAGTTGAAAAGGTACTGTGTTAATTACTTTTGAATATGCTGATGATATTTTCTTTATTTTCACTCCCGTTGGAGTTTTCTTTTATTTTAATGATTTGTGCTTCTAGTGCGGGTCAGAAGCTTGCGTCTGTGAACTTTTTGGACATGAATATTGTGGGACCACGTAATCATATAAATTCTTATTTCACGTTTGTGTTGAACTATATCCTTGTTGATATTTCGCTCTTATTATACTGAGCTTGGTGCGGTATTGCACGCCCAGAAATGCCTCGCATAATTGCAAACACGTGGTTGATCGTGTAATCATAACGGTCACCGTAAAGACGCCAACATAACTATTTGAAATAGCTTAACCTCAACCTTTGAAATTCGTACGGACAATGAACCATTCTTTGAAGCAGTATATTTTAATATTATGTGAACATGTTGTGATTTTTGGATGGGAAATATTTTTGTAATTCTTGTCGACATGACCCTACATTGTCGGCATTTGGTCTGGCCATTGTAGGCGCCTCGTGGCGCATTGTGTTCTAGGCTACTAACTTCATTTCTCATTGTCTGCTTGCAATGTCTTGTATTTTTATTTTTGAGAGCACTCCAGTAAGCCCTCCTGGGCAGATATCATGTAAAGTCTGCCATTAGTTTGGAAACACGTGATCGTGTAAGTAACGTAGATTCAGTGGTTTCTCATACCACACATCTCCACCCCATTGCTGCCACGGTTGGCAGTTTATTCTTGTTTCCGCTCTCCCGAGCCTATTTGGTTTTACTCATTCTTAAATTGTTTTCCACGGGTCTGCCATGCCCGCAGTTACGACCAGTTAAGGGGAACCTCCAATATTTTCTCTTATGCCCAAGCGCTGATTTCTTGTGCCCCTGCCACTATGTAACCCTTTTATTTAAAATATATTTTATTTGTTATACCTTGTTAAACATGACTGATAATTACTGGGGGGACATCTAGCAGCAAAACCCCACCCTCTGAACATTTGTTCAGTCGATCCACTCACCGGTCATTCTGATCGTACCATGGTAAGGGGAGGGTAAATCTTACTCACCCCCCCGCCGGTGAAAATACCTTAAAACATGTATATTTACAATGAAATAATGAAAGAATTCAACACGGTAACCATGGTAATAGAATCTCACAGGTCCATCTATTTCTGTAAGACGCAATGCAATTTCAATTATTACATTACTGTGGAAGTTTCCAGACGGTTATAAGGTTATCACTGAACCAAATTAAGCAGTAAAATTCATCAATACATACAGAATAATGCGTTTAAGGGGGTCAAGGGGCACTCTAGAATTTTTTTCACGTAATTTTCACGTGTGATTGTGGTACGAAAGGTCTTTTTCACCCGACTATAAAGGGTCTCCTTAAACCACATTTAAAGGCCCTTAAATTAACAGTGTCTCTGATATTCCCAGAAAACTAACTTCGCTCTGATATACCTATTAAGGAATGACAAACCCCTAACCACTGCACCAGTAGATGAATTAATAAAGTCTGATTATTCATACCAAGGATAAATCAGTCATAGCATTCATGATTGAGGTTTTGCTAAGTGTACTCTTTACAACTAGAATATTCGCGGGCGAAGCCGTGACGAGTAATGCTAGTCCATAATATACAGAGTTATAACCTAGCCTATATTACAGATTTCCATGGAAACCTCCAGATTTATCTCGTCGTATGTACGTATATCAACCTTGCGCACGTATACGTCAAAGAAGACTCTACAGTAGGACTGCCCAACATACGACCCGCGAGACTATTTTGTCCGGCCCGCCGCTCCGCGTCCACGCCTTGTCGCCAAAACTTTGAAACAACTAAAGCCAAGCCAAATGTACCAACAGTGCGTGTGCACCCCTACCCAAGGTCATTGACTCACTGATGAACGCTTAAAATCCTTATTCATCGTTGGTACAAGTAAGTTCTATTCTAAGTGGAGAGACATTTTAAGTATAGGTACAAAGCTTTTCCAGTCGTCGCACTGAACTAAATTATCATGAACTTCATTTCATAATTTGATTAATAATTGTGTCAAATAATCACAAATACTCATTCTTTGTCATTCATGCTGTACGAGTGTATTGAATATCATCGTAATTCTATTTTAAAGGGATTTATTAAAATATTTAATTTTCTTTTAGTGTTTTATTTTTTTATCCACTATGGATTAGATAAACTTGAAATACTAGAAAGGAGAATCATGGAAAATTTTAGGCCCAGTGAAAACAGCAGAAGTATGGAAATTAAGATCTAATGATGAAATATACAGGAACATAGAAAATATAACAGAAACGATAAGAAAAAGGAGATTGCAATTTTTTGGACATATTTACAGAATGGATGATTCCAGATTAACAAAAAGGATATTCAAGTACCTTTGGGAGAAAAGGGCAACAACTAGCTGGATTCAAGAAGTAAAGAAAGATTTAGAAAGAAATAATATAAGTGAAGAAAAAACGGTGAACAGAGAGATCTTTATAAAAAGGGTATTAAGTATGAAAGGATTCCAAGGAAGATTGCCAAAGAAACCTGGTGCGAAGTGGTCCGAGGACAGAAAGAAGCAGCATAGTGAACGGATGAAGGAGTACTGGAGGGAACGGAAGAGAAAACAACAACGTGTGAAGAATTGAAATTGGCACGTGGTCCCTAGCAGGCCTCATCGGAAAGAAGAAGAAGAAAATCGAAAATTTACCGCATTGTCATTCGTCCCGTGGTGCTTTATGGTACGGAATGTTGGCCGATCACAAAGGAAGCAGCAGAACTTCAGCTAACGTAAGTGTCATGGTTACCAAGATGTTTAGTTTGACAGCTGGCAAAAGACCTTCTGGCGGGAACAGCTGATGGCTTCCTCTATTTTTCCCACCGTTTGCTTTCCCTCTAAACTGCTGCCGCAAGAAAGAGCCTCCTACTACGTTCTCATTTCGTGTGACCAGTGCTGCCGCTGAGTGCTCGAACGAAGAATTGCTGTGATGTCTTGGCCTGTGGTCTTGGCTGTTGTCCCAACAGCACAACGGAGAAGGAGGGCACACATGCGCAAAAGGCAGAGTTCATGTTTGCTGGCAATAAACGTAAAATTCTCGGTGAGCAGCGAACTACACAGACAGTACCGGACGTGGAATGGAGCGCACTCGTTGTGAGGGGAGTTGATATTTTTTCAATTCTTTTGCGGACTTATTTTTAATGCGCTGTATTTGATTGTAGATAATATTATTAAAGTGATTAATTTTCAAATAAAATAATGTGCTGCAGCACTTCAGCACTTAAGGTGGAGCCGCCCCTGCACTAGAGGTCGCCCGGAAAAGACCAAAGGGGCGACCGAGACAACGTTGGGCTGATACACTGCACAGCGATCTGAAAAGCGTCAACTTTCATCCGGACATGGCCCATGACCGAGTAAAGTGGAGACAGCGGGTTCACATAGCGCACCCTTCCACGAGGCGGGACAAAGGCTAAAGTTAAAGAAGAAGATAAATAAAATATAGAAAACGGCAACAATACTAAGAAAACTAAGCTCAGACAGCCACAAAACTCACCATATTGCACCTATATTAAAAAAATCCATAGCCCCCAACTCCCCCCCCCTTCCACCGCCACCCCCCTCCGGAGGGTTATTGGCCTGCAAGGTCCCCCAACTACAGTATTTACAATGTGGCCCTTAGTTAAAAAAGGTTGGGTACCCCTGCTCTACAGTATGCTGTACACCACCAGGAGTAACTAATCGTAACTCCCCCCAGGGACTCACATCTAGTGGGACGTAGGTTGGTGACCATGGGGCCCCAGCTGAGTCCGGCATTGCTTCCACTTACTTGTGCCGGTCTCCTGTCCGTCTTCTTTCCTGTCGACCTCACTTGGTCAACTCTTGTTCTCTTCCGGCCCCGACGGTATTAGGGTATCCGAGGCCTTGGAAGTCTCTTCCTTTCCCGCCTTAATTGGCCCTTGTCTCATCTTTTCTGATTCCCTCCTTCTGCGAGGGGTCAGCCTTCTTTTTCTTTTCATGATATCTCCAGCCTTCTGCTCCAGGCCCTTAAGGAGGCAGGGTGTGTGTATCCCCACCCCTTATGGTGCACCCTGGATATTGCTACACCCTCAGGTGCTCATGGCTGATGAGTTCGGGAGTTGGTGATCCCGAGGGATTCCTGAGCTGGGTCCGGTTTCCCCCTTTTGTCCCTTACCTGTGGGGTGGACCCTCTCCTCATTCACTTTCCTATCTGCCTTTCATGGCTCTCCTTCCTTCCAAGTCCCCCAATCCGCATTCTTCGAGGGTTGAGGGCATTTCTTTTCCTCCTGGCCTTTATTTGCCTTATTCTTCTTTTGTTTTCCATTTCTTCTTCTAGTATATAAGTTAGTTTTAGTTATAGTTTACATTTCATTTTCATCTTCACGATCACCCAAACCATTAGGGGCCGATAACCTAGATGTTAGGCCCCTTAAAACAACAATTATCATCATAATCGCAACTTGTCACACAAAAAGCCCCACTTTGCTCCCAAACAGTCGGCATTCCTGTATTGCATAGAGTTCAATGAGTAATCCTCGCGACCAACGGAGGGTTAATTACATGCTGTATTTTGGCAGCAGGTATTTGTGAGTACGATGGGGTAAAAATAAATGGTGGTAGCTAGTGGGGTCGAGATTAGAAAAGCGTTAGTTTTGCCGATTTTGTTCTTGACCTGGCTAAACGCAGGGAGGTGCTGGTATTGAATGGGGTCACAGGTGTAGCTAGAGAAGTATTATTGAAATCAATTCATCAGGTAACGAGACAGTGTGTAGTTGAGTTTCTTTGTCTGACAGCAGAAAGTTAGAACAGTAGAAATAATTGTGCTACTTTTCCTAATTACTTAGTTGATCTGGCTCATTATGATCGAGGGCACTTTGTTACCCCAGGGCAAGTTGGCGACTCGTGCCAGAGTCATTTGCTTCGCGAGGAGACTAATTTGGCTGCAGGGAGAAAGAAACGCCTTCAGAGCGATACGCAGCCACCCACTCTAATTCCGCGCAATTGTTAAAAACTTTGCCTTATTATATTATTTTTTCTCTCCTATTCTCTGTAACAAATTTGTCTTCCCTAATTAGTCTCTCCACTATACAATACGTAGCGCCAAATATGATATTATATCATAAGACACTTTATAACCTCATAATACGCAGTAAAATGGCAACATTTTTCTGTCTGTCTGTCGTTAAGCCCGCTCGACTCTATATATCACACACCGTGCCATATTGTTCTTTAAACTTGAAGGGAAACTCTTAACGATGATCCGTTGGACTATCTCAAAGAGCCTTTTCTCCAAACGTTTATGGCTCACTCTAAATTTTACGGCCCAAGTTTCCCCAAGGAAAAGATAAAACGCTATCATTTTATGTTCTTGCTGTTTATAATATGGGTTATAAAACAAGATGTTCAGTAAAGAACATATAGCCTACTTTCTCCTAAATGTATGGGTATTGTTATAACACTTTGTCCTTTTCAAGGAGTAAAATTGAATGTTGGTTGTAGTAGCTAGTTGAAATACAACGTGCTATACAGATATTAAACATGAATTTGAGGTGCCCTTTGCTAGTGCTACCTCTGTAAAAAAAACATTCAATTTTACTTCACCGTGTTTGAATTGATATGGGAAATCGATTTGCACACATACATGGCCACTATCCGCAAACTATTGGGCTGATGACCTTTTAGTTCAGTCATAAGATGCATCCCACAGAAAGGTATGTTGTTGCAAAATTTGGTAGAGATCGGATGATTAATTTGATTTAAGCTTTGAACATTTGGGTGGCCGCCATTACGTTTCCGTCAAGATGGCGACGATACGAAACATGGCACTGAGGTGCCCTTTGCTAGTTCTACCTCGGTACCAAATTTCATTCAAGTCGGTTTCATCATGTTCGAATTGATGAGGGGGGGGGGGGGGTCAGAATTCAGAGTACACACACTCACACACACACACACAGACTCACACACAGACATACACACATATTGGCCCTGTGTAGATCTCATAAGTCTACTTTCATATTTTGCAAAAATCGAAAGTAGGCTAATACTTACCCTCAGTTGCTGTACCAAAGTTGAGCACTTTTTGATCGATAATTGATTACAGGAAATGCAACATTGTAAATGATCGATCATCGAAATGTTCATAGTCAGCCTTATGTTTTAAAACGGCAAGATATCTCGTGGGGGTCCATAAACTTGATAACATTTTGTGCTTGTTTAATAGGTTACAGAGGTGTGAAAATTATTACAATTAAAGAAATAATTTAAATCAGTCACAGTATTTTTTATTGAAAATCATTTCATTGATCATCTGCTGGCATCTTTTGTAACCCTACATAGTAATGGACTTACACCTATGCCCATAAGGAATTATGCCCGGAAACTTTCAGAATTGGGTATTCCGAGGGATACCTGAGCTTGGTCCGTTTTCAATTTTTGCACTGACTTTGAAATATACCCTCTAAGTCAGGTGGATTCAATCTATAGTTCATTAATTTTTGAATAGTTCAAGAGCTGACCATCAGTGAAATGACTCCAAATTCCTCAGCTCTAAATTCACACGAAATGTAGAGTGACGTAATCAAAACCAAACGTGTGGTATATTGCAGTAGCAAAGCTCCTCTTACTTACTAGGTTGGCCACACAAACCGTAGTCTTTGGCCTCGCCAATCAGCCTCCTCCACCTTCTTCGGTCCATGTATTCTTCTCCGGTTAGTCCCATCCTGCTCATGTCCGCTCTGACCCCAACTATCCATCTCAGCCGTGGTCTTCCCTTTGGTCTTTAGCCTCTGATGTCTTCTTCCACCACCTGCCTGGTTATATGACCTTCTCGACGCATTACGTGTCCATACCACTTCATCCTCCTCTCTTTAATCACTGCCACAATGTCCAGCAATTTGTACAGTTCCTGAAGTTCTAGGTTTTACCTATTCCTCCACTCTCCGTCATCCTTCGCTGGTCCAAAAAACTGTCTCAGCACAGCATTCTCAAATGCCAGGAGTTATCTTTCTGTCTTTTGGGTCAAAGTCCGGGTCTCTGCTCCATATAGCACCACAGGTTGTATTACAGTCCTGTAGATCCTTATCTTCGTGTGTCTCGATAGAAGTCGGGATTTGAGCAGCTTTCCAACTGCAAACCTTGACCGGTTTCCTGCCCTCCAGATATTTAAATGCTTTTACCCTTTCAAATATTTCTCCATCCACATCTAAGGGTCTGTTATTGTTCTCCTTGCTCACTACAAGGTATTTCCTCTGTTAGTGGAAATTCTAAAAAATCATTTCGCTTTGAGTTTCTTAAAGGAATATATAATTAAGACTCTTGTTTAACATTGGAAGTCATTTCACCTCCTTGCAAACATGTTTAGTCGATTAAGGGACACTGGGATTGAGTTTTCTAATTCCTGTAAATATTAAGGTACAATCTTGATATTTTGTTTGCTGGTAGTATGCGGTAGTATGCGTACCAAATTTGATCAATGTAGCTTCACTAGCGGCATAGAAATTAATTATTTTCCAATATTTATATGCAAATTATTCAAATATTCAAAATGTCAAGCGCGTCAAACTAATGTAGATAGCACAATTTATTTTTATTTTTCTAGTACCTTATTCTTATACAAATAAAATAGTGCATCCAATTTGAGATTGTATTGTTTACTATGAAGATATATTTTTTCCCCAATGAAGTTTATTTTTTGTAAAATTCTTGAAATTTGAAGGTTTAATTGTTTACAGGCAAACCAGAACTCCAATCCAAAAAGTAATGCACACATTTGTGGATAAAGTACTAAGGAACATGCATGTTAATTTACAAGAAAATTGCATTACATCTGTAACGCGTACTAGATTTTATACATCAGAAAATGTGAAACTGAGAAAACTTCATTTTTCTAAAAACGTGCTTATATTTTAATATTTCCACTCAAGTTACCCATTAGAACTCTCCCGCAGCATAAGTAACACCTTCCTTCTTCTGTTTTGCAGTCTCCTTCTTCATCTTTGTGACCTTGGTCTTGTGTGATGCATCCCCCCCCCCATAATAACTCCACAAACACAATACATTTCGAAAAAGTACTACCCTAGCGTCCAATAACTTGTTTATAAACAGAGGTAGACCATGCGTGCACTTCTAAAGGCAACACAAATATCAAATAAAGATAAATTGTGCATCTACTGTCATTCTATAAGCGACTAGAAACTCTCATGAAATTAGAAAATCTATTATATAAAACTAAGTGTCCTGACTGACTGACTGACTGACTGACTGACTCATCATCGCCCAGCCAAAACTATTAAAGTTAGAAACATGAAATTTTGGGGATATGTTCGTTGTAAGTCGAAAACGCACACTAAGGAAGGATTTTTGGATATTCAGGTTCTAAAGGGGTGTTAAGGCGGTACACCTGCATTTCATTGAATAACAATATATCCGGGACGGTTTCATTGGGGGATTTGATACTCGGCATATAAACTCATCATTAACAAGAAGTTCCGTGAAGAACTATACAGCCTACTTTTCATGCCAATGATTATTCTACAGAATATGAACCTATCTAGAATAATGACGAAATTAAGTTGCTAATATCGAAATTTCCAATTAGTTCGAAATACTGTATAACTGGCATAATGTATCCTAATAGAGCACTACAGTTGGCAGCCCTAATGACTGAATATATTCTTAGTTCCGTCTCTTAAGGTACAAAATACAAAATTTGGTTGAAGTCCAATGAATAGCATGGACGTTACATGCAGTTAAACATTGGATCTAACAGCGCGCGTAAAATTATGTTGGCAACAATGTCATGCATGTATTGGTCAGAAATAATCTGAAATAATATGATCTATTGTTGTGCCAATTTTGAATGAAATCCATTAGTTAGTATAGAAGTTACATGCATTTTAAAATTGGACCTATCAGCAGGCTTAGTATCATGTTGGCAGCACTGACGTATATTAGTTACTCCAAATTCGTCTAGAATGCCAGGTACTATACGTGTGCAAAGTTTAGAGCTATTGGCTTGCATACTTTCTGATATATTGATATTAGGGTAACAAAAATAGGGACAGCACATATTAACAGTTGGCAGCCCTGGTTGCTCCTTAGAATACGCATAGTCATATCTGTTATGGTACACATAGCACATACGAAATTTGGTTGAAATCCAAATGATAGTATGGAAGTTACATGTATTTAAAGTTGGAACTGTCAGCAGGCTTAGAATCATGTTGGTAGCACTGACGTATATAAGTTACTCCAAATTAATATAGAATGTCAGGTACTATACGTGTGCATAGTTTAAAGCTGTCGGCTTGCATACTTTCTGATATATTGGTATTTGGATAAAATAAATTAGGAGCATTTATTAACAGTTGGCAGCCCTGGTAGGTCTTAAGAATACGCTCAGTCATATCTGGTTATGTACACATACAACATACGAAATTTGGTTGAATTCCAATTGATAGTATAGAAGTTATATGCATTTAAAAATTGGACCTATCAGGAGGCTTATAATCATTTTGGCAACACTGCCATGTTTAGCCTCCTAGAAATTAAACTGAAATATTATGATCTGTACGTGTGCCAATTTTGAAATAGCTCCCATTCATACTTTCTATGATATCCAACATGGAGCTCAAATTTCAATTGCGATTTTTTAGCAGTTGGTAGCACTGACATCATTTTCAAATATGGCCGTGAGATATTCAGGTATAGATCTTTACTCCTACCAGATTTTGTTTCGATTGCTGCAGCCGTTTAGGAGTTGATAGGGGGGGACACACACACAGCCAGACAGACAGAAGGACAGACAGACAGACAGACAGACAGACAGACAGACACACATTTGCCCGATCTCATAAGTCTACTTTTTCCTCATTTTTGCAAAATGTGAAAAGTAGGCTAATAAGCAGACATGTGTCTAAGGGGTTTTCGATGTGGAGTATATTATAAGGTGAAAGGGGTCACAAGTGAGGGTTGAAGGATTCCTAACGGAGCGTGTATCTCTTAAACGACATAGACGAGAAGTTTGAAAATCAGCGGAAAATATCAGCTTAATAAATAAGTAAATCTGTGCTCGACTGGTTTTTTTTTCACAAATTCAATATAAGGGGCCAATGGGGTGGGGTGAAATTCTGGAAAAGAAAAGGAGAGAGAGTGTCCTAACTGACTGACAAACTCACTCACTCATCAAACTCAGGGGAAAAAGACAGCTTAAAAAATAATTAATAGTTGTTCGAGCGTTTTTTCATAAATCCAATTTAAGCGGCCCATGGGGAGGAGTGAAATTCTGATAAAGAGTAGGTCCTGACTGACTCACTCACTCAACATCGCTCAGCGAAAACTATTGAAGTTGAAAATATGAAATGTTGGGAATATGTACGCTGTATGTCGAAAACGTCAACTAAGGAAGGATTTTTGTTTATTAAGGTTCAAAAGAGGTGTTAAGGGGGTAAACGTGCATTTCATTGAATAACTACATCTCATGAGTTGTTTCTTTGGGGATGTGATATTCGGCATATAAACTAATCATTAAAAATAAGCAGACATATGTCAAGGGGTTTACCGATATGTGTATATTATGAGGTGAAAATTGGGGGTTGAAAGATTCTTAACGGAGCGTGTATCTCTTTAACGACATAGGCGAGAAGTTTGAAATTCAGCTGGAAAAAATTCAGCTTAAAAATAAGTAATTAGGTGTTCGACCGTTTTTTTTTCATAAATCCAATTTAAGGGGCCCATGGGGAGGGGTGAAATTCTGGGGGGAAAACAGGAAAGAAAGTGTCCTAACTGATTGACTCACTTACTCATTCATCAAATTCAGGGGGGAAAAAGAGCTTAAAAATAAGTAAATATGGGTTCGACCGTTTTTTTTCATAAATTCAATTTAAGGGGTTCATGGGGAGGGGTGAAATTCTTAAAAATAAAATTAAAGAAAATGTATTGACCGACTCACGTTCTCATCATCGCCCAGCCAAAATTATTGAAGTTAGAAACATGAAATTTTGGGAATATGTTCGCTGTATGTCGAAAACGTCCAATAAGGAAAGGTTTTTGGATATTCAGGTTCTAAAGGGGTGTTAAGGGGGTAAACGTGCATTTCATTCAATAAGAATATCTCACGAATGGTTTCATTTGATGATGTGATACTTGGCATATAAACTAATCATTAAAAATAAGCTGACACATGTCTAATGGTTTTTCGATGTGGTGTATATTATGAGGTGGAAGGGATGAAAAGTGGGGGTTGAAAGATTGCTAACGGAGCGTGTACCTCTTAAACGACATAGGCGAGAAGTTTCAAACTCAGCGGAAATCAATCAGTTTAAAAATAAATGAATAAATAATTAAATAAATAGGTGTTCGACCGTTTTTTTTTCATAAATCCAATTTAAGGGGCCCATGGGGAGGGTGAAATTCTGGGAGAAAAACGTCCACTAAGCAAGGATTTTTGGATATTCACTCTCATCGACCAACCAAAACTATTAAAGTTAGAAGAGTGATATTTTGGGGATAGGTTTGTTGTGTGTCGAAAACGTCAACTAAGGTGGGATTACTGGATATTCATGTTCTAAAGGGGTGTTAACGGGGTTAAACCTGCATTTCATTGAATAACAATATGACACGACTATGATGTGAGCGAAGCCGCGGGTACCTGCTAGTACAATATAAATGCAAAATTTCATCATATCGACCGTTTGAGATATTTATTTATTTATTTATTTATTTATTTATTTTCAAACATTTGAAGTATTTATAAAGCTTACGAGAAGCCTCCGTGGCTTAGGCGGCAGCACGCCGGCCTCTCACCGCTGGGTCCGTGGTTCAAATCCCGGTCACTCCATGTGAGATCTGTGCTGGACAAAACGGAGGCAGACAGGTTTTTCTCCGGGTACTCCGGTTTTCCCTGTCAACATTTCATTCCAGCAACACTCTCCACTATCATTTCATTTCATTTGTCATTCATTTAATCATTGCCCCAGAGGAGTGCGTCAGGCCTCGGCAGCCGGCACAGTTCATATCCTCGCCGCTAGATGGGGGCTTCTTCATTCATTCCATTCCTGACCCGGTCGGAAACTGGAAGCAGGCTGTGGATTTTCATTTTCATAAAGCTTACGAAGTAAATAGTGTCAATATTCATAGGTAGATAGTAGCACAATGCAGAGCCAGTAGTACAGAGGGAATTTCAAATCCGTATTCAAACTACTCCGATAAAAAATGCATAAATGCGTATACAGGCAAGAGAAAGGGGCGTTTAAATGGCAGTGCGGTCGGCATTTAAACGTCTCGCCGTGCCTCAAAAAATGGCGGAATATGGAAAATGATACCGCTAATTGATCCGTTAAAGTCAGGGGTACAATAATATGTCAAAATCGAAAATTTGAATTTTTTAATAAAATATGCTTAAAACTCAGTCCCAGTGTCCCTTAAGCTGTGAACATTATAAATGTTATTTTGGGAAAGTGGCGTCGAGTCTAATCATTTGCACACCTCAGTATGATACCAATGTGAAAATAACAGCTTTTTTCGACTACTGCCTCTCTCTCTCTCTCTGTATAGTAGGGTGGTGATCACGTGACCCCAGCTGAGTTCAGCATTGCTTCTACTTACTTGTGCTGGCTCTATCTGTCATTTTTTCTGTCGAACTCCCTTGGTCAACTCTCGTTTTCTTCCGATCCTGAGTGAATGTTGGACTAATTGTTCCTAAAGTTACAAAAAAATGTCGTTCTTTCTTCTAGCTTCTCCAAGTGTCATTTTAAATTTAAACAATTTATCAGTGCTAAGAACATTAATTTTAGTGTCTTTCGCTGCAACAAGTTATCGACTGTCACTGGTCACCTCGCTGAGACATATGCTCCCCGATATACTTGACGTAACTGCACTCGCTGACTACACTGTTATTCACTACTCGGAAGGCAAACTTTGTAAACTTTCCATGTAAACGGTCTCTGTAAACTGTCTGGACGAGGTGGAACTGAACTGTTCTGGAGACCGAACAGTTCAGATTCACCCGGGCCACTAAACTTACAAGGCTAGGAGATGAATCGCTGAGAGTACTCAACTCACTGCTCACAATCAGCCCATATCCCCTTCCTCTCGTCGATCACCCGTCCACCGCGCTCCATCCACCGCTCAATCGGCAAGAAATGGCATCCATGACACATTTATTCATTATTATTCATTCATTCATTCATTCAATTTCGCTATTCGGCCAACTAGGGACCACGATAAGCCTCATTTTACATTCTGGCATTTGTTCATTTTTATCATTTCCAATGATCTTGTCGACTTCGTCGTTATGCTTGGGTCCAACGTTATGCGTTACGGAGACGGAGACGGAAGTGACGTCATGCAGCCGCGCGGGAAGTGAGTGCGTGACGTCATGCAGCCACGCGGGAAGCAGAAACTAATGGTTATTGGAGTCTGTTGAAAGAGTCCTGGGGCGTCGAGCGACCTAGGGCTTTGAGCGAAGCGAACACAAGAATACAGGGTGACTTCTAAAGAGATATACAAGATGCCATATAAGAATACAGGGTGCCTCCTAAAGAGGTGTGCAGGATGTCAGAGCAAAATACAGTACAAGACGCCAGATAAGAATACAGGGTGACTCATAAAGAGATATACAAGATGCCAGATAAGAATACAATGTGACTCGAGAAGAATACAGGGTGACCCCTAAAATGGTGCACAAGATGTCAGACAATATTACAGGGTGACTCCTAAAGAGGTGTACAAGATGTCACACAAGAATACAGGGTGACTTCTAAAGAGATATACAAGATGCCAGATAAGCATACAGGCTGCCTCCTAAAGAGGTGTGCAGGATGTCAGAGCAAATTACAGGGTGACACTTAACGAGGTGTACAGTATGTTAGATTCAATTCAAATACAGGGTGACCCTTAAAGAGGTTTGCGAGTTATCAGAGTCAAATAATGGGTGACTCTTAAAGAGTTGTAAAATATGTCAGACTCAAATACAGGTGACCCTTAAAGAGGTGCCCGCACGGGAAGCCTAAGTTAATGGGTAATGGAGTCTGTTGAAAGAGCCCTCCTGAGCCTTTCTAACATGTGTAGCATTTGTAGCATGCGTCATTAGAAATGATATAACGTCTAGTCTTTCAGAAGGACTGTAATTTTTTTCCTTGATCCACATTGTCTTCATGAGCTCACTGTGTTTAGCACGATGTTCTTCTGTCCATTTCACACCAGTTGTCCGTGTTTTGTCCCTGAAATTCCCAAACATCTTGATGGCTGCTCTATAAAGATTTTGGTCTTGTGCATCTTCTGCTCGTATCCCCATTTCTTTAAGATCTTTCTGGACGTTAACGTACCATGGCATTGTCGTTTTTGGTTTTGAGTCAAAGATACTGAAGATACGTTTCGTCCATCGGCAGTCGATCATCCGTTGTATATGACCGCAGAAGCAAACTATGCGTTTTCGCATTGTGTCTGTGATCTTCTCTATCTTAGAGTATATTTATCGCCTGGATTTTCTGTTGTAGATCCCATTTTTGTAGTCCGGGCCAAGTATGATGTGTAGGATCTTTCTTTCTCTCTAAATTCATGAGCAAACATTTCTTGGATAGGATAAGGCATTCATATGGATATAGCGGTACTGGTTTGATGACAGTGTTATAGTGACGAATTTTTGTGTTCATAGAAAATCACTTTTTGTTATATATTCTGCGGGTGATTTGGAAAGCGACTTCCATTTTCTTGATTCTTGCTTCTATGGCTTCCCTGTCAAAGCCATTTTGCTGGATCCATTCCCCTTATTATTATTATTATTATTATTATTATTAATATATTCCCCTATTTCAGGATACAATGCAATTTTCCCCTCCTCAACTAAGGCTACGATTTGCGATGTTTGCCAATTGGATTGGTATTAGATTCACATTAAAAATCCAGCAATTCTTCTAGAATTTTGCCGTGAATTTTGCGAGTTTTCGCCAATATGCAGCAAGTCAAGCTTTTCAGTGGACTCTTCGAACACACTGTCCGGACCGCCGCTGCGGTAGTGGACCATGCGTTATGTCCCGTGTATGTGAAATTCACCGCATTTCAAGTCTGGATGTGATCTGGATCAGGTCATTCTGACTTTTCACCTTTAAAATATAACTAACCTAATTTTGTATCTTTAAACTCTGTTCCGAGAAAAAGATGACCTCGTTCTTCCTCCCTGTAAAATAATAATAATAATAATAATAATAATAATAATAATAATAATAATAATAATAATCAGACTAGGTCACAAGAATAAGAACCTATCAATTGACTGTCCAGCTTTTGCAGATGACCTTGCGGTTTTTGCTGATTCATTGGATACGGCCAGGAAACAGATCAACCAGCTTCAAACACAAGCTGCAAAGGCGAGCCTCCTGATCTCATTCGAGAAAACAGAATTTATTATTAACATCAAAACGGCTCCAAAACATATAGAAGTGAATCACGGGAAAATCAAGCGAGTTGTGGAATTTAAGTATCTTGGTGAATGGATAGACCTACAATGTCCGAAAACGAGGCTTTTGCGTCATGCTTGAATAAAATTGAAATGGCTTACCATTTAACTAAGAATGTGTACAACAAAAGATCTATATCACAGAATGCAAACCTCAAGCACTACTGCACGGTCATCCGTCCAGAAGCTTTGTATGCAGCGGAATGTCTCGCCATGAATAGAAGAGGCATAATGGAGAAACTGGAGACCAAGGAAATGAAGATATTGTGGAAAATCCTAGGTCCAGTCAAAGAACACAGCGAGTTCCGAAGACACCACAACAAAGAGTTGTACACAAACGTAGAGAAAATAACTGACGTGATGAGAAAAATGAGGATTTCTTTTTAAGGACATAAAACCCGAATGAAATCAACACGGCTATCCAACCGAATTGTTGCTTTTCTCCATGAGAAAAAGACAAAGGGGGCCTGGTTCAGTGATGTAGAGAAAGATCTGTTGGAGATTGGGATAACATGTGAAGATATCCAGGAGCGTGGCCCACTTAGGGCGAGACTTCAAAATCATCGGAGTTTTCAACCTAAGCCGAAAACCGCGAAGGCGTGGACGATAGAGAAAAAGGTGCAACATCGATTGCGAATGAAGGAGTACTGGGCCAACATTAAAATGCAGAAGAAACAGTTGACATGATGTGGTCCTTAGTTGGCCGTAACGAAAGACTAATAATAATAATAATAATAATAATAATCACCATTATCACCGCTCGCAATAAAATTGCGTAGCACATTGTGTGTCGTTGAGGATTTCTTTGAGGCGGGGAACGAAAAGAATTCTGCAGGTGCCAAATCCAGAGAGTACGGTGGATGTTCGAGAACAGTTACGTGCTAAGAATTTGTGCACACGGATCGCAGTGCGTGGTTGAGCGTTGTCGTGGAGGAGACTCCGCATTTCAGTCCAGGACAACACTAGCGTAGCAGCAACCGTTTCAAAAATTTCTCGTAGAATGCGTTGCACCTTTACACTATACAGTAAATTGACCAACCTACGCCCCACGGGCCACATACGGCCCGCGAGACTATTTTGTCCGGCCCGCCGCTCCGCACCCGAGCCACCAAAACTTTGAAACAACTTAAGCCAACTGGACAAAGCAGTGCTCGTGCACCCCTACCCAAAGCAGTTCCAGTCGTCGCACTAAACTAAATTATCATGAACTTTATTTCAGAATTTGATTTTTTTTAGCGTATGGCTTTTAGTGCCGGGAGTGTCCGAGGACATGTTCGGCTCGCCAGTTTTGTAGCTGCTTCGAGACGGACACCCGATGGGTGAGCTACAAGTACCGTTGGGGAGGGAAGTTGGAATGTAAGGACGAGTAGTTGGAAGGTAGCGGCTGTGGCCTATAGTTAGGGACCAACCACGGCATTTGCCTGGAAGGAAGATGGGAAACCACAGAAGACCATCTTCAAGGTTGCCGGCGGGGGGATTCGAACCTCCTCGCCTTCCGGATGTGAGCGACTGACAGCAGTCATACCGTAACGACCACGGCTAACTCACCCGATATTTGATTAGTAATTGGGTCAAATGAACAGAACAGGCCCCTGTTCGCTTTGCAGGTGAGGCCCCCTGGGCGTAGTGCTGGTCACACACCCCAGTTGTATCCCTGACTCAGTCTCAACCTACAGGACACTGCCCTCAGTGGTGGTAGAGGTGGGATCCCTCGCTTAGTCCGTGGGAAAAGCCAACCTTGGAGGATAAAACGACAGCAAAAACGAAAATGAACATAAATACTCACTCTTTGTCATTCATGCTGTATGAGTGCATTGGGTATCATCGTAGGCCTATTTTAAAGGGATTTGTTAAAATATGTAAATTTATTTTTAGTGTTTTTTATTCCACTATAAATACATATAGAAAACGGCAACAATACTAAAAACACTAAGCACAGACAGCCACGAAACACACCACATTGCAACTATATATATTGAACCCTTTACCCTCTGATGGATAAATGATTCGATGTTTTATTTCTTCAATTAATAAATATTTCCACCAGCATCATGAAAATAGCCAGACGGAGATGAGGAAATTTCAAGCATTTGTTGGAGACAATGGGGACATACCTGCAGCAGTTTGACAAAAGGCTAAATACTTAGGATTGTGAAAAGAAAGACCATAGTAATGTTTCAGAAGGACAGGTGGTGGCTACCTCAAAATAGAAAGGACGCGCAGTGAGACACGCTTATGGCATGTTCATTGTAATATTCGCGCCTAGAAAAAATATGATGCAGTAACGTGAGTGGCTGATGAAAATACTAGACACTCCTACGAGGCCAAGGTCTGATAAAAACCGCCAAGTTATTGAAAATGTGGAACCAATGGGAGAAGAATGCTTACCAGCGCGGCAAGTCTAGCTTGGACACGCGATGGCTAGCATTAAAGCGGGAGATCGGCTAGACAACATCTCTACGATCGATTCTAGGATTAATGGGCATATTCTTGACCTGCGCAATTTTACGAGTTCAGTGATATTTATTTCATTCCTGTACCACTATTATTTTGAGAAATTTTTATATAATTTCCCCCTCTATCTATACCTAGGGCCGGTTCATTTATAAGTGGCATGAAGAGCCAAGACATTGCTTATTATACTGCGGTGTGTCGAGGACACAAGTTTATCATTATATTTTTGTATGTCAGTGGACACAGGCTATTATACTTTTGTGTGTCGAAGACACAAGCACTTATACTTTTGCGTGTCACGAGGACACAGCAATTATTAATAAATGTGTTAAATTCAGTGATAGATAGTCACAGTACTATATTTTGTAGGGGCAGTATCTTCGACAATTCGCCAACAGACTGTTCCGGGGAAAGTAGTACCTGAAACGGCGAATTTAGTAGTCAGATATCGAGTGTATAATAATCTAACTTTTTGAATCAGCACGAGAGATGGCATCGCTTATCCTGGAAGAAGTTTGGAACTATCAACACTCCGTCCAGATGGCTGAGATGAGCTAAGAAGCATTCAGTTCGGAGATGGCAACTGATGTCCTTTGACGGGTGACTGGCCGAGTATGAGTACAAAATAATATTCTTATTATCTGATAAATTAACTTATGGTATATGGGACATATTTTTGTAAATATTTTGCTTGTGTGATTAACGTAGTATATTTAGTTTTGGTCTGACACACTTTTTGCATGGAAACAGCTCGCATAAATGTTATTAGTAGAAGGTTCTTGTTTTTGTTATTTTAACTAACGTAGCTATGTGGACGACCGTGTTTGCATATGTTACGCAATGCGGTTAAAAACGTCTCTCGGAGATATGTTGTGTTTCAGAAGTAGGACTGAAGTAATATAATTATACAGTAGATTGGAGGGTAAATTAATCTTTTTAAGGTTTATTATTGATCAGATTCAGTGAGATTATTGCCTTTGGAGCAATGGGATTTGTGACGAAGAGCAGTCAGCTCTATCGTAGGTTTTAATATTTTTAAAATGTTTGTGAGCATCTATTCAGCCGACCTGTGTGAAAAACGTCATGTCATTCCCAGCAGTGTGAGTGTGTGTATTTTGTGGTCATTACAAGCGGGAATTTCAGCGTAGACTGATTTCTGTCAGCTTGGTGCCAGGTCCATATTGTTACCTTGCGAGGGCAATTGTGGCTATTTTGATTAATGTCTGACCATATGTTTAGGTGGTTGAGATTTGTTGCTGTTGGTTCCTTGAGATAACGGCACAGCTGGTCAGTTATTTTTACACACTAGAGTTGGGGCAATGACAAGTATTGAGGAAGGGGGAGCTGTTTCACAAGGCGGACTGAAGGTTGCAATGAGGTCATTAGTGGGGAGTGCTTGTTGACTCCCTAATTACTTGAAATACAGAATTAAGAACTGATCAATGGTAAAATTGTTTAAATAAATGGGAGTTGCCTACGAATCACGATAATCTCCGAAGCGTTAGCTTAACATGCAGTTTTGTTCATATAAAGTAGTCTCAGCCGGTCAGGCTTTTGTTGTTGTTGGTTTATTCCATGTTTATATTCCATATCAGTGACCCGTGAAGTCACGTGCGATGCTGTATTTTCCTTGTTTGTGTATTGAGCAATTGGCCGGAGTTGGCAGCTCATTTTGTCAAGTGCGTCATCGCGCTAATGGAGGGTCTCGAGGGAGATCCCTGTAAATAGTAGATTTTTAGTGTGTGTGTCAGCATTAAATTTTAAAAGGTTTTTATTAGTGTCATGTTCCATATCCGTAAACGTTGATTTACGAGATGATTGTTCGTAAGCATCGTGGCTGTTAACCCGCTGTAAACGAACAGTCATCCAAAGTACTCATTCCTCGTAGTTAGTCATTACGCGTACATAAAATCCAAATGCAAGTTAGTGGAACTAGGATCCACATTTTAAATAAGGGGGAGATCCGTCTGACTCCTCAACATTGATAGATATTCCTGTCATGGGAAAATTCAGGGAGGATTTTTTATTATTGTTGTTTATATTCTTTATATGCACTATTAGTCATTAAATCATGTTATTATTTTACGTCTTGTCACCTTTCTTTCTTAATTATAGTTTTAATCCTATGACCCTTACCTCAGTAGAGCATGTTGTTTGGCGAACGTAAACATCACACCAGGAACTGAGCGCGACCCCTTGATCAAGATTCTTGCATATAAACACTGCTATTCTGAAGGGTTCAATATATATATATATAAAATACAGTCAGTCTGAAAGACTAGACGTTATATCATTTCAAATGACGCATGCTACAAATGCTACACATGTTAGAAAGGCTCAGGAGGGCTTCTCGCTTCGCTCGATGCCCCAGGACTCGACTCCATTATCCATTAACTTAGGCTTCCCGCGCGGGCACCGCTTTAAGGGGCAACCTGAATTTGAGTCTGACATCTTTTACAACTCTTTAAGGGTCACCCATTATTTGAATCTGATATCTTGCAAACCTCTTTAAGGGCCATCCTGTATTTGAATTGAATCTAACATACTGTACACCCCGTTAAGTGTCACCCTGTATTTTGCTCTGACATCCTGCACACCTCTTTAGGAGGCACCCTGTATGCTTATCTGGCATCTTGTATATCTCTTTCGAAGTCACCCTGTATTCTTGTGTGACATCTTGTACATCTCTTTATGAGTCACCCTGTATTCTTGTCTGACATCTTGTGCACCTCTTTAGGAGTCACCCTGTATTCTTCTCTGCCATCTTTTACACCTCTTTAAGAGTCACCTTGTATTCTTATCTGGCATCTTGTATATCTCTTTAGGAGTCACCCTGCATTCTTATGTGGCATCTTGTATACCTCTCCAGGAGTCACCCTGTATTCTTTTCGCTTCGCTCGAAGCCCCAGGTCGTTCGACGCCCCAGGACTTTTTCAATAGACTCCATTAACTATTAACTTAGGCTTCCCGCGTGGCTGCATGACATCACGCACTCGCCGTCCATTACCCATTAACTTAGGCTTCCCGCGCGGCTGCATGACGTCACCGTCTCCGTCTCCGTAACGCATAACTTTTGACTCAAGCATAACGATGAAGTAGACAAGATCATTTGAAATGATAAAAATACATATCCCCCGGAGTGTTATTGGTCTCCCAACTATTTACATGTGGCTGGTGCTATACAGTATGACTGTCCGCAACAGACTAACCTGATTCAGCCCCGTCTGCTCAACGCTACGTGGTGCTTCTCGAGATGCCTATCCATTCAAAGGACCATCACGCTCGTGGTTCCATTCACCACAATTATTTCTTAGATGCACTTTGAATTTGTTGTTGTTTGAGTCTACAGTCTTTTGACTGGTTTGATGCATCTCTCCATGCCTCCCTATCCTGGGCTAATCGTTTCATCTCTACATAGCTACCACACCCTACATCCGAGGCTATCTGTTTAACATATTCTAACCTTGGTCTACCCCTACAGTTCTTGTCCTCGACCGTTACCTCCATAACTAAGCTTGCTATTCCAGGGTGTCTTAGTATGTGTCCTACCAACCTATCTCTTCTTCTCATTAGCAGTCGCCAGAAACATCTCTCCCATTAGTCTTAATACCTCTTCGTTTGTAACCCAATCCACCCATCTGATCTTCATCATTCTCCTGTAACACCACATTTCATACGCTTCAATTCTCCTCGTTTCTGCTGCACCAATAATCCAAGTTTCACTTCCATATAGCGCCACGCTCCAGACAAAGGCCTTCAAAAATGACTTCCTAGTACCTAAATCTATATTCGATGTCAACAGATTCCTTATTTGTAGAAATGCTTTCCTTGCCTGAGCTAACCTACTTTTTATATCCTCTTTGCTTCGTCCATCAGTGGATATTTTGCTTCCTAAGTAACAGAAGTCTCCTACGTTCTTCAGCTTTTCACCTGCCAATTTGATGTCCATAGAGGTTACTGATTTATTTCGGCTGCATTCCAATATTTTACATTTATTAATTTCCATCATGAATTCTGCATTTATATGCAGTGTATTAACTTTGTCTACTCATTAGGCTACACTGTCTTACATCATTGAATCAAACTTGAGGTCATTTCAGTGAGAAGATAGTTTACTAAATCAGATTTCACGGAATCACCACGCGTGAATATATTGAGTATTTTAAACACCTATTGCGCCATTTATATGTAAAATCTGTACGGCAGAAGTCGAACACGATATGCAAATTGCTATAGAAATTTAATGATGAATTCACGCAGGGAATTTATTGGGAAATTTTGTGAAACATGTTATAGAATTATATGCTTTGAATAGATTTATGATTTATGCATGAAATCCGTTGTTATCGAATATTTTCACTGCTCGTGTAAAGCGAGTGCAGCAATGGAATACTACCAGTAGCAGCGTTGAACATATTTCACTATTTGGTCACTTCAGTCGGGACTGTTAATATTAACTTATTATTATTCGGTTCTTGTTAGAGCTCTCACATCATTGAAGCCTTCCATTTGAAGTTCAGTGGGCTAGGGTTTCCCTTTGCACCTGCATACGGGTATGCTTAAACATCTTTTCTTTTTTTAGCCTATTTTCATTTATGAAAAAATAGGCTTATGAGATCACCGTGCGTCTGTCTGTGTGTGCGTGTGTTATTCGTGTGTGTGTGTGTGTGTCCAATCATAATAAAATCTAAACGGATGGAGCAATTTCAATGAAACTCAGTAAGTTCAGAGCACTATTCCGGACGACCCCGACCATGCCCTTCAAATTTTGTTACGTCTCACCAATCCAACATGGTTGCCGTGCGAAGTATTTTACCAGCATTCAATATCTCCGAAACTATTACCGATATCACCCTGGAATTTTGTACGGAGATAAAGGAAACTACTAGACGTTCACCTATGTGACTTTTGCAAACCTGGTAACTACAAAACCAACATGGCGGCCAAGCGAATTTGCGACATTTAACAAACCAAACGCAATGAAACTTGGTACAGTATATGTTTATACACATTGTAATGCACCGACATCTAACTTTGTTCAATTGTTTATATAATCTCAAGATGGCGGCTGTGCGAAATATTTCACCGGCATTCTCTATCTCTGAAACTATTAGCGTCATCACCCGGAAAATTTGTACGCATATAAAGGGTACTACTGGAAGTTCATCTATAAGCCTTTCAAAAACGGTTAACTACAAAACGAACATGGTGGCCAAGCGAATTTGAAAGTTTTAAATAGACTTTTCTCACGATTTAATGATCCAAACGCAATGAAACTTCGTACAGAAAATGTTTATGCACATTGCAATGCACTGGTATCTAATTTAGTTCAATTGTTTACGTAACCTCAAGATGGCGGCTGTGCTAATTTCGAAAATTACGTTTTTTTCTTGTGTTCTAATCACGCGATCGAAATCAACATTTGGATAATGAACGTGCACAATAATCATCATCTATTAATACATAACTCTATGACCTACATATATTAAAATCCAACATGGCGACCACCCGAAATATTTAGACGGTTCTCAATATCTATTAATCTACTACAGCAATCAAACTAAAATTTTGTAAGTCTATAGAGGCTATAAGCATTAGTTCACCTATGGGACGTTAATAACCTGGCGAGTACAAATCCAACATGGCGGCGACGCGAAATTTAAATATTCAAATAGACGTTTCTTACGTTTTAACCATCCGAGCGCAGTGAAACTGGATACGGTATATCCTTATACAAATTTTAATCGACTGGCATCTAATTCATTTAATTATTTTCATAACCACAAGATGGCGGCTGAGCGAAATTTTAAAATCTCGCTTTTATTTCTTGTGTCCTAGTCATGCGATTGAAGTTTGAATAAAACACCTACACAATAATCTTCATGTAATAGTACATACATCTAAGGCCTATAATATAAAAATCCAACATGGTGACCATCCAAAATATTTAGACGGTTCTCAATATCTACGAATCTATTACAGCAATCAAACTGACAATTCAAATGTTGATAGAGGCAATTAATATTAGTAGGGTATATGAAAATAGGCTGCATAGTTCTTCAAGGAACTACTTGTTTCTTAGTCGTTTTACCATCCAGGGTTGGCTTTTCCCTCGGATTCAGCGAGGGATCCCACCTTTATCGCCTTCAGGGTAGTGTCCTGGAGCTTGAAACTTCGGGTCGGGGATAAAACTGGGGAGGTGGGACGATCACCTCGCCCAGGCGGCCTCACCTGCAAAGCGAACAGGGTCCTTATGAGGGATGGGAAGATTGGGAGGAATAGGCAAGGAAGAGAGAAGGAGGCGGCCGTGGCCTTACGTTAGGTATCATCCCGGCATTTGCCTGAAGATGAAGTGGGAAACCACGAAAAACCTCTTCGAGGATGGCTGAGGTGAGAATTGAACCTCCTCTACTCATTTGAACCACCCGAGGCTGAGTAGACCCCGTTCCAGTCCATATACCACTTTTCAAATTTCGTGGCAGAGCTGGGAATCGAACCTGGGACCTCCGGGGTGGCAGCTAAGCACGCTGACCACTACACCACGGAAGTGTCATGCTTAAACATCCAAATCTAAATTAAAGTAACAATAGTTGAGGCTAGTTTGTACTTAACTAGACTTAACTACGTATAACTCAGAATAACTTACAAACCACAATTCATTCTCGAGAGGTTATTACAATTGAAATCTAAATACGGTAAGCACTCATGATATTTGTTTTTTCACTGCTGTACTATTTTAAATTTGCTTACGTTAAACGACAGCATGCCTCATTTGAAATACAGTAACGGAGACAAAACATAAGTATAAGTTTAAGCCTAAGTCTAAATCAAATATAGTAAGTACTTTATCACACAGTGAGTCTTTTCAATGCCAAGTTAAGACTAGGATATAGACTATGCCGGATCTGTGGAAATAAGCTATCGTAGTCATGATTCACAAGGAGGGGAACGATTTACAGAACCTAGAGAATTACAACCCGATCAGTGTACTAGATGTTACACTATATTGTTTGAAAAATTCGTCCTGGCACAAGATTACATTAAATCGGCTCTGCCAAACAAACAACTCGGGTTCCGTTCAGAACACTCTGTGGTGCACCAGATGACAAAACCATTTAACAACATAATCAAAACCATAGTTTTTATGTTAAAAAATCGATTTTACCCTCCAGGTTGTTGTTTCCCACGGACTCACCGATGGAACTCGCCACTACCGCCTCTACGGGCAGTGTTCTAGAGCTGGGAACATCTGGTCGGAGTGGATACAACTGAGGAGGTGTGATCAGCACCTCGCCCAGGCGGCCTCACCTGCAAAGCGAACAGGGGTCTCATGAGGGATGGGAAGGGAGGGGAAGATTGGGATGGATAGGCAAGGAAGTGGGAAGGAGGCGGCCGTGGCCTTACAGGAGGTACAATCCCGGCATTTGCCCGAGGACGAAGTGGGAAACCACGGAAAACCACTTCGAGAATGGATGAGGAAGGAATGGAACCCCCTCTATACATATGGGCCACCCGAGGCTGAGTAGACTCCGTTCCAGTCCTCATACCACTTTTCAAATTTCGTGGGAGAGCCGGGAATCGAACCCAGGACCTCCGGGGCGGCAGCTAACCATGCTGACCGCTACGCTACGGTGGCGACTAAATTTTATGTAACGTATGAAAATTCTAAATTGAGTTTTGAAGGTATCAAAGTTGGTGTACCACAAGGTTCAATCCTAGGACCAGTATTACATAATTTATATACATCTGACTTTCCTAGGCATTAAATACAGAATTAGATTTTTATGCAGATGATACTGTTATACTTGCCGAATCTAGAGTACTCAAGCTGGTCAGGTATTGGCGGGATTGACTCACATGTATTGTATAAAACAATACAAACATACAAACATTTTATTAATCAAAGAGTAGAAGTATTATACAATTTTAGCAATTTGCAATCAGTTTTTAAATTTTGTTGGCTTAAATCACTTATGGTTTACATTCATACTTGACTTTATTTCTGTACGCCCGGTTGTTAGTCCACTGATGACCACTAAAGGAAGGGACCCTTGATAATGTCAAACACAGTCTACGGTGAAACGTCGGGAGAAACATTCTGCCTGAACCACGGCCTACAAGCCCGAACGACTTGTACATAGCCATTTCAGTACTGTCTGCAATATACAGGGTTAATGATTCAAGCGATTTCAAGTACATATATTGTTGAAAGTATATAGTTTACAGCTTTGACATAAATACAAATTACAAGAGAAATTCATCAAGTGTTTTGATTCTGCTTGTTAAAATGCTCGATGTGCCCTCCTTGCGTCACACGGCAAATATCGATACGGTAGTTCAAATCCGACCGCACACGCTGGAGCATATCCTGGTCGATTGTAGCTACAGCCTCATGGATCCGGCTCCTCAGTTCAACAAAATAAAATAAATGGCACGGGTGGTACACAGGGCTAGATTTGTGACCGTACGCACCGGTACGCCGTACCGAAAACTCTGATCGGGGGAAAAGTCTAATATATAACATAATTTTTAGAACTGTGGAACGTTAGTTGTAAGCCAAGGTCAACTTTTCTAAACTTTGAACAATTTTATAAATTGTGAGGCAAACCATGTTTAAATACAGTACCTTTTATATAAATATTTTTTCAGAAAACTGTATAAAAACAAGAAATAAAACATTGTTGGTGAACATTTTTGTATTTTAAAACAGAATGTATTTTTTTTTAAATTGCCTAACAAAATTGATACAATATACATTGTTTGAATGGTAGCCTAGTTGGCCTACATTAAAATTTAATATAGGCCAACGGCTATGGCAAGAAAAATGTTGTTACAACAGTCTCAATTTAATTTAAAATTGCAATCAAAATTAGATTGCTATTTTGTCCACTGATTAATTTTTAAAGGTGTTCAGAAAATCTAGCTTTTAGAACTCTATATTTCAATATTCCACGAAGCCCCCCCCCCCACCCCCTCCGCCACCACCCGGTAGTCCACAGTACCGGAACCTCTTTTTTTTTACAAATCAAGCACTGGTGGTACATAAAGTTCATCTTTGATAAACCTCCATAAAAAGAAATCACACGGGGTCAGATCAGGTGACAGTACCAATTTACTAATACAGGATATGCTACAGCGTGTGTGGTCGGAGTTAGACTAGCGTATCGATATTTACAGTGTGACTCGAGGAAGGCACATCGAGCATTTGTAGCAAGCAGACTCAAACAACTTGACAAGTTTCCCTTTTAATTGGTATATGTGTCAATGCTGTAAGCTACATACTTTCAATAATACATGCACATAAAATCACTTAATTCATTTGTGCCAACCTTGCCTGTATATCATTGCGTTGAGGGGATACGGAACGGTTACAATATTGTCAGAATCAACATTTTTATTTTTTATATTTTTTGTATTTTATGAATCTCTGGAGTCTACCATTTAAAATGATGTGTAATATATTACAGTTTAACCATTAGAAATTGCCATAATTTTAATTTACACTTGCGCTAACAATGAGATAATCATCATGTGTGGAAAGTTTTAACTGCATATTTCTCAGTTCCATTAAAAAAAAAATATGTTCCTTCTTCTGTGCTGTGACAATTTCACTATGAATTTATCTCATAGCGGTTCATATTTTTATGGAGAAGTTTCCTTATTTAAAGTACAACTGTTTGGATTTTGGCTGTTTTTCTTAAGGAAACGTAATTATATGTTCTGACAGTTAAAAAATAATAATTCTAACTCCATTAATATGTGAAGTAAGGGTTGATTGAAATGTGACATAAATTTCATTATCATGACTTTATTACATTCTGAGGAAAAGGAAGATGAATTAACCAAATTTAACAGTGCTAAGATAGGCGATTCCGTATCCCGTTAAAGGTTCTATATAGAGATTAATTCACTTATAAGATACTAAATGCACTGAACCCTTAATCTTTAGACCATACTCTTCGAATCACGTTCTAAACTGGTTTCTAAATAATGATTTTTATGTTAACCCTAGAATACTAACGTTACTCAATTGATGCTTAATACTAATAATACGTTGAATTTACGTACATTACGAATTTTGTGCTAAGACACCAATTAGTTAAATGGTTGAAATTAATACATATTTCGTATGTAACACTATTTATATACACTGAATCCTCTGTGGCCTTTGAAGTTTAATACGCTAAGTTCCATCTTAAATACAACAAATACAGAAGTCATTTTCTTTGACGTAAATAGCAGTACGTAATCTCTCCAGCTTCTTGTACTGTCTCTGGCTTTTATGCGGTTGTTTTAATAATCCCTCTGAAGTGATGTGTTATATCTACATCTAATTACCTACCTCTTTGTTATTGCCACTGAGAAACCAATATCTTGTTAAATTCAAGGATAGTTTCCAGGTAATTCTTTGCCCAAAGATTATGCCTCTAGAACTGATTGTCATTGACATTACCACCATAGACCAGTAGAAGCACTGCTGGAAGATGGTAGGGTGGGGACAGATATAGAGGGAATTCTAAACAGTTAAATTATACACTCACCTTTTACGTATGTTAGAATTGTAGGGTTAAAGGTATTTCATGATTCATCGGGATCGTTATTCAGTCAGCCGACATGACCATGAAGTCGCAAAGCCCGCAAATGAATCATCGACAACATTTCATTTATTTTGCTCGGGTGGTAAGGAGAAGAGGGGGAAAGTGGGGCTATGAAAGATTTACCGCAGTTTTATTTCCCACTTTAACCCTGCACCTGAGAAACACTTGGTAGCAGTAAAACTTTGAAGTGTATCACGCGGACTCTAATTTCATTGTTGACTTGTGAGATTATTATACCGACTGTGCCGCTGTATTTCATTACTGTCTCTAAATGAAGATACATTACTTTCTCCTTCCCTGGTCTGTAATTCAGTTTGAATTAAAACAGGGAACGCTTTTTATGAGCACACAAATGGCAAAGCACAGAGAGGAATTCTTGTTCAAAGTGATGCATCTCCTTAACATCACAGGGCTAATTGCTCAGTAACACACTACAAAGACTTACAATTTACAAAGTTATAGCCCTTCAATGAAGCACTCCGTCTTATGAGCTTTATATTTCTCGCCTGAAGCTCGTAAACTATTTAGATGTACAGCATAAAGTCCAACTAATGGGTACATATGACGCTCCTGGCAGTCAAGTCATCGTAAGGTGAAGTGAAGAATAGGAATTTCTTCACATTACAGCATTTAATTAAATGATGTTATGGGTGGCCCACACAAGGTAGAATAATTATCAAAAACAGAGGTGGAGAATGAATTTCTAAGGAATACTTACGTAAGTAAGAAATTACTTCACCATAGTTTATTTTATATTCAGTGTGATAACCTTATGAATGACTAACGTCATTAAGATCTCTTATATACCAGCCCCTTTATGTCTTTACTGTATCTATGATATAGTATGCATTACAATTATATATCCTCACCAAACCAAGACACAAAACACAAGCAATGATAAATTACATTGGAGCTGGCTACAAGGCTTAAAAGACAAGAAGCCAACAAATAGTTCTAAAAACTTTCTTTTTTCAGAGTTTACGTGCTGGCTGATATTTTATTTGTCTTATCAGCTGTTTAATGTTTATTTTTTTTCACTCCAAGTGTTCATTTTTAGCCTATTTTCATTTATGAAAGAATAGGCTTATGAGATCACCTTTTGTCCGTGTGTGTGTGTGTGTGTGCGTATGTGTGTGTGCGTGTGCGTGTGTGTGCGTCCCCTAATAATACCTAAACGTCTGGAGCAATTTCAATAAAACTCGGTAAATACTATTTTGTCACACCCCGACAGTGCCCTTCAAATTTTATTACATCTCACCAATCCAACATGGCGGCTGTGCGATATATTTCACCGGCATTCTATATCTCCGAAACTATTTCTAATATCACCCTGAACGTTTTTACGGTGACAAAGAGCACTACTAGAAGTTCACCTATGTAACTTTCAAAAACCTTTTAACTACAAAACGAACATGGCGGCCAAGTGAAGTTGAAAAATTTAAACAGACTTTTCTTGCGATTTAACCAATCGAACGCAGTGAAACTTGGTACAGAAAATGATTATTTACATTGTAGTGCACAGCATCTAATTAAGTTCAATGGTTTAAAATTTAGTTTTCATTTCTTGTGTCCTAATCATGCGATTGAAGTCAACATTTCAATAATGAACCTACGCAATAATCCTCATCTAATAGTACATAACTCTATGGCCTACATATATTAAAATCCAACATGGTGACCCCCGAATTGTTTATACAGTTCTCATTATCTATTAGGCTAATCCATGACAGCAATCAAACTGAAATTTTGTATGTTGATAGAGGTTATAAACATAAGTTGATCTATGGGACTTTCAATAATCTGGTGAGTACAAATTCAACATGGCGACGACGCGAAATTTAAATATTTAAATGGACGTTTCTCGCGATTTAACCGTCCGAGTACAGTGAAACTTGGTACGGTATAGTCTATGCTTATATATTTATTTATTTATTTAGCTATGGCTTTTAGTGCCGAGAGTGTCTCAGGACATGTTCGGCTCGCCAGAGGCTGTAGCTGCTTCAAGCGGACACCCATGGATTGAGCTACAAGTTCCGTTCAATTTCAAGTAGTTCCAACTTTCACTACCAGATGTCATTGACGCCAAGTGGTGAACGTTGGAACTTTAATAGAGCGTTACAACGAAACGTAACCTAGCAGCTTCACACAAGTTTAGTTAGTGGAAGGATCTTTTACATGTCACAAATCTATGATTTGGGACCGCCGACTTTACTTCCTCTCCGAAGGAAGGCATACTAAAGGATTTTAACGCTCTTAAGAAATCCGACGACTTTGGCTGGGGTTGAACCCGCGATCTTGGGAACAGAAGTTCAGCATGCTACCAACTACGCCACCAAATTTTTAATCCACTGGGATCTGATTGATTTTAATTGTTTTCATTATCAGAAGATGGCTGCTGTTCGAAATTTTAAAATCTTGTGTCCTAATCATGCGATTGAAGTTTGAATAATACACCCTCACAATAATCTTCATGTAATAGTGCATAACTCTAAGGCCTACAAATATAAAAATCCATGATCCTGAATAGGTGATAATCATGTGGTGCGACATCGGGAGAGTATGGTGGTTGTGGCAGCACCGTGAATCCTATTTGATCAATGGCAGCGGTGGTCTCTCGGCTAGTGTGGCGGCGGGAATTGCCATGTTGCAGAAGCACACCATTAGCCCATTTTCCTGGCCGCTTAGTTTGAATGGCACGACGTACACGCTCAAGGGTTGCCACATATGCAGCACTGTTAATCGTGGCCCCCAATTCCAGGCAGTCAATGAGGATGATGCCCTTTGTGTCCGAGAACACTGTCGCCATTCTCTTGGCAACTGATGGCACTGTTCGACATTTCTTTGGCGGTGGACTGCCCCTATGCTTCCATTGCATAGGTTGTTGTTTCGTTTGTGGCTCATCGTAATGGAGCCACGTCTCATCACCAGGGTTCGGAAGGTTAAGACCTAAAGAAGTACAAAATATGCAAGCAAATATGCCCTAAAACTAGATAAATATGACCTAACAACTATAAAATATGTCCTAAAAATCTATGAAATATGACATGAATTTTTGGGATAGGTAGAGTAGTCTATCATTAACATACAGTAAATGCTAAATGACGTCCGTAGAGGAGCGCCTTCTTAGAATCAGGTCTTCTAAACCTGCGATCTGCCTGTTCCGGGAAAAGAAAGAAAAATATTATCTACTACACTATTCGGAAATCGTGTGTTTGAAACTCGACGCAGATAACATGCACCTTGTTAATGACGTCTCAATTTAATGAACAATGCTGAAATTATAACCAAATATGACCTTATATCACTAAAATATTACCAAATATGATCAAACCATTAAAAATGGCCGAAATATACATTTATAGACAACATCAAATTGCTTTAAACCAGGTCAGAGACCCGTAAATCAAACTTATTTTTCAGATTTCGAGTCAAATGAGCTCAAATGACTTTTCCTTAACATCCGAACCTTACTCATCACCAGTCACAAGCCTAGCCATGAAGTCGGCTGGATCTTGTCTGGAGAGACTGACACATCGATGGCAAAAGTGCATCAAGTTACAAGGAGATTATGTTGAGAAGGTGGACTTAACAACTGATGTGTAATGTACTTCATTTGGGTAGAGAAGAATAAAGTGTAGAACAATATGGTGCGTCCTTCGTATATACAATATTTACAGAGTACATTGCTAACAGTGTTGGCATTTACAGCACAATGTTCAGGGTATTCAGCCAGTTGACAGCATCATCGTTGGCACTGTGTAGGACATAGGTAGTTCCTTCAAATTTCGTCCTTGGACACTGAAGGGCAACATGCTGAATAGTCTGAGGTACATTGGCACAGTCGCAAAATGGGTTTTGAGTTATTCCCCACTTGTGCAGCAGAAATCGCATCGTCCGTGATTTGTGCGAATCCCGTTCAATGATGTCCATACCATTCTCGGTAAATTGAAACCAGTCGGTTCTCTGAAGGGATCAATTATTAAACACAGATGGCTAGGTTTTGATGCAGCCTATTCTTCATTCCACGTGTTGTCAGCAGCGAAATGCGATGAAAATAGCTCCTCCCTCAGCTTCAATGGAGGATTTCTGGATTTCAATCTCGTTCCAGAGAAAGGGGCAGCCCGTGGCCCATTTACAAAATTATTATAAATATAGTGGTGGTCACAATTACGACCAAGATTAAAGTTTAGGGCAATGAGTGTAGGTACTCAAAAAGCATGCTAAATAAAAATAAAATAAAAAAAGAATGATTAAGTAAAAAAAAGTGAAATAGCAATGCACAACAAAATTCACGTGGTGCATCAACAAATTTCAGCCAAGGATGTACTGGGTGCAAATTGTGAAATAGCGCGGGTGTTGGCTAAAGAAGGTCCGATAGTCTAGCCATAGTGTGCTAGCCCTGTCACCAGTCTCCCGAACGCTTAGCTTGGTACCCTTACAACGCAAGGGTCAGTTACGAAAATATAGTATGTGAAATAAATGTATAAAAATGTCTTTCTTAGTTTAGAATCTGAGGCCGACTAGAATCAAAACCCGCCAAGTCCATCGAACATGAAAAATGAGACCAAGGTGCCTTTATTTGAACTTGCACGTGGGCAATTCAATGGTGCCACGATTTACCTTCAAAGGACGCTATTTCCCTATGAAAATGGCGGACAAAACTTAGGCTTAGTTTCAAAATCCGCAAGATTCAATTGAACTTCTGTTATTGTTAGTTTCAAAACCTACCAAGTCGCTTTCAGCCAATCAGCACATACAATTGCATTTACCCAAGATTCCTTCATACCGCCATAAGCTGTGTTGTGTTTTGTAATGTGTGATAAGTGTTTGTTAAACATTAATATATGCATATCATAATTCAGATCAGATTTTCATTTCATAAATAATTTGGAGGGTTCACATTCAAATGTTCTCTTTCTTCCCTTGTTTTTATTCTTAGAACTGCTTTTCTTACTTTCAGAAGCATCCTAATTGATCTTAAGAATTGTGTTGCTTTCCATAAAGGGACAAACCTGTAATTTGTTGGAATGCAATGACAAAGTTCATATTCCAAGGATGTTTTATTCATATGTAAACAGTTATCCTAATTTTCCCACAAAGTTTGTTTTGTGGACTTGGTTGGTTTCGATTCTAGGTGGATCATTTCATGGATAACGTTAAAAGTTTTGAAAGCTTACTGCTGCCAAAATAAACACGTTAACAACTTGTTGATGCGATGTGGTACATTGCGTAAACTCAACGTAATAGAAACATTAATGCTCTCAATGACTTTCCTCTCATATTTATCCACATGAAATATTCTCGTGAGACGTGCGACCATTAGCCTTTGAAACGACAACTTAAGCTGCAAGGTATGGGGGAATCTGCTGTGGACAGGTTGCTTGCCAGAACTTAATGGAGTTTGCAGTTTCGGACCAACGAACCATCACTAACACGAAAATGAACTTTTCATACCGCGGTACTTTACGTCACGTAATGTCATTTTCCACGTTACCCCCGCTTAACTTACTCAACAAATATAATGAAGTTACTGGCTTCTCTACAACCTCCTAATGATGCTCCTTTTTGTGTTTACAGGGTAATGCGATGATCAACAGGAAGTGCACAATATTCCTCGACACACGGTGTTCCTGGCTGTAGCAAGCGAGGACAAAAAGAGTCCAAAATGATATTAGAACACATTTTTATAATGAACTTTCCCTGAACGTTCTAAATAGGACTTGTACTTTTAATCGATTGATATCAGTTGTCAAATAATCGATTAATGGAAGCAAAAAACGATTAGTTTCTATCTATAACGATTAATTTATTGCACATATAGCTTAATCGATTGGTAGTTCAATCGATTAATAGGGTAGTGGAATAATTTATTAATTACTTTGTTGATTAATAGATGCAGTTCGCTCTTTTCACTTCGCACTCACAGAAGCAAAACGTACATTTAATTAATTAAAATACATTGTACAGTATTTTAACCAGCCTAATAATAATTTTAAGAATTGGTGTGACATGAGCAGATTAATTTAGTGAAAAAATCTTATACATGCATTTAATGCTTTTTGTAGTTTATTGATCTGTTCAGCAGTCGCAACAATAAATAATGGTAGTATGATTGTTTAAGCTCATGGTATAAACAAAAAAAAACAAACAAACATTATAGTCAGTCTGAAAGACTAGACGTTATATCATTTCAAATGACGCATGCTACAAATGCTACACATGTTACAAAGGCTCAGGAGGGCTTCTCGCTTCGCTCGAAGCCCCAGGACTCTTTCATCAGACTCCATTACCCATTAAGTTAGGATTCCCGCGCAAGCATCTCTTTAAAGGTCACCCTATATTTGAGTTTGACATCTTTTACAACTCTTTAAGGGTCACCCATTATTTGAATCTGATATCTTGCAAACCTCTTTAAGGGTCACCCTGTATTTGATTGAATCTAACATACTGTACACCTCGTTAAGTGTCACCCTGTATTTTGCTCTGACATCCTGCACACCTCTTTAGGAGGCACCCTGTATTCTTATCTGGCATCTTGCATATCTCTTTAGAAGTCATCCTGTATTCTTGTGTGACATCTTGTACACCTCTTTAGGAGTCACCCTGTATTCTTGTCTGACATCTTGTGGACCCCTTTAGGAGTCACCTTGTATTCTTCTCTGCCATCTTGTACACCTCTTTAAGAGTCACCTTGTATTCTTATCTGGCATCTTGTACTGTATTTTGCTCTGACATCCTGCACACCTCTTTAGGTGGCACCCTGTATTCTTATCTGGCATCTTGTACACCTCTTTAGGAGTCACCCTGTATTCTTGTCTGACATCTTGTGCACCTCTTTAGGAGACACCCTGTATTCTTCTCTGCCATCTTGTACACCTCTTTAGGAGTCACCCTGTATTCTTGTCTGACATCTTGTGCACCTCTTTAGGAGACACCCTGTATTCTTCTCTGCCATCTTGTACACCTCTTTAAGAGTCACCCTGTATTCTTATCTGGCATCTTGTACACCTCTTTAGGTGTCACCCTGTATTCTTGTCTGACATCTTGTGCACCTCTTTAGGAGACACCCTGTATTCTTCTCTGCCATCTTGTACACCTCTTTAGGAGTCACCCTGTATTCTTGTCTGACATCTTGTGCACCTCTTTAGGAGACACCCTGTATTCTTCTCTGCCATCTTGTACACCTCTTTAAGAGCCACCCTGTATTCTTATCTGGCATCTTGTACACCTCTTTAGGAGTCACCCTGTATTCTTATCTGGCATCTTGCACACCTCTTTAGGAGTCACCCTGTATTATTTTTGCTTCGCTCGAAGCCCCAGGTCGCTCGACGCCCCAGGACTCTTTCAACAGACTCCATTAACCAATAAATTAGGCTTCCCGCGTGGCTGCATGACGTCACGCACTCGCCGTCCTTTACCCATTAAATTAGGCTTCCCACGCGGCTGCATGACGTCACAGTCTCCGTCTCCATCCCGCATAACGTTAGACCCAAAGCATAACGACGAAGTCGACAAGATCATTTGAAATGGTAAAATATTGGAATGCAGTTGAAATAAATTAGAATCCTCTATGGACATCAAATTGGCAGCGGAGAAACTAAAGGGAGTAGGAGACTTCTGTTGCTTAGGAAGCAAAATAACCACTGAGGGACGAAGCAAAGAGGATATAAAAAGTAGGTTAGCTCAGGCAAGGAAAGCATTTCTACAGAAAAGGAATCTGTTGACATGGAATATAGATTTAGCTGTTAGGAAGTTATTTTTGAAGGCCTTTGTCTGGAGCGTGGCGCTCTATGGAAGTGAAACTTAGACTATTGGTGCAGCAGAAAAGAGGAGAAGTGAAGCGTTTGAAATGTTGTGTTATAGGAGAATGATGAAGATCAGATGTGTAGATAGGGTTACAAACGAAGAGGTATTAAGACTAGTGGGAGAGGAGAGATGTTTCTGGCGACTGCTAATGAAGAGAAGAGATAGGTTGGTAGGACACATACTAAGACACCCAGGAATAGCAAGCTTAGTTATGGAAGGAGGGTCGAGGACAAGAACTGTAGGGGTAGACGAAGTTTAGAATATGTTAAACAGAATGCCTCGGTCGTAGTGTGTGGTAGCTATGTAGATATGAAACGATTAGCTCAGGACAGGGAGGAATGGACTGCTGCATCAAACCAGTCAAAAGACTGAAGACTTAAACAACAACATATAAATGACAACTTAATCTCAAACTGATGAAGAAATAAAATCTAGTACTGTAGTTAGCAGTTACTGGATGTACTCACCGTTCCAAAGTGGGAGAGTCCTCCGAGGTTAGGAAGGCGACCAGGCTCGTCCGCTATAGAGCAGTCTGCCCTAACAGAGACAAACTATCAGCCACAAGTACACATATTACATTCAGTACAGTACATTCAATCATTAAGACAGTGAACGGCAGGTGCTCTCGCTTCACCGTCGAGTCACCTGCACGGTGCAGTGCCATATCATTACAATGTTATTATATCAATACATTCCTTTAATCATTTTGTTCGTTAATCTGCAGAGAATGTTTCATTTTTTATTTGCACATTTCCCCCTTCAATTCTGTACTCTTTCCACTTTTCTCTCATTTCCTCATTGATATATTCTTAATATGTCAAGAAGGAAAATAATTGGGCTTATATCTGTGTACTTTCATATTTTTAAATAAATAAATAAATAAATAAATAAATAAATAAATAAATAAATAAAAGATACGAGCCTTACAGTAGTCGCATACGATGTGTAACATCTGACATATTATCCTACCTTGAAGTTGTTACTGTTTTTATTATCCTTGACATTCATCAACACACAACAAATCTTTTTATCTTTTACACTCTCATAATACATAACAATTCCAAGATTCTCTTAATTTTCTTCACTGCCTACTTGATATTTCTACTCTCGCACTGCCTTCTTGGTACTCTGCTGTTACATCACTCTCCTGCCAGTAACGAAGTTACGTTAACAGAGACTGACTTTTTTTTTCTTCACTGCCTACTTGATATTTCTATTCTAGTGTTACAAAGTAATCCGTATGTGATTCAACTGGCAGTGCGTCTTACACACTTCCGTCCGATCCACTTCCGTCCCATTTTTCAAAATCACTCCCACAAAAATATCCAGCAACCGAGCGGAAAGATGTTACACATCAAAAATAAAAGAAAATGAATAAATAACTATTTATTTTAATATCTACAAGGTTATACAGGGTGATTACAAATGATTCATCGAGTTTTAGACGAATGTATTTCACAAAGTATTACGTACAAAATAGTGAATGATACATTGTCTGAAAAAGCACATTTTCAAGTTTCTTTCTCATGATTACAAATGTTTTATGTGTTCTCCTCGTGTTACACGATACATATCTATGCCGTAGTCAAGCTCAGCCCATACACGTTTGAGCATGTCCTTGTCAATGTCCACCGGCGCAGCAGTGAAGTGTTCCTGGAGTTCAGCGAATGTTGTTGGCAAAGGTGATACGCACAGATTGTCTTTAACGTATCCCCAAAGAAAAAAGAAAAAATAAGATCAGGAGACCTTGGGAGCCACCTCCTGAATGGAAGTTCCTCGTTCAGATAGCAACGCACTTATCGAAACCAATGAGTTGGAGATCCGTTTTGTTGGAAAATAAAGTGTGGGTTATCAGCTAACAGTCTCGGAAACAGCCAAGCCTTTTAACATGTGTAGGTACGTCATACCCGTCAAAGTTTTCCCAGGAAAAAGTAGGTCCCGTAAACGTTGCTACGTGACACAGCACAGAAGACATTCACCTTTGCAGAATCTCCTTCAATCTCTTTTCTTTACAGAGGCAGCTTGTGTCTTTGAACTGTGGATACCGTCGCAGAATGCTTTAGGGGGTTGGTGACCATATGTTAGGGTACTGTCTTCGGAACGCACGCTGCGCGATAGTGACGGATTCTACTTTTCATATTGCAACACACAAAATGCTTTCTGTTGATAATTCGCCATTTTGCAAACTATTATCACCCTGCCACCTGGTGAGGGTTGTGTCCTGATTGCGACCGGAATGGATTGCGTTCACCTAATTAGCAGTCCAGATTGCGGTCACTTTCATTTTAGGGAAGAACTATAAACATACCAGCGTCCAGATTGCGGTCACTTTTCTTTGGAGACCGGTCCGGTTGTAACTCCCCTAGGGATTTCCTCACCTTTCACTTCCACCCCTCTTGCCAATGTTGAGGTACATGTCATGTGTCAGTTCTCTTTGGTCCTGATACACTACATTTTGACAGTGACCTTATTGATTTTGACTTATCAAAAGTCACAGATTTCAAATCTGGAATGTTAATAAATTGACTTCGTAAGGCATTCTAACGAGAGCTCTTAGCATGTGGCTTTGCAGAGTGTATTTAAAAGGAAAATATATGTTAGGGTATATTTTTAAATTATTAAAGAAAAATGTAATATTTGTCACTCCCGCGCTTGCGCACAATGGCTTCCATTTGTTCACGAGAGAAATGGCGGATCCCGCCGCATCTTACTGAGATCATTGTTTATGAGAATTAAAAAAAGGGGGGGGGGGATATTGTTGTGGCTCTATGGCTCAAACTTATAGTGTAAGTATATGTGGAGGCAAGGGGCAGGTGACCTCGTAGTTCCGCCCCTTAAAACAACAATAACTAACTAACTAACTAACTAACTAACTATGTGGAGGCAAATCACTTATTTGGCAGAGAGCTATAATCCTTCGACTTGATATAACATCTTCCGAAAAAACACTTCAATTTTCCAATTTCCAGTTCGCTTGGCGTACTTTATCCAAATTATTAAAGCTCAGCATGTAGGTCTCTATTTGCCTTATCAAGGTTTCAGTCATGGTCAGTTATATGTTGCGAAGTCGATCTTTCGATGCCCTTAAAGTTGCAACAGTGTCAAAAAGTAATCGTTCAAAATATGCATAGGACCTTCTGTATAAGAGAATCCTTCAGTAAATATTTTCCCAATGACCGTCATGTTTTGACGGGTATCAACTAGTTAGGTATAATTTATGCAGTATCACTTTCTTGTGGACACGATGACGACTACCATTTTGCACTAATCACTTTCAAACTTATGTATAAAATATTACCAATCAGATTCTCGGTCGAGGTTGTTAATGGGCAAAATCGGACCAAGGGGGTGAAAATGGATGGAGCTTTTTCGATACAGTGAAATATCGCTATAACTTCCTTAATACGTGAAAAATCGAATCCATTCAAAGTTCATACAATTTTTCGGATGAGGGCCAAACCCTTGCATCCAAAAAGCTTTTGATAGCCCCCGAAACCGTTGACCAAAGTGATGGGAAAATGGTGATTGTAGAGAAAATAAATTCATACCATCCGTAATAGGCACAATATCAAAACCGTTTAAAATGGTCAATACTCCTCTAAACACAACCTAAAACCTTTGTCTGAAATAATTTTTGATATGACCTATCCTTACACCAAGGGAAGAGAAAAATATTTTCGGAATTATAAAGGGATGGGGATTCTCGTATGCTGTACATGGGAACGTTTCTACGTATACAACAATTGAAAGATTTAGTGAATTCGAAATATATTTGGTATATTGGCTTTCACGGCCAGTGAATTAAAACGCAGCAATTTTTCTAGGTTTGTACTTTGTCATGTGTGGGGTTTCGCCTATGACACCAAGCTGGCTCAATAACGGTCTCTTGGTGTCCCCGCCCGGACCTCCACAGGGGTAGCAAACTGCGCGCTACCTCCCTTTTTATGAAACGCACCTGCGCCTCTTTACTGCGAGAACTAAAACTCAAGCAGCCATAACCTCCCTATCAAGGCTATACCATCTTTCTGGAAGCCTTCATAGGGAGGTTATGGCTGTGCCCGGACCCCCAAGAGCCCACTGATGAGCTAGTTTGGTGTCCTAGGCGAAACCCCACACACCGGCAGAAGTCGTCGGATTTTTTAAGAGCATTAAAATCCCTCAGTATGCCTTCCTTTGGAGGGGAAGTGAAGCCGGCGATCCCATGTCATAGATTTATGGCATGAAAAAGAACCTTCCACTAACTACACATGTGTGAAGTCAAAATTTGTAGGTTAGGTTTGATTAATGCTCTTAAGTTTCAACGTTCTTCACCGGGTGCTGGTTGCGATGGCATATAGTAGTAGCGAAGTTCACAGCTAGGTGTCGTGGACGGTAGTGTTTGGTAGCGAAAGTACGAACTGCTTGAAATTATCGTCTGCAGTCCTTACTTGAATTGAAAACAGATAACACACACTAATACAGTCATCATAATTAACACCAGTTATCAGACAGATTCTACACACACCCTAAACTGAGGAACCGACCACCAACCAACCAAACCCCACACAAGACACGGCACACACCTAGAAAAATTGCTGCTTTTGAGATATATTTCTTTGCCCGGTGAATTGTACCTCCGCCTTCCGGCGTACCGAGAGGGATACTTTTCCAAACGTACCAATCGTTACTGCTTTAATGCACATACATGTCTTAGTAGGCCTACATGTCAAGATGCCAGAATCTTTTTGTTCCTTACAATAATTCATGACTATTCCCGCAGTAAACCTCTAGGCGTCATCTTCCTGTCATGGCTCCCTTTCTTTTTACAATCAGCTGACGCACGAATCTTATTATTTTGTATCGCATTCCCCACGGATAGCGAGCAGGATACAGACGGTAGTTTCCGATAGCGATACATTGCAGTAATAGCTAATGTCTGCAGCTTCTTGTGCTACACAGACAATGGTAAGGCTTGGTTGGGTTGCTCGTCTGGGAAACGTAATTCATACATCCTACAGCGTGTTTCAAAAGACATGCTCCACGAACCATGGCGCGCCTGCTTGAATATGTATCTGGGGAGAGGCGCTGGATGCTATGGAGGAACTCATTAGGGAATTGCCGGTAACAAGAGAGAGTCTGTGATAAACTTTATTACAATATGTCGCATTGAACAAGGTTCTGTAGGGAGCTAATCTCAGCCAGCAGCCTGGAACCTTCCTTGTATACAAGGGAGAGGTAGCGGCTTCGGTGGCGTAGTTGGTAGCATGCTGAGCTTCTATACCCAAGTTCGCGGGTTCATTCCCGGCCGAAGTCGTCGGATTTTTTAAGAGCGTTAACATCTCTCAGTATTCCTTTGGAAGGGAAGTAGGCCTAAAGCCAGCGGGCCCATGCCATACATTTATGGCGTGTAATAACCTTCCACTTACTACAATTCTGTGAAGCTAAATTTGTAGGTTAGATTTGATTTTTTTTGTCATGTGCCCTCCTGAGAGGCCGAGTGCAGGTCTTTCTAGTCAACGCCCGTGGGCGACCTGCGCGTCGGGATGAGAGATGGAACGGATGAAGATGAATGAAATTGGGCAAGGATGTGGTAGGAAGCGGCCGTGGCCTATCAGAAGGTACCGTCCCAGCATTTGCCTAGTGTTGAAAATGGGAAACCACGGAAAACCATTTCAAGGACGGCCGACGGTGGGGCTCGAACCCACGCGTCTGCCGACTCAGCAGAGAGTTTGGCCCCATGACCTAACACTGCGCTTTAGCCAGCGTAGCCACTACTGTCGGTATTAGATTTGATTAACGCTCTATTACGTTCCAACATTCGACGCCAGGTGTTGGTTGCGGTGGCATCTAGAAGCCAAGTTCACAGCTAGGTGTCGTTGACGGTAGCACTTGGTAGCAAAAAGTAGGAACTACCTGAAATTGATTGTCTGTAGTCCTTACCTGAATTACAGACGACACACACTAATACAGCCATCACAATTAACACCGGTTATCAGACAGATTCTACACACGCCCAAAGTACACGGGGCTACATCACCACGTAGTCGCAGACCATAAACTATAGAACCAACCAATCATACAAGGGAGAAGAACTTGGAGGAAAGAGAAACAAACTGTTTCTTAATTTCCCGTTTCAATTTGTAGATATCTCAATTGCTCTCCAAAATGTCTGAGATGCGATGAATTTCTAAGTGGCAAAGGGTTTATACTGACAGATGCCCTTCCTGAGGCTAACATTATGCAATCAATGAATGAAGTCAAGATAGCTTTGAAACCATTTTTCAGTGTTGCCTTATTAACAATTAATATTTTAGTTTCAGTCGGTCAACACGAATTCATTACAATTACTGGAATATGTGGAAAATAACCTGAAATAAATTACATGTGATTAATATTTATATAGGGGGCGTGGTGGCTCAGCGGTCTAGCTGTATGTCTCTCACCAAGGCGGTCCGGGTTCGATTCCCGGTTAATGCATGTGAGATTTTCGAAGTGAAATGCCATGTCCTGTGGTTCGGATTCCACGTAAAAAGGAGGTCCCGTGGCTCATGATCTCAAGATTAACGGTCACGTTAAACTACAAGCTTCCTTCCTTCCTTTTCCTTAATATTTATATACTGGGTGAATCATCTCCCCTAATAATATTGTTTTATGCAGCCCAACTAACGCGTGCTGTCAGGAAGGTCAATATTTCTTCTGCCTGCATCCCGTAGTTAAATTGAGGTGAAAAAAAAACCCATCAAGGGCCGTTGACCTAAATATTTTGCCCTCTAAAACTACAATCACCACCACCATCTTTACCGATACGTAAAATATGCACATTCACTATCAACGCTCTCGTTCACATGAGTGTAAGAGAACATTGTTTTACGTGTAACATTCAGTGACTATCACTTTCCAAGCATTCGGACCATTCAGTTGGAAAGATAAGTACGGTATAGGCTTTTGTTGATAATTTACAAACACAGCTTGCCTATTGGAGGGAAAGCAAGCGATACCGTACTGTACATTCTAATTCTATAGCAGGACTCCTCACAGAGCCCTCGAGAAAAATATTTAGCAATAAATATAACAAAATTAAATAAATCTAAATAGCTTCTCCAGCAGTCGCTATGTAATCAACTATACAATTATTTCCGCCGAAATCAATACTGTATTTGATAAAATGATCTAACACTCACTAGGCTAATCAATGTAGCCTTCTTCAGCGAAGAAAATGAAATGACTGTATCTATAAGCTAATTTAAAATCTTTGGCTTAATCATGCATTTGTCTGAAATTAGTCATATTGTATAAAGTTATACCTGTATTGATATTTACCTTATGTTCGACGATGTAGAAATGTAAATATGTCTGAAAACTGTAATTGAATGGGGGTCATTATAGTACTGTTTTTCATTATGGGACAGTTTCTCCAGCCAATCAGAGCTCATTCATTGACCAATTAGGTAAGGATACCTTCGCGCATGCGCTCAAAATCCAACATGTCGGAAAATTGACAATGTTGCCTATATTGGATCAACCATTATAGTTACAATGCCAAACACAAATACAAAATCAGAACGAACCTTTACAGTAACAGGAAAATAAAATGAAATATGCAATAAATTTAGGAATCAACGTCCAGAAATTTGCAACACCATCCTTCTAGCCATTACCGACTTGAAAAGTATTCACCGTCCCTAATGTTTGCATAAACAAACTGGCAAATATGAGACTAGAAATAGCACTGTACCTTAATATCCCGAACTCCAATTTCTACACAGCGCATTGCTTTCAAACGACTTCGGTGACAATATTAGTGAATGCTAGAGCTGTACGGCACTAGTCATCATGCAGGCAGTAAACAATAGCATTGCCCAGCAAAGTAAATGGTCTCTGCTTTCGAAGTGCTTTGACCCACGCGCATGCGCTCAGTTAAGTCAGCAAACCACCCAGCGCACTCTGTTCACTAACTAAAGTTACTGAATCCCACAGATATTTATGAATATTTATGTTAAAACAAATAATAAAGTTATATTTATCGTCGAACATAAACAGTCGTATGCAACTCTCCTATAATAGTAATTAAGACACTCGTAAGGAAATTATAAACATTATAAACATACCCGTGTCTTAATTGTTGCCATTATAGGCACGTTGCATAGTGTACTATTCCCTCACCCTCTGTATTTATTTAGCGTATGGCTTTTAGTGCCGGGAGTGTCCAAGGACATGTTCGGCTCGTCAGAGGCTGTACAGTAGCTGCTTCAAGCGGGCACCCATGGGATGAGCTACAAGTTCCGTTCAATTTCAACTAGTTCCTACTTTTGCTACCAGATGTCACTGACACCTAGTGGTGAACCTTGGAACTTTGATAGAGTGTTCCAACGAAATCTAACCTAGAAATTTAGCTTCACACAAGTTTAGTTAATGGAAGGATCTTTTACATGCCATAAATCTATGACATGGGACCACCGGCTTTACTTCCCCTCCGAAGGAAGGTATACTGAAGGATTTTAAAGCTCTTAAAAATCCGACGACTTCAGCTGGGTTTGAACCCGCGATCTTGGGCACAGCAGTTCAGCATGCTACCAACTACGCCACTGAAGCCATCCTCTGTGAAACCGACCTTCACATATGAGTGGATGGACAGGTTCCCTTCTATTCCGTGAAACCGACTTTCACATGAGCTGGCTGCATGAACTTCATCTGTGGTTGGACCAGTTCAGTGAGTACAATGCATCCAAGAATATCTCCGACTACGCTTTATGACAGTTACCACAAATCTTTTTAGCCTACTTTTCACATTTTGGAAAAAGTAGACTTATGAGATCGATCTGGGGAAATGTGTGTCTGTCTGTCCTTCTGTCTGTCTGCCTGTCTGGCTGGCTGTGTGTGTGTGTCCCCCCATATCAACTCCTAAACGGCTGCAGCTATCGAAACAAAATTTGGTATGACTGAAGATCTATAGCTGAATATCTCAATGCTTTATTTGAAAATGGTGTCAGTGCTACCAACTGCTGAAAATCGAAATTGAAATTTGAAGATCTATAGCTGAATATCTCAATGCCTTATTTGAAAATGATGTCAGTGATACCAACTGCTGAAAAATCGAAATTGAAATTTGAGCCCCATGTTGGATATCTTGGAAGGTATGCATGGGAGCTATTTCAAAATTGGCACACGTATATATAATAATATTTCAGTTTAATTTCCAGCAGACCATATATGACAGTGTTGCCAAAATTATTTTAAGTCTGCTGATAGGTCCAATTTTTAAATGCATATAACTTCTTCACTATTAATTGGAATTCAACCAAACTTCGTGTGTACTATTTGTACATAAACAGATATGACTGAGCGTATTCTTAAGAGCCACAAGAGCTGCCAACTGTTAATGAATGCTCTCAATTTCTTTTACCAAAATACCAATTTATCAGAAAGTATGCAAGCCGACAGCTTTAAACTATGCACACGTATAGTACCTGACATTCTATATTAATTTGGAATAACTAATATACGTCAGTGCTACCAACGTGATTCTAAGCCTGCTGATAGATCCAATTTTAAATACATGTATCTTCTATACTATCCTTTGGATTTCAACCAAATTTCGTATGTGGTAAGTGTACCATAACAGATATGACTATGCGTCTTCTTAAGAGCAACCAGGGCTGCCAACTTTTAATAAATGCTGTCTCTATTTTTGTTACCCTAATACCAATATATCAGAAAGTATGCAAGCCAATAGCTCTAAACTTTGCACACGTATAGTACCTGGCATTCTAGATTAATTTGGAGTAACTAATATACGCCAGTGCTGCCAACATGATTGTAAGCCTGCTGATAGGTCCAATTTTAAAATGCATGTAACTTCTACACTAACTAATGGATTTTATTCAAAATTGGCACAACAATAGATCATATTATATCAGATCATTTCTGACCAACACATGCATGACATTGTTGCCAACATGATTTTACGCACGCTGTTAGATCCAATGTCTATCTGCATGTAACGTCCATGCTATCCATTGGACTTCAACCAAATTTTGTATTCTGTACCTTAATTGATAGAACTAAGAATATACTCAGTCACCAGGGCTGCTAACTGTAGTGCTCTATTAGGCTACATTATGCCAGGTACAATATACTGTATTTCGAACTAATTAGAAATTTTGGTATTATCAACTTAATTTCGTCATTATTCTAGATAGATCCTGGCATTCTAGATTAATTTGGAGTAACTAATATACGCCAGTGCTGCCAACATGATTGTAAGCCTGCTGATAGGTCCAATTTTAAAATGCATGTAACTTCTACACTAACTAATGGATTTTATTCAAAATTGGCACAACAATAGATCATATTATTTCAGATCATTTCTGACCAACGCATGCATGACATTGTTGCCAACATGATTTTACGCACGCTGTTAGATCCAATGTCTATCTGCATGTATCGTCCATGCTATCCATTGGACTTCAACCAAATTTTGTATTCTGTACCTTAAGAGATAGAACTAAGAATATACTCAGTCACCAGGGCTGCTAACTGTAGTGCTCTATTAGGCTACATTATGCCAGGTACAATATACTGTATTTTGAACTAATTAGAAATTTCGGTATTATCAACTTAATTTCGTCATTATTCTAGATAGATCCATTTAGATTAATCATTGTCATGAATCTTAAATTTTAAGAAAAGTAGGCTCTTTTGTTCGTCACGGAACTTCGTGTTGAGATGTGTGTAAGGCACTGAAATAATATGAACTATTGTTGTGCCAATTTTGGATGAAATCCATTAGTTATTATAGAAGTTACATGCATTTTAAAATTGGACCTATCAGCCGGCTTACAATCATGTTGGCAGCACTGACGTATATTAGTTACTCCAAATCAATCTAGAATGCCAGGTACTATACGTGTGCAAAGTTTAGAGCTATTGGCTTGCATTCTTTCTGATATATTGATATTAGGGTAACAAATATAGAGACAGCATTTATTAACAGTTGGAAGCCCTGGTTGCTCTTAAGAAGAGGCATAGTCATGTCTGTTATGGTACACATAGCACATACGAAATTTGGTTGAAATCCAAAGGATAGTATAGAAGTTACATGTATTTAAAATTGGATCTATCAGCAGGCTTAGAATCATGTTGGTAGCACTAACGTATATTAGATATTCCAAATTAATATTGAATGTGCAGTCGGCTTGCATACTTTCTGATATATTGGTATTTTGGTAAAAGAAATTGAGAGCATTCATTAACAGTTGGCAGCCTTTGTGGCTCTTAAGAATACGCTCAGTCATATCTGTTTATGTACAGTTCATACGAAAAGCTATGTTATGAAAGCTGCGGTTGTTATTCGTATTCTCATTCTCGTGTTTGTCCTGCTAGGTTACAGGGCCGTTGTCTCCACTAGACCCTGTTCTGGTAGGGTAACGGTTTGCGCTCCTCAAGTCATTATGTAGCACATCTGCCCACCTTTGCTTAGTTTTTACAGTTCTCAGAAATTCTATTTTTACTCCCATTATCTGTGCGAATGAACATGCACTTGGACATAATTGTGGCGTGATAAATTTTATTTTCGACCATGGCGAAATGTAAATATATCAGAAAACTGTACTCTAATGAGGCTCATTATAGTAAAAGTTGCCATTATGATACAATTTCTCCCACCAATCAGAGCTCAAGAAACAGTTGTGTGATCAATCAGGTAAGGATACCATCGCACCAGCGGCTTCGGTGGCGTAGTTGGTAGCACGCTGAACTGCTATGCCCAAGATAACGGCTTCAAACCCGGCCGAAGTCGTTGGGTTTTTAAGAGCGTTAAAATATTTCAGTATGCATTCCTTCGGAGGGGATGTAAAGCAGGCGGTCCCATGTCATACATTTATGGCATGTAAAAGATCCTTCCACAGACTAAACTTGTGTGAAGCTAAATTGTTAGGTTAGATTTCGTCGAAACACTCTATCAAAGTTCCAACGTTCACCACTAGGTATTATTGATATCTGGTAGTGAAAGTTGGAACTACTTGAAATTGAACGGAACTTGTAGCTCACCCTAAGGGTGTCCGCTGGAAGCAGCTACAGACTCAGGCGAGCCTAACATGTCCTGAGACACTCCTGGCACTAAAAGCCATACGATAGATAAATAAATAAATAAATAAATACATAAATAAATAACCATCGCACCTGCGCTGACTTCCACGGCCTCCTATTTTGAATTTCACTGCGTGGCTAGTGCCATAGTGGGGTAATCGACGAGGCCATGGTCAAATACAAGGTATCCTCTGCTTCCCATGCGCTCTCTTCAGTACATAAAACTGGCGAAATCTCGACATATATTTATGTTCGGACATAAAATAGTTATAATTATTATCGTCGAACATAAACGTCGTATGCAACTCGCCTATAATGGTAATTAAGACACTCGTATGGAAATTATAAAACTCGCTTCGCTCGTTTTATAAACATACTCGTGTCTTAATATTGCCATTATAGGCTTGTTGCACAATGTACTATGATCTCACACTATTCAAGTAGGTGGAAACAGTTTTGTATACAGCCTGTGACAAAAAAGTTCGGTGAATAGTCCTGTACTATCAACATAGATAAACAATGCACGACGGTGACCCTATTGTCCTTCAAAATAGTCCTCTCCCGTAAATATGCCATGCTGAGATCGGCGATACATGTCCTAGAAACTTTGCAAGAAGGCATCCTTCGGGATGGTGTTCAGAAGGCTCGTCACAACGCAACGTGTAAGACCTGTTTGACACAGTGCGTGTCTAGAAGGATGAATTTATGCAACTTACCATGCACACCTGTTCGGCGGGTGGCAGTGAGTAGGATGAATTTATGCAACCTACCATGCACATCTGTTTGGCGGGTGGCAGTGGGTAGGGTGAATGTTCTGTGGAATGGAATGGCTTATCTGAAAACCATCGTCGCTGGCGACGAGAACTGGTGTCTGAGGTACGACCCCGAAGTCAAGCGTCGAAGTATGGAGTGGCGGGGTCCAGATCCAGGGTCACCGAATAGCCCTGAAAGGCCAGAGGTTCTCGAACATTTCGGACATCCAAAGTAATGTGACGACCCAACTGAAGGCTATCCCTAAAGAGTTTCCAGGACTTGTACAGACATTCTCAGAAGTGCATAACCATCCACGGAGATTAATTCAAAGGACAGTAACTGCTGTTTCAGGTAAGCCAACAATCCATTCGTAATATAGATCCATTCACCGACTTTTCGGTCACGTGACGAGCCTTTCGAACACCATCCCAAAGGACGCCTTCTTGCAAAGTTTTCAGAACATGTGTCGTCGATCTCAGCATTGCATATTTACGGGAGGGGACTATTTCGAAGGACAATAGGGTCACTGTCGTGAATTGTTCATCTATGTTGATAGTATAGGTCTATTCACCGAACTTTATTGTCACAGATATACAATTTCTTCCTTAGTATTTAGTATTTAGAATGAAATTATGCTAATTTGAGGCTATTAATTCATGACATCTGTATTATAGTGATAGTTAGTTGCAGCTAAAGGGATTTTTATTCCAATTTGTATTAGCTTAAAATAATTGAATTTCAATTACTAACTGTGTAAAACTGGGCCCAGCTCAGGAACTACTCGGGGTCACCAGCTCCCAAACTCGCCAAGCGTGAGCCCTTGAGGGTGTAGCACTATCAAGGGTGCAGCATGCATGGTGTAGAAACACACACCCTGCCTCCTTTAGGGACTGTTACTGAAGGCAGGATCATCATACTATATTCTAAAGGCCAATGCTTTGTCGATGCAACCACACTCCTCTGTCGTTGGTGGTTCGTTTCAGTTCCATTTAATTGTTACATCCCATTCTATTCTTGATGTCTTCCAAATACTTCGTCCTAGGCCGTCCTGTTCCTTTCTTTCCCAGCATTTTCCCTTCAAGAATGTTAACGATGGAAGTGATGTGTCTGATGACATGTCCAATAAATTTTATTTTTCTCTTTCCCATTTCCTTCATTAATCTTCTCTCTTCCTTGACTTCCCTTAAGACTTCCAGGTTGGTTTTTCCTTCCATCCAGATCGTTCTTGTAATTTTCCGCCATATCCACATTTCAGCAGCTTCAAGTCGATTCTTTTCCAATTGACCCATAGTCCAACTTTCACTTCCATAGAGCATAGGCAGGATATACCATGAAAAGAAAAGAAGAGGTCTGACCCTTTGAAGAATGAGGGTATCAGGATAGAAGACACCCATGGAAGACACCCACGTCTCACTAGTGTTGACCCCTCGGGGTTGGGGGGTTTGAGGGGGGATGCTGGTATCCACTAACTAACTATATTTAACCCCGGAGGCTCACACCTACTGTAGTTTGGAGGGCTATTGTACTCAAAATATGTAAAACTAGCGAATCCATGGGATAATTATTCTCGCATGTGTATAATCCACCCGACCGGCTTTATTAGTATACGGGCTCGACGCGACACAGTTCTGGCAGGGCTGTTGTTTGAGTCGTTAGTCCTTTGCTGGTTTGATGCAGCTCTCCGTGCCTCCCTCTCCTGAGGTAATAGTTCCATCTCTATATCCGAGACAATCTGTTTAACATATTCAAACCTTGGTCTATCCCTACAATTCTTGTCCTCAACCTTTCCTTCCATTAATAAGTTTGCTATTCCTGGATGTCTTAAAATGTGACCTACCAACCTATCTATTCATTAGCAGTCACCAGAAACATCTCTCCTCTCCCACTCGTCTTAATACCTCTTCATTTATTACTCCATCTACCCATCTGTTCTTTATTCTCCTGTAACACCACGTTTCAAATTCTTCTATTCTCTTCTTTTCCGCTGCGCCAACAGTCCAAGTTTCACTTCCATAGAGTGCCACGCACCAGACAAAGGCTTTCAAAAAGAACTTTCTAATACCTAAATTTAGCCTATATTTGTTATCAGATTTCTTTTCTGAAGAAATGCTTTCCTTGCCTGAGCCACCCTACTTCTTATACCTTCTTTGCTTCGTCCATCACTGGTTATTTTGCTTCCTGAGTTGCTTTTCACATGCCAATTCGACGCCAATAGGTGTTTCTGATTTCTTTCGCTGCAATTCATTATTTTTGTTTTACATTTATTGATTTTTATTATCAATTCTTTCCTCAAGATGGAGTCCATACCATTTAAAAACTCATTCAAATTCTCTGGTTGGTCGGTTCATCAGTTTAGGGGCTGCGACAACGCGGTCATGTAGCCTCATGAACTTTGGGTGTGTGTAGAATCTGTCTGATAACCGGTGTTAATTGTGATGACTGTATTAGTGTGTGTTATCTGTTTTCAATTCAAGTGAGGACTGAAAACATTGATTTTCTTTCAAGTAGTTCCTACTTTTACCGCCAAATGCCACCGTCAACGACTACTAGTTCAGAACTTGATTACCAGATGCCACCGCAGTTGGCTCCTGGCGACGAATGTCGGAACCAAAGAGCGTTTGTCGAATTTTTAACCTATATATAATTTAGCTTCGCACAGGTGTAATTAGTGGCAAGTTCTTTAACATGCCATAAATCTATGACATGGGACCGCCGGCTTTACTTCCCCTCCAAAGGAAGGCATACTGACGGATTTTTAACGCTCTTAAAAATCTGACGACTTCGGCCGGGTTTGAACCCGCGATCTTGGGCATAGAAGCTCAGCATGCTACCAACTACGCCACCGAAGCCGCTCAAATCCTCTGGTGAATCAGCTAAGATGACGATGTCTCAGGGGCTATCGTCTTGTTTATTTGTTTAATCGCATTTTTTAGACAAATTGTCAATATTTATGAAAGCTGAGTGCAGGCGGCTTCGGTGGCGTAGTTGATAGCATGCTGCGCTTCTATGTCCAAGATCGCGGGTTCAAATCCGGCCAAAGTCGTCGGATTTTTTAAGAGCGTTAACAATCTCTCAGTATGCCTTCCTTCGGAGGGGAAGTAAAGCCGGCGGTCCCATGTCATAGATTTATGGCATGTTAAAGAACCTTCCACTAATTAAGTTACATCTGTGTGAAGCTAAATTGTATAGATTAAGAATGTAAACAACGGTCTTAGGTTCCTACGTTCGTTGCCAAGAGCTGACTGCAGTGGCGATTGGTAGCTAAGTTCTGAACTCGTAGTCGTTGACGGTGGTGTTTGGCAGCAAGAGTAGGAACTATTTAAAAAATTGAAAAGTCTGCAGTCATTACTTGAATTAAAAACATATAACACACACTTATACAGTCATCACAATTAACACCGGTTATCAGACAGATTCTACACACACTCAAAGTACACGGGGCTACATGACCGCGTTGACGCAGCTCCTAAACTTAAGGACCAACCAACCAACCAAACCAGAGTACAATTCGTCACGGCTGCGGGTAATTCTTTTTCTTTTGAATGCCCATTTGTTACGATCGGTTTCTTAGGGTTGCTCCATGTGTATATTCCACCCACCCGCCTTTACTGTTATGCGGGCTGTCGTCTTGTTTATTTGTTTACATGCACTTTATGAACAAATACATATATTTCCGTTAACTTTTCACGAAATACAAGGCTTTTCTTGTACTATTGAGACGATTTGGAAGATTTTGGTACAAACCGCACCAATGTTGGTTGGTTGGTTCTTAAGTTTATGGGCTGTGACAACGCGGTCATGTAGCCTCGTGCACTTTGGGTGTGTGTAGAAACTGTCTGATAACCGGTGTTAATTGTGATGGCTGTATTAGTGTGTGTTATCTGTTTTCAATTCAAGCAAGGACTGCATACGATAATTTCAAGTAATTCCTACTTTCGCTACCAAATGCTACCGTCCACGACACCTAGCTGTGAACTTCGCTACTACTAGATGCCATCGCAACCAGCGCCCGGTGACGAACGTTGGAACTTAAGAGCATTAATCTAACCTAACGTGCAAATTTTGGCTTCACACAAGTGTAGTTAGTGGAAGGTTTTGTTTCATGCCGGCTTTACTTCCCCTCCGAAGGAAGGCATACTGAGGGATTTTTAACGCTCTTAAAAATCCGACGCCTTTGCCGGGTGTGAACCCGTGACCTTGGGCATAGAAGCTCAGCATGCTAGCAACTACGCCACCGAAGCCACCTAAACCGCAGCTACTAACTCCATCGGGTTTAAGAGCTTGAGTTTTGTGAAACATACTCCTTTGCGTTCTATATGATGATGATTCCCTCTCCTGTATGCGAGGAAAGAGAAAGAACGAATCGTGTATTACATTGGGTACACACTGGAGGTCAAGTTTACTCCTGAAGTTAAATATGCTTCCCAAGCATTATTTATGTAACTTAATTTCCGCTCTGTTGTTTTCTGTTATCTGGGGCGGTTTTGTTGGTTGCGAGAAATATCGGCATCGGCCTCACCAGGGGACGAATAAAAATACACTCCCAATCTAGACTTCACATTCATTTTCCGTGATATCGCGATGCAATGTAGTTGTTTAGCTATCTCGTTCGATAACGGTTTGGATTGGAATATGAGAGATAGTTTAATCTTCATACGATTGTCAGAGCTACCGTTGGGAACACGAAGTCGGAGTAACTTCCTCCATGAGGTCGTGGGCATAAGTGTCTAAACATACTTTCGGAATACATCGAGAATAATGATTTAAGTAGGAATTGAGTCACTGCATAGGTTTGGTGAATGCAAGATGAGGTAATATAACTTAACTGGAAATGAAAATCCACAGCCTGTTCCAGTCGTCCGTCCAGGTCAGGGATGGAACGAATACCCCCCCCCCCCCCCCCATCTAGCGGCGAGGATATGAACCGTGCCTGCTGCCGAAGCCTGTCGCATTCCTCAGGGGAAATGATTAAATGAATAATAATAATAATAATAATAATAATAATAATAATATCGTATGGCCTCGGATGCCGGGTGCAAGCATTGTAATTTGACACCCAGAGGGTAGCTTGCATGTCGAATTTAGTTGTTCCTTGAATCACTATGAAAGTCAAGGAGGTTAGATATCTAAGCTCCTTGAACACTATAGCGCTTTCTAGTAGAGAAATGAGGAACTTTGTGTTGGCGGAAACTTCCGAGATTAATTTTGCCATTATGAACACGGCCTACTGAATTCAAATGGATTCTTTGACATGCCAACATCGTATGACATGCATGTCGTATTTTTGCCGCCTTCCAAAAATGACTTACCATGGCCAGGAGCGAACCTGCAATCTTGGGGTTAGTAGACAGACACGCTATCCACTCACCCACCGTGGCAAGCTATTAAATGAATGACAGATGAAATGAAATGATAGTGGAGAGTGTTGTTGGAATGAAAGTTTTGACAGGGAAAACCGGAATACCCCGAGAAAAACCTATTTGCCCCAGCTTTGACCAGCACAAATTAAAAAAAAAGAAATTAAAAAAATCACATGTTTAATAAATAAAATGAAATAAATAAATTAATCATTACATAAATACATAACCAACTAACTAATTAAATATCCTTACAAAAATATTAAATTTAAAAAATAATTGAAACATTGTAATTTTGAATTCTGTCAGAGATGTCAAAAACTAAATGAATATTTAATAGAATTCAAAATTATAATATTTTAATTCATTTTTTTAATTTAATGTTTTTGTAAAGAAATCCATGTATCTATTTGCAATTTAGTTACTTTTGCTCTAAGTTTTAATTCGAATAGATTTTGCCCCCGATATAAGCTGAAGAAGCTCCCATAGAAAGGCCGAAACATGTATCCTACTCTGAATTATTTTTAAGAGGTGCCTTCATTTACTTTATGAATCCGCCAATGAGTGTTAATGCAATATAGTGTGCCCTTCATCAAGAAATATGCAAATCACAGTATGCCAGCATTGCTCAATTCGGGATTTTTCGGGGTTGCGGTAAGTTCTCCCACTCTGTGACTTACATATTTTGGATTAAATAGAGGATACACTTGCAAAAATAACAACAAAATCAACTCCTATTATAACAAATTTAATTAATCAAAATTATGGCGCTACAAACAATAAAACAAATAAACTACTGACCAATATCATTCTACTTGTCCAAAGTGAACAAGGAATAGCATAAAAATAAAACAAATATTAGAATAAAACACATGGTTTTCTTTAAAACCAACAATTCACGATTATTTTCACTTCCATAAAGTACTTATCTTAAAGTTCCATAACTACGAGCTTCTCTGGCTCGATACTTTTCCATAATAATGGTGTCATACCTTTGTACACCTCAAGAACTATTTTTATATTTCTTATCATCAGAACAAATATATAATTACATTTAAAATTACATGTTAATTATTCACTTCAATATTTGGGCATATCACATGTTCTCCGTATTTACTATCTCTCTCAAGTTTTGCAAATTCACTACGGTGATCGGGAAACCATCTGTGTACTCCAGAGTTATAAAGATTACTAGACAAAGTCAAAAACTATGATTACTCCCAAAATCTAGTTATCTTCACAAAACTCGTGGATTCCTTATTTTCCATACAACATTACAATAGGGATTTTTATTTAATTCATGTGTCTTATAAGACCATTATCACATAAGAAAACTACGATCTGAACTGGCAAGCGATAATATCAATCTACAAGGACCTCGGTTCAACGCCCGGGTCATTAACAACTTTAAACACTCACGGTGTATTTAACACATCTTACAAGACGGTTTTTTTACCCACCCTCGCTCTATGAGGGTCAGGCCATTATACTCGAGCGTGATTTATGACAGGGAAAGCGGCTCCCTGCATAGCCTACGGTTGGAGCTCTCTTCAATGCTTTTAAAACAAACCTTCACATTATTCTCAGTCCTTTGGGGAGACATGGCATTCTACTCAATCGTTTCACTTTCAACAATATTATTGGCTCATAACCCACTCTCGTAACCTTGGCATTTATTAATTATGACGGGTCCTCATTGATTGGGAAGAGTAATACACATTCGACGACGAATAATAAGGGGCTTTAACAAACAGAGGATTCTAGGTTCGAATCTCTTAACATGCCTCGGGAACCATTTCCACATTGGAGGACTTATACAAGACGCGATTTAAAGTCGGCCGTAGCCTACATGACATACTGTGCCCAACTCTAGGAATGGGTATTCCAAGTTTCAGACACCTAGATATCAAGGGAAAGGCTGTAGCCGCTTTTGAAAGTTCAGATATTTGAATATCGCGCTACATTGCTTCGAGAAGCATTTAGAAGAATTTTACCGATAGTTGGATGTCAAGTGACGTAGCGAGTAACAGCAGAGGTGGAGGCTATTTATTGATTAAATAGTTAACTATGGAGTAGAGACTTGAGACTGGGATCAGATTACTGGCACGGCCAAATGAAAGAGAATGCAATTAGTATCAAGTAAATCGGACCAGGGATTCAAGAGATATGAGGATTTCTAGATATCAGGCGATGACGCGTGACCCTGACCGTTTTGAATAAAAGCCAGCTGGAACAGGCATGGTTAGCTCACTTCAACGCAAGCACTTGGCAAGCAAGTTGCATCTACGCTGAGCCAAGGCACATGGTTGCCGTATCTACGCAGAAGTTCTTTTCAAGTCGTGATAGTCACGAGAAGTGCTGCGCAAACGAGTTGGAACTTAGTAAGTTTCTGGTGAGGAGAATCACTGAGGTGATTGATTTCTACAGACATTGGTGGAAATATTTATATTTCTAAAAGGACATATGCTAGACTTTGTCTAGAAAATAGTATTTTGTCACAGTCCAGTAGTAACTTAATATTTGGATGTTTAAATCCATTATCAAGTCAGTTTTCATATTTTGTAACTAGTTAACCACTTCGATCTGTCAGTACACTGAAGACTGGTCTATAACGGTGGCGTTCATTAGTCTACGCAAGGGAAACTGCAGGTTGCTTAGCGCATGGCAGATGGTGATATTAATAAACCATGCCCAGGGAACGATCTTCAGAACAGCCGTTAATTGCTTAGACTGTCAATGTTTTTCTTGTACTGATGAGATTACGGTGAGTTATGTTACAACTGACATATTTAAGAAGAGATCACTTATTTCTGACCCTATTTAAACAAACTGTTATGGCTTTGATAGAAGCCCATATTAAAATGGAACCACAGTTTATTCAAACGTCAAAAGATACTACCACTATGTCTGACTAGACGAATTGTGGGTCTACAATGGCGGCCGATACAAGGATTATACGCGCTTGTCCGATAGGGCATGTCTATGGATAAATCTGGTACAGACCAGGTTTACTACACTTCAAGACCATCAAGAAATGTAAGCCACATTTGAATTATATTATGCTTAGCTAATTGGAACAAACTATTTTTCTGCAGATGACCAACACATTTTTTTCGTCGTATTTAAAGCTTGCAATGATTTACGCAATACTTGTTAGAGTTATTCTGAGCATTTTCAGCACTCAGAACAGTTTAGGATCGATGACCGAGCATTTCGAGCATTTATTTGAATTTTTCATATTTTTGGGAAATCACGGTAATCAGCCGATGTAACTGTAAAAGTTAAATTTATTTTTGTTGAGGAATGGATATTTTTTCCATATTCGAAGGTTCGAACATGTGGATTCTCACATAATGAGATGATAATTAAACATATTTAAAATGATATAACGAATAATAATAATAATAATCCACTAATAATAATAATAATAATTTTCATAATTTTTCTAAATAATTCTTGGATATTATATTTTCTAATAATCATATGTATTGAGAAAGAGCCTATGAAGTAGTTTAAATATTTCTAGTTTGGAACAGGAGATTTTCCGAAGGAGAGTGGTTAGCGCAAGCCCGCATTCAACCAACATTTCAGTTCTGGTTGAACAGTTGATATTTGCAATGAGTAAAGTACATTTTTCATATAACACGGAGAGGCATGAAACGGGAAGCAAATGATATTTGTATCAAATAGGATATTTTTGTATTTATATAAAATCATGACGTAAATACACTCGAAAGTGAAATGAAGCTTTTCATAAGTATGGTAAATTCACGGGTTGAACTGAATGGTAAAATAAAATAAACTTGTAAGTTTATTAATCTTCCAGTGTTGATAACAAGCAGAGGCTTGATTTATTGTATAAATTTTGGGAAGATAATTTATATGTGTGGAGTAGTTGAAATGCCATTCCCAGGTGCGCATGTTAAGTCGCAGGAATGAAGGTTTTTTCGAGCATCAATCAAATAGCAGGTTCGATGGCTCAGGTTTATAGTAGGAGTATTGGAACTACACATTTCGTCGTATGAATAACCCGAAGGTTATTTCTTTGAAACCATCAGTTCTTATTTCAACCTTGTTTACGAATTCCATTTAGACTTTGATTTTGCTAGAACCCGGATTTGTCATGATAGTAGTTTATTCTTCTTCAGAGGAAGAACTTTGCCGTTGTTGTTATTGTAATATTGTGTTCTTACACAAATAGTAGAATGGGCCACTGCCAATTAAAAATAATTCTTTAACCACGAATAATTTGAAGGATATTTTCAATCCTAGTGCCATGAACTAAATGAATTCATTATAAAACTACAATTCTTATTTCCGCATTCTGTCGAAGAATTGCAAGTTGTGAAAGTTGCTAAGAATGGCCATGAATATAAATATTTTTATAATAATGATTTCAAGTGGAAAATTGAATAGTTGAATGGTTCAACCATTTATTGATCAAGTTGATGATTCAGAAATCATGTATTTTGTTTGGAACTTGAAGTTCATAATCGAGTCACTTCTCGAATGTTTAATGTCAGAAGAACAATTAATTGTTGTTGTGCTTCGCACAGTTCTTCGATGCTATGCTCAAGGTCAAATACTTTTCAGATGTTATTAATATGTGTTAATAATTTGTGTTGCTTAAATGATGATAATATTTTCGACGATATATTTTTGAAACTGGGAAACAAGTGAAAGTTTAAAAGAATTCTATAAACATTTATTCTACGAGTGTTAATATCATGTAAATAGTCAAACAGTGATCTACGTTATTTCCAGTATAGACAATTAATTTTGAACTGGAATTAAATATTAATAATTTTGGAACACAGTCCACAGGACTATTAATCGGACTTGTGTTTCCAAAAAGATTGTCAAATGTGTTTGGAAGATTTCTGTATATTGTGTGTAAATAAGTGTGTGGATCGCCACACGTGGATGATGCTGCTTTGAGCATCCTTGCAGTCAGATTTTAACTTTAAAATAAACTGAGATAATTTTACCAGATGTGTTTCTCCCAATTAAATCTCCTTCTATCCTTATTGTTGCATTGAGCCAAAAATCAGTAAAGCATTTTTTTAATTTGATGTCGTTTTTGCGATTTGCTTTAACCCATCTGGCGCTCCGGGATATTTTGACTCTCGTGCTGACTGATTATTGGTAAAATGCATATGTGGTCGTGCGGACTCCGGTCTAAACGGGCACAATACGCTTAATAATACCATACATTAGCTCCCTTTTAAATATAATACACACATGGCCTCGTGATCTACGTCACCATTTAGAGGACTTACAACATATCTCAATTCAATACAATCAACTACCCCTCATAAGTAATTTACCAAGTACATTTTAATTCTACGCATTCCTAGCGTGACTTTTTATTTAATTACGTTCCATTACGCTACACATTACTTTACGGCCTAATGTCTTCCAAAGAACTGATACATTTCATAGTAACAATTGATACATATCTCAATTCTTATATTAATCTTTTCCGTTGACAATAAATCGCTCCATTTTTTAGAACATGCATTCACATCATGTCTTATACATTTGTTAAGGCTTCAACGCTCTATATTTTTATATCATTCAATTTAATCTTTATTTAGATTTCTTTACCTTGTTATTATTATGATTACATTCCTTACAAAAGCTCAAAAGCTATTTCTTTCATATAATTCAAATTTACCTTTATGTAAATATCTTTGTTATAATTATTATTATTACGCTTGCTTTTATAACATTCATTAAATACACTGACATTTTATTCCATGCATTTCCTCTACAGGATTTATTATTTCACATAATTATTTATTATTTCTTAAAACTTTATTTTCGTTCAGATCGCGTTCTTATTTAGTTATTATTTATTTAAAAACATCCCTTTTACTCAAAACTCCGGTGGAATTGTACACAAAATTTTTCCCGACACCAAAATATAGTGAAAATCTTTACTCACATGTCTAAGGTCGTTTTCTGACATTTATTCTCGTTTGATGTGACATTTTGGCCCACCTTCTTGACCTACTCCATATTGTAAAAGCTCATCTCATGTCCAGACATTTCTTGACACATATTCACTATATTTAACACTGACAACATTTTTAATACACTGGTGTATCCGTTTTGAACACACAATAAAACACTAAAATTATATTACTTTTAACACACACTTTTGATATATTTACACTTCACAACTTTTGATCACTAGGCCGTCTTTTTAGGCTATCACACGTGACCTCTTAATCTCCCGTCTCCAAGAGTGAAATTTATTCAATGCCGGCTTCCTATCCTGCAGAATACGAAAGTCTCGAACCATCTACTGCTTCCCTGGAATCACAATTCTTCGAATCCTGTTCCTGATGATCGGCTATTTCTCTAGCTTGAACGGCTCCCCTTTTAGATCTGATTTATCGATCCTAGCAAAAGTCTGTTCTGATCGAGGTCCCCTCGATAACCTATCGGTGACCTATGGATTCTTTAGCCACTAATACTTCTCGAGTCTTAGTGCTTTAGAATAGTTCGTATGCTTTCTTGAGAAAATGTCTATATTTTCCGTTCTTCTTTGTTTATTTGGTTCTCGCACTTCTAATTTTCTGGAATACGTTGCGAACCTTACTCTGTTTTTCCCTGTTCGGGTTCTTTAAAATTGATAAATTGTTTATCTCGCTGTTCCGGTACTTCCGTACGTTATGATACTTTTGGTCGTTTACTAAAAGACCTATCGCCTAAATCCTAAGTTCGCAGCCTGCTTTGACTGTATTTTTGGAACCTTTACGGTAACTTTTGCCCTGTCGGACCTAAATCCTGTAACTAGGATTTTCCTAATTTTTCAACACGGCGATACTTTTAATACTTCTTCTGTGCAACTCCTTATGGAGGCACGCAAGTTACTGATACTTCGACGCCCGTGGCTGTCGGATATTAATTCAGCGGTGTAATACAGCGTTTCTCCCCTCAAGGAGTACTGGTAAACTGCCTTCGATGTCTGATACAGCGTAACGTCCCCCTCACGGGCTCTTGAATACTGCCTATACGATGTGGTGCAGCACTTCCGCTCACGGAATGCTCGTAGACTGCATGATTGGCTTGGTGAGGCCAGGAGTTTTATACTTTTCAGTCACAAAAAGATAACATCCTAGTCCTTTTCGTGACCAACGTTTGAACTAATTGTCGCACAATTATAAAAATCATATCTCCAGAAAGCTCGTCTTCCAAACGTAAAATAATCTTCCTGTGCATGGAAATGGATCGTGCATTTCCGAGATATTAATTAATTTCTCGTCCTCAACTGTGTGGGTGGTGCTGTTCATTTTTAATTCTCCCACTCCTTGGGTCCCGGTGAATCCCCAATGACGTATACTTGCGTTTGCAGTTTTTTCCTGTGCAATTATTACAAGGTTTTTCTTTACACAAAAATCTCTAATCCAAAATGATTCACCGTACTGTATCTGTTTACTTATTTTTATACTCGTAAACGGGTTAAATTTAATTATTCCTGTTCTGACTCAGCAGCGAGGTTGCCATTTTCCTGCAACGTAAGAGCAATTTCCGAGTCAGGCTTCTTCGTCTTACAGTCCAAACTTTCCACTCGTTCTAATAATATCCATGACTGGCTCCTTATAAATGTCAAGAGGCATGAGCTCATCTAAGGAACACCTGGCCCTAGTGCTTGCACAATGTTAGGCTATAATCCTGGCTTGAAATCTCTCTCCGTTCCCTTAGAGACTGTATGATTCTTTCATTCCTTTCACAAAATACATGGATTCGACTCCCTTTGAGGCCATGGTACATGGGTTCAATAGATACGTGCCCTCATGACTTCAGTGTTCAGGCATTTAACTATAATTTGAATATACTCGTATCATTTCCTATGGCAACAGGGGCAGATGACCTCTAAGTCCGCCCCTTAAAACAACAATAACTAACTAACTAACTAACTAACTAACTAACTAACTTCCTATGACAACATATTAAATTTGCTCAGCACCGCGGCGTAATCGTGCTCGTTAAATTGTGCACCATAGCCGCAAGTCCAGAGATCGCAGGTTCGATTCCCGACGCTGACAGCGGCTATCCTGAGTGTGGTTTTCTGCAGAGTTTTCCAAAGTCCCTCCAGGTAAATGACGTGATAGTACCGGGGCAGCTACCTCATCCCTGTCCCTAATATAGTTACACACCCCACTACAGCCATCACAGAAATAATAATAATAATAATAATAATAATAATAATAATAATAATAATAATAATATGGTACGGCCTCGGATGCCGGGTGCAAGCTTTGTTATTTTACGCCCAGAGGGCAGCTTGCATGTCGAAGTTTGTTGTTCCTTGGAGCGCTATGAAAGTCAAGGAGGTTAGATATCTAAGCTCCTTGACACTATAGCACTTTCTAGTAGAGAAAGGAGGAACATTTGTGTTGGCGGAAAATCCCGAGATTAATTTTTCCATTATGAACACGGCCTATTGAATTCAAGGGTTCTTTAACATGCCAACAACGTATGACATGCGTGTCCTGATTTTTGTCGCCTTTCAAAAATTACTTACCATGGTCAGAAATACAGGTTATCTAGAAGGAACGAAGATTGTAGCTTTACGTGACCGTTAATCTCGTGATCATGAGTCATGGGACCACCTTCTCACTTTGAATCCGAACCACAGGACATGGCATTTCACTTCGAAAATCTCACATACATTGACCCGGATTGAACCCGGTCCACCTTGATGAGAGGCAAAGAGCCGGACCACTGCGGCACCACGTCCGACAGGTTATCAGACAAGTTCAATTATGCAAGGGGCTCTGATGACCCAAGATATCCCAAACACCTAAAATGAATTAACATAATTATTTTCCCTAACGTCTCTAATTTAGCAATTCAGTGAAAAGATTCCCAGTTGCTGCACATTCTCTGCCAGAACACACATTTTCCTAGTTTCCCGGCTAGTTATTGTGTTATTCAAATGTTGGTCACTACTGTATATTGCTTTATGTAAATGTCCATGTGCGTTTCTGCTGATAATTCATTTGTGTGAATAACGGAAGGTGCTTATGAAATATAACAAAAAGCTGAAAATTAGATTATTTGTTAGGGCTTATGGGGTTTGTATATTTATGAACAGTGCGCCAGAATGGCTGAATATTTAATTGCATTACTGCCCACTGTTTGAAACGATTGCACTGAATTCTGCTTTTAGACCTCACAGTGCCTGGCGCGCGATATGTCTGACGAGGGAGCTTCTGCTCAAAATGCGAAGGGCTGTTATATCGTCCCCGTTTATTATTATTATTTTTATTTCCAGCCACGCATTGCTAACTCTGTTGTAACCAAGACAACGTGGGAATCACTCTCTCTCTGGATATATAAATATGTTTATGTTCGACCCTGACTATTATATGTACCGGGTGAGTTAGCCGTGGTCGTTACGGCATGACTGCTGGCAGTCGCTCACATCCGGGAGGCGAGGAGGTTCGAATCCCCTCGCCGGCAACCTTGAAAATGGTCTTCTGCGGTTTCCCATCTTCCTTCCAGGCAAATGCCGGGGTTGGTCCCTAACTGTAGGCCACAGTCGCTACCTTCCTACTCCTCGTCCTTACATTCCCACTTCCTTCCCCAACTGTACTTGTAGCTCACCCATTGGGTGTCCGTCTCGAAGCAGCTACAAAAAACTGGCGAGCCGAACATGTCCTCGGACACTCCCGGCACTAAAAGCCATACGCTAAAAAAAACCGATTATATGTCAGAAAACTGTACTATAATGAGGCTCATTATAACACTATTTTTCGTTATGAAACAGTTTCTCCCACCAATCAGAGCTCAAGAAACAGTTGTTTGACCAATTAGATTATTAGATGCGCTGAGTTCCACGGCCTTCTAATTTAAATTTCACTGCATGGCCTAGTGTCATAGTAGGGCAATCGAGGAGGCCATGGTCAAATACAAGGCATTCTCTGCGTCTCATGCGCTCTGTTCAGTACATAAAACTGGCGAAATCTCGACAGATATTTATGAATATTTCTGTTCGAACATAAAATAGTTAAAATAATTATCATCGAACATAAACAATCGTATGCAACTCGCCTATAATGGTAATTAAGGCAGTCGTATGGAAATTATAAAACTAGCATACGCTCGTTTTATAAACTCACTCGTGTCTTAATTATTGCCATTATAGGCTCGTTGCATAATGTACTATTGGTTGGTTGGTTCCTTAGTGTAGGGCCTGCGACAACGCGGTCATGTAGCCCCGTGTATTTTGGGTGTGTGTAGAATCTGTCTGATTTATTCATCGTATCGCTTTTAGTGCCGGGAGTGTCCGATGACATGTTCGGCTCGCCTGAGGCTGTAGCTGCTTCTAGCGGACACCCATGGGGTGAGCTACAAGTTCCGTTCAATTTCAACTAGTTCCAACTTTCACTACCGGATGTCAATGATACCTAGTGGTGAACGTTGGAACTTTGATAGAGCGTTCCAACGAAATCTAACCTAGAAATTTAGCTTCACACAAGTTAAGTCTGTGGAAGGATCTTTTACATGGCATAAATCTATGACATGGTACCGCCGGCTTTACTTACCCTCCGAACGAGATGTACTGAGGATTTTAACGCTCTTAAAAATCCGACGACTTCGGCCGGGTTTGAACCCACGACCTTGGGCATAGAAGCTCACCATGCTACCAACTACGCCCCCGAAGCCGTTATAAATATTTTAAAGTTGCGAGAAAAACTGGATTCATAATAAGTGTCCTTTGAACAGGCTGCAGTAAGCTGACTTCCCGCACGTGTTTTGTTTGGAGCCGTGCTTGTTCGTAGAGATGGATCGTAGTACAGTACAGCTGCACAGAAGAAACCCCTTTTGTTCCAAAAACCGTGCTATGGTTGGCTTTTAGTAAATCGTTAGAAAAGGACGAGAACAGCTTAACATTTTCCCCTCCGACTTACCGTTACAAAGTTATAGTCTGCCGAAGTGTGAAAATTGCCCGACACCGGTCCCGGTCTAAACTATGCCCACCGCTCTCTTCGCAGCGTTGCATTTGCTGCGCTATAACTTTGGAACGGTAAGTCGGAGGAAACAAACGTTTAAATAAATGTTGCAGACAATTTTTAGAGGAACACATTTCTGAATCACTCTTTTGTGAAAAAATAAATAAAATAAAATAAAAAAATAAAAATAAATTCTAGGACAAAAAGTGAAGCAACACTTTTTTGGAAACTTTGGCGCCACCTAGCTTCTGCATTTCAAAACGTATGACATGATCTCAATGAGACAAATTGTAGGTGACAATGCCCACTACATTTTTTGTTAAAAAAACTTTTCTTTAAAATACGTAGATTCAGAGAAAAATGCCTTTTTTAAAGTTTTCCGACAACATGATACTACAAATTATTCCGAAATTTAGAGTTAAGCTTCTTTTTGCTTTTCTAACGATTTACAAAAAGCCAACCATAGCACGGATTTTGGAACAAAACCATTCCAGCTGTACTGTACTATCGTACACGAAACCTATTTGATATAATCAGTGGCGGCTGCTGCAGATTAGTATTGTGCTGTAACCCATCCCTCAAAAAATAAAATAAAAATAAAATATAGAATCATATATAAGGTGCGTTCAAAAAGCAACGAGCCGGAGGCGTAATTACAGAAACCAGTACCTGTATGTTAGAATTATTGGCCCTGGCTGTTGAGGCACTTGTCCCACTGTGACACTAGGTGGTGAATGGCTGTCTCATAAAATTCCGTGGGCTGCGATGTGAACCAGCTGGATGTCGGCATCCGAGGTGAATCGTTGGCCCCGCAGAGCCCTTTTCAGGGGACCAAACATGGCGTAATCACAGGGAGAGAGGTCTGGACTGTATGGAGGGGGTCCAAGAACCTCCCATTTAAATTTCTGCTGGAGTGCCACGACTGTGCTGGCCGTATGAGGTCGTGTATTGTCGTGGAGCGACCAGGGCGGCTATGGCGTTCACTGTCATTCGGCGGTCCTGGGTAATGAGTGCATCAACCAGCTGGACGTTGTCATCGGTAATGCAGGGGCGTGCCCCAGACAGGGCATCATCGGCTAACGACACCCGTCCTTACCTGAAGCGCTTGTGCCACGCCTTGACTCTTGCAAGGGACATGCAGTGTTCGCCGTTCACTTGTGACATTCGGCGATGAATGTCCGATCCTCCTACTCCTTCCGCAGTCAGAAACCGAACAACACCTCTTTGATCTTCAGTTGACGCCTCCATGTCACTGTTTGCCATGCGACTGGCAGCGTTGGACGATTGATGCATGCTGCTGCTCGCTTTGTATCGTCACGTGATGTGCACGCGTGCCCTCTAGCGATGGACTGTGACCTTCCACGCTCTGGTCGGAACCACACCTCGTTACACACGCCACGATTAGCCGATGTTGTCACCAGTTTGTGCATTCCAGCCTCTGGCTTTTTACTTTTTGAACGCAACTTATAGAAACACTCAAGCTTTATATGCAGTCGAAACATTGTCTCTCACCACCCAGGGACCGCTTGAAAGGCTGTATGTCAAGGAAAGAAAGATATTACGCAAAATAGTAGGCTCCAAATTTCATAAAAAACAAATTAATCCATGTCAGAAACGAAACTCTTTACCAAAAGACTAAAAAACTCTCAGACCCAATGAAAAAAAACGGAGAATTGATTTTTATGGGCACATCCCCCGAATGAATTCAAATAGACTAACCAAAAAGATCTTTGACTACTTTCGTAATAAAAAAAACCTCTTTGGTTTAAGGAAACTGAGCAAGACCACGTAGAACTCCAAATTACATACAGCATGCTCATCGGCAAAACAGCCAAAACCATCACCAAGGATAAGAAACAACGGTTCCAAGTTAAAATAAAACAAAAGCGTACGATGCACATCTCTGCCGAAGAAAGGGAAGCAAGATCTCAAAGGATGAGGCAATACTGGGCCAAAAGGAAAGCTCAAAACGATGAAAAGTGATTGATTTCATGTACCCTAAAGTTGGGTGAAACAGATAAAGAAGAAGAAACACTCAAGAGGCTCTCCGTCTCCTCTGAGTCTTCCATACTGCACAAACACGCAAACAAACTCAACATACATACCGGTACATAGTCCTCATACACATTTAATTAAACACACAACAACAGCTGCAATGACAAAATGATCGTATTAACGAAGTCAGAAACACTTGGTGTGCGCGCGCAGAAACAGTACTCCTCAGCGTTACAAAAACATTACATTGGAACCTGCAACGACGTAATGCAAAATTATATGTTATTTTGCTCTAGTGAAATTTTCAAACTAGACATATTGTAATTAAATAAAGTCTCAATATCTTGTCCTTATTTTGATAACGTATTTATGGAGGAAATTGGAAGGAGAATACAAAATGCAAGCAATTTTTTATCAGAGTGTAAGGCAGGGGCAGCCAGACTTTGCACCCTCGCTGCGCCGCACTACGCAGCACTCCGGCAGGCCTCTCTCGGCTGGACTACCTGCCCTGACTGCCGGTGCGTTGGACCGAGTCAATTGGGATCTCCTTCGCACCGGACGTAATGTAAACAAACAAACTGTTCTTCCAGTGTGTTGGTTGTCCAAAACATCTACATTTCTGAACTCTGGTAGCGCCAAGACCGTTGGCAGCGAAAGAGTGCCTGGCCTCAGAGTAACACATGGCTCGCTTCACAACTTTACAGGGGCGGAGGGCCTGAAACAAACCTGTTTTTTGGGGTTAGGAGGCCATTCCGACCCCAGGTTCCCTATCTCAAATTGATCCTATACCCATCCCCTACACGCACCTTAAGGGTACTCAAGTACATAAATGACACCCTGTATAGTTCATAAAATTTTGGTTGGTTGGTTCCTCAGATTAGGGGCTGCGACAACGTGGTCATGTATCCCGGTGTACTTTGGGTGTGTGTAGAATCTGTCTCATAACCGGTGTTAATTGTGATGACTGTATTAATGTGTGTTATCTGTTTTTTAATTCAAGTAAGGACTGCAGACTTTGAATTTTTCAAATAGTTCCTACTTTTGCCGCCAAACGCCACCGACTACTAGTTCAGAACTTAGCTACTAGACGCCACCACAGTCGGCTCCTGGCAACGAACGTAGAAACCTAAGAGCGTTGTTTACATTCTTAACCTATGTAATTTAGCTTCACATTGGCTTGTTTGCCATCTCTTGATGAATACAGTACATTTGCATTTGTCAGTTGGCACAGGCTAGAGTAAAAGGTGGCTTTTCACCGATGTCTCAGTCTCTCTCATGGCTGTGATTATATGGAAGCTACTGAGGTATGGGTGGTGCTTAGTAATGGCATTCGGGGCACAGTCCGTGCCTGTGAATGCTGTGAAAGGTTCTACTCATAGGGTTAGGACTACTGTTCTGACTCAGTGAGGAAAGCAATGGCAAACTACCTCACTCCTCTTCTTGCCTAGAACGCCTCAAAATAGCGCTGCCTTGGGTTTTTGTGGGTATCTACTCACATAACGTAACGGCGGTACTTTTTGAGGATCCAACCAGCCTTCGGGCTGACTACCTAACAGACAGAGGTGTAATTAGTGGAAGGTTTTTTAACATGGCATAAATCTATGACGTGGGACCATTGGCTTTACTTCCCCTCCGAAGGAAGGCATACTGAGGGATTTTTAACGCTCTTAAAAATCCGACGACTTCGGTCGAGTTTGAACCCTCGATCTTGGGCGTAGAAGTCATAAAATTTTACCTGGTGCCAATATCAATATGATAGCCGAACCTGCTCTGGGAGACATAGGATAGAACAAGATCAATATGATGAACTACACTGAATAAAATTGTCATAATTACAGTTGGTAATTAATTCTGTACCATGATGTGAGTGCAAACAGTTGAAATGATGGAATTTTAATTTGATTTCGTTTTAAACCCGCCAGTGGTCGCTATATGAGCAAAATGCTCGCGATTGTTGAAAATAAGCTTGTGTTTTAAACAGCGTGTGGTTTGACCTTGACCTTCCATCATCAGCTTTGAGGAGAGGATGGATGCATTGTCACGCACTTCCATGACCTTGTGAAGGTACAGGGAGGGAGAAATTATAACCTTCCCTCAGCAGTGAGCATTTGGCTTCACGCGCGACCAGTCACGTTTCTGTGCGTGATAATTTCCCTATACTGACTTACTTGACTTGTTCCCTTTCGGAGCAAAGGACTGCAACAAAGATCCTCCATTGGTCCCTTCTGGCAATCTGTCGTAGATCTGCCCAGGATTTGCATTCTTCCCTCATCTCTCCCTCCACGCTCCTTTTCCAGGTCACCTTAGGTCTTCCCCTTTTTCTCGCTCCTTGCGGGTTCCATCTAAGTACTTCTTTCTCTATGGCATCCTCTTTTCTATCGTATGTTCCAACATCCAATTTTCGTAACCTGTTTCATGTTTCGTCGTCTTTTAATCCGTCAGGGTTTTCTCTGTTGCAGTTTCAGTAATAAAGTTATTTCGGAGATGCGGGTTATTGGCCTTCAGCAGTGGTTCTGAATCCGTAGAAGTCTGCGGACCACTCAGCGTGAAATTGAATCATGTACGGAGCACCCCTCTTCCCCCCCCCCCCTTCAATACACCTTGCCAGTTGTAACCCTTCCTCAATAACACTTATTTTAAAGATATTTCAATTAAAAACCTGATAGTCATCGCCGCGAATACATTCGGACGATTCTCGTTCATCGCACATCGTTTTAGAAATCCCCATTTATTGGCCACTTTTTAATATGTGCTGGTCAGGGCCGGATTTAAGAGTAAGCCGCCTATAGGCTAAAGTCCATTTGCCGCCTCCCTCTATAGTTCATATTTGCTTAATACAATCGTTTTATACTACAAAAGGAGAGAGTTCGTTGGCGTTTTCATATTTATTAAACACTAGCAGAAGTACCCGTTCTTCGAACGGTGTTCGGTGTTAACACCAGACATTATAATAATAATAATAATAACAATGTTATTGGTGTTACATCCCTTTTAAGTACTGTTGCTTTTAGAGACGCACCAGACATTATCAATTGAGCAACTGTTGCAATGGTTAGCGGCTTGTAATTCCTTCATAAATGTATCAGAACGAAGTTAATTTTCTGGGAATATCACACACACTGTTAATTTAAGGGACTTATAATGTGGTTTTCGGAGATCCTTTATAGACTCGCGATTTTTTTTGTCTCACATTGAGAAGTGCAACATATGCTTTGGTCGTCCTTCTAGGATAATTTTTATATTTCGCCTATTTTAGCATGTATTTTGAGAAGTTTTTCCCTATATCCACCCTTCTACTGTATGAAAAGTACGGTGAAGAGTTTTATAAATTATTGGTGTATTGACTCATGTTTACCATACCTAATTTTACGATGCACCAAGCATCCGAACATGAGTTATAGGCGTACATAAGGATACACTGAAAGACAGACAGATAATTCTATTGTCTACAACATATCACCCAGAAATCCAAATATGGGTATATCTACCACACAGTATCAAAGAAAATCATCCTTACGATGAACCCGTATGTCGACAAAAAAAAAAAAAGAAAAGAAAAAAGATTAGTTGAAATGTGCTCTCAAACTAAATTCACCTAACGTGTACTTCCTGACATGAAATAGAATTGAAAGTCTTGTAGATGAAACGCAATACACGTCACATAAAAACTGACCCTCTACGTTGTGTTGGGTCCCCATACACAGGAAGACCTCTTTCATAAATTATAAAAGCTTGTGGTGCATGAAAATTCAGGTTCTTTAGTCTCAAATGGCCCAAATTCCTAAAAGCCGCAAAAAATGCTGATTCAATTCAGGAATTTTTGAAAATAATGTTGTTGTTTGGAGATATAATAGACCTTCTGCAATATATGTCGCACGTGAAAATTGCATGAAAAAATCCTAGGTTACCCCTTGACCCCCTTAATTGCATTGATGAATTATACAGTCTACGTTGGTTCCGTGATAACCTTATATTTGCAAACTCTCACAGAAATGTAATAATTGTAATAAATTGCTTCTTACTGAAATAGATGGAAAGTTGGATGCCACCCCTTGAGATAATGTTGTCATGGTTACGGATTTGCATTCCTTCATTAGTTTGTTAAATTAAATTTAATTAGTTTTCTGGGAATGTTTCAGAAACTGTTGGTTTAAGAGCCTTATAATGTAGTTTTCGAGGACCCTAGAGTTTTATTTCTGGCACCGAGGGGCTTTGTCTCGTCGTTGTACGCCATAATATAATACTACTAATAATATTATAATATAGGGATAGGAATATAATAGACCTGCCATACCACACCCGCAGGTGTAAATCGCGTGAAAAAATTCTAGACTACCCCTTGACCCCCTTAAGCGCATTTTACATATTGATGAAATTTACAGCTTAATTTGGTTCCATAATAACCATCTAGCCGTTTGCAAACTTTCACACTAATGTAATTAATGGAATTGCATTGCGTCTTACAGTAATAGATGGACCTCTGAAAATCTGTTGCCATGGTTATCGGCTTGCATTCGTTCAGTAGTTTATTAAATTAAATTAGTTTTCTGGGAATATCTCAAAAACGGTTGGACGTAAGACCATAAAATGTGTTTTTAGGGCCCCCGAATGTTATCTCTCACATTGAGGGGCTAAAAATGGGCTTTGTCTCGTCCTTCTACTCCTATTTCAGCATGTATTTTAAGGGGGTATGCCCCCTTTTATGATAGGTACAGAGAAGAGATACATCAATGATTAGTGTCGTGCCTCTGATGGATATCTGTACCAAATTTTGCGTTGATACACCCAGCCGTTCTCGATTTATAACGGAACAAATTTGTCCACAATCAATCAAACAAACAGACAGTCAGACCAAAACATTATTTTCGCGCGCATCTATCATAAAACAGTCTGAAACGTGTAAATAACTCAAATTTCCGTAGAAATTCAGAAAAAAAACAGACAAATTTTCTATATATATATGTAGAGATATACCTCACGGCTCGGTATTGACCGTGTTTTATTGCACAAATTTAGGATTTACTCGCTAACCGTTGGAGATACACGAAATGTGTTAAGGACCTTTTGGATAGAAAATTGAATGTTAAAGCTCATGTATGCCATCAAAAGTTTGCTATTTCTTAGCGTTCTCTTTTTATTTGATAAGGAAATATGAAGTTTTGATTAAAGTGTGTAGTGACGTCACTAAAATGGTCGCCATTTTTAATAGTGCAAATTATCGAAATAAAATGTATCCTATATGTAAACCTGGTAAATCAGCTACATCCATGCAAAATTTCATTTAAATCGGACCAGTGGTTCTTGTGTTATTGAGTAGCACACAGACAGACAGAAAGACAGACACACACCATCTCATTTTTAGCCTATTTTCAATTTTGAAAAAATAGGCTTATGAGATCACCTTTTGTCCGTGTGTGTGTGTGTGTGATTCGTGTGTGTGTCCCCCCCTAATAAAATCTAAACGGCAGCAGCGATTTCAATGAAACTCGGAAAGTTCATAGCACTATTCCCGGCGACCTCGACCGTGTCCTTCAAATTTTGTTACGACTCACCAATCCAACATGGCGGCTGTGCGAAATATTTCACCAGCATTCAATATCTCCGAAACTGTTACCGATATTACCCTGACATTTTCTATGGTGATAGAGGGAACCACTATAAGTTCACCTATGTGACTTTTGAAAACCTGGTAACTAAAAAACGAACATGGCGGCCAAGCGAATTTGCGACTTTTAAATAGATGTTTCTCGCGATTTGACCAACCAAACGCAATGAAACTTGGTACAGTATATGTTTATATACATTGTAATGCACCGACATCTAACTTCGATCAATTGTTTACATAATCACAAGATGGCGGATGTGCGAAATATTTCACCGGCATTCTATATCTCTGAAACTATTAGCGGTATCTCCCTAAAATTTTGTACTGAGATAAAGGGCACTACTGGAAGTCCATCTATAAGATTTTCAAAAACCGGTTAACTACAAAACGAACATGGCGGCCAAGCGAATTTGAACATTTTAAATAGACCTTTCTCGCGATATAATGTTCCAAGCGCACTGAAACCTGGTACAGGAAATATTTATACACATTGTAATCCACTGGTATCTAATTTAGTTCAATTGTTTACATAAGCTCAAGATGGCGGCAGTGCGAATTTTAAAATTAAGTTTTTAATTCTTGTGATGTAGTCATGCGATCGAAGTGAAAGTTCGAATAATGAACCTACGCAATAATTTTCCTTTAATGGTACATGACTCTATGGCCTATACATTTAACAATCCAACATGGCGACCATCCGAAATATTCAGACGATACTGAATATCTACGAATCTATTTTAGCAATCAAACTGCATTTTTTAATGTTCATAGGGGCTATGAACTTAAGTTCACCTATAGGACTTTAAATAACCTGGTGATCACAAATCCAACATGGCGGTGACGCGAATTATAAATATTCACATGGACGTTTCTCGCAATTTAACCACCCGCGTGCAGTGAAACTTGGTACAGTACATCTTTATCCGAATGTTAATCCACTGGCGTCTAATTTATTTCAATTGTTTCCATAACCTCAAGATGGAAGCTGTGAAAAAATTTTAAATCTCCTTGTTTTTTCTTGTGTCCTAATTTTGCGATTGAAGTTTGAATACTACACGTTCACAATAATCTGCATGTGACAGTACATAACTCTAGGACCTACATATATAAAATCCAACATGGCGACCATCCGAAATATTTAGTCGGTTCTCAATATCTACGAATCTATTACAGCAATAAAACTGAAATTGTGTATGTTAAATAGTGCCAATTAACATAAGTAGGATATATGAAAATAGGCTGTATAGTTCTTCACGGAACTACTTGTTATATATTAGTATAGCAGAAGTACCCGTCCTTCGAACGGTGTTATATATAAACACCAGACATTATCAATTGAGCTACTGTTGCAATGGTTAGCGGTTTTTCATTCCTTCATAAGTTTAACAGAACGAAGTTAGTTTTCAGGGAATACCACACACACTGTTAATTTAAGGGCCTAAATGTGGTTTTCGGAGACCCCTTATAGACTCGCGAATTTTGTGTCTCACATTGAGAAGCGCAACATATGGTTTGATCGTCCTTCTAGGATAATTGTTTATATTTCGCCTATTTTAGCATGTATTTTGAGAAGTTTTTCCCTATATCCACCCTTCTACTGTTTGAAAAGTACGGTGAGGAGTTTTATAAATGATTGGTGTATTGACTCATGTTTACCATACCTAATTTTACGATGCACCACGCCTACGAACACGATTTATAGGCGTACATAAAGATACACAGAAAGACAGACAGACAATTCTATTGTCTACAACATATCACCCAGATATCCAAATATGGGTATATCTGCCATACAGTATCAAACAAAATCATCCTTACGATGAACCCGTATGTCGACAAAAGAAAGATTAGTTAAAATTTGCTCTCAAACTAAATTCACCTAACTTGTACTTCTTGACGTGAAATAGAATTGAAAGACTTGTAGACGAAACGCAATACACCTCACATAAAAAAATGACCCTCTACGTTGTGTTAGGTCCACATACACAGGAAGACCTCTTTCATAAATTATAAAGGCTTGTGGTGCATGAAAATTCAGGTTCTTTAGTCTCAAATGGCCCAAATTCCTAAAAGCCGCAAAAAATGCTGATTCAATTCAGGAATTTTTGAAAATAATGTTGCTGTTTGGAGATATAAAGGATGATTGTAGTTTTACGTGACCATTAATTGCGAGATCATAAGCCACGGGACCTCCATTTTACGTGGAATCTGAACCACAGGGCATGGCATTTCACTTTGCAAATGTTTGGAGATATAATAGTCCTTCTGTACTATATGTCGCACGTGAAAATTGCATGAAAAAAATCTAGGTTACCCCTTGACCCCCTTAATTGCATTGATGAATTATACAGTCTACGTTGGTTCCGTGATAACCGTATAGCCATTTGAAAACTTTCACAGAAATGTAATAAATAGAGTGACATTACTTCTTACAGAAATAGATGGAAAGTTGGATGCCACCCTTTGAGATAATGTTGTCATGGTTAGCGATTTCCATTCCTTCATTAGTTTGTTAAATTAAATTAGTTTTCTGGGAATATTTCAGATACTTTTGGTTTTAGGACCTTATAATGTAGTTTTCGAGGACCCTTTAGGGCCCCCAAGTTTTGTTTCTGGCACCGAGGGGGCTTTGTCTCCTCGTTGTACGCCATAATATAATAATAATAATATAATATAGGGATAGGAATATAATAGACCTGCCGTACCACACCCGGAGGTGTAAATCGCGTGAAAAAATTCTACTGTACCCCTTGACCCCCTTAAGCGCATTATACGTACTGATGAATTCTACAGCTTAATTTGGTTCCGTGATAACCTTCTAGCCGTTTGCAAACTTTCACACCAATGTAATTAATGGAATTGCATTGCGTCTTACAGCAATAGATGGACCTCTGAGAATCTGTTGCCATGGTTACCGGCTTGTATTCGTTCATTAGTTTATTAAATGAAATTAGTTTTCTGGGAATATCTCAAAAACGGTTGGTTTTAGGGCCTTAAAATGTGGATTTCGGGGACCCTTCAGGGCCCCCGAGTTTTGTCTCTCACATCGAGGGGCTGAAAATGATTTTTGTCTCGTCCTTTTACTCCTATTTCAGCATGCATTTTAAGGGGGTAGGCCCCCTTTTATGAGAGGTACGGAGAAGGGTAATATCAATGATTAGTGTCGTGCCTCTGATGGATATCTGTACCAAATTTTACGTTGATACACCCAGCCGTTCTCGAGTTATAAGGGAACAAATTTGTCCACAGACAATCAAACAGACAGACCAAAACATTATTTTCGCGCGCATCTATCATAAAACAGTCTGAAACGTGTAAATAACTCAAATTTCCGTAGAAATTCAGAAAAAAAAACCAGACAAATTTTCTATTTATATATAGAGAGATATACTGCACCGCTCGGTGTTGACCGTGTTTTATTGCACAAATTTAGGTTATACTCGCTAACCGTCGGAGATACACGAAAAGTGATAAGAACCTTTTGGATAGAAAATTAAATGCTAAAGCTCGTGTATACCATCAAAAGTTTGCTATTTCTTAGCGTTCTATTTGAAATGGAAATATGAAATTTTGAAACCAAAGGGTGTAGTGACGTCACAAAAGTAGGTTTTACTCGCTAACCGTTGGAGATACACGAAAAGTGATAAGGACCTTTCGGATAGGAAATTAAATTTCAAAGCTCGTATGTGCCATCAAAAGTTTGCTATTTCCTACCCTTCTCTTTTTATTTGACATGGAAATATGAAATTTTGAAACCAAAGGGTGTAGTGACGTCACTAAAATGGTCGCCATTTCTTAATAGTGCACAATATCGAAATTAAAAGTATCCTATATGTAAACCTGGTATTTCAGCTACATCCATGCAAAATTTCATTTAAATCGGACCAGTGGTTCTTGCGTTATTAGGTAACAGACAGACAGAAAGACAGACACACACCATCTCATTTTTATATATTAGTATGATAAAGTTCACTTAGTTTAGATAAAACTACAATTGTAATGGTTTACATAATAAATTATATACATTAGTTATGTACTTGTTTTTTCTTTACTTACGTCTTTTAAGATTCGTTAAACAATGAAATGGGTTTCGAACTTAATTAAATAATTTGTTCTTTGAGATCAGTGATCACTAGTTAACACATATTTTTATTTTTTAATGCTAAGGACTATCATCTGCGTAATTGAATAACTGTGTTCAATTTGAATTAAGTTGTCCTACACGGTGAAATGAAATTACACAAAATGTAGTTAATTACTCACCCCACGTAATCTTAATGTTCAAATTTCCATAGCTTTCTTAGGAGATTTCTTAATGGCAAACTCGTTTTGTTGTTGTTGTTGTATTTGCCTTAATACAAAATAATGAAAGTGAGTTTAACCGTATTTTAGAAATACTAGTTCGCAGATAGTTCTCAACTCTTCTAGGGCAGGAAAAACTGTAGAACGACTAAAATATATTTTTAAGTAACATGTATTCTTAAATTAGTAAGGAAAATATTTTTAACGTCTGAAATACTTAATTTTAACTTTTGAATGAATTGCCAAACCGCCACCCCTGAAAATTTGCCGCTCTAGGCTGCAGCCTACTTATCCTATTTAGAAATACGGCCCTGGTGCTGGTGGGCCCTTTTCTCCCTCGGACCTCCGGTTGAGAACCACTGGCCTACAATCTCCAAAGCACCCCGTAGCGTCTGTGCCCACCTTCTGGTTACTTCACGATTTGATGTTCGTTGCTACTCCCTGTGCTTCTGTTGTCAATTTAGATCTCTACAGGGTGTAACCAGACTCCTTCCTCCTTTCTCTACCGGGCTTGGGACCGGCTAAGGCCCTATACACGGTTTTACAATTTTGTGCTGTTTCATGGTTGTAACGGTGTTCTTCGAAACTTATTATATTAAAGTTTGGTGAAATTATTGTGTGACAATGAATTCAAGTCATGTGATTTTAGTTTGGTTTGGTGAAACTCCACGTGGTTAAATCGATGGCGAGTGATACTCAGGCTGTGTCCCAAATCTACATTTTCAGTCGTATTGAACTAGATAGAGGACTAATATTTCGGATGTATCGTCACAAGTCATGATCCAAAGCAGCTTAGCACATAGAAATCAAGTCTGTAGTAGCTAGTGAACGAAAGTGCTTGCTTGATTTTCGACTTGTTAAAAGAATTTATAGATGTTTGGCACCGGAATGTAAACCTTGTGCGTTTCAAAACACAAGTTTATGGAGGAGGTCATGTTTCAAGCACACCTTTATAGGATAGTGGTCTATAATAATAATATATTAACCACCTACTATAAAAAGAGTTTGTAGGCTATTATCAAAGGTGCTAATAGTTGAAACTTTCAGCCTATTTTCAACAACATTTCTTGTAGATGTAATATTTCTGATAAGCAAATATTATATCTGTCTAGTATTATGGTGCTGGATAAAATTTCAACTAGTAGATACTGTAATATCAATAATATTAAAATTAAACAATAAAAACATAAATATACAAATTAAAATAAAACATAAAGGACACTATCAATTAACATAGAGCATACTAAAAATTAAAATGAAACACAAAGGACACTATCAATTAACATAGAGCATACTAAAAATTAAAATGAAACACAAAGGACACTATCAATTAACATAGAGCATACTAAAAATTAAAATAAAACATAAAGTACACTATCAATTAACATAGAGCATACTAAAAATTAAAATAAAACATAAATGACGCTATCAATTAACATAGAGCATACTAAAAATTAAAATGAAACATAAAGGACATTATCAATTAACATAGAACACACTAAAAATTAAAATAAAACATAAAGGACACTATCAATTAACATAGAACTCACTAAAAATTAAAATAAAACATAGAGCACACTAAAATTAAAATAAAACATAGAGCACACTATCAATTAACATAGAACACATTAAAAATTAAAATAAAACATAAAGGACACTATCAATTAACATAGAGCATACTAAAAATTAAAATAAAACATAAAGGACACTATCAATTAACATAGAACACACTAAAAATTAAAATAAAACATAAAGGACACTATCAATTAACATAGAGCATACTAAAAATTAAAATAAAACATAAAGTACACTATCAATTAACATAGAACACATTAAAAATTAAAATAAAACATAAAGGACACTATCAATTAACATAGAGCATACTAAAAATTAAAATAAAACATAAAGAACACTATCAATTAACATAGAGCATACTAAAAATTAAAATAAAACATAAAGGACACTATCAATTAACATAGAACACACTAAAAATTAAAATGAAACACAAAGGACACTATCAATTAACATAGAGCATACTAAAAATTAAAATGAAACACAAAGGACACTATCAATTAACATAGAGCATACTAAAAATTAAAATGAAACACAAAGGACACTATCAATTAACATAGAGCATACTAAAAATTAAAATAAAACATAAAGTACACTATCAATTAACATAGAGCATACTAAAAATTAAAATAAAACATAAATGACGCTATCAATTAACATAGAGCATACTAAAAATTAAAATGAAACATAAAGGACATTATCAATTAACATAGAACACACTAAAAATTAAAATAAAACATAAAGGACACTATCAATTAACATAGAACTCACTAAAAATTAAAATAAAACATAGAGCACACTAAAATTAAAATAAAACATAGAGCACACTATCAATTAACATAGAACACATTAAAAATTAAAATAAAACATAAAGGACACTATCAATTAACATAGAGCATACTAAAAATTAAAATAAAACATAAAGGACACTATCAATTAACATAGAACACACTAAAAATTAAAATAAAACATAAAGGACACTATCAATTAACATAGAGCATACTAAAAATTAAAATAAAACATAAAGTACACTATCAATTAACATAGAACACATTAAAAATTAAAATAAAACATAAAGGACACTATCAATTAACATAGAGCATACTAAAAATTAAAATAAAACATAAAGAACACTATCAATTAACATAGAGCATACTAAAAATTAAAATAAAACATAAAGGACACTATCAATTAACATAGAACACACTAAAAATTAAAATAAAACATAAAGGACACTATCAATTAACATAGAGCATACTAAAACATTAAAATAAAACATAAAGGACACTATCAATTAACATAGAGCATACTAAAACATTAAAATAAAACATAAAGGACACTATCAATTAAAATAGAACACATAAAACATTAATATAAAACATAAAGGACACTAAAAATTAAAATAAAACATAAAGGACACTATCAATTAACATAGAACTCACTAAAAATTAAAATAAAACATAGAGCACACTAAAATTAAAATAAAACATAGAGCACACTAAAATTAAAATAAAAGATAAAGGACACTATCAATTATCATAGAGCACACTAAAAATTAAAATAAAACATAAAGGACACTATCAATTAACATAGAACTCACTAAAAATTAAAATAAAACATAGAGCACACTAAAATTAAAATAAAACATAGAGCACACTAAAATTAAAATAAAACATAAAGGACATTAACAATTAACATAGAGCACACTAAAAATTAAAATAAAACATAGAGCATACTAAAATTAAAATAAAACATAAAGGACACTATCAATTATCATAGAGCACACTAAAAATTAAAATAAAACATAAAGGACACTATCAATTAACATAGAGCATACTAAAAATTAAAATGAAACATAAAGGACACTATCAATTAACATAGAGCACACTAAAATTAAAATAAAACATAAAGGACACTATCAATTATCATAGAGCACACTAAAAATTAAAATGAAACATAAAGGACACTATCAATTAACATAGAACACATAAAACATTAAAATAAAACATAAAGGACACTATCAATTAAAATAGAACACATAAAACATTAATATAAAACATAAAGGACAATATCAATTAAAATAGAACACATAAAACATTAATATAAAACATAAAGGACACTAAAAATTAAAATAAAACACACTAAAATTAAAATTAAATCAAGATTATAAAATTGAAAAGTTAAAATTATAAAATTGAAAATAATAAATAAATAAGTAATTTTTAAAATTTATTTAAAAAATAATATTGAATATAAAAAAACAAAATAAAATTAGAACTGAAAGGAAATTTTAAGTTAAAAAAATTAAAGTAAAAATTAGAAAAAGATAGTCTGCCCTATAAAGCTTCGTAGTGCATAGCACATAGTGAGTAGTTGCTAGCAGCTAATTAATAGTTATCCACTTGAGCTTTGGGACACAGCCTTACTGTGAAACTGAATACTACATACATATCCAAGAAACAGTAGCAATAACAATGTGACGGTTTTAATTGTATTTGATAAAAATAAGAGAAGTTTCTTTGTATAACGATTCCTAATAGACTTTCTCTTCTTAATACCCTTCGAACGTTACTTTGCGCAAAACGCCGAATTCAAAACCAGATTACGACTTTCAACAATGGAATATTAACACAAAACAAACAATGACGCTATTGGCAGGGTTACGCTTATGCAAGTGGAATGGTAGTGCATTCAGAAATGTATCCCCAAAAGTTCAGAAATTGTCCGTAAAAGTATGAAATGGGCTTATCCTTTCAAAGAGTAGCCTGATGACTTGTCACAACATGGAAGATGTTTATATTTTTCATTTTTTCATCATATTTGAGTTCTCCACATCGTAAATATTTAAGAGCAACAAAATATGTCAATTACGTTATTTTTTCACCTCTAGTCAGGTGTTTTGCACCTTACTTAAAAAAAAATCGATTATCCTCTCAGCTCGGCTTCACCCACGGACTCTGCGAGGGATCATTCCTCTACCGTCACATGGACCATGTCTGGAAGCTGAACACACTTTGTCAGCAGATACAACTGGGGATTGTGATAGGCCGCTAGATTGGGTTTAATTAGGGAGGGATCAGGGAAGCGATTTTGAAAATAAGTCGGTCGTGGACATGTTGAAATACAGGAACCGTCCCGGAATTTGCCTGGGGGTGAAAATGAAAACCACAGAAAACCATTTTCGAGACGGCCGAGGCGGGATTCAAACCCATGCTCTCCAGATGCCAACGAGACAAGAGATAGCACCGTGCTGGTTTTAGGAATAACAATTCGATACAGTTGTGTCGACTGACTGATAAGCATTTAAATATCGTTCAGTTTTAAATAAGGACCACCGAAGTTTCTATACCCCCCCCCCCATTGATATGAAACACTGAGGCGAACGTTTCTACTGATGCGCTCCTTGTAACGTCTCTTTATACCAGAATGAAAACACTCTTGGAAATAAATGTACGAAATATTTGAAGTAAGACCTTAATCACAGATGGACTTGGCTGGTTTTGAAACCAAACGACTCATTATTTACTCAGAAACATGTGGCAATTATGGAGTTTACCAGAACCGGAACCAAACCAGAACGTGGTAGATTATCTCTACTTAGTATAAAACAAAGTCCCCGATTCCTGGATGTTACGGGTAAACTCGAGAACCACTGGATGGATTTTGATGCGGTTTTCACCATTCTGTAAAGGATTTCTCGAGGATGATTTCTGTAGAAAATAATCTTATATATTAAAAATATTTATGAAATCTTAAGCCAGTCCGTCCGGCCATTCTATCCGGTCGATTGCCTTCATTCGTTTTTTAAAAGAAAGGTATTCATGCATAGATTTGTCATCAAGTATTACAAACCACTTAAATTACGCCTTTCTCAATTTATTTGATTTTTTCAACTTTTTCCAACTTTTTCCAAATTTCAAGCAATCATATATTTGGCTCTAATTGAGTTACGAAGGTCGTTTTGGTCTAAGAACACCCAGTGACTCAAGCTTTTCCATGTGGGCCCTTAACTATTGAAATCGGATTATTTTGAGGAAAGTTATGAGTGAACATTCGATATTATATCTCATATTTTCAACATTTTTTCTCATTGTAGCAATCATTTCTTTGGTTCTAATTGAGTTAAGGAGTTCGGATTGGTCTAAGAGAACTCAGTGGATCATGTTCTATCTTTTGAGTTATTAGATATTTAAAGTGGTTGATTCTGAGGAATGTTATGAGCGCCGAAGCGAATATTAGAAATAATTATGAAAACTAAACCGAGTCCGTCCGGCCATTCTATCCGGTCGATTTCCTTAATTCCCTTTTTAATTGAAAGGTATTCATGCAAGGATTGGTTATCAAGCATTACAAATCACTTTACTTCCACCTTCCTCAAATTATTTGATTTCTTCAACTTTTTCCAACTCTTCTCTCTCATTGAAGCAATCATCTTATCTTATATATTAAAAATATTTATGAAATCTTAAGCCAGTCCGTCCGGCCATTCTATCCGGTCGATTGCCTTCATTCTTTTTTAAATGAAAGGTATTCATGCACAGATTTGTCATGAAGTATTACAAACCACTTAAATTACGCCTTTCTCAATTTATTTGATTTTTTCAACTTTTTCCAACTTTTTCCAACTTTCAAGCAATTATATCATTGGCTCTAATTGAGTTACGAAAACGGTTTTGATCTAAGAACACTCATTGACTCAAGCGCTTTCATTTGGGCCCTTAACTATTGAAATCGGATTATTTTGAGGAAAGTTATGAGTGAACATTCGATATTACATCTCATATTTTCAACATTTTTCTCATTGTAGCAACCATATCTTTGGTTCTAATTGAGTTACGGAGTTCGGATTGGTCTAAGAGAACTCAGTGGATCATGTTCTATCTTTTGAGTTATTAGATATTTAAAGTGGTTGATTCTGAGGAATGTTATGAGTGCCGAAGCGAATATTAGAAATAATTATGAAAACTTAACCGAGTCCGTCCGGCCATTCTATCCGGTCGATTTCCTTAATTCCTTTTTTAATTGAAAGGTATTCATGCACGGATTGGTTATCAAGCATTACAAATCACTTTACTTCCGCCTTCCTCAAATTATTTCATTTTTTCAACTTTTTCCAACTCTTCTCTCTCATTGAAGCAATCATCTCATCTTATATATTAAAAATATTTATGAAATCTTAAGCCAGTCCGTCCGGCCATTCTATCCGGTCGATTGCCTTCATTCTTTTTTTTAAATGAAAGGTATTCATGCACAGATTTGTCATCAAGTATTACAAACCACTTAAATTACGCCTTTCTCAATTTATTTGATTTTTTCAACTTTTTCCAACTTTTTCCAACTTTCAAGCAATCATATATTTGGCTCTAATTGAGTTACGAAGGTCGTTTTGGTCTAAGAACACTCAGTGACTCAAGCTTTTTCATGTGGGCCCTTAACTATTGAAATCGGATTATTTTGAGGAAAGTTATGAGTGAACATTCGATATTACATCTCATATTTTCAACATTTTTTCTCATTGTAGCAGTCATATCTTTGGTTCTAATTGAGTTAAGGAGTTCGGATTGGTCTAAGAGAACTCAGTGGATCATGTTCTATCTTTTGAGTTATTAGATATTTAAAGTGGTTGATTCTGAGGAATGGTATGAGCGCCGAAGCGAATATTAGAAATAATTATGAAAACTTAACCGAGTCCGTCCGGCCATTCTATCCGGTCGATTTCCTTAATTCCTTTTTTAATTGAAAGGTATTCATGCACGGATTGGTTATCAAGCATTACAAATCACTTTACTTCCACCTTCCTCAAATTATTTGATTTCTTCAACTTTTTCCAACACTTCTCTCATTGAAGCAATCATCTTATCTTATATATAAAAAATATTTATGAAATCTTAAGCCAGTCCGTCCGGCCATTCTATCCGGTCGATTTCCTTCATTTTTTTTTTAAATGAAAGGTATTCATGCACATATTTGTTATCAAGTATTACAAATCACTTACGTTCCGCCTTTCTCAAATTATTAGATTTTTTCAACTTTTTCCAACTTTTTAATTTTTTGAAGCAATCATATCTTTGGTTCTAATTGAGGTACGCAAGTCGTTTTGGTCTAAGAACACTCAGTGACGCAAGCGCTTTCACTTGAGCTGTTAACTATTCAAATCGGCTGATTCTGAGGAATGTTATGAGTGGACATTTGATATTACTTCTAATTTTTCATTTTCTTGCACCGAAAAATGAACATTGCCATGAAATTAATAGGGTAGCGTCAGATCTTCTTCCAGGAACTCCTAGAATTTACACAAGTGTGAATACATTGGTAACTGAAGAAGAAAATTTAAGTTTTGCATTTTCCCACTGAATTTTTGAACAGGCTTGAGATGAGTGGTCTACTTCCGCATGTGCTGACTTTGAATGAAGGTACTATTGCAATGTTCCTTAGGAGTTTCAATGCAACTAAGATATTACTGAACGGGACGAGGCTAATAGTTAGAAAAATGTTCGACAATATCATAGATTCCTAAGTTCTAACTGGTGTGAATAGTGGGGAGCGAATACAGCTACATCGCGTAGATTGTAACCATCTGACACTAGAATGACGGCAATTTCCTATTACACTAGCGTTTTGTATTATAATCAACAAAGCGCAGGGTCAAACGCTTCAACGAGTTGGAATCTACTTACCTGATCCAGTCTTAGGCCATAGAATGTTGTATGTTGCCTTATCCGGAGGAAAATCATTTAAAGATGTAAACGTAGAAGTTAAACCTAAGGGTCGACGCACAGCGAACATTGTCTGGAAGGAAGTATTGTGAAATAAAGGTTATAAACTATTACATAATGTCGTAATTTCTTAATTCCAATACCGAAAGATAATGCTGCAGAGCAGCACGGGCACCCTAGTTTATTTATGATCAAAGGAAGCCGAGCAGTAACGATTTCAGTGGAAAAGTAAAAAAAAAAAAAACCTGGCGTCCGAGCGCTTTGTAAGCTTACGCTGGGCAAACCGCTAAAAGGATCTAAATACTATGAGTGTAAGAATTGTTCAGCATGATAAGTCTACAAAAAAGTCCGCGAGAGCATATGTCTATCTTCAATACATCGGCCGCTATAAGTGTTTGAAAATGAAATGAAAATCCACAGCCTGCTTCCAGTCTCCGACCGGGTCAGGAATGGAATGAATGAAGCCCCCATCTAGCGGCGAGGATATGAACTGTGCCGGCTGACGAAGCCTGTCGCTCTCCTCTGGGGCAATGATTACATGAATGACAGATGAAATGAAATGATAGTGGAGAGTGTTGCTGGAATGAAATTTCGACAGGGAAAACCGGAGTACCCGGAGAAAAACCTGTCTGCCTCCGTTTTGTCTTGCACAGATCTCACATGGAGTGACCGGGATTTGAACCACGGACCCAGCGGTGAGAGGCCGGCGTGCTGCCGCCTAAGCCACGGAGGCTGCTATAAGTGTTTATACGTTTTAATTTCTTCCAACCATGTCCATTCAACTACTGAGGCGACAGTTGACGAGCTAGCTAAGGGTGAGTCTATCGTCCCTGTTACAGCCTAGCTAGCGGGCGAACCTATTGCCCCAGATACAGCCAGCAGCAAACTGTCGAGTCGTGTTGAGTTAAAAACTTTAGAGAAGAGTGGTTGTGTTTGGAGTTTTCCTGGAAGTGCAACTCGGCTTTTCTTCATTTTGCCTGTGAACTTTTCGTTCCGCAAAATTCACAGTCAAGTTAAGATTGGACGGAAGGGGGATTTGTGTTGCATGCACCTCGCCATTCTTAAATTACGTCTCACAAGAATTTGTTGCACAAGCATCTCCATGATAATATAATCAATAGTCCAGTCAGTGATTTTAACCCACCATGCCGAGACGGAAAATGGATATAGGTCGTAGTTCATTGACATCGAAATAAGAGCGCTTATCACATAATGCATTCATAACTGTTCCCGGGCGAAGCCGGGTCGGGTTGCTAGTTGAACATATATGATTCACATAGGCCTACCTTTCTGGGAGTTATTAGGAATAGAAAATACTGTCAAATATCACTGTTGAACATTAAAAATACTGTCAAATATCACTAATATACTGACAAATATCACTAATATTGCTTAAATGAAGGTTTTTATTTGTAGCTTGTTTAACGATGGCAGATGTGTGTGGCCGACACATTGACGTCATCTTGCGTTGCCAACATGTCCGATACAAAATTCACCACACAACACACGTAACTTTGTAATTATGTGAAAAAAGAAATAATTGGCTAAAGCATTGGCCTGGATAATGATTATTGATGCGTAACAACCCCACCTGTGCGTGACAAAAGCCAACCTCACAATTATTGGTCTAGGCGAAAACCATTGGTCTGCCGGATGCGATATGGTACCGAATGCGTGGGGTTGACAATACTGTACACAATGCTAAAAAGGCGGAGTCAGCTGGAATTTCGTCTATATAAGTCGTGCTCCTATTTGGGATAGCTGGGTGGGTTACAGACAGCTGAGGAGTAAACATCTATTACTATATCATCATTGTGTGTTTTGGTCAGGAGATCTATATAGATAGTCTGGCCACCTAGTGCTGATGCTCAGTTCAGTATTGGAATTTTGATTCCAATACCTATGCAGGGGCACCACTTGCAGGAATCAGCTTCATCCCGAATTTCTTGTCAACTGTGGTAGAAATGCACGATCATGGCTCTGTAAGTTTGCTACCAATATCCTGCAGACTGGGAAGATTCCTCACTTGTTAAAGCAAACAAAAATCATCGCTGTTTTGAAACCCGGGAAACCAAATAATAAGCCAGAGAGTTACAGACCAATATCTCTATTGAGTGTATGCTACAAATTAGTGGAACGACACCTCCTGAACAGAATTGCTCCAAGTTTGCTTGCGGAGATACCCATTGAGCAAGCGGGATTTAGACCTCATCGCAGCTGTACAGACCAGGTGTTGTCACTAACGACATTTATTGAGGCAGGATTTCAAAATTGCCTTAAGACATCAGTGACATTCATTGATCTCAAGGCTGCATACGACACTGTTTGGAGGGAAGGTCTGATTTACAAACTACTTCGAGTAATTCCCTGCAAGACCATTGCCAATCTAGTCAATAACATGATGAGTAACAGACTGTTTAGAGTTGTCATGGGTAGTACAGTTAGTGCACAAAGGAAACTGAATGACGGATTACCACAAGGTTCTGCCCTGGCTCCACTTCTTTTCAGCTTGTACATAGCTGATATGCCAAGGACGGAATCAAGGACTTTTGGGTATGCAGACAACTGGACGATAGCTACAAGAAGTTCAAACATAACAACAACTGAGAACACACTAACAACAGACCTGAGTGTTGTAGGGGAGTACTTTCGCAAATGGAGACTACAGTCTAGTATGACCAAGACAGAAGTTTGAGCCTTCCACTTGAATAATCGCATGGCTAACATGGATCTCAGGGTGTACTTTGATAACGTCCTTCTGCCACGCAATCGGCATCCCAAGTATTTGGCTGTTACTTTAGACAGAACCTTATCCTTCAAACAACACCTTTTGAAGACTGCTGCTAAGCTGAGATCACGCAACAACATCATCCAGAAACTATGTGGAACAACATGGGGCTCTAATGCTTCAACTCACCGATCTTCTGCAATTAGCCTCGTTCTATCTGTAGCTGAATATTGTGCCCCTGTGTGGTTAAACAGCCCTCACATAGGGAAGATCGATGTTGAAATCAACAAGACCATGCGATTGATATCTAGTACAATTAAATGCACCCCCATTCAATGGCTTCCTGTTCTGAGCTACATTCCTCCACCCCATCTCCGCAGGTGTAATATCCTGGTCAAAACATACCAAACGTTACTTCAAAATCAAGATCTCCCTATTCATGCTGATATACCTGCTGCTTGTCTACCCAGACTTCGCTCTAGGCAGCCGCCTGTGAAGACAGCTACGAGACTTATCAAAGAGAACTTTGACATAGTCCAGCAGTGGTCTCGTGATTGGAAGATGTTTGCTTCACAGGAGTGCCGAGACATGCCATCTGTCACATCTAAAGTACCAGGTTACCCTCTCCAAAGTGTGACTGTGGAGCCGATAGACAAACGGTGAAGCACATCATTCACGACTGTCCTCTCAGATCCTATGGAAGCAACATATTGGATTTTCTCTCAGCGACTCCTGCATCAGTGGACTACATTTTGAATTTAGATATAAAATTATGAGCCTATCTGTTCTCTTTTTTTTTTCTCCTTCTTCAATATTTCATTAAGATGTATTATGATGTACTGTAAGTGTGTACCATACCATACGATAAATAAATAAACTATATCAACTCCAGATACCATTACTACAGGTATTTTGGCTAATTTCAGTAGCTTAAGAATTCTTCACTTCGGTTCAGGTATACTCCACTCTTAGGCTACTTTCTTTCTTTCTTTCTTTCTTTCTTTCTTTCTTTCTTTCTTTCTTTCTTTATCGTTCAGGCCAACTTAGGACCACGGGGCTCGTATCTACTCTTCGGTAAAGTTGTTGCTTTCTTCTTCTTCCAATAGTCCCTCATTTTCACACTATGAGTCAGTCTTCTATCTTCTGTCCACTTAGCTCCTGTAGTCTTGTTACTTGTAAGGGACGTTAGGAAACCGCCCTGTCTGATGACCTGACGGAACATCAGACGGTCACGAGCTTGTTCCAGTGGGATATCTAGTTGTTCCATATATGACTTCTTAGAAGCCTTGCCTCTTCATGTTACTGTGAATATCCTGTTGGTAAGTCTTTCAGACTCCAGACGTGCCAAGTGTCCATAATAGGTCAGGCGTCTTTTCCTTACAGACGTTATGATGTCCTCCTGGTGTTCATACAATTCATCATTATGATGGATTCTGTAAATGCCTCATTCCTCTCTAATTGGATCTAATATCCTCCTCAGAAACTTCCTCTCTTTTAATTCCAGTTTTCAGAGTGGACCCTTTCTGGCTACTATTTATTCGAAAATTTCTTAGGTTTCTATCCAATGGGACTGGCATGCATTGATTGTACCTCGTTAATCCTTGTAGTATGCCGCCTCGCTGCCCTTCTAACTACATCTAGATAACTTGACAGGTGCCTTTCAATTCACTATCATTGCTTTTAATTCGTCTCTGTTGTGCACGACACAGCGCGATGGTATCTCCGTTCTGACCTCTCTCGCACAGCTATTAATTTCCTTGCTGCCTGATTACACAAAGCTTATTACTACATATAGAAGCAATTTGTAGTACAACACACATTTATCCGTGAAGGGAGTCAGAAGTTGATACGTAGGTCTACTGACGGAATTAGTTAATGATATGAATGGTTTAACGATCCATACCGACAGCGGTAGCTTCTCTCGCTACGCGCAGATCTAGGTCATGGGGCAAGTTCTCTTCGGACTCGGTAAACATGGGTTCGAGCCCCACCCTCTACCGTCCTTGAAATGGTTTTCCGTGGTTTCCCCCATTTTCAACTCCAGGCAAATGCTGGGACGGTACCTCTTGACAGGCCACGGCCACTTCCTTCCACATCCTTGCCCACCTTGGTTGGTTGGTTGGTTCTTAAGTTTAGGGGATGCGACAACGCGGTCATGTAGCCCCGTGTACTTTGGGTGTGTGTAGAATCTGTCTGATAACCGGTGTTAATTGTGATGGCTGTATTAGTGTGTGTATCTCTTGCCCACCTCAATTCACCATCATTCATTTCATTTCTCATTAACTCCTCTCATGAGGTTGGCGTCAGAAAGGGCATCCGACAGTAAAAACCATTCGCCACAAAGGCTTTCGTCGTATCTCATCCCCAAACCCGTTGGAAAACGGGAATAATAACGGGTAGACATATATGAATGGTTTGGCGATGTTGATACCCCGGATATCCTAATATATAAAGAAGTAGTTCCGTGAAGAACTAAATAGCCTATTTTCATCCTACTAATATTAATTGCCTCTATCAACATACAAATTGTCAGTTTTGTAATAGATTCGTAGATATTGAGAAACGTCTAAATATTTTGGATGGACACCATGTTGGATTTTTATATTATAGGTCTTAGATTTATGTACTATTATATGAAGATTATTGTGTAGGTGTTTTATTCAAATTTCAATCGCATGATTAGGACACAAGAAATAAAAGCGGGATTTTAAAATTTCGCTCAGCCGCCATCTTGTGATTCTGAAAATAATTTGAATGAATTAGATGCCAGTCGATTAAAATTTGAATAAGCATATACCGTATCAAGTTTCACTGCGCTCGGATGGTTAAAACGCAAGAAACGTCCATTTGAATATTTAAATTTCGCGTCGCCGCCATGTTGGATTTGTGCTCGCCATGTTGTTGAACGTCACATAGGTGAACTTATACTTATAGCCTCTATACACTTACACAATTTCAGTTTGATTGCTGTGATAGATTAATAGATATTGAGAACCGCCTAAATATTTCGGATGGTCGCCATTTTGGCTTTTAATATATGTACTATTAGATGATGATTATTGTGTACTTTCAATTTGCAAATGTTGATTTCGATCGCATGATTAGAACACAAGAAATGAAACTTAATTTTTGAAATTCGCACAGCAGCCATCTTGAGGTTACGAAAACAATAATTGAACTAAATTAGATACCAGTGCATTACAATGTGTATAAACATTTGCTGTACGAAGTTTCATTGCGTTTGGATAATTAAATCGCGAGAAAAGTCTATTTAAAACTTTCAAATTCGCTTGGCCGCCATGTTCGTTTTTTAGTTAACCGGTTTTTGAAAGTCTCATAGATGAACTTGCGTTTGGTTGGTTAAATCGCGAGAAACGTCTATTTAAAAGTCACAATTTCGCTTGGCCGCCATGTTGGTTTTGTATTTACCAGGTTTTCAAAGGTCACACAGGTGAACTTCTAGTAGTTTTCTTTATTACCGTACAAAATTCCAGGGTGATATCGGTAATACTTTCGGAGATATTGAATGCCGGTGAAATATTTCGCACAGTCGCCATGTAGGATTGGTGAGACGTAACAAAATTTGAAGGACACGGTCGGTGTCGTCCAGAATAGTGCTATGAACTTACCGAGTTTCATTGAAATAGCTCCAGCCGTTTAGAAGTTATTAGGGGGACACACACAAAAATCCTCTTACACACACACACACACACACACACACACACACACACACACACACACACACACACACACACACACACACACACACACACACACACACACACACACAGACATACGGACAACAGGTGATCTCATAAGCCTATTTTTTTCATAAATGAAAATAGGCTAAAAATAGGCGACATTGGGCGTAGTCACAACTAGGATTTAAAAGTTGCAACTTCGCTTAGCCGCCATGTTGGTTTTGTAGTTACCAGTTTTTCAAGAGTCACATAGGTGAACTTCAAGTAGTTCCCTTTATCACCGTAAGAATTCGAGGGTGATATCGGTAATAGTTTCGGAGATATTGAATGCTGGTAAAATATTTCGCGCAGCCGCCATGTTGGATTGGTGGGACGTAACAAAATTTGAAGGGCACGGTCGGGGTCGCCCGGAATAGTGCTATGAACTTACCCAGTTTCATTGAAATCGCTCCAGCCATTTAGAAGTTATTAGAGGGGGATACACACACACACGCGCGCGGACACACACGGACAAAAGGCGATCTCGTAAGCCTATTTTTTTTTCAAAATTGAAAATAGGCTAAAAATGCATGTTCATTCGAAAATCTCCAAACGCAGTCAATCCATTTTTTTTTACCGAAGATAAGTTATTTGAAAACTATTTACTTTTATGAAGAAATACAGTAGGCTAAGAAATATACTTGGTTTTCCAAAAAATATGTATTTATGACCCAGAAACATTGCCGTGAATTGATGCCACACATATACGATATTAGCAGCATGTGCTTGAGCAGTGTGAGATGATGTGACGCGACTGACATAAAGATCCAGAGTGGAAGCTGTAACAAGACGAGCGCATACAGCTGCTGTCAAGACTGGCTCCACAATGTGTCAGCTCTATTGTCAAGACATAGTGGAAAAGTGGCAATGACAGTATTGTCATGACGTACCAATATTCTATCTTCCAAGACGTCATTGTTTCCAGTAACTCCACGATGTCGGAGAAAAATAAGAAACAGAAGTACTTGTTGCTGTTGTTGTTGTTGTTGACCGTTATAGGGAGGAGCAACACTGTAGGGGACTATTGGTTCTATGGGCTATAAATGAATCGGTCATTGTTAGAAGGCACTAAGTCATTTTTGTAAGAATTGAGATAATTGACAAAAACTGTTTCTCTCACTTAATTGTAAAGCATAGTTGCTGTCACATGTAAGAATCATTGCCCGCAATAATACAGTTCTAGAGAGGTCTATTTGAATGGATTTATTCTTTTAAAAAGGGAGAAAATAGAAAACGAAATTTATGACTTAGTTCCGTTTAACAATGAATCGGATCTTTAAAAAGTAGTTAGTTCACTTTTATGACAAATATACAGATTTATAGATACCAGTATAGCATATTACTATATTTTCAATGCTCGCAATACGGTAGTGGACTAACAGAAGCAAAAAAGTTTTTCTCTTTGCCACTGAACGTTAAATTCAGCTAGTAGTGATACAGCATACTGAACGGGCAAACTTAATTCCTTTTAACATAGCTAGATGCGTCAACATTCATACTATACATATCCATGGTAATCGCAATTTCGACAAGAATTGACTTAGTGCCTTCTAACAATGACCGATTCAAATATAGAACGCAGTGCAAGATACGCTGGCCCAGCGCACAGTGGGACAAAATCGAAATCTAGGGGGACAAAATTATTTTTACGTTATAATCATGATTTTAGAGTGAAATCAACGTATATAATTTGTTTACTTCATAATAAACATCAGTTAAGACCTTTTTAAGCTACGTCTACATATGCAAGAAATTGTCTATGACTAGGAGTTGGATAGAGCATTCAGTTATCTCTTGAGAACAATTTTCAACCCCTAATTTACTTTTAACAAAGTCACAAAGTTCCACTTTTGACATAATCGTCGAACCCAATGCTTCAAACAGTTGTAAACGTGTGAGAACTGGTTGCGCGGCATCTTCTAAAAGGTAAAATAACTAAGTAAGTTGCAAAGAGATGCAACAATTCTTATAACAGGCGTAAACTATAAGACTTTATCTACATTTTAACATTAAGTAGAAAGTGACACAGAGTGACGCGACATACTAAAAATCTAAGTGAAAATATATTTTTAAAAATAATAGTTAAATATCATATAATGAAAATGTACCTAAAATTACGTAACAATTAGCCCATTAATAACTGAAACAAGTTACAAAGTTCATACCTTCAGCTGCATGTTCCATCTTAAAGCATCACACTAACCACAAAGACAACCAAACCACAGCCACTTACATTCACCCTCCAATTCAGACTGCTTGAAGAGTGGTGACATATTTACACTAAGATGCGTTTATATCCCAGAATAGTGAGCGGCAATTATATGAGAATGCTGTAGAAGTAATAAATTTGGATTTTTTAATTAAGAAAATAAATAATTTTGTCCTCCTAGATTTCGATTTCGACCCTCTGTGCAGCGGTGGGGTGGTAGTGGTATGCGCTGTTTATTATACATTTTATTGTCAATTTATTTTGCATACTTTCACCTCCTCAAATATAGGATACTAAAACCTCAGCAATTTTTCTAGGTTTATGCCGTGTCTTGTGTAGGGTTTCGCCTACGAACACCAAGTTGGCTCATCAGCGTACTCTTGGTGTCCGTGCCCGGACCACCACAGGCGTGCCACCTCCCTTCTGCGAGAGCTAAAAGCCCAAGCAGCATTCACCTCCCTATGCAGGCTTCCAAAGAGATGGTAGGCTATATTAGCTTTCTAGGCCAGTGAATTAAAACTCAGCAATTTTTGTTGGTTTATGCCGTGCCCATACTTTCAGACATACATTTTAAAGCCTAAGTGTAATGGATATGATGATGATTACTTGACGATTGAAACTGGTCGTCCAAGTGTTTTTACAGTATTAATCTCATGTATTTTTTTTCAGGATTAGGGAATAACCCATCTCATTTGGGTACAATCGTGTGGACCGACTGAAAAGCATCAAACTTGTGTTTACTAAGGCAACACTGAAAATGGTTTCAAACACCATTATAATTAATTATTATTATTATTGTCGCCTCCGTAGCGTAGCGGTCAATCTGGTTAGCTGCCACTCCGGAGGTCATGGGTTCGATTATCGGCTCTGCCACGAAATTTGAAAGGACTGGAACGGGGTCTACTCAGCCTCGGGTGGTCCAAATGAGTAGAGGGGGTTCGATTCACGACTCAGCCATCCTCGACGTGGTTTTCCGTGGTTTCCCACTTCGTCTTCGAGCAAATGCCGGGATGGTACTGTACCCGTATCCACGTGGTCTTAACTGTTGAAATCCGACGGAACAGCTGGATCGTAGAATCTGGAAGTACCCGGCTGAAATAACCCCCAAAACTCTACCAACTAGTCTCAAACAGGGATAAGGATACCTCTCTTATAAAGAATGCGATAAGAAGATGCCAGAGGTCGATGAAATAAAAACGAAAAATAGCTCAAAGTGAGCTAAGAAGACTCTGAAAATAATTAAATTAATCTCGGGCGTGATGCTAAGCATTCTATAAACTGACCTACTGGTCCTCGTAGCACATCCTGTTTCTAGTATAAATGACCAAGACATCCGAAGCATTTAAAATCAACCAACAGTTTATTTATCCAAAAACTGCTGCAATGTGGAATACCTCTCCACTGAACAAAAATATCTGCCTCCACTGAAGCGTAACGACGTCTTAATGACATTAGCATTGAATCTTGCTAAATATCCTATTAAAAATATAGCATCATTGCCGCATGTAAAGCAATCTTAATAAATTTAAACATGTTTATATATAGAGCCCTGCGCGGATAGACAAAACGTTATCCGCATCCGCCTCGCATCCGCACGGCTGTTATCCGCATCCGCCCCGCATCCGCACGACTGTTATCCGCATCCGCCCCGCATCCGCACGACTGTTATCCACATCCGCACGACTTTTATCCACATCCGCCCCGCATCCACGCGACTTTTACCCACACGTTTGTTATCTGAATCTACTGGCATTACAATAATATTTTCAATGTGTTGCTTTTATCTTTTAGACTTTTGAGCAGCAAGTCGAACCCTTAGGCTATGTACTGTACAGTATGTCATGTGCTATGTCTAAAATGAATGTTACACAGTCAGAATTGCAACCCTTTTCAGTTTGGAGTGTTGATTATCCTTAATGACATAATTTGAATGGGATTATCGTAAATCATCATCTTACATTTGTCATGAAAAACAATAACGGAAAAAATATATGTCATAAATATCCGGGCCCTAATAAGGGAGAGTGGGGGAATTGTGCGCACTTAAACAAGAATCGGTCTTGTGATGATGAAATAATAGATAACACAACTGCAGTTATGAATAAGGGAGCCTTAGTAACTCTATAATTATTCGATGTGCAGAAACAAATTTCATTCAAAAATAAATTTGGTGGACTATAATTCGAAATCTCGCAAATAAGCAATTGCGCACGATTACCCACCCTGCAGGGTAATCATGCACATGGGATGAGTGTTGGAAAGCCATACTAATACAATGTGAATTGGCAGAAACTTGCACTGTCCATTAACATTAGGATATTGCAATGCTTTTTACAAAAGCATAACAATGCAATGAATTAAATTCTGCACTTTTGGATATTAGAATAAGATATCTTCGTTTCGTCAGCATTAAAGGCGGCAATCCAATTTAGGCTTGTTCTTTCAGATTGTCTCAACGTTAATGCAGGATATCTCTTCAAGAACTCATACAACCAATATTTGCCTGCTACACTTTTAACTTTATGGAAATTATGGAGAATCTTATTCTCCTCTGCAAACTTGAACTCGAACCGTCTGACAAGCTTTGTGGGCGTTAAGCCATAAAATAATTTTGCCGATGTCAAAAGGTATTCGGATAATTATGACTCCATTTTGTTGGTAAAACAGCTTTCCGGACTAGACGAGGTGGAGCAAGACAATTTTGCAGCAACTGCTTTGGTAGGATTGACTGGGGAATGTTGAAACTTCTCCTCACTTCCCTTATTTTCCTCCCATCATCCCTAATTGCACGTCGAGATTTCTGCACATTTTCTGCTGGGTAGGAGTTTTCTCCTTTTTCCGTGTATAATTTCTTGGCGTCTGGAGAACAAACACGAAATATTTTGCCATTAAAGTCGCATTGTATTTGTGGTCTATTTGTAGTGCATGTATCATATATTATGATCTGCGCACCATACCCCACGCTGCTTTTAAAACGTAACTCACTGAATCCCGGTAAACTAATCTATTATATTGAAAAATAAATACATGCAAAACCACTGTACACACTGGCATTTAAAACTACATTTAATTTTAAATAATTGAATCACAACTGTAGGCTTACCTTATTATTTGCTGGCTGCAGAAAATAACATGCAACGTGTTAAGTTTCTTCATCCAAGCCTCCGGTTATCACATAGCGACTGGCATCGTGCTGACTGTCCCTATCTGATAGGTACGATGACAGCTTTAGGGTAGCAGTGAACTGAGTTGCTAGTTGTACTACCAACTCGAAAAACATAGGTGCGCACGATTACCCGCTGCGCACAATTACGCAACTTTCCACATGATATTCAACAAGTTCGGATTGTATTCTAAAAACTATCCGCAAATTTACTCCAAATATTATCCGAAGCTTATCCGCTATCCGCACAGCCATGCAAAGTATATCCGCATGGCGAAAAATGTTGCGGATATCCGCGGGTTTATCCGCGGATATCCGCATCCGCGCAGGGCTTTATTTATATACTCTTGTTACACATATTAAATAACCCTTGTAAGTTTATGGCAATATTTACATTTTTACATTTTAGTTCACGTTCAAATTATTCGTGTTTTATATATTCAACTCCATCTATAAGTATTCTAGTGCACTTGTTTTGTTCACATAATGTCTTATTCGACGAACGGTTAAGTTAATCGAACGCATTGTCATTGTAAAAAATGTTAACATTTTAAATCTCATAATTAATCATATTATATTATCTCTTAAGCTTTCAGTCTTTATTATTACATGATTATACAAATATTATTACTCGTCTTTCCAATTAGACCTTTCTTCTAAAACAAAAGTCATCAATTCGAACAATCCAATCCAGATTAATTATTACGATGCTAGTTTTACTTAAATGTTGGATTCATTACTTTATACTAGCCTTCTAGTATCTATAATCGTGACTATACTGCACGTTCAAAATATACATATAAGTGCACTCAGTAATAGCTCAATATCTAATTTATACTGGAAAGATATGATATAGACCATCCATCGATGTCTAATATCCCCTTATTACAATCAAATTCCGCAAACAATCGTTGCTTTATTCATACATAAGCTCTCAATAGCTTGTAAATATATTCCAAACATTATTAAGATTTAATAAGCTTTTACATAACAGTCGTAACATATCGTGCTTCAAATTGACATAAGTTAAGTATCATGGACAATTTTTATCAGAACTGAGACAAATATAGTGTAATCAGCTGTTCGAATAACAGTGCTTGAAAATTTTCAACATCATCATTTCGCTTTATAACGAAAGTATTTTATACAATCTTTCTATAATATTTATTTATTTCTCAATGTATTCCCATGTTCATAAATATTTCTTTCAAGAAAATGTAGATAGATCACTGCAAAAAGAACGATTCAGCCTTCGACTAAACAAAATTCGACTGGAGATCCTCCCCCAAAGAAACACGAAAGATACTACACCATGGTAAAGAGCCTGTCTTAAAAAGGTACACGTAGACCATTAGAATCTAACGCTTAACTAGGATGGAGTTCAACAAACGAATCATGAAAAATAGAGAAACTGAACGAACTAAAATGTGTCTAAAAATTCAAAAAGAAAATCTCAAAAACTGCGGATTGCCAAAAATTAATCAAAAAATCGCAAATATCCTCTCTAGAAATCATTATGTTTCCATATTTATACTGCACTCGACGAAAAATAGACCCACTCGTCTATTAAACAAACTTGCATGAAATGCATAAGTGTTCAGATTCATAGTTCAAAATTTTAGAAGTGTTTGTTCAAATAATCTTCAAATATACGTGGCGTATTGGACATCTGCTTGCTAACAACTATTCTTATATAAAGTTATCGCAGTCTTCTTCCTTATCTTCATATATATCTTCTCAACAAACTATATTGTTCTATTAAATGTCCAAGATGAAATAAGAAAAGGGTAAAGTAATGCATTGAAAATAGCATTATAAAATATTAATGTTAACTACAAAATAAAATACACTACAGGGCAGAAGCGATGAAGTATCGGGTCTAGCCCTGGAATGCATTTTCTAACTACTTAAGAAAAATTGGCGAAAAAGGAACACTCTAGAGTATGTCTAATCCATACTGTCTACTTGTGAAAAATAGTCTTTAGCTACCTTGTACGATGTCATCTCGTTGAAAGTGGAATATGCTTAATACACACTGTTCTCGAACTGGAACTGAACCCTCGTTCATCAGGTCGCGTAGTTCTCGAAACGACTGGATCTTGAAGAGAACCGAACCCCGATTCCGAACGGTTTAAAAGTAAAAACACCTGTTAGCGCAACAAGTTCATTGTTCTCACACGTTCTTGAGATGTTCTGTAGGCTATTCGTGGAATACCATTATACTTCATGTAGTCACAGTATGAATGTACAGTCAACTTTCCCAAAGCGCCTTCCATCTCCTCTTAAAGAGCTTTCTGCTGTTGTAGTATTTCATAGTTGATGTTAGAGATCATTCTAGGTGGTCAACTCCACTGTTGTATTGCATTCCTTCCTTCCATCTTAGGCCATCTGCGACATTAACATGTCGTGATGAAGTACACGTTCATTCAAACTCTGTTCTGTAGTCATGATCACCATATATAGACTGTACTGAACTAATGAAGAATATAGTCTTGTATTGGCATTGAAATATCACAAGTCCTAGTGAAGGCGGCGTTCATTGCTCCTTAATAATGAAGACTAACACTATCTCTAGCTATAACAAGCCGAGACAAAAATGCTGCGTTTCGAACTGTCGAACTGCACTGGTTTCAACTTCGCGTCGAACGTCTAATTTTTAAGTACGTCAATGACGTGCGCGACACAGGAGTGTTGTACTCCAAGCAAAGTATATCGAGATCTGACCTCGCTGCCTTGTCAGATATTTCACACTGCTCTTGTGAGACCCATAATGCTCTTCGTTGCGAAACGACATTGACAGTCGATACCGACACTGGCTAGTGTTCGATAATACTCTGTTATTCTGTCATATGCATTTATCTATCTGTAAAATACTCTCAAGGTTCCTCTTCTTTTAATATAATGCACTTACCAGTTGTTGTTCTGTTTCATAAATACTGTATCAAAATGTATCAGATTGACGTTACTGCTGCCTCCATTTTGTAGCCATCACTTGAACTAGAGACATAGCACATGTTTGAAGGATGTAGTGAGGGCTGCCAAATTGCTCCTAAGCTCGCCACAAAGTATCAATGCGCTACATGCCTTGTAAATAGAGCCGCAGGAATTCATCTGAGTACTCTCCTGTCCAACATAGATCCGACTCAATGCAAAATACGGTCTCAGTACTATACCAGTATTTTGGCTAGTAATAGAACACTGGTATGTTTAAGAAGCGTATTTTGCATTTTTATGACAAGATTTCAACTTGCAGTGAAGAGTTATAGCAAGCAGACGCGCGGTTAGGGAAAATGGATAGGCAACCCTGCAACGCATCGCAGAACATATGTTTTGGAGAGGTACAGTTAGTTCACAAGATGGCTGCCATACAAGCATGGCATGGATAAGGGTGACCAGACGTCCTCTTTTTCGCGGACATGTCCTCCAATTTACGTCCCTGTCCTCTGTCCGCGAACAATTTTTAAAATTGTCTAAATGTCCTCCTTTTTATTAATTTACTATATTATCGTATGAAATTATGTATGTATGTTTTAATTTTTCGCAGTTTATATTGGCGCCATGGCAATAGTTTAATTTTTTACCGATGTGCAGCGCTACTTTTTGTTTCCGGTCTACGCTGGGTTTGGGAACGTGTTTCTGTGTTTGTGTTCCGTTGAATGGCAGTCTTGCGGCGTTGTTGTGTGTTTGCCAGTTTAAAATTTGCTCGCATTCAAGGTGCCTAAATAAAAGTGCAAGTTTACAGATGCTTTGAAAACCAAATATCCTGCTTTCAAGCTTGGACGTAATGATTTTGAGGCAGCAGGCAGAATGTAAAATTAGCCCAACTGCAACTTTCGTCTCGGTATCAAATCATAGTAAGTTCTATAATTTATTGTTTTAGTTAATAAATTACAAATATTTAAACAGCGTTATTTATATAAAATTTTCATTTAATTTCGTAGGTTCTCAAGATATGGATAGCCACATTTCTTCAAATAAACACACAAAAAAGTGTACAAGGCTGCGGCAGTTCGCAAACTATAGACAAGCTTTATGGTTTTATTACTTTTAGATTTGTCCTCTTTTTTCCCTTAATGTCCTCAATTTTTTCCTTTGTTGTCCTCTATTTCACAGTACTGGATCTGGTCACCCTATAACATACAATTATTAACCAATACAGAGAATACAGAGGGGATCGACGACATGGAAGTACAATGAAAAATAAGAAGGAATGATTTGAAGATATTTATGGAATTACCAATGGTTTTAGAATGCTATCAGATGTTTATCGCAATTATGGTATGCCAACTTTGATTCATATATCGACCGGACAGAGTAGTATTATGGGTAAGATTAGTCCAGCTGAAAGCAGCACGGGTTTGAGACAGACACTTGCTTGTTGGCTCGGTCAGAGCGATAATCTCCAGTATCATTAATATATTTGTGCGATCTGTGACAGTACGGGACGGTACAAGTGCGTCTCTGCTTTCAAGCAGACACGGGCGAGACACTTGGGACGACCGTATACCCAGTGTATGAACATAGTGCGATATGACAGTGCCATGATTGAACTTCGTGTTTCGCATAGACTGTTCTGTAGCACACTTGCTATCACGAAAGGACTTGTAACTTTATCCAGTGATCATTCTACATTTCAACATGGATTTTAGTACTGCTATGAAAGAAAGAATGAACCTGTATTACACGAGAGAAGCAATGAATTGCTAAACACTGAAAAGGAATACAGCACTCAAGCAGAGTTGAACATCTGGAAATGATCAATGCTGAATGATGGAATTTTTAAGCAGAAGGCTATTTAAACGGAGACTAAAAACAGTTTATATCATGACACTGAGATGATTACCTCTACTATATGAATCTTATAGAAGAGGGGAGGTGGCATTAATCTCTTCGCTACTAAGGCAACCTAGGCAGTTACCGAGAGATGAACATTGCGTTCCGGACATCGGTTTCGAGCCGAGGGGAGATAGATTCGAGTACGTGCAGTCCTGACCAATATTTCAACTACTCAACGCTATGGATGACGGTTCGATCTCTACAAGGAATGTATGTCCTGATATACATTTTATGTACATCAAGATGACTAAGGTAGCTGGAAATCTTTTTATCTGTAGACGGTATGAATCATGTCATATCTATAGAATGCCCTTTTTCACCAATATTTATTCAGTAGTTTGAAAATGGACTTGATAATTAAACCTGACGTTTCTGTCATTTCTGTTCGATGGTCTATTTTAGGTTTTGATCCTAACTAAGGATGCACCTATACAGGGTGTATTTGATATGATGGAAGTTCGTTACACTGGCGATAGAAGAGACTATTCTAAGCTTCCTAGATAAAGAAAATTGTCACCTATCATGAAATTGATAATTAATCGTTAAAAAGTCAATGTTTTTAGTTATTTCAGAAACTAATCAGGCAGAAAGTGGTGCGGCAGGCTGGGGGAAACGAGGCGGAGCCAGGTGTGACGACGCTCGAAGGGGAAGTTGTTACGTAATCGGAGCATTGACCTTACCGGTTGACTTGAGGGGTGGTAGGCTATCAGCTGTTATGAGGATACGCGCTACCTTCTCGTAAGAAAATGTGCATTGCCGTTGTTCTTGTTGTTGTTGTTGTTGTTGACAACGCACGCAATGGCTTAGGACGTTAGGACCGGTAGTATTGTGTCGCCTACTTTGTAAGTGTGGAATTCATTGATTGATGTTCATGTATAAAATAATTTCGATACTCAGCCCTGGTGAATCATTGGCGTCCCTGTCGGACCTTCCGTTGACTTGTTTCTGAAAATACTAAAAACATTCACTTAATGAAATACAGTGTGACAAAATTCCGACATCCCGTAGTCTGTTCAGAACTAGGCATTTAAGACGGAAGTAAAATACTTGATGTTTTGTTTGAGAGGCTTGGCGATTTTGGTCATTTAGCCCCATGTAGCTGGGTGTGGGTAGAATTTGTGTGGTAACCTGTGTTTTTGTGGTTTCTGTAGTAATGTGGGTATTTGTAATTCAGGTGAGGCTTCGGAAGAAGGTGTCGGCCCTGTGGTGTTGGGGCAGTGCAACTGCCTCTCACCCGGAGGCCCTGGGTTCGATTCCCGGCTCCATCAGTGATATTAGAAACTGACGTGAGGGCTGGAACGTGGTGCACTAAGCCTCGTGAGGGCAATTGAGTAGCTGTCTGACTGTAAGGCAGTGCCCCAGTCAGGAAAATCAAGATTAATGGCCGAGGGGACCCGAAGCACTGACCACGCGTCACCCTAATATCTGCAGGCCAAATGGCTGGACAGCGGTCGCTTGGTAGGCCTAGGCCCTTCAAGGGTTGCACAGCCAGCGGTTATAGTTATTGAGAAGAAGGCGGTCGTAGCCTTAAGTTAGGAACATTCCCGGCATTTGCCTGGGGTAGAAGTGGGAACCCATGGAAAACTTCTTCCAAGATTTAGTACTATACCGAACGTCAGGTCAAGACCTAAGCGGTCCCTTTGATGTTCTGGTCTGTGAAAAGGCTACCGCGCAAGGAAATAGTTCCCAATTTTTCTGCTTGTTTTTGCAGTACAAGATGTTTCAGCGCATGTTGCTATGTTTCGATAAACTGGCTAGATTACTTTTAAGAAATTTCTTGGTATAAATCTATGAATAAATTAATCATTTTCTCGTTAACTGGGAGCTGCACCAACCTTGCTTTTCATGTGATTAACTGTGTGCGCGAATATTGCTTGTAGTGGTATTTTATACGATAGGCAGAGTAATACGGTACGAATTTGATATTATATTATATTTCGTTCTGTATAAACCTTGTTTGAGCTGCAAAAGAGTAACCGACTCATTCAATGTTGTGGCAAATCAGGTTCAAACGTTGGTAATACTGTTATGATTGCACGGACTTCAAGATGGCTCCTTCAAGTAGACAACGTGTTCAAACTGCAGCTGTAAAGCTTAAATCACCAACAAAATACTTCAAAAATAAAAAAAGTGGGGAGAAGTTCAGTAAAAGGTGCAAACAAATGATTTTAAATGTATATACTGTAGTAGGTTGAGGGATGACAATCCAGAGTGGACAGTAGAAGAGTTGGTGAAGAAGACTGCATACTTGACTGGCGTTTCGACATAGAGTGTTGACTCGGTGCGCGCTGAATTCAAAGCTCATGGTGAGTCTCCGGCGAGAAGTCGGCCGGCGTCACAAGGAAAGGGGGTTCATGTGTCACAGTATTTAGAATTTTGTTCTGTGTGGAATTCGTAGGAAAGTGCTTTCTTCTTTTTCTCAAGAATGAAATTCCAACTGTGACGAAAGTGACAGTGAAAGTTAATGGTGATAGTAATAGTAGTGAATCAGTGGAATAGAAGCAATGGAGGAAGATTAGCGACAACATCTGTAAGTTATATACACATGTTGTATCCTAACATTTAATCTTATTTATAGGAGATTGTTTACTTCTTAGTAGCCTATGTCAGCTCAACCGAAAATATATAGCCTACTCGCCATGTTTTGTAATGACATTTTGATGATGGCTAATACGCATATACACCTGACAGTATTATTTTCCTATGCGCGGTATAATTATTATTTTGTTTTATAATTACCCTCCACTTCACGTTACAGTTAAGTCTTTGTACTAACAGTAGATCATTCTGCCTTCTGATTCTCAAGAGTACGTGTCGTAACCCTTCAAGGAAGCAGCTGTTTCTCCCCGTCAACTTTCGATCTTCTGCAAGATAAGATGGTGACGGATGACAAATAAGCAATTAGTTGGTTCATAGGGTTCAAGGACACACGTCATTTCGTCTTCTTATATCACTCATCGTTCATGTGTCATTCCTCGCCTAACACAATGTTATAATGTTTTAAATAATCGCACGATAACATAAAACTACAAGCATCCTTTTTTTATTAACACAGAGCCTCGGGTTTCGACACGATAGGAAAACATATTTGGTTCAGTGAATATGCCGTAGATAAATTCGTAATTGAAGTGAATCAAAGGTCCGAACGCAATAGTCTTTGTGGTTAAGGTAGATTCAAACACTCGATCAGATGCGCGCCATGTTGGAAACAAGACGGGACAGAGAGAAGATGCGCGGAGGGACAGAGAGAGAAGATGCGCGGAGGGATATTTTCCTCAGGTCTTGATCTGACGTGGGGTATAGTAGGCCTACGGTAGACTACCACATGTTCATTCTGTGAATTGTCCCATCCCATCTCCAGGCCTGGGGTGGCCATAAACTGGAGACGGGGGGGGTGTTGATTTATTGGTCAGTCAACAATGTACATACATATGAAAATACACGAAAATGAAAATAAAATACAAATACATTGTTATAATACAGTGTTATTAAATATAATTATAATAATAATAACAATAATAGGCTAATAATAATAATATTAATAATTGTCTAATAATAATAATAATAATAATAATAATAAGAGTCAGCATGTGTAGTTTTGGTGGTAGAGTGCTAACCTCCCCGAGGGTGCGATCTACGTTCAGTCATGTAGTAAATGAATGGGATCTAATACGATCATGTCCATGGATTTCATGGCACATACAAGAAATCCTTCGTACATTAAAGTCTGGCAACTCGACATACCAAAAAGTAACATAAAAGAAGCTAGTGTGTCTAAAAGCCTATTATTACTATTATTAGTATTATTAATATTTTTATTACAGTTGTTGCACTATCTTCACACAAAGATAGACCAACAGTTCCTTAAATTAATTACCCAAATCTGTAGGATTTCTATTTTCTATGCATAGTCCATGAGGCTGGCAAAATCCTAATCAGATCCACCATCACTACTGTAGTCATGTAGCCACTCCCCATGAAGGTGTGAATCAGCTGTTCATAGGCTCGGTTTGTGTATTCCAATGCCATTGGCAGACAAGGCGAGTAGGTCACTCGACTTCAGACTCTTGTCAACATTCCTCAGCGTAGGAGGGGAGGGCGACGGGGAAAAGTCAGATGTGCTGCTGAGGGGAACGCAGCCTAAGACCTTTTCCAAGACATTGACCGACTATTTTTGTGATTTAATTCCACCTACACTAATTAAGATACGACTAACTTTCATGAAGATATGTGCTTAGAATAGTCGCTTCTATCACCAGTGTAATGGACTTCCATCATATCAAATACACCCTGTATAATAATTTTTCAGGAGTTAATCTTTAACGTAGTGTTATTTTTGCAACATTACTTTTTCAATTTTGGTAATAATTACGAGCATTATAATTAGTTGAGAAGAAGCATATTTCAAGAAGAATTTAGGACCAAGACTACGATATCATTATATAAGTATAGGATTATATGAACATTTTTCTACATTAATTCTGTTTAATACTGAGCATCGAAACAGAATTTCTTCAAGAGTTCATACAGCATTACATTTTAGATGACTGTGTATTTTTCGTCAAGCTAGTTATAGACATTGAATTCTAGCACCGTAATTAAAGTGAACAATTGCAGTTTTTGAATTAGGCAATTATAGCCAATTTTGAATCACGTTTTGAGTATTGATATTTTTGTTGAGGCATAGTTCGTTCAGTTTTCGACTTTTATAATTCATTTTTGGAATACTCTTGTTCTGATTCCGTATGATTCTAATGGTATATTTGTATTCTACTCATACTAGGCATTTTTCCATGGTGTAGACTCATACGACTTTTGAATTTGTTTTTGCGAATCTGAATTAATTCTCAAACAATAGTAAGTTGTAATATCTTGTGAGATATGTTTGTGAATACGGCGATTTTGATGAAATGAAGTATAAGAGAGATATAAAACTCAATTTTGTGTAAAATATATTCCGTCATAAAACAGAATGACATTTATGGGAATTTACAAATGTAATGATTTGATCGTGTAATTATGCAATTATTATTAGTTTTTATGGAAATGGATTAACACTTTCATACTTGTGTTAATTATGAACCATGATATATTTAGGTGATTGTTTGAAACATACATGATTTTTACAAAGGTGTGGAAAATTATTTACAGCCATTAAGAGCTACTTTTCATATTGGCTAAAATAACAATTGTGTTAATGAAATATTTTTGAAGTACATTTCGACATCAATGGATGGTCAGAATTAATTTAAGGTGGATATTAGGAATATCAAATGTGGAGAGAATGTCGTATTTGTTACGAATTTTGTGGATTGTGCGAGCTATTGAGCTATCGCTGAATTATATTATAATGAAGTATATTTAAACGTGAGATGGTCACGAACATCGAAACTAGAAGGCTAGTAGTTAAATAAACCCACCCTTTGAATATTGTTTGTGCAGAAAACCATTCATATTGATTTGATTGCCAATAATAACATATATCTAGTGTGAAGCTATGATCTGAAAACATAAAATAATTTGTAAAATATTGGAGAAATAATTGAAACATTAATTGGAAGAAACTATACATTCGATAAGCTTAATTGATCGTCGAATAAGACAAACTATGACTATAAGAAATGTTTAAATACTCGTGTCAATGGAGAATGATTGGAATTCATGGCGAAATTCTCAAACGAATTAAATTGTATATTCTTGTAAATAATTTATTACTAACAAATTTTTAGGGTATTTGTATAAAATAATATGTGATATAGTTCATCATACATCAGGTGATCATGATTTGAACGTTACTTGATGATGCAATTTCATGCTGTTTATTCTCGCCAAGATTAAGGCAATTTTCATCTTTATTTGTGATATGCTACGGTAGATAATAATCTACATTTTGATTAGTAGATTTAGATCTAAGATTCTTTGACTTCAGTAAATAAACTGATTATTTAATTTTAAATTCAAAATGATGTAGTGATTTATATTAGAAACATGATGTGCTAGGAGAACCAGTGGGCAATTTTTCCAACGTTTAGCCTTATGCCCGAGATTAAATTTTATGAGTTTTCGAGTTCACTTTGAGCTAGTTTTTCATTTATGTTCTTTCATCACTGGCATTTTCTTATCACATTCTTTAATATTGAGATGTCCTTATCCCAGGTTAATCCTTGTTGGTAGAATTTTGGGGGTTATTTCAGCCGGGTACTTCCAGATTCTACGATCCAGTTTTGCCATCGGATTTCAACAGGTAAGACCATGTGGATACGGGTACAGTATCTACTGCAAGGCCACGGCCGCCTCCTTCCCTCTTTATTGCCTATCCATCCCAATCTTCCCTTCCTTTCCCATTCCTCATGAGACCCCTGTTCGCTTTGCAGGTGAGGCCGCCTGGACGAAGTGTTGATCACACCTCCCCGGTTGTATCCAATCCGCCAAGTGTTCCCAGCTCTAGGACACTGCCTGGAAAGGCGGTAGTGGTGAGTTCCCTCGCCGAGTCCGTGGAGGTTATAATTGACTTGACTATATTATTATTGTTGTCAGTCCAAGCAAATGCAGGAATGGTACCTCATTGCAACTTACGATTACAATGTAAGCCTCTCATGCTTGGGCTCACACTCAATGTATCAGCATAATAGAATAAACTAGGCTACCAAAGGGAGTTATTCTGTTGAAATAATGAAAATTAATGGGCCACATTACAATTGCTGATGTAGAAGTTTGTTGTTGAATCATTAAAATATTAATATCTCACGTACATTTCAACACAATATATGAGCGGTAATAATATGAGCAATTAGTTACCATTATTAATGAAATACATTCAAGATTTATTACACACATGTTAATAATAATACTAATTTAATTTGTGTATTGCCTCATGATTGGTAATTACTGACATTAAAACATAACAAATCACATGTTTTGTGTTCTAGTGCTCTGAGGTTTCAGGTACACGCACTGACGTGTATGAAGCACGCCCATTTGCGTAGTTGTTTTAACGATAATTCCTTGCTAGAAATTACATTATTGCTTGTCAACATGTCCGTGACATTTTAGCTACTTTGTTGGGGGATGGAAACAAACGTGGCCATTAGGCTTATCGAATTAGTGGCCACAATTCATCCAGGAATTATCGGTGACAGCCTGATAATTATGAAGTAAGTTTATTACTTTATTCTCTTTTAAGTGCCGTACGTAAACATATTACGACCAGTCATTTAAGAGTCCAAGAATTTCAACCTCATCTCATCAATTATTAGTTACCTTGATATCTCGAACCTCCATTAATCGACTTTTCGATAACTCGCAGTAATTATTATTTCCCGAACAAAATTTCTATAACTTACATGTGTTTTTAGCCTATTTTCATTTTTGAAAATACTGTGTAGGCTTATGAGATCACTTTTTGTCCGCGTGTGTATGTGTGTGTGTGTCCCCCTAATAAAACTTAAACGCCCAAAGCGATTTAAATGACACTCGGTAAGTCCGTCCTCGACCATGCCTTTCAAATGTTGATACGTTTTACTAATCCAACATGGCGACCGCGCGAAATATTTCACAATCATCCTATATCGCCACAACATTAACAGATATCACCTTGACATTTTGTACGGTGATATAGGGCACTACTAGAAGTTCGCCTATGTGACTTTCAGAAACCTAGTGAGTACAAAACCAACATGGCGGCCAAGCGATTTTGAAACATTTAAATGGACTTCTCTCGTGATTTAACCATCCGAACCCAGTGAAACATGGTGCGGTATATGGTTATACAAATGTTACTCCACATGTATCTAATTGATTCAATTGCTTTTATAACCTCAAGATGGCAGCAGTGCGAAATTTAAAAATTAAGTTTTTATTTCTTGTCCCTAGTATGTGTCACCACGGAGGCCTGGGTTTGATTCCTGGCTCTGACAAGAAACTTAATTCTGGTCTGAGGGCTGGAACGGGGTACACTCAGCCTCGATGCTGGGAAGGCTCCTAAATTAAGGGCACGACCGCCTCCTCTCCAATCCTCAAATTAATACCAACTACACACACTAATATAGCCATCACAATTGCACAGGTTATCAGACAAACTCAACTCACACCCAAGTACAGGGGGCTATATGGCCACGATGTCACAAAGCCCCTCACTGAATCAACAACAACAACAACAACAACAACAACAACAACAACAACAACAACAACAACTCACTAGTTCGGCCTCAAGCAGAAATGACGCGCACAGCAAGTTGCGTAACAATATTCTTAGTTAATTACAGTGTTAAACAACATACAGTACAGTATATGAAATTGTGGATTTTTAGCCTATTTTCATTTACTGTATGAAAAAATAGGGTTATGAGATCACCTTTTGTCCGTGTGTCTGTGTGTGCGTGTGTGTGTGTGTTGGTGTGTTCCCCCCTAATAACTTCTAAACGGCTGGAGCGATTTCAATGAAACTCGGTAAGTTCATAGCACTATTCCGGACGACCCCGACCGTGCCCTTCAAATTTTGTTACGTCTCACCAATCCAACATAGCGACTGTGCGAAATATTTCACCAGCATTCAATATCTCCGAATCTATTCCCGAGATCACCCTGAAATTTCGTACGGTGATAAAGGGAAATACTAGAAGTTCACCTATGTGACTTTTGAAAACCTGGTAACTACAAAACCAACATGGCGGCCAAGTGAAGTTGCGACTTTTAAATAGACGTTTCTCGCGATTTAACCAACCAAACGCAATGAAACTTGGTACAGTATATGTTTATACACATTGTAATCCACCGACATCTAAATTCGTTCAATTGTTTACATAACCTCAAGATGGCGGCTGTGCGAAATATTTCACCGTCATTCTCTATCTCTGAAACTATTAGCGGCATCACCCGGAAATTTTGTACGCATATAAAGGGCACTACTGGAAGTTCATCTATAAGCCTTTCAAAAACGGTTAACTACAAAACGAACATGGCGGCCAAGCGAAGTTGAAAATTTTAAAAAGACCTTTCTCGCGATTTAATGATCCAAACGCAATGAAACTTGGTACAGCAAATGTTTATTCAAATTGTAATGCACTGGTATCTAATTTAGTTCAATCGTTTACATAACCTCAAGATGGCGGCTGTGCGAATTTTAAAATTAAGTTTTAATTTCTTGTGTCGTAATCATGCCATTGAAGTGAAATTTTGAATAATGAAACTACGCAATAATTTTCCTTTAATGGTACATGACTGTAGGGCCTATACATATAACAATCCAACATGGCGACCATCCGAAATATTTAGACGGCTCTGAATATCTACGAATCTATTATAGCAATCAAACTTTTTTCGTATGTTCATAGGGTCTATGAACATAAGTTCCCCTATAGGACTTTCAATAACCTGGTGATCAGAAATCCAACATGGCGGCGAAGTATACATATTCACATGGACGTTTCTCGCAATTTATCCAGCCGAGTGCAGTGACACTTGTTACAGTAAATTCTTATACAAATGTTAATCCATTGGCATCTAATTTGTTTCAATTGTTTCCATAACCACAAGATGGCAGCTATGCGAAATTTTAAAATCTTGATTTTACTTCCTGTGTCCTAATCATGCGATTGAAGTTTGAATAAATGCTATTGTAAACCCATAATATTTTGGTCGACAGTAACTAACTAACACATCGTGAGAGAGCTTATGGGCAGGCAAGGTACGGTACGATTAACAGCTATTTGGAAATTCACGATTGTCATGGATAGACAATAAATAAATAAATAAATAAATAAATAAATAAATAAATAAATAAATAAATAAATAAATAAATAAATAAATAAATAAATAAATAAATAAATAAATAAATGAAAATATAAATAAATAAATAAATAAATAAATAATACTCACCCTCATGCATAATCTAGCTCAACTCATCTCCACACATCACTAATTTTAAGATTTGGATTTGAAGCGGTAGCTCCATAGAACACTCTTTACTTAAGTTCACATTAAAGGAAAATCTGCCTATACGGTGTTAACTAGTTTGATGTTGAAAAGTACATCAAATCCTTTGCCAGCAGATATCTAAATAAAGTGGAGATATATTAAAGCAAAAAAACGTGTCTAAATTATTACGTAACGCGCAGCTGTGTGTTGGGTAATTTCACTCAAGTTGTTTATCTAGGGAACTTGAGCTGCAGCCACAGAATTTCACGCGCAAGAGGAGAGTAAACTTCGTTAGAGGCTTAAATAAGTAAACAGTGTGTTTGCTCACCAAGGCGTGTTGCAGGTGTGCGTCAGCGTAAGGTAGCGTGCTCCGAGCTGGTACAGCATTCGTAGTACTCCCAGGCTGGAGCCTAGAGCATGTCCGCCCTCCACACCTATCAGGCTAGCCAACAGTCCGGCCTCATGAGCTTGCTCGATACCTGGAACATAATAGAAAACATAATCACGCTCCAGTCCTATCAGGCTAGCCAATAATATGATTTCATGAGCCTGCACGATACCTGGAACATAATAATAGAAAACCTAGTCACACTCCAGTCCTATCAGGCTAGCCAACAGTCTGGTTTCATGAGCCTGCTCGTTACCTGGAATATAATACAAAACATAGTCACATTGTCTTATCAAGATGGCAAACATTGTTACATACCAGTCATATCAGGATAACCAACAGTTTGGTTTTAAAAGCCTGCTTCATGCCTCAGTTATAATTAAAAAAAAAATAAGATACGAGCCTTACAGTAGTCGCATATGATGTGTAACATCTGACATGTTACCCTACTCGTATACTACACAGCTTGGACATTCTTAAAATGTTAATTTACACTCCATTTTCATACTGCTACTGTGATGAAATGTATTGAATTGAATTTGAGATATGCTACTGTCACATTTGTGGCGCAGCGGTCAAGCTGTTAGTCTCTCACCAAGGTAGACCGGGTTCGATTCCCTGCCAATACATGTGTGTTTTTCGAATTGAAATGACATGTCCTGTGGTTCGCATTCCACGTAAAAGGGAGGTACCGTGGATCATGATCGCGAGATTAACCGACACGCAAAACTACAAGCTTCCTTCCTTCCTTTTACATTAATAATTCATAAGAACATAGTGACACACAACGTCGACAGTACTCTCAAATACTGTGAGCACATTCCTCAGTAACTATAACATTCATTATTCTCAAGGCCCTCATACAGTTCGTCGTAAACAATCAAAACATGGCTTCCTACAATCATGAAATGACCTAGTCTCACATATGATGAAAATACAGCTTTTATTCCACTCATATAACAACATTCTGTTATGCATTTAATATTTGACTACTCACCCACAGCTTGACAATAATGCCGCTTACTTAAATGTCATTTGTCGTCTTTGTCCTACCCCATGTGATATTCAACCTTGAACGTGAAGCTTCATAAACTGCTCAATGACAAATGAAAGTCGGTGAAACATTTGCCACTGTGCTCGTCAAACCAGTGCCTGCTAAATGCACTGTCTACTGTATTGCCATAACATTCTCGCGCTACAGAGCACACACTGCCTTGTTTCCAATACACACATTTTCAATTGTATATCCAGCTGGCAGTGCGTCTTCAATTCCGTCCGATCCACTTCCGTTCGATCCACTTCCGCCCGATTCACTTCCGTCCCATTTTTCTGGCAGTGCGTCTTCACTTCCGTCCGACCCATTTCCGATCGATCCACTTCCGCCCGATTCACTTCCGTCCCCAATTTTCAAAATCACTCCCACAAAACTATCCAGCAACCGAGCGGAAAGATGTTACACATCAAAAAAGTATAGTTACACTCTAGTCGACCAGGCTACTCAACATAGTCACATTCCGTTTCTAACAAACAAGGCAATATAGCCCCGTTCCACGCTAATCAGGCTAGCCAACAGTCAGAACTTGTGAGCTTGTTCAATACCTCGAACACAGGCGGGAAAAAGTATAGCCCAGTAAAATCAGCCCAGCCAACATAGACGTTTCATGGGATGAAATTAGGCTAAAATCACACGATCGGGAACGAAAATCACTAAATCCACATCCTGTTGAATTGAAATTAGTTCATCCAATAAACATGTATTAACAGACAAACACAGTTACAGACAGACTGACAGACAGATGGACGAATGCCCTTAATGATGAAAGTAGGTTCAAATATGATTTCGAGAATATGGCTGCAAATAGATATGACTTTGGTGGTTGGTTCTTTAGTTTAGGGGCTGCGACAACGCGGTCATGTAGCCCCGTGTACTTTGGGTGTGTGTAGAATCTGTCTGATAACCGGTGTTAATTGTGATGGCTGTATTAGTGTGTGTTATCTGTTTTTAATTCAGGTAAGGACTGCAGACATTGTATTTTCAAGTGGTTCCTACTTTTGCCGCCAAACGCCACTGTCAACGAAAACTAGTTCAGGACTTGGTTACTAGATGCCACCGTATTTGGCTCCTGGCGACGAACGTTGGAACCTAAAAGCGTTGTTCAAATTTAACCTATAATTTAGCTTCACACAGGTGTAATTAGTGGAAGGTTCTTTAACATGCCATAAATCTATGACATGGGACCACCGGCTTTACTTTCCCTCCGAAGGAAGGCATATTGAGGGATTATTAACGGTCTTAAAAGATCCGATGACTTCGGCCGGGTTTGAACCCGCGATCTTAGGCATAGAAGTTAAAATAATTGACTGGGCTATTAATTATATTATCATGGAAATGCATGTGCAACGAATTCTTGTCAGACGTAATTTAAGAATGGTGAGGTGCATGAAACACAAATCCCCTTCCGTCCAATCTTAACTTGACTGTATATTTTGCGGAACGAAAAGTTCAGAGGCGAAATGAAGAAAAGCCGAGTTGCACTTCCAGGAAAACTCCAAACACAACCACTCTTCTCTGAAGTCGTAACTTAACACAACACGACAGTTTACTGCTGGCTGTATCTGGGGTAATAGGCTCGCCCGCTAGCTAGGCTGTAATTGAGGTGATAGGCTCGCTCCTAGCTAGTTCGTAAACTGTCGCCTCAGTAATTGAATGGAGATAGTTGGAATAAATTTAAAACGTAAAACACTTATAGTGGGCGATGATAGAGATATGCTCTTGTGGACTATTTTGTAGAACTTTCATGCTGAATAATTCTTACGCTCATAGTATATTGATATTTTTAACGGTTTGCCAAGCGTAAGCTTAAAAAGTGCACAGACACCAGGTTTATTTTCGACCATTTCACTGAAATCGTTACTGCTTGGCTTCCTTTGATCATAAATAAATTATTTTCTACAGAAACCTTCCTCGAGATAACCTTTACAGAATGGTTAAAACCACATCAAAATCCATTCAGTGGTTCTCGAGATTACCCGTGACATCCAAGAATCGAGGACTTTGTTTAATACTAAGTAGAGGTTAACAAAATAGTGTAGACATCATTCAGCTCACAATAATAATTCAATAGAACACAGGGTAACATATTTAAGACACAACATTGTCGCAACAACCAGAGTAGTGAACAATATCTGTAAATAAGTTTGAAAGCGTTACACAAGTTTTCAGGAAATTATGTATAAGGTGCGTTCAAAAAGTAACGAGCCGGAGGCATAATTAGAGAAACCAGTACCTGTATGTTAGATATTGGCCCTGGCTGGTGAGGCACTTGTCCCACTGTGACACGAGGCGATGATTCCCTGTGATGCGATGTGAACCAGTTCCGCACGTACTGTTAGACGTCGGCGTCCGAGGTGTATCATTGGCCCCGCAGAGCCCTTTTCAGGGGACCAAACATGGCGTAATCACAGGGAGAGAGGTCTGGACTGTATGGAGGATGGCCGAGAACCTCCCATTTGAATTTCTGCAGGAGTGCCGTGACTGTGTTGACCGTATGAGGTCGTGCATTGTCGCGGAGCGACCACGGCGGCTATGGCGTTCACTGTCACTCGGCGGTCCTGGGCAATGAGTGCATCAACCAGCTGGACGTTGTTATCGGTAGTGCAGGGGGGTGCCCCAGACTGGGCATCATCGACTAACGACACTCGTTCTTCCCTGAAGCGCTTGTGCCACGCCTTGACCCTTGCAAGGGATATGAAGTGTTCGCCGTACACTTGTGACATGTCCGTTCCCCTTACTCCTTCCGCTGTCAGAAACCGAACAACACCTCTTTGATCTTCGGTTGAAGCCTCCATGTCACTGTTTGCAATGCGACTGGCAGCGTTGGACGATTGATGGCATGCTGCTGCTCGATTTGTATCGTCCCGTGACGTGATCGCGTGCTCTCTAGCGACGGGCCTTGACCTTCCAAGCTCTGGTCGGAACCACACCTCGTTACACACGCCACGATTAGCCGATGTAGTCACCGGTTTGCGCATTCCAGCCTCCGACTCGTTACGTTTTGAACGCACCTTATAATTTGAACATTGTATATCGTAATTCAAGCGTAAGTGAGCAGGATTTGAAGATGAACGCTTGACGTTCGAAAAATGTCATCCAATTTAAATAGGCTACCCCCATTATCTTATCTTATACTAGCAGAAGTACCCGTTCTTCGAACGGTGTTATATATTAACACCAGACATTATCAATTGAGCTACTGTTGCAATGGTTAGCGGTTTGTCATTCCTTCATAAGTTTATCAGAACGAAGTTAGTTTTCTGGGAATATCACACACACTGTTTGTTTAGGAACAAGTGTTAAACTGTTCGCCAAGCCTCTAGTCGCCTTTGTTGGGAGTCCTGTTATTCCATGGCCGCGAGGGTCTGCTACCCTACATCTCGCCGCTCCCCAAGTACGGTACATTCCTTCGCCAGTGCCACAATTGTGCTCAAGCAAGTCACCACGAGGTGAGTGCTGCAGACCTGCTGCTATGCAATCTTGGAAAACTATATCGAACGAATTACAGTGTATTAATTGTATCAACATGTATTGTATTGAACCCTTATCATTGTGTCCAATAATAATGTTTCATATTATTAAAATTGCTGGAAATACTAAATACATGATATGCTGGATATTTGAGTAAAATTGATGTAGCAAGCAAACTGGACTTGGCAAGTTGGGCTACGTGCTGGGTGGAAGCTACCGACAGTTTCACAACCAATGCTATTCTTATTCTTCTGAGAAAATCAGGTATGGCGCTGAGGCGTACGTGACTCTCGATGCTTGGTCCAAGGCAAGGAGTGAGAGAGAGGAGAAGTGTCGTGACGTCAAAATAAGGGCGGGATTTGTAAGGTCAGAACTCCGACGCTAACTTAACTGACCAATGAGAGGATAGGACGCCAGAACGTAGCATCAGTGTGTTTTTGCGCGCCAATCGGTTATAAAAAGATCTAGCGATCGGTTTGCGTGTTCGGCGGCAGATTCGCGACCTGTGAGAAATTACAAGATTTTTGAGAGGTCACACATAATTATAGGCCCATTATTTAAAATATTGAGGAGCTGTTTCTCCCTCCATGGGAACTTTTAGGCTTTCTGTATATAAACAAATGTCTGAGATGAACCAGGGCACTCCTAATTATTCTTCGACAGTCAATTTAAGACGTCCTTATGACGGACTATGTTTTAAAATTCTAGTTGTGTGTCGATAACTAAGTTATAATTTCATAATTTGTGAGATGGCAATTAGCCATAAGATAGGGAAAGTCTACGATTCTGCATAGGACTACGTGAGGAAATATCTTATATATAAAAGTGAAAGTCTGTATGTATGTATGTGGGTGGGTTGGTTCCGTATACAAATCTACACCGTTCCACCAATCTCAACCAAATTTTGCATACACATAGTTTAGGACCCAGAAGGAACCGCTGGCTACATGAATTTTCGATAGTCTTTCTCATTCTTCTGATTTTGGCCCTTTTTCACTCAAAAACAGGCTAATCAAATCATAAAATATACTCATGAAGGAATGGCAAGGCAGATAGTTTCCATGGCAACATAGCTCAAGTCGAGACACGGCCGACTGGATGCCAATTGCGCTCTGCACTACCGGTATAGAAAATGAGGAGCTTTACTTGAAATCCCGTTAGTTACTCAACTGATCACACAGCACTGTCAACCGCGTATAGCATAACAAAGACTTGACACTATCTACTAGATATTTGTCAAATACCACTCACTCACTCACTCACTCACACATTCATCACGAAATCTCAGAAACCACCCAACGGATTGGAATGAAATTTGGTATGCAGCTTCCTCAAGGGCCGCAAACGCCCACTAAGAAAGGATTTTTGGATATTCAGGTTCTAAAGGGGAGTTAAGGGGGTAGACCTGCATTTCATTGAATAGCAATATCTCCCGATTGGTTTCATTGGGGAATGTGATACTCGGCATGTAAACTCATCATTAAAAATAAGAAGACATATGCCTTAGGGTTTTTCGATGTGGTGTATATTATGAGGTGAAAGGGGTGAAAAGTGGGGGTTGAAAGATTCCTAACGGAGCCTGTATCTCTTAAACGACATAGGCGAGGAGTTTGAAACTCAGCGGAATAAAATCAGTATAAAAATAAGTAATTAGGTGTTTGACCGTTTTTTCATAAATCCAATTTAAGGGGCCCATGGGGAGGGGTGAAATTCTGGGGGAAAAGAACAGGAAAGAAAGTGTCCTAACCGATTGATCACTCGCTCTTCAAACTCAGGGGGAAAAACTGCTTAAAAATAAGTAAATGTGCGTTCGACAGTATTTTTGATAAATCAAGGGGTTCATCGGGAGGGGTGAAATTCTGAAGAAAAAAAAATTGAAAGAAACTGTCCTGACTCACTCACACACTCATCATCGCCCAGCCAAAAATATTGAGGTTGGAAACATGGCATTTTCGGGATATGTTCGTTGTATGTCAAAACCATACACAAAGGGAGGATTTTTGAATATTCAGGTTCTAAAGGGGTCTTAAGGGGGTTAAACCTGCATTTCATTGAATAACAATATCTCACGTGTGGTTTCATTTGTGGATGTGATACTCGGGATATAAACTAATCATTAAAATAGCAGACATATGTCTAAGGGTTTTTCGATGTGGTGTATTATTATGACGTGAAAGGGGTGAAAAGAGGGGGTTGAAGGATTCCTAACGAAGCGTGTAGGCCTATCTCTTAAACGACATAGGCGAGAAATTTGAAACTCAGCGAAAAAAATGAGTTTAAAAATTAAGTAAATCGGCGTTCCACCGTTTTTTCATAAATTAATTTAAGGGGCCAATGGGGTGGGGTGAAATTCTGGGGGGAAAAAGGAGAGAAAGTGTCCTAACTGACTGACTAACTCACTCACTCATCAACCTCAGGGGAAAAAGACAGCTTAAAAATAAGTTAATAGGTGTTCAAGCTTTTTTTCATCAATCCAATTTAAGGGGCCCATGGGAAGGGGTGAAATTCTGGTAAAAATAATTGAAAGAAAATGTCCTGTCTGACTCACTCACTCATCACGCCCAGCGAAAACTATTAAAGGTCGAAACATGAAATTTTGGGAATATGTTCGCTGTATGTCGAAAACTTCAACTAAGGAATGATTTTTGTATATTCGGGTTTTAAAGAGGTGTTAAGGGGGTAAACGTGCATTTCATTGAATAACGATATCTCCTGAGTTGTTTCTTTGGGTATGTGATATTCGGTATATAAACTAATCATTAAAATAATCAGACATATATCTAAGGGTTTATCGATGTGGTGTATATTATGAGGTGAAAGGGGTGAAAATTGGGGGTTGAGGGATTCTTAATAGAGCGTGTATCTCTTAAACGACATAGGCGAGAAGTTTGAAATTCGGCGGGAAAAACAGCTTAAAATATAAGTAAATAGGTGTTCGACCGTTTTTTCGTAAATCCAATTTAAGGGCCCTTTGGAGAGGGGTGAAATTCTGGGGGAGAAAACAGGAAAGAAAGTGTCCTAACTCACTCATCAAACTCAGGGGGGAAGAACAGCTCAAAAATAAGTAAATAGGTGTTCGACCGTTTTTTCTTTCATAAATCCAATTTAAGGGATTCATGAGAGGGGTGAAATTCTGAAAAATAATTGAAAGAAAATGTCCTGTCTGACTCACTCACTCATCACCGCCCAGCGAAAATTATTGAAGTTAGAAACATGACATTTTGGGGATATGTTCGTTGTATATCGAAAACGTCCACTAAGGAAGGAATTTTGGATATTCAGGTTCTAAAGGGGTGTTAAGGGGGTAGACTTGCATTTAATTGAATAACAATATCTCCCGATTGGTTTCCTTTGGGATGGGATACTCGGCATATAAACTCATGATTAAGAATAAGAAGGCACATGTCTGAGGGTTTTTCGATGTGGTGTATATTATGAGGTGTATGAGTGAAAAGTGAGTGTTGAAGGATTCTTTACGGAGCAATTATCTCTTAAAAGACAGAGGCAAAAAGTATGAATCTCAGGGAGAAAAATCAGCTTGAAAAAGTAGTAAATAGGTGTTCGATTGTTTTTTCATAAATCCAATTTAAGGGGCTCATGGGGAGGGGTGAAATTCTGGGGAAAGAAGTCCACTAAGGAAGGATTTTTGGATATTCACTCATCATCCCCCAGCAAACCTATTGCAGTTAGAAACTTGAGATTTTGGGGATATGTTCGTTGTATATCGAAAAAGTCCATTAAGGATGGATTTTTGGATATTCATGTTCTGAAGGGGTGTTAAGGGGATAAACTTGCATTTTGTTGAATAAAAATATCTCACGAGTTGTTTCATTTGGGGATGTGATATTCGGCATATAAACTAATCATTCAAAATAAGCAGACACACGCCTAAGGGTTTATCGATATGGTGTGTATTATGAGGTGAAAGGGGAGAGAATTGGGGGTTGAAGGATTCTTAACGGAGCATGTACTGTATCTCTTATTCAACATAGGCGATAATTTTGAAATTCAGCGGAAAAAAGCAGCTTAAAAATAAGTAAATAGGTGTTCGACCATTTCTTCATAAATCCAATTTAAGGGGCCCATGGGGAGGGGTGAAAATCGGGGGAAAAACGGGAAAGAAAGTGTCCTAACTGATTGACTCACTTACTCACTCATCAAACTCAGGGGGAAAACAGCTTTATATAAGTAAATAGGTGTTCGACCGTTTTGTTTTTTTCATAAATCCAATTTAAGGGGTTCATGGGGAGGGGTGAAATTCTGAAAAATAAATGAAAGAAAATGTCCTGACTGACTCACTCATTCATCATCGCCCAGCCAAAATTATTGAAGTTAGAAACATGAAATTTTGGGGATATGTTCGTGGTATGTCGAAAACGTCCACTAAGGAAAGAGTTTTGGATATTCAGGTTCTAAAGAGGTGTTAAGGGGGTAAACGTGCATTTCATTGAATAACAATATCTCACGAGTGGTTTCATTTGGGGATGTGATACTTAGCATATATTCTAATCATTAAGAATAAGCTGACACATGTCTAATGGTTTTTCGATTTGGTGTATATTATGAGGTGAAAGGGATGAAAAGTGGGGGTTGAAAGATTCCAAATGGAGCGTGTATCTCTTAAACGACATAGGCGAGGAGTTTGATTTTCTCCGAGTTTTAATCAGCTTAAATATAAATAAACGAATAAATAAGTTAATTAAAATAAGTAGGTGTTCGACCGTTTTTTCATAAATCCAATTTAAGGGGCCTATGGGGAGGGGTGAAATTCTGGAAGAAAAACGTCCACTAAGGAAGGATTTTTGGATGTTCACTCTCATCGACCAACCAAAACTATTAAAGTTAGAAGAAGGGGATATGTTTGTTGTGTGTCGAAAAATTCTACTAAGGAGGGATTTTTGGATATTCAGGTTCTAAAGGGGTGTTAACGGGGTTAAACATGCATTTCATTGAATAACAATATGACACGACTATGACGCGAGCGAAGCGAGGCTAAAAATGAGATGGTGTGTGTCTGTGTATTACTCAATCACGCAAGAACCACTGGTCCGATTTACATGAATTTTACATGGAAGTAGCTGATTTACCTGGTTAACATGTAGGCTACTTTTGATTTCAATACTTTGCACTATTTAAAGATGGCGACCATTTTAGTGACGTCACTACACCCTTTGGTTTCAAACTTTCATATTTCCATTTCAAATAAAAAGTGAACGCTAAGAAATAGCAAAATTTTGATGGCATATACGAGGTTTAAAATTACATTTTCTATCCGAAAGGTGTCTCCAACGGTTAGCGAATAAAACCTAAATTTGTGCTATAAAACACGGTCGACGCCGAACGGTGTAGTTGGACAAAATATTCCATCCTTAATCTCCCTCTGCGCAGTATCTCGCCTATCCCCTGGTTTAACTGTCACCTTCACATTTTAATTTATTTATGACGCGTAGCGAAGCACGGGTATTTCAGCTAGTAATACTCATAAAGCAGATAGAACAGTTTTAAAACTTTAATATAATTGTGTTTTTAACAGCGGCAAGATGTCGACCATGGAAAGAAGGCAACAAGTTTCATCCTCCATCACCATGAGTGTAATGGGCTAAAGCCCTAATGGTGGGAGATGACGAGGCGGGAGACCTCTGGAAAGCGTTTTTAGTGATGAGTATTAAAAAATTGATTTATTGATTTTGGACGAGGGGAATCGCGAGAGATGTGTGGAACTTTGTACAGATTTTATTTGTGTGGTTTAATTTAAATTTAGGGTTTGATTTCTTAACTGACATGCTTGTAGTAATTTTTGGCATTGCGTGACAATTATGTTGTACAATAAATTTTGTAACTTAAATGTTGTCCTTATGTATACGTAATTCTCATAGCGAAATGGCCGCATATGATTAACGTATCAATAAAAAGTGTAGCCATGAATGAGAACCTAGGAACGACAATGATAAATGGACTGAATTAATGATAATGTAAAACTAAAACTAGACGTGGGGGAAAATTAGTATTTTATTTGCTTTTATAACTCGGGCTAATTCTGATTCCAGTTATTAATTCTTTTATTGTCATTTGGACAAGTCATGTGTCATTTATTTGAAGGGTGTGCTGGTTCATATGCTGCGACGAGATCTTCGAGAGAGTGCCACGTATTTTTGGGTGTAAGTGTGATGATGAGGAAGGTAAAGCCTGTCCTTGACTGCGACATCATTCCGGCAAATTAGTTACCCTTGGGGCTAAGTTTGACCTGAAGATGTGTTCTTGAAAATCCCTGAGAGGATGTTTTGAGAAAATGTGATATTTTGTATTTACGCGTTTAACAGGTGACGTTTAGAAGGTCGCTGGACGCTGGCTATGGGCCAGAATCTATATTTAGCGTGGCACACATTACTACGTTGGGTGGAGGAATCAGCCACTTACTCAGATATGCGATAACAGACCCGGCTGTCCCCAGCTCTGTTATGACACGTAAATGTTTGCTTTAAAGCCTAATGAGTTAAGGTTATTTTTATTTGGTTTAATTTGGGGAGTTACCATGTTGTCGATCCGAGGGTTTTTATCATGACTACGACTTATTTGTTCGTTGTTTTAAACGCCAAATTTTCCGGCGTGAAATTAAAAATTTGTATTTGTTGTTGTTGGCTCTTATTTTCAAGGCCATTGTATTCGTTATAAATATAATTTGGCAACCGGCCAAACTTGTTCATGTCATGTTATGCTTTCCTAGTGTTTGAGGTATAAGTCGGTAATTCCGCAGCCCTTATTTTAAATAATACACACGTGTATTTGGTTGTGGTAATCTAAGGTTAGAGCATGTCAGTAGTGTATTTAAATATGTAATTGTTGTTCCCACATTTCCGTAATTCGTCTTCGCAGTACGGAGTTCGTTCCCGAACCGACTGTTTTGGTCGGAAATGAGCGCCCGTCAAAGTGCTCATTACTTGAACTAGTCTTAAAACGCGTGTCGCTCATAAATATTAAATTCTTGTACTATTTTTATTTGTTGTTATTTTTGGATCCTCTGATCCGTTTTCCTTTGTTACTTTGAATTAAGTGACATTGCAGTCACAACGCTTGTTTGACAGCTGTCATGCCATGTTATCATGGTACGTCAGACTAGTCGGTGTCAGATCTGTTCACGTGCGAGTGAACTAATTTAAGGGTGGTTTATTGTTAAGTGTTTTATGTTTGATTCAGTTATTAAATTTCATTTGTTAGTAGATCCTGTTGTTTTCTTGGCTTTGTAATAATTAGTTAACCTTATGAACCCTGGAAGTTATTTTGATACCATAAAATCTCTAAATCACATTCACAAGAATCCATTACGACCCCGAAACCTCGAATCTTGTCTACACGCTATTTTCCAAGGGTATATAAGTGTTACTTTGGCTTCCGTACGTGTGGCATTTGTGTTTTAGAGTAAAAAATAGATCACCCGCATGTGATAAGTTTATTAACGTAAGTTAGGCGAAGATAGTACCGCCAAATGTTTGAAAATATAAAGTCATGGAGTTTGCAATAAAGTAAATGTGGAACAAGTTAAGTGTTTGAACTTTGATTAAAATTAGAACAACCTGTTCCAGGCGCCCAATAAAATTAAATTAGCTTTGTTTAGAAATCCAAACTCAAAGAATTATTTGACAGGAAGGTTAGACCTTAAAAACTAATTAATACTCTATTAATTGGTTAAAATTTGTAATTGAAGTAAGGCCAGGAAGATTATAACTGAATCAAAGGGTTAAAAATTAAATGGAATAATAAGTAAATTATACTCAGTGATGCTATAGTTTGTGGGAGTAATTTAAAGTAAATGAACTGAGTATGTAAAGGGTTAATGTGTGTTTATTTAATGTATGTGAGTGCGCGTATCCAGGGCTCCGCCCTTATGTCATTTCCCTATGTCTCAAATATATTATTGTTGTGATGGCAACTGTTGGAGAAATTCGCGAAGTGATTGAACTAGCATCCGCTCGTACGCGAGAACAACTTAGTGAGATGAGAAAAGACATAACCAATGAAATACAGACACAGTTAGCGGCAAATAGTGAAGAAACGCAGACACAGTTAACGGCTATAAAAACAATCGGCAGAGATGTAGACACAGTTAGCGGCAAATAGTGTAGAAATGCAGACACAGTTAGCGGCAAATAGTGTAGAAATGCAGACACAGTTAGCGGCAAATAGTGTAGAAATACAGACACAGTTAAACACAAAACTATCTGAAGTTAACGAGAATATAAATCAGAAAATCGCTACACAAAACATTCTGGTTAGTGAACAACTACATAGGCAGTCCGAGAAAAACAATGAAATGTTAAACGCACAAGACGAAAAGAACACTCAAAATTTAGCTGCGCTAACGGTAGAAATCAAAGAGCACGCAAAAGAACAGCTAATCCAATTAGCAAAGGACGTTAGCACTAACAATACCAAACAATTAGGAATAATAAAAGGTATCGAAGATTCGTTTAAAAAAGAAATAAAAGGAATGGACGAGACTGTTATGGCAAAACTAGCACAAATCGAGCAAGCGTGTTTGACCAACTCATCTGAGATTAAAGAAGCACACACAAACTTAGAAAAAAGGTTTGAGAAGATCGAACGAGGGACACAGGGTATGCAAGATCAGATAATTACAGTAGATAACAATATCACGGGCTTAGTGACAGAACTCAACAAATTAGAAATACAATTAATTGAGAAATGGAAAAAGTTAGAAATTGACCAGGAAGAAATTAAACAAACATTAGAGCTGAACAACATTTCTCTGGGAGAAAGGATAGATAAACTCGAAGATAATGAGGAGGCTAGTCAACAGGAAGTCGAAAAGCATATTGATAAATTGAAGGATACTATTAGAAAAGATTGGACCAAGATGAGCGCTGATTCGAAAGATGAACGGCTCGCAGTAAGCAAGAAGCTAGGGGAAAATAACGCGAAAATACAGGCGTTAGAAGAAAATATGAAGTTAAGATTTCAAATTCAAGAGGACCGCATGATAAAATCGGAATTGCAGTCACTTGGACATAATACGATGTTTGCGACACTAATGGAAAAGGGGAAAGGGGAGAATGCGGAAAAAGAGCACACAGTAGACAGCCACGAGCTTGGGCAAAGTCCAAGAACGATAGACACGCAAGCATTCCAGAATTATGAGGGTCGTAGCTCGACACGTCAAAACACACAACTTCCCACGCAAGTTATACAAGTCATCCGTGGAAACGAATTTAAACCGAATACGTTTTTACCAGAGAGCGGAGGGACACTTAAAGCTTTCTTAAGAGAACTGACAGAATATTTTTCGGACCAAAATTTTAGCTCAACGCGACAATTAAGAATGGTTGAATTTTTTTTGGCGGGCTCAGCACTTACGTGGTATCTTGGATTTAAGAACACATTTAAATCAATGGAAGGGTTCCACAAGGCCTTCCTAAGCAAATACTGGAGTGATTCATATCAACAAAGCTTGCGAATGGACTTATACACGCGCAAATACCATTCCACGCATCAGACGAAATATGCAGATTGTTTCGCCATGCAACTTGTCAAATTGCAGGATCTTGATAATCCCCCAAGCGAAATGGAGCTAATAACTACTATAGGAAAACAGATGCCTATTAGCGTTCAGCAATTCTTGGTGGCGCCAAATATTACGACAGTGGTCCAGGCAGAAGAAGTATTGAGGAGGATAGATGAAACCACTAATTACATCAACCCGAGAGAGAAGAGACAGATAGAGTTAGTTAATGCAGTCGAAGTAGTCAAGACACCGAACAAACACGAGGTCGCAAGCTACAAACACTGGGGATAATCAAAGACGGCAGAACACAGAAGAATATGAGCCGAGATCTCAACCGAGATATGAAAATAGGGACAAAATCCATTACAATCAGGAAGCAACTAACCGCTACTGGAACACAAGCAATCAGCAGTGGCGAGATAATAGGAGATACCAAACGTCATACAATAGGAATAATAATAATAACGCACCTTATAATCGGGGATGGCGTGGAGGACACTATAATCAACAATACAGGCCCAGGGACAATAGGCATTACAACCAACAACATAACGCACAAGATAACCAGCGGTTTAACGAGCAATCGGATCCAAGGGAGGACCGAAGAAATTGGAACGAGAGACACGCTGACCCGCAACAGTACCTGGAAAATCCACGTAACATAGAGGGAAACAATAAGGATAAATGGGAAAGAGCAATAGATCGGCGGAAGAATCCCGACACCCACGAGGAGGAAAACGGAACACATCAAATGTTGGAGGCCATGCATGTAGAAACCCAGATATATTTGGAGGAGCTGCATGGAGAAGAAGAAAATGAGCAGCCGACAATAGGAAACAGAAGAATAGCAGGAGAGATTCGCAGGCCGTGTCAGGGAAGGGTCTCGAAATATGGTGAAGAAATTTATCGTACGGGAATCGGAGAAGAAGAAGAGAGAAGAAAGAAGGAGATGACATCAGGGGAGAATGGAGAAAAGATAGGAGCGGCTTAAGGATGTTCAACTAGGGGTTACGAATTTAGGTAACAACGCCTACAGAGTCCGGGAGGTGAGCACAGGAAACATGGCAGTGCATAATATCAAACTTAAAATTTTATCATCTGAGAGAGACATACGAACCTAGAAATAATGTTACTGCAGCAAATTAAACATTCGCGTGATAGCATACAACAAAAGATACGGGGGTACACTGCTAGTGAATGCGCTCGAAAGACAGCCCTGACGTGTTTACAAATTCAGGCGGAAGTTGTAAATGAGCAATGTTTATGTTTTGAAAGAGTGAGAGGGGAGACGAGTAATGAGGAAAGAGGCCGGAGGGCACAAGCGTACAGGAATTTCCTAATGAGTTTGGAGCGAGACGGCTACTGAAACAGACAGAGGCGGACAGTCATTATATTTGAGGGTGACCAGCAACTTCAAATTTGAGCCAGAAAAGTTAAGGGAGTGAAATTCGACTTCCCTGAGTTCGAATTTTATCAACTAGGGGTCAGATGAACCCTTATCATTGTGTCCAATAATAATGTTTCATATTATTAAAATTGCTGGAAATACTAAATACATGATATGCTGGATATTTGAGTAAAATTGATGTAGCAAGCAAACTGGACTTGGCAAGTTGGGCTACGTGCTGGGTGGAAGCTACCGACAGTTTCACAACCATCGCTATTCTCATTCTTCTGAGAAAATCAGGTATGGCGCTGAGGCGTACGTGACTCTCGATGCTTGGTCCAAGGCAAGGAGTGAGAGAGAGGAGAAGTGTCGTGACGTCAAAATAAGGGCGGGATTTGTAAGGTCAGAACTCCGACGCTAACTTAACTGACCAATGAGAGGATAGGACACCAGAACATAGCATCAGTGTGTTTTTGCGCGCCAATCGGTTATAAAAAGATCTAGCGATCGGTTTGCGTGTTCGGCGGCAGATTCGCGACCTGTGAGAAATTACAAGATTTTTGAGAGGTCACACATAATTATAGGCCCATTATTTAAAATATTGAGGAGCTGTTTCTCCCTCCATGGGAACTTTTAGGCTTTCTGTATATAAACAACTGTCTGAGATGAACCAGGGCACTCCTAATTATTCTTCGACAGTCAATTTAAGACGTCCTTATGACGGACTATGTTTTAAAATTCTAGTTGTGTGTCGATAACTAAGTTATAATTTCATAATTTGTGAGATGTCAATTAGCCATAAGATAGGGAAAGTCTACGATTCTGCATAGGACTATATGAGGAAATAAAATACTCATAAAGCAGATAGAACCGTTTTAAAACTTTAATATAATTGTGTTTTAACAGCGGCAAGATGTCGACCATGGAAAGAAGGCAACAAGTTTCATCCTCCATCACCATGAGTGTAATGGGCTTAAGGCCTAATGGTGGGAGATGACGAGGCGGGAGGCCTCTGGAAAGCGGTTTAAGTGATGAGTATTAAAACATTGATTTATTGATTTTGGACGAGGGGAATCGCGAGAGATGTGTGGAACTTTGTACAGATTTTATTTGTGTGGTTTAATTTAAATTTAGGGCTTGATTTCTTAACTGACATGCGTGTAGTGATTTTTGGCATTGCGTGACAATTATGTTGTACAATAAAGTTTGTAACTTAAATGTTATCCTTATGTATACGTAATTCTTATAGCGAAATGGCCGCATATGATTAACCTATCAATAAAAAGTGTAGCCATGAATGAGAACCAAGGAACGACAATGATAAATGGACTGAATTAATGATAATGTAAAACTAAAACTAGACGTGGGGGAAAATTAGTATTTTATTTGCTTTTATAACTCGGGCTAATTCTGATTCCAGTTATTAATTCTTTTATTGTCATTTGGACAAGTCATGTGTCATTTATCTGAAGGGTGTGCTGGTTCATATGCTGCGACGAGATCTTCGAGAGAGTGCCACGTATTTTTGGGTGTAAGTGTGATGATGAGGAAAGGTAAAGCCTGTCCTTGACTGCGACATCATTCCGGCCAATTAGTTACCCTTGGGGCTAAGTTTGACCTGAAGATGTGTTCTTGAAAATCCCTGAGAGGATGTTTTGAGATAATGTGATATTTTGTATTTACGCGTTTAACAGGTGACGTTTAGAAGGTCGCTGGCTATGGGCCAGAATCTATATTTTGCGTGGCACACATTACTACGTTGGGGGAAGGAATCAGCCACTTACTCAGATATGCGATAACAGACCCGGCTGTCCCCAGCTCTGTTATGACACGTAAATGTTTGCTTTAAAGCCTAATGAGTTAAGGTTATTTTTATTTGGTTTAATTTGGGGAGTTGCCATGTTGTCGATCCGAGGGTTTTTATCATGACTACGACTTATTTGTTCGTTGTTTTAAACGCCAAATTTTCCGGCGTGAAATTAAAAATTTGTATTTGTTGTTGTTGGCTCTTATTTTCAAGGCCATTGTATTCATTATAAATATAATTTGGCAACCGGCCAAACTTGTTCATGTCATGTTATGCTTTCCTAGTGTTTGAGGTATAAGTCGGTAATTCCACAGCCCTTATTTTAAATAATACACACGTGTATTTGGTTGTGGTAATCTAAGGTTAGAGCATGTCAGTAGTGTATTTAAATATGTAATTGTTGTTCCCACATTTCCGTAATTCGTCTTCGCAGTACGGAGTTCGTTCCCGAACCGACTTTTTTTGTTCGGAGACGAGCGCCCGTCAAAGTGCTCATTACTTGAACTAGTCTTAAAACGCGTGTCGCTCATAAATATTAAATTCTTGTACTATTTTTATTTGTTATTAGCCTACTTTCGATTTTTGCAAAAAATGAAAGTAGACTTATGAGATCAACACAGGGCTAAAAAAGTGTGTCTGTCTGTGTGTGTGTATGTGTGTGTGAGAGTCTGTGTGTGTGTATGTGTGTGTGTGAGTCTGTGTGTGTGTGTGTCTGTGTGAGTGTGTGTACTCTGAATGTCTGTCCCCCCCTATCAATTCGAACACGGTGAATGCGAATTGAACGAAATTTGGTACAAAGGTAGCACTAGCAAAGGACACCTCAGTGTCATGTTTTATATCGCCGCCATCTTTACTAAAACTGAATGGCGGCCACTCAAACGTTCAAAACGTAAAATCAAATAACGACTAACCAAATCATCCGATCTCTACCAAATTTGGTAACAACATACCTTCGTATAGGATGCGTCTTGTGACCAAACTACATGGTCGTCCGCCATACCATTTCAGGATGGCGGCCGTGCGAATTATGCAAACTTTATAATCCATATCATGGGACCCACCAGTTCCGATTATCGAGCCGAGAATCGTTTTAACTGTTCTAAAGGAAGAGGCACGTTCGAAATTAAAAGTTTATTTTGTAATACTATAGTGCAGACGTGATTTTAAAAAGCTGAGCCGATTCAGTAATAAGACAAGATGGCAGCGGATATCTTGTGCCTGACTTATATTTCACTAATTTGAGTATTGCATGCAATATAGCGTACTGATACAAAATAAATAATCTTTGTATGAAATGCTTTATATATAAATAATATACTCCAGTGATGAAATCGTTTAGTATAAATCATTATTTGCTAACAAGTTCTATGTAAGTCATTTTATATAGAACGATATTCGTTGACACAATTAGCTCAGTGGTAGAGCGTTAGCCTATCGCTCAAATGCCTATGGTTCAAACCCGACCAGAGCTAGGTTTTTTGCTTGAAATGTTATATGTTTACTGTTTTGTAATGACTCAGATGTTTTAAAATTAAGCGTTATATTGTGCATATTATGGTGTAAAATATATATTTAATTAAAACATAATTCGCCAGCAGATTTACTCGAGACATCTAGCTGCCAAAAAGGTAACTGCACGCCGACCGACTTATTAACATCCAGATTTTATTGAAAAGTTTCTTCTTCTGGCCGCTAGAATGCACTCGCTCTGTTAGGATTATATTGTTCGATATTTCACCACTAGATGTCACGACTAGTCTACGTGGGGATCCATTGATTACTATACCATTGGCATTCTATGCGCATCGAATTTGAAGAATGACAAGATGATACTACGATACATTTTTACTTTTTATTTTAAAGGGTTTGTAACAGCCTATTTAGCGTTACTTGAAAATGTTATTTGAAGTAAAGAACAAAACGATTTCACATAGTAACTGAATTCAAGCCGTTGGTGTTAGTTCAGGTTATTAATTACTACTTTTATTTCAGGCAAATAGCAATCGAATATATCCACATAGTTTGTATACACACGTCTCTGTAGGGTCATGGAAAGATTTGTTAATTCAATTAGGGTTGTGAAAGCCATGCACAACCAGACGTGTAAAGACATGCCTCAACTCAAAGTTGGATGTTGCCCACGGCAGGTCGTATATGTAATAATAATAATAATAATAATAATAATAATAATAATAATAATGTTATTGGTTTTACATCCCTTTTAACTACTGCTGCTTTTAGAGACACCGGGGTGCCGGAATTTTGGCCCGAAGGGGATGTTTAACGTGCCAGTAAATGTACTGACACGGCTCCCTAGCATTTGTGCACCCTCAAATGCCAGCTGACTGCGCCAGGATACGAACCTGCAACCTAGGGCCCAGCAAGCGAGAACGTTACCGCTGAGCCACGCAGCCAGTCCGGTCGATTATGTCTCCAGATCCATAACATTCTTGATATACTTCTTATCTTTCTTTCTTTCTTTCTTTCTTTCTTTCTTTCTTCAATGATGGTAGCAGTTTTTATCTAGGTTGTGGCGTTTGGTAGAGGTAAATCGTTTCTAAGGTCTTCAACAAAGAATAGTTCTATTATACTCTTTGATAATAACAACGAGTTATAACTATACTCATACATTTAGGAGAAAGTAGGCTATATGTTCTTTACTGAACATCTTGTTTTTGGATCCTGTGATCTGTTTTCCTTTGTTACTTTGAATTAAGTGACATTGCAGTCACAACGCTTGTTTGACAGCTGTCATGCCGTGTTATCATGGTACGTCAGACTAGTCGGTGTCAGATCTGTTCACGTGCGAGTGAACTAATTTAAGGGTGGTTTATTGTTAAGTGTTTTATGTTTGATTCAGTTATTACATTCCATTTGTTAGTAGATCCTGTTGTTTTATTGGCTTTGTAATAATTGGTTAACCTTATGAACCCTGGAAGTTATTTTGATAGCATAAAATCTCTAAATCACATTCATAAGAATCCATTACGACCCCGAAACCTTGAATCTTGTCTACACGCTATTTTCCAAGGGTATAGTATTGTACCCATGTGAGTAATCTCGTTGGATAATATGCATCCGCCTCCAACTAGCATCAGCTCTCAGGCGTGTACGGTAACCCCAATTTTTCAGTGCATATTTTGGATTTGAGGCTAAAAGGTATCAACTCTACAATGATAAAGCACAACTCTATTCTAAAACTTTAATTCATTAAAATAAATCATGGCTTCAAACACAAAACAATACCCAAAAAGCATAAAATCAAACAAACAAAATTTTTACTTCCACAATCCACAAGTAAACAAATATAAAATCACAACAAAGTCATACCTAGCCATAATGCTTTACCCTTCTGTGAACTTCACAAGGATATACTAGTGCGCTGATGCACCTACGACTTCAAAACAAATGTACATTAACATAACAGTCATACAATGTGACTTCTTTAATATTACAACAAGGATTATTCCTTAATCCTCTTTATGTTAAACAATTATGTGTGCCGTGCGTGTTTTAATATTTTTCTTCTCACCAATGAAATGCTTTGCATGCATTTACCTATTTGGACGTTGCACCAAAATCAACGTGCAACTCCATAAGTATGTAAGCTACCCCCGACATATCCTTCAATTATATGGTTTCACCGCATGCTGTCTGTGATTCCTATTTAAAACGTTACGTTATAGCTTATGTCGGATTGTACGATAGACTGCCTCGCGCTCATGGCGATTGGCATCTAGTAACCAACTACATGACTTGGTTTCAGTGACAGTACAAATATATCATGTAACTATTCGTCAGATAGCTAAATTAATGAACCATCAGGATGAACTATAATTATCCATGTGTTCACAAACCACATGGCTATAATACTCAACATAACAATCTCGCATTATATGTCATTTTAACAAGGTCTAGAATCTCTTCCCTTTATAACTTGCCTGAGCGGTTCGAGTGGTTGGCACCGACCCTCGGCTAAGGAAATCGCTACACAATAGAAAGTGGGATGGGTCGTTCCACCAATTATCTCGACCTTTCTCAAAGTTTGAAAGCTTCCCTCTCTAAGCAGTGGAGATTTACAAGACAAATACTGTGTCCTAACCGGCACACATGTTCCCAAAGGATCTTAATTGACTATTATGCCAACAGGTATTGAATGAGCTTTTGTAATTATTCCTACGTCGAGGATAACGATTAATTAATGGCCTCACATGGGTCCATCCAACATGAAGGTTCGGGGTTCGTAATGCATGAGCCTGGCGGTTGACCGATGTCTCAAGTATAATATAGGCGCACAAAACCACTGTCGCCATGAGTTTTCGCTGCCCACGAGCGTAAATAACTCATCAATAAGTTCTCGGGAAATCATAGAGCTGCGAGGTGTCCTTGTTTTCCTCGACTCTTATAAAGATTCCAACCCGGAACACATTTCAATCCTTCTTCAGAGCTAGGGTCCATTCACTAAAACTCTGGCAAATAAAATATCTCCAACAATGTCCACGACATAGGAGAATTCATACGTAGAATAGACTATCTGGCCCCTAATGCTCCATGCTACGACACACCGACCTATAATATTAAGAGAAATCTAACATTTACTCTATAAGCTTCTCAATTAAGCTGCAAATTCAATTCACTAAAAGCTCTTTCATTACTGGTATCATTACCGAATATATGCAATATTCTGATATAAAGCTTCTTTCCATAATTACTGAAATGTAATCTCACTGTAACATCCTCCTGCTTAGATTGATAAGTCTTGCACTTAGCGTTAATAATTCTCGCTTACAACAATTTTATTTGTTTCCTGATGTGTTCATTCATACTCTTAATAATCATTATTATTAATATCATCATTTCTCACTGACATAAATGACCAAAATCATAATTTACCATTATTATTATAAATCTCATTGACATAAATGACCAAAATCATCATTTATTATTATTCTCACATAAATTACCAAATTTTCCGACATAGCTAAACGTTTTAAACTCGAACAATCGCGTTCGTTACATTTACATAACTGATTGCCATTCTTAATTCATAGTGGGAAAAATTACTCCACTTAATGATGCAAATCATCATTTCAACTCTATAGAAATCAACTCAATACTGATTAAACATGGAGGATCAGCCTCCTAACTGACTTTTACTGGCATCTATAAGGAATTCACAATACCTTTACGGAATCACAGACATGCATCGGTCCATACTTCTACATAATTATAACCATAATTTGTGGGGTACTTACATCTCTATAGGCATCTAAGGTGGCTCCAACCAATCATATTCTTCCATGTCGCCCGCCATAATGGGTTTAACGCGACATATTTCTCTTGTTTACACACATTTGATTATACATAATTTCTATCACCAACACGACACGTTGCATACCTTTCAGGAAGTTATCACTCCCCAAACATGTGAAACACTTCATCAAACACTACTTTAAATGATATTTTTACATATACATTACACTGAACACTCGTCACTTTATACACACTTCAATGCTGAGATTCCCTAGCAGAGATCGAAATTGCAGGTGTCGACGGCATTTTACGTTACCAACTCCTGATTGAAAGTCTGGTTATCTGCTCTCGGAACTCCCCAACAGTTTTTGTGACGATCATTACTCCTACAGTAAGCGTTACCATCTGGTACTCTCATGGCAATACCAAACACTTAGTAAAGTTTCTTTCGCGCATTCTATCGTAGTTACACACATACGATTAGTTAATACAATACACACTGCGCTTAATAAAGTTCAACACTTTCACAAATAATTATATACAATAGTGCTGCCGTTAGTCTATACGGTGCTTCATAACTGAACACGTCATAGTTCGTGCGGCTGATTATGCCTGTATCACGACTATTATTCATACAAACATATTTTCTGTTTCTTTTACACATACCAGTCTTTGTTCGGCGTCTCGATGAATAGATCCGTCATGCGTTATGCCTTGACGAACTTGCTTCAACCTGGCTGTAGCTGACTGAAGTTTCACTCGAAGACTGCACGTAACTTATTTGAAGACTTCTGTCTGCGGCTTACACGCTGTCTCGTACTGCTGCATACTTGCTTCATACTGATTGCAACTTATTTCCATTGTGCTACAATTGACAATTGAGTAAAACTGTAACTGGCTGTAACTGCGCTTGGCGGCATGTAGACTGAGCTTGACTGAGTTAGAACAGAGTGAGTTTCAAAGTGAGGTTCAACTGAGCTAGAACAGAGTAACACTGAGAACAGAGTAACACTGAGAACCGAGTAAGACTGAGGTTCAAGTGAGTTTCAACTGAGAGCAGAGTAACACTGTGAACAGAGTAGGACTGAGATTCAAGTGAGGTTCAACTGAGTAACAGAGATTCAACGACTGAGGTTCAAGTGAGAACAGAGTAGGACTGAGAGCTCCTCCTGGGGTCTACTCCCTTATATCGGATTTCCACAGAAAGTAGAGCAACATCTTCCCGCGTAATCTTCGCTCCTCTCACAGCATGATTCAGGTCTTCAAACCATGATCATTGTGTTCCTCTCTCTTCACAGGTCCCAAAACTATATGTGTGCAAAGGAATCGCTCGTTCAATTAATTTATATTAATTCCTTTCTCCATGGCGTGGGACGCTACCTAGTCGGGAGCTCCCCGTCAACATCTTCACATCCCTCCGCGAACAATGGTCGCTTCACAGTCCTTACGCACATCACTAAATATGCACCAATTTCGCATGTAAAAGACTCTAAAATTATCTTCTTGCCAAGATATTCACCTGTGTGCAACTCTCATCTCGATTCGTTACTCCAATCACGAGTAATCAATGATTTTTCTGGGCATTTCTCCGCCCCTCCTCTACATCTATTCTCCGTCGGGGAATAACTGTGTCGTTTTTCAGGCCTCTCCCCTGCTCCAGACGACATAATGGGGTGACAGAGATGGACGTGGCTCCACTGGGACCAACCCACAATTCTGGGCCGATTAGTAAATGTCAGCTCTGCCCTCCTCTCTGCTTCAAACCTCCAATAGCTTACACCAAATCGTCTTATAATGATATAATCTGCTCATTATTTCCTATATTATTCTAATAAATAATGCCATTTCATCAAAATCACACCAGTGATTAAATATACATCTCTTTCGAGGTTTTTTTTTACCAAGAACTCCCTGTACAGATCTCTGGTTCGCTTCCTGGCGGAACCTTTTTACTGAGATCACAGTCTCTGAGAACCATGTTCGATTCCAGTCAGCATAACCCCATCGGGTTCAGTATATAACTGTGTAATATAGGCTAATATAATTACTTAAATGTTCCACAGAAGTCCAGTGATTTGAAATCCCAGCACTATAAATTACAGTCCACCAGAGTATATTCTTCTCATTTATTATCAAACTCTCTTCACTGTTAATTTAAGGGCCTTAAAATGTGATTTTCGGAGACCCCTTATAGACTCGCGAATTTTGTGTCTCACAATGAGAAGCGCAACATATGCTTTGGTCGTCCTTCTAGGATAATTTTTATATTTCGCCTATTTTAGCATGTATTTTGAGAAGTTTTTCCCTATATCCACCCTTCTACTGTATGAAAAGTACGGTGAGGAGTTTTATAAATGATTGGTGTATGGACTCATGTTTACCATACCTAATTTTACGATGCACCAAGCATCCGAACACGATTTTTAGGCGTACATAAAGATACACAGAATGACAGACAGACAATTCTATTGTGAACAACATATCACCCAGATATCCAAATATGGGTATATCTACCATATAGTATCAAACAAAATCATCCTTACGATAAACCCGTATGTCGAAAAAAAAAAAAAAGAAAAAGATTAGTTAAAATGTGCTCTCAAACTAAATTCACCTAACGTGTACTTCCTGACGTGAAATAGATTTGAAAGCCTTGTAGACGAAACGCAATACACCTCACATAAAAAATTACCCTCTACGTTGTGTTAGGTCCCTATACTCAGGAAGACCTCTTTCATAAATTATAAAGGCTTGTGGTGCATGAAAATTCAGGTTCTTTAGCCTCAAATGGCCCAAATTCCTAAAAGCCGCAAAAAATGCTGATTCAATTCAGAATTTTTTAAAAATAATATTGCTATTTGGAGATATAATAGACTTTCTGTACTATATGTCGCACGTGAAATTGCATGAAAGAATTCTAGGTTACCCCTTGAACCCCTTAATTGCATTGACGAATTATACAGTCTACGTTGGTTCCGTGATAACCTTATAGCCATTTGCAAACTTTCACAGAAATGTAATAGATGGAGTAGCCTAATAATAATAATAATAATAATATCGTATGGCCTCGGGTGCCGGGTGCAAGCTTCGTAATTGGACACCGAGAGGGTAGCTTGCATGTCGAAATTTCGTTGTTCCTTGAATCACTATGAAAGTCAAGGAGGGTAGATATCTAAGCTCCTTGAACAATAGAGCACTTTCTAGTAGAGAAATGAGGAACTTTGTGTTGGCGGAAACTGCTGAGATTAATTTTGCCATTATGAACAGGGCCTACTGAATTCAAATGGGTTCTTTGACATGCCAACATCGTATGACTTGCGAGTCGTATTTTTGCCGCCTTTCAAAAATCACTTAATACGGCCAGGAGTGAACCTGCAATCTTGGGGTTAGTAGACCGACACGCTATCCACTCACCCACCGTGGCAAGGTATAAATGGAGTGACATTGCTTCTTACAGAAATAGATGGAAAGTTGGATGCCACCCCTTGAGATAATGTTATCATGGTTACCGATTTCCATTCCTTCATTAGTTTGTTAAATTAAATTAAATTAGTTTTCTGGGAATATTTCAGATACTGTTGGTTTTAGAGCCTTATAATGTAGTTTTCGAGGCCCCCAAGTTTTGTTTCTGACACCGAAGGGCTTTGTCTCCTCGTTGTACGCCATAATATAATACTACTAATAATAATATAATATAGGGATAGGAATATAATAGACCTGCCGTACCACACCCGCAGGTGTAAATCGCGTGAAAAATTCTAGTGTACCCCTTGACCCCCTTAAGCGCATTATACGTATTGATGAATTTTACAGCTTAATTTCTTTCCGTGATAACCTTCTAGCCGTTTGCAAACTTTCACACCAATATAATTAATGGAATTGCATTGCGTCTTACAGCAATAGATGGACCTCTGAGAATCTGTTGCCATGGTTACCGGCTTGAATTCGTTCATTAGTTTATTAAATGAAATTAGTTTTCTGGGAATATCTCAAAAACGGTTGGTTTTAGGTCCTTAAAATGTGGATTTCGGGGTTTTGTCTCTCACATTGAGAGGCTGAAAATGATCTTTGTCTCGTCCTTCTACTCCTATTTCAGCATGTTTTTAAAGGGCTAGGCCCTCTTTTATGAGAGGTACGTAGAAGAGTTACATCAATGATTAGTGTCGTGCCTCTGATGGATATATACACCAAATTTTACGTCGATACACCCAGCCGTTCTCGAGTTATAAGGGAACAAAGTTGTCCACAGACCAACAAATAAACAGACAGACCAAAAAATTATTTTCGCGCGCATCCACAAAAAAAAAAAACAGTCTGAAACGCGTAAATAACTTAAATTTCCGTAGAAATTGCGAAAAAAAACCCAAACAAACTTAAATTTTTATATATGTCGAGATATACTGAACCGCTCGGTGTTGACCGTGTTTTATTGCACAAATTTAGGTTTTACTCGCTAACCGTTGGCGATACACGAAAAGTGATAAGGACCTTTTGGATAGCAAATTAAATGTTAAATCTTGTGTATGCATCGAAAGTTTGATATTTTTTAGCGTTCTCTTGTTATTTGAAATGGAAATATGAAATTTTGAAACCAAAGGGTGTAGTGACGTCACATATGTGGGTTTTACAATATAACCGTTAGAGATACACGAAAAGTGATAAGGACCTTTCGGACAGGAAATTAAATTTCAAAGCTCGTATGTGCCATCAAAAGTTTGCTATTTCTTAGCGTTCTCTTTTTATTTGATATGGAAATAAGAAATTTTGAAACCAAAGGGTGTAGTGACGTCACAAAAATGGTCGCCATTTTTTAATAGTGCAAAATATCGGAATTAAAAATATCCTATATGTAAACATGGTAAATCATCTACATCCATGCAAAATTTCATTTAAATCGGACCAGTGGTTCTTGCGTTATTGAGTTACACACAGACAGACAGACAGACAGACAGATAGAAAGACAGACACACACCATCTCATTTTATATATTAGTATGATATATATATATATAAAGGAATGTCTGTGTGTTCGCCTTTTATGCGTTCATAAATCATTCATCCGATTGCGATCAAATTTTGGTGAGTTGTTGTAAACACTTCCGGGATGATCATAGGCATAGTTAATCCATTTCACAACAGATAGCGCGCGAGTAGTTTAAACAAATGCGTAATGGCGATGCGTTCATATACAATTCGTCCGATTGCGATCAAATTTTGGTGAGTTGTTGTGCACAGTCCCGGAAAAGTAATAGGCGTAGTAAATCCAATTTACAATAAATGGCGCGCGAGTAGCTTCAACAAAATGGCGTGCGTTTGTTTCAAGAAAGTCCCACATGTGTTCATATACCATTCATCCCATTGCGTTGAAACTAAGGTGAGAAGTTCTGTACACTTCATGTAAGGTTTCTGGCTTAGTGTAACCACTTAACAATAGGTAGCGCACGTGTAGATTCAACAAATGAGCGACGACGGGCGAAGCGATTCAACAAAGTCCTGCATGCGTTCACATACCATTCGTCCGATAGCGATGAAACTAGGGTGAGAGGTTGTGTACACTACAGGCAAGGTTTCTGGCTTAGTAAATCCATGTTATAATAGGTAGCGCACGAGTAGATTCAACAAATGAGCGACGACGCGCGAAGCGTTTCAGCAGAGTTCCGTATGCGTTCATATACCATTCGTCTGATAGCGATGAAACTTGGGTGAGATGTTGTGAACACTACAGGGAAGGTTTCTGGCTTAGTAAATCCACTTAACAATAGGTATCGCACAAGTAGATTCAACAAATGAGCGAAGACGGGTGAAGCGTTTCAACAAAGACCAGTATGCGTTCACATACCATTCGTCCGATAGCGATGAAACTTGGGTGAGAGGTTGTATACACTACAGGCAAGGTTTCTGACTTAGTAAATCCATGTTATAATAAGTAGCGCACGAGTAGATTCAACAAATGAGCGACGACGCGCGAAGCGTTTCAACAAAGTACGGTATGCGTTCATATACTATTCGTCTGATAGTGATGAAACTTGGCTGAGATGTTGTGCACACTTCAGGGATGGTTTCTGGGTCAGTAAATCCACTTAACAATAGGTATCGCACAAGTAGATTAAACAAATGAGCGACGACGCGCGAAGTGTTTTAACATAGTCCCGTATGCGTTCATATACCATTCGTCCGATAGCGACTAAACTTGTGTGAGTTGTTGAGTACACTCCAGGGAAAGTTTTAGGCTTAGTAAATCCATGTTTCAATAGGTAGCGCACAAGTAGATTCAACAAATGAGCGAAGTCGCGCGAAGCGTTTCAAGAAATTCCCGTAAGCGTTCATATACCATTCGTCCGATAGCGATGAAACTTGGGTAAGATGTTGTGTACTCATCAGGGAAGGTTTCTGGATTAGTACATCCACTTTACAATAGGTATCGCACAAGTAGATTCAACAAATGAGCGACGGCATGCGAATCGTTTCAACCAAGTCCCGTATGCGATCATATACCATTCATCCGATTGCTATGAAACTTTGGTGAGTTGTTGTGAACACTTCCGAAATCATTATAGGCATAGTCAATCCAATTAACAATGGACAGCGCGCGAGTATTTTAAACAAATGAGTGTTGGCGATGCGTTCATATAGCCTACAATTCATCCGATTGCGACCAAATTTTGGTGGGTTGTTTGGCACACTTCCGGGATAGTTATAGGCATAGTTAATCCAATTATCAATAGATAGCACACCAGTAGTTTAAACAAATGAGTGTAGGTGATGCGTTCATATACAATTCATCCGATTGCAATCAAATTTTGGTGAATTGTTGTGTATACGCCAGGATAAGTTATAGGCATAGTAGATCCAATTAACAATAGATTCAACAAATGAGCGACGACGGATGAAGCGTTTCAACAAAGACCAGTATGCGTTCACATACCATTTGTCCGATAGCGATGAAACGTGGGTGAGATGTTGTGTACACTTCAGGGAAGATTTCTAGCTTAGTAAATCCATGTTACAATAGGTAGCGCACGAATGGATTCATATACCATACTCCAGAGAAGGTTTCAGGCTTAGTAAATCCATTTTACAATAGGCAGCGCACGAGTAGATTCAACAAATGAGCGAAGATGCGCGAAGCGTTTCAACAAAGTCCCGTATGCGTTCATATACCATTTGTCCGATAGCGATGCAACTTGGGTGCGATGTTGTGTACACTTCCGTGAAGGTTTATGGCTTAGTAAATCCACTTTACATTAGGTAGCGCACGAATAGATTCAACAAATGAGCGACGGCACGTGAATCGTTTTATCAAAGTCAAAGTCCCGTATGCGATCATATGCCATTCATCCGATTGCGATGAAACTTAAGTGAATTGTTGTATACACCCGAGGAAAGGTTTCAGACTTAGTAAATCCATTTTACAATAGGTAGCGCACGACTAGATTCAACAAATGGGTAACGGCACGCGTATCGTTTAAACGAAATTCCGTAGGCGTTCATATACCATTTATGCGATTGCAATGAAATTTGGTGAAATGTTGTTTCCACTCCCGCGAAGATTTCTGATTTAGTAAATCCGTTTTACAATTGGTAGCATAGGGGTAGATTTAACTAATAAGCGACAGTGCGTGAATCGTTTCAATAAAGTCCCGTATGCGATCATATACCATTCATGCGAGTGTGATAAAACTTTGGAGAGCTGAGTACAGTCCTGCGAAGGTTCATGAATTAGTAAGTCCGTTTTTCAATGGGTGGCGCACAAGAAGATTCAACAAATGAGTGACGGCGCGAATCGTTTAAACAAAATCCCGTATGCGTTCACATGCCATTCATCCGATTGCGATGAAACTTTGATGAGTTGTTGTGTACACGCCAGGAAAGGTTTTCGAGTTAGTAAATTCCATTTTACAATAGGTAGCGTACGAGTATATTCAACAAATGTGTGACGGCGCTCTAATCGTTTCAGCAGTCCCGTATGCGTTCATATACCATTCATTTCATTGCGATGTAACTTTCGTGAGTTGTTGATCTCGCTCCCGTGAATGTTTCTGAGATAGTAAATTATTTTTTTATAATAGTTTAGAGGTGGTTAACGGAAAAAGAAGAAAATATTGGGAACCCAAAAGCACTGCAACTAACAAAGTCAAAACCCCAACACTTTCTTTGATTGGCATTGCAACGCATGCCGGGTACAGCTAGTTGCACATAAAAGCGTGTGATACATATTTTATGTAACGATTTCCATGTTAGGGCATATATATAATTGTTTTCCCGCCTAATGTAATTAGGCACATACATTGTGTGGAAAGTTTTATTTGTGTTCGACGATATCGAAATGTAAATATGAGGGCAGATCAAAAAATAAGTTTCACTTCATAAATATGGCCATTTATTACAGCACCTATACAACATCAACACGTCTATAACGACAAACAATGTAACGTCACTTTTCCACATAGTTTCCAAGAGACTCCAAACATTTCTGCGAACGCACAACCAACTTGTCGATTCGGATGCATAGGAAGTTCCTCCAGCGTTCTTCAAACACACGGAGACAGCGGCCTTAACCTCCTCATCGGTATGGAAACGTCCATCACCGATCTCCGTTTTGAGCTTAGATGAAAGTCACATGGCGCTAGGTCAGGACTGTAGGGTGGATGTTGCCAGACCTCCCACTTGAAACGCTGCAGCAGTTCGAATTGCTGACACCACTTTACGATCCCTTGCCGAGAAATGGCCCGCTCCCCATACAAAGCACTAATTTCACGATGAATGTCCGTGCAATTCTTCCTTTTGGCCCATAGGAATCGGATTGTCGCACGCACCTCATATTTGGAGTGAACGTCCAGTCAACGCGCCATTGCATTTGGCCGCTATTCACACCATACAAGACGAGACACCACAGCGACCTGCCTAACAGACGTGTGGACGTTGTCTGTCCCTTTCTCCGCTATGCCCACGTTTGCGACCCACAGCGTGCTGCTGCAGCGCGTTAGTGTAACTAACTTTTTGATCCACCTTCGTATATAATTGTTTTCCCACCTAATGTACAGTAATTAGGCACATAAATTGTGTGGAATGTTTTATTTATTTTCGACTATGTCGAAATGTAAATATTATACACCCTCTGTCTGAAAAGTTCAGTAAATGGGCTATATTACGAACGGATTGTTGGCTTACCTGAAACAGCCGTTACTATCCTTCGAAGTAATCCCCGTGGATGTTATGCACTTCTGAGAACGTCTGAATAAGTCCTCGAAAGTCCTGGCATAGTCTTATTTAGGAATAGCCTTCAGTTTGGGTCGTCAAGACTCTAAATTGAAAGCAAGAGGGAAGAGTGAATTTATGCAACCTGCCTGATAGAGGGGCGGCAGTGAGAAGGGTGAATTTATGGAACCTAACCAGCATACCTCTTCGATGGGTGGCAGCGAGAAGGGTGAATGTTCGTGGAATGGAATGGTCCTGAAAATCGTCAGGGGTGACGAGACCTGGTGCCTGTGGTACGACCTCGAAGGCAAGCGACAAAGTATGGAGTATCAGGGTCCAGGGTCGCCGAAAAGCCCTGAAGGACCAGAGGTTTTCGGACATTTCGTACATCCAACGTAATGTGACGACCTAACTGAAGGCTATTCCTCAGAAAGACTATGTCAGGACTTGTACAGCCGTTTTAAGAAGTGCATAACATCCGCGGGGATTACTTCGAAGGACAGTAACGGCTGTTTCAGGCAAGCCAACAATCCGTTCGTACGATAGACCCATTCACAGAACTTTTCAGACAGAGGGTGTATGTCAGAAAACTGTATCATAATGGGGGTTATTAAAGTACTACTTTTCATTATGATACAGTTTCTCCAACCAATCAGAGCTCAATATCTTCATTCATTGACCAATTAGGTAAGTATAGCTTCGCACATGCAGTCAAAATCCAACATCTTGGACATGAATTACCGGATTTGAAAGTTGACAATGTAGCCTATATTGGATCATCCACTGTAGTTACAATCCCAAACACAAAGACAAAATGAGCACGAACCTTTACGGTAACAAGAAAATACTATGAAATATGCATGAAATTTAGGAATCTACGTCCAGAAGTTTGCAACACACCGTCCTACACTAGCCTATACCGACATGGAAAGTGTGCACCGTCCGTAATTTTTACATAAACAAACTAAGGAATATTGCAAAATAAATAGCACTGTACCTTAATATCCGCAACTCCAATTTCTACACAGGGCAATACATTCGTAAGATTTCGCCGACAATTTTAGGTAATGCTCTTGTTGCCATAAGCACACCAGAAAGTCATGAAAAAAAAGCTGGCGTATGACATTAGATCCACGGAAATTATAATCCAGCCCTCTGTTCAGTAAAATGATTTCTTTTGAGATTCTTTTCCGCCAGAGGTCATGACTGTTCTATTTGGGACTGATTTGCCATCCGTTGACATTCTATACACATCGAATTTGAAGAATAACTAGTTGATAATATGATACATTTTAATTTTAAAGCGTTTGTAACAGCCTATTTTGTGTTATTTGACCAAAATAACAAAATAATCCAACATAGTACCTGTGCGCTATCTGTTGGTGCTACTTCAGAATAAACAATGCTTCAAAGCTTTGCAGTTCGTTATTGTGTAGAGGCCCACACAATTCCCAAGAAAAAGAAGAAATCAACCGACAGAATCTCGACAGATATTTATGAATATTTATGCTAGAACATGTAATAAAGTTATAATTATCGTCCAACATAAATAGTCGTATGCAACTCGCCCATAATGGTAATTAAGACACTCCATAATGTACTATTATTACAGTATAGGTTCTCAAACAAAATTCCATACTCATCCAAGTATACGGTACTTAAGGACCACGATGTCGAAGCCCCACAAATGAAACATCAATGGACCAACCAAAGATGATTAATTATTGCATTTGCTTCTCTGAAAATATAACTAAAATTTGTGTTTAAAATAGTAAAGTTCAAATTACTAAGCGTAATTGATACTTTATGTCCGATCAATACTCAAATCTTCAAGGGTAGGCCTAACACTATAGCTGTGCCGGTATCTCCGTTATCAGTAATGGTACAGTAATTAAGACCTCTGACCATTATCATCACTTGAGCTCAGTGGCGTGTAGCCGGGATATTTCCTAGAATGCAAGGGAAGATGCGATCATTACTCAAATCGTCTGGGGGTAACTGAAGCTGTGTGAGTAACTCCGTTACGACTTTCTGTTAGTATCTTACCCAACCCCGACTATTGATAACGCATGAGCTCAGAGGCGTGTAGCCGAAATAGTTCCCAAGGTGCACGGAATGAATGTGTTGAAACTACAGTAAGTAGGCTATAAAGATCCGTGACTGGACACGAAATTCTCTCGTTGGTTGAACTACTCTAGACTTGACATTATTTCTCTCAACGGTAATAATAATAATAATAATAATAATAATAATAATAATAATAATAATAGTAATAATATCGTGTGGCCTCGGGTGATGGCTGCAAGCTTTGTTATTTGACACCCAGAGGGTAGCTTGCATGCCGAATTTCGTTGTTCCTTGAAGCACTATGAAAGTCAAGGAGGTCAGATATCTAAGCTCATTGAACACTATAGCGCTTTCTAGTAGAGAAATGAGGAACATTGTGTTGGCGGAAACTCCCGAGATTAAATTTTCCATTATGAACACGGCCTACTGAATTCAAATGGATTCTTTGACATGACAACATCGTATGACATGCGTGTTATAATTTTTTTCCGCCTTTCAAAAATCACTTCCATGGCCAGGAGCGAAACTGCAAGCTTGGGGTTAGTAGACCGACACGTTAACCACTAACCCACCGTGGCAAGCCCTTTCAACGGTAAAATAGTATTCATCCATAATGCTCCAGAAACTAGCATTTACTGTAATTTCATAACTGTCATAACAAACTTACTGGCTACTTTGTTAATGGAATTTTAAATTTCACGTTTCACATTTCACCTTCCTTGTGTTCAGTGGCACGTCATTTGTACTGTATGTCCTCCATTGTGCTTCATTGTAAGCTGGCCATTATACTTACAGTATGTACAGCGTTATGACGGGCAGCTTCATACAGACTAAGTTTACTCAGGCATGAAAGAGAAACTTTTAACATTTAAAATGTGAAATATTACTCCTTCAATTCTTTTTAACTCCCGTCTATTCTTTCGTATACCCTAGCAAACAATGTTCATTATGACACATAGCAGTTTAAAAAAACACACAAGAAAACTAATTGTATTTTACTTGTCTTGTAACAGAACCCTCGTGAACGTGAGCTGCAGGTCAGACCAAAAGGAAATCCTCTATGGTTGATATCCCTCAATTCACTTGGTCCATCACTAGCGGGGATGTACTGTACGACTCCCTGCTCGTGATTCCTGTCGGGTACGGAGGAAGGAAGGAAGGAAGGAAGGAAGGAAGGAAGGAAGGAAGGAAGCTTTTATTTTTACGTGACCGTTAGTCATGCGATAATGAGCCACGGGACCTTCTTTGTACGTGGAATCCGAATCACAGGACATGGCATTTCACTTCGAAAATCTCACATGTATTGACCGTAAATCGAGCCCGGTCCACCTTGGTGAGAGACCAACAGCTTGACCACTGCACCACCAAGCCCCCTCGGGTATGCAGGAGAAAGGGAGGGTTAATAAAGTGCAGTGAGGGTATTAGAGAGAGAGAGAGAGAGAGACCACTGTCAGTGCTAGACGAGGAAACGTTCGCAAATGCTGCTGTGAAAGCATTCATCGGGGAGGCTGATTCATGTCTCTACAAATTAGTGGGGTGAGTTAGCTTAATATTATGCCAAAATATTTCACATCTAGCAACCAATGCGCCCCTTTGGATTCAGATAGAACATGGATAGACAAGTCTAAAAAGCCCGGGACACAAATTTTTCTGGCCCTCTGGCGGTGTTGGTGACGTAATCAATATGGCCGCCAAAGGTTTGAGACACGCTTCTACATTCCCCGTTATAGCTCTGTTTTCCTTTACGATATCAACATATGAAGTTAGTGATTATGAATCAGGAGAAAACACGCTTTCCAACGGTATTTTTTATTTCATAGTTTAGGTTCACAATATAAATAAAAAGTATTTGAAATTGTATAATTTATTTTTTCAACGCATTTTGCTAAATAACTTGAGATCCGTTGCATGTAGCTGAAAACGTGTCCTATACTTTCTTATTCATCAAGGAATTACCTTTCCAACTAAATATATATTACTACTGTTTTATCGTAAAAAGTTGCTAAAAATCTGCCAAAACAATGAAGCGTTGCACGAGTCGTTATCGTAACTATGCAATTTATATAGGCCCCGAAAAGTAGTAGAGCGTCTTAATAACTACTTAACTAGTAGCAAATGTAATTACTGTATTTTTAATGTATATGTAAAATAATAATATTATTATTATTAATAATAATAATAATAATAATAATACCTTTTAAAAACGTGAAAAATGTAATAATTCATAAGATTTCATTTAGTAATACTAAATGTGTATTTATTTTTCAGGCAGACGTTGTGTGAGGAAGTTCAATATGTAAAGAAGTTATTGCTTTCGTGTATGTAATAGAAATTACTCAATCATGTCAAGGAAAAGGAAACATGAATTGGTTGATGCTTTAACTGACCCAGTGGTGGCTCCGTTTGTATGGGACCTGTGTTTGTTATGACAGAAGAATTCAAAAGAACACTTAATCATCCCAAAATATGAAGGGTATATATCAATGGCAAAGAATCTTGAAATTTTTGCTGAACATGGTTAGAAGTTTGGGTCAGTTGAACGATGGATGTGGTCTTTCACAGATATTAGTAGCTCATGGAGCATAATATCATAAATATTTCAAAAATAAATACGATAGTCAAAAAGCAAAAAAGACTATCTGCTGAAGAAAAACAGATCAAACTCCATCTACTGTACCCAACTGTCATCATGTGGAACATGTGTTCGTATCCCAGCTAACTCACGGTCTTTCGAGGTATGGGGCGTTCCTGCCCACCATACGACCACATGCTCAGGATTTGAGTCTACCAGGTAACTACTCTACATGAAATACACAACATATTCCTAAAATAAAATATTTACTGGTATAAAATCATGGCTATACAACAAATACAAATAAAGGACAAATTATATTTAATTCCCACAAATAAAATCAGGGTTATTTTGTGAGTCTCCTTCTTAAAATAGTGCTACACTGCACTCAAATCTATTTCTAGCATCCTATCATTGATACTTTCAGACTTCCATGGGTTTCCATAGTGTTCATCATGTGACACAATTTTACTTAACTGGAGTATCATAACACAAAAATCACATATCACATCAAAATTACATTAATAAAACATTACTCCGTTTCTTATGGCATTTACTTTGATTAGCATAAATTCATTATTTTATGTCTTAATTAACAAATATTTGTTGTGTCGTGTGAATCATCCTCCTTCCTTCCATCAAAATGAAACGCTTAAAAAGTGGTACTCTTCCCTTCCAAAATAAACATGGATAGAAATATTTATAGTTTCACCATACAACGATTTTCAGGGTCTTGTCGGGATTATTATCGTTACAAATGTGTCATGTTCTTAGAAATCACATACCCGTCAGCATAAATTAGCGTGAACTGGCTAAAATGCATTCTAAAAGGATGCCTAACACTTTATTTGGTTCAGTGTTCCTCTTCAGAGAATAACTGTGCCAAATATTATCCGATTTCTTTGATTCAACAATGTATGTGTGTTGCAATACATCTTTTAATTCAATTGGCATCATCATTACACTCATATCTTAATTGCATATTGAAATATCGAGATTCTTCAGTGTCCTACTGTGACCATAATTTAAAGGACTGGCAGACCGACGTTCCCTTTCCCCAGCAGGCAATAAAATTAGTTCCGGCAAGCTGCACAAGATGGCCGCTCGACTCAGTGGGACAACCCACTTCTCTCATCTGCTGTCAAGGTCAAGTTTGTTTACAATTGCATTACAGCCGGGATACGCTAAGTGTTGTTCCTAAGTAATTGAGTCATTTAATTATTTAACACCTATAATTAGAGTGTATTGGGCTCAACTGGCTCCTTATTAACATTCATGGCTGGGGATGGATTCCTGTGATAGCCTTGCCGTTCTATGGTGAATACTAGTGGCTTTTGGACGCGCATCATAATGAGAACACAGGATTCTCACCAGCAGCTGTCACAATATAACATAAGGAAATCTGCGTTTCCTAAACGACGAATATGATCCTTACCTCTCAGGGTAGATCATTTATACCCATGCTCACGGAGTCTCAACGGACATCATTCGTGGCCATAATTCATGCAAGCGTTGGATACAGACAGGCTATGTCCAATTCGCTGCGAATAATAGAGTATGCACAAGGGCGATACTACTCGTAGATTAGCCAACTTCTCACCTAACGCGCAAGCTATATTAGTTTGGTCCCCCAATATTTATTTACGTAAATCACTGGATTCTACGTTATTTCTGCACGCTTATATGCGGCTCAAACAATACTTCACATAGATGACTCAATTATTAAGGCACCCGCGTTCTCTCTGTATTAACACTTAAGCCAAAGCTTTAAATAGCTCCTAATAACAATGTATAAATTTACTGGCTTACTTTACTTTAATGGTGCCAGCCTTTCAGCTTCAGGCCTACCATGACGCTTGATTTAAGCCATCATGTTATATTTTTCACAACACTTAATTTCACACATTTCTCACATGATAAACATACTCTTATCAGTGGCCTCTTGTACTTTCACACAATGCATATTAATCACTATACACATGAACACTTTTAAATCACTATTACACAATTTATGTACACTTATTCACTATTTCACAGGTTGATCCTTACTCGGACTCTTCCTACGCCTGATCTCAGAGATGCGATGCAATTACGCCAACCGCTGGTCTCCGTGAAAGTTTAACAGCGTTTACGGACGTTCGATCCTCGTCACCTGCAATATCGTTCAGCTCACTGTCAAGATTAAGTGGCGATACTTCCCAAGCTCCCATCATTGTAGTGATCCTGATGATAATGTCATATACAACTCTGACAATACCTCCCGGTATATGTAATGTTCAAAAACATTATAAGTTCCTCTTTCGCTGTGGCGACTTTATATTTGCGTCGGATAATAGATAGATATCTGTATTAAATTAACTTCGACGCACTTCATAATTACTTATGAAGCTGTAAGACTTGCTTCGACGGCTGGGCGTCGATACTTTAACATTTCGCGCTCTTACTGGCAGCGTATTAGTTACGTGTATACTTGAGAACAGACTGAAGACAACAAGACAACTCGCTTGGTCTGCACTGCTCCCTCCTTATAAAGGTTTCTCGTAAAAACTAGTCCACCGGACATGTGGCTGCGACTCCTTCCTTGAAATAATACGTTTTCAGCCGAAATGACATATACACCTTGTTTATTTAAGTGTGGAGGTTTCATAACCGTTCGCGTGCCGGCGATTGCTTCGGCCAATTAATTACAATTAATTGCCTTAGTCCAGCGCGTCAGGACGCCATCAGGGTGATTCCCCCTTGACTGGTCACCAAATCACTCCTCTCGAGCGTAGGCTCGGTAGTAACGCGTTCATTTGGAGATATAGGCTTTAATTTAGGTGTAAAATCATTCCTAAATTATCTCTCCTAAAATATATTCACCTGGGTGTACATTTCACTCCACTTTAATGCTCCACTTGGCTGTAATTAATTAATTTCCGTGGATAGTCATCCCTACCCTAGGTTCCATCGTTGTCAAGCGGTGAATACCCGGGTCATTAATTTTGAGCTGTCTCCTCGCTCCAGACGAAAGTAGGTCCCTTGGCGCCTTCGGTCTCCACCCATTTTCCAACTGTAATTAGTAAAACGTCAACTGGCCTGCTCTCGTTCCTGTAGGCTTCGAAAACGTATATTTGCTTGCATTTGCTTACCATTCTTCATCTTAAAACTGCTATGATATTCACATACAGGCCGTGAAATTATGCTACATTATTATATGTCATTATTTAACACATTTCTCTTCGGGTTCCCTAAAACTGTTCCTCCTCAGAGATCAATGGTTCGATTCCCGTTAGAGTCATGTGCCTGGTCTTCTCAGATAGGACCTGAGTTCGATGCCAATCTGCCGTGACCAGTTGGGCACACTACATCGAAGTTAACAATAAGTTCATCATTATTTTGTTCAGATGTAAAAAGGAGTTTGTCTGTTTTGTGAAGGTAGAGAGAAACTTGTGACTGCATCCACGCTGGGTACTGGGCCTACAATTCATCGTCATGCTCTCCAGAGAATGACGTATAGGCCTACTCTGAACATTTTCTTTTCTGTTATGTTCAGTGCTGTTGTATCTAATAAGTTGGGCAATTGACAATCTTGCATTATGTCCAGGTATTTCTGTTGAGACATCCGAATCGATATTGGGACCCCCTAATAACATACGTACAAAATGCGAAAGAACATCAGGTACAGATGTGGAAGTAGTGAATGCATTCTTAAATTTAGGAAAATCTTGAAAGAGTTGTCTTCGTAATATACCCACTGCCGTCCTAGACACATACCATCACTAAAGTCGTTAAATGCACAGGCGTCGCGTATAGTATCGCCAACATCTCCTTCGAAACTGAACATAATTTCACGTCCTGATTTATTTGCTCTCAGACCAGGTACACATGCTAATAATTGTTCCTAGAGAGGTGTTCTATTGATATTTTTTTCGTCAGTTTGTTTTCCCATCTGAATCATGCGCTGAGACATTAATTTTGTAAGATAAGAAAGTTTGAACACAGGTGAAGTACTGCTAGATGAGTACAAATCCTGCATGTATTGAACCAATTCCGTTATAACTGTACCATAAACAACTGTACCATAATCTTCTCTTCGAGAACGTTCAGCAGCTCTTGAACGTATTAGAAAGCGAGTATAGCATAGTTTGTGGTATTTGACTTCTAATGCTACCAAATCTGTTGACGATAACTTCTTTAACAGTTTTTAGTCTTGTAATACCCAGCGTGGATGCAGTCACAAGTTTCTCTCTACCTTCTCCTTAATCACAAAACAGACACACTTTTTTTACATCTGAACAAAATAATGATGATCTTGTTGTTAACTTTGATCTGAGCAATGAGGACGTCCTTTCGGTTTTTTTTCAGGAGATAGTCTTTTCGCTTTTTGACTATCGTATTTATTTTTGAAAGATTTATGATATTTTGCTCCATGGGCTATTAATGTCTGTGAAAGACCACGTCCATCGTTCAACTGGTCGAAACTTCTGACCATGTTCTGCAAAAATTTCAAGATTATTCGCCAATGATATATACAGTTCATATTTTAGGATGATTAAGCGTTCTTTTGAATTCTTCTGGCATAACAAACACAGCTCCCATACAAACGGAGCCACCACTGGGTCAGTTGTAGCATCAACCAATTCATGTTTCCTTTTCCTTGACATGATTGAGTAATTTCTATTACATACACGAAAGCAATAACTTATTTACATGTTGAACTTCCTCACACAACGTCTGCCTGAAAGAGAAATACACATTTAGTATTACTGAATGAAAACTTATGTATTATTACATTTTTCACGTTTTTAGAAGGTATTATTTTATTATTATTATTATTATTATTATTATTATTATTATTATTTTACATATACATTAAAATACAGTAATTATATTTGCTACTAATTAAATAGTTATTTAGACGCTCTATTACTTTTCGGGGCCTATATACATTTTATAGTGACGATAACGACTCGTGCAACGCTACATGGTTTTGGCACATTTTTAGCAACTGTTTACGGTAAAACAGTGGTAATATATACCGTTGGAAAGGTAATTCTTGATGAACAAATAAGTATCGGACACGTTTTCAGCTTCATGTAACGGATTTCAAGTTATTTAGCAAAGTGCGTTGAAAAAATCAAAATCAAAATAAATAATACAATTTATTTTGTATATATATTTATTGTGAACTTAAACAATGAAATCAAATGTACCGTTGGAAAGCGCGTTTTCTCCTGGTTCATAATCACTAACTATTATGTTGATATAGAAAAGGAAAACTGAGTTATTACGGGGAAGAGCGTCTCAAAATGTTGGCGGCCATATTGATTATGTCACCAACACCGCTAGAGGGCCAGAAAAATGTGTGCCCCGGGCTTTTCAGACTTGTCTATCCATGTACTATCTGAATCCAAAGGGGCGCATTGGTTGCCAGATGTGAAACTTTTTTCAGGTAAGGCCGGTATTTCACTATCAAAGAAATTTGTCAAAGATCTTTGATAAAAGATCTTTTATAAAAGTTATGACAGTGTAATGGGGAAATCTTTTATAAAAGGTGGTTTTATAAAATTTCTTTTATAAAATGTATGAGCACCATGCTATCTCTGATAAAAGATTCAAACCAAAATGGCGGATAATAACAGCTGGAATGTTACCACAACAAGGATGCTCATATCAGAGTGTGAAATTCATGAAATGTTATATAATTTTGTTACATAATGAATGGTATACGTTGTAAAACATAAATAACAGATAGAAACTGTAGGTAAAAATGGCCGAGGCTATATGCGCTGCACACAAAGGACGCGCATTTCAGGATATAAAGAGGAATTGAATAGTTAAATAGGCTGAAATATGCCGTGAATAGTAGTGCATTTTATGTTATATATATTTTTTTTAGTCGTTTACCCTCCAGGTTGGTGGAACCCACGGACTCAGCGAGGGAACTCATCACTACCGCCTCTACGGGCAGTGTCTTAGAGCTGGGAACATCAAATCGGAAGGGATACAACTGGTGAGGTTAGATTGGCACCTCGCCCAGGCGGCCTCATTAGGGAAGGTAAGGGATGGGTAGGATGGATAGGCAAGGAAGAGGGAAGGAGGCGGCCGTGGCCTTGAAGACGGTACCATCTCGGCATTTGCCCGAAGACGAAGTGGGAAACCTCGGAAAACCACTTCGAGGATGGCTGAGGGGGAATCGAACCCCCTCTACTCATTTGGGCCACCCGAGTCTGAGTAGACCCCGTTCCAGCCCTCGTACCACTTTTAAAATTTCGTGGCAGAGCCGGGAATCGAACCCAGGACCTCCGGGGCGGCAGCTAACCATGCTGACCGCTACGCTACGGAGGCGACATTTTATCTTATAATATTTGTATTATAATTTTTCAATTACACTTATGATAATACAAACGAGTGTAAATATGCACTTTATCCTTACCGGTACGTAATGCATCTAACCAATCAAGACATAACCGTGTCTAGTTAGTGGAATGAGTCGAGGTTCGAGAGGATCTGGGATCGAATCCCACTTAAGGCGTAATTTTTTACTTCGTATGTTTCAATTTTCCTTGCGCGGGCAGTGTTTTTTTGGAACGTCACCATCATTAATTTCATCATAATTAGCCTATTAATAATTAAATATTAATGTTATTTTTCAAGTGCTCGTATTGCAGCTCATTCACCAAGATTTTACTCGTAATACACTTTTACGTGGGCGACCCATGGTATAACCCAAAGTCGTTCACTTTATCTTTCCGTTTCTTTTATATACCGGTAGTTGTATTGCCACCACAGAATTTCAGCTACCGTAATACAGTAAGGGAACAAATGACTGCCCTTCATCCATTTTGGTGAACTATGATAAAATATTTGATGTAGTGTTAATAATGTTATTGGTTTTACGTCCCTTTTAACTACACTGGCTTTTAGAGACGCCGGGGTGCCGGAATTTTGCCCCGAAGGGGATCTTTAACGTGCCAGTAAATCTACTGACACGGTTCCCTCGCAGTTGCGCACCCTCAAATGCCAGCTGACTGCGCCAGGTTTCGAACCTGCAACCTTGGGCTCAGCATGCGAGAACGTTACCCCTGAGCCACGCAGCCAGACTTGATGTAGTGTAATGGTGTGGTTATTGCTTCGTATAGGCTAACTTTTATAAAAGTTCAGTTTTATAAAATACAAGTAGCGCGTGAAAGTGCGTGCACGCTAGACGCTCGCACCTAGTAGCCTAATTAGCTAGCTCGTCAACTGTCGCCTCAGTAGTTGAATGGACATGGGCGGAAGAGATTAAAAAGTAAAAACACTTATAGTGGGCGATGTATTTAAGATAGACATATGCTCTCGCGGACTATTTTGTAGAACTTTTCATGCTGAACAATTCTTACACTCATAGTATTTCGATATTTTTAACGGTTTGCCCAGAGTAAGCTTACAAAGCGCTCGGACGCCAGTTTTTTTTCGACTTTTTCTTTGAAATCGTTACTGCTCGGCTTCCTTTGATCATAAATAAATTGTTTTCTACAGAAATCATCCTCGAGATATCTTTTACAGAATGGTGAAAACCGTATCAAAATCCATCCAGTGGTTCTCGATATTTTAAGTTTATTCTAGCTCCTTTTTTGGTTAGTTGGTTGGTTTCTCAGTTTAGGGGCTGCAACAACGCGGTCATGCGACTCAGTGTACTTTCGGTGTGTGTAGAATCTGTCTGATAACCGGTGTTAATTGTGATGACTGAATTACTGTGTCTTATCTGTTTTCAATTCAAGTGCGGACTGCAGGCATTGAATTTTTTCAAGTAGTTCCTACTTTTGCCACCAAACGCCACCGTCAACGACTACTAGTTCAGAACTTGATTACCAGATGCCGCCGCAGTCGGCTCCTGGCGAAAAACGTTGGAACCTAAGAGCGTTAGTCAAATATAACTTATAATTTAGCTTCACACAAGTGTACGGTATTTAGTGGTAGGTTCTTTATCATGCCATAAATCTATGACATGGGACCGCCGGCTTTACTTCCCCTCCGAAAGAAGGCATAATGAGTGATTTTTAACGCTCTTAAAAATCGACGACTTCGGCCGGGTTTGAACCCGCGACATTGGGCATAGAAGCTCAGCATGCTACCAACTACGCCACCGAAGCCACTAACCAAAATTCTAATCATACATATTTTTATCCAATTTCGATTTTTTTTTATTCTGAGCTGTTCCAAAATAAATGTACATATTGTTAAACTTTACCATCACCCACATATTTGTAGACAGATTTAATGGCCTACGTATAAAAGATCTGGTGATGATCGCTTGACAATCGAAACTGGTCATCTAAGTGTATTTATTTAGTAATCAAATGCACTGTAAATGCTTTTCTGTTTTAGGGAAACACACATTACAATTGGGTACAATTGTGTTAACCGACTGAAAAGCATCAATTTTGATGATAATAATAATAATAGTAATAATAATAATAATAATAATAATAATAATCAAAAATGGAGAGAGCATATGGCTTGACAAGAAACATGTACAAAAAACTGCCTATCCTGGAATGCCAAAATAAAACACTACAACACCATGATGAAGACAGAACGTCTCTATTCCAGTGAAAGTCTGTCTATGAACTACAAGCTGGATAAACTAGAGGTCTTGGAAAGGAGAATCCTCAGAAAAATTATGGGTGCTGTTCAAACCGAAAGTGGATGGAGACTTCGAAGTAATGAAGAAGTTTACCAGAAAGTAGAAAAATCTCTGAGACTATGAAGAAGAAGAGGTTAAGTTTCTCGGACATCTATACAGAATGGACCAAAATAGACTCACCAAACGGATGTTTGATTACTTCTGGAGAAAGTAGACCACAACAGCATGGATTAAGGAAACAAAGGCGGATATGGAAAGATTGAACATCTCTGAAGACCAACTGTTAGACAGAAATAGATTTGGGAACATACTGAGTAATTTGGAAGGGATTCAAGCCGCAAGAAGACCTAAGAAGACCGGAAGAGCCTGGACGGACGAACAGCGTAAACAGGCCAGCGAACGCATGAAGGAGTATTGGGTGCAGAGAAAACTTCGCACCAAGAAAAATAAATAGAGTTGTAGCGTGATCCTAAGTGGTCCATTCGCGTGTAAATATATATATATATATATATATATATATATATATATATATATATATATATATATATTTATCAGTTATTACTGATAAAACCATACCAGCAAACTGGCCAGATATCGTTCTCGTGCACAAAGTGCAGAAGAGAACCTTCCTAATTGATATTGCAGTGCCCAATTCCCATAATCTGCAACAAACCTGCTGTGAGAAGATCTGCCCTTGGCTGAGGAAATACGGCAAATGTGGAGTCAGGAAAGTGTAGTGGTTTTGCCCATAGTCATTTATTCTACCACCATCATCCCTAAATTATTGGCTCGCAATCTTGAAATATTGGGAATACATCCTGGACTACATATCACCAAGCAGAAGGTCGTCATCTTGGAGACCTGTTCCATTGTTCGCTCGTTTCTCAATGTGTCACCCTAAAAGAAGTTGTCATACCGTCTTGCAAAAATGCCGACGAAATGTTGTTTTGTCCCACTTATGTGGTGAAATGAATATGATTGCAATAATAATAATAATAATAATAATAATAATAATAATAATAATATATCTACGTTTCAATATTTCTCAGTGTAATGGAGGATCTTTAACTTTATCTTATATATTAAAATAGATTAAAAAAAATCACCCTTTACTAAAACTGAAATATCTCGGGAAGTATTTGCGCTACGACGACGTTTCTTGTCTTAAAATGTAATGCCCGTCAAGCACCGTCGATTTTATCCACCTTACTTGATTATATCATTCGAGTATTAAAATAGTTGCGAATATTACTTCCTTCAAGGTCTCACGAAAATAGAATCGAATTACTTGACGGACATATTGTCGCTAGGCGACAACGACTAACACTGTATCATGATATTCAACGCCGCCCCATTAATAAATCTAACTTGATATTAACAGAGAGTTCCCTAATTACGTAATGATATCGTTAACTTCTACCTGCTCCACTCGGGCGCTAATGTCGCATGTATCCATACATGATATCGTTAACGTCTACCTGTTCCACTCGGGCACTAATGTCGCATGTATCCAAACAATAAACAGAAGGGGATTCTGTGAACATAATTTAATTAAAACTTCTCAAAGAATGGAATACTTTGAGACTGAAATGCTCATGCACAATCAGCAGTCATTTTGCTAACGACACTGTCATGTCAACATCTCTTTGAATGACAACAAATACTTTTTTTTTTTTTTTTTCGTATGGCTTTTAGTGCCGGGAGTGTCCGAGGACAGGTTCGGCTCGCCAGTTTTGTAGCTGCTTCGAGACGGACACCCAATGGGTGAGCTACAAGTACCGTTGAGGAGGGAAGGAGGGAAGTTGGAATGTAAGGACTCAGGAGTTGGAAGGTAGCGGCTGTGGCCTATAGTTAGGGACCAACCCCGGCATTTGCCTGGAAGGAAGATGGGAAACCACAGAAGACCATCTTCAAGGTTGCCGGCGGGGGGATTCGAACCTCCTCGCCTCCCGGATGTGAGCGACTGCCATCAGTCATGCCGTAACCACCACGGCTAACTCACCCGGTACAACAAATACTGTATACGAAAGACAACTACTTTCACGAAGATGCCGCTACAGTCGAATGTTGGAACCGCCATTTTGTATTGTGTATCCGATCTTTCTGTTATATAGTCTTTGGTCTCACCAGCTACAAACTGTCTTCTTTCCGTTTCATCATTCGTCCCTATAGTTTGTGTGCTCAATCAATACAATGAATCATATTATGATGAATGAGAGGCGACACTCAATTACAAATGCTATAAAGATTAAAGGTGACGGTAATTGTCTGTTCAGGTCATTGGCATATTGTGAGTACAACAATCAGAGTTTATTTACACCGGTTGGAAAGCGAATTGTAAAACATGTTACAGACAAGTGGAATAATTATTCTTCCTTTATTGTTGGCAACAGCGATATGTACGAAACTGCTATCAATACGAGCGATGATTACAAAGTGTATATGTCTATGAATGGTGTTCATGGAGGTCATGTTGAGTTAGTTGTCGCTGCTCAAGTTTGCAAAATGGATATTTATTCGTGGATTACTACTGTCGTATGGAAGGTGACCGGTTATAAAATATACTGAACCCAACGGTGTTAGGCTGACTGGTGTCGAACGTGGATCTCAGAGATAGATGAGCTCAGAATATAGATTCCAGCAAGGAACGAACACGAGATCTTTTGAGGGAGTTTAAGCTATAAAAACCCCTAGAGAAAATACATATTAAATCACTGTTGTGATATGAACTAATTCTGACATTATTTGTTAATATAATGCAGGGGATAATAGCAGAATACTGCATTATTGGGCTGTATGGCGTATACAATTCTGGACTGAGCACAGAAAGTTTGAGCACTGGACAGTTGTTAAATGACTCTAGAATATGGGCGTGGTTTCTTGGAGCCGTGTCACTCTCTGTGACCTACTTAGGCCGTCTGGAGCAGGTCAGGAGGGTAATTTATTGTCAAGTTATTCCCCGTTACAGAATAGAGAGGCCAGGGGAAGGAGGAGATACCAGTGTAATTTAATGATTACTCGTGATTGGAGTAACTCAGAGACATGAGGATTGCACCTATGTGAATGTATAGCCGGGAGGCTAATTATCAAGCCATTAAACATTGAAATCGAAGCAGATTTAATGGAACGCGCAGTGACACAGTAGATCTGAGGTTAGCGGCGAGATCTAACCATGTCTTCGGGGATTTACCTATTACGCGGCGTGGGGAAGCGCTGGCAAAGGCAATTAATATTAATTAATTGGCCGATCGATCCTCGAGCACGCAGACAGATTTGTGATCAGCGAGGAAAAATGAACCATAAGAACGTTATTTCAAGACCAGAATCATACTGAGAGAGAAAATGACGCTACAGGGAAATTTTCGGTCTACTATTTCTCTCCAAACGGATATAAGGGCCAGAGAAAGGACAGACGCGGTCAGTCAAACCATACTTGAGCGCAGAGAGCACGTCACCCGAGTTCAGAGAAGGGACGCACGGACTTTAACATGAAGAGCCATGCAGTAAGGCATTTATTAATAACAATTATTAAGGACAGTCGTGCCATACTTGTATAGTCGGCATTACGAGCGATTGTTATTGAGCACGTAGGAAATGTACCGTGTGATATATGAGGTAGTACAATTGGAAGTGGTAATTGTACAAGTACAATTATAATAGGATGTTGGACTGCGCAGATATAAACTTTGTTATGCAACTGGTGAAATTTCGCAGGGATACCAATGTAATTAATGCTCAGGACGATATGCAAGCATATTTATGCGATATCAGGAAATTTATCTAAGGATAGAGATTGATAGACAGAGTGGGGGACCGATAGGAATCCTTAGGCAGAGAATCGAGACTTTCAGACGAGATGCGGATAGCAGTGAGGAATAGATCTTCAGGGCCTGCATTTCTGATATTCTGCGAGGAGAGGTCAACCATTGAGAAATGTACATAGCAGTCGTGTGATTTTAGTGATGATCTGTTAAATATATGAAAAATTAATAGTGTAACAAGTGCTATAACGTGTTGTGTGAATAAGGAAGCAACAGCTTCAACATGGAAAAGCTAAGTGCCGTGTGGTTTGTAAGGCAAAAGTTATGTATAATGTGTGTGAGAAGTGTAAGAATGCCTTGCTAATTTACAAATAATGGCGGGCATTACTGGAAGAAATGCGTGGTTGGAGCCACCAGATTAACCAATGTGAGTACCCAAAAACCATGATTTTGTAGTAATTATAGTCCACTGTATGTTGAGTGATTTCAAAATTTATAAAATATGCCAATAAGTGTCAATTTTAGGAGGTAGAACCTCAAAATAGTATTGTTGTGTTGATTTTAGTCAAGTTGAGATGTCTTTGTACATCATTGAGTGGATAAATCGTTACCACTAATGTAAAATGACAATTCAGATATATAGAAACTTAACGTAACGAACACGGATGTTCGGTTATTGAAAATGGTTACGTTGTGTCGGTTATGGTAATTCATGTCAGTAAAAATAATAATAATAATAATAATAATAATAATAAGAAGAAGAAGAAGAAGAAGAATAAATGAATACACATCAGGGAAAAATGGTTGCAAGCAAAATATATATGCTAATTGGAATATTTATTGAACCCTTATTGATCTACGATAAATAAGTATTCATAATTTATTATTATTATTATTACTGCAGCCCAGGCAGTACTTGTGGAAGTTGACAAGGATAAATGCAAGGTAGCGTGTCGCAATGATTGCCACAGAGGTTGAGCTTGTAGCTATTCTTGAAGGACGGCCTGGTAAGCTGAGTTCAAGGCCAAATTGTGTAACAACTTGCACCAGAATTGGAATCATAAAGGGATGGTCACGAGTTACTTACAACCGACCTACGATTGAATCACCCAATCAGGAGAGACCACGCCGATATCACGCGATGGATGGCGTCAGTGGTAAAAAGCGCGCGGAATTGATTATCTAAAGAACCGCCGATCGGAATTATCTCCGCACGAGTGCGATGAGACGTTTGAATTATTTGATAAAGATTGACACTAGTCCCATCTGTGTGAGATGAAAACTCTGGAAAATTTTTCTAAATCCACCCCACTCTTCCGCACCCTGTCAGTTTCTAATAAATTGGTCGACGAGAAGCTGTTCGATGTCTTTCTGTTTGGAGCTCTGAGGGGCTAACTTCACGCCCGTTTGTGTCACGATTTTAATGCTCTGATATATTCGAAGTTATTTTATTTGTGAGCTCTGATGAGCTAAATTCACGCTAGTTTGCGTAGCAATTTTTAACGCTCTTAATTATTTGAAGTCAATTACTTTGTGAGCTCTGTAAGCTAATTTCACGCCAGCGTGCGTGGTGATTTGAAACTTGTAATATTATCTTAAAGACAACTATTTCACCTCTTAGGGGCAAGACTTGTAAACGTTCTAATTAGCGCTCACCCGAGCGAAGGTCAGGCAGAGCAGTGTAGAGATTACCGAGCGAGATAGCGACTGTTAGTCAGTCAGACTTTAAAACTTGTATTATCGAGCCAGTGGCGATGGACTCGAAGTGTATATTTCCTGTAAATTTTTAAGTGTATTTTTCATGTGTGTATTGCGCGTGTGTGAGCGATATTTAGGGAAAGTCTTCGTAATTAATCGCATAGGACTATTTGTGGGCGAATTTAGTAACCCACAAGCGATTATAGCCAGGTCAAATTATAATAACATTGAACTTTTCTTCCAAGGAGACTACATCAAGATGTCCAACGTGTGGTCAGGAGTTGGGATGATGTCCGACGCTTTATCGAAGACGACTATGGAGTGCTAACTTTTCCATAGGGAAATGGGCTGAGATGGATGTCATAATGTTCTGCAAGCTGAGACGGTGATGTACAACAATTGATTATTCAATTATGTAGTTAGATTGGCGGGGGAACTTTTGTAAATAGTTCATTTTCCTTTGTCTTGTTTTAGAGTGTTTTCCTTCTTACCGCCACTAATTGTTTTAAATGTACGTTGGCACGTGGCCAAAGTGTTTGTTGTATATTTGTTTTTTCTGTGGAGTCATATTTAATGTGCACGGCGCGTGTACGTGATGTTTATCCATGCAAATGCGAAACCCGTTACATTCGATAAGTGGTGCTTTATTAAAGTTCATATTTTTGATAGGAAAGGGAGGTAATAACTGTAAGATGTTTGCTGCACAGGTTATTATTCATATTAGGGTTGCCAAGTGCAACAATTTAAGATGTAATTGTAGAACACCTTAGTTCTAAATTTGATAGATTTTTTGAGTCCTTTTCAGGTTAATTAGTCACGGCGTGGAACGGTGGCGCCAGCAAGTGGAAAATATTTATGTCTTTTTATTTCAGGGTCTGTCAAACCCATACGTGTGATTCTGTGTGTGTTATTGTGTCAGGTGTGTGTGTTGATTCTACGTGAAGAGGGGTAGAGGTCCTACCGCCCTCATATTTTGTTGTTGGTGTATTTTTGATGGAAAGGCAGGGTGCTCTAGGGAGACCGCTGTTCCTTGTCCATAATGCTGATTCTTGGATTTCCTAGTGGAAATGCCGGGATATTTTTGTTCTGACACACACACACACACACACACACACACACACACGTATTATTGTGCTTTGGGGCACGCTTCTTCGAGATTCGATCCCGGCCTTGGGAGGTCGAGGTCATTGTGACACGTGGGTTGACAGATATGCAGATTTCCACAAATCTCCCGTCTCGCATGGTGACTTATTTGGATAGGCAGTCCTGTTGTCCGACTGGCCCCTTAAAGCTTTCAAATAGCAAACCTGTTCATTGTGATGGTTATTTTTGAACCATAATTAATTGGGGGAGTTCGCCATGTGTGTGACGGATTATTGCATGTTGTATGGATAGAATATTGTGTTAATAATGTAAATGTTAGCTTAGAGCCTAGTGATGTGTTTATGACTCAATTTATGTAATATTAGTATGTCACACTGGGGTGGTGTAGTGGTAGTGTACTTGTAAATTTGACGGCGGTCATATGTGTATTTCTTTTATTGGTCACGTGTTAACTTACTTGTGTTGATTTGTGTGAGAAGTCCTAAGTTTTTAGGCAGTAATGGTTTGCTACGGCAGTTTGATTCCAATTTCATGCGGAAATTATTGTGTTGTATATTTTAAGTATAGGAAGTGTCGGTTTAGTTTTAAGTGTTGTATAGTTGTTCCCCGCGTCTGTCTAGCTCTAAGCAATGTGGATTCGTTGTCTGAATGTTTATTCTGGATGATGACGAATCATGCATTCGATTGTACACATCTTGAAGCATGCAGAACGGCACACGCGCATACATTGTCACTTTTGTTGATTTCTCTTAAGGACACTTTGTCCGTGTATTTAATCTCTCCAGAGATTTTGGCCTAGTTTTGGCATATTTTATTTATTAAGTGGGAGTCATATGGGAGTTTGTTTGGTTAATTCTTTGTATAGTTAGGTGATTTGTTATTAAATTCATTTGTTTTAACCCTGGCTTCACTTTTTCCTGCATGTTATTTTGTTCTATGTTGCCCTGCATGTTAATGAAGCGCTTTAACAACAACTTACGATATGGACTGTTACACCCCCCGAAACTGAGTCTCATAAGCTTCTTTGCAAGGGTTCATAAAACAAAAATGGCTGCCCAAGTGGGACTGTTGTTGTTGTTGCTTCGCTGATCTCATATTTATTTCGTTGAGAAATAATGCCAGGTCAAGCGGGCAAAGTAAATTCAGTAAATTGAGGCGATGTTGTACCGCCATGTGCATTAGTAAAATCACTGAGTTCCTAAAGTTAGAGATATTGAACATGGTTAGAATTTGATATTGTATTTGTTATAAACCTGTTCTGGCGCCCGGCATTAAAATTAGAAAATTTGCATATTATTGAACTCAGTCAAAGCAGGAAGGTGTTGCCTTATATTTTGACAGTTAATTAACTTCGGTTAATTGGTGTTTTTTTTCGTAAATTCTGTTGGTTAGGAATTTAAAAGCAGATCACTAGGGGTTATTTTATTGTTTGGAAATAAGAGTAATTTTATTCAGTAAATTTTGTTACTGAAATTTTTATTAAATTAGAGCCAGTAATATTTAACTGTTATGACATGTATGCGTGTGTATGACTGAAATCTTGGTGCATGACCCTGTTTTCTCTGATTATATTTGTGTATCGTGCAATGGCGAATGTTGAAGAAATTAAGGGATTGTTGGAACAGATGTCGATCCAAATGTCCGCGAAAACGGAAGAACAGTTAGTGCAGATGTCCGCGAAAACGGAAGAACAGTTTAAAACTCAGCGTGAGCATAATGATAAACAATTAAAAGAACAATTAGAAATTCAGAGCGAGAATTGTGAAAAACAGTTACACGACATGAGCGGTAATCTTTCGGTCCAATTAGAGGTCCAGAAATTGGACACTGATAAACAATTAAACGAACTGAATCACAAACTATCGGAACAGGCGATAACACAAATAACACAAACAGAGCAATTAGGAAAGATCACTAATGACATCAATCAAAGTGTTAGGGAGGTAGAGAAACTGGCAGGTGAGGTCGCAGAGAATAACGTCAAACAATTGGGTGAAATTAAAAAGTTGGAGGCGAAATTTGATCATAAACTCGTACAATTTGACGAAATGGTGGCCGATAAATTAAAGCAAATAGAGGCAGCATGTGTCAATAACACCGCGGGAATAAAGAACACACAAGATAAATTGCAGCAACAAATTAATTCAGTCGACAGCAACGTACTTTAATTAATCACGGAAATGGATAAACTTGAGGTCAAGGCCGAAACAGAACGTATGCACTTGCTTGAAAACTTAGAGGATCAATTAAGTAAAACACGGCAGGTCATAAGACAAGAGGTAGGAGAACAGCTCATTAAAAATCGGGATAATCTGGAAGATCAATTAATTAAGACCCAACAGGTCATAAGAGAAGAAGTCGGAGAACAATTGGTTAAAACACAAGAGATCATAAGAGATGAGGTAGGAGAACAGCTCATTAAAAATCGGGATAATCTGGAAGAACAATTAGGCAAAACACACCAGCAGATACAAGAAATAGGGGAGCAGCTAGAGAAGAGCCAGGAAAGGAACGAAGAGAAAATTAACAGTTTGAAAAGTAGGATCCGAAGAGATTGGGAACAGCAGGCTAACGCAAATAAAGAAGACAGGCAGACAATTTTAAAGCGGATGCAGGCCTTGGAGGAAGGCGTAAAATCTAAATTACAAGAGCACTCAGATTTAATAATTAAAAACGAAATTAGATCATTAGAGAATGCCATATTATTTTCGGCTGAAAATATACCAGAAAAGCAGGCAAGCATTGGAAGTCCGGTAGGCTTGAAGTTGGCTGAGGATAACAGCCGGGGTCAAAGTCCCAAATTAACGAGCAACGCATTCCAAGAGTACAGGGGAGAGACTTCCACACCACAACCAAACTTGGCACCCGCCCAAGTAATCCAAGTCATTAGGGGAAATGATTTCAAGCCCGATAAATTCAAGGAGCACTCAGGAACCACTCCCAAAGCCTTTTTACGTCAGTTAACTGATTATTTCAATGATCAACATATCGGCCCCGAAAAACAATTGAGACTCGTGGAGAAATTTTTAGAGGGACCAAGCTTAACCTGGTTTTTAAGCTTTAAATATACTTTCACCGACATGGCTCAATTCCGAGAAGCGTTTTTAAAGAAGTTCTGGAGCCCTTCTTTACAGCAGGGGTTAAGAATGGACCTGTATACACGAAAATACCACAGCACGCATCCGACCAGATTTTCGGAATTCTTTAGCCAACAGCTGGTAAAATTCCGCGATTTTGACGACCCCCTAGCGAGCAAAATATGGTTCTAACCATCGGGAAACAACTTCCCATGCACATTCAACAGCTGTTAGTAGCCGGAAATATTCAGACCGCAGTGCAGGCCGATGAACTACTCCGACACCTAGACGAGACGAGTATGGTCAGTCCACAGACAGGGAGGAGAAATATGGAATGTGTCAACACGGCAGAAGTGGTTCAGGGACTCCAAAATAGTCATAGCCAGGGGAACCAAACGAAAACTCAGTCCACAGGAACACAGTTTACACCGAGGAGGCAAGATTTTGATGGCCGGAACCAGTTCAACCAAAACAATCGAAATTTTCAGAATAACCGCGATAGATATAACCAAAACAACCAAAACCAGCACAATCAATGGACGTACCAGCGGGAATACACCAATTGGAGGGGAAACCAAAGGCAGGGTCGACCTTACCAAAGAAATGGAGATGTCAGGTGGAACAACGCGAGGAACTATCGCCAAGAAAATAGGGGAGACTATCGCAACAATTGGGACGAGCGGTATGTCGAGTCACAAAAATACTTAGATCAATTAAATGCCGAAGAGACGGAAAAAGAGAAGTGGGGGCGTGCAATGGCAAACAGACAGAGCCCAGACAATCATCAAGGAGAGGGGGCAGAAAGTTTATTGAGGCAACAGGAGAGGCGCGATGACAACCGGCGGAACACAACAAATGGGTCCCGGGATAAAAAAAAACTTCAATTGAACTAAAAAATGATAGTCTGAAAACGGAGGACGCCAGGGAGCGAGAAGAGATGATCGTGGCCAATATAGAAGAGTGGGTAGCATTCCCGGACGATTGCCTGGAGGAAGTGGTGAAAGACCGAGAAAATGTCATCAGACAATTGCCAATTATTTACGCACATATTGGAGGTATGAGGGTGAGATGTTTAATTGACACAGGTAGCCAGGTGAGCTTAGTCACTGAAGTTTTGGTAAAAGAAATCGGAAGAAAACAAACTGTTCCAATTATGCCTGTACCGCTAATGAAAGTCAGAGGGGTCATTCCTGACAAGACCATCAATTGTAAACAGCAAGCATATTTAGACCTGGAAATATTGAACCACACTTTTTCGCAAACATTCATTGTCATACCGAAGATGAACTATAACATAATTTTGGGAGCCAACTTCATCTGTGATTTTCATGCTGTAATTGACTTACATAACAACACTGTAAGTTTCAAACAAGTTGAGGGGTTGAATCACGTGGGTTTAAACATGGAAGAGAGTCCACTAGAGAGAGAGGCGAATACTTGGGTCATTGAGGAATGCACTAATGAGATCCGAGATAAGAACTTGACGGAGGAGCGAGTAAGCCAGACAGCAGTGGTGGAAATTGACAGCCGAGATATTTCGCAGGAACTTTGGGTACATTTGGCGGAAGAAGAAATTAGCGGAACCAAATTTGAAATTCTACTTCACGAGCGGCTTAAGGAGGCCATAGTTGGGGAACCTGATAGAAGAAAACTGGAAGAAATTTTGAGATTACACAAGGAGCTTTTGACACCATCCCTGGAAAAGTTTTAAATTTTCAATATGCCATGCAAGTTACAGACTGGACCCCATTTAAAAGTAAATTGTACCCGATCCCAGAGAAACATTTTGCTCAGGTGAAGGACATCATTACTAATTTATTAGATTCTGGCATGATAAGGAAAGGAGCAACCCCGTACCTGAACGCAATATTGGCTGTGGCCAAGCCAAATGGATCAATTAGGTTATGCCTAGACGCGCGAGTTTTGAACAGTAAACTGCTAGTTGAGCATGACCAAGCACCTAGGATCAAAGATGTTTTGAAAGGCTTCCGTGGGAAGAAGATATATTCGAGTGTCGATTTGACAAATAGTTTCCACCATCTTGAACTTGAAGAAAAATCCCAACTGTTGACGGGATTTTTATTCGATAACCAAAGTTATATCTGGTCTCGAATGCCCTTTGACGTGAAAACTGCTGGATGTGCACTGATAAGAGCACTATATAGGAATCTGACTGAGGAGGTCAAGAGCTTCACTACAAGATATGTTGACGACATATTAATTGCATCTGAAACAATGGAGGAACACCTGATAAACTTAAACAAACTTTTGGATAACTTGAGAACCATGAACTTCAAAATTAATCTAAAGAAATCCCACTTTTGCCAGAGCGAGATTCTGTATTTGGGGCATATAATTGATGTTGAGGGCGTGAGACCTAATCCAGCCAAGATTGATGCTATCAAGAAATTTCCCACACCAACTAAAGTCAAGCATGTAAGAGCGTTTTTGGGAGTGACAGGCTTCTTCAAAGAAAATTGTCCTGGATACACAGAAAGAGTAGCACCTATGCAAGAGATGTTAAAGAAGGCGAATCGATGGTCGTGGAACGAGGAGTGCGACAGGTCTTTTAGAGCTACGAAAGATTTATTGGAAAACTGCGTGAAGCTTGGATATCCGGACTTTGAGAAGAGTTTTATTATTCAAGCAGATGCTTCATTGATTGGGATCGGTGCTATGCTGTACCAAGAGGACGCTGAAGAACCCAAGAAGAGATCGTATTTGGCATTTACGAGTCGTAAATTGAGGAAGCATGAGAGGAACTACACCGTGACGGAGCTTGAGCTGCTAGCAATCTTATATTTTCTTCATCAGTGGCGTAAGATGATCTACGGCTATTCCATTATTGTTAGAACCGACCACCATGCACTGACATTTTTATTCAAGACAACGATGGCAAGTGAGAGAGTTACGCGCTGGTCCATCTACATACAGCAGTTTGACATTACAATAGAGCATTGCCCTGGAAGGATGAACGTCATACCAGATGCCTTGAGCAGGAATCCTGAAGAAGAGAACGAAGTAACAGCGGAAGTCCTCAACATAACACTAACACCTAAGGCTCGTGAGTTTTTGGAGAAATTAAAGGAAATTCGGAAGGAGCAAGCAGCAGACCCATGCATGATGATGATGATCAAGTTCTACAGAAAGGAATTACAACCAGATTCACCGGAATACCGAGAAGCCCGTGCTAAAGAAGCGAGATTTCACTACTTAAATAACTTGTTGCATAAGTACGTGGATGAGCATCATACCAAGCTGCGAATCCTGGTTCCAGCATCACTACAGAGAGGATTGACGTGGCATGTCCACGAGAGCCTAGCACATATCGGCACGGATAAGACTGAAGCTACGATAGGGGAGACTTTTACTAGGCCTAAGATGCGATTCACCATTGTGGAAGTGATAAGAACTTGTGACGCATGCCAGCGCACTAAACCGAACAACTTCATTATGAAACAACCTCCAAGACCACTATTACCTCAGAAACCATGCGAGATGCTCGCTATTGACTGTTTTGGCCCTCTAGTCAAAGGAAAGCGTGGATGCCGACACCTTTTGGTGTGTGTCGATGTATTTTCAAAGATGGTAGTGTTATGTACAATCCAGAAGACGACATCAAAACAAGTCCTCAGTAGAATTCAGAACAAAGTTATTCCGATGCTTGGGAAGCCGGAATCGATTTTATCAGACCATGGTACTTATTTCACGAGTAATGTTTTTAGGCAAGGTCTGGAGAGCCTTGGAATAAAACATATATTTTCAAGCATTCGTCATCCTTGTGGGAATCCGAGCGAGAGAACGATTCGCTGTGTTGCCAAATACTACAGAGTAATGATTCCTAACGATCATAATAAATGGGTTGACAAAGTAGGAGAGATTAAGATGTGCATGAACACCACTAAGCACGAGTCGACGGGTCAAGTCCCACTAATTGTACACCACAACAGATTGCCAGAGAGGTCTTGGGACAAGATTATTCCATGCCCAAGGGATCCACTATTAGCGCATGAGTTGCGAATCCAGCGAACGAGAGAGCACATGAGGAACCAGGTGGACCGAAGACTCAGAAGGTACAGAGGGAAGAAGTTTCACCGGAAATTACAAGAACAAGAGTTAGTGCTTGTTCGCAGACCACCGATATCTGATCCCAAGAACAAAGTCTTTGCAAAATTCTGTCCAAAATTTATTGGCCCGTTCCGTGTCATTAAGAATCTGGGTAACAATGCTTACAGGCTTGAAGAAGTGAGCACTGGTGCTAAATCCGTTTTTAATAGCGCCAACTTAAAACCAAATTACAGAAGAGAACCATTTGATGAATAAGAAAGATCATGTGTGCAGAATCAGTATTGCAAAATTTTATTTTGAGAGCCAACACTCAAATGTACGTGGACGTGGAGCGCCGGAGAGAGAGCGCTTTGTTTTGTAAACAACAAGCAGCTGAGACGACAGGAGTGGCAATCACGTGAGGAGAAGGGGGAGGCCGAGCGAAGAAGTATGAATGACATTCCGGCGAGGGAGCGCGCACACTAATTGGGTCAATGGAGTGTATACTCGAGCAGCTGAGCGAGATACTAAAGAGATGTTGTTGTTACTACTGTGGATATTGTTTTTGAAATCCAAATCAATCACTTGCTTCGAATTTCAAAACCTTGCTGAGGATAAATGAACCCTTATTGATCTACGATAAATAAGTATTCATAATTTATTATTATTATTACTGCAGCCCAGGCAGTACTTGTGGAAGTTGACAAGGATAAAGGCAAGGTAGCGTGTCGCAATGATTGCCACAGAGGTTGAGCTTGTAGTTATTCTTGAAGAACGGCCTGGTAAGCTGAGTTCAAGGCCAAATTGTGTAACAACTTGCACCAGAATTGGAATCATAAAGGGATGGTCACGAGTTACTTACAACCGACCTACGATTGAATCACCCAATCAGGAGAGACCACGCCGATATCACGCGATGGATGGCGACAGTGGTAAAAAGCGCGCGGAATTGATTATCTAAAGAACCGCCGATCGGAATTATCTCCGCACGAGTGCGATGAGACGTTTGAATTATTTGATAAAGATTGACACTAGTCCCATCTGTGTGAGATGAAAACTCTGGAAATTTTTTCTAAATCCACCCCACTCTTCCGCACCCTGTCAGTTTCTAATAAATTGGTCGACGAGAAGCTGTTCGATGTCTTTCTGTTTGGAGCTCTGAGGGGCTAACTTCACGCCCGTTTGTGTCACGATTTTAATGCTCTGATATATTCGAAGTTATTTTATTTGTGAGCTCTGATGAGCTAAATTCACGCTAGTTTGCGTAGCAATTTTTAACGCTCTTAATTATTTGAAGTCAATTACTTTGGGAGCTCTGTGAGCTAATTTCACGCCAGCGTGCGTGGTGATTTGAAACTTGTAATATTATCTTAAAGACAACTATTTCACCTCTTAGGGGCAAGACTTGTAAACGTTCTAATTAGCGCTCACCCGAGCGAAGGTCAGGCAGAGCAGTGTAGAGACTACCGAGCGAGATAGCGACTGTTAGTCAGTCAGACTTTAAAACTTGTATTATCGAGCCAGTGGCGATGGACTCGAAGTGTATATTTCCTGTAAATTTTTAAGTGTATTTTTCATGTGTGTATTGCGCGTGTGTGAGCGATATTTAGGGAAAGTCTTCGTAATTAATCGCATAGGACTATTTGTGGGCGAATTTATTAACCCACAAGCGATTATAGCCAGGTCAAATTATAATAACATTGAACTTTTCTTCCAAGGAGACTACATCAAGATGTCCAACGTGTGGTCAGGAGTTGGGATGATGTCCGACGCTTCATCGAAGACGACTATGGAATGCTAACTTTTCCATAGGGAAATGGGCTGAGATGGATGTCATAATGTTCTGCAAGCTGAGACGGTGATGTACAACAATTGATTATTCAATTATGTAGTTAGATTGGCGGGGGAACTTTTGTAAATAGTTCATTTTCCTTTGTCTTGTTTTAGAGTGTTTTCCTTCTTACCGCCACTAATTGTTTTAAATGTACGTTGGCACGTGGCCAAAGTGTTTGTTGTATATTTGTTTTTTCTGTGGAGTTATATTTAATGTGCACGGCGCGTGTACGTGATGTTTATCCATGCAAATGCGAAACCCGTTACATTCGATAAGTGGTGCTTTATTAAAGTTCATATTTTTGATAGGAAAGGGAGGTAATAACTGTAAGATGTTTGCTGCACAGGTTATTATTCATATTAGGGTTGCCAAGTGCAACAATTTAAGATGTAATTGTAGAACACCTTAGTTCTAAATTTGATAGATTATTTGAGTCCTTTTCAGGTTAATTAGTCACGGCGTGGAACGGTGGCGCCAGCAAGTGGAAAATATTTATGTCTTTTTAATTCAGGGTATGTCAAACCCATACGTGTGATTCTGTGTGTGTTATTGTGTCAGGTGTGTGTGTTGATTCTACGTGAAGAGGGGTAGAGGTCCTACCGCCCTCATATTTTGTTGTTGTTGTATTTTTGATGGAAAGGCATGGTGCTCTAGGGAGACCGCTGTTCCTTGTCCATAATGCTGATTCTTGGATTTCCTAGTGGAAATGCCGGGATATTTTTGTTCTGACAGACACACACACACACACACACACACACACACGTATTATTGTGCTTTGGGGCACGCTTCTTCGAGATTCGATCCCGGCCTTGGGAGGTCGAGGTCATTGTGACACGTGGGTTGACAGATATGCAGATTTCCACAAATCGCCCGTCTCGCCTGGTGACTTATTTGGATAGGCAGTCCTGTTGTCCGACTGGCCCCTTTAAGCTTTCAAATAGCAAACCTGTTCATTGTGATGGTTATTTTTGAACCATAATTAATTGGGGAGTTCGCCATGTGTGTGACGGATTATTGCATGTTGTATGGATAGAATATTGTGTTAATAATGTAAATGTTGGCTTTGAGCCTAGTGATGTGTTTATGACTCAATTCATGTAATATTAGTATGTCACACCGGTGTGGTGTAGTGGTAGTGTACTTGTAAATTTGACGGCGGTCATATGTGTATTTCTTTTATTGGTCACGTGTTAACTTACTTGTGTTGATTTGTGTGAGAAGTCCTAAGTTTTTAGGCAGTAATGTTTTGCTACGGCAGTTTGATTCCAATTTCATGCGGAAATTATTGTGTTGTATATTTTAAGTATAGGAAGTGTCGGTTTAGTTTTAAGTGTTGTATAGTTGTTCCCCGCGTCTGTCTAGCTTTAAGCAATGTGGATTCGTTGTCTGAATGTTTATTCTGGATGATGACGAATCATGCATTCGATTGTACACATCGTGAAGCATCAGAACGGCACACGCGCATACATTGTCACTTTTGTTGATTTCTCTTAAGGACACTTTGTCCGTGTATTTAATCTCTCCAGAGATTTTGGCCTAGTTTTGGCATATTTTATTTATTAAGTGGGAGTCATATGGGAGTTTGTTTGGTTAATTCTTTGTATAGTTAGGTGATTTGTTATTAAATTCATTTGTTTTAACCCTGGCTTCACTTTTTCCTGCATGTTATTTTGTTCTATGTTGCCCTGCATGTTAATGAAGCGCTTTAACAACAACTTACGATATGGACTGTTACACCCCCCGAAACTGAGTCTCATAAGCTTCTTTGCAAGGGTTCATTATCTATCCAAGCGGTAATATTATATATGAAGGGCTAAGCAAAGCAATTTAATATCAGAGTATATTATGATAATGGAAATAATTATGCAACAATTTAGGAAACGGAAGGGTTTAATAGAGAATTGAATTTGCAGCTTGTGAATAAGCTTGTAAGAGTAATTGATAGATTTATCTTACTAATTAAAGGACGGGATTATAGCACCATGGTCACGGAAGCCAGGTAATCTATTCGACGTGTGAAATTTCGTATAGCCTAGGGCATACAGAGATATTTATTATGACCAGTGCGTAATTAGTGATTGACCCTAGCTCTGTGGATTGCCATGAAATGTTCCGGGTTCGAATCCAGTGATGTATGGGAGGATAACAATGGAAACCTCAGCATGACACCTGATATCGACCGAGAACTGGCTATTAACATAATTCATCTCCTGGGAAGTGGATTTTGTTGACGGCAGGATGTGCCTGACCGTAGCATTTAATAAGGTGCCGGCTAGCCAATTCGACCGGTGAATGATGAATCTCGTTCCTTCATATAATGGAAATGGACCTGTTGAGGCCAGTTATTAATATCTTAAGGTTAGGAATAAATGTTTAAACAAGTCCATACCCTATCTTGCATACAGTTTAGTTAAATCATATGGGATGTGTAGGTCCGTGAGACTGCACTATTGTATTTAAAGCCACAAGTTACTGCTTGGAGTTAAAGCGAGAGAGAAGCTAGGAAGGGACGTAGCACGTGGTTTGTTACCGCCCGACTCACTCCCATTGTATACAAGAAGAACCGAGTGGGAGATGTTAAACGACCCTTGGAGCGTGACATTTAGAGTGGAGAGACATTGAAACCCTGTTTGTAATAAAAAGAGTCGTTGTTTTATTGTATAATGAATTTGTATGGTTTGAAACACATTGATAATTAAGGCTCATCCTGATGACTTAATATTTGGCAAACTTATGAATTGTTGAAAGTTGCGTTTTTATACTGACAAAGTCACTTTGTTCTAAAGGTCGACACTAGATGCAATAGGCTATGCCCACGCAAGGGTAGCATAATATACCATCCGACACAGCGGTAACGGTATCTTTGAAATTGAACTCATGACAGCATACAGTGGAACTGTAGAAAATGGAACTGTAGAAAGTGGAACTGCAGAAAGGGGTATGATAACAAGTAACAGTGGAGTTGCAAGTAAATTTGATGTGCAACCCATAAATTGGTTAATGCATGGTAAAGCATTTTGGTGGGAAGAGAGATACAGAAACAATTGTACGCATAATATAAATGAGGATGTGTTGAGAGTAAACCAATTAAGATTGTGAAATTAAAGGGGTCACAACAGGTGACATAAGATTATAAGTACAGTTTATGTGTAATTTACTTGTGCATCAGCACACTTGAGAATGAATTTTGATGTTAATCTCATGGTAAATGAATGAATAAACATTTGGAGTTGCTAGGATAAAGTGCGAATATTAGTGGATTGTAGGAGTAATTTTGCATTGTTTTGTGTTATATTGTTGGGATTGTGTTTTTGTTTGTTTGAAGCCATGATTTAGAGCTTAATTAAAGTCTTTAGAATAGAGGTGTGCTTTATTATTTTAGAGTTGATACCTTTTAGTCTCAGATCAAAAATATGCAACTGCTCAGTGGGGGAACGGTACACGCCTGAGAGCTGATGCTGGCTGGAGGCAGAAGCATGTTTTCCATGGAAATTAATCACATGGGTACAATACGTCATCAACAAACGAAGTTACGAGTTGATACATATGCCGGTTTAGCAGACGCCTTGCATGTACGAGCAGAAAATGGAAATCTCAGAGTCGGTCGTATAGTAGTTTTGCCATCTTCTTTTACAGGTAGTCCAAGGAAAATATTGCAAAATTATCAGGATGCGATGGCGATAGTGAGGAAGTTTGGAAAGCCAGATTTATTCATTACGTTGACCTATAATGCGGGCTGGCCAGAAATACTTAACAGCACTCATCTCTGGGAAACGGCTAATAATAAGCCTGATATTGAAGTGAGAGTTTTCCATTGCAAAGTAAATAAAATGCTACGATTGATTAATGTTAAGGCAATTTTCGGTAAAAGCATATCTATATACAGTGGAATTTCAAAAACGGAAGATTGTAAGTTGCGAGAAATTTCTGACATTGACAGTGTGGTGTCAGCCGAAATACCAGATCTCGAGGATGAAGCGCAATACGAGTTGGTAAGGCGTCATATGGTACATGGTCCTCGCGGATCTTTGAATCCTTCTTCAGTCTGTATGAAAGATGGCATATGCAAGAAAGATTTCCCTAAAGAGTTTCAGGAAGAGACCAAAGATAATGCCAATGGTTATCCTTCGTATAGGAGAAGAAATAATGGACGGATTATTATAAAAACAATTCGAGGCATTGACATAGAAATCGTTAGTCGATTCATTGTTCCCTACAATCCATTTCTTATACTTTACTTGCAAGCTCATATTAATGTTGAAATATGCTCAAGTGTTCGGAGTGTTAAATACATCCACAAGTATCTTATATATTAAAATCCACAAGTATGTGTATAAAGGTCATGACTGCTGCATTGTTAAAATATGTCCTGAAGGCGAAATGTGAACTACGATGAAATTACTTCTTTCCTAAATGCTAGATATGTTGGTCCAACAGAAGCCGCATTCAAGATATTTTCATTTCACATGCATGAACAGTCACATTCTATCGTGCGATTACCAGTTCACTTGCCAAACTTGCAAAATATCTATTTTAAAAGTGATAACGCTCCTGATATTTTACTTCAAGCACAGTTGCGCAACACGGAATTACAAGCGTGGTTCAAGTTAAATCAAGATTTGCAAGCCAGAATTCCGTATATATATATCCTGAAACACCAGTACATTACGTCTGGAATAAGAGCAACTGCCAGTGGCAAAAAAGAAAAAAATTACGAGCCTTACAGTAGTCGCATATGATTTGTAACATCTGCCATAGAAAAAAACTCACGTGAAATTGTTGATACACCGGTATTTTATAGTATTATTGGCACAAATATTAATCTATTTTAAAAGGGAGTGTTTTACAGATATTGTAATTTATAATACAGAACTCATTTTATTAGATGATTTGTAGCTTACACCAGCACTAGCCTAAATAAAGAATACGATATGGATCAACTAGATTAATAGCAACCGAGCGGAAAGATGTTACACATCAAAAATGTTTCCAAAACTATAGGCAGAATGTATAATGTTTCGCCTACAGAAACAGAAGGGTATTATTTACGCCTGTTATTGCTTCACGTCATAGGTGCTACCGGCTTCCAGGATCTACGAACATGCAAAGCAGTTGTCTATTCTACTTTTAAAGGAACAGCTAAGGAGCGAGGTTTGCTGATTGACGATTCTGAATGGCAGCGTTGTTTGGCAGAAGCGTCACAATTTCAGATGCCTTCTCAGTTACGACAACTGTTTTCTTACATATCTATCTTTCAGACCCCTTCAAATGTAAGATAGATATGGGATATTTTCAAGATTTCATTATCAGAAGATTATCTGCAGTTTCACGGACCTAACATTGCATATCAGTTCATTCTTATATATATTTCTAATACATTAAAGCTCCATGGTCTTCCCATTACTTCTCTCAAATTGCCAGCTATTATTGATAATTTCCCTCAGACAAATTTACCAATGAATTATCCAAAACTTAATGAGGATCAATTAAGTCGGATGATAAACCAAGCAAATGGAAACCAAACGGCTATAATTACAGAAATTTTGGGGTTAGTACAAAACAGCAATGAAAGGATGGGTAATGCATATTTCATTGACGGTCCAGGGGACACCGGGAAAACATTTCTTTACCAATGCTTGATTCTCAGTTGCACAAATTTAGGGTTAAATGTAGTTTCTGTTGCATGGACTGGTATTGCAGCAATGTTACTACCTCAGGGGCGCACTGTACACAGACAGTTCAAGTTACCTCTACATTTACACGAAAGTTCTGTATCAGGAATAAAAGTTAACAGCAAGGAAGATTTTTATATTCGTTCAGCAAAACTTATCATCTGGGATGAAGCCCCTATGGCTAATAAGCAAGCGTTGATGTGTGTAAATCGGTTGCTCAAGGACATAATGTATAACGACGTGCCTTTCGGAGGAAAATTTATCATCTTAGGTGGAGATTTTAGGCAGGTATTGCCTGTTGTGCCTCACGCATCTAAAGCAGCATCAGTCCAAATGTCAGTGGCCATTATTCAAAATGTTTAAACTCAACAAAAATATGCGAGCGGATACAGATCAACGTGACTTTGCATACTTTTTGATACAAATTGGTAATGGTGAATGCCCTCAAGTCGATGGAGAAAATTCAGATTTAGTCCCACGCTGAAACATATTTCACGCTTTTCAAAAATAGCGATTGTAGCACCGAACAAGATGTTCAGTAAAGAACATATAGCCTACTTTCTCCTAAATGTATGAGTATAGTTATAACTCGTTGTTATTATCAAAGGGTACTGTATAATAGAATCATTTCTTGGTTGAAGACCTTAGAAACTATTTACCTCTATCAAACGTCACAACCTAGAAAAAAACTACTACCATCATTGAAGAAAGATAGATAAGAAGTATCTCAAGAATGTTATGGATCTGGAGACATAATCGACCGGACTGGCTGCGTGGCTCAGCGGTAACGTTCTCGCTTGCTAGGCCCTAGGTTGCAGGTTCGTGTCCTGGCGCAGTCAGCTGGCATTTGAGGGTGCACAAATGCGAGGGAGCCGTGTCAGTAGATTTACTGGCACGTTAAAGATCCCCTTCGGGCCAAAATTCCGGCACCCCGGCGTATCTAAAAGCTGCAGTAGTTAAAAGGGACGTAAAACAAATAACATTATTATTATTGTTATTATTACATAATCGACCTACCGTGGGCAACATCCAACTTTGAGTTGAGGCATGTCTTTACACGTCTGGTTGTGCATGGCTTTCACAACCCTAATTGAATTAACAAATCTTTCCATGACCCTACAGAGACGTGTGTATACAAACTATGTGGATATTTTCGATCGCTATTTGCCTGAAATAAAAGTATTAATTAATAACCTGAACTAGCACCAACGGCTAGAATTCAGTTACTATGTGAAATCGTTTTGTTCTTTACTTCAAATAACATTTTCAAATAACGCACAATAGGCTGTTACAAACCCTTTAAAATAAAAAGTAAAAATTTATCGTAGTATCATCTTGCCATTCTTCAAGTTCGATGCGCATAGAATGCCAATGGTATACGGTACTAACCAATGGAGTCCCACGTAGACCAGTCGTGACATCTAGTGGAGTAGTATAGAACAATATAACCCTAACAGGGCGAGTGCATTCTAGCGGCCATAAGAAGAAACTTTTCAATAAAATCTTGAAGTTATTAAGTAGGCCGGCGTGCAGTTACCTTTTTGGCTGCTAGATGTCTCGAGCAAATCTGCTGGTGAATTATGTTTTAATTAAATATATATTTTCCACCATAATATGCACAATATAACGCTTAATTTTAAAACGTCTGAGTCATTACAAAACAATAAATATATAACATTTCATGCAAAAAAATACTTAACTCTGATGGGATTTGAACCATAGGCATTTGAGTGATAGGCCAACGCTCTACCACGGAGCCATTTGTGCCAACGAACATCGTTTTATATAAAATGACTTACATATAACTTGTTAGCAAATAATGATTTAGACTAAACGATTTCATCAGTGGAGTATATTATTTATTTATAAAGCATTTCATACAAAGTTTATTTATTTTGTATCAGTACGCTATATTGCATGCAATACTCAAATTAGTGAAATATAAGTCAGGCACAATATATCCGCTGCCATCTTGTCTTCTTACCGAGACGGCTCAGCTTTTTAAAATCACTTCTGCACTATAGTATTACAGAATGAACTGTTAATTTCGAACGTGCCTCTTCCTTTAAAACAGTTAAATCGATTCTCGGCTCGATAATCGGAACTGGTGGGTCCCATGATATGGATTATAAAGTTTGCATAATTCGCACGGCCGCCATCCTGAAATGGTATGGCGGATGACCTTGTAGTTTGGTCACAAGACGCGTCCTATATGAAGATATGCTATTACCAAATTTGGTAGAGATCGGATAATTTGGTTAGTCGCTATTTGATTTTACGATTTGAACGTTTGAGTGGCCGCCATTCTGTTTTTGGTAAAGATGGCGGCGATATAAAACATGACACTGAGGTGCCCTTTGCTTGTTCTACCTCTGTACCAAATTTCGTTCAATTCGGTTTCACCGTGTTCGAATTGATAAGGGGGGGGGGCAGACATTCAGAGTACACACACACACAGACTCACACACACACACACACACACATACACACACACAGACAGACACACAATTTTTGGTCCTGTAGTGATCTCATAAGTCTACTTTAATTTTTTGCAAAAATCGAAAGTAGGCTAAAAATGAACATTGTAAAGGAATCAATGACAAAGTTTTAGACCTAATCCCAGGATCATCGAAAACTTACATCAGTGTGAATAATTTGATTACTGAAGACGAGAGTGAACTTCTACAATTCCCAATAGAATTTTTAGACAGCATAGGCATACGTGGATTGCCACCTCATATCCTTCGACTAAAAGAAGGCTCGGCTCAATTGTGATTTTGTTGAGAAATATTAATGTTACCCAAGGTCTGTTAAACGGTACTAGACTGTTGGTTTGGAAGATGCATGACAATTGCTTACACCTGGAAATTACTCGTATTACTGGCGTAAATGTTGGAAACAATGTCCTATTCCCTCGCCTTGACCTTACGCCATCAGATCCTTTTATGCCATTTTCCTTCAAAAGGAGGCAGTTTCCAGTACTTTTGGTTTTTTGTATAACTATCAATATAACTCAAGGTCAAACACTAGATCAAGTAGGCTTTTATTTACTTCAACCGGTGTTTAGCCACGGACAACTTTACTGCATGCCGCACTATCGCGAGCAAAATCCTTTCATGACGTCAAAGTTCAAATAGAACCAAAAGGCAAGCGAACAGCAAATGTCGAATGGAAGGAAGTACTATCAGAATTTTGAAACGAATGTTGCGGAGGAGCACAGACCTCAGCAAACTGGGCACGGATTAAATAACAATTATACAAGGACGTTCGCATCCCTAATAAGATAACTGTCCTGTGGTAATGGTAAAAAATACTATTGTCCTACATCGGTGATTACTATCCTACATCCTGTTATTTCATTCCCTCAGTTCTATAACAAAGATTTACTCAATCAAATTTACAGCTTAATAAATATAAATTCCTTCTGTGTGAGTTATCTTTTCATTTCTCATCAATCGCCTTTACTTACTATTCTATCTGTAGGGGTGGAGGAGATAGCTGTCTTTACAGAGATGTGCAAATTATTAGATTCGATGTCAGTTTTCCAAAATTGCATTTTTACTTTTCAGGGTTTAATGCACTAGGTATGTTTACAAGGCGATGCAATTACTTCAAATGTTTAAGCAAGACTCCTAATTATATTTCCATTTAAGAAACTAAAATTAAAATGAGTTTTTAGAATTTCCACTAACAGGGGAGCCTTGCAAATGCAAACTGCCTCGCGTTTCGTTTTTAGCCTATTTTCAATTTTGAAAAAATAGGCTTATGAGATCACCTTTTGTCCGTGTGTGTGTGCGCGCGTGTGTGTGTGATTCGTGTGTGTGTCCCCCCCCTAATAAAATCTAAACGGATGGAGCGATTTCAATGAAACTCGGTATGTTCATAGCACTATTCCCGGCGACCTCGGCCGTGCCCTTCAAATTTTGTTACGTCTCACCAATGCAAAATGGCGGCTGTGCGAAATATTTCACTAGCATTCAATATCTCCGAAACTATTACCGATATCGCCCTGAAATTGTGTACGGTGATAAAGGGTACTACTAGAAGTTCACCTATGAGACTTTCAAAAACCTGGTGACTACAAAACCAACATGGCGGTCAAGCGAATTTGAGACTTTTAAATAGACTTTTCTCGCGATTTAACTATCCACACGTAATGAAACTTGGTACAGCAAATGTTTATAGACATTGTAATGCACTGGAGTCTAATTGAGTTCAATTGTTTACATAACTTCAAAATGGCGGCTGTGCGAAATATTTCACTGACATTCTATATCTCCGAAACTATTACAGATATCACCCTGCAATTTAGTACGGTGATAAAGGGTACTGATACAAGTTTACCTATGTATATTTCATAAACTTGTAAAGTAGAGAACGAGCATGGCGACCAAGCGAAGTTGAGACTTTTAAATAGACTTTTCTCACGATTTAACCATCCAAACGTAATGAAACTAGGTACAGCAAGTGTTTATACACATAGTAATGCACTGGAGTCTAATTTAGTTCAATTGTTTACATAACCCCAAAATGGCGGCTGTGCGAAATATTTCACTGACATTCTATATCTCCGAAACGATTACAGATATTACCCTGCAATTTTGTACGGTGATAAAGGGTACTGGTACAAGTTTATCTATGTATATTTCATAAACTCGTAAAGTAAAAAACGAACATGGCGACCAAGCGAATTTGACATATTTTAATAGACTTTTCTCGTGATTTAACTCTCTGAGCGCAGTGAAATGTGGTACAGTAAATGATTTTGCAGATTGTAATGCACTGCCATCTAATTTAAATCAATTGTTTACATAACCTCAATATGGCGGCTGTGCGAAATTTTAAAATTAAGTTTTTATTTCTTGTGTCGTAATCATGCGATCGAAGTGAAAGTTTGAATAATGAACCTAGGCAATAATTGTCCTTGAATGGTACATAATTCTATGGCCTATACATAAAACAATCCTAAATGGCGAGCTTCCGAAATATTTAGACGGTTCTCAATATCTATGAATCTTTTACAGCAACCAAACTGATTTTTTTTATGTTCATAGAGACTATGAACATATGTTCACCTATAGGACTTTCATTAACCTGGTGAGCACAAATCCAACATGGCGGCGACGCGAAGTATAAATATTTAAATGGACGATTCTCGCGAATTAACTATCCGAGTGCTGTGAAACGTTGCACGTTAAATGCTTATACAAATGTTGATCCACTGGCATCTAATTTATTTCAATTGTTTGCATAATCACAAGATGGCTGCTGTGCGTAATTATAGAATCTCGTTTCTTCTTCTTGTGTTCTAATCATGCGATTGAAGTTTGAATACCACACGTGCACAATAATCTTAATGTAATAGTACAAAAATAAAAATCCAACCTGGCGACAATCTGAAATATTTAGACGGTTCTCAATATCTACGAATCTCTTACAGCAATTAAACTGAAATTTTGTATGTTGTTAGAAGAAATTAGCATGAGCAGGATATATGAAAATAGGCTGTATAGTTCTTTACGGAACTACTTGTTATTACTTCACTCTACGTGTGGATTTAGAGCGGAGGGATTTGTGGTCTTTTAACTGTTGAACTCTATTGAACTATTCAAAGATTCATGAACTATGCATTGAAATCACCTGACTGGAATTCTAAAGTCAATGAAAAATTGAAAATGGACCCAGCTCAGATATCCCACGGAATCCAATAATCTGAAAGTTTCCAGACGCAATTCCTTATGGGAAAAGGTGTAATTCCACGGGAGAGGAAACACTACTAAGTAGGACAACAAAAGAAGTTGGTCAATAAAATGATTTTGAATAAAAGTAATTATGACTAATTAAAATTATTTATTTAATTCTATTAATTTGCACACCTCTATATGTTAACCAAGAGTTACATCTCTAAATTCAAATATAAGAGACCCATCTTTTATTTTAAATTTGAACTGTCCCCGTAAATTGAATTATATTGAGACCACGGTGGCTGTATTGGCAAATATGAAGAAAGTTATGGCTGTCATAGTTGTGACGTGGATATTCATGACGTAAGCACGGATGACGCAGGCTTTATGCAAGTAGGCTGCTTGAGCTGAGATTCTTGGTGACGTCATGATTTTGTTCGAGAAAGATCTGAGATTTACGACGCAGTCGCAGGGAAACATGGAATTGTGCTGAGGAAGAAGTTACGCTATTGGAGGAAAGACTCGAACCAATGAACGATAGTTTGGAGGGAGACGGAGATTACTGAAACTATCATATTTTAATTACTTTTGGAATGCAGAATTGTGGAAAACTATTTTCAGTTATGGCATTGATTTGGAATTTTGAAGAAATTATTTTTGAGTTTTTGAAATTTGAAAATCCGTCAAGTATAGCCAAAGTTAGAAATTCTAGCAATGACGGAGAAACAAGCTATGCAAGGGATGGATACGCCCCTTATGAAGTTGATAAAAGGTCTTGCACAGCAGAGAGGAGCTCTCATAGCTCATATGTCTCATACCGCATATATATTTCTGATGTCATATAGTTATTTTCGAGTGAATAAGTGAAACAAGTTGTCTTTAGCGTGTGGTAAAGCCAACCGCATTGAACGAGCTTCGAGCGTGCCGCAGTTCCATTTTACGGTGTTTGAAACTAGGCGAAGTTGAAACGCACACATTAACGAGTCTACGAGATAATATATCGAGTTGACTAATGCCTTTAAGCTACTTCTATTGTGCAGTACTATATTAAAGTGTGTAGAAAGGTTGAACATTTTCAAGATTATACTTTGAAAGATATTGGCATTTTAGGACGACTGACAAAAGTGATTTTCTCGCCACCTGAGAAGCACTTTTATATATCACATTTTACGCTACGGCTGACACGTGTAGTGCAACCGTGATACTACATATTGCTTTTGATGATACAACGCTGCATTCTAACATGGAACAATATAATATCGCAGTTCTTTCAACTATTATAACGGAAATGGAGATGGAAGGCTAAGGACTTTAATGCAATTGGGACATATATCGATGGAGTGAAATAACAGCATGGAACTTCGCTAATCGTCTTTCTACAAAAGCGAGCATGTAGTGAATATCCAACTACACTCATGCATCGTGGTCCAACGCTGAATTATATCAAATGGCAGTGGAAACATATTCATACTCCACAAATATGAATATTTCTACGGAAATTATTGCAATAAACTTCATGGCGAATTTCTACCAGAACTTCAGGGAACTATCAAGAGAGGCCAGGGTGGACCCGGCTCACAAAGAAGAGTTTTGCCAGAAGGATGTCTATCGTATACACGGAGCAGTGCAATTTCCGGAGGAGGAAGCAGTTCTATTCTCCGAGGGCGCTGGTTCCAGGTTCGAGGTCGGAGCACATCTTTTTGGTGAAATGGAACCATCACCAGTCTTCTTTGGAAGATTTTCCTCTAGAACTTCAATCAACAGATAAGGTAGTCGTGAACGTTTCTTGTTTTATTTGAGCCATTTAGCGATGTCTGAGCAACCATTTTTCCCATATTTTTGTCCCATATATATTATGCCCCATATTCTTGCTTGATAATTCTGTATTCAGTACACTTCGATGAGTTATGCCTTTTTCTACGATTTATTAAGACATTGTTATGTCAGTGGCAGATTTAAATAATTTTGGATCAGTTGAGACTGATATTAATTGATATTCTTTCAGTAATTTGCATATTCTTGTAGTCACGATTTGACTGTAAAGTTAACGATTTTCTTTGGCAGATTTGAATTCAGACAGCGTGTCATTTTATTAAAGTAATTCTATTCAGTAAATTACTTTGACCAATTTTCTGTCATCCTCAAGAAAGAAGAATAATTAAAAGATTTTAGAGCGTTAAAATCTATTTCTGTATCGACGATCTTGGAAATACTAGTCGTTTTATGAACATGATTGCAACATAGACATTTATCGTCAGTTCTGAAATTACCATTGCATTATAGACATTTTTATGAAATATGAACTTTGATTACGATTTATTGAATACACTATAGTAATGAACTTTTGATAGGAGTTTTTCTCAATACTAGATTGGAACAATAATGTTTGCATTCCAAAGTCTAATTGTATTCTATTCGATTATTTATGCAGTTTAGATGAACTTTGTTTGAAGATAGTATTTTTATACTACGATATTTGGAGATATTAATCTCAATTTTGATAGACCAGAGAGGTGTGTATAATCGTATTTGCTATTAAATTTATTTGTGATTGGCAAATTTTTACTTCATATCGATTCATGAATGAAACCCACGAAGGTTAAATAAAATAACAGTTTTGAAACAATTAATGAATATAAGAATTTTTAAAGTGGAACTATGGATGTATAATCGTTAGTTCAGTGGACATGTAAAAGTCGCTGATGAATAATGCCCTTGAATAAGTGAAGGCGATTCCCACAGTAATATTAATGAAGTTGATGAAATTATAAGTGGAGGTTTTTTGTATGCATTGTGGAAGATTTTTATGCCATATATATGGAAATATATGATGAATTCTGGGCCTATTTTATGCAATTTGTGCGTTTGAAGCGAAGTATTTTTCCGCTGAGTTTATTGTCCAGGTCCTTTGAAAATTAATCATGTGAAATTGCTGTTAAAATTAACAAGAGTGTTAAATAATTTGAGATAACGATTTTGAATGGAGATTACCGTCACAAGTAATAATAATTATCAAAACTTATTAAACCTGAATATAAGCTTAAATATAACTAACCTTCATTGGTCGATTATATTAACCTGATTTGAGTAATTATCAACCGGATAAACGTGTGGTTTAATGTATTTCTAAAATAAATAATATTAATATTGTAAATAATTGTGTAAATATCTTTAATAATAATTGGAAATGAAAGGAATTAAGAGAGGCGTGTATAGATTTTTGAATTGTCGTTTGACAATATTATAAACAATTTATAATTGTTATAAACAATTAAGGAGTTTTGTTATAAACATTAAGAGTTTTGTTAATATACTCTAAAGAACGCTAATTATACAAGTGGGTTATACCATTAAACAAGTTTTGGGATTATTAGAGTAATCCAGTAATATGTGATTGAAGCATTTAAAAGATTTGCGTGATAATATTTGAGTTGAGTTGAGGACATTTAAAGTGTTTGAAAAGGAGCTAGGCTCTGAGGTAACGAGCATATGCTAACACTGACTGGACAGGTGGGTCCACTTGACGACGTGGGCATGCGACATAATGTAGGGTGGATCGCAGCTGGCCTGACAACTGTATGTTAGAGGCCAAGGTCGATTACATAACAGGCTTGCAGTTATAAATAAAGTGTGATGTTTATGAAAGAGGAAAACAATTGCTACATGTCTCGTTCCAATTCTCGCATCCATTCCAAGTGTATTACTATTATTACGTTCTTTATAAGCTAGTGAAAGATAAAATTTTGTATGTAACGTCTACAAGTCCTACAGGAGGACATGGTTATATTGACAATGGCTTCTGATTGCCACGTGTATTTTGTTGTTTTATTTTTGTTAAAGTCACTCCTTTATGTGAAATAAATTATTGTACAGTTTAAAGTTTCTAGTTTCCGTCTTGGTTCATTTTAAATATCATGGTGGAGGTTATTGTGTGGGCATACTTTAAGTGATCCAGTTGGCAACCCATACCCGAGATAAATTTGAAGAGGTAAGTAAAGGTAAGTATGAACCCCCGTATATTTTGGTGTGTTCCACAATAATTTCTTGTTAACTACTGTGCTCTAATCTCGGTAGTATCTGTCAGTGCCATTTTCATTGATGTAGCTGTGCCGGTGCGATTGATTATTGGCAATCCGATTGAGGGGGGCGGATATCTGACAGCCTACTATCCGGATTTACGGGGACAGTAGGATTGGCGACCCTAAAACGTGGGACTCGATTGGCTCGGTTGGCTCGATTGGCTCGATCAGCAAAACATTGGATTACCAAGTTATTGCAGTAGAATTGGCACCGCAATTTTGTGGAGTGTTCGAATAACATTGGATTACCAAGTTATCGATGTCAATGGGATTGTGAAGACTCAAATAAAGAGGTTGATTCTTTGTTAGATGTCTTGGCCAATTGTAGAATTTGAGAGTGTGATTATATAGGGATTAAATGTTGTGTTGTATTAGGAAAATTACACTCAGAAAAGATCAGATCTTATACAACTTGAGAGAGGTTAAATAGGCTGGAAACTTAGAAAAATCGCCTATGATCTGGAATCTTATTTTATTTGACCGGCTTATGACATGTTTCGTCATATTAAAGATAAAATTAAATTATTTGGATTGTAAATGTAAATTATTTGTGTTAGGATATTTTAAAATGAACCAAAGAAATTTGAACATGTGCTTGAGTTTATTTCAACATAAGATGTCTACGAAGGTTAATTATAAGGTATTTATAAGTTAGATTTAAGACAGAAAATTGCTCAAACTTATATATGGTGAAAAATGTTGCTCAGATGTTGTTAATTTGCTCTGTTTGATGTATGTCCCTAAAGCAGTCTATTATTGAAATAATATTGAAATGGCAGATGAGAGTATAAGAAATATGTTAGAGGAGATGGAAGCTAGGAGTGCTAGTAGAATGAAGCAGATGATGGAGGAGAATTCTAGTAACATGTCTGTTAGGCTGGATGAAAGCATGAAGGAGATGGAAGCTAGGAATACTAGTCGAATGGAAGAGAATTCTAGTAATATGTCTGCTAATTTGAAAGCTAGCATGAATGAAAGTGTAAAGCAGATGCTGAATGAAAATCTGAAAGTTCTTCAGACCAGTTCTGCAAACTTAGAAAATGATATGTCGCGTTTACAGATCAGTACCCAGGGAATCGACAATGCTGTAAGTGACATTCATAAAGATGTTTCTGATGTTAAGACTGATGTTTCTAAAGTACAGAAAGATCTTACTATGTTGAATCTTGATGTTGCTAATGTCCGGGGTGATATTTCATGTGCTAGAGCTGAAGTAATTGTTGTTAGGAACGATGTTGCTACTGTACAAAACAAGGTTGAAGAGGTTCAAAGAGAGATTATAAATGTTCGAACCGATGTGTCAAATGTTCAAGTAGACATTAATAACATTCATTCAGATGTAAATGAGATACAAAGCGATATAACTAAGATACAAGTAGAAGTTAACACTGTTTTTGTAGACATTGCCAAAGTTCAAACTGATGTTAATAAAGTAAGAGAAGAAATTGAAACTTCAAAAACACTTTGTACTCGTAACATTAGTGCATTAACAACTAGGTTAGTTGACGAGTCTGTTAGGACAACAGCTTCTTTAGCAGGATTAAAGTATGATGTAGAGGTAATGAGAACCCAAGTATTAGATCATAATCGTTTACTTAAAGAAGATATTGAAGTAGATATTGCGGAAATGATAACTGCAAATGTAACGGTGTGGAAAGATGAATGGAATAGGTCAAGTGGGGAACATGTAACTCAGATTCAGGAACGAATTGAAAGAAAACTTGCCAGTACACAAGTAGACATTAATAATGAAGTAGTTCAAATTAGGAAGGACTTGAGTATAAGGATGGATTAGCTATCAGAAAAGCAGGTAGAGGATAGAACTCAAATAGGTCAGGACGTGCAAGCATTAAAAACCGCGTTAGAGGAACAAATTCATAAGGTTGTCTCTGATGTTAATGAAACTACGAGCAAACTTCAGAATTTGAAACTAGGAGAAGCCAGCATGATGGAAACCTACAAAGAAGAGTTAATCAGGAAAGTCATCACGGAAATCACGGATAAGGATCCAGAAGGCTTGACTGGTGACGATGATAGGAATTACGTCAGAAGATGTAACCTCGCTACAGAAGAGAGAGATATTAGTCCTGAGGAACGTATATCCAGATTCCGGGAAGAAGAAGAGGATAGGAATATTGAACCTGAATGGAGATATCGTGATAGTGGGAAGAATTACATGGATTCATATCCGAGAAATGTGACAGTCATCCGGAACTTCGAGGACAAACCTCAAAAATTCAGTAATACTGATAGTCTAACACCGATAGAATATATCAGGAACCTGAAAGACTATTTCATTGAAGCTCACATTCCCAGAGAAAGAGAGATGAGAATTGTGGAGAGATTTCTAGCTGGAGGACCCCTTGAATGGTTCAGAGCATTTCGCTATACGTTCAGTAATTTTGACGAATTTGCAGAGGCACTGATAAAACGATTCTGGTCCATCGAAGCGCAGAATTCATTAAGAGCTGAGGTATACTCAAGGAAGTATTCAGGTACTCTTCCAACACGGTACTCTGATTTCTTCACGAGCCAGTTATCACGCTTGAGATTTTTGCAACCCCCATTGTCAACATAGCAGTTGATAGATGCGATTTATCGTATGCTGCCTGTGGAGGTGAGAAGACTCATCATATCGTCAAACATCAGGGATTTGACCAGTACGGACGAATTGTTGAGAAGGCTTGACTACACGAGTCCAATGCCAAATGTGGTACAAAAAGGTCAGAGGCACGAATTCAAAGACATCAATACTGTCTATATGGATCAAGTTCAGCAAACTGACAAGCCCAATGAAGAGAAAACTGAAAATGTAGGTCCTCACAGGAACCATCACTTTCGCAACCACAGATCGCAAGGTTACCGTCCATATCAGCAAAGAAGAGGCTGGAATAATAATAGAGGAAACTACAATAATGGAAGAGGTAGATACTACAACAACCAGGGCTACAATAGGAATTACAATAGAAATTACCAGAATCAAAATCAGAATTCTCAAGGTCAGGTTATGACACCCGACAAATATCAGGAAAGAGAGAAAGAAAGTCAGCAGTATCTTAAGGAATTACGGGAGAAGGAAGCTGAAAACCAAAAGAAAAGACAGGATGTAGTGATCGATCCTGGTCCTTCTACAAGTCAGCAGAACTTGGAAAATAGGAATTCCGGACAGAAGAGAAAGTAGAGAGGAGAGAATGCATTAGCCACACACAACCCAGAGTAGAAGAGACTTATGATTAAGGAACATAGAGGAAATATTATCCAAGAGTAAGCCAATGATAATTCAATTTCGTGTTCAAGTGAATTGAGATATTTATAACACAGAGTTTAAAAACAATTTGCAACTGTTTTTAAAACGTGGTGAAGGGAGAATGCCCCCGTAAATTGAATTATATTGAGACCACGGTGGCTGTATTGGCAAATATGAAGAAAGTTATGGCTGTCATAGTTGTGACGTGGATATTCATGACGTAAGCACGGATGACGCAGGCTTTATGCAAGTAGGCTGCTTGAGCTGAGATTCTTGGTGGCGTCATGATTTTGTTCGAGAAAGATCTGAGATTTACGACGCAGTCGCAGGGAAACATGGCATTGTGCTGAGGAAGAAGTTACGCTATTGGAGGAAAGACTCGAACCAATGAACGATAGTTTGGAGGGAGACGGAGATTACTGAATCTATCATATTTTAATTACTTTTGGAACGCAGAATTGTGGAAAACTATTTTCAGTTATGGCATTGATTTGGAATTTTGAAGAAATTATTTTTGAGTTTTTGAAATTTGAAAATCCGTCAAGTATAGCCAAAGTTAGAAATTCTAGCAATGACGGAGAAACAAGCTATGGAAGGGATGGATACGCCCCTTATGAAGTTGATAAAAGGTCTTGCACAGCAGAGAGGAGCTCTCATAGCTCATGTGTCTCATACCGCATATATATTTCTGATGTCATATAGTTATTTTCGAGTGAATAAGTGAAACAAGTTGTCTTTAGCGTGTGGTAAAGCCAACCGCATTGAACGAGCTTCGAGCGTGCCGCAGTTCCATTTTACGGTGTTTGAAACTAGGCGAAGTTGAAACGCACACATTAACGAGTCTACGAGATAATATATCAAGAGTTGACTAATGCCTTTAAGCTATTTCTATTGTGCAGTACTATATTAAAGTGTGTAGAAAGGTTGAACATTTTCAAGATTATACTTTGAAAGATATTGGCATTTTAGGACGACTGACAAAAGTGATTTTCTCGCCACCTGAGAAGCACTTTTATATATCACATTTTACGCTACGGCTGACACGTGTAGTGCAACCGTGATACTACATATTGCTTTTGATGATACAACGCTGCATTCTAACATGGAACAATATAATATCGCAGTTCTTTCAACTATTATAACGGAAATGGAGATGGAAGGCTAAGGACTTTAATGCAATTGGGACATATATCGATGGAGTGAAATAACAGCATGGAACTTCGCTAATCGTCTTTCTACAAAAGCGAGCATGTAGTGAATATCCAACTACACTCATGCATCGTGGTCCAACGCTGAATTATATCAAATGGCAGTGGAAACATATTCATACTCCACAAATATGAATATTTCTACGGAAATTATTGCAATAAACTTCATGGCGAATTTCTACCAGAACTTCAGGGAACTATCAAGAGAGGCCAGGGTGGACCCGGCTCACAAAGAAGAGTTTTGCCAGAAGGATGTCTATCGTATACACGGAGCAGTGCAATTTCCGGAGGAGGAAGCAGTTCTATTCTCCGAGGGCGCTGGTTCCAGGTTCGAGGTCGGAGCACATCTTTTTGGTGAAATGGAACCATCACCAGTCTTCTTTGGAAGATTTTCCTCTAGAACTTCAATCAACAGATAAGGTAGTCGTGAATGTTTCTTGTTTTATTTGAGCCATTTAGCGATGTCTGAGCAACCATTTTTCCCATATTTTTGTCCCATATATATTATGCCCCATATTCTTGCTTGATAATTCTGTATTCAGTACACTTCGATGAGTTATGCCTTTTTCTACGATTTATTAAGACATTGTTATGTCAGTGGCAGATTTAAATAATTTTGGATCAGTTGAGACTGATATTAATTGATATTCTTTCAGTAATTTGCATATTCTTGTAGTCACGATTTGACTGTAAAGTTAACGATTTTCTTTGGCAGATTTGAATTCAGACAGCGTGTCATTTTATTAAAGTAATTCTATTCAGTAAATTACTTTGACCAATTTTCTGTCATCCTCAAGAAAGAAGAATAATTAAAAGATTTTAGAGCGTTAAAATCTATTTCTGTATCGACGATCTTGGAAATACTAGTCGTTTTATGAACATGATTGCAACATAGACATTTATCGTCAGTTCTGAAATTACCATTGCATTATAGACAATTTTATGAAATATGAACTTTGATTACGATTTATTGAATACACTATAGTAATGAACTTTTGATAGGAGTTTTTCTCAATACTAGATTGGAACAATAATTTTTGCATTCCAAAGTCTAATTGTATTCTATTCGATTATTTATGCAGTTTAGATGAACTTTGTTTGAAGATAGTATTTTTATACTACGATACTTAGGAGATATTAATCTCAATTTTGATAGACCAGAGAGGCGTGTATAATCGTATTTGCTATTAAATTTATTTGTGATTGGCAAATTTTTACTTCATATCGATTCATGAATGAAACCCACGAAGGTTAAATAAAATAACAGTTTTGAAACAATTAATGAATATAAGAATTTTTAAAGTGGAACTATGGATGTATAATCGTTAGTTCAGTGGACATGTAAAAGTCGCTGATGAATAATGCCCTTGAATAAGTGAAGGAGATTCCCACAGTAATATTAATGAAGTTGATGAAATTATAAGTGGAGGTTTTTTGTATGCATTGTGGAAGATTTTTATGCCATATATATGGAAATATATGATGAATTCTGGGCCTATTTTATGCAATTTGTGCGTTTGAAGCGAAGTATTTTTCCGCTGAGTTTATTGTCCAGGTCCTTTGAAAATTAATCATGTGAAATTGCTGTTAAAATTAACAAGAGTGTTAAATAATTTGAGATAACGATTTTGAATGGAGATTACCGTCACAAGTAATAATAATTATCAAAACTTATTAAACCTGAATATAAGCTTAAATATAACTAACCTTCATTGGTCGATTATATTAACCTGATTTGAGTAATTATCAACCGGATAAACGTGTGGTTTAATGTATTTCTAAAATAAATAATATTAATATTGTAAATAATTGTGTAAATATCTTTAATAATAATTGGAAATGAAAGGAATTAAGAGAGGCGTGTATAGATTTTTGAATTGTCGTTTGACAATATTATAAACAATTTATAATTGTTATAAACAATTAAGGAGTTTTGTTATAAACATTAAGAGTTTTGTTAATATACTCTAAAGAACGCTAATTATACAAGTGGATTATACCATTAAACAAGTTTTGGGATTATTAGAGTAATCCAGTAATATGTGATTGAAGCATTTAAAAGATTTGCGTGATAATATTTGAGTTGAGTTGAGGACATTTAAAGTGTTTGAAAAGGAGCTAGGCTCTGAGGTAACGAGCATATGCTAACACTGACTGGACAGGTGGGTCCACTTGACGACGTGGGCATGCGACATAATGTAGGGTGGATCGCAGCTGGCCTGACAACTGTATGTTAGAGGCCAAGGTCGATTACATAATAGGCTTGCAGTTATAAATAAAGTGTGATGTTTATGAAAGAGGAAAACAATTGCTACATGTCTCGTTCCAATTCCCGCATCCATTCCAAGTGTATTACTATTATTACGTTCTTTATAAGCTAGTGAAAGATAAAATTTTGTATGTAACGTCTACAAGTCCTACAGGAGGACATGGTTATATTGACAATGGCTTCTGATTGCCACGTGTATTTTGTTGTTTTATTTTTGTTAAAGTCACTCCTTTATGTGAAATAAATTATTGTACAGTTTAAAGTTTCTTGTTTCCGTCTTGGTTCATTTTAAATATCATGGTGGAGGTTATTGTGTGGGCATACTTTAAGTGATCCAGTTGGCAACCCATACCCGAGATTAATTTGAAGAGGTAAGTAAAGGTAAGTATGAACCCCCGTATATTTTGGTGTGTTCCACAATAATTTCTTGTTAACTACTGTGCTCTAATCTCGGTAGTATCTGTCAGTGCCATTTTCATTGATGTAGCTGTGCCGGTGCGATTGATTATTGGCAATCCGATTGAGGGGGGCGGATATCTGACAGCCTACTATCCGGATTTACGGGGACAGTACCATTGTTCATAAGTAGACAAAACACCAAATTGTAACGCTGTAGCCGTAAATTGTATAGATATCTCTATCTACTTAGTATAAAACAAAGTTCCCAATTCTTGGATGTAACGGGTAATCTCGAGAGCAACTTGATGGATTTTGATGTGGTTTTCACCTTTCTGTAAAGGATTTCTCGATGAAGGATTAGGTAGAAAAACATTTATTTATGACCAAAAGAAGCCGAGCATTTACGATTTCAGTGAATTGAGTTGAAGAAAAACCTAACGTCCATGTGTCTTTTAAGCTTACACTAGGTAAACCGTTAAAAATATCGATATTCTCTGAGAATAATTGTTCAGCATGAAAAGTTCTGAAAGAAAGTCCGCGACAGCACCCACATCGACCACTGTAAGTGTTTTTACGTTTTCATTTCTTCCAGCAATCTCCATTCAGTGGAAATTTAAATTAGTAGCTTCAGAGTGAGTTTACGAGCTTGCGAGAGACCTATCACCCTAGCTTGAGCCAGCATCAAACTGCCAAGTCGTGTCGAGTTAATTCTTCAGAGAAGAGTATAGCTTATGTGTTTGGAGTTAGCTGTTCACCTCGGCTTTTCAGAATTGCGTCTGGAACCTGACGTCCGTGCGCCTTTTAAGCTTACGCAGGGTAAATAGTGGGACACACACACACAGAGGGCAGGCAGACACCCACACATTTGATCTCATAGGCCTAAGTCTACTTCATCATTTACCCAAAAGCGACGGTACCGTAAATGTCTGTTCAGGTCACTAGCATGAAGACATGCAAATGTCATATGGACAGAAGTGCTGTAGGATTGTTGAAGTGAATGCTGCGAAGCAGCACGGGTCTTCTAGTAATATTATATTATTATTTCCATTATTATTATCTTATATATAAAATACCTTTATGTTCGACCCTGACTATTATTATGTCAAAAAACTGTACTATGATGACGCTCATTATAACACTATTTTTCATTATGAAAGCTTTTCCCACCAATCAGAGCTCAAGAAACAGTTGTTTGACCAAATAGATAAGAATAGCATCGCACCAGCGCTGAGTTCCACGGCCTTCTAATTTAAATTTCACTGCGTAGCCTAGTGTCATAGTAGGGTAATCGAGGAGGCCATGGTCAAATGCAAGGCATTCTCTGCGTCTCATGTGCTCTGTTCAGTACATAAAACTGGCGAAATCTCGACAGATATTTAGTAATATTTATGTTCGAACATAAACTAGTTATAATAATTATCGTCGAACATAAACTGCCGTATGCAACTCGCCTATAATGGCAAATAAGACACTCGTATGGAAATTATAAAACTCGCATAGCTCGTTTTCTAAACATACTCGTGTCTTAATTATTGCCATTATAGGCTCGTTGCATAATGTACTATTATGTTATTTTATCGCAGAGGCGGGAGAGACTTCGTAGTGTTATTTCAGATGTTTATAACGTGTTTTTTTTCCTGAGTGATTGGTTCGCAGGCCAATATTTATTCCTGGTTGGTTTCGAATTTATTGGTAATGTGCACCGTTAAAGCGATGGAGCTATACACGAAGATTGATTTATGGAATACGGTATCCATTATCTCGTATGTTGCATCATTAACTACTTGGAAGCAAATATGAATCCATTTATACTTTTATTTCAAAAGTAATTAAGGACGTAATCGCTAGAGAACCAACAGATCAGTAGCAAACATATTATTAAAGATTGTTTTTACTGAGATTTTCCACACAAAATCGGTTTTCAATTTGTCCCGTAATCCAAATGTAACGCATTATTTATTGGTGATATTACTGTAAGTCAGTTTACGAAATGCAGTTGTTTTTTACGTTTCTATTCCCGCCGCTGATTGTAATTTGTTTGTTTTGAATCAGTGATTTGAATTTACGTCAAATGAATATCAGTTGCTGTTGCTTCAATTTGTGAATTGGGACATCATTGTCATACCCTGCTGTGTAGCCGTGCACGTTAAATCGCTCACCATGACAGCGATTGGGCAGGTGCAACAAGTCCGGAGATTGGAGGTTCGAATTCATGCGATGACAACGGCCATCCTGAGTGTTGTTATTTCCCGGTTTATTCCACATTCTCTCCAGGGAAATGCTGGGATAGTATCTTATTTCATGTCCTGGGGAACCTACCTCCCCCTTGACTCCAATAATTACAGCTACAAACACTACTATAGCCAACACAAAAACACAGGTTATCAGACAAATTCTACACACACCCTAGTACACAGGAGTGGTGACCAATCCCATAAAATTAATTAACAGCAACAACAACAATACGATATTTCAAAAGCGAATTTCCAAAGAGTCCATGAGACCATCTCGTGGTGTAGTGGATAGCGTTAGAGGCTGTCGCCCCGGAGGTCCTGGTTTGATTTCCGACTCTGGCAAGACATTTTAATTCTGTGTGAGGGCTGGAACGGGGCACACTCAGCCTCGTAAGGCAAAACTGAGAAGTATCAGGCAGAATACAGAAAAGGAAAGTCGTGCGCATAACAAATGTTAAAGAACATAATGGAAATCGGGAAAATCAGGAACTTGAAGTTTGTGATTATTTTTGTGAACTTTAATAAGGCCAACGTTTTAATTCAAATAAATGCACTAATTGTCATATTAATGGAATTAGGACTTGATAATAAAACAACCGAAATAATTAAAGCAACGCGAACAAACACAACATCCAAAGTAAAATTTATAGGAGAAATATCAGCTGCGCCATCAATTGTGCATTAGGGATGGTCATTAGAGAATCGAGGAAAGCCATAAATACTAACTAGAAAGAAAACCAAACAAAATCACCATAGATTGTATAGCTTAAGCGGATGACTTGGCGTTAATTATAAACAAACAGCCAAATTAAGACTACAAATATTATTTGAAAACAGAGTTCATGACACAGTGGGGTGATTAGAAACAATTTCAAATTTTGTGACTGCCTGGATAATGCATAATGAACGATTTTTGAATTGTCTTTATGGCTAAGAATGGGTGATAGTCTAGTTATTAACCGGCCAAAATATCACAGTCTCAGCAATTGGCAATTAGAAGATATTAAAAAGTACGTGCCTGTTTCTATTTACCCACTAATGGGATGAATGGCAACAGGCATATATATTACTATAGTGTTGCTATTGTACCTTCATTTGGTGGATTGTAAACAGTCTGTACCTAATTTTAATGCTCCTCTTTTCCTGACAATATGGCTTTCACAGAACAGAGTTGACAACCTTTCAAACATTAATTTCTCTTCAGTATATGTTATACCTCAACTACAGTATATCCAACAACTTTTAAATGGATACTATTACAATAATATATATAGAAAATTATTTAACTCTTTTGGTTTTTGTTTCTATTCACCCCGTTGGTATATATATTCCTATAGCTTGCGATGTCTCTTACCTTTAACCCTCGTGTAGTGTCACTTAACCATATCTATTCCTGGAGCTTGCGATGACTCACCTCCTCGCCTTTAACCCTGGGGTAGTATCGCTCCACCATATCTATTCATAGAGCTTTCGATGCCTCTTACCTTTAAACTTGGGGTAGTGTCACTCCACCGTATGTATTTCTAGAGCTTGCGATGACCCTCAACTTCTCGTCTTTAACTCTGGGGTAATGTCACTTCACCATATCTATTCATAGAGCTTGCGGTAACCCTCACCTTTACCCTGGGGTAGTATCACTCCACCATATCTATTTCTAGAGCTTAGGATGACCCTCACCTTAACCCTGGGGTAGTGTCACTCCACCATATCTTTTCCTAGAGTTTGCGATGCCCCCCAAAATATTACAATTTATAACAACACAATGTGTAAATACGTAGGCGAGTAGATGACGAAGGATTCAAAAGAAATGATAGTGAACAAACTGGTTACTATGTGTCTTATGACAAAAAAGAAATATATACAATAACAAATCCTTATCCTGGAAGATAAAATTAAAACATTACACAAGTCGACATACAAAATATTTTGTGTTGACTCTATTATTTAATGCATTCTGACCGTCTACATCGAACACTAACCAAAAACGCCATTCATAATTAATAAAGTTTGCATTTTTACTTCATGCAAATATAAATAAACACGAGGGCAAGTCAATAAGTATCTGCAATTGTGGTCTAAGAGTCGTTAGGTTGGTTGTATGGCATTTTGTGCTTACCAGCCGCTAGATAGTACCGTTGTCCACGTCTGTGGTAGGTTTGAGCGTTGTCGGATTAGTACAGCTTGCGCCGTTGCGACGTAAAGATGGCCGCACCACTCTCTGTTTTCACCGAGGAAGAACAGCGTTCCGTAATCCGGTTTTTGTGCCAATCCTGGACTGTCGTGCTAACGAAAGTGAAACGTTTCTGAAACGGATCATCACTGGAGATGAAACATGGGTTCACCACTTCGAACCAGAGAGAAAACGTCAGAGCATGGAATGGAAGCATCCCGGATCCCCCGTCAGAAAGAAATCCAAGAGTTAACCTTCTGCAGGAAAAGTGATGCTCACTGTGTCTTGGGATTCTCAAGGGCCAATCCTGGAACATTACCAGGAAAGGAGGGAAACAGTAAACGGTGAATGTTACAGTGATATGCTGGTAAACAAGCTGAAGCCTGCAATTCGCAACAAACGCAGAGGTCGATTGTAGGAAGGAGTTCTTTTGTTGCATGACAATGCACGTCACCATTCCGCCGCCCACACAGCTCAAACTGTTCGGTCGCTGCGTTTCGAGGTGTTGGAGCATCCTGCGTACTGTCCCGATCTCGCACCGTCGGATGAACATCTGTTTGGTCCACTGAAGAATGCTATAAGAGGCCGTCGCTTCAGCTCCGATCAAAGGGTGAAGGACGCGGTGCATTTGTGGCTTACTGCGCAACTAAAAACCTTTTTTGGAGAGGGTATCAGCAAACTTGTGAAACGGTGGGCCATATGCATTGAAAAGCAGGGTGACTATGTTGGAAAATGATATCAATATAAAAATTGATTGCAGATACTTATTGACTTGCCTTCGTATTTGAAGTTTTGGCAGACTGTTTAAAAGGTACTCATCGACACTACTGAAGACATTTCAATACAAGTTATCTTATTTTCTTGAAATTGATATCACTGATTCCAAGAATATAAACTAGTGGATTTTTGCCAAAAAAAAGAAAAAATAAATAAATTTCGGGGCTATTTTTGAAAGATTAATCACAAAAATGACGTGCATTTTTAGGACGCGATATCTTTACTATTTTTCAACTTAATTGAGTCATTGTTGTCGCAAATTGCGCTGCTGTATGTTCAGAATGTTGTATAGCAGAATCGTTTTTGTATCATTGATTGAGGCAAATATATTAGCTTTGTTTTATAATTTACGGTATTTTGATTGAAAAAATAAATTAATTGTGGGGGGGCGCGACCCCTAATTTCAATTTAACAGCTTCATTCTGCTTTACAACATAGCTGCATTATTTGTCTATATTTTAGTTTTCAAATGAAACTAATATCTGCACTCTAAGTGGACATTTTAACTGCCCAAGTCAAGACAAATATTGAAAAAAATGAAGTGAGAGAAATCGTAACTTAAAGTTGAGGTACACAATTAGAGTAAAGAGTCTTATTTTTCAACTCATAAAAACTGGATTTTAGGTCAATCTTCTGCATTCTCCGACCCGTGAGTATCTCTTACATTGTTTTAGTTCTGGAGTAGACTGTTTCAAAGCCAGGGTAACGCCTTGAACACGTCAAGATTCAGAAGCTTTTCCATATTTAAATACTTTTTTCCTAAATTGTTAGAAGCTAAAATGAAAGCTGGTATTTTCCTCGGTCCTCAAATAAAGAATCTAATGGCCAGTGAAGAATTTCCACAATTACTCAGCACCCACGAAATACAAGCATGGTCCAACCTTCCTTGGCTTCCTACAATGGCTTCCTTGAAAGTAAGAAAGCTGAGAATTTCAAAGAACTCATTTCCACTATGCTTGAGAACTATAAACTCATGGGCGACAGAATGTCCCTTAAAGTGCACATGTTACATGCTCACTTGGACCAATTTAAAGATAACTTGGTGGCATATTCAGAAGAGCAAGGGGAAAGATTTCACCAAGATGGGATGGACTTTGAGCAATGTTATCAAGGGCAATATAATGGGAACATGATGGGCGATTACATTTGGGGGCTAATACGAGAAAGTTTATACCAACACAGAAGAAGTACCAAAAATATTCCTTTTTAAAGCCTTTTTGTATTGTTTTATTTATTTGTAGATTACTTTAACTAAGGTACTAATCGACCCTTCCATTAGTCATTTTCAAGAAAATTTTCGATTTTTTTTATTGACTTATTCGATAGTATGTCCTCTCTAGTTTCCAAAAATATATAGTTTATACTAGCTTTACTGATGTTTAGCTCATTTATATTCACTTTAATGATCGGTGTGCACGTTTTTCAGCAGCTGTCACTTTTACGCATAGGTGCAGCAGATAAAGAACACATTAATCTGGCTTTGAAACAATCTACTACAGAACTAAAACAATGTAGGAGATACTCACGGGTCGGGGAATGCAGAAGATTAGCCTAAAATCCAAAGAAAATGCAGTTTTCAGGAGTTGAAAAGTATGACTCTTTACTCTAATTGTGTACCTCAACTTTAAGTTACGATTTCTCTCACTTCATTTTTTTCAATATTTGTCTTGACTTGGGCAGTTAAAATGTCCACTTAGAAAGCAGATATTAGTTTCATTTAAAAACTAAAATATAGACAAATAATGCAGCTATGTTGTAAAGCAGAATGAAGCTGTTAAATTGAAATTGGGGGCGCACCCCCCACAATTAATTTATTTTTTCAATCAAAATAACGTAAATTGTAAAACAAAGCTAATATATTTGCCTCAATCAATGATACAAAAACGATTCTGCTATACAACATTCTGAACATACAGCAGATCAATTTGCAACAACAATGGCTCAATTAAGTTGAAAGAGAGCAAAGATATCGCGTCTCAAAAAGGCACCTTATTTTTGAGATTAATCTTTGAAAAAGATCCCCCCAAATTTATTTAATTTTTCTTTTTTGGAAAAAATTCACTAGTTTATATTCTTGGAATCAGTGATATCAATTTCAAGAAAATAAGATAACTTGTAATGAAATGCCTTCAGTAGGGTCGATGAGTACCTTAACTATGTTTTGTAAATAAACGTGATGTAAATACATAACTTAACGTTTGTTTTCGTTTGAACTTATACAATACAAATAGAGAATTTCATTCAAATTTGAACTTTCGTAGCTACAAAAGCAAACTTCATTAGATAAAACTATTTTTCTTTTTTCTTTAGGCACGACAAATCAAAAACTCTCATACAGAAACAGACTCAAAATTCGTGTTGACTTGTGCGAACAGTGGCCCGACTCGAAATTTTATGTGGAGCGGAAAAGCTTAAATTTAGAAGAACTGGGGATCTTGAAAAATTAGAAATAGTTGAAAGAAGAATTTTGACAGAAATGCTTGGACCTATAAGTAATAACAATGGAGGATATAGACTAAGATCCATCAGAGATCTATATTTGAAAGTTGAAAAGCTATCTGATGTAATGAGAAAAACAAGACTACAGTTTATTGTACACACTTACCGAATGAATAATAACAGACTAACCGAAGAAATATTCAACTTACAATTCCAAATGAACATGGTCCATTGAAATTGAAAATATACGATAAACGTTGGAATTAAAACATATACAATAAAAAACAGAACACCTTTTAGAGAAGTATCTCAAAGGCAGAATTTCAGTGGGAAAGGAAGTTTTTAGTTTTATGTGACAGCAAATCTTGCGATCATGAGTCAAGGGAGGAGAGAAAGAACTAACAACTAACAGAAAGTGGACTCAAGAAAAAAGCGAACGCCATTCTCGAAGAATGAAGGAAATTTGGAAACTAAGATAATCAAATACAAAGAAAAGTAGCCAAAGTTAATTTATCGTACCCTCCAAAAGGGTAATTCGAAAGGAGAAGAAGAACAACAACTCATTGAATGATATTGAAACCTAGGCGGTCCGGGTTCGATTCCCGGTCAATGCATGTGAGATTTTCGAAGTGAAATGCCATGTCCTGTGGTTCGGATTCCACGTAAAAAGGAGGTCCCGTGGCTCATAATCACAAGATTCACGGTCACGTAAAACTACAATCTTCCTTTTTCCTTCGATATTGAAACAATGATGAAACTTCAATACAGTCGTTGTTGTATACTGTCAGTCTGTGGTTATTGCGCAGTTTGATTTTTGCTGTGAATCCAGCCGAGGTTCTTTATGCACTGCTCGTATTTCTATTTTCCAATATTCCATAAATATCGCATTAATGTTTTATGGCACATATCTAGCATTCAACAGGTGTTAAAGGGCATTGAGGCCAGTAAACACGTCATGTTTATTGCAAATTTCTTTTTATTGCTGACTCTGTTTTTAAATGAGGAACATCAAATGAAGTCATACATGATCAGTTAGATTGTGCATGTGGAATGGACTCCAATTGCTGGTATATTGCAATGGTCATGCATAAATGTTTACAAGAAATTTACAAACATTTTTTAAAAAAATCGATTTCATTAATTTATTTTATACAGGAAGAACTCGAACAATTTTTGAAAAAAGTGATCTTAATGATTGTTGGTGAATATCTTTACACAATATTTGTAAGAAGATACCTTCAATAAGTCAACTCACTTCCTTCTAAAAATAGCAACATTTAAAGAGACGAATATACTGTACAATAATAGAATCTGTTCTACTAAAATATATGTAGATGTCCTGTGACTTGAAATGGGGTACTATCCTTGCATTTTCCTGGAGGGAGTGTGGAAAAAAGGAAAAAATGACACTCAGGACAGCCTCTATCAGCGCCGGATTCAAACCTCTGATCTCGGGACTCGTTGCAGCATTCCAACGCGGTGGTGGTGAACGAATTAACGCGTGCGGCTACGCTGTAGGGCGGCCTAATATGTGATTCTGAATCCATTCTGTTGCTGAACTTAGCATTTGGAACAAGTATTGTTTGAATGAATGGGATATGATATCATTGACTCTGACTGTCAGCTTATAATGTCACACTGCGATGTTATTTTGTACTCAATTGAACAATAATTCCATTACCAAATGATAACATTGCGTTCACACATTTCATTAAAGCAATAAAAACTGGGAAACATGAATAATTTTTATATTTTAACATTCATTGGTCAACTGCTTTGAAACGCAGGCGTGGAGGAGAATGTCTTAGTGCAGCACATTTTATTCTATATAGTAGAATATTACATATGAACAGGTTGTGTTCCTGTGAACGGATTTGCAATTATGTTAATGCTTTGAACCGCAACGGTTAGTGGAAGGAAGGAAGGAAGGAAGGTGGGAAGGAAGGCAGGAAGAAGGGAAGGAAGGGAGGGAAGGAAGGAAGGAAGGAAGGAAGGAAGGTGGGAAGGAGGGAAGGAAGGGAGGGAGGGAAGGAAGGAAGGAAGGTGGGAAGGAGGGAAGGTGGGAAGGAGGGAAGGAGGGAAGAAAGGTGGGAAGGAGGGAAGGTGGGAAGGAGAGAAGAAAGGTGGGAAGGAGGGAAGGTGTGAAGGAGGGAAGGAAGGAGGGAAAGAGGGAAGGAGGGAAGGGAGGAAGGAGGGAAGGAAGGAGGGAAAGAGGGAAAGAGGGAAGGAGGGAAGGGAGGAAGGAGGGAAGGAAGGAGGGAAGGAAGGAGGGAAAGAGGGAAGGAAGGTGGGAAGGAGGGAAGGAGAGCAGAAAGGAAGGAGGGAAGGTGGGAAGGAAGGAAGGAGGGAAGGAAGGAGGGACAGAGGGAAGGAATGAGGGAAGGAAGGTGGGAAGGTGGGAAGGAAGGAGGGAAGGAGAGAAGAAAGGAAGGAGGGAAGGAAGGAAGGTGGGAAGGAGGGAGGGAAGGAAGGAAGGAAGGAGGGAAGGAAGGAGGGAAGGAAGGAATGAAGGTAGGAAGGAGGGAAGGAAGGAGGGAAGGAAGGTGGGAAGGACGGAAGGAGAGAAGGGGGGAAGGTGGGAAGGAGGGTGGGAAGGAGGGAAGGACGGAAGGAGGGAAGGGGGGAAGGAGGGAAGGAAGGTGGGAAGGAGGGAAGGAGAGAAGAAAGGAAGGAGGGAAGGTGGGAAGGAAGGAAGGAAGGTGGGAAGGAGGGAAGGAAGGAGGGAAGGTGGGAAGGAGGGAAGGGGGGAAGGAGGGAAGGAGGGAAGGAGCGAAGGAGGGAAGGAAGGAAGGAAGGAAGGAGGGAAGGAAGGAGGGAAGGGGGAAGGAGGGAAGGAAGGAAGGAAGGTGGGAAGGAAGGAAGGAAGGAGGGAAGGAAGGAGTGAAAGAGGGAAGGAGGGAAGGAGGGAAAGAGAGAATGAGGGAAGGAAGGAGGGAAAGAGGGAAGGAGGGAAGGGAGGAAGGAGGGATGGAGGGAAGGAAGGTGGGAAGGGAGGAAGGAGGGAAGGCGGGAAGGAGGGAGGGAAGGAAGGAAGGAAGGAGGGAAGGAAGGAGTGAAAGAGGGAAAGAGGGAAGGAAGGAGGGAAAGAGAGAATGAGGGAAGGAAGGAGGGAAAGAGGGAAGGGAGGAAGGAGGGATGGAGGGAAGGAAGGTGGGAATGGAGGAAGGAGGGAAGGAGGGAATGAAGGAGGGAAGGAAGGTGGAAAGGGAGGAAGGAGGGAAGGAAGGAGGGTAAGAGGTAAGGAGGGAAGGGGGAAGGAGGGAAGGAAGGAAGGAAGGTGGGAAGGAGGGAAGGAAGGAGGGAAGGAAGGTAGGAAGGGAGGAAGGAGGGAAGGTGGGAAGGCAGGAGGGAAAGAGGGAAGGAGGGAAGGAGGGAAGGGGGGAAGGAGGGAAGGAAGGAAGAAAGGTGGGAAGGAGGGAAGGAAGGAGGGAAGGAAGGAGGGAAGGAAGGAGGGAAGGAGGGAAGGAAGGAAGGTAGGAAGGAAGGAAGGAAGGAAAAAAAGAAGGAAGGAATGTTTTATGTCCTTTACTCGAATTGTGTCCATACCAGGTGACTTAGCCTTCATATTCTTTATGATACTAGAGATTTTTTTTGATACACTTCAAACAATGTCATTGACTGCTAGGAGTTCTCACCCTGGTAGCTATATGCAGATATTTTACATGTGTGGATAGCGTTTTTTATTTGATCTACAAAAAATTTGCCAAACTTATTTGCAATTATACTATTTTAGTAAATATTACCTATGTATTTTTAGCCTATTTTCATTTTATATGTAAAAAAAGGCTTATGCGATCACCTTTTGTCCGTGTGTCTGTGTGTGAGTGTGTGTATGATTCGTATATACGACCCCCCTAATAACGTCTAAAGGGCTGGAGCGATTTCAATGACACTCGGTAAGATCACAGCACCATTCTGGTCGACCCAGACCGTGCCCTTCAAATTTTATTGTGTCTCACCAATCCAACATGGCGGCTGTGCGAAATATTTCACCAGCAATCAGCATCCCCGAAACTATTACAGATATCACCCTGAAATTTTGTAGGGTGATAAAGGGCACTACTGAAAGTTTGCCTATGACACTTTCAAAAACCTGGTAACTTTAAAACCAACTTGATTGCCAAGCGAAGTTGAGACTTTTAAATATACTATTCTCGCGATTTAACCATCCAAACGTAATGAAACTTGGTACAACAAAGTGTTTATACACATTGTAATGCACCGGCGTCTGATTTAGTTCAATTGTTTACATAACCTCAAAATGGCGGCTGTGCGAAATATTTCACTGGCATTCTATATCTCCGAAACTATTACAGATATCACCGTGAAATTTTGTACGGTGATAACAGGCACTGCTACAAGTTTATCTATGTAACTTTCAAACACCTGTAAAGTACAAAACGAGCATGGCGGTGGAGTGAAGTTGAAATATTTTAATAAACTTTTCTCGTGATTTAACCATCTGAGCTCAGTGAAATGTGGTACAGTATAAGATTGTACATATTGTAATGCACTGGCATCTAATTTAGTTCAATTGTTTACATAACCTCAAGATGGAGGCTCTGCGAAATTTTAAAATTAGGTTTTTATTTCTTGTGTCGTAATCATGCGATAGTAGTGAAACCTTGAATAATGAACCTACGCAATAATTTTCATTTAATGGTACATAACTCTATGGCCTATACATAATTATAACAATCCAAAATGGGGAGCATCCGAAATATTTTGACGGTTCTCAATATCTACGAATCTTTTTCAGCAATCAAACATATATTTTTTATGTTCACGGAGGCTATGAACATAAGTTCACCTACAGGACTTTCAGTAACCTGGTGAGCACAAATCCAACATGGCAGCGACGCGAAGTATAAATATTTAAATGGACGTTTCTCGCGATTTAACCATCCGAGTGCAGTGAAACTTTGCACGTTAAATGCTTACACAAATGTTAATCAACTGGCATCAAATTTATTTCAATTGTTTTCATAACCACAAGATGGCAGCTGTGCGAAATTTTAAAATCTCGTTTTTTGGTTCTTGTGTTCTAATCATGTGATTTAAGTTTGAATACCACACGTACACAATAATCTTCATGTAATAGTACATAAATAAAAATCCAACCTGGCGACCATCTGAAATATTTAGACGGTTCTCAATATCTACGAATATATCACAACAATCAAACTGAAATTTTGTATGTTGATAGAGGCAATGAACATGAGTAGGATATACAATTATGAAAATAGGCTGTATAGTTCTTCACGGAACTACTTGTTGTATAATATCATCTACTGAACTTACATTTCTTCCTAATATTTCATTTACTGTCTTCCATGTCGCTCTTAGATTATTTTTTACTATTATTTAGTTTCTGTTTGTAAAAGTTGATCTTAGATTTACGAATTTCTTTATTCAGTGCATTTCTGAAAGCTTTGTATTCATTTCTATATGACTCATTACTTTTATTGATTTTCCATGTTTCATATGATAAGTCCCTTTTTTGTTGCAATTTATTTCAAGTATCCTAGAAAACCAAGTTTTTTTAAAACCCTGGCTGTCCTATTAGCTACAAAAGAACACCTTCCATAAATACCATTTTTCTACCACATTATTATACAGTTCATTTGGGTCTTCTGCTCTGGATAACGTTGACGAATTTATTTTGTCTAGTAGTGTCTTTACTTTAATGTCGTTCTGTACCTGCTGTGAATGATTCTCATTATTTAAATTAGCCTTCATCTTCGGTGATAGGCCAACAGCTGTTATCTAGTGGTCAGCTACGTCAGAAGAGATTACGGTTGAATATACTATATTCTGTGTATTCCTGCAGTGAGTATTATTATTAGTATTATTAGTAGTATTAGAAGTAGTAGTATTAGTAGTAAGTTAGTAGTAGTAATGAACATAGAAACTGTTTTGTAAATCTACACGCACGTCCGCAAATACATACTCCAAGCCCTTCCGGTTCCTGTCCAAGACTGATGAGTACAGAAGGTAATTGAAAAATTAATTACTTGCGTTATGTAGTTTCGAACCATTATTTCTCTTGACTTAAATCATGAGGTAACAATGACATGGGGAAGTTCGAAACTTCCAGATACAATAATTTAATTACTGGCGAGATTGGCTTTTTCCTTGTTTAGAAATATTACTTCAGTAATAAATAACGGTCACAATACAGGAACGTGCATGATAATGAAATATGGAAGAATCAGCACCCACACCAAACATGGACAGGCCACAACCATTAAACTGTTCACGAAAGTGAGTCTTCAAAGAGAATTATTTTGCAGTAGATATTCTTCTTTTCATAGAAGATTGGCAACTATCCTGGAGGGTGTATGGCTGGGATGTATAGTAACACAAGGGGAGTGAAGGTGCAGTGGACAAGCTGCTTGCCTCTCATCAAGGCGGACTACTTAATTTTTAGTCAGGTAAGGATTGGGAGGGAGGCGGTGGCCGTACGTTACGCATTCGTCGGGGCTTAAATAATACTACACACAAACGAGAATTACGTTCAACTGGGTTACGGATAAACCAGATTCAAGTGTATTAATTTTGCAATATTTTTTAAATTGGCTATCCTCCAAAGACAGTTTTACCCACGGACTCAGCGAGAGATCATTCCTCTACCGTCGCAATGATAGTGACTTGGAGCTGGACACTCTTTGTCAACAGATACAACTGTTCATGTTTTTCGGGCTAATGCCGTGTGTATTTAGATTAGAACCATACGTTTCGGAGAAACACCAGTTTTTGGCACTATGACGAAAATTGGTCAACGTTTAGCATTAAACAAAGATAAATTGTCCCCAATACTACAACCTGGGGTGTATGAAGTCCCTTGTACTTGCGGAAAAGTCTAAATTGGACAAACAAAACGGTCCATTGCAACTCGCATCAAAGAGCATCAAAGGAACATCCGTCTAAACCAACCTGACAAATCAGCTATAGCTGAACATGCCCTGTCTTCAGGGCACGATGTATGTTTCAAGGGTGCTCATGCGCTTGCCCTTGTTAAGCACAACTGATCTAGAATTATAAGGGAGGCAGTTGAAATTCGTAACAATCCCAATAATTTTAACAGAGACACTGGATATCAGCTAAGTGACACTTGGCTACCAGTTATTAAGGATCTAGGAAGATAGTTCCTCTCAGTCTCTCTGTTCTTCACCTATTTCAAATTGTACTTTTTTTCCTCTATGGCTACAGAGCCTGGATTTGATCTCCTTTGTTCGTCACTGGAGGAGTTTTCATCAGTTTTTTCACCGTTGCCTGTATGACGTTAGGTATCGTTCAGAAGCACTTCCCTTTTGTTTATGTTTCCTTATATCCATCTAACCCTCCCCCCCCCCCCCCCACCCCCTCTTCTTTTGGACATCCTCATTCTTCGAGGAGTCTATTTTTTCACCCCGCCCCCTTTACCTTCTCCTTACTTACTACTCTGTCCGCCGTTCTACCATGGTCCATAGAGTAATTTCTGGCAGCTGCTCTCTGGTGACGAACCGAGGAATTTATCTATATTTTTTGTAATTTTCGTAATCTCATTGATATACTTTCTTTGGCCAAATTGTTTGATTTCCATCGAAAAAGGAGGCAAGGTTTCTCCGAAACGTATGGTTCTAATCTAAATACACACGGCATTAGCCAAAAAAACATGAATTATTTAGATACAACTGTGATTAGTGACAGGCCGATCGCCCAGGCGAACTCTACCTTGGATCCAAATTAAGGAAAGTTCAGGGAAGGGAGCGGGAAGGAAGTCGACCGTGGACCTATTGAAAGGAACCATCCCTGCATTTGCCTGGTGGTGAAATCAGGAAAGCATGGAAAACCATTTTCAGGACGACTGAGGTGGGGTTCAAACCCACGCTCCCCCGATGACAGCGAGGCACCAACAAGTGCGTTACCGCTCTCGGTCACCGTGGCTAGTCTTATGCAGCAATATTTTTTACTTTTTATCATTTTAAATGATCTTGTCGACTTCGTCGTTACGCTGGGGTCTGGCGTTACGTTACGGTGACGGGACGAATTGTACCCAGATGCACTGAGGTGTGTGACGTCATAGTACCGCTTGGTGCATGTGTTTCCCGACAATCTCTACTTTGTTAGTATAAGACAAAAATCCCCGATTCTTGGAAGTCACGGGTAATCTCGAGAACCACTGGATGGATTTTGATGCGGTTTTCACCATTCAGTAAAGGATATCTCGAGGAAAGATTCTGTAGAAAATAATTTATATATGATCAAAGGAAGCCAAGCAGTAACAATTCCAGTGAAAAAGTCGAAAACAAACTTGGCGTCCGTGCGCTTCTTAAGCTTACGCTGGACAAACTGTTAAAAATATCAATATACTATGAGCGTAAGAATTGGTCAGCATGAAAAGTTCTAAAAAAAATGTCCGCGAGAACATATCACTATCTTCAATACATCGCCCAGTAGAAGTGTTTTTAGACTGGATGGAAGGGGCACGTCCCAGCGCGCTCTGGTGAGCGTGACGGCATCCCGCGCACTTGACCTTGCTTTGCCCTCGGTTTGCACTTGCCGTTCGCGTGTAATTTGAAACAAGATAAGCAAGATAAGTATTATGCGAGAAGCCTCCAGCCTTTCTAGCATTTTTCAGCATTTGTTGCATTTAAATGATACAAAGTCTAGTCTTTCAGACTGACTGTCACTTTTTTATTTTAATTTGTTCCAGAAACAATATTATACACACTAAAAGTAATCTTTTAAACACTCTCAAATGCTGTGTGAGCCAGGAATCGATCTAGTAATCTTGGGGACAGCATGCGAGAATGTTGCCGCTGCTCCATGCAACCATCCTTTTCCAGTTGCGTTATGAAGGCTGATGAGAAAATTCAGAACATGCAGTGAAGAAGAATAGAGACCAGTAAGCTAACTATACCAATACAAAAAGATGGTGTATTGGCTTTCACGGCCAGTGAATTAAAACTCAGCAATTTTCTTGGTTTGTGCCGTGTCATGTTTTCACCTAGGACACCAAGCTGGCTCATCAGCGGACTTTTGGTGTCAGTGCCCGGACCCCCAAGAGCCCCACACAAGACACGGCAGAAACCTAGACAAATTGCTGAGTTTTATACCAATACATTGCCACGGTGGGTGAGTGGATAGCGTGTCGGTCTACTAACCCCAAGCTTGCAGGTTCCCTCCTGGCCGTGGTAAGTGATTGTTGAAAGGCGGCAAAAATACGATACGCATGTCATACGATGTTGGCATGTCAAAGAACCCATTTGAATTCAGTAGGCCGTGTTCATAATGGCAAAATTAATCTCGGGAGTTTCCGCCAACACAAAGTTCCTCATTTCTCTACTAGCAAGCGCTATGGTGTTCACGGAGCTTAGATATCTAACCTCCTTGACTTTCATAGTGATTCAAGGAACAACGAAATTCGACATGTAAGCTACCCTCTGGGAGTCAAATTACAAAGCTTGCACCCGGCACCCGAGGCCACACGATATTATTATTATTATTATTATTATTACTAGATAATTTCCTGAGAAACATTCCCGGTATCTTCCAAAGTGATGCCAACAAAATACTTTTACTCTCTCTTTAGTATATTATCCGTACAGTACTGATATGAATGGTCGTGCTTCAGATACGCTTTTTGATGTTTCATGCATTAGAATAACCATGCAGCGGTCCATAGATTCAAATATGCGATCGTTCTTTTACCAAGCTAATGCAATAACGCCTGCACTGTCCGGTGTATTGGCACATAGAGGCCCGTGCAATCAGATTACGAGTGTAATGGGCAGTGCACCTGTCACCAGGCCATACTCGCCGTATTAGTGACGGTTAAGTGCACATTTTACATCCACCTGTTTACCGCCTCTTTGATGATTGCAGTTTTCATACGCTGGCACGGGCTAGAGTCAAATGTGACTTTTCACCTACGCCTCAGTCTCATTCATGGCTGCGATTATACAGGCAGGGTGTAACAATTATGTACGGCACAAAAAGCTGGACACATTCCTCACACATGAAAAATGAAAATCCACAGCCTGCTTCCAGTCTCCGACCGGGTCAGGAATGGAATGAATGAAGCCCCCATCTTGCGGCGAGGATATGAACTGTGCCGGCTGCCGAGGCCTAACGCACTCCTCTGGGGCAATGATTAAATGAATGACAGATGAAATGAAATGATAGTGGAGAGTGTTGCTGGAATGAAATTTGGACAGGGAAGACCGGAGTACCGGAGAAAAACCTGTCTGCCTCCGTTTTGTCCAGCACAGATCTCACATGGAGTGACCGGGATTTGAACCACGGCCCAGCGGTGAGAGGCCGGCGTGCTGCCGCCTAAGCCACGAAGGCTTATTCCTCACACGTAAACGAAGAAATTATGTTATATGAACATGGGTCCAGAAACGCTCTGTTTCCATGTTACTCATTGTCTCCTACTCATTAAGCATGGGAAACACACAAGAACAGAACGTTAGAATCATGGGGAACACACACTCTTGGTTACGTCTGGTTATGTTGTCATTATCGTAGGTGCACCGCTAGTTTTTGTCTTACATGGCCCTGTTGCCATGTGACTAAGCAGATGTACCTTTAGGTGTGCGACAATACACGTACTTCATGCACGATGGAGCACCTCCTCATTTTAGTGTTAATGACCGTCGGCTTGTAAATAACAGATTTTGTGACAAATGGATAGGTAGAGGTGGACCAATTGCCTATCCTTCACGCTCTCCGGACCTAAAATCACTGGACTTTTATTAGTGAGGGCATTTGAAAGCTCTTGTGTATCGAACCCCAGTACAAGATGTTCAGAGTCTCCGTGCCCGTATTATGGAAGGTTGCGAAACCATACGCAATCTTCCAGGGATACATCAACTCATCCGAGCTTCGCTACGACGGTGGGTTGATGCTTGTATCAATGCGCACGGAGGACATATTGGACATCTCCTGTGAGCAAGAGTTGCGTGTGTTATGCTGGTACGTTCCGTTCTTGTGTGTTCCCATGATTAATGAGTTGGAATCAATGAGGCATTACATAGAAACAAAGCGTTTCCGGACCCATGTTCATATAACATAATTTCTTCGCCTACGTGTGAGGAATGTGTCCTGCAGTGTGTGCCATACCTTTTTGTTACACCCTGTATGGAAGCTACTGAGGTATGGGTACTGTTGCACTGACTTAACGAGGAAAGCAATTACAAAATAATTCCTCCTTAATCATCTTACGTTGTAGGGAGACTTTCCTAACCCCGCGGAACGGCAAATTGCGCAGTATTTGAAATATTTTTACTGCAGTTTTAGCCCAGTAGAGGAGACTAGTTCATCACACTAGATGTGTAGACTCTACTATATGCCATGAATTTTGAAGCGACAAATGCTACCCTCTAGTGCTAAAATGTGCAAACCAGCAGCTGAGTGTTGTATTTTGTTTGCGAAGTCGCCTATTTATAAACAATTCTTCGTGTATTTCTGTGATACAGTTATGTGGGTTGGTAGTAATGGAGCATATTATTAAACTCATCATATTGCAAATTTGGATATGGTATCGCGGAATTAGCCCTCGTACTACTCTATGTACTGATCGGGTCTAAGCTGCGTGAACCTGAGAGGAATGTGCATCGCGGACTATGAAAAGTGGTGTTGACGAGTGATGAAGTTTCTCGGTCCGTGCATAGTGCAGAACCAAATACATTGGTCAGTGACTCACTCACTCATTCGTAACACCACAGTGGTTTGAGCAACGGCCCTATGTTAGCAGTATTGGAATAGAAAGGAATACCAGATATCACGGCGGGCTGTTGACAGACCCTTCTCTTCTCGCCTGACCCTTCCCTGCTCTTTCCCCTCACCCCACATGTTCACAGAGCTTGGACCCGAGCAGTATGTATATCAACCCCTTATTATTCCCGTTTCAACGGGGTCGGGGATGAGATGTGATGACATTCTGTGGCAGGTGGTTTTTACGGTCGGATACCCTTCCTGACGCCAACCTCATGAAAGGAGTTATAATAATAATAAAAATATCGTATGGTATCGGGTGCCGGGTGCAAGCTTTGTTATTTGACGCCAAGAAGGCAGATTGCATGTCGAATTTTGTTGTTCCTTGGAGCGCTATGAAAGTCAACGAGGTTATATATCTAAGCTCCTTGACACTATAGCGCTTTCTCTTTTGTGTTGGCGGAAAAACCCGAGATTGATTTTGCCACTATGAACACGGCCTACTAAATTCAAGTGGATTCTTTAACATGCCAACAACGTATGATAGGCATGTTGAGATTTTAGTCGCCTTTCAAAAATCACTTACATGGCCAGGAGCGAACCTGCAAGCTTGGGGTTGGTAGTCCGACACGATAACCACTCGCCCACCGTGGCAAGCTATGAGTGGATTTAATGAGAGATGAAATGAATCAAGATGAATGAAACTGGGCAAGGATGTGGAAGGAAGCGGCCGTGGCCTATCAGAAGGTACCGTCCCAGTAATTTCCAGGAGTTGAAAATGGGAAACCACGGAAAACCATTTCAAGGACGGCCGACGGTAGGGCTCGAACCCTCGTCTACCGAGTCCGCAGAGAGCTCGGCCCCTTGGCCTAGCACTGCGCTTTAGTCAGCGTAGCTACCGCTGTCGGTCCGTACTACTCTATGTATAAGATGATTTATATAACCCATGACAGATGCAATTTTTAGAACTGAATTCGGATGGCTTCGGTGGCGTAGTTGGTAGCATGCTGAGCTTCTATGCCCAAAGTCGCGGGTTCAAACCCGGCTGAAGTCGTCGGATTTTTAAGAGCGTTAACAATCCCTCAGTATGCCTTCCTTCGGAGGGGAAGTAAAGCTGGCGGTCCCATGTCATCGATGTATGGCATGTAAAAGAACCTTCCACTAATCACACTTGTGTGAAGTTAAATTATAGGTTAGATTTGACTAACGCTCTTAAGTTCCAATTTTCGTCGCCAGATGCTGACTGCGGTGACATCTAGTAACCAAGTTCAGAACTAGTTGTCGTTGACGGTGGCGTTTGGTAACAAAAGTAGAATCTACTTGAAAATTGAGTGTATGCAGTCCTTACTTGAATTAAAAACAGCAAGGGCCAGTTGTACGAATTCGGGTTATACCTCGGCTAAAGTTATCTCCGTAGTTAGCGCAGAATTGAGTTGTACGACATTGGTATAAGAGATAATCCGGGTATGGAATAGCGAGCTATCTGCTTATAGCGAGTATATATATGGCGGACGGGAGAGACCGCTACAACATCCGAAGTTAAATCAACGCAAACTCTTAATTTCAGTGAGCTATTCATAAATATACATGAGAACGTATAATTTTAATAGCAGCACAATAATTACATACACATTTTTACAGACAAAATACCAAAGCAAGCCAGGGACATTACAAATGTAAGCATCATATGCATTGTCTTCAGCACTATTCGCCATTTCGCAGTAGGCCAATGGTTAGCGCGACGGACTCACGACGTTAGAACGTGAAGTTTGTGGATCGAACCCCACCAGTTCCAACTATTTTTGCTTATTAGTTTTTGTTTCTATGTTATGCTTGGTGTTTCTGCATTATCTTTTATATGTAGCCTACCAGTAATCACTTGGGGGTAATCCTAGGTTCAACAGGGTAATTAATAATAACTCCGCGTCAGTCGATAGCATCATGCTGGAGATGCCAGGAATTAATGTAGAAAGTGATGCAGAGGCTCACTTATGAGGGAAAAAAAAACGAAGTTAAATCATCGCAAACTCTTAATTCGAGTGAACTATTCATATATGTACATGAAAATGTATAATCATAATAGCAGCACAGTAATTACATACATATTATTACAAAAAATAACGAAAGCAGGTCACTGACATTACGTACGAAAGCATCATATGCGCGGTCTTCAGAAAATTACGTTAGGTAGCGGTGGTCCAGTGGCTAGCATGCTATTCTCGCGAGTATAAATTTTCATTTTTTTGCGGATCGAATCTCACCAGATCCAACATTTTTTGCTTATTATTTTTTTGTTTTTATGTTATGCTTGGTGTATCTGTATTATCTTATATATGTACCGGTAATCATTTGGGGTGATCCTTGGTTCAACAGGGTATTAATAATAACTTTGCGTCAGCCAAGAGCCTAGGATACCGTACTCATAATTATTCAAGAGAGCATTCATGCTGATACGGAGGATCCATTAATATAAATAATATTTCTGCAAAGGAGAAAAGCAAAGTAGATCAGACAGAGGCCGGTTCATGATGAAAATTAATTCCTTAGACGGTTCAGACTGAAAAAATACACAGTTTTGAGGTTATTAGATCAAATTATCGATGGACTGGAACATATGACTGACAGGTAAAATGTATGATAATAACATGTAGTCGCCTATCCTGCACCTACAGGTACTTAATTCTTGGATATGCTATATTAGTTTGCATTATATTTATGTGTCGCCTCCGTAGCGTAGCGGTCAGCATGGTTAGCTGCCGCCCCGGAGGTCCTGGGTTCGATTCCCGGCTCTGCCACAAAATTTGAAAAGTGGTATAAGGACTGGAACGGGGTCTACTCAGCCTCAGGTGGTCCAACCTCAGTCATCCTCGAAGTGGTTTTCCGTGGATTCCCACTTCGTCTTCGGGCAAATGCCGGGATGGTACCTACTGTAAGGCCACGGCCGCCTCCTTCCCTCTTCCTAGCCTATCCATCCCAATCTGCCATCCCTTCCCATCCTTCATGAGGCCCCTGTTCGCTTTGCAGGTGAGGCCGCCTGGGCTACGTGCTGATCACACCTCCCCAGTTGTATCCCTCCCGACGAGATGTTCCAAGCTCCAGGACACTGCCCATAGAGGCGGTAGTGGTGAGTTCCCTCGCTGAGTCCGTGGGAACCACCAACCTAGAGGGTAAATTGACTAAAAAAATAATATAAAATAAAAAATTATATTTATGTATAGCCTACGATTTATACTATTATTTGTAACCAATGCATGGATTTATTACGGTATGTTTGTCCACGGCCGCGGTTTGTTATTCTCACGGCCTCTCATGGAGTATCGCATGGATATTCATCTGTTTCCAAAGAAGTTCAAATTTCGTGTCAATATGTCCACAAAGTTAGCTCCGTTTGTTACCAACTTAGCTGGTCTCTCAGACAAACATGGAATAGCGAGCTCCGGAATAAAATCTTGTCGTACAACCCACCCTTGGAGATAAACCAAGGAAGGCGCTAGCCCAGGTATAGCTATTCCGATGGATAACCCGAGTTCGTACAACTGGGCCTAATACAGTCATCACAATTATTAACACCGGTTAGCCTATCAGACAGATTCTACACCCACCTAAAGTACACGGGGCTACATGACCGCGTTGTCGCAGCCCCTAAACTGAGGAACCAACCAACCGGAACTAAATCTATGTCACAAATATGTAGTAATTCAATTTAAGGCAGATAACCTCACTGTTCCCCCCATTAAAGCAACAACAATCAATCAATAATACGATTTCTATATTAATTTTTTGAAACCCTCTTTCTTAATTTATCATGTTAACCACCAACCCCTTGATTTTGCGGATTCAGCTGAGTCTCCCCACTTCTCATTATAATGCTGCCTTGGGTATTGGTGGAGGTACTTTTTGAGGATCCTAACAGCCTCCGGGCAAACTACCAAACAGACAGACTTTGGTGGTGGAACACTAACTGAACTGGTGAAGGACGGATTTCTTTCTAAATGTGATAAGTGAGAACATATCATCGGTATCCTAATGCTGTCAACCTTCTGCGAGTTGTTTGAAAATACTGTGCTATACGACTACTCACGCAAGGGGCTGTTGGCTCTCTTGTATTGACCCAATAAGAAAATTTTTGCAGTAATTTAGTGGTTGAATTTTAACTTGCCACGGTGGGTGAGTGGTTATCGTGTCGGACTACCAACCCCCAAACTTGCAGGTTCGCTCCTGGCCGTGGTAAGGGATTTTTGAAAGGCGACAAAAATCCGACACGCATGTCATACGTTGTTGGCATGTTAAATAACCCATTTGAATTCAGTAGGCCATGTTCATAATGGCAAAATTAATCTCGGGATTTTCCGCCAACAGAAAGTTCCTCCATTCTTTACTAGAAAGCGCTATAGTGTCAAGGAGCTTAAATATCTAACCTCCTTGACTTTCACAGCATTCCAAGGAACCACAAAATTCGACATGAAAGCTGCCCTCTGGGCATCCAATAACAAAGCCCAGTGTTGTTGGGGTAGCGCGCCTGCCTCTCACCCGGAGGCCCCGGGTTCGATTCCCGGCTCCGTCAGGGATTTTAGAAACTGACGTGAGGGCTTGAACGGGGTGCTCTCAGCCTCGTGAGGACAATTGAGTAGCTGTCTGACAGTGAGGCAGCGCCCCGATCTCGAACACCAAGATTAACGGCCGAGGGGACCTGATGCGCTGATCACGCGTAACCCCAATATCTGCAGGCCAAATGGCTGGGCAGCGGTCGCTTGGTAGGCCTAGGCCCTTCAACGGCTGTAGTGCCAGGGGTTTCTTAACTTCGTATTGAACCCATGTACCATTGGCTCAAAAGGGGTCGAATCCATGTATTTTGTGAAAGGAATGAAAAAAACATACAGTCTCTAATGGAACGTAGAAAGATTTCAAGCAAGGATTCTAGCATAACGTTGCGCAAGCAGCTGGACCCAGGTGTTCAGGAAATGAGATCATGCCTCCTGACTCATCGATAAGGAGCCGGTCATGAGTATTAATAGAATGAGTGGAAAATTTGGACTGTGAGACAGAGAAGCACGACTCGGAAATCAAGCTTACCGTGCAGTAAAACGGCAACAGCGCCGCTATGCCGGAAGAAGAATAATTAAATTTAACCCATTTGCAGGAACAAAAGTAAGTAAATAAATACAGCACTGTGAATCATTTCGGATTAGAGATTTTTGTGTAAAGAAAAAGCTCTTAATAATTGCCCAGGAAAGAAATGCAAACGCAGCATACGTCATCGGGGATTCACTGAGACCCGAGGAGTGGGGAATTTAAAAATGAACAGCACCACCCACGCAGCTGAAGACTAAAAATTAATTAATATCTCAGAAATGCACGATCGATTCTTATGCGCAGTGAGATCATTTGACGTTGAGAAGACGAGCTTTCTGGAGATGTAATTTTTATAATTGTGCGACAATTAGTTCAAAAGTTGGTCACGAAAAGGACTAGGATTTTATTTATTTTTTGACTAAATAGTATAAAAGTCCAGGCCAAGCCAGACCAATCATGCAGTATTCCGACAGTCCGCGAGGGGGCGTCACGCTGTAACACATCGAAGGCAGTTTACCAGTACTCCTTGAGGGCAGATGCTGTATCACATCGCATAGACAATATCCGACAGCCAAGGGCGTCGCGGTATCAATAACTTACGTGCATCCGTAAGGAGTTGCAAAGAAGTAATATTACAGTATCGTCGTGTTGAGAATTAGGAAAATCCTAGTTACAGGATTTAGGTCCGACAGTATAAAGTTTACCGTGAAAAGTTCATAAAATACAGTCAAAGCAGTCTGCGAACTTAGAACCAGGGCGATAGGTCTTTAAGCAAACGACCAAAAGTATCATAACGTACGGAAGTACCGTAACAGCGAGATAAACATTTTATCAAATTTAAAGAACCCGAGCAGGGACAGACAGAATTAGGTTCGCAAAGTATTCTAGAAGATTAGAAGTTCGAGAACCGAATAAGCGAAGAAGAGAAGGAAACTATAGACATTGTTTCAAGGAAGCAGATTAACTATTAAAAGGCACTAAGTTACGAGAAGTATGAGTTGCTAAAAATCCATAGGTCACCGATAGATTATCGAGGGGACCGTGAACAGAACAGACTTTCGCTAAGATCAATCAATAGGATCTAAAAGGGAGCCGTTCGAGTCAGAGAAATAGCAGATCGTCAGGAACGGGATTTGAAGGAGTGCTATTGCAGGGAGGAAGTACACACATCAAAAAAAGTTTTGCATCACCTCGGTTCCCAGATCTCCGGCATATAGACGTTGACTGTGTATATTGTATCAAAGATACAGTCCCTTTGACTGTTCATAGATGTCACTAAAACTGCTCAAAGATGTAAACAACCATGCATGAGCAGGGCCTATTAGACGGAGGGGATACGACAGCCGATCAGTTCCAGTCATTCCACCAGGACGAAGGTACGCTGCTCATGTTGTCTGTAGTTCTACCATGCCTAGAAGGTCACTACCGCAGTTCGATCGCGTCCGCATTGTTACTTTGTGTCAAGAAGGGCTCTCAACAAGGGAAGTTTCCAGGCGTCTCAGAGTGAACCAAAGCGATGTTGTTCGGACATGGAGGAGGTACAGAGATACAGGAACTGTCGATGACAGGCCTCGCTCAGGCCGCCCAAGGGCTACTACTGTAGTGGATGACCGCTACTTACGGATTGCCGCTCGGAGGAACCCTGACAGCAATGCCACCATGTTGAATAATGCGTTTCGTTGAGCCACAGGACGTCGTGTTTCAACTCAAACTGTGCGCAATAGGCTGCATGATGCGCAACTTCACTCCCGACGTCCATGGCGAGGTCCAGCTTTGCAACCCCGACACCATGCAGCGCGGTACAGATGGGCCCAACAACATGCTGAATGGACCCCACAGAATTGGCATCACGTTCTCTTCACCGATGAGTGTCGCATATGCCTTCAACCAGACAATCGTCGGAGACGTGTTTGGAGGCACCCTGGTCAGGCTGAACGTCTTAGACACACTGTCCAGCGAGTGCAGCAAGGTGGTGGTTCCCTGATGTTTTGGGGTGGCATTATGTGGGGCCGACGTACGCCACTGGTGGTCATGGAAGGCTCCGAAACGGCTTTACGATACCTGAATGACATCCTCCGACCCATAGTGCACCCATATCGGCAGAATATTGGAGAGGCATTTGTCTTCATGGACGACAATTCTCGACCTCATCGTGCACATCTTGTGAATGCGTTCCTTCAAGATAACGACATCGCTCGACTACAGTGGCCAGCATGTTCGCCAGACATGAACCCTATCGAACATGCCTGGGATATGTTGAAAAGGGCTGTTTATGGACGTCTTGACCCACCAACCACTCTGAGAGATTTACGCCGAATTGTCGTTGAGGAGTGGGACAATTTGGACCAACAGTGTCTTGATGAACTTGTGGATAGTATGCCACGACGAATACAGGCATGCATCAATGCAAGAGGACGTGCTACTGGGTATTAGAGGTAGTGGTGTGTACTGCAATCTGGACCACAAATGCTGAAAGTCTAGCTGTATGATGGTACAACATGCAATGTGTGGGTCTCATGAGCAATAAAACGAGCTGAAATGTTGTTTGTGTTGATCTCTATTCCCTTTGTATTTAACGGTTCCGGAACTCTTGGAACCGAGGTGATGCAAAACTTTTTTTGATGTGTGTAGATGGTTCGAGACTTTCATATTCGGAGAGGATAGGAAGCCGACATTACTAAATTTCACCCTTGGAGACGGGAGGTCAAGAGGTCACGTGTGATAGGCTTAATAGCAGCCTAGTGATCAGAATTTGTGAAGTGTAAATATATCAAGATTTTGTGTTAAAAGTAATATATTTTCAGTGTTTTTTTGTGTGTTCTAAACGGATACACCAGTGTATTTAAAATGTTATCAGTGTTAAATGTATACGTGTTAAATATGTGTCAAGATATGTCTGTACATGCAATGAATTTGTACAAGATAGAGTAATTTAAAAGAGTGGGCAAAATGACGCATCGTACGAGAAGGAAGGTCAAGGAACGACCTATAACATGTGAGTAAAGATTTTCATTATGTTTTGGTGTCGGGGAAGTGTTTGTGTACAAATCCACCGGAGTTTTGAGTAAAGGGATGTTTCTAAATAAATAATAACAGAATAAGAACGCGGTCTGAACAAATAAAATTTGAGAAATTATAAATAATCATGTGAAAGAATAAATCCTGTAGAGGAAATGTATGGAATAAAATGTCAGTGTATTTGACGAATGTTATAAAAGCAAGCATACTAATAAATAAATAATAATAATAATAATAATAATAATAATAATAATAAAGGAAATATAAATAAAGATCAAATTGAATGATATGAAGATAAGATCGTTGGAGCCTTAATAAAAGTATAAGACATGATGTTAATACATGTTCTTAAAATAGAGCGATTATTGTCAAGGGAAAAGATTAATATAAAAATTGAGATATGTATCAATTGTTAATATGGAATTTATCAGTTCTTTGGAAGACGCTAAGCTTTAAAATAATGTATAGCGCAATGGAGCGCAATTAAAATAAAATGTCACGCTAGGAATGCGTAGAATCTAAATGTACTTGGTAAATTACTTATGAGGGGTAGTTGATTGCGGTAAATTGAGCTATGTTGTAAGTCCTCCAATAGTGACGTAGATCACGAGGCCATGTGTGTATTATTATGTTGTAATAGGGAGCAAATGTATGGTATTATGAGCGTAGGTCATGTAGGCCACGGCCGACCCTAAATCGCATTTTGTATAAGTCCTCCAACGTGGGAATGGTTCCCGAGGCATGTTAAGAGATTCGAACCTAGAATCGTCTTGTTGTTGAAGCCCCTAAGTATTCGTCGTAGAATGTGTATTACTCTTCCCAATCAATGAGGACCCTTCATAATTAATAAATGCCAAGGTTACGAAAGTGGTTTATGAGCCCAATAATGTTGTTGAAAGTAAAAAGAGAAGTAAAATGCCAGGTCTCCCCAGAGAACTGAAAAGAAAGAAATATTTGTTTAAAAACATTGAGTATAGCTCCCACACGCAGACTAGACGGGTAGTTACCCTCACAGTCATAAATCTCATTCAAGTGTACGGTCAGACCCTAGTAGGAGGAGGGTCGGTGAAGGCCGTCTGTAAGAAGTAATAAATACACCGTGAGTGTTCAAAAGTTGTTAATGACCCGGGCTTTGAACCGAGGTCCTTGTAGATGAAATTATCGCTTGCCAGTTCAGATCGTAGTTTTCTTATGTGATAATGGTCTTATAAGACAAATACATAAATAAAAATCCCTATTGTAATGTTGTATGGACGTAGGATTCCATGAGTTTAATGAAGATAACTAGATTCTGGGAGTAATCATAGTTTTTGACTTTGTCAAGTAATCTTTATAACTCTGGAGTACACAGGTATTTTCCCGATCACTATAGTGAATTTGTAAAACTTGAGAGAGATTGAAATGCTGAGAACATGTGAAATGCCCAAACATTTAAGTAGAGAATTAACATGTACTTTAAATGTAATTTTATATTTGTTTTGATGATAAGAAACTATAAAAATAGTATTGAGGTGTACAAAAGAATAGCACCGTTATTATTGGAAAGTATCGAGCCAAAGGAGCTCGTGGTTATATGGAACTTTAAGATAGATACTTTATGGAAGTAAAAATAATTATGAGTGGTGGTTCATAGGAACCCACCTATTTAATATAACATTTGTGTTATCTGCTGGACTCCGTGTTCATTTGGAACCGGAGTAGTTTTAATTTGTTTAGTGGCTTCAACGTGGGGCTTCTAAAATTACTTTTTGGCGCCCAGTACGCAGGGATGAGGTTTCCTAGGGAAAACCCGAGTTTTCTCGAAAAATCAAAATTTTCAATTAAAAATATGGTTTTTCGGAATTTTGAATTTTAAATACTTCCATAAAGGTTTATGAGATTGAATAAAGATATCAAAAGGGTACGTTGTAGTAAATACCCGTACCAAAGTAAAATTTTTGAAGAAATTGGGACACAATGGTTCCGATTACCATCTCTCAAGCATGTTTTAGCGATGTGGCATGAGTAGCCCACTGTATTCTAATAAGATGGTTTTGAGTGAGGAAATGCAAGGGCTTTTGGAGGCTATAAAAGCCGATAGCAAGGAAAGATTAGCGGCTATAGACAATAAATTAGAAGCTATAAAAACTGACAGTGTTAAGATAGAGAATAAGTTGGATAGCCAACAGAATACAAATAAAGAAGAGTTTAAATCCATAAATGAAAGTTTGAATAAGTTGGACAGCCAACAGGAGGAAAATAAACAAAAATTAGAAGCTATCGAAACTAACTGTGTAAAAATGAACAGTGAATTGAAGGTTGAGATAGATAAAATGAATAACAAATTTCAAGGTTTTGACACTGAGTTTGGGAATAAGTTAAATGATTTCAAAGGGGAAATCGCAAGTAAAATTGAAAAGGAAAATAAGGTACTTAAGTCAGAATTGCAAGGCCAAATAAAGATCTTAAAGGATAGCACGAAAAAATCCCAAATTGAATGCCAGGAAAATTTTGGAATTTTGAATGGAAAGTTGGGTTCCATGGAAGCTGAATTAGTTGAAATGAAGAAAACCTGTAAAGAGCATGTAGACAGATGTACAAATGAACTTGTAAACCAGATCCAAGGTGTGCAGGAAAAATTAGAAGATCAGATAAAATTTAATAGTAAGATTTGTGAATCACCCCAAGATGAGATAAAAGAAAGTGTGAATAAGCTAGGAACCCGATTTGGAAGGGTTGAGGAGAAAGTAGAAAAACTCGAGGGAAAAGTCGATGAAATTCAGGCCAAAGTTAATAAGATGGAAAGTCAGAATCACAAAGATGTACAGGGTATGATAGATCAGATTAATCAATTTACCGGGCAGGTAGATGATAAATTGAGGAAGCACGAGGAAACAATAAGTAATAGATTAGGGACTTATGAAGAGCATCTCCAGGGAGAAAGGAAGCAACGAGATGAAGAAAATAAGGAAAATACCCATAAGATAGAGGAAATAAGTCAGGGTATTAATGAGGTTCAGGAAACCATCGGAACATTAAAGGTCCATGTAGGAAAAACCAATACTGAAGTAAATCAGGTCCAAGACCACTTGAGGAGATTGTATAAGCGTCAAGGGAAAACTGAGGAAAAGCTGGAAGGAATTAAGGGAGAGATGGAGAAAAAGATAAAAGAGATACGAGAAGACCTCGATACCATAGGGGACGTTAAGCCAGAAATTATAACGGAACAGGTCATGGTCATCAAGAAAGAGGTAGAAGAACACTTAAATGAAATCAGGGATAGCTTCAGAGACAAGAAAATCCAACTCCAACGAGAACTGGAAAACAGTAAGAAAAATCAGGAAAGAATTCAAAATGAATTAGGATCCCGGTTGGAGAGGACTGGACATAAGAACAGTCAAATGGAAATTCAACTTATGGCTAATGAGGAAAGTGCCCGAAGAGAAAGGAAGTTAGAATTTGAGAGTCAGGATGAGTTTCAAAAGACAGGATGGGTAGATCCCCATGAACGAGGCACAGAACAAGATAGGGACTTAGGAGGGGAGAGCCCTTATAAGAATCCAGGATATCCGATGGCGATGTCAACCCCGTACATGAATCAGGCCAATGGTCAGATAATAAATATCATCAAGTCGAATGAGAACAGACCGGTAAAGTTTACGGGTAATAATATGTCAATTACTCCTAAATACTGGTTAAAGGAAGTCGCAGAGTACTTGAACGAAATGAAGGTTCCTCAGGATCGGAGACTGAGAGCAATTGAGAAGCTGTTGGCAGGTGATAGTCTTACCTGGTTCAGAAGCTTCAGGTACACCTTTGATACGGTGGAAGGCTTTAGAGAAGCCTTTCTAAAACGATATTGGGCAGCAGATGTCCAAGAGAATTTGAGGCTAGATCTGTACTCTAGGAAGTACAGCACAAATGCCCCAACTAAGTAATCAGAATTTTTCACCGCTCAGCTGTGTAAATTCCGGGAACTTGACATCGCTCCTGCCGAGAACGATCTGTGTGCCGCCATTGCAAGACAACTTCCATATGAGATCCAGAGCCTGTTAATCTCATCCAAAGCCAGAAGTGCTGTGGAAGGATTACGTCAATTAGATATGACGACTTCGCACGTAACTCCTAGGCATCAAAGACAGACTGAACAGGTACATATGGCCAGCAGTCAGGAAAACAGAGAGAAACCATCGACCAGAAATCAGTCCACTAGCACTGATACTCAGGGACTGGGTCGAGAGTATGGGCACCAAGAGCCTAGGGGAATACAGCCATACTACAGAGGAGGATATCGAGGAAGAAATCCTAGGAATACGGGTTATAGGCAACAAGAGAGCCGACCCTATAACAATAACCATCAGAGGCAAGAAAACCGAAAGAAATGGGAGAATTATCCCAGAAGGAACGTAAGGCCAGAGGATAGGGATGATGAATATCGGGCCGAAATAGAAGAAAGATATCAGGAAAGTCTTCGTTACATGAATGAACGACCAGACGAACCTGAAAGGCAAAAAGTCCGTTGGAGTGAGGCAATAAAGAACCGGAAATCACCCGACCGACTAGACGGAGCTCAAAGCCTGGAGCTATAAGCTCAATTGAAGAATGAGGGGAAAGGAAGCCCTCAGGATAAAAAAAAAATCAAATTTAAATCGTCAAAAGTGGAAACATACCAGGAGCTGGGAGGAGGTATAAATTGTAAATTGGATAGCGAGACCAGATGAGCTGATTAACGAGGATGTGGAAGGAATCCCACCTATTAAAAGAGAACTACCCATAATTATGCTAAGGATAGAAGGATTACTGGTCAGGGCATTAATTGATACCGGATCCACAATAAGTTTGATTACGCAAACCCTTCTAAATGAATTGGAAACAAGAGGCCGCGTATTAAAAATTCCCACATCAAGTGTAAAGATTAAGGGGATTATTCCTGAAAAATCTTTAACATGCAAATTTCAGGTATACATCGATTTGATCATGGGTAACGCTGAAATTTCGCAATGCTTTTGCTGGTAAATCAATTGCCGTATAATGTCATATTAGGTATTGATTTTATCCGTGAGAACAAGGTCATCATAGACCTAGCGCAAAATTGCATTAGAATTCAAAGAGAGGATGTGGATGAACAAAACATTAACCTACAGGAACAGGATGCGAAAATGGGAGAACAGGTATGGCATGTGGAAGAAGTAACTGAGGAAGGTTATAAGGACATAGAAGAGATATTTGAAGTCCTCAACATAGAACTCGAAGATAATTTGGAAACTGAGTTCGAGACCAACCTGTCAGGAAAAATAGAGGAAGCTAAAGTTAACCTGGAAAATAAGGAACAATTAAAGGAATTATTATTGAATTTTAGGGACGTATTTGATTCCAAGCCAGGGAAGATTGAAAATTTTAAATACGCATTCCAAGTCAATGATTGGGCACCGTTCAGACAAAAACCATACCCGGTTGCGGAAAAACATTACCCACAAACGAAGAAAACACTGCAGGAGATGATGAATGCAGGTGTTATAGAAAAATGGCGACACCATATGTTAGTCCATTAGTGATTGTGAGTAAATCGGATGGCTCAGTAAGGGTGTGTTTAGATGCCAGAAATTTGAATGCAAAAATCATACCAGAAAATGATTCGGCACCGCCCATAAAAGAAATACTGAGGAAGTTCAAAGGCAAGAAGATTTTTACAAATATTGACATGACTTCGTCGTATCATCATCTCGAACTGGAAGAGAAAACCAGCCTGTTAACTGGATTTCAGTTCGACCAACAAACATACTGCTTCAGGAGATGTCCGTTTGGATTGAAGACCGCGGGATCTGCCTTAATAAGAGCGCTTGATCGAAACCTGTCAGAGGAAGTGAAAGATTGTACTATTCGTTATGTGGATGACATTTTGCTTACCTCGGAGAACATTGAGGAACATTTAGAAAAGTTAAAGAAATTATTGGAGGACTTAAGAAGGGCTAATTTTAAAATCAATTTAAAGAAGTCAAATTTTTGTCAAAGACAAGTAACATTTTTAGGGCATGTGATTGACAAGGATGGTGTTAAGCCTAATCCATGCAAACTTGAATCGATAAGAAATTTTCCCAGGCCTTTGAAGGGGAAAAACGTTCGCCAGTTTTTGGGATTGATTGGGTTTTTCTCAGGACATTGTCCATCATACACAAAAACTGTTGCACCACTACAGGACCTTCTGAAAAAGGGGGGCAAGTGGAAATGGACGGAGGAAACAGAAAAAGCATTTGTGGAGGCCAAGGAAATGCTCTTAAACTATGTGAAGCTAGGATATCCTGATTTTAATCAGAGATTTATCATTCAAACAGATGCATCCCAAATTGGAATAGGGGCAATGCTATATCAGGAAAACCCGGATAACCCTGATAAGAAAAATTATCTAGCTTTCACAAGTCGGAGACTGAAACCACACGAGAAAAATTATACGATCAGCGAGATCGAGCTGTTAGCGATATTGCACGCCCTGCAATATTGGCGAAAGATCGTATATGGGTTTCAAGTCACTTTAAGGACGGATCATAAAGCCTTAACCTTTTTGATGAAGACTGATTTATCCAGTCAAAGGTTGATGCGTTGGGCTTTATACATTCAACAATTTGACGTAAGGATAGAATACTGCCCAGGAAAAGAAAATGTAGTTCCAGATTACTTAAGTAGACAGCCAGAGTCCACAGAAGAGGAAGTAATGGCTATTGATTTGGAAGACAGGGATCAGCGTACTCTGAATGAGTTAAGAAGCATTGGTCAACGACAACGTGAGGATCCTTGGATGAACTTGCTAATATCTTTCCTTGAGGGAAGTTTGATAAGGGGAACACCGGCGTACACGGAAGCTAATAAGATAGCTCAAGATTACACATTTTATAATGGATTATTATATAAGTTTGTGGACTCTGACGATACACGATTAAGGATCGTTGTACCTGCGATTTTGCAGAGAAAAATGGTATGGTTAGCCCATAGATCGTTCGGACATATGGGAGTCGACAAAACAGTCTCGATGCTGAAAGAAGCATTTGTATGGCCGAGACTGAGAGAAACTGTAAGGGACACGTTAAAGACATGTGATTTATGTCAAAGGATTAAACCAAATGCATTTCTGATGAGATAAAAGCCTATACCATTGTTGCCCGAGAGGCCAGGTCAAATCATATCTATTGATAATTTCGGACCTTTGCCCAAGGCAAGAAGAGGAAATCGACACATAATGGTGGCTATGGATGTCTTCACAAAAATGGTTGTCCTTGCTCCCATACAGAAGACTAGTACCAAACAGGTGTTAAAACGACTCAAAGAAAAAGTGATACCGATTCTGGGAAAACCTGAGAATTTGTTGTCGGATCACGGTAGTTGTTTTACAAGTGTAGAGTTCAGACAAGAATTAGAAAGACTTGGAATACGTCAGATTGTGTCAAGTATTCGCCATCCTGAGGCAAATCCTGTAGAAAGAGTGATGAGGGAGACGGCCAAGTATTGTAGAATATACTGTGCCGAGGAAAATTGGAAGTGGATAGATATCTTGGATATTATCGAATTTTGTATAAACAACACAATCCATGAATCTACGGGAGAGATACCAATAACGTTACATCGGAATGAGCAGCCAGAGAGACCTTGGAGTCTGGTAATTCCTAGGCCAGCAGACGCTCAGCCTGGAAGAGATGTACGTATTAGAAGAGCCTTTGAGCATCTAAAAGCTCAAGCCGACAGGAAGCAAAGAAGAAATAGGCACAAGAGGTATCATCGGCCATCATTAGCAGGGGAAATGGTGTTAGTAAAAAGACCAGCCATTTCGGATCCAGGGAACCGCGTGTACAAAAAGTTCCAGAAAATGTACCACGGACCGTATCAAATAATAAGAGATTTGAGAAATAATGCTTATAGAATTCGGCACTGTGAAACGAATCACGAAGTGACCATGAACTCAGCGAATTTAAAAGTATATTACCCTCCCGAAGACTTCGACGAAGCCAATGAACAAGCCCTGGTTATGGAACAATTTAGAGATGAGGAATCCACTTTTGATAGAAACGAGAATAAGGTAGAAAAAGGAAACAGAGCTCAACCATTCGAGTGCGAATGCGAATTGGAGAAATTATATTGGGAAATAAAAGAAATAATTGATTTTGTTGAAGAAGAAAATTTCAATTTAGAAAGGAGAATGATGAAATAAAGAAACGGGTAGGGATAGACCACACCCGTAAAGAAGAATGATTTTCTGGAGACTTGTAGTCCAGACAAATAAAAAAAAGGGAAAGAAAGGGTAGGGACAGAGCGTACCCAACCTACACAATTACCGGATATGACTTAAAAGGATGGAAAAACCAAATTATCGTGGGATTTTAAAGGAATAAAAATCAGAAGGTACGGATAAACGTTATGATGGCTTCGACAGTTAAAAGAAAAATAAGATTTTATGAATATTTGAAATAAATTTCCTCAAAATTTTTCGAAAAATTATTTACCTAAGGAGGGGAGAGATGAACCCATGTACCATTGGCTCAAAAGGGGTCGAATCCATGTATTTTGTGAAAGGAATGAAAGAAACATACAGTCTCTAATGGAACGTAGAAAGATTTCAAGCAAGGATTCTAGCATAACGTTGCGCAAGCAGCTGGACCCAGGTGTTCAGGAAATGAGATCATGCCTCCTGACTCATCGATAAGGAGCCGGTCATGAGCATTAATAGAATGAGTGGAAAATTTGGACTGTGAGACAGAGAAGCACGACTCGGAAATCAAGCTTACCATGCAGTAAAACGGCAACAGCGCCGCTATGCCGGAAGAAGAATAATTAAATTTAACCCATTTGCAGGAACAAAAGTAAGTAAATAAATACAGCACTGTGAATCATTTCGGATTAGAGATTTTTGTGTAAAGAAAAAGCTCTTAATAATTGCCCAGGAAAGAAATGCAAACGCAGCATACGTCATCGGGGATTCACTGAGACCCGAGGTGTGGGGAATTTAAAAATGAACAGCACCACCCACGCAGCTGAAGACTAAAAATTAATTAATATCTCAGAAATGCACGATCGATTCTTATGCGCAGTGAGATCATTTGACGTTGAGAAGACGAGCTTTCTGGAGATGTAATTTTTATAATTGTGCGACAATTAGTTCAAAAGTTGGTCACGAAAAGGACTAGGATTTTATTTATTTTTGACTAAATAGTATAAAAGTCCAGGCAAAGCCAGACCAATCATGCAGTATTCCGACAGTCCGTGAGGGGGCGTCACGCTGTAACACATCGAAGGCAGTTTACCAGTACTCCTTGAGGGGAGATGCTGTATCACATCGCATAGACAATATCCGACAGCCAAGGGCATCGCGGTATCAATAACATACGTGCATCCGTAAGGAGTTGCAAAGAAGTAATATTACAGTATCGTCGTGTTGAGAATTAGGAAAATCCTAGTTACAGGATTTAGTTCCGACAGTATAAAGTTTACCGTGAAAAGTTCATAAAATACAGTCAAAGCAGTCTGCGAACTTAGAACCAGGGCGATAGGTCTTTAAGCAAACGACCAAAAGTATCATAACGTACGGAAGTACCGTAACAGCGAGATAAACATTTTATCAAATTTAAAGAACCCGAGCAGGGACAGGCAGAATAAGGTTCGCAAAGTATTCTAGAAGATTAGAAGTTCGAGAACCGAATAAGCGAAGAAGAGAAGGAAACTATAGACATTGTTTCAAGGAAGCAGATTAACTATTAAAAGGCACTAAGTTACGAGAAGTATGAGTTGCTAAAAATCCATAGGTCACCGATAGATTATCGAGGGGACCGTGAATATAACAGACTTCCGCTAAGATCAATCAATAGGATCTAAAAGGGAGCCGTTCGAGTCAGAGAAATAGCAGATCGTCAGGAACGGGATTTGAAGGAGTGCTATTGCAGGGAGGAAGTAGATGGTTCGAGACTTTCATATTCGGAGAGGATAGGAAGCCGACATTACTAAATTTCACCCTTGGAGACGGGAGGTCAAGAAGTCACGTGTGATAGGCTTAATAGCAGCCTAGTGATCAGAATTTGTGAAGTGTAAATATATCAAGATTTTGTGTTAAAAGTAATATATTTTCAGTGTTTTTTTGTGTGTTCTAAACGGATACACCAGTGTATTTAAAATGTTATCAGTGTTAAATGTATACGTGTTAAATATGTGTCAAGATATGTCTGTACATGCAATGAATTTGTACAAGATAGAGTAATTTAAAAGAGTGGGCAAAATGACGCATCGTACGAGAAGGAAGGTCAAGGAACGACCTATAACATGTGAGTAAAGATTTTCATTATGTTTTGGTGTCGGGGAAGTGTTTGTGTACAAATCCACCGGAGTTTTGAGTAAAGGGATGTTTCTAAATAAATAATAACAGAATAAGAACGCGGTCTGAACAAATAAAATTTGAGAAATTATAAATAATCATGTGAAAGAATAAATCCTGTAGAGGAAATGTATGGAATAAAATGTCAGTGTATTTGACGAATGTTATAAAAGCAAGCATACTAATAAATAAATAATAATAATAATAATAATAATAATAATAATAATAATAATAATAATAATAATAATAATAAAGGAAATATAAATAAAGATCAAATTGAATGATATGAAGATAAGATCGTTGGAGCCTTAATAAAAGTATAAGACATGATGTTAATACATGTTCTTAAAATAGAGCGATTATTGTCAAGGGAAAAGATTAATATAAAAATTGAGATATGTATCAATTGTTAATATGGAATTTATCAGTTCTTTGGAAGACGCTAAGCTTTAAAATAATGTATAGCGCAATGGAGCGCAATTAAAATAAAATGTCACGCTAGGAATGCGTAGAATCTAAATGTACTTGGTAAATTACTTATGAGGGGTAGTTGATTGCGGTAAATTGAGCTATGTTGTAAGTCCTCCAATAGTGACGTAGATCACGAGGCCATGTGTGTATTATTATGTTGTAATAGGGAGCAAATGTATGGTATTATGAGCGTAGGTCATGTAGGCCACGGCCGACCCTAAATCGCATTTTGTATAAGTCCTCCAATGTGGGAATGGTTCCCGAGGCATGTTAAGAGATTCGAACCTAGAATCGTCTTGTTGTTGAAGCCCCTAAGTATTCGTCGTAGAATGTGTATTACTCTTCCCAATCAATGAGGACCCTTCATAATTAATAAATGCCAAGGTTACGAAAGTGGTTTATGAGCCCAATAATGTTGTTGAAAGTAAAAAGAGAAGTAAAATGCCAGGTCTCCCCAGAGAACTGAAAAGAAAGAAAGATTTGTTTTAAAAGCATTGAGTATAGCTCCCACACGCAGACTAGACGGGTAGTTACCCTCACAGTCATAAATCTCATTCAAGTGTACGGTCAGACCCTAGTAGGAGGAGGGTCGGTGAAGGCCGTCTGTAAGAAGTAATAAATACACCGTGAGTGTTCAAAAGTTGTTAATGACCCGGGCTTTGAACCGAGGTCCTTGTAGATGAAATTATCGCTTGCCAGTTCAGATCGTAGTTTTCTTATGTGATAATGGTCTTATAAGACAAATAAATAAATAAAAATCCCTATTGTAATGTTGTATGGACGTAGCATTCCATGAGTTTAATGAAGATAACTAGATTCTGGCAGTAATCATAGTTTTTGACTTTGTCAAGTAATCTTTATAACTCTGGAGTACACAGGTATTTTCCCGATCACTATAGTGAATTTGTAAAACTTGAGAGAGATTGAAATGCTGAGAACCTGTGAAATGCCCAAACATTTAAGTAGAGAATTAACATGTACTTTAAATGTAATTTTATATTTGTTTTGATGATAAGAAACTATAAAAATAGTATTGAGCTGTACAAAAGAATAGCACCGTTATTATTGGAAAGTATCGAGCCAAAGGAGCTCGTGGTTATATGGAACTTTAAGATAGATACCTTATGGAAGTAAAAATAATTATGAGTGGTGGTTCATAGGAACCCACCTATTTAATATAACATTTGTGTTATCTGATGGACTCCGTGTTCATTTGGAAACGGAGTAGTTTTAATTTGTTTAGTGGCTTCAACGTGGGGCTTCTAAAATTACTTTTTGGCGCCCAGTACGCAGGGATGAGGTTTCCTAGGGAAAACCCGAGTTTTCTCGAAAAATCAAAATTTTCAATTAAAAATATGGTTTTTCGAAATTTTGAATTTTAAATACTTCCATAAAGGTTTATGAGATTGAATAAAGATATCAAAAGGGTACGGTGTAGTAAATACCCGTACCAAAGTAAAATTTTTGAAGAAATTGGGACACAATGGTTCAGATTACCATCTCTCAAGCATGTTTTAGCGATGTGGCATGAGTAGCCCACTGTATTCTAATAAGATGGTTTTGAGTGAGGAAATGCAAGGGCTTTTGGAGGCTATAAAAGCCGATAGCAAGGAAAGATTAGCGGCTATAGACAATAAATTAGAAGCTATAAAAACTGACAGTGTTAAGATAGAGAATAAGTTGGATAGCCAACAGAATACAAATAAAGAAGAGTTTAAATCCATAAATGAAAGTTTGAATAAGTTGGACAGCCAACAGGAGGAAAATAAACAAAAATTAGAAGCTATCGAAACTAACTGTGTAAAAATGAACAGTGAATTGAAGGTTGAGATAGATAAAATGAATAACAAATTTCAAGGTTTTGACACTGAGTTTGGGAATAAGTTAAATGATTTCAAAGGGGAAATCGCAAGTAAAATTGAAAAGGAAAATAAGGTACTTAAGTCAGAATTGCAAGGCCAAATAAAGATCTTAAAGGATAGCACGAAAAAATCCCAAATTGAATGTCAGGAAAATTTTGGAATTTTGAATGGAAAGTTGGGTTCCATGGAAGCTGAATTAGTTGAAATGAAGAAAACCTGTAAAGGGAATGTAGACAGTTGTACAAATGGACTTGTAAACCAGATCCAAGGTGTGCAGGAAAAATTAGAAGATCAGATAAAATTTAACAGTAAGATTTGTGAATCACCCCGGGATGAGATAAAATAAAGTGTGAATAAGCTAGGAACCCGATTTGGAAGGGTTGAGGAGAAAGTAGAAAAACTCGAGGGAAACGTCGATGAAATTCAGGCCAAAGTTAATAAGATGGAAAGTCAGAATCACAAAGATGTACAGGGTATGATAGATCAGATTAATCAATTTACCGGGCAGGTAGATGATAAATTGAGGAAGCACGAGGAAACAATAAGTAATAGATTAGGGACTTATGAAGAGCATCTCCAGGGAGAAAGGAAGCAACGAGATGAAGAAAATAAGGAAAATACCCATAAGATAGAGGAAATAAGTCAGGGTATTAATGAGGTTCAGGAAACCATCGGAACATTAAAGGTCCATGTAGGAAAAACCAATACTGAAGTAAATCAGGTCCAAGACCACTTGAGGAGATTGTATAAGAGTCAAGGGAAAACTGAGGAAAAGCTGGAAGGAATTAAGGGAGAGATGGAGAAAAAGATAAAAGAGATACGAGAAGACCTCGATACCATAGGGGACGTTAAGCCAGAAATTATAACAGAACAGGTCATGGTCATCAAGAAAGAGGTAGAAGAACACTTAAATGAAATCAGGGATTGCTTCAGAGACGAGAAAATCCAACTCCAACGAGAACTGGAAAACAGTAAGAAAAATCAGGAAAGAATTCAAAATGAATTAGGATCCCGGTTGGAGAGGACTGGACATAAGAACAGTCAAATGGAAATTCAACTTATGGCTAATGAGGAAAGTGCCCGAAGAGAAAGGAAGTTAGAATTTGAGAGTCAGGATGAGTTTCAAAAGACAGGATGGGTAGATCCCCATGAACGAGGCACAGAACAAGATAGGGACTTAGGAGGGGAGAGCCCTTATAAGAATCCAGGATATCCGATGGCGATGTCAACCCCGTACATGAATCAGGCCAATGGCCAGATAATAAATATCATCAAGTCGAATGAGAACAGACCGGTAAAGTTTACGGGTAATAATATGTCAATTACTCCTAAATACTGGTTAAAGGAAGTCGCAGAGTACTTGAACGAAATGAAGGTTCCTCAGGATCGGAGACTGAGAGCAATTGAGAAGCTGTTGGCAGGTGATTGTCTTACCTGGTTCAGAAGCTTCAGGTACACCTTTGATACGGTGGAAGGCTTTAGAGAAGCCTTTCTAAAACGATATTGGGCAGCAGATGTCCAAGAGAATTTGAGGCTAGATCTGTACTCTAGGAAGTACAGCACAAATGCCCCAACTAAGTACTCAGAATTTTTCACCGCTCAGCTGTGTAAATTCCGGGAACTTGACATCGCTCCTGCCGAGAACGATCTGTGTGCCGCCATTGCAAGACAACTTCCATATGAGATCCAGAGCCTGTTAATCTCATCCAAAGCCAGAAGTGCTGTGGAAGGATTACGTCAATTAGATATGACGACTTCGCACGTAACTCCTAGGCATCAAAGACAGACTGAACAGGTACATATGGCCAGCAGTCAGGAAAACAGAGAGAAACCATCGACCAGAAATCAGTCCACTAGCACTGATACTCAGGGACTGGGTCGAGAGTATGGGCACCAAGAGCCTAGGGGAATACAGCCATACTACAGAGGAGGATATCGAGGAAGAAATCCTAGGAATACGGGTTATAGGCAACAAGAGAGCCGACCCTATAACAATAACCATCAGAGGCAAGAAAACCGAAAGAAATGGGAGAATTATCCCAGAAGGAACGTAAGGCCAGAGGATAGGGATGATGAATATCGGGCCGAAATAGAAGAAAGATATCAGGAAAGTCTTCGTTACATGAATGAACGACCAGACGAACCTGAAAGGCAAAAAGTCCGTTGGAGTGAGGCAATAAAGAACCGGAAATCACCCGACCGACTAGACGGAGCTCAAAGCCTGGAGCTATAAGCTCAATTGAAGAATGAGGGGAAAGGAAGCCCTCAGGATAAAAAAAAAATCAAATTTAAATCGTCAAAAGTGGAAACATACCAGGAGCTGGGAGGAGGTATAAATTGTAAATTGGATAGCGAGACCAGATGAGCTGATTAACGAGGATGTGGAAGGAATCCCACCTATTAAAAGAGAACTACCCATAATTATGCTAAGGATAGAAGGATTACTGGTCAGGGCATTAATTGATACCGGATCCACAATAAGTTTGATTACGCAAACCCTTCTAAATGAATTGGAAACAAGAGGCCGCGTATTAAAAATTCCCACATCAAGTGTAAAGATTAAGGGGATTATTCCTGAAAAATCTTTAACATGCAAATTTCAGGTATACATCGATTTGATCATGGGTAACGCTGAAATTTCGCAATGCTTTTGCTGGTAAATCAATTGCCGTATAATGTCATATTAGGTATTGATTTTATCCGTGAGAACAAGGTCATCATAGACCTAGCGCAAAATTGCATTAGAATTCAAAGAGAGGATGTGGATGAACAAAACATTAACCTACAGGAACAGGATGCGAAAATGGGAGAACAGGTATGGCATGTGGAAGAAGTAACTGAGGAAGGTTATAAGGACATAGAAAAGATATTTGAAGTCCTCAACATAGAACTCGAAGATAATTTGGAAACTGAGTTCGAGACCAACCTGTCAGGAAAAATAGAGGAAGCTAAAGTTAACCTGGAAAATAAGGAACAATTAAAGGAATTATTATTGAATTTTAGGGACGTATTTGATTCCAAGCCAGGGAAGATTGAAAATTTTAAATACGCATTCCAAGTCAATGATTGGGCACCGTTCAGACAAAAACCATACCCGGTTGCGGAAAAACATTACCCACAAACGAAGAAAACACTGCAGGAGATGATGAATGCAGGTGTTATAGAAAAATGGCGACACCATATGTTAGTCCATTAGTGATTGTGAGTAAATCGGATGGCTCAGTAAGGGTGTGTTTAGATGCCAGAAATTTGAATGCAAAAATCATACCAGAAAATGATTCGGCACCGCCCATAAAAGAAATACTGAGGAAGTTCAAAGGCAAGAAGATTTTTACAAATATTGACATGACTTCGTCGTATCATCATCTCGAACTGGAAGAGAAAACCAGCCTGTTAACTGGATTTCAGTTCGACCAACAAACATACTGCTTCAGGAGATGTCCGTTTGGATTGAAGACCGCGGGATCTGCCTTAATAAGAGCGCTTGATCGAAACCTGTCAGAGGAAGTGAAAGATTGTACTATTCGTTATGTGGATGACATTTTGCTTACCTCGGAGAACATTGAGGAACATTTAGAAAAGTTAAAGAAATTATTGGAAGACTTAAGAAGGGCTAATTTTAAAATCAATTTAAAGAAGTCAAATTTTTGTCAAAGACAAGTAACATTTTTAGGGCATGTGATTGACAAGGATGGTGTTAAGCCTAATCCATGCAAACTTGAATCGATAAGAAATTTTCCCAGGCCTTTGAAGGGGAAAAACGTTCGCCAGTTTTTGGGATTGATTGGGTTTTTCTCAGGACATTGTCCATCATACACAAAAACTGTTGCACCACTACAGGACCTTCTGAAAAAGGGGGGCAAGTGGAAATGGACGGAGGAAACAGAAAAAGCATTTATGGAGGCCAAGGAAATGCTCTTAAACTATGTGAAGCTAGGATATCCTGATTTTAATCAGAGATTTATCATTCAAACAGATGCATCCCAAATTGGAATAGGGGCAATGCTATATCAGGAAAACCCGGATAACCCTGATAAGAAAAATTATCTAGCTTTCACAAGTCGGAGACTGAAACCACACGAGAAAAATTATACGATCAGCGAGATCGAGCTGTTAGCGATATTGCACGCGCTGCAATATTGGCGAAAGATCGTATATGGGTTTCAAGTCACTTTAAGGACGGATCATAAAGCCTTAACCTTTTTGATGAAGACTGATTTATCCAGTCAAAGGTTGATGCGTTGGGCTTTATACATTCAACAATATGACGTAAAGATAGAATACTGCCCAGGAAAAGAAAATGTAGTTCCAGATTACTTAAGTAGACAGCCAGAGTCCACAGAAGAAGAAGTAATGGCTATTGATTTGGAAGACAGGGACCAGCGTACTCTGAATGAGTTAAGAAGCATTGGTCAACGACAACGTGAGGATCCTTGGATGAACATGCTAATATCTTTCCTTGAGGGAAGTTTGATAAGGGGAACACCGGCGTACACGGAAGCTAATAAGATAGCTCAAGATTACACATTTTATAATGGATTATTATATAAGTTTGTGGACTCTGACGATACACGATTAAGGATCGTTGTACCTGCGATTTTGCAGAGAAAAATGGTATGGTTAGCCCATAGATCGTTCGGACATATGGGAGTCGACAAAACAGTCTCGATGCTGAAAGAAGCATTTGTATGGCCGAGACTGAGAGAAACTGTAAGGGACACGTTAAAGACATGTGATTTATGTCAAAGGATTAAACCAAATGCATTTCTGATGAGATAAAAGCCTATACCATTGTTGCCCGAGAGGCCAGGTCAAATCATATCTATTGATAATTTCGGACCTTTGCCCAAGGCAAGAAGAGGAAATCGACACATAATGGTGGCTATGGATGTCTTCACTAAAATGGTTGTCCTTGCTCCCATACAGAAGACTAGTACCAAACAGGTGTTAAAACGACTCAAAGAAAAAGTGATACCGATTCTGGGAAAACCTGAGAATTTGTTGTCGGATCACGGTAGTTGTTTTACCAGTGTAGAGTTCAGACAAGAATTAGAAAGACTTGGAATACGTCAGATTGTGTCAAGTATTCGCCATCCTGAGGCAAATCCTGTAGAAAGAGTGATGAGGGAGACGGCCAAGTATTGTAGAATATACTGTGCCGAGGAAAATTGGAAGTGGATAGATATCTTGGATATTATCGAATTTTGTATAAACAACACAATCCATGAATCTACGGGAGAGATACCAATAACGTTACATCGGAATGAGCAGCCAGAGGGACCTTGGAGTCTGGTAATTCCTAGGCCAGCAGACGCTCAGCCTGGAAGAGATGTACGTATTAGAAGAGCCTTTGAGCATCTAAAAGCTCAAGCCGACAGGAAGCAAAGAAGAAATAGGCACAAGAGGTATCATCGGCCATCATTAGCAGGGGAAATGGTGTTAGTAAAAAGACCAGCCATTTCGGATCCAGGGAACCGCGTGTACAAAAAGTTCCAGAAAATGTACCACGGACCGTATCAAATAATAAGAGATTTGAGAAATAATGCTTATAGAATTCGGCACTGTGAAACGAATCACGAAGTGACCATGAACTCAGCGAATTTAAAAGTATATTACCCTCCCGAAGACTTCGATGAAGCCAATGAACAAGCCCTGGTTATGGAACAATTTAGAGATGAGGAATCCACTTTTGATAGAAACGAGAATAAGGTAGAAAAAGGAAACAGAGCTCAACCATTCGAGTGCGAATGCGAATTGGAGAAATTATATTGGGAAATAAAAGAAATAATTGATTTTGTTGAAGAAGAAAATTTCAATTTAGAAAGGAGAATGATGAAATAAAGAAACGGGTAGGGATATACCACACCCGTAAAGAAGAATGAGGTTCTGGAGACTTGTAGTCCAGACAAATAAAAAAAAAGGGAAAGAAAGGGTAGGGACAGAGCGTACCCAACCTACACAATTACCGGATATGACTTAAAAGGATGGAAAAACCAAATTATCGTTTATTTTAAAGGAATAAAAATCAGAAGGTACGGATAAACGTTATGATGGCTTCGACAGTTAAAAGAAAAATAAGATTTTATGAATATTTGAAATAAATTTCCTCAAAATTTTTCGAAAAAATATTTACCTAAGGAGGGGAGAGATGAACCCATGTACCATTGGCTCAAAAGGGGTCGAATCCATGTATTTTGTGAAAGGAATGAAAGAAACATACAGTCTCTAATGGAACGTAGAAAGATTTCAAGCAAGGATTCTAGCATAACGTTGCGCAAGCAGCTGGACCCAGGTGTTCAGGAAATGAGATCATGCCTCCTGACTCATCGATAAGGAGCCGGTCATGAGCATTAATAGAATGAGTGGAAAATTTGGACTGTGAGACAGAGAAGCACGACTCGGAAATCAAGCTTACCGTGCAGTAAAACGGCAACAGCGCCACTATGCCGGAAGAAGAATAATTAAATTTAACCCATTTGCAGGAACAAAAGTAAGTAAATAAATACAGCACTGTGAATCATTTCGGATTAGAGATTTTTGTGTAAAGAAAAAGCTCTTAATAATTGCCCAGGAAAGAAATGCAAACGCAGCATACGTCATCGGGGATTCACTGAGACCCGAGGAGTGGGGAATTTAAAAATGATCAGCACCACCCACGCAGCTGAAGACTAAAAAATAATTAATATCTCAGAAATGCACGATCGATTCTTATGCGCAGTGAGATCATTTGACGTTGAGAAGACGAGCTTTCTGGAGATGTAATTTTTATAATTGTGCGACAATTAGTTCAAAAGTTGGTCACGAAAAGGACTAGGATTTTATTTATTTTTGACTAAATAGTATAAAAGTCCAGGCCAAGCCAGACCAATCATGCAGTATTCCGACAGTCCGTGAGGGGGCGTCACGCTGTAACACATCGAAGGCAGTTTACCAGTACTCCTTGAGGGGAGATGCTGTATCACATCGCATAGACAATATCCGACAGCCAAGGGCATCGCGGTATCAATAACATACGTGCATCCGTAAGGAGTTGCAAAGAAGTAATATTACAGTATCGTTGTGTTGAGAATTAGGAAAATCCTAGTTACAGGATTTAGTTCCGACAGTATAAAGTTTACCGTGAAAAGTTCATAAAATACAGTCAAAGCAGTCTGCGAACTTAGAACCTGGGCGATAGGTCTTTAAGCAAACGACCAAAAGTATCATAACGTACGGAAGTACCGTAACAGCGAGATAAACATTTTATCAAATTTAAAGAACCCGAGCAGGGACAGGCAGAATAAGGTTCGCAAAGTATTCTAGAAGATTAGAAGTTCGAGAACCGAATAAGCGAAGAAGAGAAGGAAACTATAGACTTTGTTTCAAGGAAGCAGATGAACTATTAAAAGGCACTAAGTTACGAGAAGTATGAGTTGCTAAAAATCCATAGGTCACCGATAGATTATCGAGGGGACCGTGAATATAACAGACTTTCGCTAAGATCAATCAATAGGATCTAAAAGGGAGCCGTTCGAGTCAGAGAAATAGCAGATCGTCAGGAACGGGATTTGAAGGAGTGCTATTGCAGGGAGGAAGTAGATGGTTCGAGACTTTCATATTCGGAGAGAATAGGAAGCCGACATTACTAAATTTCACCCTTGGAGACGGGAGGTCAAGAGGTCACGTGTGATAGGCTTAATAGCAGCCTAGTGATCAGAATTTGTGAAGTGTAAATATATCAAGAATTTGTGTTAAAAGTAATATATTTTCAGTGTTTTTTGTGTGTTCTAAACGGATACACCAGTGTATTTAAAATGTTATCAGTGTTAAATGTATACGTGTTAAATATGTGTCAAGATATGTCTGTACATGCAATGAATTTGTACAAGATAGAGTAATTTAAAAGAGTGGGCAAAATGACGCATCGTACGAGAAGGAAGGTCAAGGAACGACCTATAACATGTGAGTAAAGATTTTCATTATGTTTTGGTGTCGGGGAAGTGTTTGTGTACAAATCCACCGGAGATTTGAGTAAAGGGATGTTTCTAAATAAATAATAACAGAATAAGAACGCGGTCTGAACAAATAAAATTTGAGAAATTATAAATAATCATGTGAAAGAATAAATCCTGTAGAGGAAATGTATGGAATAAAATGTCAGTGTATTTGACGAATGTTATAAAAGCAAGCATACTAATAAATAAATAATAATAATAATAATAATAATAAAGGAAATATAAATAACGATCAAATTGAATGATATGAAGATAAGAGCGTTGGAGCCTTAATAAAAGTATAAGACATGATGTTAATACATGTTCTTAAAATAGAGCGATTATTGTCAAGGGAAAAGATTAATATAAAAATTGAGATATGTATCAATTGTTAATATGGAATTTATCAGTTCTTTGGAAGACGCTAGGCTTTAAAATAATGTATAGCGCAATGGAGCGCAATTAAAATAAAATGTCACGCTAGGAATGCGTAGAATCTAAATGTACTTGGTAAATTACTTATGAGGGGTAGTTGATTGCGGTAAATTGAGCTATGTTGTAAGTCCTCCAATAGTGACGTAGATCACGAGGCCATGTGTGTATTATTATGTTGTAATAGGGAGCAAATGTATGGTATTATGAGCGTAGGTCATGTAGGCCACGGCCGACCCTAAATCGCATTTTGTATAAGTCCTCCAATGTGGGAATGGTTCCCGAGGCATGTTAAGAGATTCGAACCTAGAATCGTCTTGTTGTTGAAGCCCCTAAGTATTCGTCGTAGAATGTGTATTACTCTTCCCAATCAATGAGGACCCTTCATAATTAATAAATGCCAAGGTTACGAAAGTGGTTTATGAGCCCAATAATGTTGTTGAAAGTAAAAAGAGAAGTAAAATGCCAGGTCTCCCCAGAGAACTGAAAAGAAAGAAAGATTTGTTTTAAAAGCATTGAGTATAGCTCCCACACGCAGACTAGACGGGTAGTTACCCTCACAGTCATAAATCTCATTCAAGTGTACGGTCAGACCCTAGTAGGAGGAGGGTCGGTGAAGGCCGTCTGTAAGAAGTAATAAATACACCGTGAGTGTTCAAAAGTTGTTAATGACCCGGGCTTTGAACCGAGGTCCTTGTAGATGAAATTATCGCTTGCCAGTTCAGATCGTAGTTTTCTTATGTGATAATGGTCTTATAAGACAAATAAATAAATAAAAATCCCTATTGTAATGTTGTATGGACGTAGGATTCCATGAGTTTAATGAAGATAACTAGATTCTGGTAGTAATCATAGTTTTTGACTTTGTCAAGTAATCTTTATAACTCTGGAGTACACAGGTATTTTCCCATTCACTATAGTGAATTTGTAAAACTTGAGAGAGATGGAAATGCTGAGAACATGTGAAATGCCCAAACATTTAAGTAGAGAATTAACATGTACTTTAAATGTAATTTTATATTTGTTTTGATGATAAGAAACTATAACAAGATGTTCAGTAAAGAACATATAGCCTACTTTCTCCTAAATGTATGAGTATAGTTATAACTCGTTATTATCAAAGAGTATAATAGAACTATTCTTTGTTGAAGACCTTAGAAACGATTTACCTCTACCAAACGCCACAACCTATATAAAAACTGCTACCATCATTGAAGAAAGAAAGAAAGAAAGATAAGAAGTATATCAAGAATGTTATGGATCTGTAGACATAATCGACCGGACTGGCTGCGTGGCTCAGCGGTAACGTTCTCGCTTGCTGGGCCCTAGGTTGCAGGTTCGTATCCTGGCGCAGTCAGCTGGCATTTGAGGGTGCACAAATGCGAGGGAGCTGTGTCAGTACATTTACTGGCACGTTAAAGATCCCCTTCGGGCCAAAATTCCGGCACCCCGGTGTCTCTAAAAGCAGCAGTAGTTAAAAGGGACGTAAAACCAATAACATTATTATTATTATTATTATTATTATTTTTACATATACGACCTGCCGTGGGCAACATCCAACTTTGAGTTGAGGCATGTCTTTACACGTCTGGTTGTGCATGGCTTTCACAACCCTAATTGAAAAAAAAGGAAGGAAGATTGTAGTTTTACGTGACCGTGAATCTTGTGATTATGAGCCACGGGACCTCCTTTTTACGTGGAATCCGAACCACAGGACATGGCATTTCACTTCGAATATCTCACATGCTTTGACCGGGAATCGAAAACCCTAATTGAATTAACAAATCTTTCCATGACCCTACAGAGACGTGTGTATACAAACTACTATGTGAAATCGTTTTGTTCTTTACTTCAAATAACATTTTCAAGTAACGCAAAATAGGCTGTTACAAACCCTTTAAAATAAAAAGTAAAAATGTATCGTAGTATCATCTTGTCATTCTTCAAATTCGATGCGCATAGAATGCCAATGGTATAGTAATCAATGGATCCCCACGTAGACTAGTCGTGATATCTAGTGGTGAAATATCGAACAATATAATGCTAACAGAGCGAGTGCATTCTAGCGGCCAGAAGAAGAAACTTTTCAATAAAATCTGGAAGTTAATAAGTAGGTCGACGTGCAGTTACCTTTTTGGCAGCTAGATGTCTCGAGTAAATCTGCTGGCGAATTGTGTTTTAATTAAATATATATTTTACACCATAATATGCACAATATAACGCTTAATTTTAAAACATCTGAGTCATTACAAAACAATAAACATATAACATTTCAAGCAAAAAACCTAGCTCTGATCGGGTTTGAACCATAGGCATTTGAGCGATAGGCTAACGCTCTACCACTGAGCTAATTGTGTCAACGAATATCGTTCTATATAAAATGACTTACATAGAACTTGTTAGCAAATAATGATTTATACTAAACGATTTCATCACTGGAGTATATTATTTATATATAAAGCATTTCATACAAAGTTTATTTATCTTGTATCAGTACGCTATATTGCATGCAATACTGAAATTAGTGAAATATAAGTCAGGCACAAGATATCCGCTGCCATCTTGTCTTATTACTGAATCAGCTCAGCTTTTTAAAATCACGTCTGCACTATAGTATTACAAAATAAACTTTTAATTTCGAACGTGCCTCTTCCTTTAGAACAGTTAAAACGATTCTCGGCTCGATAATCGGAACTGGTGGGTCCCATGATATGGATTATAAAGTTTGCATAATTCGCACGGCCGCCATCCTGAAATGGTATGGCGGACGACCTTGTAGTTTGGTCACAAGACGCATCCTATACGAAGGTATGTTGTTACCAAATTTGGTAGAGATCGGATGATTTGGTTAGTCGTTATTTGATTTTACGTTTTGAACGTTTGAGTGGCCGCCATTCAGTTTTAGTAAAGATGGCGGCGATATAAAACATGACACTGAGGTGTCCTTTGCTAGTGCTACCTTTGTACCAAATTTCGTTCAATTCGCATTCACCGTGTTCGAATTAATAGGGGGGGGGGACAGACATTCAGAGTACACACACTCACACACACACAGACACACACACACACACAGACTCACACACACACATACACACACACAGACTCACACACACACACATACACACACACAGACAGACACACTTTTTTCGCCCTGTGTTGATCTCATAAGTCTACTTTCATTTTTTGCAAAAATCGAAAGTAGGCTTAAAATAGTATTGAGGTGTACAAAAGAATAACACCGTTATTATTGGAAAGTATCGAGCCAATGGAGCTCGTGGTTACATGGAACTTTAAGATAGATACTTTATGGAAGTAAAAATAATTATGAGTTGTTGGTTTAAAGGAAACCATGTATTTTAATATAATATTTGTTTAATTCTTATATTATTCCTTGTTCACTTTGAACAAATAGAAGGTTTTTGGTCAGTAGTTTATTTGTTTTATTGTTTGTAGCGCCATAATTTTTGGTTAATTAAATGTTTTGAAATAGGAGTTGATTTTGTTGTTATTTTGCAAGTGTATCCTCTATTTAATCCAAAATGTGTAAGTCACAGAGTGGGAGAACATACTATAACCCCGAAAATCCCGAATTGAGCAATGCTGGCATACTGTGATTTGCATATTTCTTGCTGAAAGGGCACAGTATAGCTTCGAAATTCTTTTTTTTAAATATGTTACTTCTTTTTTGAAAACTAAGAAAGATATCACAATGTAATTTAATTTTCTGTTTTGTTTCGCATATAAACTAAATTTCATGTAAGGAAATTTGTCAAGGTTGTTTTGTTCAGCAGGTATAATTTAAAAAAAAATTAATTACCCTCCAAGCTTGGCTTCACCCACAGACTTAGGTGACGCCACTGATCTAGTAAACAGAGATGACGAATACTGGTTGCCATGGTTACCATGGTATCTGGAGATTGATGACGTCAATTCCAGATATACACCCAGGCCCAAAACATATCCACGTTAAATCGACTAATAAGGTCTACCACAAATCCATTATCAATGTACATCACCAAATATCCAAATTGGTTTCCATACGATCACTACTTATAGAAACACGATGTGCTCTTACCTTGCGAAGTGGTGACGAGCGTCATGTGTGACGGGTACTTGTCTACCAAACGACGGATGACGTCGATCTGTTCTAATACAAGCTGCACGGCATCCAGATGTTGCGCCGAGCACGGAACGTAGGCCGACCAGAACTGGAACAAAAGATTTGACATTAATAATAACAATAATATTAATAAAAATAAGCACCTCAGCGCTGGAAACCATCGATCACATCACGGTGGCTGCTCTACGCTGGCTGGTATAGAGTATATCAAGAGGCACAATGATGTTGCTACGATCTTACATCAAGAGCTAGCTATAAAATATGGACTTCTGGATACGAGAATGGTGTACTACGACTACCAGCCTGCCAACGTGCTTGCAAATGAGCATCATAAGGTGTATTGTGATAGACCTATTTAAACCGACCAGAAAGTCTTGGCCAATCAACCTGATATTGTCTATCTCAATAAAAGAAACCAAAAGGTCTATTTGATAGACGTTGCTGTCCCACTTACCCAAAATATGCAAACAACCCAGGCTAAAAAAAAAAAGTACGCACCATTGACTGAAGAAATGCGGAAACTATGGGGACTAAAATGCGTGGTGATCTCTTCCACGGGAGTTGTTCCAAAGACGTTGGTAAATGACTTTGAGGAACTGCAAATGATTCACCTGATTGCCAGAAGGCAGTGCTGCAGGATAGGTGTCATATTAAGCTATTTTTTTATCTCAGTAAGGTTTACAGGATATTTGATTGTCAAATCCGTATCTTGTAGACTGATTTGTACCATAATTATGAGAAATTGAAGATAATAATAATAATAACACGATCTACAGATAAGTGTGCATGAAACAGATGGCACCAACAAAATCAATTATTTGGCGAGACCACTGGCTTCATGCTGGCTGTACAAGACAGAGACATTTCAAGATATTACAGGAGATTCATCACAAAAGAGACAGACGTTGAGGATAAGGTGTTGTAAATGTGGCAAGGATGGTGAAACCTTGGATCACATTCTCGGCAGATGTTCGACCTCGGGAAATAAGAACTACAAGGTTGCCAACTGGCTGCGTGTCTCACTCGGTAACGTTCTTGCCTGCTGTTCCCAAGGGTACAGAATTGTATCCTGGCGCAGCCTGTTGGCAACACTGTAGGGTGCGCAAATGTGAGGGAGCTGTGCCAGTGGCACGTTAAAGATCCCCTTTGGGGCAAAATTCCGTCACCCTGGCGTCTCTTAAAGCCACAGTAATTAAACATTAGCCTATCATTAATTATGTTGCTAAGATCGTGCAAATGGAGATGGTTAAAACTATAGGACAAGATGACTTCTTGCTTTCGTATTATAAGTACCAACCAAAATATGTTTCAGACAATGAAACCCATTACAATTATTATACTGGGACAGAGAACTCCGCACCGAGAAAAGCATCAAAGCCAACCAACATGATATTCTACTCCTTGATCGGCTGAAGAAAGAAGCTGTGATTATCGATATATCCCTACCACTCAACCACAACCTTGGGCGTCAACTAGAAAGACATGTAATCGGCCTCTCCGGAGGCCACATGATCATTCAATCAACCAAAACCTTCACACAACCTATTGCCAAAAGGTTAATAAATACACCGAATCGGCCATTGAAGTAAAACAAATGTGGCAGCTAAAGCAGGTGTATTTCCGGCCTCTCATTCTATCTGCAACTGGAATTATACCTGAAAGACTCGTGGACCAACTACAGGCTCTCGGAATGGCGCACAACCTGGGAGAGATCCAAAAGTCGGTGATCTTGGACACTTACCATACAGTGCGATGATGAAGATTTAACTCTGTAAGTCCATATTTTCAGTCATTGTACCATCGTAAAATGAGGAATTTGTAAATGTGTATAATAATAATGATGATAATAATACTATTAATAATACTCAACTGTACAAACTAATGCAGGAGGCAGTAGTTCTATTAAGAACCCGAATCGTCCGGAAGTTCATGGGTAGCGACATTCCAGCTTAGAACTTGCTGTTTCAGTAACTATAGTTTGGTTCCCTGAATCCCGTATAGTTATGTTGTAATGTACCAGCAATGCGTTATAGGTACTGTATAAACCAATAATAATAATAATAATAATAATAATAATAACAATAATAATAATAATAATAATAATAATAATAATAATAATAATAATAATAATAATAATAATACGCAAAATACTCGGTCCTTTTAAAACTGCAGAAATCTGGAAATTAAGAAGTAATGACGAAATATATATATATATATATATACAATAGAAACAATACGGAAGATGAGATTGCTATTTTTTGGAGATTAGTACGAGATGGATGACAGTAGGTTTACCAAGCAGATCTCACATTCCTGTGGAACAAGAACTCAACAACAACCTGGGTACAAGAAGTCAAAAAGGATTTGGAAAGAAACAATATGAGAGAAGAAGATACATCACAGAGAGATATTTTTAGGCAAAAAGTGCTAAAATTGGAAGGATTCCAAGGGAGGAAGGGAAAGAAAACCGGCTCGAAATGGTCCGAAGAAAGGAAGAGGAAACATAGTGAGATGATGAAGGAATATTGGATGAAGAAGAAGGAACAGCAAAGGACAAAGCATTGAAATTGACTCGTGGTCCCTAGACGACCGAAACGAAAATAATAATAATAATAATAATAATAATTATAATAATATGGCCTCAGGTACTGTTACGTAGATCTTTTGAATTAGCGCCATTGAGGAGATCTACTCTCCTGCTTTCACGTTGTGGCAATAAAATCGTGTAGTTGACAATAAATTTCGTCATGTAAATAACCTCATGTGATGCGAGAGGATCTTTTACGATTCTCGAGTGATTTCGAATGATTTCGACAGTTCGTGCACGATGCTCGACAGATCCTTGTCGAAGAAAATCAACCCCAGTTTCATAACATCATAAAATTAGTGACCCATGGCATCGCCGTCTGGTATGCTCTAACGCCTTCCCATTCAACACGAGTTGCGTGATAAGCAACGAACATCCCCTACTTGACGATCTTCCCGACAGTAGCGCTGCTAGGATGAACCGATTGTGAGCCTGTCCAAACATGCAATTCTGCCTATACTGTTTTGTGGCTAAATAAACGTAACCGTGCAACATTCCCGTTTATTGTTTTAATTGCGGACACCAGTGTAATTGTTGGTGCTGATGCGTTGATATTGTGTATTAGCTACAGAAGTTACAGCATTTTCACTCTATAATTTTGTCATGCCTATGGAATATAGAGACAGCTATGTTTATTTAATTTAAGTACCAATCTTATATTGTGCCGACGTAATCTCTGGAGTATCAACCAACTAGCGCTGCGAGGTTGGCGGTGGAGAATTTTAGTACTGCATGTTCGCTGTTTGGAGAGAAGTGCTGAATGGTGATAGAGCATAGTAGACGGCGGTGCCCATGGTTTCCACCATGTTAAGTGTAAGAACGAACAATACCACGAGCCTTGTGAAAGCTGTGTATGTGAATTGTGTGGGAAACAGTGCGAAAGGTATCACATATTGAAGTGTGTCAACAGAACGTAAGAGCAAGAAGTGACGTATTGGATCGACTACTTAATACCTATTTGGGTGCACCTTTTCGAGTAATAATTATGTATTTTTTCAAAAAGTCTGCGTCAAAGTAAACATGTTAAAAATTTGATTAATTCTTATTAAAATGTTCTGAGAGAAACCTAGGATAGGTTAAGAATGTAAACAACGCTCTTAGGTTTCTACGTTCGTTGCCAAGAGCCGACTGCGGTGGTATCTAGTAGCTTAGTTCTGAACTTGGCCTAGTAGTCGTTGACGGTGGCGCTTGGCGGCAAAAGTAGGAACTATTTGAAAAATTCTAAGTTGCAGTACTTAAATTAAAAAACAGATAACACACACTAATACAGTCATCACAATTAACACCGGTTATCAGACAGATTCTACACACACCCAAAATACACGGGGCTACATGACCGCGTTGTCGCAGCCCCTAAACTTAAGAACCAGCCAACCAACCAAAAACCTAAATAAAAATTTGAAAATTAGCATGATCATTTCAGAGCCCCTTAAGCGCCTTCCTTTATTTAATGAATGACTGCTATTCTAAACAAGTTATTGAGATGATGTAGGCCTACGTAAGTTCTAGAAAAGTAAACCGGCTAGGCCTAGTATGAACTGGGACTCATATTATTTTCACTGTAATCGTGTTGTTTTTACAAAAGCACCAGTTTTAGACTTCAGCTGTCTAGTGCAGCGTGCCTGAAATTGAGGCGAGCCGCGAGCCTGACTGCATTTTCTCTCATCTTCTACCCTGATGTCAATATTTTGAAATATTCATATCTAAACTGATACAGTTCTCTCTTCTAGGTACGCTCTGAAGCTTTGTTCATAAAACATAACATAGAAATGCCCTACCATCTGACAAAAATGTCTACAACAAAATACTATTGTGTGGTGACTTCGATGGCGTAGTTGGTAGCATGGTGAGCTTCTATGCCCAAGATCGCGGGTTCAAACCCAGCCGAAGTCGTCAGATATTTTAAGAGCGTTAAAAATCCTCCAGTATGCCTTCCCTTGGAGGGGAAGTAAATCCGGTGGGCCCATGTCATAGATTTATGGCATGTAAAAGAAGCTTCCACTAACTAAACTTGTGTGAAACAAAATTTGTAGGTTAAGTTCCAACGTTCGTCACCAGGCGCTGGTTCCGATGGCATATAGTAGTAGCCAAGTTCACAGCTAGGTGTTGTGGACGGTAGCATTTGGTAGCGAAAGTAGGAACTACTTGAAATTATCGTCTGCAGTCCTTACTTGAATTAAAAGCAGATAACACACCACTAATACAGTCATCACAATGAACACCGGTTATCAGACAGATTCTACACACACCCAAAGTACACGGAGCTACATGACCGCGTTGTCGCAGCCCCTAAACTAAGGAACCAACCAACCAGACTATTGTGTATCCTTGAATGCAAATTTCAGACATCATTGCACTGCCATCCGACGAGAATCTTTATGCAGGATGCGTGGAGTTTAACTGGACAGCTGGGTACATATTATTCCTTAGGTCAGGGCACGCCGAATGACGTGAAAAACGTATAATGAAAGGTGCATGGTTTAGCGGGAATAGAATAGTTTAGTGTCATTTTTTAAACCTTCATCCGGACACGCCCACGGTAGATTATCGTCCAATTGAAAAAAAAAACGCGCGTAGAGTTCCTCTGATCGTTACAAAGGCGCAAAAGGTACATGTATTCTCAAGGTACGATATTCTTCGCTAGATGACAGAGGATTAGCGGTTCCTGATGACGACGACGTTTCGATCAGTTGTTCATGAAAGTGCCAAGGGCGCAGTCGAGCGGTTGACTACCGTCACGAGCGACCGGAAGTGCAATATTTTCTCCGACCACCCAAAACAAAATGTGAGTATTTATCATAGTTTTTTCCTCATTTCTAACGCATTTCATTCACTATTGATAGCCCAGTTGCTCATTCCCCCCCCGTCAACAACCACACACACGCATGCACACAACACTATCTTTGAAGCTGTCATATTGTGCTTTTTCATTTTTGCCACCACAGTTGTCGCTCTTATTATGGCTTTTTATTGAATAAATGCTTCTATATTAACTCCTATGTACTGTATGTCAATTTCATGCTCGATCAACCTCAAAGCTGTTTGTATTGCCATTAAAAGTGAAGAAAAAAAAAAGAACTCACAATTGAAACATTCTGGAGGACGGTAGACTACAATCGCGTGTGCGTGTGTTAATGAAGGGGCGCGACCGCAGGAAGGTTAAACATGTCTAGCAGGCGAATCGTTGGCCCTATGACTTTGGGATTGCACTATGCTGTGCAGCATAAAAAACGAAGACATAATGTCTAGGCTAGATCTGCATACGGCGAATGGTTCTCAAACAATTCAATGTTACGACAATCACTTTCGGGAAGCCTATTCCCATGTCAAGGCCGGTAACACCGCATCAACTGTCACGTGTACATGTGTTATCGTAGAGGGAAAAGGAAGCATATTCGGAACTGTGTTGTTTCTGGTTTGTGGGAACCAGTTGGGCAAGTTACCTCCCCTCCGTGGAACTGACCTTCACTTATCAGTTGTCTGCGAGACAATACCGGCTGTTCTGTCAGTCCAGTGGCACTTCCTCGATCCGGTTTGTACACAGTAGCAAGCAGTGTTGCCAAGAGTGACGTATTTTTGCTCCTGTTTTCTCCTAAACCACGCCCCTTTTACTATACATTTTTCACGTCTTTCGGTGCTTCCTGACTTGGGGAATCATATGTTCTCAGATAACGGATCTGACTCCATCCACCCTGCATAACGTACTGCGGAATGTCTTGCCGTGAGCAACAAAGGTATGATGGAGAAATTGGAGACCAAGGTAAGGATGATTTTGAGTATGTGTTTTAGGTCCAGTCAATGACATTAGCATAACCAGGTGCTGTACAAACATGTGGTGAAATTAACTGACGCGAACAAGTTGCTTTTTTTTTTCGAATATATCGGCGCACCACCATCCGATTCACTCCTGAGCCGCCACTGCTTGGGGGCTATTAGTTCGAGTGAAGCATTAAATAACCGACGTTTAGAGACAAACCATCACCTCTATTAAAGTTGTGTGGTTGTTTACAACTCGTATGATTTGGGAGGCGAGAGAAATAGTAAACAACCACATAACTTTAATATAGGTGTTGATTATCCTTCCAGTAAATCATGGCTGCCCTCTATAGTTTCATTACCAACATCTTCTTGGTCTCAGGAGGTCATGGAGTAACTATTTGTTTCGACATGGCTTCCTATCTTATACCATTTATCTATGGAGGCTATGCCATTGTTTACTCTTTCTTTCTTTCTTTCTTCTTTCTTTCTTTCTTTCTTTCTTTCTTTCTTTCTTGACAAACCTTGATAAAGGGACAATCAGTTGTCTCCAAACGCCGATTATTTAATGTTTCATTCGATTTAATAACCTCAAAACTATATTATGTATGCAAATGGTTGAGAAAGTTTACGCAACAGTATAACCGCATTTTTACTTTCCTTTTTAAGACAAAAGGGAACCTAGTTCAGTGAGGTACAGAAAGATCTGCAGCAAATTGGGATCTCATGTGAAGATGTCCAAGAGTGTGACCAGTTTAAGAAAAGATCCCAGCGTTTCCAAACAAAGACGTGGACGAAAGAGAAAAAAGAACAACACAGTCTACGGATGAAGGAATACTGGAATAACATTGAAGCTCAAAGGAAACAAATGAAAAGACGTGTTTCCTAGTTGAACGAAACGAAACAATAATAACACGAATTAAAATTCAGCAATATATTTAGGTTTATGCCGTGTCTTGTGTGGGGTTTCGCCTAGGAACAGCAAGATAACGGCATGAACATAAAAAAATGCTGAGTTTTAATTCACTGGCCATGAAAGCCAATATATCATCTTTTTGAAATAATAATAATAATATTAAATAATAATAATAATAATAATAATAATAATAATAATAACAATATTGTAATAATACCTTTTGGATAAGTTTATTCTAACTCATGCAGCCTCCTACTAATCGAAAGCACATGTTTGAATAATTCAGCCCTATTTAACGATCACTGTCGATTGCAGGAGTTTGGACAATGCGTTCGTTATCGATCATAGTCGATCGCAAAGTTTGAAGAATGCGGTGTTAATCGATCACTGTCGATCACGTGTTTGGGCAATGCCGTCTTAATCGATCATAGTCGATCACTGGTGCGTATATGTTCAATATGTTCAATGATTTGAGGCACAGCTAGCTCATAGACATGACACTTGGACGGTAGAACTCTGCGCTTAGCCATCAAGCCGGTCCATTTAGCAACCCTAGAATGAACAATTACATTCACCCCTATGAGTACAGCACAGTGATGACAGTGCTAATGTCCACGATGCCCTAGCAGTTAGAATGAGGCAGGAACTTGCGGTAGTGGTTGTTACGCCAGTATCATGTAACAGCCAGCCGTGACATGATCTCTTGTTCATCTCCAGTGACGCGTGCCATGAAGATGTCAGCTCGGCAATAACTGTGGCGCAGAATATAAACTGGCCCGGAGTGCTTCAATGTTCTGCATCAACGTTATGTTTGCTGGTATTGTCCCGCCCCGAGGCTAATTTGTTAGTAAGTTAGGCATTGCCTGAAGGGTCTCGTGTTCGATTCTCGGCCGGGCTATGGGGATTTTAATCTCCTATAATTAATTCCCCTGACACTGGAATGAGTGTTTATAGCACATTCATAAAAAGTAAAAATACATAAAATTACGGTACGGTACGTGAACAGAAAAATAAAACGAAAAAAGTAAAGTAAAAATAAAAATAAATCCCTATGGTCTCTCAAATTACCAACTTTTCGTATTTTCATTTTTATTTTAAATTTTTTATTTTCATTTTCATTTTTATTTCATTTTCATTTTCATTTTTATTTTTCATTTTCATTTCCATTTATTTTATTTTTTATTAGTATATATGTTACAGGGAAAGTCGATTCTCCAGTAAGAGTTGACTCTCCCTAGGAAAAGTCGACTCTTACTGATCTTTTCAGTAAAAGTTGATTAAAAGCGGTAAGTGTTCAATTTCGATCAACATTTACTAGTCAGAGTTGACTATACCTAGGGAAAGTATACTCTCACTGTCTTGAGGTAGTAACAGTCGACTATTTGCAAGGAAACGGCACTAGCTAATAAAGAACAAATAGGAAGGCAAAACCAATACATTAAGAGAGAGAAATGTTTAAGAGAAACTAATAAACTGAAAAACCTTTAATAGTACATTATGCAACGAGCCTATAATGGCAATAATTAAGACACGAGTATGTTTATAAAACGAACGTATGCGAGTTTTATAATTTCCATACGAGTGTCTTAATTACCATTATAGGCGAATTGCATACGACTGTTTATGTTCGACGATAATTATTATAACTATTTTATATTCGAACATAAATATTCATAAATATCTGTCGAGATTTCGCCAGTTTTATGTACTGAATAGAGCACATGGGACGCAGAGAATGCCTTGTATTTGTCCATGGCCTCCTCGATTAGCCCACTATGACACTAGACAACGCAGTGAAATTTAAATTAGAAAGCCTTGGAACTCTGCGCAGGTGCGATGCTATCGTCACCTAATTTGTCAAACAACTGTATCTTGAGCTGTGATTGGTGGGAGAAACTGTTTCATAATGAAGAATAGTGTTATAATGACCATCATTATGATACAGTTTTCTGACATGTAATAGTCAGGGTCGAACATAAAATACATAAAGAGATAGAAATATTTATCATTTATTACAGCACGGCAAAGATTTGTGACACTTTGAGTTGCAAAGTACACTTTTCTTCTTGCACATGCACTTCATGGATTCGCATTTAGTGTTGCAAGAACATTTGAATAAACCTTGTCCACTTCCAGGTGATTGTGAAGTTGCAACAGTCCTCACGGCTATTGTTTTGTCCATAGGAACTTCATTTTCTTGGATAATGTTCGTAGGACATTTACAGAATTGAGACCTGAATAAATGTAATCATTGAAATCTGAACAATTTAATACTAAGGGCAGCGAGCGAGAGGAGAGAGAGAGATAAATATTTCATGTTAGCATTGAAAACTTACCCTGAGAAAAGCTGCTTTAGAATTCCATTTCTCGTTCCAATTCGATAAAATCCATCATCGACTACCTCCAGTACCACACCAAGGATAGATCGAGCATCTCCACTTCCGCGGCGACGTCATCAACATTCGGGTTGGCAAGTGTTAAATCTTCCATTGTGCATGTTGCTGGACATAGTGGGCACTGGTAAAGATGTTGGATTGTCTGTAGTTCCCCACAATCACATACGAGAGAGTCATTCGAAAAACCCCATTTCTGCAGGTTCATCTTGGTTCTTCCAACTCCAGTCCGTAGTCTGTTGAGCGCCTCCAGCCTTCCATATGGCCCGGAGGAAGGCTTTCTTTTGGGGTCATCCAGCCGGACAGATGACCAGTTCTTTCCTTCCACATTCTTGCCCTAGCAGTGTCAGCATTGACTTTAAGGCTGGCTGTTGTCCGAAGGAAGCTTTTCCTAGATTTAAGGCGAGTTCGGGCGGGGGAATATCCAAATAGTGCTGAATCATAAGATCTTTTCCTCCGTGTCCAGTGGATAAGCTATGTGCGCTTCATTAAGAACTCCAAACAACTCTTCATCAAAAACATAATACTTTATGCTGTCTTGGTCTGTGACAGGGTGTAATAGTTTTGTAATACCATTTACTTCAATAATGGCATATCGTTTTAAAAACCAGATATCGTTACTTTCTTTTTTAATTGCAGTTTTTAGATTTTTCACTTTTTGAACGCAGCAATCATATTTCAATTTGGTCAATGTCAGTGAATTTACCTCGGAAGTCGAGCGTTCCTGCTGCAATTTTTCACGAAAATGTTCTGCCGTGGTGTCTGACATAATTATTACACACTTAAACTAATTATTTTAACGTAAATGAATCTTTTGTCACTATTGCACAACAATAAAGAACCGAGTAATGACGAATGGCAACTGCCTGTTGTGTGGTGGGGTAATAAAACAAAGAAATGTTGAGATCGATAACGGTCGGTCCAATAATGGAAGTACGTGTCCAAACAATGGCAATACAGGGCTATTACAAATGATTGAAGCGATTTCATAAATTCACTGTAGCTCCATTCATTGACATATGGTCACGACTCACTACAGATACGTAGAAAAACTCATAAAGTTTTGTTTGGCTGAAGCCGCACTTCAGGTTTCTGCCGCCAGAGCGCTCGAGAGCGCAGTGAGACAAAATGGCGACAGGAGCCGAGAAATGATAATCATAACAAAGGTTTGGCGCGTGCGGTTACATTTTCAACTTTTACTAAACCACAGCAGGCATAGTTAACTCTCCCTAGGAAAAGTTGATCTGTTTGTTTTCAATCAACTATTACTGATACTTTTAGTAAGAGTTGACTCTGCCTAGGGAGAGTCAACTCTTACTAAGAATCGACTTTCCCTGTAACATATACAGTAATGCCTTTGGAATTCTAAATAACAAGTAGAACCATTATTTAGCATTGCTCTTCTTGTTCATCTTATCTTCCCAAAAATTTCTCATCCTTTTGCTATGTGCCTGACTTCTTTCTTGTGTCCATGTATCTTTGAGATTCAATTTTCTTGCGGTCGGGATCTTAAGTGGAAATTTATATGAGTTTATTTTCTGTCTATATGCAGCCCGTGTCGTTGTTAGTGGGTCAATATGGATTTCTGTGAGGTCCTTTTGGGTGTAGGAATCTCTGTTTCGCGGGCTTATAGGTCGTGTTCCAAGGACATTTTGTCGTCCTGACGTTTCGCTGAATACTGCGTTCAGCATGTTCACAGGTTACATAAAGCGAGGTAAAACAAGTAAACCTCGCTTTATGTAACCTGTGAACATGCTGAACGCAGTATTCAGCGAAACGTCAGGACGACAAAATGTCCTTGGAACACGACCTATAAGCCCGCGAAACAGAGATTCCTATTTCAACGCCGGTCGTGAAAGTCTACATTTTTACTCCTTTTGGGTGTCTTCTAGCCAGGGTACTTTGGTTTGTCGGGTTCCGTACATTTATGAGGACGATTTTATTGATCAATATTGAGAGTTGTCCATTTGTGCAATATATCCGTAGAATTTATTGCGTCTTTCTTGTGCAAGTGAGGTGAATCGTTCAGTCAGTCAATACAGTTCATTTGAGCTTTTCCTCACCCAGATACCGTCTGGAAACGTTGGTCCAAATATTCTTCACAGCTTCTCTATGTCTTGATGATGACGTCTCAATCGCATAGAGGCCACTGGGTAGTATTCATACTCTTATTATTATTTATTATTATTATTATTGATTCATTGTGCTCAACTAAGGAGCACGTTCGAACATATTAGCATTTTTCTTCTTCGCTTTCCAATATCTTTTCATCCTCTCGCTATGTTCCTTTTTACGCTGTTCTGTTCTGTTCATCCTGTATTTTGTCGGGTGGGATTCTCAGAATTTAAGTTCTGAATGTTGTTCTGTCTTCAATGGTTTCACTGTCTTCACTGATTTCCTTTAGTTCTGTAACTCGTGATTTCTTTTTCATCCAAATTCCATTTTCACACTTTGGTCCTAAGATTTCCCTGAGGATTTTCCTTTCTTGTTTTTCGTCGATTTTTATTCGAGGTTTCCCACCAATTATCTTATTTTTTTATTAATATCATTATTATATTAAATTTTACAGGAAAGTTGGATCGCCGTTGTCTTCGCTCTCATCGTTCCCCCTTCCCTTTTCTTTCCACTACCAGGAGATTGGCTATTTATTTGCGTTCTAGGAGCAGATGACCTCGCTGTTCCGCCCCGTAAAACAATAACTAACTATTTGCGTTTTTTGTCATCCTTGTTGTTAAGGTTATTGTGGGATTTGAAGCCATTTTTTCAGTGTTGCCTTAGTAAACAAGAGTTTAGTGCTTTTCAGTCGGTCAAAACGAATGCACCCAAAAGAGTTGGGTTATGCCCTAATCCTGAAATAAATTACATGTGATTAATAAATACACTAGGATGACCAGTTTCGATCGTCAAGCGATCATCTTGATTTTTACAATCATATAATCACTCCAAATTACAAACTCCAGATATCTATCACCATTTAACATTTCACCTAACATCATATATACTGCATTTAGCATACACTGACAGATGCAGTACCAATACTGCAACTAAATAATTGTACATATTGTAAATATTTTCACCTGTATTTTCAAACATAGATTTCATAGCCTAAGCGTAATGGATCTGTAGATGATCGCTTGATGATCGAAACTGGTCATCCTAGTGTATTTATTAATCACATGTAATTTATTTCAGGATTAGGGCATAACCCATCTCTTTTGGGTACATTCGTGTTGACCGACTGAAAAGCACCAAACTTTTGTTTATTAAGGATAATTAAACAATGACATTTCTCAAGTGAAATAATATTCACAGAATTTTTGGGAGCGTGATGGTGGAGTGGTCAAGCTGTTTGCCTCTCACCAAGGTGGATCGGATTTGATTCCCGGTCAATGCATGTTAGATTTTTGAAGTGAAATATCACGTCCTGTTGTTCGGATTCCACGTAAAATCGAGGTCCTGTGGCTCATGATCGCGAGATTGTTGTTGTTTTTGTTATTGTTGTTTTAAAGGGCGGAAGTACGAGGTCATCTGCCCCTAATCGCGAGATTAACGGTCACGTAAAAATACAAGCTTCCTTCCATCACAGAACTAATTTGCTAAAATATCTAATGTTTTGCGTATGAGAAGTGGAAACGTACGCCTATGTAATTTCAGTATAGCTCTCTTTCTCATCAAAATTTATAGGACATCATTCTTGGCTGTCAACCTTGAGGTCAAGGTTCAATTCTCAGCTCTGTGAAGAATTTCAATTCTGGTCTGAGGGCTGGAACGGGGTACACTCAGCCTCGAGAGGAAAAACTGCACAAAACGTGCAAGTGCATGTTGACAAATATCCTATTTCTTTTCTGTACTTCCTTTTAATACCTTCATTAAAAAGTGCAGAGATTTGCAAGCTTTAGAAACTACACATCCTACAAGACTACTCAATTTCATATCATGCCTTACGTGAAAGCCCAAATATTTGCATGAATCTTCTTGAACAAGTATTTCTGAGCCAATGTTATATTGAAAATCATGCCTTCGCCCGTTCCCTATTTTTATGAGACTACATTTTCTTGTATTTATTTTCATTTTATTTTCAATCACCTTATAGTCCTGGTTCAGGTCATCTTGAGGTACTGCGTCGTCATATGAGAAGGGCTAGGATTTGTATGTAAATACATATTCTTTCCCTTTGCTTATACAGAGAGTTTATTTTGTATCTGATGGAGACCCTCGCTTGCCCACTCGCCAGCGCCGCGAGCCTGTCTCCCGCCACGCACTTTGCCGTTATGCGGCGCTGGCCCGGCACTGAGTCATTGAGTATAGGAATTTGTACTTACCTAGTTCACAGCTGGTGTTGAAAATGTTCGCCATTCACTGCTACACATCGCTGGCACCTTTCTATGAAACTTTCATATACTTTCTGAAGTTCCTCAGCACCGATTGACTGTATTTCAGCTGTAATATACTCTTTAAGCTGTCTGAACGTTTTTTGCTAGATCTTTTATTGTATTGACGCTAGGCAGGGGTCTGTTTGGAAATTTCTGACGGCATTTCCGTCGTGTTTTCGTACAAGATTTCCTTTATTTTATGAAGGTATTATATATATGTTACAGGGAAAGTTGATTCTTAGTAAGAGTTGACTCTCCCTAGGCAGAGTCAACTCTTACTAAAAGTATCAGTAATAGTTGATTGAAAACAAACAGATCAACTTTTCCTAGGGAGAGTTAACTATGCCTGCTGTGGTTTAGTAAAAGTTGATTCACAGATGCTGCTCTGAAAATGTAACCGCGTGCGCCAAAACCTTTGTTATGATTATTAAAATATTGCCATTGTTTGGACTCGTACTTCCATTATTGGACCGACCGTTATCGATCTGAACATTTCTTTGTTTTATTACCCCACCACACAACAGGCAGTTGCCATTCGTCATTACTCGGCTCTTTATTGTTGTGCAATAGTGACAAAAGATTAATTTACGTTTAAATAATTAGTTTAAGTGTGTATAATTATGTCAGACATCACGGCAGAACATTTTAGTGAAAAACTGCAGCAGGAACGCTAGACTTCCGAGGTAAATTCACTGACCTTGACCAAATTGAAATATGATTGCTGCATTCAAAAAGTGAAAAATCTAAAAACTACAATTACAAAAGAAAGTAATGATATCTGGATTTTAAGACGATATGCCATTATTGAAGTAAATGGTATTACAAAACTAATACACCCTGTCACAGACCAAGACAGCATAAGGTATTATGTTTTTGATGAAGAGTTGTTTGGAGTTCTTAATGAAGCGCACATAGCCTATCAACTGGACACGGAGGAAGAGATCGTATGATTCAGCAATTGAAAGGAAAATTTTAAAAATGTTATTTCAAACGACATTTTACTATTTTTGAGCTTGTGCGAACCTTGAGATCAAAAATTGAAACATAAAAGGAAAGGACTGGTTGTAAAGCCTTTGTTATTCAAGGAAATGAATTCACGATGTCAAGTGGACTTTCAGTCGCAACCTGATGAGGACTTCAAATTTATAATGGTGTACCATGACCATTTAACAAAGTTGGTTGTGCTAATACCACTGAAATCAGAGACTGCAGACGAAGTGTGCAATAATATCGTTGATATTTTTACTTTTTTAGGAGCTTCTTGTATTTTACAATCAGACAATGGGAGAGAATTTGTTAGTAAAATTATTGATAGGCTGGTTAATACATGGCTGAACTTCAAAATGGTGCACGGCAAACCGCGATATAGAGTCAAGGTAGCGTCGAAAGAGCCAACCAGGACATAGAGAATATGATAACCACCTGGATGCAAGACCACAAAACATCGATATGGAGCGAAGGCTTAAAGTTTATTCAACTTATGAAAAACACTGCAATACATATTGTGATAAAACGATCCCCGTATGAGGCAATGTTCGGTTGCCCCCCGAGACACGGCTTATCTAGTTCAAAACTACCAACTGAGGTACTGGCAAATTTAGAAACAGAAGAGGATCTTCAATGCACAATAGATCAAATTCAGCAACAACAAGAAAACGAAATTTGAAGTAACGGGAATGGAAATCCTGATGAAAATGACACAAACCAAAATGTATCAAGTGGTGAAAAGCTCGCAGATGATGGTGATTATCTCCTCACTGACCTAGACAAGTCTACTGAGGGCATCAAGAGACAGAGAAATGAAGCTCTCTACTGTCTAGATCAAGCTGAACGCTTGAAAAAAAAAACTCAGATCACATTCATCCACCAGTAGGAAAAGGAACATCAGTTCGAATTCCTGTCCCTGATGTTGACCGCGGTAGAGGAGATGCTCGATCTATCACTGGCGTGGTACTGAAGGTTGTCGATGATGGATTTTATAGAATTGTAACGAGAAATGGGATTCTAAAGCAGTTTTATCATTTTAAATGATCTTGTCGACTTCGTCGTTACGCTGGGGTCTGGCGTTACGTTACGGTGACGGGACGAAATGTACCCAGATGCACTGAGGTGTGTGACGTCATAGTACCGCTTGGCGCATGTGTTCCCCGACAATCTCTACTTCGTTCGTATAAGACAAAAATCCCCGATTCTTGGATGTCACGGGTAATCTCGAGAACCACTGGATGGATTTTGATGCGGTTTTCACCATTCTGTAAAGGATAACTTGAGGAAAGATTCTGTAAAAAATAATTTATGTATGATCAAAGAAAGCCAAGCAGTAACGATTTCAGTGAAAAAGTCGAAAACAAACCTGGCGTCCGTGCGCTTCTTAAGCTTACGCTGGGCAAACCGTTAAAAATATCAATATACTATGAGCGTTAGAATTGGTCAGCATGAAAAGTTCTACAAAAAAGTCCGCGAGAGCATATCTCTATCTTCAATACATCGCCCACTATAAGTGCTTTTAGACTGGATGGAAGGGGCACGTCCCCGCGCGCTCTGGTGAGCGTGCGGCATTCAGCGCGCTTGACCTTGCTTTGCCCTTGGTTTGCACTTGCCGTTCGCGATTAATTTGAAACAAGATAAGCAAGATAAGTATTATGCAGACAATTTTCTAACATGTCAAGCCTTTCTAGCATTTAAAATGATACAAAGTCTAGTCTTTCAGACTGACTGTCACTTTTTTTTCTCAAGGAAAGTTTTCAACGCTAACATAAAATATATATCTCATTCTCCTCTCTCTCTCTCTCGCTGCCCATAGTATTAAATTGTTCAGATTTCAATGATTACATTTTTTCAGGTCTCAATTCAGTAAATGTCCTACGAACATTATCCAAGAAAATGAAGTTCCTATGAATAAAACAATAGCTGTGAGAACTGTTGCAACTTCACAATCACTTGGAAGTGGACATGTTTTTTTCAAATGTTCTTGCAACACCAAATGCGAATCCATGAAGTGCATGTGCAAGAAGAAAAGTGTAGGCTACTTTGCAACTCAAAGTGTCACTAATCTTTACCGTGCTGTAATAAATGATAAATATTTCTATCTCTTTATGTATTTTAAAGGTTTTTCATTTTTATTAGCTTCTCTTAAAAATTTCTCTCTCTTCCTATTTGTCCTTTACTAGCTAGTACCGATTCCTTGCAAATAGTCAACTGTTACTATCTCAAGACAGTGAGAGTATACTTTCCCTAGGTATAGTCAACTCTGACTAGTAAATGTTGATCGAAATTGAACACTTACCGCTTTTAATCAACTTTTACTGAAAAGATCAGTAAGAGTCGACTTTACATAGGGAGAGTCAACTCTTACTGGAGAATCGACTTTCCCTGTAACATATATACACACACGTTCACGTAATGAAAATCGCATTGGAAGAGCACACTGAGCACTAAACACGTGAACAATTGACTAAACAGAACCTCACACCTCTCAGCAGACTGCAAAGGAGGGAAACTTGTGGCGCCAAGAAGCGGATTATGGCCAAGTGCTCGGCGGGAGACCGGCTCGCGCCACTGGCGAGCGGGCAAGAGAGTGTCTCCGTCAGATACAAAATAAAATCTCTGTACATAACTAAAAATGATAAATGTCCATGAATTAGAACCTTAGCTATCATATAATTAGGCTATATAATTACATATTTTTATTGTTACATATTTTACATATTTGACATTTATTTGACATATTTTTACTTTTTAATGTAAAAAAATACATATACTCATATTCTGTCTCATTATATTGCATATTTGATCATAATGACATTTTTTGCATACTTTTACTTTTTTTAATGCAAAATTACATAGCCTATTCTGTCTCTTACTGTAATAAAATGTATTTTTTCGCAAGCTAAATATACAGTAATTCATAACAGTCCGTATGGCAATATTTGTTAATATTAGAAACTCAGGTACCTTACATAAAGTGGATCTGCATAAGCTGCTGAGAAAGGAGCAAGGAAGAATTCCAAGAAAGATATTAGTAGAGATAAGGGGATGGGAATTCACGTCACACCCTGCTGGAGATTATTCTTGAGTTCCTACGCATTTTCCCATACATAATAATGGCATTTATTTAAATTTGCTATAATATGGACATGCTTAATTAATTAATTAATTAATTAATTATTGTATCACACTTTTGCCAAATATATAATAAATAAAATGAGGAATCTTCAGGTAATACCATGTGTAATATATAATTTATATAAAAATGAAATTACAGTAATATTAAATTAATTTTTAAATGTAATATTACACATTTGTTTCAAAGAAATTCAAAATGTCAAGGTCAGAAAATCCATTAATGTAACTTCAGATCATTACCTTTCTCAAATCAAGAAGAATTTCATACCTTTTACACGCAAACAAAATACAACTAGAATTAAAATTCCGAAAATTAATAGAGAGGTTCTTACAAATGAAAAAAGGATAGAATTTCAAGGAAAACTTAAAATACCAACCAATTGGAATGATGTTACTAATAACCTTCTTGAACCAGCTCAGGAAATTGCACCGTTGAACTTTTATAGGAAACATGCTTGGTGGAATGAACAATGTGAAAGAGTGATCAAAGAAAGACATTGTGCTTGGCACAAGTGGAACGGGAACAAGACTCCAGAAAATTTAGAGGAAGTACAAAGATTAAGGAAAATGGCCCACCAGACTTAAAGAACGATTCGTAGAAAATATATGAAGGACCAAATAATGGAAATGGACGACAATTTTAAGAAAAATGACACCCGATTGTTTTATAGAGCATTTAAGAATGAAATCACTGGATATTCAGCGCCGAGTTTAAATTTCAAAAGGGAAGATGGTACGCTAGCATTAAACAACAAGGAAAATTGTGATATCTTGGCTGCGTATTTTGAGAAGTTGTTAAATTGTCCAAAACCGACAGACAAGTTGAGTTTCAAATTTACAACACAACATTTTGACTCTACGCCCCCAGATGTAAATGAAGTTAAATGTATTATCAACTCACTTAAAAATAATAAAGCCTCAGGCAAGGATGGAATAATTGCAGAAATGTGGATGCTTGTAGATGATGAATTTTTAATAGCGACGACAAATCTATTCCAGAAAATTTGGATTGAGGAAGCAATTCCAGAAGACTGGTTAATCGCCTTAATTCATCCACTACATAAAAAAGGCTCAAAAATTGATGTCAATAGTTATAGGGGGATCTCATTGTTGTCTGTCACATATAAAATATTTGCCAAATTACTTTTAAACAGACTTGAACCACAGATCGAACCACAGCTTGGCGAGTTCCAAGGAGGTTTTAGAAGGAATAGATCGTGTGCAGAACAAATTCTTAGTTTAAAATTGATATTAAAATATAACAACAACAGGCCAAAGAATATCTTTATCTCATTCGTTGATTTTCAGAAAGCGTATGATTCAGTGGATAGGGATACTGTTTTTGACACATTGAAGGAATACCAAGTTGATCAAAAAACCATAAATTTAATAAAACTTACATTAACTAATACGATTTCCAGAGTCAAATTTTTAAATGAAGTTAGCGAGCCCTTCGAGGTAAAAACTGGGCTAAGACAAGCGGACAGTCTATCACCACTGCTTTTCAATTTGGTCTTGGATAAAGTCATGAGGACGTTTTGGGAGAAGAACGATTCAAGTGCTAAAATTGGTACAAAGAATAAGAACCTCAAAGTCAAAGGTTTAGCATTTGCTGACGACGTAGCGATGTTTGCTGAATCAGAACAAGAAGCTATTAACCAAATTGATCAGTTAAAAGAAACGGCGGAAAAAGCGGGCTTACAGATTTCGTTGGTAAAAACAAGTGATCAGAAATACACTAAGAAAATGATAAAAACAAATTATGGGAGCATCAGGGTCACTGACCGATTTAAATATCTTGGAGAAATAATTAGTAGCAATGGGACGGATAAATTGGCAATCGAGAACAAAAAAGGGAAATTGGAAAGATTAAATTTTTGTACAAAAAATATATACAATAAAAAGAACCTGTCTATCAATGCAAAATTACGACATTTTAATACTGTTGTTAGACCAGTCATCTTGTACGGCATGGAAACTACAAATATAACCGGAATGGAGAATTAGCTCAAGATAGAAAGAAGAATTTTAAGAAGGATTTATGGTCCTAGGAAAACACAGGAAGGTTATAGGCTGAGATCGAATGCAGAAATTTATAGTAAAATCGACAACCTTGAAGTGATGATCAGAAAACGGCGACTTCAGTTCTACGGACATATGGTCCGCATGGATTGCTCAAGGTTAAACAAACAAATTTTTGATAAAATCTGGAACTATAAAGGACTAGGAGGCTATGTAAAACAAATGAAAGAAGAACTTCAAAAATTCAAACTTACTGAAGAAGATTGTCTAAATCGAATAGAGTACAGAAAAAAATAATTTGGTCTCAAAATTCTTGTCGGGGAAAAGAAAAATCTCAACAGAGGAGAATGGACTGCTGAAAGAAGAGCTGCACAGTCGACCAGGATGAAAGACTTCTGGAAGATAAAGAAGGAAACTAGACCTATAAAGAAGTGATATTTGCGTGGTCCTTGTTGGCCTGTCCGCGGTATATATATATATATATATATATATATATATATTACACATTTCATTTAATATCCTTCTCTATTTGTTTCACCCAACTTTGGACAACATGAAATCAATCATCTTTTATTGTTTTGAGCTTTCCTTTTAGCCTGTCAGAAGATACCGTCCCAGCATTTGCCTGGAGTTGAAAATGGTGAAACCATGGAAAGCCATTTCAAGGACGGCCGCCTCATTCTTTGAGATCTTGCTTTCCTTTCTTCAGCAGAGATGTGGATCGTACGCTTTTGTTTGATTTTAACTTGGAACCGTTGTTTCTTACCCTTGGTGATGGTTTTGGCTGTTTTGTCCATGAACATGGTGTCTGCAATTTGGAGTTCTACGAGGTCTTTCTCAGTTTCCTTAAACCAAAGAGGTTTTGTTTTCTTATTACGAAAGTAGTCGAAGATCATTTTGGTTAGTCTATTTGAATTCATTAGGAGAATGTGCCCATAAAAATCAATTCTCCGTTCTTAGCCTACTTTCAATTTTTGCAAAAAATGAAAGTAGACTTATGAGATCAACACAGGGCGAAAAAAAGTGTGTCTGTGTGTGTGTGTGTGTCAGTATGTGTGTGTGTGTGAGTGTGTGTACTCTGAATGTTGTCCCCCCCCCACACTATCAATTCGAACACGGTGAACGCGAATTGAACGAAATTTGGTACAAAGGTAGCACTAGCTAAGGACACCTTAGTGTCATGTGTTATATTGCCGCCATCTTGACGGAAACGTAATGGCGGCCACACAAATGTTCAAAGCTTAAATCAAATTGCGACTAACCAAATCATCCGATCTTTACCAAATTTTTCAACAACATACCTTTATGGGGGGAGCATCCTTTGACCAAATTAATAGGTCATCAGCCTAATAGTTTGCGGATGGCGGCCATCTTTGTATGAAAATCGATTCCCCCTATTAATTCAAACACGGTGAAACCGAATGGAACGAAATTTGGTACAGAAGTAGTACTAGCAAAGGGAACCTCAGTGTCATGTTTTATATCGCCGCCATTTTGACGGAAACGTAATGGTGGCCACACAAATGTTCAAAGCTTAAATCAAATTACGACTAACCTAATCATCCGATCTCTACCAAACTTTGCAACAACATACCTTTATAGAGGAAGCATCATTTGACCAAATTAATAGGTCATTAGCCTAATAGTTTACGGATGGCGGCCATCTTTGTGTCAAAATCGATTCCCCCTATTAATTCAAACACGGTGAAACCGAATGGAACGAAATTTGGTACAGAGGTAGCACTAGCAAAGGGCACCTCAGTGTCACGTTTTATATCGCCGCCATCTTGACAGAAACGTAATGGCGGCCACACAAATGTTCATAGCTTAAATCAAATTACGACTAACATAATCATCCGACCTCTACCGAATTTTGCAACAACATACCTTTATGGAGGGAGCATCCTTTGACTAAACTAATAGGTCATTAGCCTAATATTTTGCGAATGGCGGCCATCTTTGTGTGAAAATCGATTTCCCCTATCAATTCGAACACGGTGAAACCGAATGGAACGAAATTTGGTACAGAGGTAGCACTAGCAATGGCACCTCAGTGTCATGTTTTATATCACCGCCATCTTGACGGAAACGTAATCGCGGCCACCCAAATGTTAAACGCTAAAATGTAATTACGACCAACCTAATAATGTAGTCTCTACCAAATTTTGCAACAACATATCTTTATGTGGGAAGCATATTCTGACCAAACTGCAAGATCATCAGCCCAATAGTTTGCAGATGGTGGCCAAGTATGTGTGCAAATCGATTCCCCCTATCAATTCAGTCACGGTGAAACCGAATTGATTGAAATTTGGTACAGAGGTAGCACTAGCAAAGGGCACCTTAGTGACATGTTTTATATCGCCGCCATTTTGACGGAAACGGAATGACGGCCACCCAAATGTTAAAAGCTTAAATCAAATTACGACCATCCTAATAATTTGATCTCTACCAGGTTTTGCAACAACATGCCTTTTTGTGGAAAGCATCTTATGACTGACTACAAGGTCATCAGCCCAATAGTTTGAAAATAGCGGCCATGTATGTGTGCAAATCCATTCCCGATATCAATTCAAACATGGTGAAACCGAATTGAATGGTTTTTTTTTTTACAGAGGTAGCACTAGCAAAGGGCACCTCATATTCATGTTTAATATCACTATAGCACGTTGTATTTCAACAAGCACTACAACTAACATTCAATTATACTCCTTGGAAAGGACAAAGAGTTATAACAATACCCATGCATTTAGGAGAAAGTAGGCTATATGTTCTTTACTGAACATCTTCTTTTATTATGTCCGAGAGTTTTTCAGTCTTCTTTTAGTAAAGAGTTTCGTTCCTGACATGGATAAATTTGTTGTTATGAAATTTGGGGCCTAAGATTTTGTTCACCTAATAATATTACATAAATATGTACATATTTTGCATGCTGATATTACATACAAATCCTATCCCTAGTTATGGGTCATGTATCTTTCAATATATGTATGTAATCCTTAAACAAATCAATCAATCAATCAATCAATCAATCAATGTCAATCTGTCTCTCTATATAAAGTACATTGGACTAAATTACCACGATATCATTTGAAAACCATGCTAGGGAAATTATTCTGACGGAATCTCGCTGCTAGTAAATGCTGTCTAAGAGTTGTAGCATTGTGAGCTTTAAATCCTGTATTTAACTCCATCCTGTAGGACTATGCGAGGGATGATTGCTTCTGAAAATACGAAGGGCCACTTTCAAGTTTCAAATCACATTGTCCGTCTGAGTGCCAGGAGTTTATCAGCCTGGATTCACCAAAGGTAAAATGTTGAATGTAAACATACGAGCGTGCTCTCTCCAGAACCTCCACATCGCAGCTCACGTTTTTGAGAGGACCTGGCTAACAACGGGGTTACGATGTTCAGTCTCGCGCTTCTAGTTTAAAGGAATTTCGCGGATACACTGTTCCCCGACAAACTGTATTTAGATGGTGAGAATCGTCATCTTATTGTTACATTGTATGACGATTTATTTAGGAAGAGGATTGTTTTTTTAAGGAGTTTCAAGAACATCAAGGTCATTGGCCCCCGTATTTATTTAATAATAATAATAATAATAATAATAATAATAATAATAATAATGTATTGCATGTTTGCCCCTCATTATTCCCGTTTTAAAATGGACCGGGAATGAGATGCGTTGAAAGGCTATGTGGCGGGTGTTTTATTACGGCTGGACGCCCTTCCTAACGCCAAATTCAGGAGAAGAGTTATTGGGCGATGAAATGAATGAAGATGAATGAAACTGGTCAAGGATGTGTAAGGAAGCGGCCATGGCCTGTCAGAAGGTATCGTCCCAGCATTTGCCTGGAGTTGAATGGGGAAACCATGGAAAGCCATTTCAAGGACGACCGACTGTGAGCATCGAACCCACATCTACTGACTCCGCAGAGAGCATGGCCCAATGGCCTAGCACTACGTGTTAGCGAGTGTAGCTATCGCTGTCGGTAATAATAAATATAATCCTAATAATAATAATAATGTTATTTGTTTTACGTCCCTTTTAACTATTGAAGCTTTTAGAGACGCCGGTGTGTCGGAATGTTGCCCCTAAGGGCATCTTTAACGTGCCAGTAAATCTACTGACACGGCTCCCTCACATTTGCGTCAGGATTAGATCCTGAAATCTTGGGCACAGCAGGCGAGAACGTTACCTCTGAGTCACGCAGCCAGCCCGTATTTATTTAGTGTGTGAAGGAGTTCATAGTAATTGCAATCTTTTAACAACATACAGTGTGTACTGTATAGGTACATGTAACATATTACTTACTTACTTAGTTGGCCACACGAACCGAAGTCGGGTCATTGCCTCACTCAATATACTAAATATTGTCTTAAGGTAAAAAATAAATAGTTTAATATAATAACTAGCGGACCCGTGCGAAAAATCTCGCATGTTCATAAACGACACTTTCCCCAATAGATTTATAATGATAATAATAACTGCAGCATGTTACAGCATCAGTATTTGCAAATCTCACACGTCTTACAAAAATTGATAATTATGAAATTATCAGAATGAAGTTAGTTTTCTGCGAATATCACACACACTGGTAATTTAAGGGCCTTAAAATGTGGTTTTCGGAGACACTTTATAGACTCCCGAATTTTGTGTCTCACATTGAGAAGCGCAACATATGCTTTGGTCGTCCTTCTAGGATAATTTTTATATTTCGCCTATTTGAGCATGTATTTTGAGAAGTTTTTCCCTATATCCACCCTTCTACTGTATGAAAAGTACGGTGAAGAATTTTATAAATGTTGGTGTATTGACTCTCATGGTTACCATACCTAATTTTACGATGCACCAAGCATCCGAACACGAGTTATAGGCGTAGGCTACATAAAGATACACAGAAAGACAGACAGACAATTCTATTGTCTACAACATATCACCCAGATATCCAAACATGGGTATATCTACCACACAGTATACAACAAAATCATCCTTACTATGAACCCGTATGTCGACAAAAAAAAACAAAAAAAAACAAGTAGTTCCGTGAAGAACTATAAAGCCTATTTTCATATGTCCTACTTATGTTAATTGCCACTATCAACATACACAATTTCTGTTTGATTGCTGCAATAGATTCGTAGATATTAAGAACCGACTAAATATTTCGGATGGTCGCCATGTTGGATTTTATATATGTAGGTCCTAGAGTTATGTACTGTTACATGCAGATTATTGTGAACGTGTAGTATTCAAATTTCAATCGCATAATTAGGACACAAGAACATACAAGGAGATTTTAAACTTTTTCACAGCTGCCATCTTGAGGTTATGGAAACAATTGAAATAAATTAGATGCCAGTGGATTAACATTCGTATAAGGATTTACTGTACCAAGTTTCACTGCACTCGGATGGTTAAATTGCGAGAAACGTCCATGTGAATATTTATAATTCGCGTCACCGCCATGTTGGATTTGTGATCACCAGGTTATTTAAAGTCCTATAGGTGAACTTAAGTTCATAGCCCCTATGGACATTAAAAAATGCAGTTTGATTGCTAAAATAGATTCGTAGATATTCAGTATCGTCTAAATATTTCGGATGGTCGCCATGTTGGATTGTTAAATGTATAGGCCATAGAGTCATGTACCAGTAAAGGATAATTATTGCGTAGGTTCATTATTCAAACTTTCACTTCGATCGCATGACTACATCACAAGAAATAAAAACTTAATTTTAAAATTCGCACTGCCGCCATCTTGAGGTTATGTAAACAATTGAACTAAATTAGATACCAGAGGATTACAATGTGTATAAATATTTCCTGTACCTGGTTTCAGTGCGCTTGGAACATTAAATCGCGAGAAAGGTCTATTTAAAATTTTCAAATTCGCTTGGCCGCCATGTTCGTTTTGTAGTCAACCGGTTTTTGAAAGTCTTATAGATGGACTTCCAGTAGTGCCCTTTATCTCCGTACAAAATTTTAGGGAGATACCGCTAATAGTTTCAGAGATATAGAATACCAGTGAAATATTTCGCACATCCGCCATCTTGTGATTATGTAAACAATTGAACGAAGTTAGATGTCGGTGCATTACAATGTATATAAACATATACTGTACCATGTTTCATTGTGTTTGGTTGGTCAAATCACGGGAAACGTCTATTTAAAAGTCGCAAATTCGCTTGGCCTCCATGTTGGTTTTGTAGTTACCAGGTTTTCAAAGGTCACATAAGTGAACTTATAGTAGTTCCCTCTATCACCATAGAAAATGTCAGGGTAATATCGGTAATAGTTTCGGAGATATTGAATGCTGGTGAAATATTTCGCACAGCCGCCATGTTGGATTGGTGAGTAGTAACAAAATTTGAAGGGCACGGTCGAGGTCGCCGGGAATAGTGCTATGAACTTTCCGAGTTTCATTGAAATCGCTCCTGCCGTTTAGATTTTATTAGGGGGACACACACCCACGAATCACACACACACACACACACGCACACACACACGGACAAAAGGTGATCTCATAAGCCTATTTTTTAAAAATTGAAAATAGGCTAAAAAGATTAGTTAAAATATGCTCTCAAACTAAATTCACCTAACGTGTACTTCCTGACGTGAAATAGAATTGAAAGCCTTGTTGACGAAACGCAATACACGCCACCTAAAAACTGACCCTCTACGTTGTGTTATGTCCCCATACACAGGAAGACCCCTTTCATAAATTATAAAGGCTTGTGGTGCATGAAAATTCTGGTTCTTTAGCCTCAAATGGCTCAAATTACTAAAAGCCGCAAAAATGCTGATTCAATTCAGGAATTTTTGAAAATAATGTTGCTGTTTGTAGATATAATATACCTTCTGTAGTATATGTCGCACGTGAAAATTGCATGAAAAAATGCTAGGTTACCCCTTGACCCCCTTAATTGCATTGATGAATTTTATTATACAGTCTACGTTGGTTCCGTGATAACCTTATAGCCATTTGCAAACTTTCACAGAAATGTAATAAATGGAATGACATTGCTTCTTACAGAAATAGATGGAAAATTGGATGCCACCCCTTGAGATAATGTTGTCATAATGTCGTACCGATTTGCATTCCTTCATTAGTTTGTTAAATTAAATTAAATTAGTTTTCTGGGAATATTTCAGAAACTGTTGGATTTTGAGCCTTATATTGTAGTTTCTAGTTAGCCAATCAACCCAGGGTAGTGGACGTCATGAAAGCGAAACGGCTGCAATGGGCAGGGCATGTTATCAGAATGGACGCTGCCAGAATAGTTCGCCAGGTGTACGAGAAGAAGATCAAAGGCTCGAGACCCCCTGGAAGACCTAGGAGTAGATGGCAAGATGAGGTGACCTCTGACTGCAGACAAATGGGTATTACTGGATGGGAGAATACTGCGCTTTCATAAAATGCCCCAGAGAAGCCAACGGAGTGAGTATATTGTAGTTTTCGAGGACCCTTTAAGGCCTCCGAGTTTTGTTTCTGGCACCGAGGGGCTTTGTCTCGTCGTTATACGCCATAATATAATAATAATAATAATAATAATAATAATAATAATAATAATAATAATGAAAATGAAAATCCACAGCCTGCTTCCAGTCTCCGACCGGGTCAGGAATGGAATGAATGAAGCCCCCATCTAGCGGCGAGGATATGAACTGTGCCGGCTGCCGAGGCCTGACGCACTCCTCTGGGGCAATGATTAAATGAATGACAGATGAAATGAAATGATAGTGGAGAGTGTTGCTGGAATGAAATTTTGACAGGGAAAACCGGAGTACCCGGAGAAAAACCTGTCTGCCTCCGCTTTGTCCAGCACAGATCTCACATGGAGTGACCGGGATTTGAACCACGGACCCAGCGGTGAGAGGCCGGCGTGCTGCCGCCTAAGCCACGGAGGCTTCAATAATAATAATAATAATAATAATAATAATAATATATAGGGATAGGAATATAATAGACCTGCCGTACCACACCCGCGGGTGTAAATTGCGTGAAAAAATTCTAGAGTGCCCCTTGATCCCCTTACGCGCATTATACGTATTGATGAATTTTACAGCTTAATTTGGTTCCGTGATAACCTTCTAGCCGTTTGCAAACTTTCACACTAATGTAATAAATGGAAGTGCATTGCGTCTTACAGCAATAGATGGACTTCTGAGAATCTGTTGCCATGGTTACCAGCTTGCATTCGTTCAATAGTTTATTAAATTAAATTAATGTGGTTTTCGGGGACCCTTTAGGGCCCCCCGAGTTTTGTCTCTCACTTTGAGGGGCTGAAAATGAGCTTGTCTCGTCCATCTACGCATATTTCAGCATGTATTTTAAGGGGGTAGGCCCCCTTTTATGAGAGGTACGGAGAAGAGTTACATCAATGATTAGTGTCGTGCGTCTGATGGATATCTGTACCGAATTTTACGTTGATACACCCAGCCGTTCTCGAGTTATAAGGGAACAAAGTTGTCCACAGACAAACAAACAGACTGACAGACAGACAGACAGACAGACAGACAGACAAAAAACTTATTTTCCCGCGCATTCATCATAAAACAGTCTGAAACGCGTAAATAACCCAAATTTTCGTAGAAATTCAGAAAAAAAAAACAGGCAAACTTTCAATTTTATATAGGCCTATAGAGAGATAGACTGCACCGCTCGGTGTTGACCGTGTTTTCTTGCACACATTTAGGTTTTAATCGCTAACCGTTGGAGATACACGAAAAGTGATAAGGTCCTTTTGGATAAAAAATTAAATTTAAAGCTCGTATGTGCCATCAAAAGTTTGTTATTTCTTAGCGTTCTCTTATATTTGAAATGGAAATATGAAATTTTGAAACCAAAGGGTGTAGTGACGTCACTAAAATGGTCGCCATTTTTTAATAATGCAAAATATCGAAATCAAAAGTATCCTATATGTAAACCTGGTAATTCAGCTACATCCATTCAAAATTTCATTTAAATCGGACCAGTGGTTCTCGCGTTATTAACACACAGATAGACAGACAGACAGACAGACACCCACCATCTCATTTTTATATATTAGTATGATTATTGATATTTATGGAATTAGAGTGCAATTCGTCACTGCTAATGTCCATTCTCTTTCACTTGAATGCTCATTTGTCACGATCGGTCGCTTAGCGCCGCAGGAGGGATCTATACTACTGAAATAATATACATGATAATGTATTGTATGTCTGCCCCTTATTACTGTACTCCCGTTTTCAACGGGATCGGGAATGAGATACGATGAAAGGCTATGTGGCCATATGTAACAGATAGGGCCTACTTGTTTAAAAATATCTTATTACAGGAGAAAATTGCTCGAAGAAATGTAAAACATATGAAGAAAATAATGATAATGATAATGATAATAATAATAGTACAGACGTTATTGAAATCAAAATATTATTTCTCAGTTCATTAACAATTTATGTTTTCATAAATTTTATTTTAGCCAGAGTTGTATTTCAATATTTTGAGCTATGTAATGAGTGTTCATGCATTTAACGCATACTCTATTTCTAATGCTCGAAACAAGGGATAAAAATAATTTTATACACGAGTTATAAGATCTATAACTAAAATAAATTTAACAAAGAATACTTTTTAGTCCGTCAACTCTCTTGTGTCCAATTAGATTAGGCGATGAGTACGAATATTTAAACTCCCTAATCTGAAAGAAATATTAGTCTACACTCTAAATCAGGGTCATCCAGTCATTGCGCTCTGAGAGCGCGGCCGCGCTCCTGGAGCACTGGGCCGTCAGACTAGCGCTCCTTCCCCTACCACCACTGAACTGAGGCAGCGAGGAGACATAAGACAGACGGGCGATGTTCGGACCGCGCAGACTAGATACGTACGTACAGTCGTGCAGCCAAAGGCTTGTGTGGGATTGTTGACATATTGATAGGGTTGTTTTGCCATACAAAAAAATATACCACATATACAAATCGAATGGTACTCCGATGAATGGAAGGTGCAGGAAACGAACGCAAGTGTTAAGTAAAGAATATTGTGATTTATTGCAAACTGAAATGTGAACATATTAGAGAGGAAAATTCAACACCATTTTACCATTATGAACAGATAGTACAGACCTAGAGTGACTTTTGCTCCTTTATAAGCTGTACAGAAAAATGAAATTTCCCATTCTGCTTTAAAGGCTGCTGCTTCACCACTCACATATTTTTTTGTAGTGAGTTGTAGTTGTTAGTTTGTTAGTTAGTTAGTTAGTTGTAGTTGTAGAGTAGTTAAAAGGGACGTAAAACCAATAACATTATTATTACTTTTTTTGTATGATGTTCAGTCATGACCACTGCGAAACTCATTTACTTACACGCAGTCAAAGAAGCTCATTGGACTAGATTAGCAACTGATGGATCGGCTGCGCGCGCTCAGCCAGCCGAGCTCCTCCCACCACTATCAAAACTACGTTTCACCAAAGCGCTCGGAGCACTGTCTTAGAGCACGGCCGGAGCGCTTTGTGGATGTCCCTGCTCTAAATGAATAATTTATCACTTAATTAACACACTTTTTGTACAAACAAAAGTGTATTAATTAAAGTGATGAATAATTCATGTAATATTACTTTCAAGTTAGGGTGTTTAAATATTTTTACTCCCTGCCTAATCTAATTGGACACAATCGTGTTGACCGACTGAAAATCATTCTATGATGGATTACTAGGCAACACTGAAGAATGGCTCCTAACTAATACCACAAAGTAAATTCAACGTCATTACTAATCATCTTCGTCAGTATCATATCCTTAGTCTTAAAACTGTAGTAGATCTGAAGATGTCTGCTCGACGAACGCTACATGTCACCCAAAGGAACCCCTTCCCCAAGTGTAATCAAAGCTATTAATCAATCACCTGTAATTCTTTTCAGTTAGAGTTTTATGTTTCCCGCCTAATCTAACAGGGCACAAATACATGTTGACAATGTTAATCTTATTATTGTCAATGGGCAACAATGGAAAATGGCTTTAAAGCTTTTTTATACAGACAGGAATTGATCGTACGTTCATTTCGGCATTGTTATATGAAATGATTACAATACGTTTCCTTCTTTTATTATATCTTATTCTGTGCATAAATATTGGGTTTCATTGTGTCATTTAGATGAGCAACTAATATCTACAGATTGGTTAACAGGGCGTTTCAGTTCCTCTTGATGTGATAGAAGGTTGGATGATATCGAAGCTAAATACAGGAAGAAAAGCTGCAGTATCTCCTTCAGTGAATCCTCGCCGTCTTAGAGGGATAATCCTCAAGAAGATGCTCTGCTATCTCCAAGAATGAGCAAGCTCGTCATGGAGAATAAATAGACGGAAACGTTTCTTGAGGTTTCTCTTTAAGAGAATATAACGAGCGATCACTCTCCAGTCTCAAAAGGAACGCCTTTCTGTCACACAAGGTTTAACCCTTTTCCAGCTCAGTGATGCCATATGGTTTCATAATCTTTATGATTTGTTTTCTCTGCATTCACAAATGTTGTGGATGCCATTACACATCATGGAAGTTTACTTGTAGAGTTAGGAGATTGTTGCTTGGATAGGAGCAGTCAGCAAGAGAACATCGTGAAATATTTATACATGTTCCGTCACCTATTCGACATGCCAAAAGAACCTGCTCTTAGAATCTCCAGAATTTCGTTCCATTTTGATGTAAGTTATAATGTTTGTGGCTTCAAAACATGTTAAAATGGTGATAAAATGTAGGATTAAAATAGTATATAATTGGATATATTTAGAAATACAGTTCTACATGTGTGTAAAATGCTAATGCCGCCTTATTGCATGAGTGGGCATCAACCATTGATTATGCTGATATGAGGCATGTTATAAATTAATTATCAGAGTACTTTTGTGTTGTAATGCGGGTATTAAAAGGCAGTAGCTCTACCGCAAAAGAATTAGGATATTTGACCGTGGTGAGGCCAATCTTGGAATACGGCTCAGCGGTTTGGGACCCATATCAGGTAGGGCTCATCAATGAGCTGAAGATGGTACAAAGGAAGGATGCTAGGTTTGTGCTCAACGATTTGAATCCTAGAAGTAGTGTAACTTGAATGATAGAAAAACTAGGATGGGAATCTCTGGAAATAGAAGGACGAAATCCAGACTATACGCTATGTTTAACACTTACACTAATCGGCCAGCATGAGGAGAACTAAGCAAACGTCTGGGAAATCCTACCTACCTGAGCAGGGCAGATCATCCACATAGAGTAAAGGTCCGTCCACAGCGTACAAATTATGGGAAATATACTTTCATTACCCGTGGTATTGATAATTGGAACTCATTACCTGCCTCAGTCTTACAGTAGAGCCTTTTCCCAAACATATTGATGTGTTTAGGGGAAGATTAAAATTTTGTGTAAATACTACGAAGTAATTACTATAGTTCCTAAATTACGAATTGTGTATATTGTGGTATATTGGCTTTCACGGCCGGTGAATTAAAACTCAGCAATTCTTCTATGTTTGTGCCGTGTCTTGTGTGGGGTTTCGCCTGGGACACCAAGCTGGCTCATCGGCGGGCTCTTGGGGTTTTCGCTCGGACCCCCACAGGAGTAACGAACTGCGCGCCACCTCCCTTTATATAGTGCAACTGCACCTCTTGACTGCGAGAACTAAAAGCTCAAGCAGCCTTGACCTCCTTATGAAGAATTCCAAAAAGATGGTATATTGGCTTTCACGGCCGGTGAATTAAAACTCAGCAATTCTTCTAGGTTTGTGCCGTGTCTTGATGTTATTGTCTGTAATTTTCTGTATTTGTACAATTTGCCACCGGGGAATTACCCCCATTTGAAAAGATTATTTATAATAATAAATAATAATAAATAGCTATTATCATGCAAGTTTCACATTTTGGAAAGAAATATTAGTAACTTTTCAAGGAATGATAATTTCTTCTATCATTTCAAAACGTTGAGACTGGAAAGGGTTAAACAAGCTGATAGACTCACCAGTATAGTTCTTCAGGGGTAAAATTATCAAATATTATGTTATTTCTCCTGTTTACTAATTTGTTGATCCACAGTAATTATACTTCTCTAGGGATGTACTTTACTTGAGGGTTCTCATCCGTACCGATTTCCCCGAGGGCAGTCTACAGAATATCCCGGTGTTCCGTTAGACGCAACATTATATATATTTTTGAATATCCATTACAGTAAATGGAACCCTATTACACATAGTACTTTAGGGTTGTAGTTTGTTACAAAATGAAAAAATTAATTACATAATTAAATTATGAGATTAATTTTGAAAACATAAGATGGATAAAAGCTAAAAACTGCTTATAACAACATTTTTTCGTGAATATGTCATAAAGTGGTTTTGAAAATTTCATGTTGCAGAAATTTAAGTGACAGTTCAAGTTGTATCTGGCTTTACCAAACACAGAGCATTCAAACAACAGGTGATCTATTGTTTGAGGAGAATCACAAAAACAGGAATAAACATCTACAATATTAATTTTAAAACGTTCGAAATAGGATTTAAAACGCCCGTGACCAATTAAGAATTGAGTAAGTTCGAAATTCGGCACAAACATCTTACATTGGAGCCTATGGTGAACTTCTGGAAAAAAAATATTTCTTGTGACAGATCCGTTTGTAGAACGGGTCCAGTAGTTGTTCCACTGACTTGTTATGTGAATTCTAATTTGTCTCTTTGCATAACATATTGGGGACTTGTGATATGAAGCTTGCATATTAGATGCTGCTGCTGTTTTTGCGAGTCAAGCCGCTCTTTCGTTTCCAGGAGTTCCGACATGTCCATGAATCCAGGTGAAACAAATGTGACAGTTTTGATAAGCTATTGCTCTGATAGTAACAGCAACTGGGATTATATTGTACTGGTCATTTATTGACCGTAGTGCAGCTTGGGAATCACTGAAAATCTGAGCAATCTCGTTGTTCTTTTTGCACCATTGGACTGTAGAAATTATGGTCCAAAGTTCTGCCTGAAATACGGAACAATTTGAAGACAGTTTATACTGTGATGACAATACCTCAGTATTGTTCTCATAAACTACAAATGCACATCCAACTTTATCAGTTTCGTCGGTAATTCGAAAAGAGAGAACCATCCGTGTAAATACATCAATCATGTGGGTTCGGGCAGTGATTCAAGACATAATTCTTAAAACACCTGGATGCCATATAGACGCAACATTAAGGCGCTTACACTAGAATTAGTTAGTAGTGGTTTTGATTGATGTTTTCAGGGGTATAACATCTAGGTCATCTGCCCCTCTTATGAAGTTAACTACGTAACTCTTAACAAACGTGCAAGATCCACCACTGCAGTCCATGGTGTAACCCTAGGAGGTTACAATGTTCTTAGAATTAATTCTCTTTGATAGTTTTAGGTTAGGATCATGGCTTCTCTTTCCTGGTGGCTATTGTAAGGCCTTAGTGCTGAGCTTAGAGATTCCTTGCAATAGTTCACTAGTAAAGGAGAAAGGGGGCCATGATCATTCGAGTTCCATATCTGTATGGATATTTCCTTTTAATGAACTTGTATTTTTTTATTACTCTTATATGTTCTTTCTGATGAGTGAGTATCTGTTCAGATGTACTATGGGGATTGTAGGAAGCCATGCTGGAAGATTGCTTATAAATTATGTGTTAGAGGTCAGGTTAATGGTGATATGTGTGGTAATAGTAGTAAGGGGAAGAGATATGAAAAAGAATGAGGTTCTGGAGTAAGTAAGAAAATGGAATTGGTTGAATGTTCGGGATGATTATTGTTTGGTTGGAAGCGACAAATGCTGGTAATGGAAGCTTGCTTGTATGAAGACAAGGACGAAATAAAAGGATTCATATCCCTCTTGTGCAATAACAACAACGACCTCGAGTAAAACTGTTACATTATGACGCACCAACGAGGAGCACGAATGGGGGAGATGAACCTTAGTGATTTCAAAATGCTCATGGAGCAGATGATGAAGATATGTGGGTTAGTGACTGAATATATGAGCAAACGACAGGCCAGCTTGAACAAACTGGAGTCTAGCATGGATAAGTTGAGTGTGATAGTAGAATCTGTGACTGTGAAGGAAGAAGTGGAGGATAAGATAAAAGAGGAGGAAGTGAATGAGATAAGTGAGATTAAGGAACAAGAAAATTATCTGAGAGGTGGGGGGCGTGTAGAAGATGGTAACTGAGAGAAAGGAAATGAAGACGAAATGAAAGAGAAGGAGAAAGAAACGACGGAGCAGGATGAGGAGAAAGGGAGGTTGGAAGAGCAAAGGATGGAGATTATATGCATCGTAAAAGCGAAAGGAGAAGCAGATGATGTTGGTCATGAGGACAGTAGCAGTCAAGAAAAAGAGGCTAAAGATGAGGGTGAAAGTGCAAGAGTGAGTCATGAAGAAGGCAGCATATTGGAAAGAGATAAGGTGAAGAAGCGTTGGAGAAGGAAGATGGGGATGAAAAGGATGAGATGTAAGTCGAAGAGAAAGGAGTTGTTGAATAGTATGAGACAGACCAAAAGAAGAAAAGAAGATATGATACTAAATCAGAGGAGACAGACCTAAAGAAGAAAAAGAAAGGAAAATATGATGATGCTGAATCAGAGGAGATAGACCAAATGAAGAAGAAGAAATAGAGAGATTTGGAAGACAAGAGACATCGAGAAGGTAGGAGATGTAGAAGACGATGAGGCGGAAGGCGTAGGAGACGCAGGAGTTGCAAACGATGGCGCAGGCGTGGAGACAAGAAAGAAGAGGAGAAAAAAGAGGAAGGGATGGAGAGAGGTACGGTGGAGATGGAAGATGAGGAGTACAAGGTACGGAATGACATGGCGGATGAAGAGAAAGACGAGATGGAATGCAGAGTAAGAAAGAAGAATGTAGAAGAAGGAGAAACAGAAGAAAAGGAAGAACGAGGAAGAAGGAAAGAACTGTCACGAGAACTTTCACATGCTCCGAATATAGGTTATGCAGAAAGTGGAGATTCTACAGACGATGATGTCAATGATGGATGGAAGGTGATTGATCTGGATGTTGATGGAAACGATTATTTATGCATTCAAGATAGTAATGGCATTGAAGGTAGCAGTTCGGATGATGAAAGGTGTGAAGATGGTGAGTACTTGTCAAGCGAACTTATTTTTCCAGTTCTTTGAGACTTAATATTGGAAAGTGGATTACAGCTAGATGATGGGTTGGATTCAGAATAGTTAGTTACTGCCTCAGGGATACGCATACTAGATTGTCAAGAGAAGAAGTTTGCAAATGATGATTTTTAATTTGTTTGATGTGTGTGTGATATTTTTTAGTGTATGTGTGATAAGTTGAATTTTTCATTTATGATATTTTATGAATGTGATCCTCATGTGCTTCTCACATGAGAATCACATTGGGGGCGAATTGTAACCCTAGGAGGTTACAATGCTCTTAGAATGAATACTCTTTGATAGTTTTAGGTTAGGATCATGGTTTCTCTTTAATTAATTAATTAATTAATTAATTATTTAATGCAGCCAATGGCCATACAATAATAATATAGTTACAGATATAGTGGTCAATGTATAGTTCATATAGCACTTAACTATTACAAAAAAATTTCAACGAGATTTTCCTGCTTTTGCATTTTATCACATGATATCTATCACTTTGGTCACCACAGAGTTTACACTGACACAGGTCACTTGGTTCATGGTAGGTATCTCTATTACAGATTTTGTAGTGAACACCATGGACCACAAAGCGAGTCATGGTGTGCTTCAGTTCATAGTTAGCCGTTATCCATTCCCTGTTTATCATCGCGTCTGTGGAGAAGAAATCTAGACATATATCTTTCCTTTTGTCCCGATGTTCTTGTAATAGGCTCTGGTATGCTCCTGTTGTGGACAATGATAATTCAAACCTGAGATCTTCAATGTAGAATGGTTCTCTGGCCAGCAGGTAAACCAATCGCGATAGGGTAAATTTAGAGACCCCTAATGCTTTTTCTTAGATATCTAGCCTTTATCTTTTCAATTTCTTTGATGTCCCTCTTTTGCAGTTGGTCCCAGATTAATGTCAGGCCGTAAGTTAATATCGGTGAGATCTTTCGCTTAAATATTTTCAACGCAGTTTCTAATGACATTTTCTGTATATTCTGGATGCTGTTCATGGCAGATATTGCTTCTCTTTGCTGGTGGCTATTGCAAGGCCTTAGTGCTGAGCTTAGAGATTCCTTGCAATAGTTCACTAGTAAAGGAGAAAGGGGGCCATGATCATTCGAGTTCCATATCTGTATGGATATTTCCTTTTAATGATGTTGTATTGATTTTTATTACTCTTCTATGTTCTTTTACATGAGTGAGTATTTGTTGAGATGTACTATGGAGATTGTAGGAAGCCATGCTGGAAGATTGCTTATAAATTATGTGTTAGAGGTCAGATTATTATTTGTGATAGGTGTGGTAATAGTAGTAAGGGGAAGAGATATGAAAAATATGATGATGATAATTGTTGTTTTAAGGGGCCTAATATCGATGTTATCGGCCCAGATATGAAAAAGAATGAGGTTCTGGAGTTAAGTAAGAAAATGGAATTGGTTGACTGTTCGGGATGATTATTGTTTGGTTGGAAGCGACAAATGCTGGTAATGGAAGCTTGCTTGTATGAAGACAAGGAAGAAATAAAAGGATTCATATCCCTCTTGTGCAATAACACCAAAGACCCCGAGTAGAACAGTTACAATGGAGTGATATTGCATACACTTCCCCCAAAAGGAAAATGCAAGATTATGCCCACAGTGTGATGCGGTATTCCAACCCATGAATAGAGGCTTCACCACGACCAGTGGAGGTTCGAACCCCAGCGCTGACAGTGGCTATTTTGAGTGTGGTTCACCCCGAAGTTTCCACACTCCCTCTAGGCAAATGCCATGATAGGTCCTTATTTCAAGTCCCTAGGCATCTACCCCATTCGCGACCATAATTGAATCGGTCGGAGCTGTAAAGCATTAAGTCAAAATTTTAAACAATTAATATTCTGAAGTATTGAAACAAGGGCCATGGAAGGGCTTAGAAAATAATTAAGTCAGCCTTCTCCTTAAGCCAGAAACCACTGCTACATGTAGTACGATCAGAGGAGAAAAGCATTAAGTCAATGACTTGCTGCCTTTCAGCGCCGTATTCCATACTTTATGTTGGCCGCACTGCAAGATTCCCGCGCGTTACAGTGCTATTGTAAATTACATTTGTACAGGGTTTAGGTGGTTATTATGTTACAAATCCATTTTAAAATAAAATCTCATGTGAAATATTCATTCTGGATGGCTTTACGCCGTACTGAACTGACCACGGAGCTGACGGGCATTAAGTCACGATTCCAAAATTGTTTTGAAAAATATGTTTATTAAATTGAAATTCATATTCCGCTAACACAAATATAATCTGAATAATTGCTTCATAACATACATGACTAATATAGTGTGTTTGTTAAGTTCTGTTCTGTCAATGACGTTTTATCTGTCTCCAGAAAAGTAGTGAAGACTGACAATACTTTTGAGCTCCGGCGATTCAATTATTACAGTTACACACACTACTACAGTCTCCTAAAAACACAGGTTATCAGACTTCTTGGTTAGTTAGTTATTGTTGTTTTAATGGGCGGGACTACGAGGTCATCTGTCCTTATCAGACATTTTGAACACACACATAAGTACATGGGGATGATGCTCTACATGTCCCAAGACCCTAAAAGAATTAACAAACACAGGAACAAGAATAGAAGCTAGCGTTAGCGCATCATTGCACCGAGCTATCCAGGTGAGCACCTATAAACTATAGCTTGTCTTAAATGTAACGATCGATAGCTCAATTCTCCTCCGCCATAAGCGCTGAGAGAGAAGATAAGGAAGGGTAGAAGAGAGTGCAGGCCCTGATAATTGAATGTCGATCACACGACTTTATCAGACTCTCCATCAGAGTTCTTGATGATCTCAGCAACGCAACGAGAGAGACCGTAAGTTCAAAACAGCTTCGTTAGCAAACAATAGGGGGAAGCTTTGGAGTTTCACAATAATAATGGCTTCAATGATAATAATGATAATCATGATGATGATGATGATGATGACGATAGTAATAATAGATTAAATCCTGGTGCAGTCAGCTGACATTTGAGGGAGTGCAAATTCGAGGGAACCGTGTCAAGAGATTTATTGGCACGTTAAAGATCCTATTTAGGGCAAAATTCCGGCACACTGGCTTCTCTAAAATCCAAAGTAGGGGGTGTAACCGATGAGGGGTCAAAATATAAAAATTTTGAAGTATGTGTTTTTAGCCTATTTTCAATTTTGAAAAAAAAAAAAAAAAAAGGCTTATGAGATCACCTTTTGTCCGTGTGTGTGGGTGTGTCCCTAATAACTTCTAAACGGCTAGAGCGATTTCAATGAAACTCGGAAAGTTCATAGCACTATTCCGGACGACCCCGACTGTGCCCTTCAAATTTTGTTGCGTCTCACCAATCCAACATGGCGGCTGTGCGAAATATTTCACCAGCATTCAATATCTCCGAAACTATTCCCGATATCACCCTAGAAATTTTTACGATGATAAAGGAAACTACTAGAAGTTCACGTATGTAACTTTTGAAAAACTGGTAACTACAAAACAAACATGGCGGCCACGCGAATTTGCGACTTTTAAATAGACGTTTCTCGTGATTTAGCCAACCAAACGCAATAAAACTTGGTGGAGTATATGTTTATACACATTGTAATGAACCGACATCTAACTTCGTTCAATTGTTTACATAACCACAAGATGGTGGATGTGCGAACTATTTCACCGGCATTCTACTGTATATCTTTGAAACTATTAGCGGTATCACCCTGAAATTTTGTACGGAGATAAAGGGCACTACTGGAAGTTTATCTATAAGACTTTCAAAAACCGGTTAACTATAAAACGAACATGGCGGCCAAGCGAATTTGAAAATTTTAAATAGATTTTAAACTCTCCTTGTTACCTCTTATGTCCTAATCAAGCGATTGAAGTTTGAATGCTACATGTACACAATAATCTTCATGTAACAGTAGATAACTCGAGGACCTACATATATAAAATCCAACATGGCGACCATCCGAATTATTTAGTCGGTTCTCAATATATACGAATCTATTACAGCAAGCAAACTGAAATTTTGTATGTTGATAGTGGCAATTAACATAAGTAGAATATATGAAAATAGGTTGTATAGTTCTTAACGGAACTACTTGTTTTATATATAAGGCTTCTTTTATACTTTATGTAAAAATGTCATGCTCATTACTCAACTGGAAGTGTTTTTTAAAAATAATGTATATCTGATGCTGCATGCCTACAGAGTATAGACAATGTTACTTAAATGTGAGTAAATGAACGTATCCAACTTTCAAATGTTGTTTTCCCAATATCAACTTTTCCACCACATAGGTACACTTTTCTCTGAAACCCTGAAAATTTCAGGGATTCTTCAATTGAGTGATTATACACATGTAGATTTCTGCTTCTATTTAACCATTTGTAGAATTTACATGCATTTACATTCATATTTTAACTGAGGTTTATAGAATCCAAAATTCAAATGACCAAAAATACAAAACTTTTCACCATATTTGGATAATTCTACGTGTCGTTAGAGATAGTGACACTATTTAAACTAGGTAAATGCTCAGGCTAGAATCTTTTACAGTTATGTTGTAAAGTGTACCTAAATAAGAGGATGTAACAATTTGTTTGCAGTGACTGTACTGGTGCTATTTTGCCACCCGAGATAGCCGTTGCTTGCCACGTAACAGATCAAACACCATTAAACGACTGTACAAAGTTTCAATGCTCATATGTTTTATATTGTGAACTCAGTGAACTTTTAAAGCCAGGTATGCATTTTCGGTTAAATTCCCCCTGAAAAGAGATGTAAAACCAATAACATTATTATTATGGTAATAATAAACAAGTAGTTCCGGGAAGAACTGAATAGCCTATTTTCACATATCCTACTGGTCTTTTCCATTAAAAACTCCCCTGGCTATTAAGAAGATTTCCCATGTGATGTATACTAAATAGCTTTTGATACACGATCTATGTCTCCAACAACACCAATCATTGCATTGAGAAATTATGTGTTAGAATACAGGGTCTTTCGTATAAAATAAGAGCGCCAAGCGGCGGCTTTGTTAACCGTAGCTGCGGTCACCTAGGCCGAGCTTTTGGCACGCCAAGGCCCCCTGCTTTAAGCGTGTGTACAATCCTATATGATGCAGCGGCCTTGCTAGCGTGTGAATGCTGAAATCTTACTTTAGTTAGTTAGTTAGTTATTGTTGATGAAACCGAAACCCCTATAGTATTGAAAGCGCGCGCATAGTACATACGATGGCTGTTTTTTTTTCAAGCCGATGGACTGTATAAAAAATAACAGATTGACATTACCAAACTTGACCTTGCAATAAGTGTGCAGGTGCTCAGTCGCCAGTGTAAACCTCAAGTGCTAACATGGTGAGACAGTTATCATTGCAACATCGTATTTTTTATGTAAAACTTATTTTAAGTACGAGTCGGCTCGGCGGGTACGTGATGCATTTGTTCAGCAATTTCCTGATGAAGTGCCACGTTTCACTGGCACAGATTCACGTAATTGCAAATAAGTTTGACACTACTGACTCGGTGCTCAATTAAAAAACATGCCCGCACACGAACAGTTTTAACAGAGGATGAGCTATATGACATTGGCGAGAATCTTGAACAGTCTCCGAATAAATCACTCACAAAATTAGCACAAGTAGGGGTTTCGGTTTCATCAACAATAACTAACTAACTAACGTAAGATTTCAGCATTGTACACACGCTAGCAAGGCCGCTGCATCATATAGGATTGTACACACGCTTAAAGCAGGGGGCCTTGGCGTGCCAAAAGCTCGGCCAAGGTGACCGCAGCTGCGATTAACAAAGCCGCCGCTTGGCGCTCTTATTTTATATGAAAGACCCTGTATATAACTTTCAGTATCGGTGAATAAGACTCATCCCGCGAGATGGTATCTTTCTGTAACGCATCATGGGAGTTTGGATGCCTGGGTCCTTAGTTTAGGGGCTGACCGCGAGACAATGAATTTTCCAGTAGTTCCTACTTTTGCCGCCAAACGCCACTGTCAAAGACTACTAGTTCGGCTCCTCGCGACGAACGTTGTAACCTAAGAGCGTTAGTCAATTTTTAACCTATAATTTAGCTTCAAACAAGTGTAATTAGCGGAAGGTTCTTTAACATGCCATAAATCTATGACATGGGACCGCCGGCTTTACTTCCCCTCCGAAGGAAGGCATACTAAGGGATTTTTAACGCTCTTAAAATTCCGACGACTTCGGCCGGGTTTGAACCCGCTATCTTGGGCATAGAAACTCAGCATGCTACCAACTACGCCACCAAAGCTGTTTCACGGGAGTTCAATTTCATAAAAATCAAATGCACGGCTTCTATGGTTTTCGAAAAGTTCTGACTCAGATTTTGACAGGTCATGGCTACTTTCGGTGTTACCTTCATCGTATGGCCAAAGTAAGGAACTGTGAGAACGAACGAGATGACGTACATCATACGTTCTTCGTCTGCGCTCGTTCGGCAGCGGAATAACGACTTGAAGCTGAGTTTGGTCCAATAACGCCGGATATTATAGTCGGAATTATGCTGAGGAATCTGCTCAGCTGGGATACGGTCGTTTTCTTCGTTGAGGTGGTGCTTCGTCAGAAGAAGTCTGATGGGGACCTGCACGATTTAGTTGATTAATTCTGCGATCCGCGGACTGAGTATGAATTGAGAAGCAAAGAAAAGGGCCTCACCCTGAAGTAATACGAAAGTGGTCCTGGGATGGGTTTTGTGAAGAGGATAGGGTGTTTCTTTTTGTGGGTAAGAATCCCACACACTTGAGGAGTGCGGACCCTTCTCAAAGTCAGTTTTTTTCTCCGAAAAGTAAGCTACAGAATTTAGTGCCATTAGATTCTGATTGATATAATAACCTAACATACGAATCTTCTCTTCAATCGCTTGAATAGGGTACGAGAAAAGAACGTTTTCTAATTTTTAACTGATGCCATCTAGAATTTTTAAAACAATTGTAGAAGAGATGTCTCTATACTAAGCTCTGAATAAAGATTCGCTGTTCTTAGCACCATTGCTCTCGGGTGATGAGATCGCTAGAAAAATAATTTTATATATTTGAAAATCACTTGGCCGCCATATTGTTTTAGTGTTTATCAGGATTTGGAAAGGCACATCAATGTAGGCCTACTTAAGTAATAGTCCTCTGTCACCATGCAAAACTCAATCTGTTTGCTCAAATGGTTTCGGAGACATTGTCAACCGATGGAATATATTGTATGGACGCCATGTTAGATTATTTCATATAGGCTGTAGGCTATAATTATATGCCATCAGATAAATATTCTAATGATAGTTCATTATACCACCCTACATTTCTACTGCTTGATTAGGACACGGGATTTAAAAAGAATGCGCAGCCACCATTTTTAAGTTCTCATAAAATTCCATTAAATTAGACGTCAGTATATTAAAGCTTGCATGAAGATATACTGTGCCAAGTTTCACAGCACTCGGATGAAAATTCGTGAGAGAATTCCATTTAAATATTTATATTTCACGTCGCCGCCATGTTAGTTTTGTACTCACTAGAATATTGAAAGTCCCATAGGTGAACTTATATTAATAGCCTCTAATTAACATAAAACATATCAGTTTTTATTGCTGTAGTAGATTCGTAGATATTGAGAACCGTTGTAGCCCTCAGGCCAGAATTAATTTTTTGGGTAGTGAAGCGGTCGCCTGGGCGACTCGGCCTGTCACCATCCTGACCAAGTATGTTCAGCTACCGGTCAGTGTCCTTGCGACGGTAGAGAAATGTTCCCTCACAGTGTCCATGGGTGGAGCTCAGCTGGGGAAAAAAGTGATTTGTTGTTGTTTGAGTCTTCAGTCTTGTGACTAGTTTGATGCAGGTCTCCATAGCTCCCTGTCCTGAGCTAATCATTTCATCTCTGCATAGCTACCACACCTCGAATGTCTGAATATTATGGATGGTCGCCATTCTGGATTGTTCTATATGTAGACCATGGAGTTATGTACCATTAGATGCAGATTATTGTGTAGGTTCATTATTCAGACGTTAACTTTGATCGCCTGCTTAGGACACAAGAAATGAAAACATAATTTTAAAATTTCGCACAGCCGCCATCTTTGGGTTATGAAAGAAATTCATTTAAATTAGATGCCAGTAGATTAAATTTTGTATAAACATTTACCATACCAAGTTTCACTTCGCTCGGATGATTAAATCGCGAGTAAATTTCATTTATATGTTTTGAATTCACTTGGCCAGCAAGCTTGTTTTGTACTGGACAGGAATTTGAAAGTCACAAAGGTGAACTTTTAGTAGTACCCTTTACCACGGTACAAAATGCCAGGGTGATATATGTTACTGTTGTGGAGATATAGAATGCCAGCGAAATATTTCGCGCGGCCGCTTTTTGGGTTGGTGAAACGTATTAAAATTTGAAATGCACGGTCAAGGTCGTATAAGGAAGTATTGCGTACTTAACGAGTTACATTGAACACACACGGGATGAAGGTGATCGCATCTGCATATTTCAAAAACTAAAATAGGCTAAAATAATAATAATCAGAGAAAATGGCGAGTACAAGACATTGCATAACAACGAACTACACCTGCATGTGGAAAGGATAACATACACTATTCGCAAAAGGAGGATTAATTTCTGTATCCACATAAAACTCGCAGAGGCTGACCTGATATTTATAATATACTGCTGTGATACTTTGCTGCGGGACGTAGAGCATCAGTCACTACCCTACAGGTGGTTCGGGCAGGGTGTACCAGTAGCCCAGTAATGACACTCACTAGTTTCACCAAGGCCTATAATTATAAAAAGATTGCTGGAGCATCTATACCAAAAGTTGACGTAATTTTATATTGTAGGTTGTCGATATTTGGAGACAAAGTTAAAGAACTCATAATACTGTGACACGAATGAAAATCCACAGCCTGCTTCCAGTCTCCGACCGGGTCAGGAATGGAATGAATGAAGCCCCCATCTAGCGGCGAGGATATGAACTATGCCGGCTGCCGAGGCCTGACGCACTCCTCTGGGGCAATGATTAAATGAATGACAGATGACATGAAATGATAGTGGAGAGTGTTGCTGGAATGAAATTTTGACAGGGATAACCGGAGAACCCGGAGAAAAACCTGTCTTCCTCCGCTTTGTCCAGCACAAATCTCGCATGGAGTGACCGGAATTTGAAATACGGACCCAGCGGTGAGAGGCCGGCGTGCTGCGGCCTAAGCCACGGAGGCTTCCTTTTTTTTTTTTTTTTTTTGATATCCAATTCCTCACCCACAACCTTTTTTCCTCCTCATAGTTTTTCAATACTGTGACAACAATAAAATAAATAAATAAATAAATAAATAAATAAATAAGTAAACACTATTCAAACATGGGATTACCTTAACTTGTTATTTCGCTGATCCAGGTCGGGTCAAGTAAACTGTGACCCAAGGAGGAAAGCAACACATATGTATAGGTGTCTCAAATCTTGCTCTGGTTGTTGTTTCATTTGATGGGCGTGGACATCATGTTTATTTAACCCCGTGTACTTCGGTGTGTATAGTCTATACTGAGATATAGAATTTGCTTATGTTATTGTGGTTTAGTAGTAGTGAGTGTGTGCTTGTAATGGAGGTGAGAATTGAGATGGAGGCAGCCATGGCCTTAAGCTAGCAACCATCCCAGCATTTTCCTGGAGTAAAAGTGGGGAATCTAGGGAAAACCACTTCCAGGATGGCTGTGGTGGAAATTTAACCCTCCTCTTTTAAGTTTTGCCTCACGAGGTTCGTTGCAACCTTCAGATCAGAATTACATTTCTTGGCAAAGACGGAAATCGAAACCGAACCTTCGGACCGACAGCCAAGAATACTAGCCATTGTGCCATGAGGTGGAGCGTTTTCAATCTAACATGTAGGCTATCTCTAATTATAAATGATGAAAATGTAACATTCTGAATTGTAGAGGAACACATACAGTTGAAATTTATTATAATGACATCCAAGGAACCGTAAACATTATGTTGTTATAACCGAGTGTCATTGTAACCGAGTCTAGTGAGGTGGAAAATGAAAGCGAATAAATTTGATTACCTTATTTTAAATACTCATTAGTAACCCTACATTAAGATACACTAGAATTAATCCAGTTTGTCGAGTACTCACCAAACTTTTCTTTTACAAACCATGCTAGTCTAAAGTGTGTGCACTTCGTGAATGACTGCTATGGAAACTGACTTCATGTACGTACTGTTAATGAGTTCTGTGGAATGCACAAGGGTTGTAATGGGGCGGTAAATCTACAGTTTTGTCCTTGTTGCAGACCTGACACCTTGTAGGGTCTGTTCACACTAGTGGCAGAAGAGAAGGGAAAACAATTCGCCAGGTTGCCAGATTTCAACAATAGATTTCTTTGTGCGTTGGCTTTATTGCAAACTGTCCCCATTCGAGGATACCCCTGCACTCTTCTTGTAGAAAACTAGGCTAAAAATGACGAGATACACGCATAAACGATTGTTGCTTGAAGCAAAGCTTAGAAACATTCCATATAAAGAATACAACCGTACCGCAGAAAACATAACGTTATAGTGGAGTTGTCGCTAAAACCAATGTCGTTATAAAAAGTTCAACTGTAGTTCAGTAGATAATTAATTCACCTATCATCGTGCATTGCTTGCCACGGTGGGTGAGTGGTTATCGTGTCGGACTACTAACCCCCAAGCTTGCAGGTTCGCTCCTGGCCGTGGAAAGTGATTTTCAAAGGCGGAAAAAATCACGATACGCATGTCATACGATGTTGGCATGTTAAAGAATCCATTAGAATTTAGTAGGCCATGTTCTTAATGGCAACATCAATCTCGGGATTTTTCGCCAACACAAAGTTCCTCATTTCTCTACTAGAAAGCGCTATAGTGTCAAGGAGCTTAGATATCTAACCTCCTTGACTTTCATAGTGCTTCAAGGAACAACAAAATTTGACATACAAGCTGCCCTCTGGGTGTCAAATAACAAAGCTTGCACCCGGCACCGAGGCCATCCGATATTATTATTATCATTATCATGCATTGTAGAAGTACCTTCTTGTGTTACGTGATCGTGCACATCACTGATCAGGTGCACTGCCCAATGATACAGCGCGTTGAAGGACATGCTTCGCAGCCTCATCTGACCCAACTTGACGTAGAGAGCCCTTGCTGTGTATGAGAATACTTGACAAAGGGTTCCATAACTCTGCGAGCTGTTGCTATCGACAGTGAGTGCCAGGGTCGAGAAGACTGTTAAACCACAAACCCATGACGTTCATTTTTAAGGACACAGATTAATTACAGAAATACAGCATAATCCTGGTCTGCGGGCTGTAACAGGGTTCACTCAGCCTCGTGGGGCAAAACAGGGAAGAGACGGGTTCGATTCCCACCTCAGCCATCCTGGAAATTATTTTCCATGGTTTCCCCCAGGAGAATGCCGGGATGGTTCCTAATATAAGGCCACGGCCGCTTTCTTCCCAATCCTCACTTGTATTACTGATACACACACCCAAATACAGCCATCACAACAACACAGGTTATCCGACAAATTCCACAAACACACACCCAAGTACTCGGGGCTATATTATCACGATGTCGGAAAGACCTCAATCAATCAACAGCAACAACAACGCACCTTTCAAGGGAACACCGCGAACGTCAATCTGTTGATCGTAACAAAACACGTTGTACAGATCACACGGTACACATATGTGGTGGTAGATGAACCCACATCCATTTGGGCATACCTAGGGAGGGCGAAATGGTATATTAGTCTACTTGTCTGAATACTGAAGTGAGATGTCCACGCTGAGTTCTCATATCTTCAGCGATCAATCGCACAGCTTAAACCACCCCTACCTACTGTCTTCGGTGAGAGAACATATGATACACGCTGAACGAAGTAGTTGTAATTGTGCAAATGGTCAGGGAGGAAATGTGATTTCCACGCGCGCATCTTCTTGGGTAGCTCGAAATATCGCGATCGAATTCAAACGTGGAGAATTCTGGGTACTCGTGTAGTTGACGGGGCGAGATTTCCAACATATATAATTCAGTATGTACAGTATCTCGCGGAAAATATTGTTTCTACGTACTTTTCCATGGTTATAGACACTAATTGAATTCAGGAAACACCACATTCGCTCTTTAATAAGGGCATTATGAAAATTTCAATTTTGGGGCAGTAAACATTAGTCTCCATGTTGGATAAGAAAATAGTGCCAAATTCACTTCACCGGACTCCTCTAAAACCACTGTCTGCACTTGCCCACATTCTCTTGAAGCCACGGACTAAATGAAACCCCTATTTATATGCCGAGGTTAGGATAGGTGGACACTAAAACGATTCCTCTGCCATGGTTAGAGTAGGTGAATACTAAAACCATTCCTCTGCCGTGGTTAGGATGCGTGGATGCTAAAACCATTGGTCTGCCGTGGTTAGGATGCGTGGGTACTAAAATCATTGGTCTGCCGTGGTTAGGTGCGTGGATACTAAACCCTTTGGTCTGCAACGGTTAGGGCAGGTGGATACTAAAACAATTGGTCTGCAACGGTTAGGGCAGGTGGATACTAAAACCATTGGTCTGCCGTGGTTAGTGTGCGTGGATACTAAAACCTTTGGTCTGCCGTGGCTAGGGTGCGTGGATACTAAAACCATTGGTCTGCCGTGGTTAGGGTAGGTTAATACTAAAACCTTTGGTCTGCCGTGGTTAGGGTGCGTGGGTACTAAAACCATTGGTCTGCCGTGGTTAGGGTGCGTGGATACTAAAACCTTTGGTCTGCTGTGGTTAGGGTGCGTGGATACTAAAACCTTTGGTCTGCCGTGGTTAGGGTGCGTAGATACTAAAACCATTGGTCTGCCGTGGTTAGGGTGCGTGGATACTAAAACCTTTGGTCTGCCGTGGTTAGGGTGCGTGGATACTAAAACCATTGGTCTGCCGTGGTTAGGGTAGGTTAATACTAAAACCTTTGGTCTGCCGTGGTTAGGGTGCGTGGGTACTAAAACCATTGGTCTGCCGTGGTTAGGGTGCGTGGATACTAAAACCTTTGGTCTGCTGTGGTTAGGGTGCGTGGATACTAAAACCTTTGGTCTGCCGTGGTTAGGGTGCGTAGATACTAAAACCATTGGTCTGCCGTGGTTAGGGTGCGTGGATACTAAAACCTTTGGTCTGCCGTGGTTAGGGTGCGTGGATACTAAAACCATTGGTCTGCCGTGGTTAGGGTAGGTTAATACTAAAACCTTTGGTCTGCCGTGGTTAGGGTGCGTGGGTACTAAAACCATTGGTCTGCCGTGGTTAGGGTGCGTGGGTACTAAAACCATTGGTCTGCCGTGGTTAGGGTGCGTGGATACTAAAACCATTGGTCTGCCGTGGTTAGGGTAGGTTAATACTAAAACCTTTGGTCTGCCGTGGTTAGGGCAGATGGATACTAAAACCATTGGTCTGCCGTGGTTAGCGTGCGTGGATACTAAAACCATTGGTCTGCCGTGGTTAGGGTAGGTTAATACTAAAACCTTTGGTCTGCCGTGGTTAGGGTACGTGGATACTAAAACCATTGGTCCGCCGTGGTTAGGGTACGTGGATACTAAAACCTTTGGTCTGCCGTGGTTAGGGTACGTGGATACTAAAACCATTGGTCCGCCGGGGTTAGGGTAGGTTAATACTAAAACCTTTGGTCTGCCGTGGTTAGGGTGCGTGGATACTAAAACCATTCGTCTGCCGTGGTTAGGGTAGGTTAATACTAAAACCTTTGGTCTGCCGTGGTTAGGGTGCGTGGGTACTAAAACCATTGGTCTGCCGTGGTTAGGGTGCGTGGGTACTAAAACCATTGGTCTGCCGTGGTTAGGGTGCGTGGATACTAAAACCATTGGTCTGCCGTGGTTAGGGTAGGTTAATACTAAAACCTTTGGTCTGCCGTGGTTAGGGCAGATGGATACTAAAACCATTGGTCTGCCGTGGTTAGCGTGCGTGGATACTAACACCATTGGTCTGCCGTGGTTAGGGTAGGTTAATACTAAAACCTTTGGTCTGCCGTGGTTAGGGTACGTGGATACTAAAACCATTGGTCCGCCGTGGTTAGGGTACGTGGATACTAAAACCTTTGGTCTGCCGTGGTTAGGGTACGTGGATACTAAAACCATTGGTCCGCCGGGGTTAGGGTAGGTTAATACTAAAACCTTTCGTCTGCCGTGGTTTGGGTGCGTGGATACTAAAACCATTGGTCTGCCGTGGTTAGGGTAGGTTAATACTAAAACCTTTGGTCTGCCGTGGTTAGGGCAGATGGATACTAAAACCATTGGTCTGCCGTGGTTAGCGTGCGTGGATACTAAAACCATTGGTCTGCCGTGGTTAGGGTAGGTTAATACTAAAACCTTTGGTCTGTCGTGGTTAGGGTACATGGATACTAAAACCATTGGTCCGCCGTGGTTAGGGTACGTGGATACTAAAACCTTTGGTCTGCCGTGGTTAGGGTACGTGGATACTAAAACCATTGGTCCGCCGGGGTTAGGGTAGGTTAATACTAAAACCTTTGGTCTGCCGTGGTTAGGGTAGGTTAATACTAAAACCTTTGGTCTGCCGGGGTTAGGGTAGGTTAATACTAAAACCTTTGGTCTGCCGTGGTTAGGGTACGTGGATACTAAAACCATTGGTCCGCCGGGGTTAGGGTAGGTTAATACTAAAACCTTTCGTCTGCCGTGGTTAGGGTGCGTGGATACTAAAACCTTTGGTCTGCCGTGGTTAGGGTGCGTGGATACTAAAACCATGGAAGAAGATACTAGGAAGTGAAGCTTCGATCTTTTCGCGTTCCTCTATAGACGGCAGCACATGTGTTCGACTAGGGTGATATCTTGTGAGTAGTGTACGAATGTGTTTTGGCAGGAGGTGATCTCACCATTGCTGCCAACAGATGTAGATTGACACTAAAGGTCCACTGTTGTAAAAGCAGCAAACATATGATGATGATGATGCTACAACCCTTGGTCTATGAAGTTCATATATGCGGAGCGACGAGTGAAGGGAGTGCAGCTTAAGTGTTAGGCTCGCAAAGTGCGGCGGTTATGCTTGGTGTCATCCCTTGACATTTATACCCAAATCGCTGTTGTCCAAAAAAGACTGACAGTGACATAAGTGGCTCCATGTTTCAAACTGAGCGCCAATTCCTGAGATCTGGCGCCAAACAAAATGAGGTTGGCACCTTCGGGAAAGTGCACTCACACTCCTTAGCGACAAACAGTTCTATACCTTTGCCTTGTTACCGTTTTTACTATTCTTGACATTAATCAACACACAATGATCTTTTTATTTACACACTCTAATAATTCATAACAATTCCAAGATTCTATTTTGTTTCTTCACTGCCTACTTGATTTTTCTCGCACTGCCTTCTTGAAACTCTGTTCTCGCACTGCCTTCTTGATACTCGGCTGCTACATCTTACCGTTTATACTATTCTTGACATTAATCAACACACAAATATATTTTTATTTACACACTCTAATAATACATGACAATTCCAAGATTCTATTTTGTTTCTTCACTGCCTACTTGATTGTTCTCGCACTGCCTTCTTGAAACTCTGTTCTCGCACTGCCTTCTTGACACTCGGCTGCTACAGTCTCTTCATATTACCGGTTTCTGTAGAATTATTTTGTGATTTTCATGGCGGCTCACCCCGTGAACAACACCCGTCTCTAGGGTTGGCTCAAATAAATTCCGGAAAGAAATACCATGACATATGATTTCTTTGTAATCTGTTCAACCTTTACTGTAGGCCTAAACAAAGTTTCAGTGAGGTCGATGAAGTCACATTCGCGATGTTTTCTCGTTCGTATTAGATCGCTGATTTTATGGTTCTCTGTAATCACTGGTTTGGATGAAATTCTACTTCATCATGTCAACAAATAAATAGCTTGTTGATAATTACTCTAGTTTTTAATGGGATATTTGTACATTATTAATTAAAATGTTTAGCCACTACATTTCCAACTCAATTATTTCCTGTGTGTTTTTGCTGATGCATGAAAACTACCCATTTTAACTATAATACATACGCCTTCACAGACTCCGGTCCCGGCGGCTTCGGTGGCGTAGTCGGTAGCATGCTGAGCTTCTATGCCCAAGATAGCAGGTTCAATCCCGGCAGAAGCCGTCGAATTTTTTAAGAGCGTTAAAAATCCCTCAGTATGCCTTCCTTCGGAGCGGAAATAAAGTCGGCGGTCCCATGTCATAGATTTATGGCATGTTAAAAAACCTTCCACTAATTACACCTGTGTGAAGCTAAATTGTATAGGTTAGGAATGTAAACAACGCTCTTAGGTTTATACGTTCGTTGCCAAGAGCCGACTGCGGTGGCGTCTAGTAGCTAATTTCTGAACTAGGCCTACTAGTCGTTGATGGTGGCGTCTGGCGGTAAAAGTAGGAACTATTTGAAAAATTCAAATTTGCAGTCCTTACTTGAATTAAAAAACAGATACACACACTAATACAGCCATCACAATGAACACTGGTTATCAGACAGATTCCACACACACCCAAAGTACACGGGGATACATGACCGATTTGTCGCAGCCCCTAAACTGAGGAACCAACCAACCAGACTCCGGTCCAATATACAGACAATTAGTTTGGCACTGGATGGACTAAAAGTGATTGTTACGGTCGAAATACTAGAAACAATCATTACCGATGACCGTAGCTGAAATTTCAAATTTAGCCATCCGTAATGACTGTGCTAACTACAGGGGCATTTCCATACCATGGAAATCTGGGAAAGAGTGATAGACAAGAGGTTCCGGGATGAGTCTAGCATTGGCGAGGAACAATTTGGCTTCATGCCAGGAAAAGGGACCACAGACGCAGTGTTTGCCCTGAGACAAGTAATGGAAAAGTATCGTGAAAGACAGAAGGGATTACACTTCGCATTCATGGATCTAGAGAAAGCATATGACTGAGTGCCCCGGGGAGAAGTCTGGAGATGTTTACGAGCAAAGGGAGTCCCAGAGAAGTACGTGCAGTTGGTTCACGAAATGTACAAAGAAGCAAGAACACAGGCTTGAAGCAGCATTGGACTTACAGATTGGATTCCGGTTCGAGTAGGTTTACACCAAGGTTCGGCTTTAAGTCCATATCTGTTTGACCTAATTCTGGACGAAATGTCTTGTGGATTAAGAGACCAAGCCCCCTGATGCATGATATTTGCGGACGACATTGTGTTGTGTAGTACCACCAAAGATGTCATACAGGAAAATCTGGAACAGTGGAGGGCAGGCTTGGAAGACAGAGGACTGAGGATTAGCAGGAAGAAGACAGAGTATATGAGGTTCAATACAGATCAAGACTGTGAGATCAGTATGCAAGGGGAAACGTTAAATAGAGTGGATGAGTTCAAATACCTGGGTTCGGTGGTGACTGGAGATGGAAATCTGGATGTGGAAGTGTCACACAGGATTCAGGTAGGATGGATGAACTGGAGGAAAATGTCAGGAGTGCTCTGTGACCGCAGGATCAAGCCTAAGGTTAAGGGGAAAATATATAAAACTGTCGTAAGACCTGCATTGCTGTATGGCTCTGAAACATGGCCTGCACGCAAAACGCACACAAACAGGCTTGACGTCACGGAAATGAAAATGCTCAGGTGGATGAGTGGAGTGACCAAGCGTGATAAGAGTGGAAAATGTCAAAATAAGAGGAACATTGAAGGTTGTGGAAATATCTAAGAAGATACAAGAAAAGCGACTTCAATGGTACGGGCATGTGAGAAGAAGGGAGGAATCCTACGTGGGGAGGAAGATGCTTGACATGCAAATACAGGGAGTGAGAATGCGGGGCAGACCTAAAAGAAGATGGATGGATTGTGTACGGGAGGACCTCAGAGAAAAACAGTTGTCAGAAGAGGATGTGCATGACCGGGTTAAATGGAGGAGAGCTGTCAGAAACATCGACCCCACATAGGAGTGGGAATGATGTAAAGAGAAAGAAGAAGAAGAATGACTTCCAGTATTTCCTTTCGAAGAAGGTATTTAAATATTTCAACACGTTATTTGACTGCACTATGCTCTCTTAATTTAATTGCATAATTCAGACCTTTACAGCATAGTACAGCAAATGCTTAATCACATTGTAATTCACTGACATCTAATTGACTTCAATTGTTTACATAACCTCAAGATGGTGACTATGTGAAATTTTAAAATTAAGTTATTAATACTTGTGTCCTAATCATGCGATCGAAGTGAAAGTTTGAATGATGAGCCTAAACAATAATTTTCTTCTAATGGTCATAACTCTGTGGCCTTCAAACATAACAGATCATCATGGCGACCATCTGAAATATTTAGATGGCTCTAAATATCTACAAATCTATTGCATCATTCAAACTGAAATTTGGCATGCTGATAGAGGCTATTAACTTGAGTTCGCCTATGGATATTTTAATATTCTGGTGATCACAGAACCAACATGGTGGCCAAGCGAAATTTAAATTCAATTCACTCGTGATTTAATCATCCGAGCACAGTGAAACTTGGTACGGTAAATGTTCATATTTTAATGTAATCTTCTGACATCCAATTATACTCAATTGTTTTGATAACCCCAAGATGGCGGCTGTGCGAAATTTTAAAATTTAGTTTCTATTTTTTGTGTCCTTATCATGCAATCGAAGTGAACGTTTGAATAATGAACCTATGCAAAAATCTTCATCAAATGGTACATAACTATATGACCTACACATATAACAATCCAACATGGCGACCATCTGGAATATTTAGACGGTTCTCCATATCTACGAATCTATTACAGCAATCAAACTAAAATTTTGTATGTTGATAGAGGTTATTAACATAAATTCGCCTATGGATCGTTCAATAACCTGGTGATCACAAAACCAACATGGTGGCGATGCGAACTTAAAATATTTGAATGGATTTTCCTCGCGACTTTTCATCCGAGCGCTGTGAAACTTGGCACGGCATATCTTCTTACAAGCCTTAATATACTGACGTCTAATTTAATGGAATATTTTGTGAATTTATGAGAACTTAAAATGGCGGCTGTGCAATTTTTAATAATCTCGTGTTTGTTTCTCGCGTCCTAAGTAAGGCCAGTAGGATATATGAAAATAGGCTCTTTAGTTCATCATGGAACTAGTTGCTATTCGTACGTTTAGGCTTAAATTTATGTTAATTTAAGCCCCATACGTTGGTCCTGAGCTGTGCCTTCAGATATTCAGATGTCGTGGGATCGTGGTCTGCCTGAAAACTGCCCTACCCTCATTTTTGCGATTACTCACATCATTTTCGTTTGCATTAGTAGAAATGGTAAAACCGTGTGATGACAAGACCCCTGGCTTGTTCAATTTGGCTAATTGATTCACCCTCATTGACGTCATCAGCTCATCACATATTCCGCTCACAGCAACTTGATTTGAAATGTTTCATTACGGCAAGTGTTCACCACGTTACAGCCCCACTAGATATTCCTCACTAATTCTCTAATTTATAAAGTTGATAAATCTACAAATTACTAGACCCAAGGACAAAATATATCTAGCCTTCATAACAAGAGTGCACTCAAATTGTCCCGTAACAATCTGCTGAATCTAATCGAGAATAGGTATTGAACCCGAGGGGGTCATGCTGACTGATATCGAACGTGGATCTCAGAGACTGTGATCTCAGTATAAAAGGTTCCACTAGGGAACGAACCCGAGATCTGTTGAGGGAGTTTCATTGTAAAAACCCCTAGAGAAAAGTGTATATTTAATCACTGGTGTGATTTTAGTTGATAATGACCTTATTTATTAAAATAATGCGGGGAAATTGAGCGGAATACAGCATTATTAGACTACTTGGAGTAGGCTATGCTGGACTCGGAGCACAGAAAGTGCCGAGTTTGACGTTTTACTAATAGGCCCAGAATTGTGGGAGGTGACCCATGGAGCCACGTCAATCTTGCTGACCTAGTTATGTCGTCTGGAAGAGGTTGGGGGCTTGAATAATGACCCAGTTTTTCCCCGACTGAGAATAGGACGAAGAAGAGTGGGGAGAGATCCCAAGGAAAATCATTGATTACTCGTGATTGGAGTAACGCAATGACATGAGAGTTGCGCACAGGTGAATCTTTAGCCAGGAGGCTAATTTTAGAGCCTTTAATCTGCGAAATTGGTGCATATTTAATGGAGTGCGGAAGGACATAAGACTATGGTTGTTCGCGGCTGGGTTTGACGAGGTCGCCAGGGATTCCCAGTGAAACAGCGTCCCCACGCTATGGAGAAAGGAATTAATATTAATTAATTGGCCGAGCGATCCTTCAGAACGCAGTTCTAGGATCAGTGAAGAAAAAGGAACCCGATGAGCATGGTTTCGAGACCAGAATCATGCTGGGAGAGGAGTCGAGATAGAGCGGGAAAATTTAGCTCTACTTTTTGTGTGAAACCAATATAAAGGGAGTCGACCCTTGGCAGAGGACAGTCGTCGCTACACAGTTTTTGTCAGACAGTCAGAACACAGTTGTCAAGCAGTTGTTGAGGCGGAACGTATGGCGGTCCGGCTCATGGAAGGACGCTCAAACAAAGACTTGTACATTTGAGTGAACCACTATATACACCGCACGTCGTAATGCACCAAGTGAGAAGATAATAATGTATAGTCAGAAATTAATAAGAAGTACGGTAATCAACGAACTTTATTGTGTGAAATGTGTATTACCGAAGGCAAGGAAGGAGGCCCGGACTTCGACTTGGGAAGCCGTGCAGTAGAACTTTTAGAAAATTTTTATTAATGACAGTCGTGCTGCAGGTGTAGTCAGCAGTACGAACAATGGTTTGTGTTCACTTAGGAAGCACCGTGTGAGATAAGTTGCAGAACTATTGTAAATAATAATCTGTGTAAAGTTATGTACAATGTTAAGCGCAATGTATAATGTATTGACTAGTTATACATGTCTTATTACGCTGGAATGCGCTGGGAGAAACTTTACGAAGCATTTGGTAATGTCTTAAGAATACCAAATAGTACCGCTCAGGACGGAAGTTAGCATATTTATGCAAATCAGGAAGCTTACCGTAGGATTATGGATCAACTGTTGGTGAATTCCGGGGGCAGATGAACCAGACTTTCAATCAGGATTTGGTAGGAGCACGGAAGATGCCGTCGACACCTGCAATTTTGATATCTTTGCTAGGGAATTTCAACCAATGAAAAGTGTACAGAGTGACGTGTGTTGTGTATAAATCATATGTGAAATGTCTTTTAAATTAATGGTTTAAAAAGTGTTGTAAATTGTCATGTGTTTTGGAAGCAATAGCTTCTTTATAGAAATGCAAAGTGTCGTGTGATTATTGGAAGAAATGTATCATAAAATGTGTGTATTCAAGATGCAAATGTCGCACTAAATCTGCATATGGCAGGCAACCCGGAAGGATATGAGTGGTTGGAGCCACCATGATGAGCATATATATGTGAGTACCCCACAAATTATGTTGAAGTAGAAGTATAGACCACTGCATGTAATGCGATTTCAGAGTTATAAAGATGCCAGTAAGAATCAGTAGTAGGAGATAGACCCTCCAGGTTTAATCATTATTGTATTGATTTTAATAGAGTTGAGATGTTATTTTGCATCAGAGAGTGGATTAATCGTTACCACTATTAATTATAAATGGCAAATCAGTTATGTAAACGTAATGTCACGAACACGGTTGTTCGGTTTTTAAGATGATTAGTTGTGTCGGATTTTGGTAATTTATGTCAGTGAGAATAATAATAATAATGAATAAATAAAAGGTATGAATGAATGCATCAGGTAAAATGTTGAAAGCAAGAAATATTTACGCTAACGGGAAGACTTATCAATCTAAGCAGTAAGATTATACAGTAAGATTACACTACGGGATTAAGAAAAGAGTTTTATATCAGAATATATTGTATTAATGGGAATATAATTATGCCAGGGAATGGAAGAGCTTCTAGTGAATTGAATTTGCAGCTTATGAAAAAGCGTATAGAGTAATTGATAGATTTCTCTTAATAATTATAGGACGAAGGTCATAACATTAGGTTAGGAACCAGGTGGTCTATTCGACGTATGAAATCTCGTATGCCGTGGGCATACTGGGAGATATGCTTTGTGCCAGAGTGTAATTAGTGTTTGAACCCTAACTCTGGTGATGGATATGGAATGTTCCGGGTTCGAATCCCGTGATAGGTGAGAGGCAAACGATGGACACATCTGCACTCTATCTGATTCCCCGAGAACTTATTGTTGAGTGATTCGGCTCGTTGAAGCGAATCTCATGACGGCAGCATGTGGCTGACAGCAGCATTTATTTAAGATACCGGTTACCTACTAGACCAATGTTTTATGAACCTCGTACCTTCATGTTGAAATGGGCCTATTTGGTGCCAGTTATTATTATCCTCAGGGTAGGAATAAATGTTAAAGCTCATCCAGTACCTGTGTGCATAATATTCAGTTTAAATCCATTGGGATATGTGTGTCACTGGGACCACAGTATTTGTCTTGTAAAATCTTATACTGCTTGGGAGAGAAAGCCTTGAGACAGGAAACGAGGGTCGAGGTAATGTTGGAACCTCACTCCACGTCTATTGTGTACAGGCCGCTCGCAAGGGGGTCTGGGACGGTCATGCGAACCGTGAAAGGAGGTTTAAAAAGGGCAGATTTTAGACCCTGTTAATGACATGAAATGAAATATTGTTATATTGAGTAATGAAGCCATGTGGTTTAAGAATACATTGATAATTATAGATCACCCTGATGGTTCATGATTTTAGCTATCTAACGAATGGTTAGACGTTGCATTTGTACTGTCACTGACAACTTTTTCAGAAGTTGGTTACTCGACGCCACAGGCTACGCGCGCAAGGTAGTTTAATTGTACCATCCGACACAGCAACAACTAACGTTTTAAGATGAAATCACAAACGGCATGCAGTGGAACTATATAAATAGAGGAAGTGTAGGGGTAGCTTACATAATTATGGAGTTGCACGTAGACTGCTGTGCAACACCAGAATAGGCTAATGCATGTAAAGCATTTGGTGGGAAGAGAAAGATCAAACACACACGGTACACATAATTGTCAAATTAAGACGAGGTTTAAGGAATAAGTAATTTTGTGAAATGAAAGAAGTCTCATTGTATGACAGTAGTATTAAGTAAAGTTTGTTTCTAAAGTTGTATGTGCATCAGCGCACTAGAGTATTTTGTGAAGTTGATGTAAGGGTAAAGGTTTGTGTTATAATATGATTTTATTTTGATAATATTATGTTCATATTAGTGGATTGTGGAAGTAATTTTTGTTTGCTGTTGTTTTTATGGTTATGGGGATTGTTTTGTTTGTTTGAAGACATGATTTTATCACTGAATTAAAGTTTTAGAATAGAGTTGTGCCTTATCATTGTAGAGTTGATACCGTTTTGCCTCAAATCCAAAATATGCAACTGCTCAATGGGGGAACGGTACACGCTCGAGTCCTGACGCTAGCTGGAGGCGGAAGCATATTTTCCATCGAGATTACTCACATGGGTACAGTATAAGATATAAGTCTCTCAAAAAAGACTCCTGTGAGATAAATATAAGCTTGCGATCTAACGTAAATGACCAAGACGTTCCAAGACCCGTGCCAGATCAAAAATATACTTCTCCATTCTTGGATTACAGAGGTGCGTAAAATTGCTCAAGCGCAATAAGTTGGCATTTGAGAATGTTCAAATGCGAGACACTCGTGTGAGTAGATTTACTGGCTAATTGAAGGAGCCCTTCACGGCAAGATTCTTACAATTCGGCGTCTCTAAAAGCCGTAACAAGTAAAATGGACGTAAAATTCATATTATTATTATTACAGGGGAAGTCTAATAAGTAATACTTTTTTTTGAAGAAAAATTTCTTTGGAAAGTTTTCTGACAAGAAATTGAACTATTCTTCAAAGTAGTGACCATAAGAATCTATGGTCTTGAGCCATCCTTTAGCGATGTTTCTTATCCCACGACGGTTCCAATCTCTGGGTTTTGATGCGAAGAATTCGATGAAACCCACTTCCACAGCTTCAATATTTTAGGAATTTCTTTCACACAGGAAAAAGGATATGGATCGAAAAAGATGGTTATCTGAAGGTGCAAGATTAGGGCTGTATGATGGATGTGACAGCAGTTCGACACCTCCCAATTCTTGAATTGTTACCATGGTTGTTTGTGCAGTATGAGGTCTCGCGTTATCCTGCTGCAAGATAACTCTATTTTGGGTTTACTAATGCTGGGTATCTCCGTCTGAAAATTTCATGAACTCGTTCCAGTTGTTAAGAATAAAGATCCGCATTGACTGCAAACCCGTTTGGAACAAACTCCCAGTGAATCACTCCTTCAAAATTCCACCAGACACACAACATTAGTTTGGGGCCAAACCGATCCTTTTTAACGATGACTTTGGCAGGTTGATGGGGACTGAGCCAGTGTTTGGAGGCGTCAGCGTTGCGGTAATAAACACATTTTTCATCACATGTGACAATTCTCCTGATAAATCTATCATCCATGGGGTTACCGCTTATGACAGATATCCACTCTACGTTGAGCTTGTTCAGGGATCAATTCATGAGGTACAGATCTATAGTTTCTGTTTGATTTTCGAAGTTTCTTAATCTTGCGATGTACACTATGGTATCGTTTGATGCACCAACTTCTTCTGACAGCCTATGAGTACTTCTTCTGGATTTTCTTCCAAAACTCTGCGTATATTCTCAATATCCCATAGTTTAGGTCTTCCAGAACGCGGTAAATCTGTAGTGTTTTCTTCTCCAGTGTTGAAAGGTTGGAACCATCGTTGTGCCACACGCTCACTAACGACAACTTCTCCTTTCACTTCACATATTCTTCGAGCCGCGGCAGCAGCTTTGTAATCTTGTTTCCAGTAATGCTTTAGAAGGACGCTAACCTCCAACTTTGTAAGTTCCATTTGTGAGTGTGTATCAACAACCCTGACGACTGATACATTCTCATAATATACGCAATTCTAATCAAGGTCTCAAATACCATGGTCGAACCAAAGAAAACCAATTCTAACTTAGTCTGAGAGACTAGACTTTATATCATTTCAAATGACGCATGCTACAAATGCTACACATGTTAAAAAGGCTCAGGAGGGCTTCTCGCTTGGCTCGAAGCCCCAGGACTCTTTCAACAGACTCCATTACCCATTAACGTAGGCTTCCCACGGGGAGAACGGAGAGCGGGAGGTGCACTCTGCTGCATGACGTCACGAACTCGCCGTCTCCGTATCGCATAACGCCAGAACCCAGGAGTAAACTGAGACTCGGTGCATATGCACTGAACAACATGATGACGTCATACACGCCGTAACCGTAACGCATAACGGTAGACCAAAGCATAACGATGAAGTAGACAAGATCATTTGAAATGATAAAAACACCAAAGGACATTACTTGAGACATCCTAATATAAATATTATTATCAATGTTCACCCTCGATATGTGGTACAGATAAATATTAATATCATATGGCCTCGGGCGCCAGGTGCAAGCTTTGTTAATTGACGACCACAGGGCAGCTTGCATGTCGAATTTTTGTCGTTGTATGCAGCGCTATGAAAGTCAAGAAGGCTAGATATCTAACCTCCTTGACACTATAGCGCTTTGTAGTAAAGAAAGGAGGAACTATGTTACGGCGGAAAATCCCGGTATTAATTTTGATATTATGAACACGGCCTACTGAATTCAAATGGGTTCTTTAACATGCTAACAACGTATGACATGCGTGCCGAGATTTTTGTCGCCTTTCAAAAATCACATACCACGGACAGCAGCGAACCTGCAAGTTTGGGGTTGGTAGTCCGACACGATAACCACTCACCCACCGTGGTAAGCTTGTGGGGCAGATGACCTCACTGTTCCGTCTCTTAAAACAATAACAAACTAACTAACTAACTCACTCTCGATACCTAGCGTCTTTGTTGGCGTAGTTGGTAGCATGCTGAGCTTTTTTGCCAAAATTGCGGGTTCAAACCCGGCCGAAGTCGTTGGATTTTTTAAAAGCATTAAAAATCCCTCAGTATGCTTTTCTTCGGAGGGGAAGTAAAGCCGGAGGTCCCATGTCATAGATTTATGGCATGTAAAATGACCTTCCACTAACTACACTTGTGTGAAGCCAAAATGTGTAGGTTAGAATTGATAACGCTCTATTAGTTCCTACATTCACCACCAGGTGCTGACTGCGATGCCATCTAGTAGCCACGTCCGCAAGCCAGGTGTCGTGGATGGTAGCATTTGGTAGCAAAAGTAGGCACTACTTGAAATTATTATCTGCAGTCCATACTTGATTTAAAACAGATAAAACACACTAATACTGCCTTCACAATATTAACACCGGTTATCAGACAGATTCTACACACACCCAAAGTACACGGGGCTACACGACCGCGTTGTCATATCCCCTAAACTAAGGAACCAACCAACCAAAACTAAAATCCTTCATGTAAATCATTTCAAATGCTTAGCGAAATAGTACAACTATCTGGATTAAATCGTGAAGCAAACAAGGAGATAATAAAATTACAAAAAGCCTATAGAATAACCTGGAACAGATACAACAAAAAATGAATATCTCGGAACGCAAAATTCAAACACTGTAGCACGGTGATTCAACCTGAAGCATCATGCGCATCGGATACACTGATCACTGGAGGCAGATCACTAACTAAAATGTAGAAAAGCGGCTTCGGAGGCGTAGTCGGTAGCATGCTGAGCTTCTATGCCCAAAGTCACGGGTTCAAACCCGGCCGAAGTCATTGGATTTAATCCCTCAGAATGTCTTCCTTTGGAGTGGAAGTAAAGCCAGCGGTCCCATGTCATAGATTTATGGCATGTAACAGAACCTTCCACTAATTACACTTGTGTGAAGCTAAATTATTGGTTGGATTTGACTAAAGCTCTTAGGTTCCAACGTTCGTTGTCAGGAGCCTACTGCGGTAGCATCTACTAGCCATGTTCAGAACTAGTTGTCGTCGACATGACAACGCGGCCATGTAGCCCCGTGTACATTGAGTGTGTGGAATCTGTCTGATAACCGGTGTTAATTGTGATGGCTGTATTAGTGTGTGTTATCTATTTTTAATTCGCGTAAGGACTGCAGACATAAAGAACCCATTTGAATTCATTAGGCCGGGTTCATAATGGTCAACATAACAATGGCGGACACTACAAGACATCGTCTAGAAAGTGCTCTAAAAATCATTGAAAAAGTGATACAAGAAGGAGGTTATAGGAAAAAGGAAGTGAAGAACGACATACAAGAAGCGGTAAGGGAGATTAGAGAGTGTTTTGATTCACTTGCAAGGGAAAGTAAGACAGTTGTTAGTAAAAGTAAGACTCCTCTAGAAGAGGTTACGAATAGCCAAGGAGATGTGATGAGTGAGGAGGTAGACGGCCACCCTGTAGGACAACCAGCGACATCTATTGATAATACGCATGAAGGAGCAGGTCGTGATCAGCGACAATCTGAAACGATATATACCAGGTCAAAGAAATTCGTTGAAGCAACAGGCCGTGGACAGAGACAAATGGTAGAGACATCTACCGAACAAAAGAAAAACGCTTACGATACACGCCGTGACCAGAGACAAACAGAAACGACACCTACCAGATCAAAGAACATCATTGAAGTTACAGGCCAGGAGCAGAGACAAGCGGTGAAGACCTCTGCCGGACAGGCGAAGAACGTGAACGGCGTAGTGAGGTTGCAGGGAATAGACATGTGCCCTAAACGACAAGTGGAGCTATCTCTTGGCAGAACACAGGACGATGTAGCGAATGAAGACGGGGACAGTCACTATGAAGAACAAACAGAGTCATCTATCGGTTCAACTATGACTCAGTTGGCAGACAGACGGTCAGCACAGGATGTAGATATGGAGGGCCATGTTACGCTCTCTATAATTCGCACTCAGGAAACAGAGGCCAATACACCAAACAAATGTGTCGATCAAATGGCGGTGCCTAACGAACAGAAACAGAACCTTTCTGAAGTTGCAGTACTTTCAAAGAAAGTTGATAACATTATGGATTTCTTATCCTGCACCTTAGAGGGATTAATAGACTCCCAGATTAAAAGAATAATGCATAAAGATGGAGAAAGAGAAGACAGGAAAGAACCGGACCACAAGGAAGAAAGAGGTAATAATCGTACAGGCGGTAGCGGGAACAGCATCGATACCGAGACAGAAATCCCAGTACGCTATGCAACCGTAGTAGATTTAGGAGGTCCTAGTTCACGGCAACAACCACTACACCATAGCGAGCGCCCCTCTGCTATAACACGGCCAGTAGACGGAGGGCCGGGAGATCAAGACCGAGATCATCTCAGACCCCGCGCACAAAAAAGAATACAGAAGGGTACATCAACGGCGTTCACCGGAAAACTACGTGCTGCAAACAAGACTGCATGGTTATACATAGGACGCGTGAATCCGGATGTAACCTCAAGCGATGTCATGGACCACTTAAAAGACAAGGGAATCAAAGACGGCATAAAATGCGAGGAACTCACCACCAGAGGTGAAAATAAAGCTTTTAAAGTCGGGATCCCCTTCGAGAGAAAGGATGATGCTTATGACCCAAACTTCTGGCCAGCTGATGTGATTTTCCGACCTTTTCGTTTTCGTTTTTGATCAGGAACTCTCGCGAGGTGCAAACAACCAGGAAGTGAAGTTACTTTTATGGAATATTGAAGGCCTGTTAAACGCTACGAACTCAACGCCAGAAAATTTATTTGATCCCTATGACGTCGTAATACTGGTTGAAACATTCTTAACATCAGATTGGAATGCGAGAAATCACTATACAGTGAACAATTTGGCAGAGCAAGGCCTGGTGGGAAGACCGAAAGGAGGAATCACCTGCCTTTTAAAGGTTCAGTTCACACCATTCCAGGTCATGTATAAAAACAACAATGTTCTAGTAGTGAAGACTAAATTGTGTGTGTTAATATGTGTGTATTTTCAGCCAGGATTCACATCTTACCAGATTATAGATGAAATAGGCACCGCTCTGAGTATAACGGAACGGGAGGATAGCATCATTATAGCAGGAGACCTAAATTGTCGAACTGATGTTCCATCACAGAAGACAAGAGAAGTCCTAGACTATTTAGAGGAGGAAGGGATATCACTTGTAAACAACAAAGAACGGAAGACGTATGTTTGTTACAACGGCACCAGCACGATAGATCTAGTCTTCTCGAATCAAGGTAACATAAAGCCAATAAAGCAAGATATAATTCCGATTCCCTACAGGAAACACCAGCTAGTAGAAACAACATTCCAACTCGGTCATGATAGCGGACAGGTGAAGCCCAAAACATTGAAATTTTCAAGGAAGACTCTACACCAGTTCATATATGAGGCCGACAACCAGGCAATCATGGAGAAGGCCCTGAAAGGAGATCTCGACGAAGCAGCAAATATGCTCGAACACCTTTTACAGGGTGAAGTCATACCGGAGGCAGTCATAACGAGAAAATCAAAATCATGGTTTGACGAAACCTGCTACAGAGTCCGTAGGACCACATTGGATGCCCTACACACAGCTCTCGAAGATCCCACCGACGATCATCTAAGGGAATATTCCAATCATAGGAAGACGTACAAGACCCTCATAAAAGAAACAAAGGAACGGTATCAAGATCAAGAGGAACAAAGTCTGATAGCGGCAGCTGATCAGTACCCCTACAAAGCATTGAGTCCAAGGCAACCGAGATACTGCAGAAGCATCCCTATGGAGACATGGGTGACTCACCTTAGCAATGTACTGCAATATAAGGACACTCGTCCAACTGATACCCCCGAGATTGAGGAGGACATTGATACAGAGATATTTACAACTGAGGAAGTAGAGGCTGCTATTATCAGCTCGAAGAATAATACAGCTTGTGGACCAGACAATATATGTAACGAGCACCTTAAAATTGCTCTCCCAGTGCTAAAAGAAGCAATAACATCTCTCCTGAATGAATGCCTCAGGCAAGGAAATATCCCGCATAGCTGGAGAAGGTCCACAGTAAAACTGCTGTATAAAGGAAAGGGATGCACCGAGGACCCAAACTCCTACCGAGGTATTGCACTGGAATGTGCGTTATTCAAAATTCTAACAAAACTTTTATGCCAACGCCTTATTAGAGAAATCGATCCTAAGCTCCCGGAGGAACAATTTGGTTTCAGAAAAGGAAGATCTACAACACAGGCTATCCAATGCCTTCTAAATTATATTGAGACAGCTCTGACAGTCCCAAAAGGAAAGCTATATGCCATATTTATAGACTTCTCCAAAGCTTTCGACATGGTCAATAGGAAGATCATCATAGAGAAGCTAGGAAATCAAATGAGAAGTAACAGCTATACAAAACGGCTTATCACAAGCATCCTGGCCTCAAATTACATAGAGATAAGCGACGGAATCACAACATCAAACCCAATAGATCAAACAACCGGTGTATTGCAAGGGGACCCTCTAAGCCCATTACTGTTCATAATCGCGACGGCGGATATCGCACAGGTAGTCTCGGAGAGAGTAATTCTCTATATGTACGCTGACGATATTGTGCTGGCCTCGAGATCGCAAGAGGATCTACAATCTGCATTTGATCTGCTGTTGGAATGGGCGGAAGAGAATGAACTCAGCCTAAACGAAAACAAGACTATATCAATGACTTTCCGCAAAGGGGGAAAACCAGCAGTTTTTCACACACATAGAAAACCCCTGGAGAGCGTTTCTAACTTTAAATATCTAGGCGTGACACTTCAGACAACGGGCAACGTCTTTACGCTTCACGTTAACGATAGGATCTGTGCGGCTACGAGGGCCATAAATGATATCAGACAGTTGAGAAAACTCTCCGTCAAAACAGCCTTGAAACTCTTCCAGCTCAAGGTTACACCCGTTGTAACATATGGATTAGAGAATATCTGGACACATCTCAAATTGAAACACCTGGAAAAGTTGGAGAAACTAAAAGCGACTTTCTTAAAGAAGGTTCTGTGTGTTTCAAAATACACGCCTTCAAGACTAGTCTATGAATTAACACGTGAATTATATTATGTGGAAGAGCTCCGCCTCCAACTGTCGCTACCGTCTACACCAGCATACGTGCAACTCATGGAGAACCTGAAATCGAAGAAGAGAGACATATGGTGGGATTTCTACATCACTGACGCAATGACCTGCAATGATTGGAAACGGGGAGGCTACGAACTAAGACATACTGTTACACGCTTTGCCATACATGGCTTTCACCATAAGCTGTGCAAGTTAAAGAAGTTTCACCAGCCAGACGCAGACTGTGTATGTGAACGTTGCGGCAAATGTTGCGAAAGATATCATGCGATGTACTGTACATATAGACTTGAATCTCTGACGTCCTTCTGTTGTAATGAATAGTTTATTCCTATGTATGTTTCATTTTGTCTGTATCATTCCTTTGGCTATTAGCTGCAATAAATATTTTATTTATAATGGCAAAATTATTCTCGGGATTTTCCACCAACACAAATTTTCCCCTTTCTCTACTAGAAAGCGCTATAGTGTCAAGGAGCTCAGATATCTAACCTCCTTGACTTACATAGCGCTCCAAGGAGAAAAAAAATTGACATACAAGCTGCCCTCTGGGCGTCAATTAAAAAAGCATGCACCCGGAACTCGAGGCCATACGATATTATTATTATTATACAAGGTGGTTTACAGGTCGTGCAAAGTGAAAATACAAGAGTACAAGAACAATGAGCATTTCGCCCTTTATGGCATTTGTGAGAAATCACCACCCTTTGTTATCATATGTTCTCCGACGAACAGCACTACTCCAGCAGGCTCTCTCGCCTTAGACAGCCAGTTATGGAGTCAGTATTCAATTGAAGCTCGTGATGTGAGTGAAGCCCAGTGCAGTTCTCTGAGCAGGCAGAGCCGGGAATCTAGCCTGAAACTCAAGAGAATGCTAGCCGCTTATTAGTAGCCATGTGGTAACTACGAAACAATACTATCTGCTGGATTCTATTGTGAGTGGATGCGTGGCTCAGCGGTAACGTTCTCGCCTGCTGGGTCCAAGATTGCAGGTTCGTATCCTGGCGCAGTCAGCTTGGCATTTGAGGGTACGCAAATGTGAGGGAGCCGTGTCAGTAGATATACTGGCACGTTAAAGATACCTTTCGGGGCAAATTTCCGGCATCCCGGCGTCTCTAAAAGCCACAGTATTAAAAGGGACGTAAAACCAATAACATTAGCCTATTATTATTATTATTATTATTATTATTATTATTATTATTATTATTATTATTAGCGTATGGCTATTAGTGCCGGGAATGTCCGAGGACATGTTCGGCTCGCCAGTTTTGTAGCTGCTTCGAGACGGACACCCTATGGGTGAGCTACAAGTACCGTTGGGGAGGAAAGTTGGAATGGAAGGACGAGGATTTGGAAGGAAGCGGCTGTGGCCTATAGTTAGGGACCAACCCTGGCATTTGAATGGAAGGAAGATGGGAAACCACAGAAGACCATCTTCAAGTTTGCCGGCGGGGGGATTCGAACCTCCTCGCCTCCCGGATGTGAGCGACTGCCAGCAGTCATGCCGTAACGACCACGGCTAACTCACCCGGTATTATTATTATTATTATTATTATTATTATTATTATTAGATTCCATTGTGCATGATTCGCATGGATGTACAGTAACTTGTGTACCTTCAATATGACGGCGTCGTTAAAATAAAATATATAAAAAAAATATTTGCTCGTTCTTTTTTATGAATCCAATTCCATAATTCACATATTTACAAACCACATTTTGCAAGAATAAAAGACCCACAATATAAAATATATTCAATGGAATAATTATGAACCCCCGCAGGCTTGCAGGCCACAACATTGTAATAGAAGCTATAAACGCACTAAATTTAGCATGTTAATTGTAAAAAGAAGAACAGCGATCATTTATTGATGTATAGACTCATGAATATATGTTCACCGCAATATTTAATTTGTTCTGCGTAACTGTGGGGGAAAATCCACCGTTTCCATTACACTCTTTTGTTTGCAATTTAATTTGGATTCGTCAGTTTCTTGGTATCGATACTGAAATATGAGACGTCATGTTAAAAATGATATAGTTTTGGGCTGGGGATGAGGCCAAACTTTGCGTGACGGTCTACCGCGCACCCTGCCCCTAAGCGAGCACGCGCAGATACTACCCTCATTTCATTTTGTAATGAGGGTATTATTCTCTGATTTACAAAAGATGAACCGTGAAAGCTGTCATCCGCTTGAGGGGTGAGGTGAGGAGTGGAGATGAGAGGAGTAGCGGTCTCCATGGCAACAGCGAGCAGTGTTGCAATGTATGCAGACACAGCAGTGAGCACATGGTTTGACTCAGTGTTCTACCTGTGCCTTCACTCGTCACGGTCTTTAGACCGCCAGGCAGGGGGGCTAACTTCCCCAGTATTTGTGTCTTCCTTCAAGCCTCTTGGAATGTTATGAGTCATGATCTGTCTCAGTGGCAACGCAGCATTTCTCCACATGCTAGCTTTGACAGCTGTCACAGTTCATTATTGGTAAATCAGAGTATAGAAGGCAGTAGCTCTACTGCAAAGGTATTAGGATGTTGACCCTAGTGAGGCCAATCTTGATTTGGGACCCATATCAAGTAGGGCTCATCAATTTGCTGGAGTTGGTACAAAGGAACTCGGTGCTCAATGATTTTAATCCTTGAAGTAGTGTTACACGAATCATAGTAAAACTAAGATGGGAATCTCTGGAAGATAGAAGGACGAAATCCAGACTATATTTAACACTTACACTAATCGGCCAGCATGGGGAGATTGATGTAAACGTCTGCGAAATCCCATCTACCTGAGCAGGGCAGATCATCCGCATACAATTTTCTAACAAGAAAATCTGTTCAAATAAATACTTGCGGATCCATCTCACCTACGAGTAAACTTCAGGCAACGCAAATAACTTAAGTGTGTTCCTTGGCAAAATAGAGGCATATGACGAAATATAGTGACGTTCATATCGACGAAAAACTAGAAAATTCACGGAATAGTTAGGAAAATCATGGCAAGAAATAAAGATTCATAGAACAAGCTGGAAGTTCTCTACCATAACGATGGTTGGAAGTGCATTGTCCCACGGTGCGGAACAAAACCATGCACCACGGTTCCGTTGGAAATCCATCCTGGGAAATGGTCACATCCCAGCATTCGCTGGCATCCGTCTCCACGTCCTGCAGCGGCATGCTCCGGGGTAAGCATTGCTCCCAGTAATCCATTGTGTGATCACAGCATTGGACAACTCGCCATGAGGCTCCTTAACCTGCCATCTTCTCCAAACAGCAGGGCGGTGACATAATCTTCCTGCTCGCTAGTTCTTGATCCTCCCAAATATGGTCACGTTCGTTCAACATAGGAATGGAGTAGTCCACAGTATTCATGTATTTATCGTCTGACTGAATATCACAGTCTCTAATATGACTGGTAAATTATCACTGCTGACGATAACATTCAAATGTCCGTGCACTATTATATTTCCAAAAATATGCCTGGCCTTACTTTGAGCACTGTGTTTATAAATCGTAGAACTTAATATTTCCAAATATGCCTGGCTTTGCTTTACACTTTGAGTTCACAAATCGTGGAACTAGATATTTTACAAATCCATAAATCGTGGTCACTTATAGACACTTCACAAGCCACATAAATATTTCACGTATTTCCGGTCTACAAATAATATTGAGTGTTAGTTAAAGTTGATAGTCAGTCAAAATAACCTGTCAGCTATTCTAGGACAAGTTCAAGTTCACATACCTTGGCATTTCACATGGACACGTAATATATTCATATCACGGATTCATTTTGCCAACACTTATAAAAGTACCGTAGCACTGGTAGAAAATAATGTCGCTTTGACACTCACTAGTGCAATTTAGAACTATGCCGTATACTATGTCCGCAGACAAACGCGCAGAGTAACAGTGTACTTTCGTAGATTATAACGGCGGAGCAAATTTTTGTAGAACGTCAATACGCACGGCGATCAAGCATAACAGCTTTACGATGATAAAACAATTCATGCCTGAGCTATCCTGACCATCCCCATATACAGCGGTCCAAGGTCACGTATCGACCCTCGCTGTTACATTACGTAACACGATATTGGCTCTGTCCTTTGGAATGTTCTCGAACCCTTCCTCAATGCAATAACTCTTCTCAAAATAAGTCGAACTAGCATTACCCGTCGCGGCTTCGCCCGCGAATATTCTAGTTGTAAAGAGTACACTTAGCAAAATCTCAATCATGAATGCTATGACTGATTTATCTTTGGTATGAATGATCAGACTTTATCAATTCAGCTACTGGTGCAGTGGTTAGGGGTTTGTCATTCCTTCATAAGTAGGCTATATCAGAGCGAAGTTAGTTTTCTGGGAATATCACAGACACTGTTAATTTAAGGGCCTTTAAATATGGTTTACGGAGACCTTTTATAGTCGGGTGAAAAATACCTTTCGTACCACACTCACACGTGAAAATTGCACAAAAAATTCTAGAGTGCCCCTTGACCCCCTTAAGCGCATTATGCAGTATGTATTGATGAATTTTACAGCTTAATTTGGTTCAGTGATAACTTTATAACCGTCTGGAAACTTTCACAATAATGTAATAATTGGATTTGCGTTGCGTCTTACAGAATTAGATGGACCTGTGAGATTCTGTTACTATGGTTACCGTGTTGCATTCTTTCATTATTTCATTGTAAATATACAGGTTTTAAGGTACTTATTTAATTGTGAGGCATTTAAAGAGTAAGTGAGTGCGTTTCGCTTACGTATTGGGTTATGCTGAACCTGTAGGTACCCCATATGTGTAGGTTGGTGTTAATGGGACCTTATTTTCGGTACAAAACTGGAATGGACCTTAGCAGAATAATATAGGGAGAGATATTAGCGTCAAATCATAGTTATAAGTGCTCATGCCTTCCACTTCCTTATATCAATCAAACAAGTACATTCCAGCATTTACTAGCGGACTCTCACGTCATGTCACGCGCTACATTCAAACTTGCAGAGGAACCATGTGCAGCGACCTCAGCCACGCCCTAGCGCGCTCGATTCAAATACCAGCCTCTGTGCCCCGTCTTATCAACCGACAGTAGTGGCTACGCGGGCTAAAGTGCTGCGTTAGGTCAAGTGGCCAAGCTCTCTGCTGACTCGGTAGACGCGTGGGTTCGAGCCCCGCCGTCGTCTGTCCTTGAAATGGTTTTCCGTGGTTTCCCATTTTCAACACCAGGCAAATGTTGGGACAGTACCTTCTGACAGGCCACGGCCGCTTCCTTCCACATCCTTGCCCAGTTTCATTCATCTTCATCCATTCCATCTCTCATCCCGACGCGCAGGTCGCCCACGGGCGTCGACTAGAAAGACCTGCACTCGGCCTCTCAGGAGGCTACACGACAAAAAAAAAGGGCACAGTATATTATCTGACATTGTAGAGTAATTTGGAGTAACTGATACACCACAGTGCTGCCAACATGGTTCCAAGCCTGCTGATAGGTCCAATTTGCAAATACTTGTGACATCTATACTAACAAATGGATTTCATCCAAAATTAATTCTGAGCAACACATACACGACAGTGTTGCCAACATGATTTTACGCGCACTGATAGATAAAATGTAACATTTCATTTCTGATATATAGAATAATCATTGTCATGAATCTTAAATTTTAAGAAAAGTAGGCTCTTTAGTTCATCATGGAACTAGTTGTCATTTTTTAGCCTATTATAATTTTTGGAAAAATAGCCTTATGAGATCACCTTTTGTCCGTGTGTGTGTGTTTGTGTGTCCCCCCTAATAACTTCTAAACGGCTGGAGCGATTACAATAAAACTCGGTAAGATCATAGCACTATTCTGGCCGACCGTGACCGTGCCTTTCAAATTTTATTTTGTCTCACCAATCCAACATGGCGGCATTGTGAAATATTTCACCAGAATTCAGCATTTCCGAAACTATTACCGATATCGCCCTGAAATTGTGTACGGTGATAAAGGGCACTACTAGAAGTTCACCTATGAGACTTTCAGTAAGCTGGTGAGCACAAATCCAACATGGCGGCGACGCGAAGTATAAATATTTAAATGGACGTTTCTCGCGAATTAACCATACGAGTGCAGTGAAACGTTGCACGTTAAATGCTTATACAAATGTTAATCCACTGGCATCTAATTTATTTTAATTGTTTGCATAAACACAAGATGGCAGCTGTGCGAAATTTTAAAATCTTGTTTTTACTACTTGTGTTCTAATCGTGCGATTGAAGTTTGAATACCACACGCACACAATAATCTTAATGTAATAGTACAAAAATAAAAATCCAACCTGGCGACCATCTGAAATATTTAGAAGGTTCTCAATATCTACGAATCTATCACAACCGTCAAACTGAGTAGGATATATGAAAATAGGCTGTATAGTTCTTCACGGAACTACTTGTTATTAATCGAGGTATTAATAATTGGAACTCATTACCTGCCACATTAACGCCCATGCAGTCAGTGCATAACCGTGCGAATAGACACACTACACAAATGCTCCAGATACCTCATCATAGAAAGTCACATTGATGAACTTCTAGTAGTGCTCCTTATCACCGTAGAAGATTTCAGGGTGATATCAGTAGGAGTTTCGGAGATATAGAATGCCGGTGAAATATTTCGCACATACGCCATGCTGGATTGGTGAGTTGTATTTAATTTGAAGGGCACGGTCAGGGTTGGAGGAAGTAGTACTATGACCTTGCCATGTTTCATTGAAATCGCTCCAGCCGTTTAGATTTCACACACGTACAAAAGGTGATCTCATAAGCCTATTATTTTTCATAAATGAAAATAGGCTAAAATTATGATGCAACGCAGCCGAAATAAATCCGATACCAAAATGGACGTCAAATAGATAAAGGGTGTAGGAGACTTCTGTTACTTAAGAACAATAATAACCGGTGATGGACGAAGCAAAGACGATATAAAAAGTAGGTTGGCTCAGACACGGAAAGCATTTCTACAGAAGATATATTTGATGACATTAAATATTGATTTAGGTATTAGGAAGTCATTTTTGAAAGCCTTTATCTGGAGCGTGGCGCTTTATGGAAGTGAAACTTGGACTGTTGGTGCAGCATTATAGAGGCGAATAGAAGCATTTGAAATGTGGTGTTACAGGAAAATGAAGATCGAATGTATAGATAGAATAACAGCTTAAGAGGTATTCATGTGAGTGGGAGAGGAGATATGGTTCGGGCGTCTGCTAGTGAAGAGAACAGATAGGTTGGTAGGTCACATACTAAGACACCCAGGAATAGAAAATTTAGCTATGGAAGGAAGGGTCGATGACAAGAACTGTACGGGTAGACCAAGGTTAGAATATGTTAAACACATTGTCTCGAATGTAAGGTAGGGTAGCTATGTACAGTTGAAACGATTAGCTCAGGACAGGGAGGCATGAGGATCTGCATCAAACCAGTCAAAAGACTGAAGACTCAAATACGGACATTGAAGCTCGCGATGTTCCCTTGTAAATGAAGGCCGGCCCAGTTCTCAGACCAGAATTGAAAATCTTCTTTTGAAATTTAAGTCCCTATGATTAATGTACTTAAATATATAACTTTTGAAGGATTTACATTTGCCTGAAGTACTAGTAATAAACTACCGGGGCTTAAAATCACTGCTAGCATGACAAAGGTATGATTGGAACCCACATCTTTATATTTTCAAGTCTTACTCCGCATGGAATATTCCTCTGAAGTCATGCCTTGTATTTCTTAACGGAGCATTATTTACCAATACGTGTAGGTACGTAATTCACGCCCTTGCAGCCGTCATTCTGAGGGGCGAAGTCTCGTACAGCACTGCTTTAAACCAATTTTGAAAGCATTCCTCTGGAACGATATTAACGTATCTCTGCTGAATATATATTTTATCAAATAAAACGCTAGCGGTAGAAATAATAGGATTTCAATGTTGTCATGAAATGTGCATATATGGCTATTTAATGCGATAAAAATTCCATTAAGATAATCCTTTTCCCACTGCTGAATATCTGGTTTAAATGTATAGAGCAACATAACTCTTTAATGTCATCACGAGATTGTTGCATATTTACACGCTATATTCCAATCTACAAGCAGGGGGTCGCATTGGGCGTTACATTTGAGTTACAGTTATTGTTACTTACTAAGTAAAGGAGTTACAATTCTAATAGTTCAAGTAACGTATCGTCGCTTCTCAGTTATTTTCGTATAAGACTATAGCTAGATCTCTGCGCGGATAAACAAAACGCTATCCGCATTCGCCCCGCATCCACACGACTTTTATCCGGTCGGAGACTGGAAGCAGGCTGTGGATTTTCATTTTTTACATGGCATAGCCTAGGAGAATGACTTTCTCCTCAAATGTCTAGCTTTAATAATGTATGCTTTATCTAATTTAAAATAGTATTGTAATAATGCCCCCATCTAGCGGCGAGGATATGAACTGTGCCGGCTGCCGAGGCCTGACGCACTCCTCTGGGGCAATGACAAATGAAATGATAGAGGAGAGTGTTGCTGGGCCGCGGATAACACGCAGGTGGAAACCGTTACAAAGTACATTAATTAATGGTAAATGAACCAGCAAATTATGATTAAAGAACTTACCTTTTCACAGGGAAAACCGGAGTACCCGGAGAAAAACCTGTCTGCCTCCGTTTTGTCCAGCACAGATCACACATGGAGTGACCGGGATTTGAACCACGGACCCAGAGGTGAGAGGCCGGCGTGCTGCCACCTAAGTCACGGAGGCTTGGCTATGTCATGTGCTATGTTTAAAATGAATGATTCTTTTGTTGGAGCAGGACCGGCGACCGGCTGCCGGGCGCGCGCGCCTTCCACCAGACAACCGAGCTCAGCCGCGTATAGGGCGCAGGTGGAAACCGTAACAAAGTACATTAATTAATAGTAAATTCGCCAGCAAATCATGACTAAAGAACTTACCTGTTCACAGAAGATGCTGAAAATGTTCTCCTTCAGCTGACAGACGGGCATTGTACCGGTTAAATAAAGTAGCGTTTACATGTTTTAACTCCCTTCTGTTGTGAGGGATATCTGCTGCCGTATATTGTTTTCCAGCTCCACTAGAGTACGAGTAATTGATCTGTACACTTTGTATTTTAAATTACCCCACAATTAAACATAAAGCGGGCTTAGGTCCGTGCTTCGATTAATCACAGTAAACACACAGGGGGGGGGGGGGGTAGCTACATAATGTAACGATGTAGCTTCCAATGTTACTATCTGTCAGCTGAAGGAGAACATTTTCAGCATCTTCTGTGAAAAGTTAAGTTATAATAACCTTTAGACTAACTGGTGACGTGAGGTCATCCAGATTCCCAAGAAGAAAAGAAAAAAAAAGATACGAGCCTTACAGTAGTCGCATGTGATGTGTAACATCTGACATGTTATCCTACTCGTATACTACACATCTTGGACATTCTTAAAAAGTTAATTTATACTCCATTTTCATACTGGTACTATGATGAATGTTTAGATTGAATTGGAGATATGCTACTGTCTCATTTGTGGCGCAGCGGTCAAGCTGTTAGTCTCTCACCAAGGTAGACCGGGTTTGATTCCCGGTCAATACATGTGAGATTTTCGAATTGAAATGCCATGTCCTGTGGTTCGCATTCCACATAAAAGGGAGGTACCGTGGATCATGATCGTGAGATTAACGGACACGCAAAACTACAAGCTTCCTTCCTTCCTTTTACATGAATAATTCATAATAACAAAGTGACGTCCAACGTCGACAGTACTCTCAAATACTGTGATCATATTCCTCAGCAACTATAACATTCATTATTCTCAAGGCTCTTATACAGTTCGTCGTAAACAATCAAAACATGGCTTCCTACAATCATGAAATGACCTAGTCTCACATATGATGAAAATACAGCTTTTATTCCACTCATATAACAACATTCTGTAATGCATTTAATATTTGACTACTCACCCACAGCTTGACAATAATGCCGCTTACTTAAATGTCATTTGTCGTCTTTGTCCTACCCCATGTGATATTCAATCTTGAACGCGAAGCTTCATAAACTGCTCAATGACAAATGAAAGTCGGTGAAACATTTGCCACTGTGCTCGTCAAACCAGTGCCTGCTAAATGCACTCCCTACTGTATTGCCATTACATTCTCGCGCTACAGAGCACACACTGCCTTGTTTCCAATACACACATTTTCAATTGTACATCCAGCTGGCAGTGCGTCTTCACTTCCGTCCGATCCACTTCCGTCCGATCCACTTCCGTTCGATCCACTTCCGCCCGATTCACTTCCGTTCCCAATTTTCAAAATCACTCCCACAAAACTATCCAGCAACCGAGCGGAAAGATGTTACACATCAAAAAACATATGTGCTTCTTTAATTAAATCTCGCAAGAAGGTGTTGTTTATGTTACGTTCTTATCTGTGCGCTGACACTTCACACCCTCGTTGATGAGAGTTTGACTTAATGACTTTAATGACCCTGGTTATCTCGCCTGCGCGCTATTCGCGGCACGAGCTCAGTTGGTTGGCGGAAGGCGCGCACGCCCGGCAGCCGGTCGCCGGCCCGCTCCAGCAAAAGAATCTCACTGTACAACCAGAACTGCAACCCTTTTCAGCTCGGAATGTTAATTGTGCTTAATGAATCAATTAGATTAGCTTAAATCAGCAGCGTTAAGAGTGCCTCACACTGTGCAAAGTCGCACAGCTGCACAGTGCACACCTGTGGTGGTAGGCGTGGTTCCTGGACGGCCGACAACGGTGCGCGCGCATTATGGGGGGGACGTATCCTGCAATGCTACTCATTGTGAAAGCGCTAAGTTGGAAAATTACGTATGTGTTCACAAAGACGTGAAAAAGCAATTTGTAAACAGATTTCAAGAATTTTCAGCTTTGATTCCTGTGTTTGATTTTCTTTTGCACTGCCATTATCTATCTCAGTGAATAGCGCACCAACTAACTTACAATTGGAATTAATTGATTTACAGTGCAATGCGTGGTTAAGGGGCAAGTTCTTTGCTGCAAAAAACTTGACCGAATTCTACGAAAACTTTCCCCATAATGAATTTCCTCACCTTCATCACGAGGCCGCCACACGTATGAGTATGTTCGATTCTACTAATGTATGTGAAATATTTCTTTCGATATTAAAACGTAACAAATCGAGGTTCCGAGCAGGCATTTCAGATGAGAATTTGAGAAGTTGTTTACTCTTGTCTGTAATACGTTCACCTAGATATAACAAGATTGTTAACGCACACAAACAAGACGTATTGTAAATGAGAACAGCAATATTAACATTACGTGTATCAGCCAACAGGCACGGTACTAGTTTTTAATTGGTGTGTGAAATTAGATGTACGTTTGCCATTGTAGAAACATTAGGTATTTTATCATTTTAAATGATCTTGTCGACTTCATCGTTACGCTGGGGTCTGGCGTTACGTTACGGTGACGGGACGAAATGTACCAAGAATGCACAGAGGTGTGTGACGTCATAGTACTGCTTGAGCTTCCTCCTTTCCCCGCGCGCTCCGGTGAGCGTGACGTCATCCAGCCAGCTACCTCCTTTGACCTTGGTTTGCACTTGCTAACGGACTTAGTTCACGCAAAATTTGTAGAATTTGTAGTATTTAAAATGATATAAAGTCTAGTCTTTCAGACTGACTGTCAGTCTTTCAGTAAAGCTGTTACTGTGTGATATTTGGCACAGCGGAAATATGTTGTCTTCTTCCGTTTTGCGTAAGAAAGGAGACATGTACACGAATGACTATACATTTTGTGCGTGAAACAGTCCAGAGTTAACGTGAGGATAATTTTGAAAGGAAACGTTTTGCCGCTCTTTCCTATCCCCTCCCTTCATATGACAAACAATTTGATGATTGGAAAATAATATTTCGGTTGGTTGGTTCTTACGTTTAGGGGCTGCGACAACGCGGTCATGTAGCCCCGTGTACTTTGGGTGTGTGTAGAATCTGTCTGATAACCGGTGTTAATTGTGATGACTGTATTAGCAAATAATATTTCATGAACAATACGTTCGGTGTTCTCGTCCCGTTGCCTGTAAAATACAGTACATTCGTCACCTACGATTTGACCCCTACACGTTTCTTGAACGAGGACACTCCCACACCACGCGGAGTGGAGGGGAAGTAAAGACGTACGGTATGGGAAGAGGATGCACACCTGTTATTCTGAGACACACACTGTCTGCACAGTGCGGCTCGACCTTGGACGGCGCTGGCTTAAATCATCTTACATTTGTCGTGAAAAAAAAAAACATAACATAAAATAATATGATATGTTATCAACATCGAGGTACTAGTAATGATATTCAACAAGTTCGGATGGTATTCTAATGATTATATCCGCATGGCGAAAAATTTTGCGGATATCCGTGGATATCCGAATCCACGCAGGGCTTTAACTATAGCTGCTTATTTCCTTATTTTACAAACTCACTGTGCCAAGGACACAGCGTAAGGTTATTCTGGGACAAATGCCGCGCCAGTGTAGTCATATAGGTTCTAATCGTTGCAGATAGATGGCAATGTGTAAGCTATTTCGGTATCTCAGCAATAACCACTGTTTGCGGGTAAGGTGAAAGTTGCTCGTAAATTACCCAAATTGTAGTCGATAACGTGTGACGAGTGCATGTTCCCTCTTGACCAAATTTTTCCTTGTGTTCATTTATTACATATTAATTTAATTTCAAACGCTAAAATCAACCGTTTTTAGTAAATAATAAGTCTTAACTGTTACTGTAGTAAGCTTATTTTCGGCCATGTTAGCCTTGAGGCACAACAAGAGGGTGCGGAGCCTCTACATGCCATTTGGGAGAGTTGTGCACAGCAATCCACTTGAGATGTCTCATTGATATCCTATTTTAAAAGCGATCTGGGAACATTTAAACTATTCAGACGGTACCGGTATTCTATTAGAGTATTTTATTATCGTATGAATCTTAAAATACCTAATCTATTTCATTGGTTTCATTATAAGTCCTGAAGAGTGTATGTGATTTTTAGTTTTTAGACTATTAATATATTTTAGTATTTGAATGGTTCATTATGGTTCCGTATTGATGCAACAATTAGTATTAATATTTTGCAAAAGTATTATGCATGATTAGGCGGAACTTTTGCAAAATATTAATACTGTTAATATATTAGAAATATTTTTGAGAACAACCTTCTTTTTTTCTTGTACTGTCAGTCTTGCTTCTATATTCACATTATTTGCACTGAGGAATGCCCGAAACCGGTACAATAACTACTGTCGACCAAAGTATTATGTGTACTCGAGTTTGAAGGTTGTTTGTTAAGTAACCAATAGACCTACATAAAATCCAATACCATCAACATTTTCGTCGTTCTATTCTACGTTAGATCATGTAGGTTTGGATTTTTTAATTTATATATATATTTTTTTTTATCGCAGTTGGAACTCAGAAAGTGCACGTTTTAAGCGTGTTTCAACCATGCGTCACATTTAAGAATTATTATCTCAAAAATCCGTCATCAGATCGAATCCAAATTTTAACACAATATACATTGGAATGTTGTATAACTGGTTTATTAATTTCACAATTTTGTGTGTCCAAGAAACAAAGTTGTTATCATTGTTGTAAGGTAACTTTTTCTCGGCTCGGGGTGGTTGGAAAATGTAGTTCTTGGTTGCGTTGTAATCGTTATACATCAAAAAGTTATGCTGTATGACTGTGAAATACGTAAATTAATTCACTTAGTTTATATCGGTTTGTATTTGTACGAGGAAATAACACATGGTTCTCCAGTTAGCCGCTCCGGCAAAAGCTGTTCAGCGTTGCTGAGATGGAGCCCATCACTTCCGAACGAGACGCGCCATGATGCATGTGGGCACCATTTCGGCAACGCTGAACAGCTTTTGCCGGAGCGGCTAGCAGGTGAAACATGTGTCATTTCCCCGTAGAAATACAAACCGATATAAAATAAGTGAATTAATTTACGTATTTCACAGTCATACAGCATAACTTTTCGATGTATAAGGATTACAATGCAACCAAAAACTACATTTTCCTACCAACCCGAGCCGAGAAAAGGTTACCTTACAAAAATGATAACAACTTTGTTTCTTGGACACACAAAATTTTGAAATTAATGAACCAGTTATACAACATTCCATTGTATATTGTGTTAAAATTTGGATTCGATCTGATGACGGATTTTTGAGATAATAATTCTTAAATGTGACGCATGGTTGAAACACGCTTAAAACGTGCACTTTTTGAGTTCCAACTGCGATAAAAAAATATACAAATTAAAAAATCCAAACCTACATGAACTAACGTAGAATAGAACGACGAAAATGTTGATGGTATTGGATTTTATGTAGGTCTATTGGTTACTTCACAAACAACCTTCAAACTCGAGTGCACATAATACTTTGGTCGACAGTAGTAGTTCCGTGAAGAACTATACAGCCTATTTTCATATATCCTACTTATGTTAACTGCCACTATCAACATACACAATTTCAGTTTGATTGCTGTAATAGATTCGTAGATATTGAGAACCGACTAAATATTTCGGATGGTCGCCATGTTGGATTTTATATATGAAGGTCCAAGAGTTATGTACTGTTACATGAAGATTATTGTGTACGTGTAGCATTCAAACTTCAATCGCATGATTAGGACACAAGAAGTAACAAGGAGATTTTAAAATTTCGCACAGCTGCCATCTTGTGGTTATGGAAACATTTGAAATAAATTAGATGCCAGTGGATTAACATTCGTATAAGGATTTACTGTACCAAGTTTCACTGCACTCGGATGGTTAAATTGCGAGAAACGTCCATGCGAATATTTATACTTCGCGTCGCCGCCATGTTGGATTTGTGATCACCAGGTTATTTAAAGTCTTATAGGTGAACTTAAGTTCATAGCCCCTATGAACATAAAAAAATCAGTTTGATTGCTATAATAGATTCGTAGATATTCATAGCCGTCTAAATATTTCGGATGGTTGCCATGTTGGATTGTTAAATATATAGGCCATAGAGTCATGTACCATTAAAGGAAAATTATTGCGTAGGTTCATTATTCAAACTTTCACTTCGATCGCATGATTACGACACAAGAAATAAAAACTTAATTTTAAAATTCGCACAACCGCCATCTTGAGGTTATGTAAACAATTCAACTAAATTAGATACCAGTGCACTACAATGTGTATAAACATTTCCTGTACCAGATTCCATTGCGTTTGGAACATTACATCGCGAGGAAGGTCTATTTAAAATTTTCAAATTCGCTTGGCGGCCATGTTCGTTTTGTAGTTAACCGGTTTTTGAAAGTCTTATGGATGAACTTCCAGTAGTGCTCTTTATCTCCGTACAAAATTTCAGGGTGATACCGCTATTAGTTTCAGAGTTATAGAATGCCGGTGAAATATTTCGCACATCCGCCATTTTGTGGTTATGTAAACAATTGAACGAAGTTAGATGTCGGTGCATTACAGTGTGTAAAAATATATACTGTACTAAGTTTTATTGCGTTTGGTTGGTTAAATCGCGAGAAACGTCTATTTAAAAGTCGCAAATTCGCGTGGCCGCCATGTTGGTTTTGTAGTTACCAGTTTTTCAAAAGTTACATAGGTTAACTTCTAGTAGTTCCCTTTATCACCGTAAAAAATTCCAGGGTGATATCGGGAATAGTTTCGTAGATATTGAATGCTGGTGAAATATTTCGCACAGTCGCCATGTTGGATTGGTGAGACGTAGCAAAATTTGAAGGGCACGGTCGGGGTCGTAGGGAATAGTCCTATGAACTTACCGAGTTTCATTGAAATCGCTCCAGCCGTTTAGAAGTTATTAGGGGGACACACACACACACACACACCTCACAAACACACACGCACACACACACGGACAAAAGGTGATCTCATAAGCCTATTTTTAGCCTACTTTCGATTTTTGCAAAAAATGAAAGTAGACTTATGAGATCAACACAGGGCGAAAAAAAAGTGTGTCTGTCTGTGTGTGTGTATGTGTGTGTGTGAGTCTGTGTGTGTGTGTGTCTGTGTGTGTGTGTGTGTGTGAGTGTGTGTACTCTGAATGTCTGTCCCCCCCTATCAATTCGAACACGGTGAATGCGAATTGAACGAAATTTGGTACAAAGGTAGCACTAGCAAAGGACACCTCAGTGTCATGTTTTATATCGCCACCATCTTGACGGAAACGTAATGGCGGCCACACAAATGTTCAAAGCTTAAATCAAATGCCGACTAACGTAATCATCCGATCTCTACCAAATTTTGCAACGACATACCTTTATGGGGGAGCATCCTTTGACCAAACCAATAGGTCATCAGCGTAATAGTTTGCGGATGGCGGCCATCTTTGTGTGAAAATCGATTCCCCCTATTAATTCGAACACGGTGCAACCGAATGGAACGAAATTTGGTACAGAGGTAGTACTAACAAAAGGCACCTCAGTGTCATGTTTTATATCGCCGCCATCTTGACGGAAACGTAATGGCGGCCACACAAATGTTCAAAGCTTAAATCAAATTACGATTAACCTAATCATCCGATCTCTACCAAATTTTGCAACATCATACCTTTATGGGGGGAGCATCCTTTGACCAAACCAATAGGTCATCAGCGTAATAGTTTGCGGATGGCGGCCATCTTTGTGTGAAAATCGATTCCCAGTATTAATTCGAACACGGTGCAACCGAATGGAACGAAATTTGGTACGGAGGTAGTACTAACAAAAGGCACCTCAGTGTCATGTTTTATATCGCCGCCATCTTGACGGAAACGTAATGGTGGCCACACAAATGTTCAAAGCTTAAATCAAATTACGATTAACCTAATCATCCGATCTCTACCAAATTTTGCAACTACATACCTTTATGGAGGGAGCATCCTTTGACCAATCTAGTAGGTCATTCACCTGATAGTTTGAGGATGGCGGCCATCTTTATGTCAAAATTGATTCCCCCTATTAATTCGAACACGGTGGAACCGAATGGAACGAAATTTGGTACAGAGGTAGCACTAGCAAAGGGCACCTCAGTATCATGTTTTATATCGCCGCCATCTTGACTGAAACGTAATGGCGGCCACACGAATGTTCAAAGCTTAAATCAAATTACGATTAACCTTATCATCCGATCTCTACCAAATTTTGCAACTACATACCTTTATGGAGGGAGCATCCTTTGACCAATCTAATAGGTCATTCACCTAATAGTTTGCGGATGGAGGCCATCTTTATGTCAAAATTGATTCCCCCTATTAATTCGAACACGGTGGAACCGAATGGAACGACATTTGGTACAGAGGTAGTACTAGCAAAGGGCACCTCAGTGTCATGTTTTATATCGCCGCCATCTTGACTGAAACGTAATGGCGGCCACACGAATGTTCAAAGCTTAAATCAAATTACGATTAACCTAATCATCCGATCTCTACCAAATTTTGCAACTACATACCTTTATGGAGGGAGCATCCTTTGACCAATCTAATAGGTCATTCGCCTAATAGTTTGCGGATAGCGGCCATCTTTGTGTCAGAATCGATTCCCCCTATTAATTCAAACATGCTGAAACCAAATGGAACGAAATTTGGTATAGAGGTAGCACTAGCAAAGGGCACCTCAGTGTCATGTTTTATATCACCGCTATCTTGATGGAAACGTAATCGCGGCCACCCAAATGTTAAAAGCTAAAATGTAATTACGACCAACCTAATAATCTAGTCTCTACCTAATTTTGCAACACCATATCTTTATGTGGGAAACATATTCTGACCAAACTGCAAGAACATCAGCCCAATAGTTTGCAGATGGTGGCCAAGTATGTGTGCAAATCGATTCCCCCTATCAATTCAAACACGGTGAAACCGAATTGAACGAAATTTGGTACAGAGGTAGCACTAGCAAAGGGCACCTCATATTCATGTTTAATATCCCTATAGCACGTTGTATTTCAACAAGCTCCTACAACCAACATTGAATCATACTCCTTGAAAAGGACAAAGAGTTATAACAATACCCATGCTTTTAGGAGAAAGTAGGCTATATGTTCTTTACTGAACATCTTGTTTCAAAATTGAAAATAGGCTAAAAAGTACAAATTAATATTGACTTAAGAATTTAGTCTTCTGAACTAATTATACTTCGTCAATAAGGAACGGGGCTAACATGGTCATTAGCCTACTTTCGATTTTTGCAAAAAATGAAAGTAGACTTATGAGATCAACACAGGGCGAAAAAAGTGTGTATGTGTGTGTGTGAGTCTGTGTGTGTGTGTGTGTGTGTGAGTCTGTGTGTGTGTGTATGTGTGTGTGTGAGTCTGTGTGTGTGTGTGTGTCTGTGTGTGTGAGTGTGTGTACTCTGAATGTCTGCCCCCCCCCTATCAATTCGAACACGGTAAATGCGAATTGAACGAAATTTGGTACAAAGGTAGCACTAGCAAAGGACACCTCAGTGTCATGTTTTATATCGCCGCCATCTTGACGGAAACGTAATGGCGGCCACACAAATGTTCAAAGCTTAAATCAAATTACGACTAACCTAATCATCCGATCTCTACCAAATTTTGCAACAACATACCTTTACGGGGGAGCATCCTTTGACCAAACTAATAGGTCATCAGCGTAATAGTTTGCGGATGGCGGCCATCTTTGTGTGAAATCGATTCCCCCTATTAATTAGAACACGGTGCAACCGAATGGAACGAAATTTGATACAGAGGTAGTACTGACAAAAGGCACCTCAGTGTCATGTTTTATATCGCCGCCATCTTGACGGAAACGTAATGGCGGCCACACAAATGTTCAAATCTTAAATCATATTACGATTAACCTAATCATCCGATCTCTACAAAATTTTGCAACAACATACCCTTAAAGAGGAAGCATCCTTTGACCAAATGAATAGGTCATTAGCCTAACAGTTTGCGGATGGCGGCCATCTTCGTGTGAAAATCAATTCCCCCTATTAATTCAAACACGGTGAAACCGAATGGAACGAAATTTGGTACAGAGGTAGCACTAGCAAAGGGCATCTCAGTGTCATGTTTTATATCGCCGCCATATTGACAGAAACGTAATGGCGGCCACACAAATGTTCAAAGCCTAAGTTAAATTACGACTAACATAACCATCCGATCTCTACCAAACTTTGCAACAACATACCTTTATGGAGGGAGCATCCTTTGACCAATCTAATAGGTTATTAGCTTATTAGTTTGCGGATGGCGGCCATCTTTATGTCAAAATTGATTCCCCCTATTAATTCGAACACGGTGGAACCGAATGGAAGGAAATTTGGTACAAAGGTAGCACTAGCAAAGGGCACCTCAGTGTCATGATTTATATCGCCGCCATCTTGAATGAAATGTAATGGCGGCCACACGAATGTTCAAAGCTTAAATCAAATTACGATTAACCTAATCATCCGATCTCTACCAAATTTTGCAGCTACATACCTTTATGGAGGGAGCATCCTTTGACCAATCTAATAGGTCATTCGCCTAATAGTTTGCGGATGGCGGCCATCTTTGTGTCAGAATCGATTCCCCTATTAATTCAAACACGGTGAAACCGAATGGAACGAAATTTGGTACAGAGATAGCACTAGCAAAGGGCATCTCAGTGTCATGATTAATATCGTCGCCATATTGACAGAAACGTAATGGCGGCCACACAAATGTTTAAAGCTTAAATCAAATTACGACTAACATAGCCATCCGATCTCTACTAAACTTTGCAACAACATACCTTTATGGAGGGAGCATCCTTTGACTAATCTAATAGGTCATTAGCCTAATAGTTTGCGGATGGCGGCCATCTTTATGTCAAAATTGATTCCCCCTATTAATTCGAACACGGTGGAACCGAATGAACGAAATTTGGTACAGAGGTAGCACTAGCAAAGGGCACCTCAGTGTCATGTTTTATATCACCGCTATCTTGACGGAAACGTAATCGCGGCCACCCAAATGTTAAAAGCTAAAATGTAATTACGACCAACCTAATAATCTAGTCTCTACCAAATTTTGCAACACCATATCTTTATGTGGGAAACATATTCTGACCAAATTGCAAGAACATCAGCCCAATATTTTGCAGATGGTGGCCAAGTATGTGTGCAAATCGATTCCCCCTATCAATTCAAACACGGTGAAACCGAATTGAACGAAATTTGGTACAGAGGTAGCACTAGCAAAGGGCACCTCATATTCATGTTTAATATCCCTATAGCACGTTGTATTTCAACAATCTACTACAACCAACATTCAATCATACTCCTTGAAAAGGACAAAGAGTTATAACAATACCCATGCGTTTAGGAGAAAGTAGGCTATATGTTCTTTACTGAACATCTTGTTTTCTTCTCACATTATTACACACTTTAAAGGTTGTAGATAGGACCCAGCTGATAACATTTGCATGCGGAACTCTGCCCGGAAACACACCGATTCGATACCTCATCGTTGACAAGGTGGAATCACATTCGTACCTCTTCGATGCCACATTAATGACAAAGTCGTAAAAATGGTTTAGTTAGAGCGTGTGTAACAGAATATCATTCGCAGATACACTGTTTGCAACGACGCACAGTGTGTCGAATCCCAATTCTAGGTGAAAAAATTAATAACTTCGTTAATAGTGCTGAGATTCAATTAAAAGTTGGCAATGTACCGTTTTCGAGGTCGCTGAATTCATTTCTGGCATCGTCTAAAGTGTACGACATTCGGGGGTAAATATATAGGGGTGAGGGGTAAGGTGAGGTGTAAAAAACGACCGAAAGCAACACAAGAATCATCCATTTGTGGTAGTAAAAATCACGATTTGGATGTGTATATGATAGTTTATGACTGTGGTAAACATACTATTTAAAACTGGATAAAATATGAATAACAATGAGAATTTCAGTCAAGTATTCTTGTTACACCTTATTTGAGGGAATAGACGAAGTCACTGTATGTAAAATCATCCAGATTAATATCGAATATTAAATTGTTATTAAACATAGAACAACGACATATGCACAAAAAATAAAATTTATTTTCTAAAAATAAAAATAAAAAATATTCGTCAAGATTTTACAATTTCATTATAACAAAATGTCATTTTACAGTCCTGTTAAGGACGTAGTTTTAATAAACACACTTCACACACGAAAACAATATTATTTCTCTAGAAAAGCATGGAAATAAAGACAACATATATTGAAATTAGGCCTATTTCTTCTATTGCAAATAAAAAGAAAACGTCCATTCGTCAAGTAATGTTCTCATTAATCTCACTCCCCTTAATAATAACAAAATGTCTAATGTTCATTGGTCACCTGATTCTTCTGTCGATTCCAGAGCATCGTAGTCATTGCTATACTGGTCTTCATCATTTGATGTCAAAGTTCCTTGGGGGTCATTAAGTAACTCAATAGCTTCCATACGTAGATTACCTATGTACGTGGCATTGTTCTTCCTGCACTCTCCCAGTTTTGTTAATATTATGGGATATCATCTTAATTTTGTTTCTTAGCTCCTGTACCTGAGTGTCAGTAAGAGTTGTAGGATCAAATTTATTCATAAAATATTGAAATATGACGTCTGTACGCCCCTATTTACGACACGACCGCCACGCATTGAGAAATTCTTCTCGCGGTAATGCCCACATAGTCACTGAAAATAAGAAAATAAACCATCATGCACATTCGTGCGCAACCAAACCACTACAGATCCTGAATCTACATTAAATTTCCTATCGAATGACGTTTAAAGTAAAGTGGCACTATGAGGCACTCTTAAAGTAAATATTTTCTTTAGTGCAGAAAGCTTGTATTACGCATAAAAGTGCGAACACATACCTCTTTTCACTATTCCATGAGCCGCAGAAGACAACACCTCGTTGAACTCACTAGACCCACAACGTTCGATTCACTCTGTCACCTCCTATCAAATGACCTGATAACTGCCAGGAAGACGTATCAGCACCTATAACCTCCCTCCTACGCACCAGAGAGCGGAAAGGAAGACCGAAGGTCACCATCTGGTTTGTTCACTATCGAATGAGCCAGTTTTCGCTTTTATTTGCGACAGTGATTTTTTTCCACCTAGATATGGGATTCGACACACTGTGCGACGTTCGGGGTCGTCTCACGGAGAATCTCTTGCAGTGAATCCAGGTACAAGCTCGATTATCCATATGATCTCTTCATGGTATTATTAGCATCAGTACGTTCTTTGCTGTGGTGCACCTCATTTGGTTTATTGATTTACACAAAATGTACCTATATATTGCAATTATTAAGCTTATGACAAAGAACACAAAATATATAATATAATTACAAACAACGCACATCTATAAAACAATCATCTGGGCACCTGATACATTTAGAGTTTTAAATCCAAACTAGTTGATACCCGTCAAAATATGACGGTCATTTGGAAAATATTCACTGAAGGATTCTCTTATACGGTATGCATTTTGATACTGTTGCAACTTTCAGGGCGTCGAAAGATCGACTTCGCAACATATAACTGGCCATGATGGAAACCTTGATGAGGCAAATAGAGACCTTCACGTTCCAGAGTTTCCCCTTGAGCTTTATTGATTGTGATGAAGTACGCCAAGCGAATTGGATATTGGAAACTTGAAGTGTTTTATCGGAAGTTGTTAAGTCAAGTCGAAGAATTATAGTTCTCTGCCCATTAAGTAATTTGACTCCACATATAATTACTCTAAAGGTTTGAGCCATAGAGCCACAACAATATTTCCCCCCTTTTTAATTGTCATAAACTAAGATCTCAGTAAGACGCAGCTTTACGTTACGTTACGTTAATTCCTGCCCCTCCTTCCGGAGCATAGGGCCTTGGAGAAATTTCTCCACGCAGTACGGTTCCTGGCCATTCTCTTCACTTGACTCTAGTTCTTGTCCACCTCTGCAATTTCATTTTCGATCGTCCTCTTCCAGGTCTTCTTAGGTCGACCTCGCTTCCTGGCGCCTTGAGGATTCCAGTCTAGCGCCGCCCTCTCAATAGCTCCATCCGGCTTCCTTAGTGTGTGACCAATCCAGCGCCATTTCCTCTCCTTGATCTGGATGCTAATCGGATGTTGCTTGGTGATAGTCCAAAGATCTTCATTTGAGATTATGTCCGGCCACCTCACATTCATGATGCGACGCAGACATCTGTTAATGAACACCTGTAGCTGATTGTTGATCGGTTTTGTGACTTTCCATGTTTCATAGCCGTAGAGAAGAATCGAATTTACGTTGCTATTGAAAAAAGACGCAGCGGGATCCACCATTTCTCTGGTGGAATAGAGCCATTGTGCGCAACCGCAGGGGCGAAAAATATTACATTTTTCTTTAATAATTTAAAGATATACCCTAACATATAACTTATTTTCCTTTTAAAGACACTCTGCAAATTTACATGCCAAGAGCTGTCGTTAGAATGCATTACGAAGTCAATCGGTTAAGACGTTATCTCAATCTCTTGGTAACAAAAATCAGCTTAGTGTTTTAAATACATAGATTGTACAGCCATTAGAGGTTTGCACAAAGTCTTCCAGCGATCCCAAGTATGCCCTGTACAACACTCTGTAACAATGTGACGGATGGTTTGTCTTGGCGCACCATAGTCACAGTTGGGTGGCGTTCCCATGCCCCACTTATACAGCAACGAGCCACATCGTCCACGGTAGGTTCATACCCTGTTGCAACCCACGTTTTACGTGGCAGATCAAAACCTGTTGGTGGGTGTTGGGTACAAAGTTGTGACTGCCATTCCTTCGGAGCTGCTTTGTTCCACTCCTGTTGCCATTTTGATGAAGTGTTAATTAACCCTTTCCAAGCCATCTCTTGGGCTCTTAGTACAGTTGGAGACCAATAATATTGCAATGAACATATTACATATAATAGCCGGTTTGAAAAAATAAATTATTGTTAAAAATTGAATAGTGTTCTGGGTCAATGCTTCAATGTATGAGCGGGACCCTCTCTACAACCCCTAGAAGTGTGTAGGCTATTAGGAATTCAGGAATCCTGTATCCTAAGCGGCTTCGGTGGCGTAGTTGATAGCATGCTGAGCTTCTATGCCCAAGATCGTGGGTTCAAACCCGGTTGAAGTCGTCGGATTTTTTAAGAGCTTTAAATAATCCCTCAGTATGCATTCCTTCGGAGGGGAAGTAAAGCCAGCGGTCCCAAGTCATAGATTTATGGCATGATAAAGAACTTTCCACTTATTACACCTGTGTGAAGCTAAATTATAAGTTAGTTTGATAACGCTTTATTAGTTCCAACGTTCGCGATGGCATTTAGTAGCCACGTCCTCTGCTAGGTGTCGTGGATGGTAGCATTTGGTGGCAAAAGTGGGAACTACTTGAAAAAAAAATATCGCCTGCAGTCCTTCTACCTGAATCAGAGATAACACGCACTGATACAGTCATCACAATTTTCACCGGTTATCAGACAAATTCTACACACTTCCAAAGTTCACGGGGCTACATGACCGCGTTGTGGCAGCCCCTAAACTAAGGAACCCTCCCCAATATTTGAAAGCAGTCGACACCTCAGAAATCACTCTGTGTTAGCTATTATCGCTGTGCGGTATCGGGGTCTTTAGCAATGAGATGGCCTGTTAGTGAGCAAAGCGCAGCGCAGATCGGGCGCGTTGTTTTGTTCCAGCGCAGCGGTGAGCAGAGAACACACTCTCACCTTATTGATTTCAGCGACTAATTGCCTTAAACGTTGCACACATGTAGCACTAATATATGGAGGTCACCTCGCAGCGCTGGACCACGTAAAGCGCTCCTACCCCCTTGAGCCATTTGCAATACACGTCAGCAAGAACATCTGAGTTGTCCAGTTGCCAAACTCGTTTAATCCACGTGTGAATAAGGATCATGTCGTAAAAATATTTATTTATTTTATTTTATTTTACTTAATTTTATTTTGTTTTATTTTGTTTAATTTTGTTTTGTTTTTTGTTTTGTTTTATTTTGAATTTGTTTTGTTTAATTTTATTTCGTTTTATTTTCTTTTAAATTGTTTTTTTGTTTTGTTTTATTTGATTTGGTTTTTATTTTGTTTTGATTATTTTGTTTTGTTATATTTTGATTTTGTTTTGTATATTTTGTTTTAATTTTTGTTTTGTTTTGTTTAATTAAATTTTGTTTTATTTTGATTTTGTTTTGTATATTTTGTTTTGTTTAATTAAATTTTGTTTTATTTTGATTTTGTTTAGTTTAATTTAATTTTATTTTGTTTTAAATTGTTTTGTTTATTTTCCGTTTTGTTTTATTTTATTTTGTTTTGTTTTGTTTTATTTTATTTTGATTTTGTGTTGTGTATTTTGTTTTATTTTATTTTGTTTTGTTTTATTCGATTTTCCAGAAAACAAACATAAAACAAAAAAACAAAAAACACGAAGCAAAAAGAAAAATTCAAAAGCAAAAGCAGAAAACAAACACAAAACCAAAACCAAGAAAGAAAAGCAATTTATTTCTCTGCACAGTATAAAACAAAGTCCCCGATTCTTGAATGTAACGGGTTGGTTCCTCAGTTTAGGGGCTGCGACAACGCCATCATGTAGCCCCGTGTACTTTGGGTGTGTGTAGAATCTGTCTGATGAAAATCCACAGCCTGCTTCCAGTCTCCGACCGGGTCAGGAATGGAATGAATGAAGCCCCCATCTAGCGGCGAGGATATGAACTGTGCCGGCTGCCGAGGCCTGACGCACTCCTCTGGGGCAATGATTAAATGAATGATAGATGAAATGAAATGATAGTGGAGAGTGTTGCTGGAATGAAATTTTGACAGGGAAAACCGGAGTACCCGGAGAAAAACCTGTCTGCCTCCGTTTTGTCCAGCACAGATCTCACATGGAGTGACCGGGATTTGAAGAATCTGTCTGATAATCGGTGTTAATTGTGATGGCTGTATAAGTGTGTTATATCTGTTTTTAAATTCAAGTAAGGACTGGAAATATTCCATTTTCAAGTAGTTTTAACTTGTGCTACCAAACGCCACCGTCAACAACCAACTAGTTCTGAACTTTGTTGCTAGATGCCATCGCAATCGACTCCTGGCTACGAACGTTGGAACCTAAGAGCTTTAGTCAAATATAACCTATAATTTAGCTTCACCCAGGTGTAATTAGTGGAAGGTTCTTTATCATGTCATAAATCTATGACATGGGACCACCGGCTTTACTTCCCCTCCGAAGGAAGGCATACTGAGGGATTTTAACGCTCTTAAAAAATCCGACGACTTCGGCCGGGTTTGGATGTAACGGTTAATCTCGAGAAACACAGGATGGCTATTGATGCGGTTTTATTTTACCATTCTGTAACGGATTTCTCGAGGAAGGTTTCTGTAGAAACACATTCATTTATGACCAAAGGAAGCCGAGCAGTAATGATTTCAGTGAATCGAGTTGAAAAACCTGTCGTCCGTGCGCCTTTTATACTTACACTGGGTAAACCGTTAAAATATCTATAAACTATGAGCATGAAAAGTCCTACAATAAAGTCCGCGATAGCATATATCTATCTTTAATTCATCTCCCACTATAAGTGTTTTTACGTTTTCATTTCTTCTAACAATCTCCATTGAGTGAGAATTTAAATAACTAGCTTCGGAGCGAGTTTACGAGTTAGCAAGCGAGCCTATCTCCCCAGCGTTGGCCAGCATCAAACCGTCGAGTTGTGTAGAGGTAAGACTTCAGAGAGGAGTATATGCATTTGGAGTTTTGCTGTTAACCTCGGCTTTTCTGAATTGCATCTGGGACCTGTCGTCCGTACGCCTTTTAAGCTTACGCTGGGCAAACCCTTAAATATACCGGGCGAAGCCGAGATGGGTTGCTAGTGTATATCTAAATGTTGTGGTGGGTGTAAATTGAAACTTGTAATAACATGATACGACACAGGAACACTGGCCAATTACAATGATATATGAAGTACCGGTACTGCTTAAATATATTTAATTATTTATTTATTTATTTATTTATTTATTTATTTATTTAGCGTATGGCTTTTAGTGCCGGGAGTGTCCGAAGATATGTTAGGCTCGCCAGGGGCTGTAGCTACTTCATTGTGGACATACATTGTGTGAGCTACACGTTCTGTTCAATTTCAAGTAGTTCCAAATTTCGCTACCAGATATCACTGATACCTAATGGAGAACGTTGGAACTTTGATAGAGCGTTTCAACGAAATCTAACCTGAAAATTTAGCTTCACACAAGTTTAATTAGTGGAAGGTTCTTTTACATGCCATACATCTATGACATGGGAACGCCGGCTTTACTTCCTCCAAAGGATTTTTACGCTCTTAAAACAGTCCAACGACTTCGGCCGAGTTGGACCCCGCGATCTTGGGCTCAGCATACTACCAACTACGCAACCGAATATATTAAAAAAATATACTAAATACTTGTCTCCAAAGTTTCCGTGACTGACTGACATAAATGTCAACTCTCTATTCACGTGAACCTGTTTCCTTCTATATTTATCTGAAATATTATTTCGAATACTGTTTTCCAAAATATTGTTTGTAGAGGAAGGTTTAAGTTGCTCCGTTTTAAATAGTTCAATAACTCAGCATGGTTCCATGTCTGTCTCTCCTGAGTTCGTGGACACACAGGGACTATTGGGAATGAATGAGCAGATACACTAGGTAAAGAGGCAGCAAAATCTACAATGGAAGTTTTATATGGCAGAACTCCAATATGTCACCTGAAAAGGAAGATAAAGACTACATAACTAACCAGTGGAATAACATTTAGATCACAACTTTGAAAGGATCTGTTACGAGAGAAATATTTTTTCCTGAGATTCAGCATCGACTTCAAAGCAAAATACTAGTTCCGAACATTGTGCTTACTCAATTTTTATCTGGACATGGGAAATTCACGTCATACTTTGAGCGATTTTACATCACTATTCTAAATGACTAAACATGCTTCTGTGGGTTCTCTCAAACTGTACCTCACCTGCTCTTCGACTGCCTGGTTTTGAAATGTCACCTAAGTTACTGCAATAATGAACTGACTAAACCTCTGTATCCTATATTTAAATAGTACATTATGCAACGAACCTATAATGGCAACAATTAAGACACGAGTGTGTGTTTCTTAATACGAGTGTCTTAGTTACAATTATACCAACAGCAGTGGCTACGATGGCTAAAGTGCAGCGTTAGGTCATGAGGCCAGGCTCTCTGCTGACTCGGGGTGCGAGCCCCACCGTTGGCCGTCCTTGAAATGTTTTTCCGTGGTTTCACATTTTCAACACCAGACAAATGCTGGGACGGTACCTTCTGATAGCCCTCGGCTGCTTCCTTCCACATCCTTGCCCAATTTAATTCATCTTCATTCCATGTCTTATCACGACGCGCAGGTCGCTCACGGGCGTCGACTTGAAAGACCTGAACTCGAGGTTACCATTATAGGCGATTTGCATACGACTGTTTATGCTCAACGATAGTTATAAATTCATTATATGTTCTAACATAAATATTCATAAATATCTGTCGAGATTCTGTCGATTGAATTCTTCTTCTTGGGAATTGTGTGGGCTCAGCATTTGATCTCTACCAAATAACGAATCCCAAAGCTTTGAAACATTGTTTATACTAAAGTAGCACCAACAGATAGCGCACAGTTAATATGTTGGATCATTTTATTATTTTGGTTAAAAATAACACACAATAGGCTGTTACAAACGCTTTAAAATTAAAATGTATCGTATTATCAACTAGTTATTTTTCAAATTCGATGCATAGAGAATGACAACGGAAGGAAAATCAATTGAGTCCCAAATAGAACAGTCATGACATCTGGCGGATAGCTTTCGCATAAGAAATCCGTTTACTGAACAGAAGGCTGGATATCCGTGAAACTAATGTCATACCCCTGCTTCCTCAATCACTTTCTGGTGTTTTTATGTCAACAACAGCATTCACTAAAATTGTCGGCGAAATCATACGAATGTGTAGAAATTGGAGTTGCGGATATTAAGGTACAGTGCTATTTCTTTTGCAATATTGCCCACTTTGTTTATTCATTGTAAGTTCAATGGTTGATCCAATATAGGCTACATTGTCGACTTTCAAATCATGTAATTCATGTCCGACATGTTGGATTTTGAGTGCATGTCAGAAGCTATCCTTACCTAATTGGTCAATGAATTAAAATATTGAGCTCTGATTGGTTGGAAAAAACTGTGTTATAATGAAAAGTAGTACCTTAATGAACCCCATTATAATGCAGTTTTCTGACATATCATATTTAGTTATTTACATATCGACATCGTCGAACATAAAAATCATGTTTTATTCTCATCTTCTTACATCCATCCATCATATCTTCCACAAGTTATTATAATGTAATACAAGTAGTAAGTATTTTGCAATTATGGAACTATAACCCTAATATGCTAGGCAAAATAGGATTCCTTCTATGTTTCGGAAACTAAATAAATACATAATATAACAAGAAGTTCCGTGACGAACTGAAGAGCCTACTTTTTATGCCAATGATTATTCTACAGTATATGAACCTATCTAGAATAATGACGAAATTAATTTGTTAATATCGAAATGTCTAATTAGTTCGAAATATTCCTGGTATAATGCAGCCTAATAGAGCACTACAGTTGGCAGTCCTGGTGACTGAATATATTCTTAGTTCCATCTCTTAAGGTACAGAATACAAAATTTGGTTGAAGTCCAATGGACGTTACATGCAGTTAGACATTGGATCTATCAGCTCGCGTAAAAGCATGTTGGCAACAATGTCATGCGTGTGCTGGTTAGAAATAATCCGAAATATTATATCTTGTTGTGCCAGTTTTGGATGAAATCCATTTGTTAGTATGTAAGTTACATGTATTTTAAAATTAGACCTATCAGCAAGCATAGAATCATGTTGGCAGCCCTGACTTATATTAATTACTCCAAATTAATCTAGAGTGTCAGGGGCTATCCCGTGCAAAGTATAGAGCTGTTGGCTTGCATACTTTTTGATATATTGATATTAGGGTAAAAATATATAGACAGCATTTATTAACAGTTGGCAGCTCTAATTGCTCTTAAGAATACTTATAGTCATATCTGTTATGTTACACATAGCACATACGAAATTTGGCTTAAATCCAACTGATAGTATAGGAGTTACATGTATTTAAAAATTGGTCTTATCAGCAGGCTTAGAATCATGTTGGTAGAACTGAAGTATATAAGTTACTCCAAATTAATCTAAAATGTCAGGTAATATACGTGTGCATATTTTAAAGCTGTCGACTTGCATACTTTCAGATATATTGGTAATTGAATGAAGAAAATAGAGATAGCAATATTATTAACAGTTGGCAGCCCTGGTGGCTTTTAAGAATACACTCAGTCATATTTGTATATGCACACATATTACATACAAAATTTGGTTGAAATCCAATTAATAGTGTAGAAGTTATATGCATTTAAACATTGGACATATCAGAAGGCTTAAAATTAATTTGGCAACACTGTCATGTATGGCCTCCTGGAAATCAAACTGAAATAGTATTATCTACATGTGTGCCAATTTTGGAATAGCTCCCATGTATACCTTCCATGATATCCAACATGGAGCTCAAACTTCTATTGCGTTTTTTCAGGAGTCGGTAGCACTGACATCATTTTCAAATATGGGCTTGAAATATTCCGGTATACATCTTTACTCATACTAAATTTGGTTTCGATTGCTGCAGCCGTTTAGGAGTTGATAGGGACACACACACACACCCAGCCAGACAGACGGACAGACAGACAGGATAGACAGACAGACACACATTTCCCCGAATCGATCTCATAAGTCTATTTTTCCTCATTTTTGCAAAATGTGAAAAGTAGGCTAAAAATAACATATCTGACACTCATTTTATAAGGCTGTCATAGGTAAAAGTGTGGTGTGTGACTGATTGGCATATCTTATACATTTTCATACTGGGTTACTTAACTGATTGTAATTCTCTAATCATATTATTTTATTCGCATAGAATTTTACAGGTATCGGGTTATTGCAAGAAACATGATTAAAACACTGTCAATAATATAAATGCAGTTTTCTCTCTCTCTGTAAAACATCAATATCATAATGAATAATATAAAATAGTATTTCTAATATCAGCTCATTATATAGCAGACTAGACGTAAGCAGACATTAACCTTCTTAGTGCCAAGGAGTTTCCTGAAGTACCTCGTCAACATGTCAAGACATTATCATTCGTTATGCATATTCATAAAATACACATTATTTTTAAATGATTAGATGCAGGGGTGGCTCCTGACTAAAATTTTAAGGTGGGTCAGATGATACTATTGTTGTTTTATATTAAATAATTATTTATATTTGATATTCATTGTTGCCAATATTGCCATTATCATAATTCCACATAACACAGCATTTGAAACAAGCATGCATTAATACCTGTGCTCATATGCTCCTTATTTGTAAATATATTCTCTTCTCTTGTGCTTGGATGAAGCAAATTTATCTATCAGCTCAGTTGATGAGGTCCATATTTTTTAATGTCGAACTTCATGTTCAGCGGTGTGGAATAAAATAGATTTGTTAATAAACAAGAAGTTCCGTGAAGAACTAAAGAGAATACATTTCTTAAAATTTAAGATTCATGCCAATGATTAATCTATATGGACCAATCTAGAATAACGACGAAATTAAGTTGGTAATATCGAAATTTCTAATAAGTTCGAAATATACCTGGTATAATGTAGCCTAATAGGGCACTACAGTTGGCAGCCCTGGTGACTGAATATATTCTTAGTTCCATCACTTAAAGTACAGACTACAAAATTTGGTTGAAGTCCAATGGATTGTATATACGTTACATACATTTAAAAATTGGTCCTATCAGCAGGCTTAGAATCATGTGGGCAGCACTGACTCCGAATTAATCTAGAATGTCAGGTACTATACGTGTGCAAAGTTAAGAGTTGTTGGCTTGCATACTTTCTGATATATTGATATTAGGGTAAGAAAATTTAGACAGCATTTATTAACAGTTTGCAGCCCTGGTTGCTCTTAAGAATACGCATAGTCATATCTGTTATGGTACACATAGCACATACGAAATTTGCTTGAGATCCAATGGATAGTATAGAAGTTACATGCATTTAAAAATTGATCCTATCAGCAGGCTTAGAATCATATTGGTAGCACTGACGTAAATAAGTCACTCCAAATTTATCTAGAATGTCAGGTACTATATATGTGCATAGTTTAAAGCTGTCGGCTTTCATAATTTCAGATGTATTGGTATTTGGATAAGAAAATATAGAGAGAGCATTTATTAACTGTTGGCAGCCCTGGTGGCTTTTAAGAATACGCTCAGTCATATCTGTTTATTAACACATAGTACATACGAAATTTGGTTGAAATCCAATTGATAGTGTAGAAGTTATATGCATTTAAAAATTGGACCTATCAGCAGGCTTGGAATCATTTTAGCAACACTGCCATTCATGGCCTCCTGGAAATTAAATTATCATCTATATGTGTGCCAATTTTGGAATAGCTCCTATGCATACCTTCCAAGATATCCAGCATGGAGCTGAAATTTCAATTGCGGATTTTCAGCAGTTGGTAGCACTGACATCATTTTCAAATATAGGTGTGAGATATTCAGGTATAGGTCTTTACTCATACCAAATTTGGTTTAGATGCTGCAGCCGTTTAGGAGTTGATAGGGGGGGGGGGGGGGTGTCAAACACAGCCAGCCAGCCGGACAGAGAGACAGACAGACACACATTTTCCCGGATCGATCTCATAAGTCTAAATTTTCCTCATTTTTGCAAAATGCGAAAAGTAGGCTAAAAATCCACTTTAATTTTCCTATGTCGCACACAATCAACATGTTAAATAACTACCACAAAAGTTAAAAATACATTAATTTATAGAAATTAATCAAGTACAAGTTTTTCGGGCTTGTAGGCCGTGGTCTAGACAGGATATCTCCCGACGTTTCACTGGAAACTGCGTCCGGCATATCAAGGGTTTCGCTCCTTTCCTTGGTCAGCAGTGGAATGAGGAAGAGACTTGAAATAATGGGTAACGGTTTGTAGTGGGGTATTGTTGTTTGAATATGACTGTTGGTTGGGTGGATCTTGGCGATGAACTAATGGCTGGAAGGTAGTTTTGGATCTTCAAATTAGCATGGTGAGCCGAGCGTTCTCTTCGCATTCCGACTGGATCGTCTGGTCTCACGTACATGTTGCGGGGTGCGGTGCGTGCTCCGGCTTCGGCGACCGAGCTTGGGAGGGTCAGGTGTTCCCTGGGCGACTGCCGGGCTGTAGCAGGAAGGTTCTTCAGTTTGATGTGTGAGTGATTTCTTGGCCTTGGTGTTCCCAAGGGCCGGGATCCATGTATTACGCACACGTTCAATTTCTTCCTTTCGATTGAAATTGTCGGGGTGTTTGAAGATTTCTATGGCTTCCCGTTGCAGTCTGGCGTGGTAGTGTGTGGTCGTGGAGAGGATCTCCGTGTCCCTGTACTGTACATCGTGACCTGGCAAGAGAGAATGCTCAGCGACTGACGATTACTCAGTTTGACCCAGGCGGCTGAGAAATCGTCAGTCGCTGAGCTTTCTCTCTTGCCCGGTCACGATGTACAGTACGGGGACACGGAGATCCTCTCCTCGACCACACACTGCCACGCCAGGCTGCAACGGGAAGCCATAGAAATCTTCAAACACCCCGACAATTTCAATCGAAAGGAAGAAATTGAACGTGTGCGTAATACATGGATCCCGGCCCTTAGGAACACCAAGGCCAAGAAATCACTCACACGTCAAACTGAAGAACCTTCCTGCTACAGCCCGGCAGTCGCCCAGGGTACACCTGACCCTCCCAAGGTCGGTCGCCGAATCCGGAGCACGCACCGCACCCCACAACATGTACGTGAGACCAGAAGATCCAGCCGGAATGCGAAGAGAACGCTCGGCTCACCATGCTAATTTAAAGATCCAAAACTACCTTCCAGCCGTTAGTTCATCGCCAAGATCGACCCAACCAACAGTCATATTTAAACAACAATACCCCACTACAAACCGTTACCCATTATTTCAAGCCTCTTCCTCATTCCACTGCTGACCAAGGAAAGGAGTGAAACCCTTGATAATGCCGGACGCAGTTTCCGGTGAAACGTCGGGAGATATCCTGTCTAGACCACGGCCTACAAGCCCGAAAAACTTGTACTTAATTATGAACGCCGGTCGTGAAAGCCTAAGCTGTTATATAGAAATTAACTTCATCCGCAGAACTCACTAACTCACATGTACTGTACTTGGAACACCAGACAACTGAAAATGTATAAATATAATTTTGTCTAAGTCAGCAAGCTGCGAACAATGACTGAATACCAGTTTAAGGGCGTGGGGTGTGGTGGACCCTCTCCTGTAATCCGGTTTGACAGTGACAGAAGCAAGAAGTGAAATGGAGAGATCTTCTATTTCGCTTCAAAGCAACGCTATGGGCCCAATCTGTTGGCCCTTGAAGAGAGAGAATAATCCCTTCATAACACAGAAGAATTCTCATGCAAGACAGTGCTATGTCCACTGTTTCCTCACCCGGCGCATCAAGCCATATACTTAACATGGCAGTTTCTGTGGAACGGCCCTCACTATGACGATACACCGTACGAGACCGTCAGGAACTTAAGTTAGGGATGAATTATGTATACTGAATTCTTCTTAGAGATTCTAGAAGGGAAAACCACTTGTTTTAAGTAGAATATCTGTAATTTAAAGACATTTTTAAAGACTTTAATAAAACAAATTTTGTGCAATACGGCCTAAGGATCCTGGATGACGCATCGCCCCTGGTTAGATGCATTATTTTTGCTGTAATTTAGACATAATAATACCATACATCTGTTTAAAAATGCCCTTATGAAAGGAAATGTGTCTTATATTTACACAAAAATGAATTTAATTTGACTTTTGTTTATCAATATTTTATTAACTTTCAGGTCATATTTCTAAGAAATATAACTTAAGTACCATATTTGAAATACTCATTTATATTCGAACTTAAACAGGTTAATATAATTTTGATCCCGGCCCCGTGGTATTCGGGAGGCGCACCTGTCTCTCACCCGAAGGCCCCGGGTTCGATTCCCGGCTCCATCAGGGATTTTAGAAACTGACATGAGGGCTGGAACGGTGTGCACTCAGCCTCGTGAGGACAATTGAGTAGCTGTCTGACAGTGAGGTAGCGCCACGGTCACGAAAACCTAGATTAACGTCCGCGGGGACCCGATGCGCTGATCACGTGTCACCCCAATATCTGCAGGCCAATTGGCTGGGCAGCGGTCGCTTGGTAGGCCTAGGCTCTTCACGGGCTTTACTGTTGGGAGTGCTTATCCCATGTTAAATCTATGGCCATTGGCTGCATAAAAGTGTATTATTATTTATATTATATTATAATTTTGATAAACTTAAAGGCTATCCTAAAATTATGAATAATATTTTGCATCTTTAACTTCCATCGATAAAGTGCAGTGATGTGAACATCCGGTGTACTCGGTCTGAAATAACACTTCCTCTTCAGAAAAGCTTGGATCCTTCAATTTCTAACAATATGGATCACTGAAGTGACATTTATCAGTAGGAATCTTCAAATAAACAAAACTATCGCGCTCATTTCGTGCGAGGAACAAAAGCTGATCAAATCGGTGCGTTGCACTAAGTCAGACGAGCATAATGCAGCGTTTTATTTGCAGTTTGTCAGGCACATCATAACCTTATTCACCATATGTGCCTCGGTATGAATCATTCTTTATTCCTGTGTTACAGCTAGAAGGTAAACAATTGCTGTAATAAGTGCGATGAGACAAAATAATCCAATAACTTCGAGAAAGGCGATAAAAGCGGTTGTTGACAACACCCTCGTGAGAATTTGCAAGCGATGCATGGGGCCCTCATATACAGAATTTCACTCCTAAGAGACCTCAGGGGCCATTTCTATGGTGTTTATGGAAGTATATTCAATCGTGTGCTTAAAATGTTGAGAACATTTCTTTAAATGACACTAAGAGCACTCAGACTATAGGAGCCCAGTTAAGCAAAAACGTAGAGTTAAACTATTTTCAAAATTGAGTAAAAAGTTGAAAAGCAAGAAGACCTGGACAAGTGGCCAAAAACGTGGATTGGAAAGCTCTATCATATTTTGAAAAACCATCCTAAAAACGCTTGATTTTCAAAATGGTCTATGACCTTGCAAAGGAGACCTATTTTGTGGAAGACTTAAGGCTGAGACTTGTACTTCCGGAGACACATGAAGAGAGATACGATATGGGATGAATTTTATTCCACGTATGCGTTGATTAACCGGGAATGGACACGTGGAGGATATGATCTGTGGCATACAGTCACCAAGTTTGCCGTGCATGAATTTCATCACAAAATATGCAGAACATCAGGATTCCACGAGCCATGTCCTGGCTGCGTGTGTGCTCATTGTGACCAACGGTGTGACATATACCATGCTATTAAATGTGTTCGTAGACAAGGAAGCCTGACACAATTGTGACAATAACTGTTGGGAGTGCTTATCCAATTTTAAATCTATGGCCATTGGCTGCATAAAGGTTTATTTAAATGGAACTTGTTCTACTGTTTTTAATTAAATTAAAGTTTGATTATTTTAATTTATTATTTGATTCTTTATCTTCAATTTGTGGGAAGCAGATTTTTTAATTTCTCAAAATAGAAGTAGATATTTTGATTTGACCATGTATGGGTCGACACTAACTCTCGTAGTGATAGTTTTAGGCCACAGACGATGTGGTCTAACTGTTGGTGGGCGGCTTCGGTGGCGTAGTCGGTAGCATGCTGAGCTTCTATGCCCAAGATAGCGGGTTCAAATCCAGCCGAAGTCGTCGGATTTTTTAGAGCGTTAAAATACCTCAGTATGCCTTCGTTCGGAGGGGAAGTAAATCCGGCGGTCCCATGTCATAGATTTATGGCATGTTAAAGAACCTTCCACTAATTACACATGTGTTAAGCTAAATTGTATAGGTTAAGAATGTAAACAACGCTCTTAGGTTTCTACGTTCGTTGCCAAGAGCCAACTGCGGAGACGTCTGGTAGCTAGGTTCTGAACTAGTAGTCGTCGACGGTGGCGTTTGGCAGAAAAAGTAGGAACTACTTGAAAATTGATCGTCTGCAGTGCTTACTTGAATTAAAACAGATACACACACTAATACAGTCATCACAATTAACACCGGTTATCAGACAGATTCTACACACACCCAAAGTACACGGGGCTACATGACCACGTTGTCGCAGCCCCTAAACTTAAGAATAACCAACCTAACTGTTGGTGTGCATGAACTGTGAGTCAAAACGGAAGTAGATAATTCGATTTTGATTTGACCCTGTATGGGTCAACACTAGCGCTCGTAGTGATAGATTTTGTGAACTGCATACAACAAAGGATGTGTTGTAATGCTCGGTGTCCATGACTTGTTAGTTTAGTGTGTGTCACCATGCCACCAGCATGCAAGAGGTGTTTGGTTAACATACAAAATATTCAAAAGTGGAATATTACAATTAAAAAGCAGAAAGTAATAACATTCAACATCGAACCAGGAACGACTCGGCAACAAGATGAAGGCATTGCAATCATTGATCGATCGACAACTACAAATTAATGAAATTACTACATAGAAACGCAAACCTCGCCAACACAAGACGAAGACAGACAATACTCGTATGGTTTCGATCAAACAATGCATGGACACTAAGCCACAGCGGGTCAAAATCGATATCTAGGAGGACAAAATTATTTTTTTCATAATTAAAAAATCAAAATTTATTACTTCTAGAGCATTCTCATATAATTGCCGCTCACTATTCTGGGATATAAACGCATCTTAGTGTAAATCTGTCACCACTCTTCAAGCAGTCTGAATTGGAGGGTGAACGTAAGTGGTTGTGGTTTGGTTGGCTTTGTGGTTAATGTGATGCTTTAAGATGGAACATGCAGCTGAAGGTATGATCTTTGTAACGTGTTTCAGTTATTAATGGGCGTAATTGTTACGTAATTTTAGCTATATTTGCATTATATAATATTTAACTATTATTTTTAAAATTATATTTTCACATAGATTTTTAGTATGTCGCGTCACTATGCGTCACTTTCTACTTAATGTTAAAATGTAGATAAAGTCTTGTAGTTTACGCCTGTTATAAGATTTTTTGCATCTTTTTGCAACTTACTTAGTTATTTTACGTTTTAGAAGATGCCGCGCAATCAGTTCTCACACGTTTACAACTGTTTGAAGCACTGGATTCGACGATTGTGCCAAAAGTGGAACTTTGTGACTTTGTTAAAAGTAAATTAGGGGAAGAAATTTGTTCTGAAGAGATAACTGAATGCTCTATCCAACTCTTAGTCATAGACAATTTCTTGCATGTGTAGACGTAGCTTAAAAATGTCTAAACTGATGTTTATTATGAAGTAAACAAATTATATACGTTGCTTTCACTCTAAATTCATGATTGAAAAGTAAACATTATTTTGTCCCCCTAGATTTCGATTTTGACCCACTGTGAAGCGTCAGACCACATCCTTTGTGACTGACTGCGTGGCTCAGCGGTAACGTTCTCGCCAGCTCTTCCCAAGGTTGCAGGATCGAATCCTGGCACAGTCAGCTTGCATTTGAGGGTGCGCAAATGCGAGGGAGCCGTGCCACTAGATTTACTGGCACTTGTAAGATCCCCTTCGGGGCAAAACTCCGGCACCCTGGTGTCTCTAAAAGCCGCAGCAGTTAAAAGGGACGTAACACCAATAAAATGATGATGATTATTATTACTATACACATCCTTTGTCGTATGTAGTTCACTAAATCTATCACTACGAACGCTAGTGTTGACCCATACATGGTCAAATCAAAATAGAAATGTCTACTTCCGTTTTGACTGACACGTCATACACACCAACAGTTAGACCACATGGTTTCTGGCCTAAAACGATCACTACGAGAGCTAGTTTCGACCCATTCATGGTCAAATCGGAATCAAAATATCTACTTCCATTTTGAGAAATTCAAAAATCTGCTTTCTACAAATTGAGAAGTATGGGTGAAGTTCCACGATCCGGCCGGAAGCCAAGCTCGTGGTCCTTCGAGCTCATGCCTAGCGTGTTATCCAATCAGCCACAATTCAGCGGTGGCTGGAATTACAACAACAACACCAATCAGAGATTTTTCATTAATATAACCGAGAAATATGCCCCAGCAAAACGAAACAGAAGAACGAATTCCATTTAGGAATAGTTTAACTGACGAGATGAAATTTTAATTAGAATGCATACAATCCAAACCATATCATTGCACACATTATAATAGAAACATTCATTAAATGCTTTTTGTTTTCACTACGCCATTATATTACTGCGATGGAATCTATCACTCGACCCGTGCCTATCAGAGTGGAGAAACTAACCATTAAAACGCTAATGGAATATATTCACATGTACAACATGATAGGAAAGTAGGAGCTGTAAATTCACCACTATGAGTGTATCTTTCGTAGGTAACATGCTTTTTAATCGAGAAAGTTAAAAATAAATTTAACTTAATTCCTGGGTCGTGATAACCAATATACCATCTTTTTTGGAAGTCTTTTTAGGGAGGTAAAAGTCTCCTTGAGTATTTAGCTCTCGCAGTAAAGAAGCGCACCTATGTAGGTAGTGCGCAGTTGATATTCTTGTCGAGGTCTGGGCACGGACACCAAGAGCCCGCTGATGAGCCTATCTAGGTGTTCTTAGGCAAAACCTCACACAAGACACGGTATAAACCTAGAGAAATTGCTGAGTTTTAACTCCTTGGCCAAGATAGCCAATATACCATCTATTAAAAAAGTCAGCTACAGTAGAACGTCGTTTATCCGGACGACAAACAACCGGAACGTCAATTATCCGGACGAGCAAAAAGAAAAGACGGAACAGCGCATGCTTACTGTTGTTAGGCGGATGTGCGCGCGCTGCGTACAGTAGTGAGTCGGTTCTCGTTTTCAATTGTTGTCTCTCTTGTCTCCTACAGTTTGTTTATAATGTTTCAACATGTTACAGTATGTGAGTCAGCGAAAAACTGTACTGTATTACGTTGTGAAAATGGCTTCTACGAATGGCAAAAAGGAAAAAATCACAGTCAGTCTGAAAGACTAGACATTGTATCATTTCAAATGACGCATGCTACAAATGCTACATTTGTTAGAAAGGCTCTTTCAACAGACTGCATTACCCATTAACTTAGGCTTCCCGCGCGGGCACCTCTTTAAGGGTCACGGAAAGAAATGTGTTTCTTGTACTTGTATTAGAGATGTGTTTGGTTGAATAAAGCGTAAATTGTGTACTTTTTGATAGTGGTTTTGTGGCCCATCATCCCAGGCAAGTCGGCGGAAACCTTTGCCTCCATGTCAGAAGGATCATTTGGCCGTAAATTTGAATTAGTGTAAGGATGTAGTATAAGTGTCCAGATTTAGACAATAGCCTACTCCATGAAGGGGTCATGACTATGCCTTATATGTTTGTGTAATGAATAGTGTATCTGAAATAAGGGAAGAATACTGATTTACAGATATGTGGAGTGAGTTTCTGATTTTTAAATAGAGTTTATGAAATTTATGGTAAAGGTGAAGGAGAGGTGAACATGATTAGACAATAGCCTACTCCATGAAGGAGTCATGACTATGCCTTCTGTGTCTGTTTAAAGTATAGAGTAACTGAAATGAGGGATGTTTACTGAATTTGGTGTTTGTAGAATGTAATTTTCGATTTTAATTTGGGTTTTCGTGAAGCTTGTTGCGAAGTTGTTATTTCTCTGAAAAGGAGTGTTTTTGCCCCAGGCAGGCCTGTGTTCGATCTGGCTACACTAGTGTAACGGTAGAGAGTTGGGAAATGAGTTGTAGAACCTGGGAGCGAGCAGTGGCGGGCTGAACAGTAGGGGGGGGGGGGGGGGGCAATTTTTTGAGTGAGAGTAGGGATGGAATATTGGGACTGGTTCGATGCTTTGCTCTGACATCCTGCACACCTCTTTAGGAGGCACCCTGTATTCTTATTTCAGACTGACTGTAATTTTTTGCTCTGACATCCTGCACACCTCTTTAGGAGGCATCCTGTATTCTTATATGGCATCTTGTATATCTCTTTAGAAGTCACCCTGTATTCTTGTGTTCGCTTCGCTCAACGCCCCAGGTCGCTCGACGCCAGGCCTCTTTCAACAGACTCCAATAATCATTAGAGTCTGCTTCTCGCTCCCCGCGAGAGCATGACGTCACGTTCCCGCGCAGCTGCATGACGTCACGTCCGTCACCGTGTCCGTGTCCGTAACACATAACGATGGACCCCAACCATAACGACGAAGTCGACAAGATCATTTGAAATGATAAAACAAAATCGCAATGCTTTTATCGATTGAGAATTAGGTGGAGATCATTAATGAACTGAATAAAGGTGAGAGTGTGCAGTGTCTAATGAAAACTTACAATGGTGGAAAATCCACAATTTATGATTTGACGAACCGAAAAGGTGATATTCTGAATTATGCATCGAAGTTAGATAGTGAAGAAGGGTCATGAGATCAGCTACGGATGAACAATTGTAAGAAGTGGCGTACTTTTGGTTCATTGAGACAACACGTAAGGGATATCCCATTTCTGGACCTTTGTTATGTGAGAAAAAGTTGCAGCTAAATGAGAAGTTTGGTGGTGGTTCTCCCTGTAAAATGAACGAGTGTTCGATTATCCGGAAAATCATTATCCGGAACACTTTCGGTCCCAATTAGTCCGGATAAACGACGTTCCACTGTAGTTTGAATTCTCCATTTTGAAGTAATATTCTTTTAAAAAAGTCGCTTATCTTTCCATCTCGGCTTCACCCACGGACTCGCCGAGGGATCATACCTCTACCGTCGCAAGGGCGGTGTCTGGGAGCTGAATACACTTTGTCAGCAGATACAACTAGGGAAGGTGACATGCCGCTCGTCTAGGTGACCGCTAACTTGGATTTAATTAAGGAAGGGTCAGGGGAGAGGTGTTAGAAGGGAGTCGATCGTGGACCTGTTAATAATAATATCGTATGGCCTCGGGTGCCAGGTGCAAGCTTTGTTAATTGACCCAGAGGGCAGCTTGCGTGACGAATTTAATGCTCTTTGGAGCGCTATGAATGTCAAAGAGGTTAGATATCTAGCTCCTTGACGCTATACCGCTTTCTAGTAGAGAAATTAGGAACTTTGTGTTGGCGGAAAATCCCGAGATTAATTTTGCCATTATGAACACGGCCTACTGAATTCAAATGGGTTCTTTAACATGCCAACAACGTATGACATGAGTATCGTGATTTTTGTCGCCTTTCAAAAATCACTTACCACGGCCAGGAGCGAACCTGCAAGCATGGGGTTGGTAGTCCCGACACTATAACCACACACCCACCAGTTGAAAGAAACCGTCACGATGTTTACTTCGTGTTGAAAATGGTAAACCACGAAACCTATCGTTGCCAGCTAAGCAGGAAGTAGTGTGTTAGCGCTCTCGGTTACCTCGTTATTCGAAACTTTCAGATTTTAGTATCCATGATATACGTAGGATACGTCTGTACAGATACATTTCAAATGCCTCAATTTGTTTCTCAGTATAAATAAATAAATACATAATTAAATCAATAAATAAGAAAGGATATGGATGAAGTTGGGGTCAGTCCAAATGAGATTTGGAATAGAGAGGTGTTTCGAGGTACGATTGATGCATACAAAGGGTTCCAGGAAAAGCAAAGGAGAAGAGCCAAGAACAAGCCACAGTGAAAGGATGAAGAGTTTCTTGGAGCAGAAAAAAGGACTTATCAGTAAGTCAATTGTTTCCCGTGGTCCAAAGTAGGCCAAAATCGAACAAAGAAGAAGAAATAAATATATATATATATATATATAAATTAATATGTGCAAACAGACAGAGACGATTACAAACAACATCAGGAAAAGGAGGGCAACATGTTATGGACATATACATAGGATGACCGAAGACAGACTGACCAAGAACATTTTTAATATAGTTACGAATAGTAGACTAAAAACCAATTGGGTAAAAGAAACCGTGGGAGACCTCAAGAAACTAAACATCTCTACAGAAGACATGGGAGACAGGAGCACATACAGAGAAAAACTTAGACAACAGAAGTTTGACCGGGAAAGAAGTGGACGGATTAGAGAAAGAGGAAGCATAGTGTGTATATGAGAGGTTTTTAGGAAATAAGATGAAGGGGCCAAAATAAAACATGAAAATTGATTGTATTGTAACGCTCTCCTTTGGGGAATTAACGAATAATATATACATTAATAAATAAACATTGTATGATAACCTGTGTTATTGTAGTGTCTGTATTAGTGTATGTATTTGTAACCAAGACGAAGATGGGTTGAAGGCGGCAGTGGCCTTAAGTTAGGAACCATCCTGGCGTTTGTCTGGAGTGAAAACCAAGGAAAACCACTTCCAGGATGGCCGAGGAAGAAATCAAACTCACCTCTTCTCAGTTTTGCCTCACGGGACTGATCGTACCCCGTTCCATCCCTCAGTCTAGAATTAAAGTTCTTGGCAGTGCCGGGAATCAAACCAGGACCTCCGAGGTGTCAGCCGCTAAACCACCTGGTGTCATGGTGGGTTTTGATTTGATTTAGGAAACAAATGCTGCAATGGGCCTCGTAACGTCTCTTATACATGGAATCCCAGACATTTTAAGTCTGTTTTCTTCCCGGCCGAAGCGGTCGGATTTTTTAAGAGCATTAAAAATCCCTCAGTATGCCTTCCTTCGGAGGGGAAGTAAAGCCGGCTGTCCCATGTCATAGATTTATGGCATGTTAAAGAACCTTCCACTAATTACACCTGTGTGAAGCTAAATTGGATAGGTTAAGAATATAAACAACGCTCTTAGGTTTCTACGTTCGTTGCCAAGAGCCAACTGCGGTGGCGTCTAGCAGGTAAGTTCTGAACTAGGCCTAGTAGTCGTTGACGGTGGCGTTTGGCGGCAAAAGTAGGAACTATTTGAAAAATTCTAAGTTGCAGTCTGTACTTAAAATTAAATAAGATGTTCAATAAAGAACATATAGCCTACTTTCTCTTAAATGCATGCGTATTGTTACAACTCTTGGTCCTTTTCAAGGAGTATAATTGAATGTTGGTTGTAGTAGCTTGTTGAAATATAACGTGCTATAGGGATATTAAACATGAATATGAGGTGCCCTTTGCTAGTGCTACCTCTGTAAAAAATTCATTCAATTCGGTTTCACCGTGTTTGAATTGATATGGGGAATGGATTTGCACACATACATGGCCACTATTAGCAAACTATTGGGCTGATGACCTTGTAGTCAGTCATAAGCTGCTTTCCACAAAAAGGCATGTTGTTACACAATCTGGTAGAGATCAAATTATTAGGATGGTCGTAATTTGATTTAAGCTTTTAACATTTGGGTGGCCGTCATTCCGTTTCCGTCAAGATTGCGGCGATATAAAACATCACACTGAGGTGCCCTTTGCTAGTGCTACCTCTGTACCAAATTTCGTTCAATTCAGTTTCACCGTGTTTGAATTGATAGGGGGAATCGATTTGCACACATACTGGCCACCATCTGCAAACTATTGGGCTGATGATCTTGCAGTTTGGTCAGAATATGCTTCCCACATAAAGATTTGTTGTTGCAAAATTTGGTAGAGACTAGATTATTAGGTTGGTCGTAATTACATTTTAGCTTTTGACATTCGGGTGGCCGCGATTACGTTTCCGTCAAGATGGCGGTGATATAAAACATGACATTGAGGTGCCCTTTGCTAGTGCTACCTCTGTACCAAATTTCGTTCCATTCAGTTTTACCGTGTTCGAATTAATAGGGGGAATCGATTTTCACACAAAGATGGCCGCCATCCGCAAACTATTAGGCTAATGACCTATTAATTTGGTCAAAGGATGCTTCCTACATAAAGGCATGTTGTTGCAAAATTTGGTAGAGATCGGATGATTATGTTAGTCGTAATTTGATTTAAGCTTTGAACATTTGTGTGGCCGCCATTACGTTTCCGTCAAGATGGCGGCGATATAAAACATGACACTGAGGTGCCCTTTGCTAGTACTACCTTTGTACCAAATTTCGTTCAATTCGCGTTCACCGTGTTCGAATTGATAGGGGACACAGACATTCAGTTCACACAATCACACACACACACACACACACACACACACGCACACGCACATACACACACACACACACAGAGACTCACACACACATACACACACACACACACACACACATACACACACACACAGAGACACACACACAGAGACTCACACACACACACACACACACACACACACACACACACACACACACACACACACACACACACACACACACACACACACACACACACAGACACACTTTTTTCGCCCTGCGTTGATCTCATAAGTCTACTTTCATTTTTTGCAAAAATCGAAAGTAGGCTAAAATCAGATAACACACTAATACAGTCATCACTATTAACACCGGTTATCAGACAGATTCTACACACACCCAAAGTACACGGGGCAACATGACCGCGTTGTCGCAGCCCCTAAACTTAAGAATCAACCAACCAACCATCTGTTTTCTTCATATACATGGCCAGCGGAATATTTGGTATCAACTGACGTATTTTCTGTAAGCCTTCATGTTTCATCAGTGTAGTCGTAAAATCCAATTCTTATTATTATATATGAATTGCAGCCAATGGCCATAGCAGGGTATTTAAATTGAACGCCCGAGGGTTCCCAACAAGTTCAATTTCAAGTAGTTCCAACTTCGGCTACCAGATGCCACTGTCACTGACACCTAGTGGCGAACGTTGGAACTTGATAGCACGTTTCTAACCTGCCAAATATAACCTACAAATTTTGCTACACACTACCAATTGCAGTGGTATGTTCTCTTACATGCCATAAACGTATGACATACGCATATGCTCGTTTTATAAACATACTCGTGTCTTAATTATTGCCATTATAGGCTCGTTGCATAATGTACTATTGCCTACAGATCTTAAATTACAGCACAACAACACCGTAGACAAACCGGAATGTCTCGTACTGAATTACAAATTATGGATACATTAGAAGTAATAGAAAGAAGAATTATACACAAAATAATCGGTCCTTTAAAAACTGCAGAATTCTAGAAATTAAGAAGTATTGATGAAATATATCGAAAAATAGAAAACATGTCAGAATCAAGACGGAAGAGGAGATTGCTATTTTTTAGACCTTTGTACAAGATGGATGAGAGTAGGTTAACCAAGCAGATCTTCACATTCCTGTGGAACAAGAAGTCAACAATAAACTGGGTACAAGAAGTCAGAAAGGAATTGAAAAGAAACAATATCAGAGAAGAAGATACACCACGGAGAGATATTTTTAGGCAAAGAGTGCTAAAATTGGAAGGATTCCAAGGGAGGAAGGGAAAGAAAACCGGCTCGAAATGGTCCGAGGAAAGGAAGAGGAAACATGGTGAGATGATGAAGGAATACTGGAGGAAGAAGAAGGAACAACAAAGGACAAAGCATTGAAATTGGCTCGTGGTCCCTAGATGACCGATAATAATAATAATAATAATAATAATAATACACAAAGAGGCATTACAGATAGATATCGCAAGTCCCAACACTCAAAACATCCCAACAACAGCTGCTACTAAAATATCTAAGTGATGTGGAAACTTGATTCGGTGACTACCAACCCAATAATTGTATCGTGTACTGGTGTTATACCTAAAACTCTCCACAGTAGTCTATTAATATTGAATCTGCACCCACAGATATATATTGAACTACAGAAGGCAGTTCTGTTAAACACATGCCATATTATATAAATAATTCATGCTTTTGGGCTAATGCCGTGTGTATTTTTAATTTAAACCATACGTTTCCTATAATAATCCGGGCCGTGAAAGCCTTAATATGCAAACATGCCATATTGTTAGGAAGTTCCTTGGTGACAATACCCTGGCCGAATACTCAGCAAGGCTCGATGATCCAGATGGAAATTTAGCTCATCCTACAAATGAAGGAGACTCGTGAAGACTGTGGGCACGACATGGATGTGAAGTCTCTGAGCAGTGTAATAGAAATTATCTCAGTACAGATGGTTCCTTGCTAAGGCGAACCAGGCTGTAACAGAAAATGTAGCCGGTATTTGCCGTGATAATGTTGTCAAGCAATAAACTATAATAATAATAATAATAATAATAATAATAATAATAATAATAATAATAATAATAATAATGCAGGCCCCGTGGTGTTGGGGTAGCGCACCTGCCTCCCACCCGGAGGCCCCGGGTTCGATTCCTGGCTCCGTCAGTGATTTTAGAAACTGACGTGAGGACTGGAACGGGGTGCACTCAGCCTCGTGAAGAGAATTGAGTAGCTGTCACAGTGAGGCAGCGCCCCGGTCACGAAAACCAAGATTAACGACCGAGGAGACCCGACGCAATGACCACGCGTCACCCCAATATCTGCAGGCCAAATGGCTGGACAGTGGTCGCTTGGTAGACCTAGGCTCTTCATGAGCTACTGTATAGTGGAAGGGGTTATTGTATTTTTTTCTTTTTTTGGGGGGGGGGATGCATTTACGCACAATGTGTCGGGCTCCTGAGTGGCAGACTACCGACTAAAACTCCCCCTGTTTCTTCTGGAACCTAGCCTGGAACCGTTTAACACATAACTTCAGGCTAGGACCATATTATGCTAGGACACTTGTCCTCACCTATCTTTTTCTTTATACTGTTCACTGATTAACAAGAGAAAACTTTGCTTCTCTGCAACTAGCTGATACAGCAGAAGGGGTTATTCTATAATAATAATAATAATAATAATAATAATAATAATAATAATAATAATAATAATAATAAATCAGGTGTTTGGAAACAGCCTCTGGTAGGATATTCCCAAGGCACATTCTGCAGGTACAGAACACAATCAAGCTCGGTGAGTCAACACAACGACATGGGGCTGCCTTTATCCAGGGGGACACAGGACGCTATTGTCAGCCGTGTGGGCAAGATTACACGCGAATTATTCAGCACGATGCATATTGTGGTTGTGGTCCATGTGTGACAACACCATTTGAATAACCTCAACCACAGAATAATTCCAGATACTCGACTGAAACGTTTCTCTCTCGCGAAATTTAATTTCCATTCATTCTGTTGTTCAAATTTCGTTCAAATTTATGTTGATATGTAGTGGCTTACCATGTACAGTCAAACGGATGTGGCAATAATCATAGGTTTGTATTGGGTGAAATTGTGGACATTCCTCATTGATTGCCTCTCCAGCTCAACCAACCGCGGTCTCCCAGGGGCTCACATCTAGTGGGACGTGGGTTGGTGACCACGGGGCCCCAGCTGAGTCCAGAATTGCTTCCACTTGCTTGTGCCGGGCTCCTCTCCGTCTTCTTTCATGTCGACCTCACTTGGTCAACTCTTGTTCTCTTCCGACCCCGACGGTATTAGGGTATCCGAGTCCTAGGGAATCTCATCCTTTCCCGCCTTAATTGGCCCTTGGTCTCCTTCTGCGAGGGGTCGGCCTTCTTTTTCTTTTCATGTTATCTCATGCCTTCTGCTCATGGCCCTCAAGGAGGCAAGGTGTATGTAGCCCCACCGCTTCTGGTGCACCCTGGATAGTGCTACACCCTCAGGGGCTCACGGCTGGTGAGTTCGGGAGTTGGCGACCCCAAGGGATTCCTGAGTTGGGACCGGTTTTCCCCCTTTTATCCATTACCTCTGGGGCAGTCCCTCTCCTCTTTCACTTTCATATCTGCCTTTCATGGCTCTCCTTCCTTCCAAGTCACTCAATCCGCATTCTTCGAGGGTTGAGGGCATTTCTTTTCCTCCTGTCCTGACTTGTCTTATTCTCCTTTTGTTTTCCATTTCTTCTTCTAGTATATAAGTTTATAGTTAGTTTTAGTTTATCGTTTACATTTCATTATCATCTTCACGATCACCCACACCATTAGGGGCCAATAACTTAGATGTTAGGCCCCTTAAAACAACAATTATCATCATCATCAACCAACCGCTAACCGGTTCCAGCTGCTCACATGGGAACTTCGAGAACTTGAACTTCTGTATGCTATGTAGATATAGGGGGTGTTCAAATGAAAAGGTACGAAACGATACTGTGTATACAATTTATTCGTTATTCAAAAGTAATCGCCATAGACCTGTGTACAGGTGTCCCATTGCTTCACTATCCGCAGGATTCCCTGTTCCCAGAAGTCGTGTGGTTGTGACAGTAGCCAATCCTGTATGGTGCCAATTAGTTCGTCGTCCGATTGGAAACGTTTTACCTTGAGATGTTCTTCTAACGTACCAAACAGATGGAAGTCGCAGGGTGACAAGTTGGGGTTGTAGGGCGGATACTCAAGTTGCTCCCTCTTGATCGTGGCCAATACACCTTGTGTGACGTTAGAGACGAGTGGGCGGGCGTTATCATGGAGCAGAATCACTTCCTTCGTGAGCAGTCCAGGCCGTTTTTTCTTGATGGACTTGCGTAGGCTACCGAGTGCCGCTCAATACACGTCACTGTTAATGGTTTTTCTCAAGTTTTTTTTAGCGTATGGCTTTTAGTGCCGGGAATGTCCGAGGACATGTTTGGTTCACCAGTTTTGTAGCTGCTTCGAGACGGACACCCAATGGTTGAGCTACAAGTACCGCTGGGGAGGAAAGTTGGAATGGAAGGTAGAGGAGTTGGAAGGTAGCGGCTGTAGCCTATCGTTAGGGACCAACCCCGGCATTTGCCTGGAAGGAAGATGGGAAACCACAGAAGACCATCTTCAAGGTTGCCGGCGGGGGGATTCAAACCTCCTCGCCTCCCGGATGTGAGCGACTGCCAGCAGTCATGCCGTAACGACCACGGCTAACTCACCCGGTACAGCTTGTATTTATGTAAGGCTACGGGTAAAGTTTTATCATTTCAAATGATCTTGTCGAGTTCATCGTTATGCTTTGGTCTACCGTTATGCATTACGGTTACGGCGTGTATGACGTCATCATGTTGTTCAGTGCATATGCACCGAGTCTGAGTTTACTCCTGGGGTCTGGCGTTATGTGAACGGAGACGGCGAGTGCGTGACGTCATGCAGCCCTCGCGCGGGAAGCCTAAGTTAAAGGGTAATGGAGTCTGTTGAGTCTGAATTTACTCCTGGGGTCTGGCAATATGCGAACGGAGACGGCGAGTGCGTGACGTCATGCAGCAGGTGCACGGGAAGCCTAAGTTAATGGGTAATGGAGTCTGTTGAAAGATTCCAGGGGCTTCGTGCGAAGCAGGAAGCCCTCCTGAGCCTTTCTAACATGTGTAGCATTTGTAGCATTTGTAGCATGCGTCATTTGAAATTATATAAAGTCTAGTTTCTCAGACTGACTGTATCTTTTTTTATTGACTTCTAAATTCGAGTATCTATACTTTTTTTTCCGACAGTAGGCACAGCATAAACCTCAAAGATATGCTAGGGTAAAATAATTTTCCTTTATAAACACGAAACATTACAAGATAATTCTAGAAATTTATGTGGTACGGCGCTCAGCTAAAAATAATATCTAAATAGCTTATGAATGTAATATTTAATCCTCCTGTGTGAATAAAGCGAAGGATTACAATCCCCGACTTCCCTTGAATAAATCCAGCCATGCCGGGGCAATAAATAATAATATTAAGCTTTGTATCCCTGTTATAATGTTGTTTGGACCAGTAAATTACCTGGGGTATTCTCCTACGGCGCTCTTTACTTAATTTAAATGAAATGAGCCGCTCCAGAGAAAAGGCAATGTTAGAGATACAATGGAATGAGGTAGCGTACGTGAGAGATTTCCTTAAACTGTTTGTAATATAACGCCACATCTATATAATTAACATTAATTTTATCTAATTACTGAAGTACCCATTCTTCGAACGGCTTTTAGTACTTGCTAGCCTAAATCATTAATATAATCACACATTCGTAATGTAGTTATGTGTAGACTACATGCATTTTCACTCACCCAATTATTAATCAGAGGTAGGAAAGTGAAAATCCACAGCATGCTTTCAGTCGACCGACCGGGTCAGGGAATGGATTGAATGAAACCCCCATCTAGCAGCGAGGATATGAACTGTGCCGGCTACCGAAGCCTGTCGCACTCTCCTGGGGAAATGATTAAATGAATGACAGATGAGATGAAATTATAGTGGAGATTGTTGCTGGAATGAAATTGTGACAGGAGAAACCGGAGTACCCGGAGAAAAGCCGGTTTGCCTCCGCTTTGTAGGTGAGAAAGTGCGTTTATATATTGGAAATAAATATCAGCTTCTATGTAGTAAAAGTTAAATAACCTTTCTTAAATATTGAACACCTATCGTTTAACGTCTTCAAACTATATTTAAACATATAGGCCTAAACAATATGCTAAAAAATACATCAAATTTGGTAGCAATTGTCATATCGGCAGTAAGTAATATTGCGGAAACTACGTATCATATCATGATATAGAGTTACAGTAGCAAAACAAACTTTAATCATCCCAAGTAATAATAACAAAATCAGTTTTAATCACAGCAAATTTTTCTAAGTTTAACCCGTGTCTTGTGCGAGATTTCGCCTAGTAACTCCGAGATGGTTCATCAGCGAGCTCTTGTGGTCCATTTGCGGACCACCAAAGGAGTAGCAAACTGACCTGACCTGACCCATGCATAGCCGGCTTCGAAGCAGACTATTGTAGCCTGTCAGCCCGAGGGCCTTGAGAGCTGGATCTAATGGGTTTTGACCAACTGCAACTGTGTTAGGTTGATTGGGTGATTGCGCGATACCTCAATTCTTATATAGAACACCTCCGGTACTTTACTGTGAGAGCTAAACGCTAAAACAGTCTTTCACCACCCTATAAAGGCTTAAAAAAAGGATTGTGCATTGAATTTAAGGGCCAAGCAATTAAAACTCAGCAACTCTTCTAGGTTTACGCCGTGCTTTGTGCGGGGTTTCATTGGATGTGAAAGGCAAAATACCAAATTTATTGAAATAAGTTTGCCCAGATCTGCAGTAAGATTAATTATGAAAACTAAATAAACTAATGTGACAGTCGGTAGACTTCGACACATTTGTCTGTGAATTTGTGATTCTGATCATGGTAAAATCAAAAAGCAGATCAATTTTGGCCAACAGAAATATTCAGTTAACAAAAAACAAATCTATAAAAAGTAAGAAAGCGTACCGTGCAAAGTAGAAAGCACTATAACATTGTAAAACAGCGTAAAGATCCAAATACTCACATACAATAACCTGCACAAAGAGTATAAAATTGGACTAAAAAAATCACGCCTCGTTTCATACCCCACAAACCACCTCTATAAATAAAACAGTTCGTGTAGGGACTAACATAGACTAACATCGCTCGGCGTTGACCGTGTTTTATAGCACAAATTTAGGTATTACACGCTAACCGTTGGAGATACACGAAAAGTGATACGGACCCTTCGGATAGAAAATTAAATTTAAACCTCGTATATACCATCAAATGTTTGCTATTTCTTAACGTCCTCCCTTTATTTGAAATGGAAATATGAAATTTTGAAACAGAAAGGTGTTGTGACGTCACTAAAATGGTCACCATTTTCAAATAGTGCAAGATATCGAAATCCAAATTTGCCTGTGTGTTAACCTGGTAAATCAGCTACATCCATGCATAATTTAATTTAAATCGGACCAATGGTTCTTGCGTGATTGAGTAACACACAGACACACACACACCATCTCATCTTTATAAATATAATTCTTCGACACGTGTGCATGTGACTGATCTCCTCCTAAATGGCTGGGCCGATTTCAATGAATTTTTGTATGAATGTTAGGGTGGGTCCATGTATGGTTCAGATTCACAATTTGACCAGGTAGGTGGAATATTAGAATGTTAGAACCACAATTAACACAATTTTAGAACCACAATATACAGTCATAAACAGTCGTCATGTAAACCGCCAGCTTTGGTGAAAATTGATGCTTTTGGACTGTTTGTCTCTGCACGTAGAGCCACCTGGTCGCAACCTGTGCATCTACTGCCATAACATACACTCCGCCCGTGGCGGAAAGTAGTGTTTTATACCAAACGTGGAAGTGATGTCGAATTCTACTGTTTGTCTCTGCCCGTTAGAGCGTTTCAAAGTTCCGTATGCGTTCATATACCATTCATCCGATTGCGATGGAACTTGGGTGAGATGTTGAGTGCACTCCAGGGAAGGTGTTTGGCTTAGTAAATCAATTTTACAATAGATAGTGCACGACTAGATTCAACAAATGAGCGACGACGCGCGAAGCGTTTCAGAAAGGTCCCGTATGCGTTCAAATACCATTCGTCCGATTGCGATGAAACTTTGGTGAATTGTTGTGTACACTTCAGTAAAAGTATCTGGCTTAGTAAATTCATTTTACAATAGGTAGCGCACGAGTAGATTCAACTAATGTGCGATGGCGCGCGAATCGTTTCAAAAATGTTCTGTATGCGTTCATGTACCATTTATCCGATTGCGATGAGACTTCGGTGAATTGTTGTGTACACTCCAGGAAAGGTTTCTGGCTTAGTATATTCAGTTTTTAATAAGTAGCGCACGAGTAGAGTCAACAAATGAGTGACGGCGCGCAAATCGTTCCACAATGTCCCGTATGCGGTCTCATATCATTCATCCGATTGCGATGAAAACTTGGTGAATCATTGAGTACACTTCTTCAGAGAAGGTTTCAGGCTTAGTAAATCTATTTTACAATAGGTAGCGCATGAGTAGATTCAACAAATGAATGACGGCACGCGAATCTTTTAAAGAAAATCCCGTATGCGTTCATATACCATTCATCTGATTCCGATGAAACTTTGATGAGTTGTTGTGTACACGCCCGGGAAGGTGTTCAACTTGGAAAATCCATTTTACGATATTGGTAGCGCACGAGTAGATGTAACAAATGAGTGACGACGCGCGGAGCGTTCCAACAAAATCCCGTATGCGTTCATATACTATTCATCGATTGCGATGACACTTTGATGAGTTGTTGTGTACACTTACGTGAAGCTTTCTAAGTTAGTAAATCCATTTCACAGTTGGTAGAGCACGAGTAGATTCAACAAATGAGTGATAGCGCACGAATCATTTAAACAAAATCCCGTATGCGTTATATGCCATTTATCCGATTGCGATGAAACTTTGGAGAGTTGTTGTGCACGCTCCCACGAATGTTTCTAGATTAGTTAATTCATTTCACGATAGTTTAGAGGCAGTTAACAGAAATTGAAAAACATATTGTGTGTCCAAAAGCACTTCAAGAAACAAAGTTACAACACTTTCTTTGATTGGCAGGACAACGTCTGCCGGGTCAGCTAGTTTTTATATAATAGTATAGGTATGGATAACGTTCGTCTTTTTCTCAGAGGGAACACACTTTTGGGGGGAATATCTCCGAAACCGTTCATTTTAGGACTTTAAAAAGTGTGTTTCTGGGTCCCTAGGGGACCTCCGAGTATTGTTAGTCGTATCTGGTGGCTTAAGATGAGCTAAATCCGGTCTTTGTACTTTTGTCCATGCTCAGTGCCAAAGGGCCGAAAAACTCACTTACAAATTGAATTTTGCCAAAACGTTTCTTAGTGAGCCCCTACAACCTAGGATCAACCAACATGCAAAATTTCATCTATCTAGGTTTAGTGGTTTGAGCGCTATAGAACATCGCTCGGCGTTGACCGTTATTTATAGCACAAATTTAGGTTTTACTCGCTAACCGTTGGAGATACACGAAGAGTGATAAGGACCTTTCGGATAGAAAATTAAATTTTAAACCTCGTATATGCCATCAAAAGTTTGCTATTTCTTAGCGTTCTCTTTTTATTTGAAATGGAAATACAAAATTTTGAAACAAAAGGGTGTAGTGACGTCACTAAAATGGTCATCATTTTTAAATAGTGCAAACTATCGAAATCAAAAGTAGCCTATATGTTAACCTGGTACATCAGATACATCCACACAAAATTTCATTTAAATCGGACCAGTAGTTCTTGCGTGATTGAGTAACAAACAGACACACAGCCAGACAAACACCATCTCATTTTATATATTAGTATGGATGTCAGATGATAAATAGTGGCATGTATGACTGAAGCCGAGACATTATTTAGACCAGTGGTTCTCAACCTTTTTGACACTGCGACCCCGTTTTTAGGCTGAGTATTTTGGCAACCCCCCAAGTTTTAACGTTAGAGAATGCATGTGATCGGTAAGTGAAACTAACCTTTAGCAATGCTTATACCGACAAATTTTGTGTAAGTATTAAAAAGGAACATCCAGAACTGTCCACAACAGCGTTACAATCTTTGATGCCATTTTCCACATCTTACAACTGAGAACAAAGATTCTCCATAATGGTGAATTTAAAAACCAAATTGAGAAATCGTTTGACACTAGAAAATGACATTGTTTTGTTTGTTACAAAAATCATCCCAGACATTCAAAAATTGGTTAATTCCAAACGAGCTCAAATTTTTCGTTAATAGAATAAAAAACGTAATAGTTAAGTACAATGCGAAAGTATTCTCTTTTTAATAAAAGAACAGGAATAACTAATTTTTTAAAACTTTTCCTCCGTATCTCACGACTCCCAAGACACATCCTGCGAACCTCCAGGGGGTCGCGACCTACTGGTTGAAATACCTTCATCTATACAATGGGGGACCACAGGTGCAAGCAGTGTGAGTGAAGTGATTCCGAATCTGTATTCGCCTCGTGAGACCAAACTAAGAAGAGGTGGATTCGATTTCTATCTCAGCCATCCAGAAGGTTATTTTCCGTGGTTCACCACTTCTACTTCGGGGAAATGCGATACCTAAATCACACACACACTACGGACAGCATATTAACGCAGGTTATCAGCTAATTCTGTACACACCCAAATACACGGGCCTAATTAACCACGATGTCCAATCTACTGATATAAAACAGTATTTTTTCACTTGAGGGCTTGGACATCGTGGTAATTTAATCCCGTGTATTTGGGTGCGTGGCTGTCTGAATACCTGTGTTATTGTGGTGTCTGTAGTAGTGTGTGTAGGCCATTTCCGTGCTTTCCCCATTTCTACTCCAGGCAAATGCTGGGATCGATCCTAACATTCTCACCTGAACTTCATATACACAATTGAAGACCGTGGATCGCAGTCAGGGTGGGGGTTGTCGCAATACTAGCGAAGCTGACGGCTCAAAAAGAAACTGGAAGGACAGTGGCACTACTTTTTCTTCAGCGGACCACAACCAAGCTACGCAGGATGTGCGCCGAGACTCAGCTGACATTTTAAGCCTGCTGAGTAATACGAACCTAATCGAGGATCTCGTGGATCGAGTTGCTAATAAGGTTATTGATAAACTAAAAGAAACAATAGATTTTAACACCCAGGTCATCAATGAACTCAGACAGGAACTTTCCAGGCGACACTATAAATCAACTTGAGCTGCAACTGAATGACCGCACTGATGAACTTGAGCAGTACCAGCGTCGAAATAACTTGAGAATTTTTGGTATTCCAGAAACTCCAGGCGAGGACACCAACAGGTGTGTAATTGATGTTGCTGCCAAGTTGAATGTGACAATCGATCCCCAAAGAATAGACCGATCTCATCGTGTAGGACTCCGGGATGCTGGAAAGAAGCGGCCAATAATAGTGCGGTTCGTGTCCTATGCAGATCGAGCAGCACTCTTCAGGTCGAAGAAATACTTAAGGAATACCGGCATAACTGTAAGAGAAGATCTGACGAAAACCCGGACTGATATTGTAAAACAAGCAGTAAGCCACTTTGGGTTACACGGTGTCTGGACTGCAGATGGCGTTGTTCTGATCCGCATTGATGACACGAGGCATCGTGTGAAAACTCTCCGAGAATTGGACTTTTTGAAGAAAAAGTTTCCCGCTCCTCGTACGTAAAGGACCCTCATACGTGGCAGTGTGAGGGGGCTCAACTGATCAAAGTTACAAGTGTAAGCACAAACAAGTAATATGGTTACTGGTGGAACTTTAACTACAGTGTCTAGCCAAAATACAAGCCGATATTATTGATTAATATTTAGAAAATAGCTTAAGTTTTAGATTTTGTAATTTTTGATATTTCTTGTTTAACAATTTTACAATAACTTTCAGTTATCTTTTGCATGGATATTAGTACCAATGAGTATGATACGCATGCCTATCTTTGTGATATAGCTGATAGATTACCCAATGATTTTAAAGTAACTCACCTGAACACGCAGTCACTTAAAATGCTAGAAAATTTCGCAGAATTTGAATACACATTTGTTAACTCCGGTATTGATGTAATCGCTGTTAGTGAAACATGGTTCAATAAGTCCATTACTGATTCATCTGTAACCTTGCCAGGATATAATATCTACCGCAATGACAGACAACGTAGAGAAGGGGGTGGAGTAGCAGTGTATGTTCGACAGCACATTAAGTGCCGGGTTATCTGCAAATCCCCAAATAATGAGAATTTCAGACCTGAGTACCTATTCGTAGAGATTTGCCTGAAAGATACTAAAGTATTATTTATTTGTGTTTATAGAGCACCCAAAGTCGGTTTTATGGAACTACTATTAAATGACATGCTTTCACACATTTTTAGTTATAAATATGTAATATTAGCCGGTGATTTCAATGCCCATTTTCGGTCGGCTACATTTGAAACGAAAAACATAGTAGAAACTCTAAATACTTGCAATCTGTCGTGGCTCCCGTATCAAGATACACATCACACTGCAACCTCCTCTTCTACTCTGGATCTAATAGCATCCAACTGCAATGAGCACGTGATTGAGTTTGGCCAAACAGCTGCTTCTGGCTTCTCAGCACATGATCTCTTATACGCAGTATATACCCTGTCAACTCCAAAATATAAACCCAGTATTCGAACTTTTCGAGACTTCAGCAGGTTTAATTATGAAAGGTTTAAGGCTGATGCCATCTCAGTTCCATGGCACACTGTTCTCGAGCAGCAAACTATAGATGAGAAGGTCGAAACATTCAACACATTTTAATTGATTTATATGATCGCCATGCCCCAGTGCGCTCAGCTAACGTGAGGCACGCACCAGCTGCCTGGATCAACACAGAAATAAAAGATCTAATAAGATCTCGAAATAGAGCCAGAAAGAAGTGCAACAGAACACAGAAACCCGAGGACATTGTAGAATACAAAAGCTTACGCAACAGAACCCAGCAAGTTATTTGTAATACAAAGATACGTTACACTTATTCGCTAATTAATTCAGCTAAAAACTCTTCGGCTTTGTGGAGAGCTATAAAAACTCTCGGTGTTGGAAAATCCAGACACGAAAGCAATAACCCAACAATGAGCGCTGATGAGCTTAATAAGCATTATTTAAACGTATCAACCGTTGTAGACAGCAATGGAGTTTTGTCAACTGTTGCTAACTACAGGGAAAAATTTACTGACCGACGGGAAGAATTTCATTTTGGCTATATATATCCAGAGGACATTCATTTAGCCATATTTAGGATAACTTCAAAAGCCATAGGACCAGATCATATATCTATTACGCTATTGAAAATGAATATGGACCTCCTCATGCCAGTTTTATTGCATATATTTAACTATAGCCTGCAAATGGATATTTATCCGACACAATGGAAAAAAGCCAACATCAAAGCAATACCAAAATTCACGAACGCCTTAAACTGTAGTGACTTTAGACCAATAAGTATATTGTGTGCAATTGGGAAAGCGTTAGAACGGATTGTTTTTGATCAGTTTTATGAATATATAAATTCCAACAATATTCTAAACCCGAACCAATCTGGATATAAATCAAAAAAATCCTCTCGGCACGCCGGAAGGCGGAGGTAGATTTCACCGGGCAAACTAGGGGATTGGCTATAATAGGCAAAATATGCAGGTTTTCGTAGGAGGATCAGACCTCATTGATTGCAAGAAAGTATTTTACATTTAGAGGTTAAAAATCAACTTTTTTTTCGTTTTTGTATGCATATTTTTATCATTTTATTGTCTTATGGGGATGGTAACCTTCTTGTCATTCGGGGTTCATTTTTAGCCTATTTTCAATTTTGAAAAAAAAAAATAGGCTTATGAGATCACCTTTTGTCCGTGTGTGTGCGTGTGTGTGGGTGTGTGTGTGAGGTGTGTGCGTGTCCCCCCTAATAAATTCTAAACGGCTGAAGAGATTTCAATGAAACTCGGTAAGTTCATAGCACTATTCCGGGCGACCCCGACCGTGCCCCTGAAATTTTGTTACGTCTCATCAATCCAACATGGCGGCTGTGCGAAATATTTCACCAGCATTCAATATCTCCCAAACTATTACCGATATCACCCTGGATGTTTTTACGGTGATAAAGGGAACTACTAGAAATTCGCCAATGTGACATTTGAAAAACTGGTAACTACAAAACCAACATGGCGGCCACGCGAATTTGCGACTTTTAAATAGACGTTTCTCGCGATTTAACCAACCAAACGCAATAAAACTTGGTACAGTATATGTTTATACACATTCTAATGCACCGACATCTAACTTCGTTCAATTGTTTACATGACCACAAGATGGCGGCTGTGCGAAATATTTCTCCGGCATTCTATATCTCTGAAACTATTAGCGGTATCACCCTGAAATTTTGTACGGAGATAAAGGGCACTACTGGAAGTTCATCTATAAGACTAAAAAAAAACATTTAACTACAAAACGAACATGGCGGCCAAGCGAATTTGAAAATTTTAAATAGACCTTACTCGCGATTTAATGTTCCAAACAGAATGAAATCTGGTACAGGAAATGTTTATACACATTGTAATGCACTGGTATCTAATTTAGTTCAATTGTTTACATAACCTCAGGATGGCGGCTGTGCGAATTTTAAAATTAAGTTTTTATTTCTTGTGTCGTAGTCATGCGATCGAAGTGAAAGTTTGAATAATGAACCTACGCAATAATTTTCCTTTAATGGTACATGACTCTATGGCCTATACATTTAACAATCCAACATGGCGACCATCCGAAATATTTAGACGGCTCTGAATATCTACGAATCTATTATAGCAATCAAACTGATTTTTATGTTCATAGGGGCTATGAACTTAAGTTCACCTGTAGGACTTTAAATAACCTGGTGATCACAAATCCAACATGGCGGCGACTCGAAGTATAAACATTCACATGGATGTTTCTCGCAATTAAACCATCTGAGTGCAGTGAAATTTGGTACTGTAAATCCTTATACGAATGTTAATCCACTGGCATCTAATTTATTTCAATTGTTTCCATAACCACAAGATGGCAGCTGAGCGAAATTTTAAAATCTCCTTGTTACTTCTTGTGTCCTAATCATGTGATTGAAGTTTGAATGCTACACGTACACAATAATCTTCATGTAACAGTACATAACTCTAGGACCTACATATATAAAATCCAACATAGTGACCATCCGCAATATTTAGTCGGTTCTCAATATCTACGAATCTATTTCAGCAATCAAACTGAAATTTTGTATGTAGATAGAGGCAATTAACATAAGTAAGATATATGAAAATAGGCTGTATAGTTCTTCACGGAACTACTTGTTATACTTGTGAACACACTGTCCTTATGCAAGGTTTGGAACTGATGTGTAACTATCTGACAGTCTGTTACTTCTTCTCGCAAAATTTTATCTCCCGCAGAGATTTTTGTTGGTTCCTCAGTTTAGGGGCTGCGACAACGTGGTCATGTAACCCCGGGTGTGTAGAAACTGATAAACGGTGTTAATTGTGATGACTGTATTAGTCTGTAATTCAGGTAAGGTCTGCAGACGGTCAATTTTAAGTAGTAGTTCCTAATTTTGTACCATATACTAACGTGAACGACACCTAGCTGTGAACTTGGCTACTAGATGCCACCGCAACCAGCAACTTGCAACGAACGTTGGAACTTCTCCTCCAAAGCATGCTGAGGGATTTTTAGCGCTCTTAGAAAATCAGACGACTTTGGCCGGCTTTGAACCAGCGACCTTGGGCATATAAGTTCAGCATGCTACCAGTTAGCCGCTTCCCACAGTCAGATGGAAAAATGAATGTGATCTCGTGCAATGGCGTTGTCTTGGCAACCTCTGGTAGCTCATCCCTCATCAATTTAGAAGTGTTGTCACGGTAACCTCTGATGGCACTTGGCATGTTCTTTAATTCCGAAATCATTTTTCTCATCCCTTGGCGTAATGGTAGGTCAGATCAAAAATTCTTTCAGACAAAGTTTTAGGTAATTATTAGGGGAATATTTTCCATAATGTACGGGTTTGATATTGTGCCTATTAAGAGAGATATGATTAATGTTTCCCGAAAAAAACACTTTTTTCCACCCCTTTGGTCAATGGTTGGTGCTATCAACAAACCTTATCCGACAAATATTATGAACTTTGAATTGATTCGATATTTCACGTATTAAGAGAGTTATAGCGACATTTCACTTTTTCGAAAAAAAAAGCCCCCCCCCCCCCATTTTCACCCCCTTTAACCGATTTTGCCCATTAACGAACTCGACCGATTTTTAAGGGGTTACATATTATGTAAAACATTAAAGTGATTGGTGCAAAATTACGGCAGTTATCGTGTCCACAAGAAACTGATATATATGCATATATATACACACACATATATATAAACTTTTGAACTGACGGTGGTTTGGGGTCTGGGGGATGTGAAACGCGAAGATATGTCGAAATTTTCCGGAAGTCGAAACATGGCACCCATTGCAATAGTTAGCTTTCTGATGAAATCTACCTAAAATAGGCTACATAATTTAAATACTACCATCAACGACACCTAGCTGTGAACTTGGCTACTAGATGCCACCGGAACCATCAACTCGCAACGAACGTTGGAACTTCCCCTCCGAAGGAAAGCATACTCAGGGTTTTTTGGCGCTCTTAGTAAATCCGACGACTTCAGCCGGGTTTGAACCCGCGACCTTGGGCATAGAAGTTCAGCATGCTACCAGTTCCGATACCGAAGTCGCTTCCCACAGACATATGAAAACAGAATGTGATCTCGTGCAGTGGCGTTGTCATAGCAACTGCTGATGACTCATCCCTTATCAATTAAAAGTAAAGTTGTCATGGCAACCACTCTTGGCACTTGGAATTTTCTTATAATTTAAATCATTTTGCTCACTCCGTGGCGTAATGGTGGGTCATATCGAAAATTCTTTCAGACAAAAGTTTTAGGTAATTATTGGAGGAATATTGTCCATTTTGTACGGTTTTGATATTGTGCCTATTAAGAGAGATATGATTAATGTTTCCCGAAAAACCCACTTTTTTCCACCCCTTTGGTCAATGGTTGGTGCTATCAAAAGACTTATTTGACATAAATTTTTGGCACTTATCCGACACATATTATGAACTTTGAATGGATTCGATATTTCACGTATTAAGAGAGTTATAGCGAAATTTCACTTTTTCGAAAAAAGCCCTCCATTTTCACCCCCTTCGACCGATTTTGCCCATTAACGAACTCGACCGAGATTTTATAGGGATACATGTTATGTAAAAAATTCAAAGTGATTGGTGCAAAATTACGGCAGTTATCGTGTCCACAAGAAACTGATATATATATATATATATATAGATACATATATACATAAATTATATATAAACTTTTGAACTGACGGTGTTTTTGGGGTCTGGGGGATGTGAAACGCGAAGATATGTCGAAATTTTCCGGAAGTCGAAACATGGTACCCATTGCAATAGTTAGCTTTCTAATGAAATCTACCTAATGAAATCTACCTAACATAGTACTCTGACAGCCCTTATCAAAGTCACAGACGACATTCGTCTAGCAATGGACCGGAAGGAAATAACTATATTATCTCTATTCGATTTCAGCAAAGCTTTTGACAGAGTTCACCATGAGATCCTACTAGTTAAATTAAGAAATCTAGGCCTTTCAAAGTCAGTAACGAACTGGTTTAGGTCTTACCTAACAGGCAGATGTCAGAGAGTAGTCCTAGCAGATGACAATGTTTCAGAATGGTGTGAAGTAACAACAGGTGTGCCGCAGGGTTCGGTCCTTGGTCCACTCCTGTTCTCCGTGTATATAAATGACCTTCCATCTGTCCTTAAATTCTGTCAACATCATATGTACGCAGATGACCTTCAGCTATATCTAAACACGGATCTGAAATCCATTCATTTGAAGGTAGCTCTAATTAACAGTGACATTCAAAGCCTATCTCAGTACGCACTCGATCATAATCTAATACTTAACTTCGAAAAAACGCAACCGATCATCATCGGCTATACCAAATTACTCAGTTCCCTACCTGACCCAGTACCACTTTTACAGCTTTCATCCCAAACAGTTCCGTATCAGTCAGCAGTAAGAAATCTGGGAGTTATTTTTGACTCTCGATTATCGTGGCAGGATCACACAAACATGATTCTGAAAAGGGTTGCATCGTCATTATATCAAATTAGGCGAACTTGCTTCTATTTGCCTCAAAATGTACGAAATATACTGATACAGAGTTTGATATTACCAATATTTGACTATGGATCTATAATTTACCATGATATGGGAGAGGTCCTCAATTGCAAAGAATGCAAATTGCTTGCTTGCGGTTTGTTCTCAATGTGCCAAGAGAGTCTCATATAACTCCATTTTACGTCCAGATTGGATGGCTAAAGTTAAAGGAACGAAGACAGCATGTCATGGCTCTGACTGTGATAAAAATTCTAAAATTCGAAATTCCGTCTTATATTTACTGCACACTAACTCCCATGCAATCAGTGCATAACCGTGCGAATAGACACACTGCACAAATGCTCCAGATACCTCATCACAGAACCGAAAAATGCAAAGGTTCATTCCGTATTTCAGCTAGTATTCTCTGGAATAAATATAAATTGCACCAGTATTCAGGACTTCCTATCAGAGCGATAAAACACTCCCTTCACTGTAATCTATCAGCTATACAATTATCATGTTCAAGGTGAACGGATGTAATAACAAGAACTCCTATTGTCAACTGTATGTATAGGTTAAGTTTTTTCTTTCTTCATTTATTCTATTGTATTTAACCGCCCTCTGAATGAAGAGAGCTGCATAAAGAGGCTTTGTAGCCTCAGTGGCCTGTATAAGAGAAACAATAAATTCAAATTCAAATTCAAATACTAAGGACACCACATAACACATGTTATCACACATATTCTGTACACACCCAAGTATACGGGTCTAAATGACCATGATGTCCAAGCTCCTCAAAGCAAATAACAACGAATTTAAATTCGGAAAGTTTTGCTAATAGACGTTTAGAACAAGATTTGGGGTTATATTTTTTCACTTTTAAGGAAAATAATGCTTGGAATGATTGGGAATGTTTAGAACTTACAATAATTTAGCGGAATAGGAATTAAGCAAATAATTTTTTGAGGGGAGTGGGAAAATAGCACTTGTTGTTGATTGATTTAGGGGCTTTGCAACATCGAGCTGATATAACCCCGTGTCTTTGGGTGTGTATGAGGAATTTGTCTGATAACCTGTGTAATTGTGATGCTTGTATTAGTGTGTGTTTGTAATTCAGATGAGGATATTGTAAGGAGGTGGCCGTGGCCTTAAGTTAAGAACCATTGTGGCATTTTCCTGGAGTAGTAGTGGGAAACCACGGAAAATAAGTTCCAGGACGGCTCAGGTAGGAATCGGACACACCTCGTCTCAGTTTTGCCTCACGAGGCTGAGTGTACCCCGTTTCAGTTCTCAGACCAGGATTAAATTCCTTTGCAGAGACGAGAGTTGAACCCGGACCTTCGGGGCGACAGCCAAGAATGCTACCCGCTATACCACGAGGTGGACGAAATAAAACAACAACAACAGCAACAACAGCAACAGCAAACAATGTTTTAAGATCCGGAAAATTTTGCTGACAAACGTTTCAGAGTAAGATAAGTGGGTATATTTTTAACTTTAAAGGGAGATCACTTTATGCTTGGGAAGATATTCGTGGGTAGAGCCTCCGTGGCTTAAGCAGCAGCACGCCGGCCTCTCTCCGCTGGGTCCGTGGTTCAAATCCCGGTCACTCCACGTGAGGTTTGTGCTGGACAAAGCGGAGGCAGACAGGTTTTCTCCGGGTACTCCGGTTTTCCCTGTCACAAATTCATTCCAGCAACACTCTCCACTGGCATTTCATTTCATCTGTCATTCATTTAATCACTGTCCCAAGGGAATGCGACAGGCTTCGGCAGCCGGCACAGTTCATAATCCTCGCCGCTAGATGGGGCTTCATTCATTCCATTCCCTGACCCGGTCGATCGACTGGAAGCAGGCTGTGGATTTTCATTTCAAGATATTCGTGGATGAATGAGAATGTTGAGGGATCATTATTGTGAAGTTATAGGAACTAAAGCAAGTATTGGTTTTAGGGGAGAGGGGAAATAATATGCATCCCTATGCCAGAGAAAAGTTTCAGCTCTATGTACTGTATCTCTACCCCTTATTATTCCGGCGGCTTCGGTGGCGTAGTTGGTAGCGTGCTGAGCTTCTATGCCAAAGATCGCAGGTTCAAACCCGGCCGAAGTAGTCGGAGGGGAAGTAAAGCCAGTGGTCCCTTGTCATAGATTTATGTCATGAAAAAGAACCTTCTAGTAACTACACTTGTGGAAGTTAAAATTTGTAGGTTAGTTTGATATCGCTATATTAGTTCCAACGTTGCTGCGATGGCTTCTAGTAGCCAAATCCGCAGCTAGGTGTCGTGGACGGTAGCATTTGGTAGCAAAAATAGGAACTTCAATACTTGAAAAATTGATCGTCTGTAGTCCTTCTACCTGAATCACAGATAACACACACTAATACAACCATCACAATTAACACCGGTTATCAGACAAATTCTACACACACCCAAAATACACGGGGCTACATGACTGCGCTGTCGCATCTCCTATACTAAGAAACCAACCAACCAACCTACCAACCAACCCTTATTATTCCCGTTCCCAACGGGGTGGGGGATGAGATGCGATGAAATTCTATGTGGTGGATGGTTTTTACTGCCATATGCCCTTCCTAACGCTAACCTCATGAGAGTAGTTAATGAGAGATGAAATTAATGAAGATGAAGGATGTGGAAGGAAGCGGCCGTGGCCTGTCAGAAGATATCGTCCTAGCATTTGTCTGTAGATGAAAATGTGAAGCCACGGAAAACCATTTCAAGGACGGCCGACGGTGGGGCTCGAACCCTCGTCTACCGAGTCCACAGTTAGCTTGGCCTCACGGCCAAGCGTTGCATTTTAGGGAGCGTAGCTACCGCCGTCGGTAAAAGTTACAGCTCTATGCCTCCATATATTTGGAGGTTTGAGAAGTTACTCAGGCAATGTCAACAACACAAGAGGTGGTGGTCAGATTCGTAGGTAGAAGTATTTTTATGTGTGTTTGATGAAAGGGGTTGGGATAGTATTTTATATATTTTTTAAATTTATGTATTTATTCATTTGTTTCGTCGTGGGAAAGTAAGAGAGCTCACTTTCCAAGAACATATCCCTAGGAAATCACAGAAATCATGGAATATTGATAACTCTGGTAGGCAAAGTCGGTGTACTGAATAGGCTATTTCATGAGCAGGGCACATTTAAAATGTACTTCACTGTTTAACCACAATCACTCATATATATTTGCAAATAATAATTATAAAGCAGTATTTATGTTCGACCATGGCGAAATGTAAATATTATATGTCAGAAAACTGTAATATAATGAGGCTCATTATAGTACAAGTTTTCATTATGATACAGTTTCCCCCACATTTCAGAGCTCAAGAAACAGTTGTGTGACCAATTAGGTAAGGATAGCATCTCACCTGAGCTGACTTCCACGGCCTTCCTATTTTAAATTTCACTGCGTGCCTAGTGTTAAAGTGGGGTATTCCAGGAGGCCATGGTCAAATACAAGCATACCTGCCAACCTCTCAAAGTGAAAAATCGGGAGATTCGACGCGGCGACGGGGAGGGGGGGGGGGGGCGAGGACGCTACATAATACATACATAGGCTAAGACATTGCAGCAAATATGTATCGAAGATCATATTATTGGTCGTTGTTGCAGGTGACTGAGGCTGATTTTGCCCTCTTCAAAAAGGTCTTGCTATATTCTTGCTCAAAACACTTCTCTTTCTGAATCGACTTCAGAGTTGTAAGTTTGTCCAAAGTCTTGTCAGAGAGAGATGACCTGAACATCCTCTCACACTCTGCATTACTATGCGGAATGGTCAGAATGGAAAGCATAACTTGAGTACCCCACCACTACATATCATTTGGCCTACCAGTGCCCACTTCACATCAATTCTCTCTTCTTCTTCAATAGATGTCACATCCTCAAGTTGGAAGTTACAAAATTGGGAATGTAAAGCATCCATTTCCTCATTAAAATTGACTTGAGTGTCTGTTAACATGCTAGGAAATGTATTTACAAAAAACTTAATTTTGGAAAATGAAATGTCCCCCTTTCCAATATGCGAGATACTGAAATCACACCTACAGACACTACAAAATGCAAATGTTGCGCCTCTTCCTGACTCAGTTATATGCGGAATCAGGGTGTCTACTGTTAAGGATGAAGTAAAAACTAGTTACTTTTTAGCTACCTTTTAGTTAATTTTAGTTACCTTTGAATTCAAGATACGTCTGCGGTCTGCAAGCAAATGGGCTCATCACGCGGTGGAGAAAGAGAGCAATGAACTGTGTTTAAAGCGGTAAATACAATTCACTTAGGGAGTTACAACAATTTCAAAAATAATAAATAAATACTAGAAATTTATTATCAAATGAGTTGTTTCAGCTAATATGTCGTCTTGTGCACAAGGCGTTTTTATAATTGCCAAGAGGTTGCTCTGCTCTTCTCTTGACCGTGGCGAGATTTCCTTTGTCCCCGCGGTAGATCACGACGAAATTTATGGGACGTTACATGATTGTAACCGAATTCTGTCTTCACAGTCAAGTACGGCGAAATTTCAAGATGTTACACGATCGGCGCTGGTCTCACCCGTTTGTCAAGATTCCCGTTGTTTTCGCGATAGAACACTGATAAATATCGCGATTTAATAATCGGTGTCACTTTTAGTCGTTCGACGAGATTTCCATTGTCTTTGAGGTCGGGCGCGAGGAAATATAGCATTATTATGCAATCGGCGCCACTTGCTGTCCGTTTGACAAAAATACAGTTGTTCTCGTCATTGAATGCGGAGAAATATCGCGATGTATCGCAATCGCTGCCGCTCTCAGCCGTTTTACGAGATTCAAGTTGTCCTCGCGATATTATGCATACCGCGCCGCACCCGGCCGTTGAACGATTGTTTATTCGTCCTCACAGATTGGTGGATGCAAGCTCAGGGTTGGGCATGGTTAAAATTCACGAGTAGTTATGGACAAGTTGTATGGCCGGCGCCGTGATTCCCGCTGTCCCTATGCTGTGGTTGGGAGCTCATCAGTTCAGGGTAGATCACGAGGAGAAATTAGTATCGCGACGCTACGTAGGCTGTCATTTCTAAGTGGGTAGATGCACTTCTCGCTCCCCGTACGCTTTTAAGTATACGGTCATGGGAAAAGTAGCGAGTAGGTTTCGGAATGTTTCGTGATTGGTGCCCAATCATCTTTGACGGGATTCCCGCAGACCTCGTGGTCACAAGTTCACGATAGGGGACGGGTTTTTTGATTTTACGCTACTGACGTCGATCTCGGTCCATTTGACGAGATTCCCGCAGGCAAGTCGTGCGGTCAGCCGGCCGTCTTGAGTATGAATGTTCGAAGTAGGTATCAAATATTAAGAATTATTCGGAGAGGATTACACGAATAATACGACTAGAGGACACGTTTTCTTTCAAATCCGAATCACGAATTATAAAAGTTATACAAGTTTTCGAAATAACCGGTTAGATTATAATATATCCGATGGAACCCAAGTTAGAAGGAAAAATCGACATATAACGGAATTTCGAATTAACCATACTGGATGTCGCAAATTTACGAGACAGATTTTTAAAATAAGTTACAGCCTACGTATTTCGAATCTTTTTCAAAACGGTAACATTTCGCAAGATCGCGACATTAAATTATTTAGCGTTATTTCTGGACTTCAATTTAATAGTCTCCAAATAAATGCGAAAAATGCGAGGTTTCTGAATAATTTCAGAAGTTTTCACGAATAAACGTCTCGCGAAAAGTCAGGCTTCCTAATATAACACATAATTATTTCACACAAAACTAAAAGTCATCTTGATGCCGACGATATACGCTGAACGATGTATACCACTAAGGGTATCCTCAGTATGCATTTCCTCGAGGTCGGGAACGGGGAAATATAGCTTATGCAATTGGCGCCGCTTGCGTGAAACTCGCTCCATCGCAATCTCTGAGCTTAGAGGCGCAAGTTTAAATGATTCAATCCGCCTTCGGAAAATTTTCGTTACCCGTATGTAAAATTCGTTACTTTTCCGTTACCCATTTGTAAAATTCGTTACTTCCGTTACCGGTAGACACCCTGGGAATGTGATCTTTGTACACACTTTTAAATGTCACATATCATTTCGCCTTATTACCGACGAACCGACGCAATCACTCAGTTCGAAAAATCACAATAACCTACCGGCATATTAACGCCAACAACATCAAACTAAGTTATACACAAATCATATAATTTCACGTGTGAAACAGATACAATATTCCGCAGCGTACAACTACCTATCACCCACTGGTCATTATGCAACACATCTAGGAACAAGCGCTGAATTAACCTTCGACGATTTCAAACGAAGACTTATTCGAAGCCGATTTCAAACGAAGACTTATTCGAAGCCAACTTTTTATAACAGCAGGACGCGACGCGGGAGTTAGTACGCAGTTGTCGATTATCGATACAAAGCGAAACTGCGGTATCGAGATATAACTTCAAAACACGTAAAGTCGATCCGTTCGATAGACGACATATTAAATCCGAAATTACGCGTGGGTTTTTTGAAAAATCGGGAGATTTAATACGTTAAGCGGGAGGGCGGGAGAAATGGTCTGAAATCGGGAGTCTCCCGCCTAAATCGGGAGAGTTGGCAGGTATGTACAAGGTATACTCTGCGTCCCATGCGCTCTGTTCAGTACATAAAACTGGCGAAATCTCGACAGATATTGATAAATATTTAGGTTCGAACATAAAATAGTTATAATTATCGTCGAACATAAACAGTCGTATGCTACTCGTCATTATAGGCTCGTTGCATAATGTACTATTATTTTATGTTAACTAAACATATAAAAATGGAGGGTTATTTGCCTCAGCATACCTCATAAGTCATGGCTGTGCGTTTAAAGGGCGATAAGTTGTGGAGTACAAATCAGGTTACTGTACAGTATGTCCAACATAAATATGGCCAGTAAGTAACGTGTGACGTACGAATGGGGAAGTAGAGTGGATATAACTATAGTTTCCCCGTCTGCACAGGCTTGCTGCCCGAATACGAGGTTCATTTCATAAGTCAAGGCAACTTTATTATATCGCTCTATAAATCAGTAGGAATAGAAAGTTCACTGTATGTGAATGTTGGTCACTAGAATGCGCTTCGCAATGGCGATCCAGGTACAGTAGCCAACGGTAAGGGAAACTGAGAGCGTGTGAATATAAATCATTGTTCTTCTTTGAAATTATCCTTTTGGAGGCTACGGTAAACCAACTATTTAAACAACATGAGAGTGGAACCTCTCTTTGACATGTGGGTATTATATGATTTTTGTACCGTGTTTTATATTCTGGGAGACATAACCAATTGAAACTACTGTCCTTTATCACTGGAAATATTATGTGCTAAATTACAGTACATAATTTTCAAAAGAAAAATATGTATTGTCTTGGTGAGGTGTGCTTTAACCAACTGAAGAGCCCAATTGCACACCGGGGCGAAACGCTGTCATTTTGTTTTGTGCCGGAACATTTGGCACAATTTGTGTTTAAATTACAGTACGTAAATATGTGTTTCTGTTTCTTGCTCATTCAACGACGGCAGCCACCGGCTTCGGTGGCGTAGTTGGTAGCATGCTGAACTGCTGTTCCCAAGACAGCGGGTTCAAACCCGGCCGAAGGCGTCAGATTTTTGAAGAGCATTAACAATCCGCAGTATGCCTTCCTTCGGAGGGGAAGTATAGCCAGCGGTCACATGTCATAGATTTATGGCATGTAAAAGATCCTTCCACAGACTTAACTTGTGTGAAGCTAAATTGTTAGGTTAGATTTCGTCGGAACGCTCTATCAAAGTTCCAACGTTCATCACTAGGTGTCAATGATATCTGGTAGCGAAAGTTGGAACTACTTGAAATTGAACGGAACTTATAGCTCACCCTATGGGTGTCCGCTTGAAGCAGTTACAGACTCAGGCGAGCCGAACATGTCCTCTGACACTCCCGGCACTAAACGCCATACGATAAATAAAATAAGCAGTGACGGCAGCCAATTTTGTCAGTTCCAATAGTACTGTTACGGCTGTGAGTTTGTTTCGTCGCCAGCCGCGTGAGTCACCGCCGCCCCCGGGCTATGCTCTGCCTCTGTGTATTACCTGCGCCTTACGCAACAGGGCTACTAGGACAAAAGGGATGGTCCAGAATATTCGTGACCCAGCCAGTGATGGAAATCTCGAGAAGCCGTGAATCCTGGACGGGTCTAGAAGCATTCATTGAGTCACCAGCCTGCTATATACTGTAAGAGCGACCTTGCCCGCGAGGTGGACAGTGTTTTTTTCGAGCTAGTGCGTGCTTTTACCTGAGCGACAGTTGTTGGTGACGTGACTTGCGAAACCCTATTGAAGCTGTTTCTCTTGACAGCGAAGGAGTGTGAAGAATACGGAGAAACTGTGTCTTGAGCGAGTGTGTTTTCCAGTGCAACAGAGGTTAGTGTGGTGAATTGCGAAATCACCGGGGGCTGTTTCCCTAGCCAGGGGACAGCGAAGCAGAGTGTTGTGGTGAGTGGCCGGCTATCGTAAATAACTGTAGCTTGCGTATTCAAGGAAGTGTTGCAGGTAGTTCTATCGAGGCCACCAGTCCCATTAGGAGGGATTAACTTCTGTGGCTTATTGACAAGTGAAAGGCAAGTGTTCCCTACAAGAGGAAACTAGAGTAAGATACTAATTGCTTGTATTTGCTCTTTTTGTGGTGTATCTTTCTGGCCCGCAATAAAGCTAATACGTTTCTTTAAAGGAACAATTTGTGTTGTGCTATCTACCTACCGTAATCCAGTTAACGCAAGTGCCACTAGGGGGTGGCACGTATCAACTGGTGTCAGAAGTGGGATTACGAACTCAAGCCAAGCACAACACCTGAAGGTCCTGGTTTCAAAACCCGAGCAGGTCATTTTACCACAGTTCTCTAATTTTCCTGTGAGTGCATGCCCTTTACAAGACAAACATCTCAAATGGAAGCGCAATTGGCAGCATTGCTAGAAAAGTTTAGTGGCATGGAAACCAAGATGGAGGCCGGCTAGAAGAATTTAACCAAGGACCTAACTGCCAAATTAGAAGAAGGCCAGAAGAAGATGGAAGACGGTCAAAATAAGTTAGCGGAGGACCTGAAGAAGATGGAAGACGGCCAGAAGAAGATGGAGGACGGCCAGACGAAGTTAGCCGAGGACCTAACTTCCAAATTAGAGGACAGCTAGAAGAAGTTAGCAGAGGACCTGAAGAAGATGGAAGACGGTCAGAATAAGCTAGCAGAGGACCTAACCGCCCAGTTTCTGGATGGCCAGAAAAATCTGGAAGAGTGTCTGCTGACGAAATTACAGGAAAGTCAAAGGAAATTGGAACAGGGCCTACGTGAGGAAGTCACGGCAGTGGAAAAGAAGTTCGACGCCTTACAAGTGGAAGTTGCCAAGCTGCGCCGACGCCCGCTGACGGGGGTGGAGGAGAAATTCAACGCTCTACGAGAGGAAGTTGCCGAGCTGCACCGACGTCCACCCCCAGTTACATCGGGAACGTCAGGAACGGGACAGAGCAGAGTGACGCCCCCAACCTTCGACGGAAAGGTCCCGTGGAGCACATACTTACGTCAGTTCGAGGCGGCCTGTTCCATAAATAACTGGAACAACACAGAAAAGGCTACAGCTCTCATTGTAGCGCTGAGAGGTGACGCCCTTAACGTCCTTCAGGCCATCCCGACTGGATTCCAGGACTACGCTTCACTAATCGCCCACATGGAGTCCCGATATGGAGATAGCCATCTTCAGCAGGCCTACCAGATGCTGCTCCCGACCCGGGTACAAGAGAACGCGGAAACCCTGCAGGAGTTCGAGATGGAAATCGCACGCCTCGTAGGGCTCGCCTATCCAACAGCGCCGGCCGACTTTCTGGAACAGATTGCGACGCAGACCTTCACCGACGGGCTACGGGACTCGGACACTCAACAGGCGCTGCGACTCGCGCGCAATAAGACCCTGGCAGATGCGCTGAGCCGCGCACTTGAGTTCGAGACGGCAAAACAGGCATCTAGAATGCACGCGCGGGTGCGTCAAGAGGACGTCGACGAACCAGCAAAAACCAACGTGACCAAGCCCCTGGCCGACGAATTGATGGAGGCGCTAAGCCGTTTCTTCGATAGTCGCGGCACCACCAGCGACGACACAGCCAGAAGACAACCGGAGAGGAGGCCCGGAAGAGGACTACCGACCTCCTGGACATGCCGTAAGAAGGGCCACCTGAGCAAGGACTGCGGTGTTCGCCGCCGCCAAGGGTTTCCGTCGGGAAAGTCAGTCATAGAAAAACCGCGCGGCCCAGGAAAACGAGTACCAGCCAGCCTTGGGGGGCAAAGGTCGGCTTGTGACAGTCGTCAAGCCCCGGCAGCCCAAGTTTTTGTGTCGAAGTTACGGAGGGATGATAGCAGCCTGATGGTCGACGGAGTCGTCAACGGAGTGAGCTGGCCCATGCTGATCGACACGGGAGCATCGAGGACCATCGTCAATCCCACCGTGATCCCGAAGTGGAGAGTGCAACCCACACAAAGGAACCTCCAGCTAATAACCGCAACTGGAAAGACCGCACCAGTACATGGCGAAGAATCACTTTAGTTCGTCATTGGTCGGCGGACGATGAAGCATCCAGCGCTCGTGGCTGATGTAGCAAACGATGTGATCATCGGACTGGACTTCCTGGACCAGAACAACATCTTCTTGGACCTGAGTACCAACACTCTGCACTTCGGAAGTGAGGAACTTGCTTTACAACCAGCACAAGAGGCCGTCACCGCACGACGAGTAAGGCTGAGAGAGGACGTCATCGTTCGCGCCAGGACGGATGTCAGCGCTGCCGTAATTGTCGACGGAACTGCTGAGGGAGTGGCGGCTATCGTCGAGCCAAAATATGAGGACATCCAGACAAAAGGATTGCTAATTGCCAAGACTCTCATCAACACGTCGTCTCGGCCGTACGTCCGCCTGTCCAACCTGAACGACTACGACATTACGGTTCACCAGGACACCAACATAGGAGACTGCGAGCCCGTTATCTGGATTGCCCGCATCACAGACACGACGGACGGACAACTGCGGACGGACAACCGAAGAAGACGCGCACTGCCAGAAGAACTACAGAAGCTGTACCAAGGATCCCAGAACCATTTAGACGACGAACAATCACGCCACCTTCTGGACCTGCTACACGAATTACAGGATGTCTTCTCCGTGGCGAGCAAAGACTTCGGCAGGACAAGCTTGGTCCAGCACAGAATCGACGTTGGGGACAGCGCACCGATTAGGGCCCCATTCCGACGTGTCCCGCTCGCCAAGCAAGCCGAAGTCGACCGGATGGTAGAAGAGATGACGGAGCAAGGGGTGATTGAGCCATCACATAGTCCTTGGAGTTCTCCGGTCGTGTTAGTGAAGAAGGACGGTTCCACCAGGTTCTGCGTGGACTACAGGCGGGTGAACGACGTCACGAAGAAGGACAGCTACCCTCCACCCCGGATCGACGTCACGCTGGACACCATATCAGGATCAAGATGGTTCTCCACCTTGGATTTGAAGAGTGGCTACTGGCAGGTGGAGGTCCACCCTAATGACCGCGAGAAAACGGCGTTCTCTGTGGGCAGCGGTCTCTGGCAGTTCACCGTCATGCCATTTGGTCTGTGCAACGCCCCTGCGACCTTCGAAAGGCTAATGGATTCCATTCTGAGGGGACTACACTGGAAGACCTGCCTGGTCTACCTAGACGACGTCATCGTTCTGGGAAGAAGCTTCGAGGAGCACTACAGCAACCTGAAGGAGATATTGATGAAGCTGTGGGCTGCCCAGCTGATGTTGAGCCCCAAGACGTGTCAGCTCTTTCAGAAACAGGTCCAGTACCTTGGGCAGGGGCTATCTACCTACCGTAATTCAGTTAACGGAAGTGTCACTAGGGGGTGGCACGTAACAGTACTTAGACAAACACAATTAAAAATATTTGTTATAATAAGTTCTGAAGATTAATTAAAGTAATATCGTATGGCCTCGGGTGCCGGGTGCAAGCTTTGTAATTTGACATCCAGAGGATAGCTTGCATGTCGAATTTCGTTGTTCCTTGAATCACTATAAAAGTCAAGGAGGTTAGATGACCAAGCTCCTTGAACACCATAGCGCTTTCTAGTAGAGAAATGAGGAACTTTGTGTTGGCGGAAACTCCCGAGATTAACTTTGCCATTGTGAACACAGGCTACTGTATTCAAATGAGTTCTTTGACATGCCAACATCGTATGACATGCGTGTCGTATTTTTGCCGCCTTTCAAAAATCACTTACCACGGCCAGGAGCGGACCTGCAATCTTGGGGTTAGTAGAACGACACGCTATCCACTCACCCACCGTGGCAAGATGTTCTGAATATTGAAAACCTTAAGTCAATATTAATTTGTACTTTTTATTGTACCGGTTTCGGCCACATTAAGGTCTCCCTCTGCGGAAATAATAATATGAATAGAAATCCAATACCTTCAGTGCATTAAAGACAAGTATAAAATAAGGTTGTTCTCAAAACTTTTTATAAAAAATTAATCGTTTAAAAGCTAAAAATAACATAGGCCTAAACTAAAATTAAAAAAAAAAAAACAGGTCTGTTACAAAAATATGTGAAATACGAAATAAATAAATCATGGTATAAAACCAGCTTGTTTGAGTGTTTGTATATTTCCCTATCTACAGCTTGGAATATTTATTTCAACGATATCATTCCACAATCCCTGTACATTCTTCTAGGTGGTTGTATATCAAGATTTATATCCTTAGTATTTAAAATATTTTTGTAACAGATCTGTTTATTTTGAAAATTTAGTGTAGGCCTATGTTTTTTCTAGCTTTTAGTCGATTAATGTTTAAGAAATAATTTTGAGAACAACCTTCTTTTATGGTATTTTTTTTAATGAACTGTAATTCTTGCTTTTCTATTCATATTATTATTATTATTTGCGCTGAGGAAGGCTGAAAGCGGTACAATAAAAAGTACAAATTAATATTGACTTACGGTTTTATCATTTTAAATGGTCTTGTCGACTTCGTCGTTACGCTGAGGTCTGGCGTTACGTTACGGCGACCGGACGAAATGTACCGAGAATGCACTGAGGCGTGTGACGTCATCCAGCCAGCTACCTCCTTTGACCTTGCACGCAGTTCGCTACATGATCATGGGGTTTCCATCCAGCATTTTTCAGCATTTGTAGCAATTGTAGCATTTAAAATGATATAAAGTCTAGTCTTTCAGAATGACTATCAGTGTTTTAATCTTCAGAACTTATTACACTTCGTTAATAAGGAACAGTGATGTCACACAATATCTGTGATAGTTTGTTAAGATATTGAAAGTGGTGATTGTTGTTAAATGGTCAGTTCAGAGTTGATTGTATACGAGGGCAGATCAAAAAGTCTTGGCCCCTATTTCATTTTAGCAAAATAATAACAACATACGGTACAGGTAATTACAAATACAGTAGACTCTCGACTATCCGGCTCGTGACTATCCGGCCTCTGTACTAACCAGCCTACTAAATACATTAGCCTACCAATACATTTTCAAAGCTTTAACAAGCGGGGTCCTGCTAGAACCCTATGAGGTATTTCAAAATATTTCATGGATATCTTGTACTTCTGGCAAATGTGGAACCACAAAATTATAAGGCACAGTACAATATTGATAATACGTATGTATTGAATACGTTATCGAAAAAAAATACAAACGTGACACACAAGCGTCATCACGAGGATGGGGATTTACAGCATCGGTGAGGCATCATTATTTCGCAGTATGAGCTGAAAAAACAGTATTTTTCTTGCTTTAATCCATACTTGATCTGATTTTTTCTGTTTTGCGGACAGAATAAATAAAATCTCTTAGGGTCTTTTCTTTTATACAGGTGGTGACACTGTTCGTACGAAAGTCCCGACACTGACATCCTGGGCAATTTTGTTATTAAATTGTGAAATGTTACGCCACATGAAATGCAAATGATGCAGTATTGAACCCGAGGGGGTTATGCTGACTGATATCGAACGTGGATCTCAGAGACTGTGATCTCAGTATAAAGGTTCCACCAGGGAACGAACCCGAGGTCTGCTGAGGGAGTTTCATGGTAAAAACCCCTAGAGAAAAGTGTATATTTAATCACTGGTGTGATTTCAGTTGATAATGACATTATTTATTAAAATAATGCAGGAAAAGGGAGCAGAATACAGCATTATTAGACTACTTGGAGTAGGCTATACTGGACTTGGAGCACAGTTAGTGCAGAGTTTGACGTTTTACAAATTGGCCCAGAATTGTGGGGGGTGCCCCTTGGAGCCACGTCAATCTTGCTGACCTCGTTATGTCGTCTGGAAGAGGTTGGGGGCTTGAATAATGACCCAGTTTTTCCCCGACTGAGAATAGGACGAATAAGAGTGGGGAGAGATCCCAAGGAAAATCATTGATTACTCGTGATTGGAGTAACGCAATGACATGAGAGTGGCACACAGGTGAATCTTTAGCCAGGAGGCTAATTTTAGAGCCTTTAATCTGCGAAATTGACGCAGATTTAATGAAGTGCGGAAGAACAGAGACTATGGTTGTTCGCGGCGGGGTTTAACGAGGTTGCCAGGGATTCCCAGTGAGATAGCGTCCCCACGCTATGGAGAAAGGAATTAATATTAATTAATTGGCCGAGCGATTCTTCAGCACGCAGATAGTTCTGGGATCAGTGAAGAAAAAGGAATCCGATGAGCATGGTTTCGAGACCAGAATCATGCTGGGAGAGGAGTCGAGTTAACGCGGGAAAATTTAGCTCTACTTTTCGTGTGAATCCAATATAAGGGAGTCGACCCTTGGCAGAACCCCAGTGTTGCAGTCAGTCTCAAGCCAGTGTTGTAGTCAGTCTCAAGCCAGTGTTGCAGCCAGTCTCAAGGGAGTGTTGTAGCAGTCTCAAGCCAGTCTCAAGCCAGTGTTGCAGCCAGTCTTAACTCAGTCTTACGCAGTTTACCCAGTTGGACACAGTTTGTCACAGAGAGTCGCAGACAGTCGTCGCTACACAGTTTTTGTCAGCAGTACGAACAATGGTGTGTTCACTTAGGAAGCAACGTGTGAGATAAGTTGCAGAACTATTGTAAATAATAATCTGTGTAAAGTTATGTACAGTGTTAAGCGCAATGTATCAAATATTGACTGATCACACATGTCTAATTACGCTGGAATGCGCAGGGAGAAACCTTACGAAGCATTTGGTAATGTCTTAAGAATACCAAATAATAACGCTCAGGACGGAAGTAAGCATATTTATGCAAATCAGGAAGCTTACCGTAGGAGTATGGATAAACTGTTGGTGAATTCCGAGGGCAATTGAACCAGACTTTCAATCAGGAGTTGGTAGGAGCACGGGAGATGCCGTCGACACCTGCAATTTTGATATCTTTGCTAGGGAATTTCAACCAATGAAAAGTGTACAGAGTGACGTGTGTTATGTATAAATCATATGTGAAATGTCTTTTAAATTAACGGTTTGAAAAGTGTTATAAAGTGTCATGTGTTTTGGAAGCAATAGCTTCTTTATAGAAATGCAAAATGTCGTGTGGTTAACGAAAAATATGTGTCAGAAAATGTGTGTATTCAAGATGCAAATGTCGCACTAAATCTGCATAGGGCAGGCGACCCGGAAGGATATGAGTTGTCGGAACCACCATGATGAGCCGATATGTAAGTACCCCACAAATTATGTTTAAGTAGAGGTATAGGCCACTGCATGTAATGTGATTTCAGAGTTATAAAAATGCCAGTAAGAATCAGAGTAGGAGATAGACTCTCCAAGTTTAATTATTATTGTGTTGATTTTAATAGAGTTGAGATGTTTTTGCATCAATGAGTGGATTAATCGTTACCACTATTAATTAAAAATGGCAAATCAGTTATGTAAATGAAACGGACACGGTTGTTCGATTTTTAAGATGATTAGTTGTGTCGGATTTTGGTAATTTATGTCAGTGAGAATAATAATAATAATAATAATAATAATGAATATAAAAGGTATGAATGAACGCATCAGGCAAAATGTTGTGAAGCAAGAAATATTTACGCTAAAAGGCAAGACTTATCGATCTAAGCAGTAAGATTATACAGTAAGATTACGTTACGGGATTAAGAAAAGAGTTTTATATCAGAATATATTGTATTAATGGGAATATAATTATGCCAGGAAATGGAAGAGCTTTTAGTGAATTGAATTTGCAGCTTATGTGAAAAGCTTATAGAGTAATTGATAGATTTCTCTTGGTAATTATAGGACGCAGATCATAGCATTAGGTAAGGGACCAGGTAATCTATTCTTCGTATGAAATCTCGTATGCCATGGGCATAATGAGAGATGTGCTTTGTGCCAGAGTGTATTTAGTGAAATGGACCCTAACTCTGATGATGGATATGGAATGTTCCGGGTTCGAATCCCGTGATAGGTGGGAGGAAAACAATGGACACCTCTGCACTCTATCTGATTCCCCGAGAACTTATTGTTGAGTGATTCGGCTCGTTGAAGCGAATCCTAGAACGGCAGCATGGGCTGACCGCAGTATTTATTAAAGATACCGGTTACCTAATAGACCAATGTTTTATGAATCTCGTGCCTTCATGTTGAAATGGGCCTATTTTGGTGCCAATTATTATTATCCTCAGGGTAGGAGTAAATGTTAAGCTCATCCAGCACCTGTTTGCATAATATTCAGTTTAAATCCATTGGGATATGTGTGTCACTAAGACCACGGTATTTGTCTGTTAAAAATCTTATACTGCTTAGGGGAGGTAAGATATATGGCATGAAACGAGGGTTGAGGCGCTGTAGGACCTCACTCCACTGCTATTGTGTACAGGCCGCTCGGGAAGAGGGTCTGGACGGTCAAGCGAACCGTGAAAGCAAGTTTGAAAAGAACAGATTTTAGACCCTGTTAATGACATAAGATGAAACATTGTTATATTGAGTAATGAAGTCATATGGTTTAAGAACACATTGATAATTATAGATCATCCTGATGGTTCATGATTTTAGCTATCTAACGAATGGTTAGACGTTGCATTTGTACTGTCACTGACAACTTTTTCAGATGTTGGCTACTGGATGCCACAGGCTACGCGCGCAAGGGTAGTTTAATAGTACCATCCGACACAGCAATAATTAACGTTTTTAAGATGAAATCACAGACGGCATGCAGTGGAACTATATAAATAGAGGAAGTGTAGGGGTAGCTTACATAATTATGGAGTTGCATGTAGACTGCTGTGCAACACCAGAATAGGCTAATGCATGTAAAGAATTTGGTGGGAAGAGAAAGATCAAAACACACACACGATACACATTATTGTCAAATTAAGACAAGGTTTAAGGAATAAATAATTTTGTAGAATTAATGAAGTCACATTGGATGACAGAAGAATTAAAGTACAGTTTGTTTCTGAAGTTGTATGTGCATCAGCGCACTAGTACTTTGTGAAGTTCATATAAGGGTAAAGGTTTGTGTTATGATATGATTTTATTGTGATAATATTATGTTCATATCAGTGGATTGTGGAAGTAATTTTTGTTTGCATTTGTTTTATGGTTTTGGGGATTGTTTTGTTTGTTTGAAGCCATGAATTTTATTACTGAATTAAAGTTTTAGAATAGAGTTGTGCCTTATCATTGTAGAGTTGATACCTTTTAGCCTCAAATCCAAAATATGCAACTGCTCAATGGGGAGACGGTACACGCCCGAGTCCTGACGCTAGCTGGAGGCAGAAGCATATTTTCCATCGAGATTACTCACATGGGTACATGGAAATTGATGTCCTGTACAGTGATTTGAGCTATAGGTACAACTGAAGTCGGTCTAGATCTAGTGCACACAACTCTATTAAAGTAACAATTAACATGAAGTAGGGAATGACCGCACCTAATCTTTTTTTTTTTAAATTGTTCATACTCTCTGCATGCTCCACTACATAAGTAGTACTACATGCACTTACATTACATTTTATAAATGAACAAAATAAATTACATTGTAATATTTCAATTACTAGATGACTTAATCTTAACAATATCAAACAATATTATTCATCGTTTTTCCTTAGAGCTTGAAACTCCAGAGCATTAACAAATTTAGAAAATTCCTTCAAATACTTTTTTAATAGCACAGATTTCTGAATCGGCCAGTTATCATCTCTATTAACACTATTGATCAAGAATTGCCTAATATTTTTCACTTCACTGCACACGAAAATTATATGATCTATAGTCTAAGGGCTGCTTTTACAGGAACACTCGGGATTACGTATAATTTTAAGTCTGTGTAAGTACGAAGCAATATTTCCATGTCCAGTCAGTATTGTAGTCATATTAGGTGTGAAGGTGATTTTGGATTTTAATCTACCTGCAACTGTTGGAAAGAATTCTTTTGTAAGAGTGCCTTTTGAAGTTTGTTCCCATTTTTGCTGCCATTCATGAATTGATTCTTCTTTGAGATTTCTTTTAAAAGTTGAGATGGGTATTCTATCGAAACAAACCTCGTTTAATTTTGTAGCCTCCTTTGCAATTTTATCAGCCAGTTCATTGCCTGCAACACCTGTATGTGCCTTAACCCATTCAAATTTTATTATCCATTTTTTTATTTTTAGAATAGCTGTAGTCCTTCTTATATTCTCAATTAGTTCGTTATGGTTTCTGAAGTCCGCAATGGAGTCAATTGCTATTTTACTATCTGTGTAATAATTACTTTCTGATCATCATCATCCTCTGTCCTAGTAGTATCTAAGAACTCCAGAGATTTAAGTATAGCTAATTGCTCCGCCTGATTAATCGAACAGTTGTCTTGCAGTCTATATTTCAATTGGTCTACTAATTCGTGCAATCTGAATATAGCTATGCCAGCTCCCACTCCTTCTTCACTTTTGCTTCCATCTGTGTAAATTTTCCATGGGATATTTTCATTTAATGCTATTCTTGGATCTTCGGAACCAGGAAAATAGGCTGGATGGAGCCATCTCCTAGGTTTTTCGGGGTGGTCAATGACATAGTTCATAGTTGTTTTTCCTGACTTGATTTTGTATAGAGTAACAATCTCTTTAGCCATTATATCTATAGGAGTAATTCCTGTAATAATGCACAGTGCCTCATGAGATACAGTGCGGTACGATTTTGCTATTCTCAAGAGAATAAGTCTTTGCACTCTCACGTATTTAATCATATTACATTTCTTTTCCAGGGTTTCAATCCAGATCGGAGCAGCATATAACAGCATTGGCAATATTGCTCCTTTATAAATTGTTTCCAAAGCCTGGTGTTTTTGACCCCATCCTATCCTAGCCGATTTTGATAATGCGTTTATTAATTTAATACATTTTTCACTAACTTTATTGATGTGGTCATTGAACTTAAAGCGAGCGTCTATAGTTATTCCTAGATATTCCATCGTATCTACTTGTACAAGACGTTTCCAATTCATAAAGATATCAATTGTCTTCTTTGCTTTTCTTCTTCTTGATATTAGTATAACTCTTGACTTACTTACATTAAAACGGGTTTTGTTTTCTGTTGACCACTTAGTAACTTTCCGTAATTCCATATTCACAATATTTTCTGCTTCAATTTCAGTTTCAGCCCTGACTGCAATTATAAGGTCATCAGCAAATGCTATAGCTTTGGTGTTTTTACCGTATTCCAAACTGAGCAGTGAATTATACTGTACATTCCAGTACCCCGGTCCACAGCATGAACCTTGAGGACATCCTTTATTAACTACTGTTTCTACTTGGATACTATTGGAATTCATGAACGTCGTTCTATCCTTGAAGTAGCTCTTAGTCAGGTAGTACAAATTTCTCAGGCATTTGAAGTCTTTTAGGGCCTTTAGGACACATGGCCACCACGCAGAGTCAAAACCTCCTTTGACATCAAGACTAACTATAACAGTAATTTGACCATTTTTGAACGCCTCAGTTATAAATTCCTTAAGTGCCATAGCTGCATCAGTAGTAGACTTTTGAACTGTGAAGCCATATTGATTTTCGTTCAGTAGTTTATTGGTATAGAGGTAGTGATTTATTCTATTTATTAGAAGTTTCTCTAATACTTTGCCTGCCACATTTATCAGGCTTATTGGTCGGAATTTAGAGGGATCCTGAATCTTATCTTTCCCTGGTTTTGTGATTGGTATAAGTCTCGCATTTTTCCATCGCTTCGGGAAACAAGCATTCTTCAAGCAACCATTATATAATGATGTCATAGTTCTAGGGATACTTTCATACGTCCACCATAGTATTTTACTAGTGATTCCATCTTCACCTGGTGTCGTTTTATGACCTAGATCTTTGATTGCAGATTTAATTTCTTCTTCTGTAAATTCCCAGTCGTCCAGAGTGTCTATTGGTTCCTCTACTTCCTTCCTTATTTGCTTTTGCTGAGCAGTATCTTCCATTTCATCATCCTTCTGAATGAGATGGTTTAATATACACTGCATTGTTTCCTTTAAGTCTCTTGTGTAGTGACCTTCATCTAATCTAATATAATTATAAAAGTGAAAGTCTGTATGTATGTATGTATGTATGTATGTATGTATGTATATATATATGTTGGTTCCGTATACAAATCTACACCGTTCCACCAATCTCAACCATATTTTGCATACACATAGTTTAGGACCCAGAAGGAACCGCTGGCTACATGCATTTTCGATAGTCTTTCTCATTCTTCTGATTTCAGCCCTTTTTCACTCAAAAACAGGCTAATCAAATCATAAAATATACTCATGAAGGAATGGTAAGGCAGATAGTTTCCATGGCAACATAGCTCAAGTCGAGACACGGCCGACTTGATGACAATTGCGCTCAGCACTACCGGTATAGACAATGAGGATCTTTACTTGAAATCCCGTTAGTTACTCAATTGCTCACACAGCACTGTCAACCGAGTTTAGCATAACAAAGACTTGACACTATCTTCTTTCTACTATATATTTGTCAAATACCACTCACTCACTCACTCACTCATTCATTTATTCATCACGAAATCTCAGAAACCACCGAACGGATTTGAATGAAATCTGTATGCAGCTTCCTCAAGGGCCGCAAATGCCCCCTAAGAGAGAAATTTTGGCTATTCAGGTTCTAAAGGGGTGTTAAGGGGGTAGACATGCATTTAATTGAATAGCAATATCTCCCGATTGGTTTCATGGGGGGATGTGATACTCGGCATATAAACTCATCATTAAAAATAAGAAGACATGTGTCTGAGGGTTTTTCGATGTGGTGTATATTATGAGGTGAAAGGGGTGAAAAGTGGGGATTAAAAGATTCTTAACGGAGCGTGTGTCTCTTAAACGACATAGGCGAGGAGTTTGAAACACAGCGAAAAAAAATCAACATAAAAAAGAAGTAAATATGTGTTTGACAGTTTTTTCATAAATCCAATTTAAGGGGCCCATGGGGAGAGATGCAATTCTGGGGGGGAACAGGAAAGAAAGTGTCCTAACTGATTGACTGACTGGCTCACTCATCAAACTCAGGGGGAAAAAATTGCTTTAAATTAAGTAAATAGCTGTTCGACAGTTTTTTTTTCATAAATCAAATTTAAGGAGTTCATGGGGAGGGGTGAAATTCTGCTAAAAGAAAATTGAAAGAAAATATCCAGACTCACTCACTTACTCATTCACTCATCACCGCCTAGCCAAAATTATTGAAGTTAGAAACATGACAGTTTGGGGATATGTTCATTGTATGTCAAAACCGTCTACTAAGGGAGGATTTTCGGATATTCTGGTTCTAAAGGGGTCTTAAGGGGGTTAAACCTGCATTTCATTGAATAACAATATCTCCCGATTGGTTTCATTGGGGGATGTGATACACGGCATATAAACTTATCATTAAAAAGTAAGGAGACACGTGTCTGAGGGTTTTTCGATGTGTTTATGAGGTTAAAGGGGTGAAAAGTGGGGATTGAAAGATTCCTAACGGAGCGTGTATCTCTTAAACGACATAGGCGAGAAGTTTGAAACTCAGCGGAAAAAAAATCAGCATAAAAATAAGTAAATATGTGTTTGACCGCTTTTCCATAAATCCAATTTAAGGGGCCCATGGGGAGGGGTGAAATTCGGGGGGGGGGGGACAGGAAAGAAAGTGTCCTAACTGATTGACTGACTCACTCACTCATCAAACTCAGGGGGAAAAACTGCTTTAAAGTAAGTAAATAGCTTTTCGACAGTTTGTTTTTAAATCAAATTGAAGGGGTTCATCGGGAGGGGTGAAATTCTGAAGAAAAAAAATTGAAAGGAAATGTCCTGACTCATTCACTCACTCATCATCGCCCAGCCAAAAATATTAAAGTTGGAAACTTGACATTTCGGGGATATGTTCGTTGTATGTAAAAACCGTACACTAAGGGAGGTTTTTCGGCTATTCGGGTTCTAAAGGGGTCTTAAGGGGGTTAAACCTGCATTTCATTGAATATCAATATCTCACGAGTGGTTTCATTTGTGGATGTGATACTCGGCATATAAACTAATCATTAAAAATACGCAGACATGTGTCTAAGCGTTTTTCGATGTGGTGTATTTTTATGAGGTGAAAGGGCTGAAAAGTGGGGGTTGAAGGATTCCTAATGGAGCGTGTAGGCCTATCTCTTAAACGACATAGGCGAGAAATTTGAAACTCAGCGAAAAAAATCAGCTTAAAAAGTAAGTAAATCGGTTTTCGACTGTTTTTTCATAAATTCATTTAAGGGGCCAATGGGGTGGGGTGAAATTCTGGGGATAAAAAGGAGAGAAAGTGTCCTAACTGACTGACTCAGGGGAAAAAGACAGCTAAAGAAATAAGTTAATAGGTGTTCAAGCGATTTTTAATCAATCCAATTTAAGGGGCCCATGGGGAGGGGTGAAATTCTGGTAAAATAAATGAAAGAAAATGTCCTGTCTGACTCACTCACTCATCACGCCCAGCGAAAACTATTAAAGTTGGAAAAATGAAATTTTGGGAATATGTTCGCTGTATGTCGAAAACGTTAACTAAGGAATGATTTTTGTTAATTCGGGTTTTAGAGACGTGTCAAGGGGGTAAACGTGCATTTCATTGAATAACGATATCTCATGAGTTGTTTGTTTGGGGATGTGATATTCGGTATATAAACCAATCATTAAAAATAATCAGACATATGTCTAAGGGTTTATCGATGTGGTGTATATTATGAGGTGAAAGGGGTGAAAATTGGGGGTTGAGGGATTCTTGACGGAGCGTGTATCTCTGAAACGACATAGGCGTGATGTTTGAAATTCGGTGGGAACAAACAGCTTAAAATACAAGTAAATAGGTGTTCGAACGTTTTTTTCATAAATCCAATTTAAGGGGCCCTTGGAGAGGGGTGAAATTATGGAAAAAAAAACAGGAAAGAAAGTGTGATTGACTCACTCACTCACTCATCAAACTCGGGGCGAAAACAGCTTTAAATAAGTAAATAGGTGTTTGACCGTTTGTTTCATAAATCCAATTTAAGGGGTTCATGGGGACGGGTGAAATTATCAAAAATAAATGAAAGAAAATGTCCTGACTGACTCACTCACTCACCATCGCCCAGCCAAAATTATTGAAGTTAGAAACATGAAATTTTGGGCATATGTTCGTTGTATGTCGAAAACGTCCACTAAGGAAAGAGTTTTGGATATTCAGGTTCTAAAGAGGTGTTAAGGGGGTAAACGTGCTTTCCATTGAATAACAATATCTGACGAGTGGTTTCATTTGGGGATGTGATACTTGGCACATATACTAATCATTAAAAATAAGCTGACACATGTCTAATGGTTTTTCGATGTAGTGTATGTTATGAGGTGAAAGGGATGAAAAGTGGGGGTTGAAAGATTCCTAACTGAGCGTGTATCTCTTAAACGACATAGGGAGGAGTCTGAAACTCGGAGGAAATCTATCAGCTTAAAAATAAATAAATAAATGAATAAATAAATAAAATAAATAGGTGTTTGACCGTGTTTTCATAAATGCAATTTAAGGGGCATACGGGGAGGGGTGAACTTCTGGAAGACAAACGTCCACTAAGGAAGGCATTTTTGGATGTTTGCTCTCATCGACCAACCAAAACTATTAAAGTTAGAAGAATGATATTTTGGGGATATGTTTGTCGTGTGTCGAAAACGTCTACTAAGGAGGGATTTTTGGGTATTCAGGTTCTAAAGGGGTGTTAACGGGGTTAAACCTGCATTTCATTGAAAAAACAATATGATACGACTATGACGTGAGCGAAGCGAAATAAAATTGAGATGGTGTGTGTCTGTGTATTACTCAATCTCGCAAGTGCCACTGGTCCGATTTACGTGAATTTTACATGGAAGTAGCTGATTTTCCTGGTTAACATATAGGTTACTTTTGATTTCAATACTTTGCACTATTTAAAATGGCGACCATTTTAGTGACGTCACTACACCCTTTGGTTTCAAACTTTCATATTTCCATTTCAAATAAAAAGAGAACGCTAAGAAATAGCAAACTTTTGATGGCATATGCGAGGTTTAAAACTACATTTCCTATCCGAAAGGTATCTGCAACTGTTAGCGAGTAAAACCTAAATTTGTGCTATAAAACACGGTCAACGCCGAGCGGTGTAGTTGGACAAAATGTTCCATCCTTAATCTCCCTCTGCGCAGCACCTCGCCTATCCCCTGTTTTAACTGTCAATTTCACATTTTAATTTATTTATGACGCGTAGCGAAGCACGAGTACTTCAGCTAGTTGTTAATAAGAGTTGATACAATTTGAGTATTCTTAATTTTTCCTGACGCTGATTTATAGACTATGTCCCAGGGATTTGAAGAAATTTTACTACAGTATTCTTTCCAAGACAGTATCTTTGCATTTCTGATTTTAGCTTGGTATTTAGTTTTTTCAGCAAAGTATTCAGTTTTTCGCTGATCTCGGAGGTCATTATTATTTAACGTTCTCTGAAATTTTCTTCTGAATGCATTTAATTTCTTCCGCATTATCGTAAGTTCTTCATTCCACCAAGGCACTGTTCTGTGTTTTAGGCTGATGGTTTTGCCAGAAGGTCTACTAACTTTGAAAGCCTGCATGCAAACTTTCGTCTGGGCAGAACTAACTTTATTTACTATGTCCTCAATATCTGCAGAATTATTTATGTACACTGATAGTTTGTTGTCAATATGTTCAGTTTGTTCTTCCTGTATTATTCCTCAGAACTGTCTTGCTATTTCTTTCTTTAACATTTCTTGATAAAATTCACGATCTTCTTCTCTCGTTATGTATTTGATACCGGTGAATCTGGTTTCTGTTGTATCATAATAGAAGTTTTGTGCTACTAAGAATTGCAAAATTCTGTGATCTGAACAACTCTCTTCTTCGCTTATCCTCCAGTTATATATTTCCTTGAGGAGTTTATTATTGCTGATGGTCAAGTCCACGTTACTTTTTCCTCTACTACTTTGGAAAGTGGTTAATTCACTGTATTCGTTATGTACAAACAGCTGATTTATTATTAGGAATTCCTCTAAATTCTTTCCCCTTTCATTGGTTAATATATCATGCCATGTTGTAGATCTGGAATTACTGTCCATAGTAATGAGTAGCCCTTGTCCACATGTATATTTCAAAATGTTGTTGATTTTGTTAAAGTCACTTTCTATTATTTCTTGACTATCAAGATACATATTAACAGAAAAAAAATTTAAACTCATGTATGTTAATTCCACAACTACTGTGTCTTTGTCAGTCAATTCATTTATAAGTAGAGCGTCTATCTGAGGGTTTGTCACCAACGTGATTGTACGACATCGACCTTCACTTGCAGCAAACTTCCTATATCTATTTGTAATACCAGTGGGCCTATTGTTGATAATTCGTGGCTCTTGTATAAATATCACATCTATTCCTTCTTGTAGTATCAGATTCATCAAGATATCAGTTGCAGCTATCGAATGTTGTAAATTAATCTGTAGGCAGTTGATCTTGTCATAATTATTTGAGTTTTTAATACCTGTTAATTTCTTGGTATTGGTTGCTGAATACATATTAATAGTCTGTATTCTGAATTTGCTTCATAATTGCAGCTTGCAAGCTTGGGCAATTCCTGTCAAGAGAAGTGTGATTTATGCACGTTGTGTGATTAGGGTTATATTTTTTGTAGGTTAAGCAATTAATGCATTTGTATTCTTCACTTGAAGCTTTACATTCCTTTAAACTATGTGGGCCTGTACATATGGGGCAAGCTACTTCTCCTTTACAGTCTGTATGTCTATGATTGAATGTACTACACTTGAAGCAACGATTAACTCGAAAATAATCTTCAACATTGCAAATCAACCAACCTAATCTCATCTTTATTGTTTGGATCAACCGACGGGTTTGGGAGTTAACTTCTATTACTAGATTCCTTTTATTACGCTTAGTGTTAAATACAAATTTAGGCGTGATCTTAACTTTTACTGATTGTAATTCTGGGTTTTGATTTATTATTACATTAGATGCATTCTCCGTTGTAATTTCTTCAGGAATATCGTATATAACTAATCGCGGCTGACGTAGTTCCTGTACCGTAGCTTCCAGTTCTCTCCCACATTTATCTTCTACAGATTTGCTTACTTTCTCTATATCTTCCTTACTACATGTTTCTATTAATATTCTTCCATCTTTAAGAGTCTTGAATGCGCTGATGCCGACTTTCATCTCTACTGGGTTAAGGTTTGTTTTCAGAATATTCTTTATCGTTTCCGCAGAATGATTTCCTTTAGTCCTTACTGTAAGCTTGAACTTACTCTCTTTCCGTTTAGTGGCAACAACATCTGCAAATGATTTCTTATTTATGTCACCAGATGGACACTTACCCTCCCTGCTTGCATCGTCCTTGCTGTTAAAATACAGTTTACGTCCGAGGCCTGTAGACTGCGCCACTTGTCCCGCCATGCATGTGTCTAGTCTGTCAATCTTCTCTTTGACTTTAATAACCTCTATATGCAGTTCACTATTTTCACGTGTCAAATCGTCTACTCTCTTATTTAGATCATAAAAGAGTTTTCTGATAGTACTTACTGATTCTAATATTGTCGTCTTCGATTGCTTCTTCAGATTTTTATTGTTATCCACACAATGAGGATACTTTCTAGAGCACTATCAACATCACGACTTTCCTCTTCCGCCATCTTATTGTTACCGCACCTAATCTTAAGCTAAGCTCCGATACGAACAATATAAATTTTTGGTAAACACCTTAATTAACATGATCCAGGTAACTTGGGGCGGTAGTATTCTATCATGGAATCGCCTCAGTAGTGCAATATGTATGTTTTGGCATTGCAAGACCTGATTTCTATTTATCATGACACCTTATTACTTAGGTACATTTATCATGGCGAGACCCAAGTGGGGCATTCGACAGTAAAACCGAGACCTTGGAGGGTTGCTGCGATGTCTTAACGTGGACCACCTCCCATGATATACATTTATCATGGCGCCCAGGTTCGTAGAGCTTATGGGATTTAGGGAAAACCCATAGATGTTTCATGGTATTTCATGGGGAAAACCATAGTAATTGTTTTTTTGCCTCAAACTGTGTTTGAGTGATTGTTGAGTTCAGTAGGCTTTTGATGTAACGCAGAATCTCTCTATTGAGAAGAGAATTACCCAAGGGTACGAGCGCTACACACCCAATCCACAATTTATCATAATATTGACAGGTTTTGTACGATCTTACAATATGTGTACAGTGTTTGATGTTTCTCTTCAAAACATATCCACACATTTTTCCAGGAAGCCTGCCTGCATCTCAAAGTATATTATTGTAAAAATGTCAGGTACAGAGGAGATCCTGCAGGTTATTGCAGGATTGAAACAGCATTTTGATGCTGTTAACGAGCAAAATAAGCTGGAAGCTAAGGCTTTCCAGGATGGAATAAACACTCGTTTAGATGCCAATCAGGAGGCAATTAATGCAAATCAGGTTGCAATGAATCACAACCAGAGTGAATTAAGTAACCGTTTGGATGCAAATCAGGTTGCACTGAGTAATCGTCTAGATGCCAATCAGCTGGCAATTAATGCAAATCAAGTTGCAATGAATGCTAACCAGGTTGAATTAAATGATAAGTTAGGTCAAATGCAAGAGGTAATTAAGGCCAAAGTAACAGAAACTGTTGTAAGCATTGTATCAGAAATGCAGGTTAAAACAGATAAACGTTTCGAGGCTATAGAAGCCAAGCTCGAAAGTAATTTGCAAGCGTGTAAGCATGCTCAGGATGAAACCAACAGTAGGTTAGATGCGCTGTCTAATGACATTAAGGATATTCAAATCCAAAATTAGGCGAATCTCGAACGCCAAGCGAAACAGTTTTCAGAATTTACGAGAACGGTAGATCAGAGGTTAGAAGAGAACGACTCTAAATGGGACCAGAAATTGAAAAGCTATGCTAGAGCAATTAACGGTGATCTCAAGAAACAGGATCAGAACATATTAGATCAATGTCAGGAAATAAGCGAGATTAAGGCTATCGCTAATGAAAGTAAAGAGCTTGTAAGCAACGTGAAAGGTCAGATGGGCAAAGTTCATCAAGAACTGGACCAAGTTCAAAGTGACATTGTTGTAGTTAACAAAAGGCAAGAAGAGAATAGAGGGGAGATCATCAAGGTACGGAATGAATTGTCAAAAGTCAATGGACACATTCAAGAGGAAATTAAAGGGCTGAGAGAAGAACTCGAAGTAAGAGAAGGCCAGAAGACAGAGGCAAGCGACAAGACCCTTGCTCAAATTAAGGAAGATGTAGAGGATGAAATCTCCCATATCAAACAAAGCCTGAAAGAAGACAAGAAGAAAATATTTCAAGTGGCCGAGGAAAATCGAGATAGACTTACCAGAATCGAGAAGGAGGTAATTACTCGACTGGAAAGAGCGGAGATGCGCCACAATCAAATGGAGACTAGGATAATCGCACAGGAAGAAACCCTTATGAAAGATCCTAAGTCAAGTGAAGGCAGCATGGAAGATATGAGGAAAACAAGGTGGGCAGACTTAGAAACCCAACCTATAATCAGGAATGCTACAGGCCCAGTCGAAAGTCCTTATATGACGCCAGGTGCACCAGTTGCAGCATCAACGCCACATGAAAATGCTATGCACACCCAGGTGATAAACGTAATCAGGGCGAGCGAAGAGAAACCAAGGAAATTCTCAGGTAGCCACTGTAATATGACACCAAAATATTGGTTGAAGGAAGTGTCTGAATATCTGAATGATGCGCGGATACCGCCAGAGCGCAGGCTACGAGCCATTGAGAAACTAACAGAGGGAGAATGCGCATTATGGTTTCGCAGTTTCCGGTATACTTTCGATACTGTTGAGGAGTTTCGAGAGGCATTTTTGAAGAGATACTGGGATCCAGCGACCCAACAGAATTTACGGTTGGATTTGTATTCAAAAAAATACAGCACCAACAACCCAACGAAGTACGCAGAATTCTTCATATCGCAGATGTGTCGCTTCAAAGAACTGGATCAAAAACCGAGCGAGCTGGAATTATGTATTGCTATCGCCAAACAGCTCCCATACGAGATCCAAAGACTGCTAATCTCGGCTAATGCGAAAACTGCTATAGAAATGGAGACAGTTCTTAGACAACTGGACCTCACAACAGCCAATACGATGCGTCAGAGTCGAACCGTGGAACAGGTACACGTGACCAACACGCAGACTGACCAACATCAAGCTCCAAGGAACAACAAAGCTACGAGCACTGAAACATTAGATTCCTACGGACGGCAATGGGAACAGGAACCCAGAAGATGGCAGCCAAAGTACAAAGGGAATGCTAGTAGAGGAGGAAGAGGCCGAAATTCGTGGAATAAGCAGAATACCAGGGGTAGACCGTACCAAAACAATGGAGGTAACAATGGCCAAGAAGGCAACAATAGAAATTGGAGACCCCAAGAAAGAAGAAGTAACTTCGATGACGAGGTAGAGGAACGATATCACGCTTCATTGCGATACCTCGAGGAAAGGGGAGATGAACCCCCGAAGCAACAAGTCCGCTGGCAAGAAGTTATGCAGAACAGGAAGTCGCCAGACAGATATGGAGATGGAGCTAAGAGTTTGGAGCTACAGCGCAGCGAACAGGAGAGAAGAAACTCCAAGGGGACGGGCGCTGAAGAAAAAAAAAACTGCAAAATTAGAAGAGTTCGAGACTGATGGATGGAAGTCTGTTAACATCATCAATTGGATAGCCAAACCAGAAGAGCTAATCGAGGATACGGGAGGATCACAGGTCATGGTCAAGAGAGAATTGCCTATTATAATACTAAGAGTGGCAGGATTGAAAATAAGAAGTCTGTTAGACACGGGGTCAACAGTGTGCCTTATGACATAAGCTTTACATAATGAAATAGCCCAGAGAGAGAATGTTTTGAAAATACCGATCTCTAGTGTCAAAATAAAAGGGGTAATTCCAGACAGAACAATGATATGTAAATATCAGGTATTCCTAGATTTGCAGATAGGAGGCTCTATATTCTCACAGAGTTTTCTATTAGTAAACAAACTGCCTTATAACCTACTTATTGGGGCAGAATTTATAAGGGAATACAGAGTGATAATCGACCTAGCACAGGACAGGGTTATGTTCCATGTGAATGAGGAAGCCGAAGGCTTGGAGGTCGCACTCAATGAGATTGAACCAGGGTCAAGTGAACAAGTATGGCATACATACAGAGACGTGGCGGAGGAAGAAGTGTTAGCTATGGAGCAGTTGGAAGAAGAACTGAAAACACTAGCCACAGACTTGGAGAAAGATCTGGAACCCGAACTGGAAGAATATATTTCGGAAAAACTAGAAGAAGCGAAAATTGGGCTAAAAGAGAAGGAAAATTTAAAGCAATTATTACTGGAACAGAAGGAAGTCTTTGATTCGAGACCTGGTCGTATAAAGAACTTCACTTATGCTTTTCAAGTCAGTGATTGGACACCATTTAGGCAGAAACCCTACCCTATAGCCGAAGAGCATTATGCTAAAGTGAAAGAGGCAATTCAGGAGATGTTGGAGGCCGGTGTTATTGAGAAGACACCTACGCCTTATGTAAGTCCATTGGTAATTGTACCGAAGACAGACGGGACTGTCAGAGTATGTCTGGACCTGAGACATTTAAATTTGAAGGTTATTCCGGAGTTTGACCAAGTGCCACCTATTAAAGAGATCCTCAGGAAGTTCAAAGGGAAAACTGTATTCACAAACTTGGACCTCACTTCCAGTTTCCACCATCTTGAATTAGAGAAGAAAACTAGTCTGTTGACAGGATTCATGTTTGATAAACACACATATACGTTTTTAAGGCTACCTTTTGGGTTGAAAACAGCTGGTTCAGCACTGATAAGAGCGTTAGATCGCAATCTATCAGATGATGTGAAAGAGAGTACCATCAGATATGTAGACGACATTCTACTCACGTCAGAATCTCTGGAGGAGCACATGAGAGACCTGAAGAAGTTGCTAGATGACCTTCGAGAAGCTAACTTTAAGGTTAATATCAAGAAATCGCACTTCTGTCAGAGGGAAGTTAAATTCCCAGGGCATGTTTTTGATGCAAAGGGAGTCAAGCCTAATCCAGATAAATTGGAGGTAATTCGAAATTTCCCTCGACCCACGAAAGTGAAGCACGTCCGACAGTATTTGGGAGTAATTGGATTCTTTTCGAACCACTGCCCAAACTATACTACGACAGTAGCACCCCTGCAGGACCTATTGAAGAAAGGCGGCAGATGGAATTGGACGAAGCAATGTCAGGAAGCATTCGTGAGGTCAAAACAAATGCTTTTGGAATATGTGAAACTGGGATACCCGGATTATACCCAGAGGTTCATCATACAGACGGATGCATCACTTATTGGTATTGGGGCGATGCTATTCCAGGAAAATGTTGACCAGCCTGAAAAGAAATTTTTTTATTGCCTTTATAAGTAGGAGGCTGAAAGCCCATGAGAAAAATTACACGATTACAGAGATAGAGTTGCTCGCAATTTTGTACGCGTTGCAATCATGGCATAAGCTCGTGTATGGCTTTCAAATAGTCCTCAGAACAGACCATAAAGCTTTAACATTTTTGTTAAAGACAGACTTGCCTAGCCAGCGATTGACAAGATGGTCCCTGTATATTCAGCAATTTAATGTGGAAATAGAATACTGTCCAGGGAAAGAGAATGTAATACCGGACATATTAAGCCGTTACCCTAGAGAAGAGGAAGCGCTAGCTGTCCAGATTGAGAATCGAGATCAGAAGACGTTGGATGATTTGAGGAATCTTACCAACCTACAACGCGAAGACCCGTGGTTGAAGATGATGATCGATTACTTCGAGGGACGTTTAGCAAGGGGAACTGCAATATACAGAGAGGCAGAGGCATTGGTAACAGATTATGTATGGTATAATCAGATACTGCACAAGTGGGATGATGTAGATCATACACGTCAAAGGATTGTCATTCCTGCATCTTTGCAGAGAAGATTGGTGTGGCTAGCACACAGAGCATTTGGACATCCCGGAATAGACAAGGTCACTGCTCTGTTGAAAGAAGCATTTACTTGGCCAAAGTTGAGAGAAACGGTGAGAAATGCTCTTAGGACATGTGATTTGTGCCAAAGGGTAAAGCCAAATCCCTTTTTAATGAGACAACGACCTATACCGTTGTTACCGGAGAAGCCAAGGCAGCTATTGAGTATAGATAACTTTGGACCACTGCCTAGAGCACGTAGAGGCAATAGACACATTTTTGTAGCCATGGATGTATTTTCAAAAATGGTGGTATTATGCCCCATACAGAAGACAAGTTCAAAGCAGGTATTGAAACGCCTGAAAGAGAGAGTTATTCCGATTCTTGGGAAGCCGGATAACATCCTCTCAGACCACGGAAGTTGCTTCACAAGTGCAGAATTTCGTCGAGAACTGGAAACTCTAGGAATTAGGCAGATTTTATCTACCATTCGCCATCCTGAGGCAAGTCCAGTCGAAAGAGTAATGAGAGAGATCCAGAAATACTTGAAGATCTACTGCTCTGAAGAGAATTGGCGTTGGATTGAATTTCTTGAAGTAATTGAATACTGTATAAATAATACCGTACATGAGGCGACAGGTCAGGTTCCCGTGAATCTACATTTGGATCAGAGACCGGAGAGACCGTGGACTGGTGTCATTCCATTACCAGTAGACGCACAGCCAGGACGAGAATTGAGGATCCAACGAACCTTCGAATATCTCAAAGCACAGGCGGAGAGACGTCAGAGGAGAAATCGTGCGAAGAGGTATCACAGACCGCTTCTCGTCGGAGAGAAAGTTTTAGTCAAGAAACCCGCCAGTTCAGATCCAGAGGCACGGAAGTATAAGAAGTTCATTTTTGCATATCACGGCCCGTTCGAGGTGATTAGAGACCTTCAAAACAATGCATACAGGATAAAGCATTTAGAAACTGGAAACGAGGTCATTATGAATGCAGCCAATTTAAAAGTTTATTATTCGCCAGAAGAATTCGACGAACAAGAAGAAGTATTAGCCGCACACACCCAACTGCACGTGGATAGCGAAGTCAACCAGGCAGCCAGACCTGAAAGTTCACGCGGCGAGGCGGAACGAGAAGCAGACAGCTTGCCCAGTGTAAGGGACAAACAACAAGAATGCCAGTGTCTGCGAGAATTCTACAAAGAAATGGTCGAAGCGGCGAGGGAAGCCGAGGCCATAAATGCAGCCCTCCGTCAAGAGAACAAACAGCTTAGAGAGAGCGCAGTGTGGAAGGGGGAACTGAACTAACCTACTCGCAGCCAGACGAGGTGAAGGACCCCAGATGTAAACACAGACAGTGATAGACAGTCAGCTGGTTACTTACAGATGTCATTTGCAATCGACTTCTATAAGTTTTGCAAGGGGAATATGAACCCGAGGGGGTTATGCTGACTGATATCGAACGTGGATCTCAGAGACTGTGATCTCAGTATAAAGGTTCCACCAGGCAACGAACCCGAGGTCTGCTGAGGGAGTTTCATGGTAAAAATCCCTAGAGAAAAGTGTATATTTAATCACTGGTGTGATTTCAGTTGATAATGACATTATTTATTAAAATAATGCAGGAAAAGGGAGCAGAATACAGCATTATTAGACTACTTGGAGTAGGCTATACTGGACTTGGAGCACAGTTAGTGCAGAGTTTGACGTTTTACAAATTGGCCCAGAATTGTGGGAGGTGCCCCTTGGAGCCACGTCAATCTTGCTGACCTCGTTATGTCGTCTGGAAGAGGTTGGGGGCTTGAATAATGACCCAGTTTTTTCCCGACTGAGAATAGGACGAATAAGAGTGGGGAGAGATCCCAAGGAAAATCATTGATTACTCGTGATTGGAGTAACGCAATGACATGAGAGTGGCACACAGGTGAATCTTTAGCCAGGAGGCTAATTTTAGAGCCTTTAATCTGCGAAATTGACGCAGATTTAATGAAGTGCGGAAGAACAGAGACTATGGTTGTTCGCGGCGGGGTTTAACGAGGTTGCCAGGGATTCCCAGTGAGATAGCGTCCCCACGCTATGGAGAAAGGAATTAATATTAATTAATTGGCCGAGCGATTCTTCAGCACGCAGATAGTTCTGGGATCAGTGAAGAAAAAGGAACCCGATGAGCATGGTTTCGAGACCAGAATCATGCTGGGAGAGGAGTCGAGTTAACGCGGGAAAATTTAGCTCTACCTTTCGTGTGAATCCAATATAAGGGAGTCGACCCTTGGTAGAACCCCAGTGTTGCAGTCAGTCTCAAGCCAGTGTTGTAGTCAGTCTCAAGCCAGTGTTGCAGCCAGTCTCAAGGGAGTGTTGTAGCAGTCTCAAGCCAGTCTCAAGCCAGTGTTGCAGCCAGTCTTAACTCAGTCTTACGCAGTTTACCCAGTTGGACACAGTTTGTCACAGAGAGTCGCAGACAGTCGTCGCTACACAGTTTTTGTCAGCAGTACGAACAATGGTGTGTTCACTTAGGAAGCAACGTGTGAGATAAGTTGCAGAACTATTGTAAATAATAATCTGTGTAAAGTTATGTACAGTGTTAAGCGCAATGTATCAAATATTGACTGATCACACATGTCTAATTACGCTGGAATGCGCAGGGAGAAACCTTACGAAGCATTTGGTAATGTCTTAAGAATACCAAATAATAACGCTCAGGACGGAAGTAAGCATATTTATGCAAATCAGGAAGCTTACCGTAGGAGTATGGATAAACTGTTGGTGAATTCCGAGGGCAATTGAACCAGACTTTCAATCAGGAGTTGGTAGGAGCACGGGAGATGCCGTCGACACCTGCAATTTTGATATCTTTGCTAGGGAATTTCAACCAATGAAAAGTGTACAGAGTGACGTGTGTTATGTATAAATCATATGTGAAATGTCTTTTAAATTAACGGTTTGAAAAGTGTTATAAAGTGTCATGTGTTTTGGAAGCAATAGCTTCTTTAAAGAAATGCAAAGTGTCGTGTGGTTAACGGAAAATATGTGTCAGAAAATGTGTGTATTCAAGATGCAAATGTCGCACTAAATCTGCATAGGGCAGGCGACCCGGAAGGATATGAGTGGTCGGAACCACCATGATGAGCCGATATGTAAGTACCCCACAAATTATGTTTAAGTAGAGGTATAGGCCACTGCATGTAATGTGATTTCAGAGTTATAAAAATGCCAGTAAGAATCAGAGTAGGAGATAGACTCTCCAAGTTTAATCATTATTGTGTTGATTTTAATAGAGTTGAGATGTTTTTGCATCAATGAGTGGATTAATCGTTACCACTATTAATTAAAAATGGCAAATCAGTTATGTAAATGAAACGGACACGGTTGTTCGATTTTTAATATGATTAGTTGTGTCGGATTTTGGTAATTTATGTCAGTGAGAATAATAATAATAATAATAATAATAATGAATATGAAAGGTATGAATGAACGCATCAGGCAAAATGTTGTGAAGCAAGAAATATTTACGCTAAAAGGCAAGACTTATCGATCTAAGCAGTAAGATTATACAGTAAGATTACGTTACGGGATTAAGAAAAGAGTTTTATATCAGAATATATTGTATTAATGGGAATATAATTATGCCAGGAAATGGAAGAGCTTTTAGTGAATTGAATTTGCAGCTTATGTGAAAAGCTTATAGAGTAATTGATAGATTTCTCTTGGTAATTATAGGACGCAGATCATAGCATTAGGTAAGGGACCAGGAAATCTATTCTTCGTATGAAATCTCGTATGCCATGGGCATAATGAGAGATGTGCTTTGTGCCAGAGTGTATTTAGTGAAATGGACCCTAACTCTGATGATGGATATGGAATGTTCCGGGTTCGAATCCCGTGATAGGTGGGAGGAAAACAATGGACACCTCTGCACTCTATCTGATTCCCCGAGAACTTATTGTTGAGTGATTCGGCTCGTTGAAGCGAATCCTAGAACGGCAGCATGGGCTGACCGCAGTATTTATTAAAGATACCGGTTACCTAATAGACCAATGTTTTATGAATCTCGTGCCTTCATGTTGAAATGGGCCTATTTTGGTGCCAATTATTATTATCCTCAGGGTAGGAGTAAATGTTAAGCTCATCCAGCACCTGTTTGCATAATATTCAGTTTAAATCCATTGGGATATGTGTGTCACTAAGACCACGGTATTTGTCTGTTAAAAATCTTATACTGCTTAGGGGAGGTAAGATATATGGCATGAAACGAGGGTTGAGGCGCTGTAGGACCTCACTCCACTGCTATTGTGTACAGGCCGCTCGGGAAGAGGGTCTGGACGGTCAAGCGAACCGTGAAAGCAAGTTTGAAAAGAACAGATTTTAGACCCTGTTAATGACATAAGATGAAACATTGTTATATTGAGTAATGAAGTCATATGGTTTAAGAACACATTGATAATTATAGATCATCCTGATGGTTCATGATTTTAGCTATCTAACGAATGGTTAGACGTTGCATTTGTACTGTCACTGACAACTTTTTCAGAAGTTGGCTACTGGATGCCACAGGCTACGCGCGCAAGGGTAGTTTAATTGTACCATCCGACACGGCAATAATTAACGTTTTTAAGATGAAATCACAGACGGCATGCAGTGGAACTATATAAATAGAGGAAGTGTAGGGGTAGCTTACATAATTATGGAGTTGCATGTAGACTGCTGTGCAACACCAGAATAGGCTAATGCATGTAAAGCATTTGGTGGGAAGAGAAAGATCAAAACACACACACGATACACATTATTGTCAAATTAAGACAAGGTTTAAGGAATAAATAATTTTGTAGAATTAATGAAGTCACATTGGATGACAGAAGAATTAAAGTACTGTTTGTTTCTGAAGTTGTATGTGCATCAGCGCACTAGAGTACTTTGTGAAGTTCATATAAGGGTAAAGGTTTGAGTTATGATATGATTTTATTGTGATAATATTATGTTCATATCAGTGGATTGTGGAAGTAATTTTTGTTTGCTTTTGTTTTATGGTTTTGGGGATTGTTTTGTTTGTTTGAAGCCATGAATTTTATTACTGAATTAAAGTTTTAGAATAGAGTTGTGCCTTATCATTGTAGAGTTGATACCTTTTAGCCTCAAATACAAAATATGCAACTGCTCAATGGGGAGACGGTACACGACCGAGTCCTGACGCTAGCTGGAGGCAGAAGCATATTTTCCATCGAGATTACTCACATGGGTACAGTATACATATAAAAGAGTCCATCAATGCCCTTCTATCTATTAGGTCAAAGAGTTAAAATTAATTCCAGCTTCATTAGAGAGGAAATAGCGGTAATTTATGATCTTAATTGAAATATTAAATTGCATGACATTGTTCTTGATTGCCCACAAGCCAGTCCCAAGCTTAAACTCATTATGCCATTTTAATTATCTCACAGGATTGGGCGAATAATGACATTTAAAATAGGGATTGTTTTGATAGTGTTAAATTGCTTTTGACACGGAATTGGGAGAAAGAAGGAATTATTCATATTAATATTGGGTTTATTTACAACATATAAAAATGTCTAGAAGTCCAGAAATCAGGAGGTGACAGTTGTAAAGATTACTGTACAATCAAATTGAACACTCATGCTTCAAAGATCCTGAATATAATAATTTTTCAAGATGATGGAAATACAGATTGGAACCGAGTTGGGTGAAGATCAATTTGGTTTCAGGAGAAACGCAGGAAGAAGGGAAGCTGTACTAAGTCTTAGGCTGATCTTGGAAGGCAGAATAAGGGAAAATGAGGGAACATTCATGGAATTACTTACACAATATTTTAGGTAACGTTGATTGCAGTAAGTTGTTTGGCATTTTGAAAAGGATTGGAACAAAGCACAGGGATAGTAGGGTGATCTACAATCTGTACAGAACCAGGCGGCAATTGTTTGAGTCGAATAACATAAGAGAGAAGCTGGTATTCACAAAAGTATGAAACAAAGCTGCAACTTATCACCCATACTTATCAATCTATAATTATATTGAATAAGTAATGAAGGAAATTAGAGAAACAATTGAAGTAGGAGTAAAATTCAAGGAGAAATCATTTCAACTCTGAGATTTGCTGATGACATCGTCATCTTAGCCGACACACCAAGGGGATTTGAAAGAGTTTTGAAATGGTATGGACTCTATCTCGAGGAAAGAATTCATGATGAAAATCAATAAATGTAAAACAAAAATATTGGAATCGATACGAAATAAATCAGAAACCCCTATGGACATCAAGTTGTTAGGTGAAAAGCTAAAGGAAGTAACTTACAGGAGACTTCTGTTACTTAGGTAGAAAAATAACCAGTGAATGACGAAGCAAAGAGGATATAAAAAGTAGGTTGGCTCAGGCAAGAAAAACATTTCTACAGAAAATAAATTTGTTGACGTCAAATAATGGTTTAGTTAGCGGCTTCGGTGGCGTAGTTGGTAACACGCTGAACTGCTGTGCCCAAAATAGCGGGTTCAAACCCGGCCGAAATCGTCGGATTTTTTAAGAGCGTTAAAATCCTTCAGCATGCCTTCCTTTGGAGGGGAAGTAAAGCCGGTGGTCCCATGTCATAGATTTATGGCATGTAAAAGATCCTTCCACAGACTATACTTGTGTGGAGCTAAATTTCTAGGTTAGATTTCGCTGGAACGCTCTATCAAAGTTCCAACGTTCACCACTAGGTATCATTGACATCTGGTAGCAAAAGTTGGAACTACTTGAAATTGAACGGAACGTGTAGCTCACCCTCTGGGTATCCGCTTGAAGCAGCTACAGCCTCTGGCGAGCCAAACATGTCCTTGGACACTCCCGGCACTAAAAGCCATACGATAAATAATAAATAAATGGGTCAGATATTAGGAAGTAATTTCTGAAAGCCTTTGTCTAGTGTGTGTGGCACTCTATGGAAGTGAAACTAGCACCGTTGGCGAAGCAGAAAAGTGGAGAATAGAAACGTTTGAAATGTGGTTTTCCAGGAGAATGATGAAGTTCAGATGGGTAGATAGAGTAACAAATGAAGAGATATTAAAGCGTGTGGGAGAAGTGAGATGTTTCTGGCGCTGCTAATGAAGGGAAGATATTGGTAGATAGGACACATATTAAGACACCCAGGAATAACAAACTTAGTTATGGAAGAAAGGGTTGAGGACAAGAACCTAAGGGGTAGATCAAGGTTGGAATATGTTAAACAGATTGCCTCGTAAGGTGTGGTAGCTGTGTAGAGATGAAACGATTAGCTCAAGACAGGGAGGCATTGTGAGCTGTATAAAATCAGTCAAAAAACTGAAGACTCAAGAAACAGCAGTCTAATTGTAAGCATCATTGCTTTGTGTTTGACCTATGTTCTCCATAAGAAAATAAAAATAAAATCTGGGGTTGATTGCGTTTAGGGAGACAAGGACGTTCCAAGATCGTCAGGCATTAATATGAATAATTTCGCCAGAGACAATTCTCTCCATCCCTTCTCCCAATTTCATGCCAATAGCAATACTGTCAAAACAATTCCTATTTCTCCCAAAAAATCCATGTTACTGGAATAATTTTGTGGGAGGTCTGTCTCTGTAATCATTGTGGCAGCAACGCTTCAAGTCTTACGTGTCATGGGACGGGTTCTCTTTCTCTCCGCAAGACTAGACTTCTCATCGCCTGCTTGCAAAACCCTTTGGATACCAGCTGGTTACACGTCTGTTCCGTGTTATCTTGTTTAAATTTTTCAGATCTGTTGATGTTCGTAGCCCTATACAAAACTAGTTCGTCATTTCTCGTCCTCTGGTCTCTGGGTTTACGCAAAGTAGTAGGCGTGCAATAATTTTGACGAATGTGAAACAATTTTCCTACTGTAATCTCGCACCTTTTGCTACACATTTTGCGCATCATTCGGTGCTTCCTGACTTTGAATTTCAAATACTTGGTCCTGAAAGCCAATATATTATTATTATTATTATTATTATTATTATGCTTTAATAGGTTTATCAATTTGCATATTAAGGCTTTCACGGCCCGGATTATTATATAAACAATTCATGCTTTTGGGCTAATGCCGTGTGTATTTTTAATTTAAACCATACGTTTCGGAGAAACCTTGCCTCCTTTTTCAATGGAAATAAACAATGTGGCCAAAGAAAGTATATCAATGAGATTACAAAAAATATAGATAAATTCCTCTGTTCGTCACCAGAGAGCAGCTGCCAGAAATTACTGTATGGACCATGGTGGAACGGCGGACAAAGTAGTAAGTAACCAGAAGGTAAAGGGGTCGGTGTGAAAATATAGAAACTCCTCGAAGAATGAGGAGGGGGGGGGGGGAGGTGAGGTGGTGAGGTGAGGTGAGGTGAGGTGAGAGGTAGGAGGAGTTTCTATATATTCACACCGACCCCTTTACCTTCTGGTTACTTACTACTTTGTCCGCCGTTCCACCATGGTCCATACAGTAATTTCTGGCAGCTGCTCTCTGGTGACGAACAGAGGGATTTATCTATATTTTTTGTAATCTCATTGATATACTTTCTTTGGCCACATTGTTTATTTCCATTGAAAAAGGAGGCAAGGTTTCTCCGAAACGTATGGTTTAAATTAAAAATACACACGGCATTAGCCCAAAAGCATGAATTGTTTATATAGGTTTATCAATATTGATATAACTTACTCTTTAATAATATTCTTACGTTTTATGAACATCAAAGTCAACCCCTAGCACTATACAGCCCATGACGGGCCAAGGCCGACCAAGCGACCGCTGCCCAGCCATTCGGCCTGCAGATATTGGGGTGACGCGTGATCAGCGCGTCGGGTCCCCTCGGCCGTTAATCTTGGTTTTCGTGATCGGGGCGCTGTCTCACTGTCAGACAGCTACTCAATTGTCCTCACGAGGCTGAGTGCACCCCGTTCCAACCCTCACGTCAGGTTTAAGATCCCTGACGGAGCCGGGGATCGAACCCGGGGCCTCCGGGTGAGGGGCAGACGCGCTACCCCAACACCACGGGGCCGGCTTTTATGAACATGAACTTTCGAATAGAATTTCATATAAATTTACCATACGCACAATATCAGAAGTGTAAGAATTGATGGATGAAAGGCGGAAACACAAGAATGTAAGAGATGAAAAGGGGAAAGCAGAATACAGACGTCTGAGAAATGAGGTTAACAAGAAGTGCAAGGAAGCGAAAGAAGAATGGTTGAAAGAGAAATGTGCAGGTATAGAAAATTGTCTGAAATTAGGAAAAGTAGACACAGCTTATCGAAGGATTAAGAATACTTTTGGGGAAAAGAAGACTAAGTGCTGTAATATTAAGGACACAAATGGAAAGCCTCTAACAGATAGGGAAGAAAAGGTTGAGAGATGGAAAGCTTACATAGAGAGTTTGTATCAGGGAAAGGAGATTGAGAATCATGTAATGGAAAGGGAGGAGGATGCGAAAGGAGATTTAATATTGAGATCAGAATTTGATAGAGCTTTGGAAGACTTAAGCAGGAACAAAGCACCAGGCATAGATGATATACCGGTTGAGTTGCTACGCTGCATAGGAGATGAAGGTCTGATCAGGTTATTTCACTTGGTGTGTAGGATTTATGAGACAGGTGAGGTACCCCCTGATTTCAAGAAGAATGTAATCATCCCTATACCAAAGAAAGTGGGAGCTGACAGATGTGAAGATTACCGTACAATCAGCTTGATTACTCATGCTTCAAAGATCCTGTCTAGAATAATTTACAAGAGGATTGAAAGCCAGATAGAAACGGAGTTGGGTGAAGACCAGTTTGGTTTCAGGAGAAATGTAGGAACAAGGGAAGCTGTACTAAGTCTTAGGCTGATTTTGGAAGGTAGAATAAGGAAAGATAAGAGAACGTTCATGGCTTTCGTAGACATAGAAAAGGCTTTTGATAACGTTGATTGGACTAAATTGTTTGACATTTTGAAATCGATTGGAATAAAGTACAGGGATAGGAGGGTGATATACAATCTATACAGAAACCAGACAGCAGTCATTCGAGTTGAAGGACATGAGAGAGAAGCTGGTATTCAGAAAGGTGTAAGGCAAGGCTGCAACTTATCACCCATACTTTTCAATCTTTACATTGAACAAGCAATGAAGGAAAAAAAGGAAAAATGTAAAGTGGGAGTGAAGATTCAAGGAGAAATAATTTCAACTCTGAGATTTGCTGGTGACATAGTCATCTTGGCCGACAAGCCTGAGGATTTGAATGAGTTTTTGAATGGTATGAGTAGTAGAGCCGGGCAAAAAGCTCTTGAGTTACGATCGGTCTCGTTGGACGAGAATAAAAAACGGAAATGATGGTTCCGGAACTGGTATTACTGATAACGTGGGCTCGATAACGATTATTCTCGACATTATCGCTCGTTCTCGCTTGGGAAACATGGCGCTGCCTGAAGGCACTGAGGCTTGTTTGTGTAAGGATTCAATGGAAATTGTTCATTCCGTTGACTGGAGTCTGCGAATTGGAAGAATCCACTCAACTTCAACGATATCATATTAACAGACTACCCAAGGTATATTGAGCATATCATCCTAATAACATATGGAAGGAGATTTTGATAGTCATTCGGTATTTTTTGGTCACTAAATTTCAGCAAAAGAAAATTCTATTTGACGTGTAGGCTATATATTAAGATCTTTTCGTGTAGTGCCACATTCAAGCACTACCGTATGAAACTTTCTCGTAATAAAACCTGAAAATTCATGCACTCGCTATATTACTAAAGCCCCTGTGATGCAACTGTGTTCTGTCGTATCATTTTTGTAGTAAGATACTGGTAAGTGGTCGTCATAAACAATAAAACGTAACGAAACAAAAATTAAAATTACTTCCCCTACCGAGTATCGAGCCCCGGCCCTTCTATTCATGAGTTCAGCGCGCAACCAATTCAGCCACTTTTTTTTATTAGCTCTTTACAGAATTACAGAATTTTCAGATATGATAAATACCATACTAATACATCACAAGAAATCCAGATAGTGTCCATATTTATCGTACAATTGTCCACTTTCACTAAGCTTCCAACGCTCTTTTTGCAGGTGATACCTGAGATCCAGGAAAGAGAAATGTTGATCATTGTCCATCACGAAGTGTACATATTGGCCCATTATCCACACAATGGCAGTCTGTTTAATTTGGGGGAAGGCGGTCACCGACAAACGAACCAACTTCCTGTCATCAAGGTCATCCGAGGGCACATTTAATAGTTGACATACTTTTCCCTTACACCACAGCCACGTGGAGGCAACTCGCGTGCATGATGTGAAGCGGTGTATCGCCGTATCAGTTTGACCACATATAGTACACCATGGGTAAGCTTCAAGATGGATGGTATATCGCCGTAGAGCGGTTGGGATGAGATCGTTGAGGAAGATAAAAACTTGGGAGTGTACAGCAGAAGAAATGGTCATAGCCCCAAAATTTTTCCAAACAGTGGGCCAATGGACGTAGAGGGTGGTGGTCTCTATTCGCGGTTTGGAGTGTACCACTTGCCGCAACATGTTATAGATACTTTTCGTCGTTGGAACAATCCCTGAAGGCATTTGGCGAACAGTTTCCAGAAGGTGCTGTTGATGGTCCCTAAATATCTTCGGCAAAGCTCTATCACAACCACGGGCTGTGTTTCGAATATCTTTGTATAGCGCTTTCGTAAAAGTGTCATGTTGGGAAAGAATGGTGATATCGTTCTTGCAGAGGAGTGCACGGCATTTCATGCCATGAGCTGTTAGCCCTAGCCCGCCTTGCCGGGATGGGAGATACAACTGTTCCCGTTGTACTCGGAACAAAAATCCTTGCCATATAAACCAACCTGTATATTTTGCCAATTGGCTCTCAAACATTTTGGGAAGTGGGAAAAGTTGTGCGACATACCATATTTTAGAGAGCGCAAACACGTTGAGGACCATGACCCGTTGCACTATATTGAGGTTTCTTTGACCAAATTGGATCAGGACTCCCCTAACTTTGGCAATGACCTTAGTCCAGTTAACTTGCACTGTGTCCAGAAGCGATTGCTTCCAGGTAATGCCAAGAATTTTTACCTCATTTACTATCCGGAACCAGGGCTGTGGGGTAATCACTGAGTTAGTATTGAGCGGAAGCAAAGCAGTTTTCTGGGGGTTCGATAGTGCTCCAGAGGCGATATGGTATAGCTGAAGGACGCTATCGAGGTGGGAGATGTCTTCTTCATTGCGGATCAATATTGATACGTCATCAGCATAGGCGCACATTCCAAAAACATGTGTGGACAGTTTGTAACCCTGTAGCTTCACCTGGGTAGTCCGAATGAACGGTTCAAGGCCAATGACAAAAAGTAGCATAGAAAGGGGACATCCTTGCCTAACTGATCGTTGTATTGGAATCAGAGGGGAAAGAAAACCGTTGACGAGCACTCTAGATGTAGCATTACAATTTATCATACGAATGTAGTCAATAAGGATTTCAGGAAATTCAAAGTGTTGCAAGACCATGTACAAGTATTCATGACTGATGCGGTCGAAAGCTTTATCAAGATCTAAGGTGAGAAAACTCATTGGCTCAGTGGGGAGCATTTCGGCTTTTAGGTGTAGGTCCCGTAGTATCGCTAAGTTTGTTAACAGAGTTCTTCCAGGAATACTGCAACATTGTTCATCACCAATGATATCAGGTAGAACAGTCTTCAATCGGCATGCAAGTACTTTGGTAAGGACTTTATAGTCACTGCAGAGCAGAGTAACTGGTCGGAAGTCACCAACTGCCATGGGAGTGGATGTTTTTGGTATGAGGACTATGGTACCCTCGTGATGTGATTGACAAAGAGCACGACGTTGGAGAATGGTACGCAGGACATGACAAAATTCTTTGCCAATGAGAGGCCAGAAGTGTTTATACATTTCATATGGCAGTCCATCAATGCCAGGTGAGTGGTTGTTTGGGAGTTGTTTAACCACAGAGTGAATCTCTTCATCCGTACTATCCGCGCTGAGCAGAGTTTTGTTGTCCGGAGATAGTTTGGTACTGCAAGATGACAGCAATAGGGTCACCTGCTGTGGATCAATGGGAGCCTTAGCGTAGAACCGTTGATAAAATAATGATATTTCACTACGTATAGCGTCAGGGGAGGTGACGACACTTCCAGTACTGGTGCGGAGGCGGTGGATATATTTACGTTGCCGCTCACGTTGTCCTTTGGCGATATGGTATACACTTGCACTTTCGTCCGGGAGCACTGTACGATCTTTTAAAGCCACGTTGATATGAGCGAGCGTTCGTTGCTGTAGAGACAGGAGCTTGGTTTTAACTTCCCGGATCTGGTCATATATACGCTCCCCAGCATCAGATCTTTGCTGGAGCTGGCGAAGAACTCGATAGTAAAATTCAACTGTATCCCGTCTTTCCCGACCTCGTTGGTAAGATATGTTCTTAAAGACGCGGCGGATCCCTGGTTTAACTAAAATATCCCACCAGTCTGTGCAGTCGCGAAATTTGCATTTTTGTTGGACCCATCGAGTCCAGTGTTGTCTGAAAATATCTTGGCATTCCTCCTCCAGTAACAGCGAGCAATTCAGCTTCCAATAACCTCTTCCTATGTGAAATATGGGATGGGGGTAAGAGATTGTACATACTGTGACCGTTTAGTTGATGTCAACAACCACGATGACTCAACTAACGACACATAAATCGAATAAAAAGTACCGTGAGGATCAGGTGACCTTCCAAAAAGGCTAAAGCGGCACGAGAGTCCGTAGTCCACAGGGATCGTGGTACATGGTGACGATGGTCATAGACCGCCTGAGGAAAGGTTCACCTTAAAGCTAGACTGAGAAAATAAACATCCAGACTCATGTAAAACACCGTGAAAATTTATTAGAATTCACAAGCCCCTAGCCTAGTTCGGAGGGTTATAATCGGCTAGTCCGCAAATTAATAAATAAACTAAGATAAAGAACAGGTCCCCTACCTGAGAAGTTACTGAAAACCCTCGCGAAAGATCTAACTCACAATGATAAAGCAACAACAGCAACACTAGGAATATGGCACGACGCAAGTCCCTAGTTCAAGTTACAAGATCAAGCTAATATCTGAATTTACATTTAACAGGGTAGCAAAACAAATCTAGGTTAGGATGGTACCATTTCGACATTTAAATTTAACATTAATTCAACTAGCTAAGTCCTATCAATTAACAAAATTTACGGCGATGACGTCCGTAAAAGAAAACAATTACATCCAAAAGCTAAGTGTACAGCCATGAAAAACAAACAATTTAATTATGCTTAATAACTATGTGCTAACAGCACACAATAAAGTAACATGTAGGGTTTATTACACTTGGCATCATAAATTAATAACGAAATAGACACAGTAGTTTTATTAAAAATTCCTGCCTACACCTTGGTTTACTCTTTGTAAACCATAGTCATCTAATGTGTATAGTTACGGTGACGAATGCGCAGTTGAGACCACGTCTGACATCGCATGGCCTGAGCTCTACAAGCTACGAACTCTAGGTTCGCACATGCTTCAGGTCGCTACAAAAATGTCAACTGTCCTAGTCATTTCCTCACAAGGAAATTATCTTCAACTGCACGGCTATGTCAACAGTTCCAGAATGCAAAGAACAAAGTTAGATAGAAAGAATCGTTAGTTAGGCTTGTTTTACAACAATTATGCATTTTATTATTAGAATGTCGGTTTATAGGTTTATCGTAGGTTTATGGCGAATAACATTGACAATAGCCTGGGCACGGAGTGTCTCCAACTGAGATCATTCTCCACCAAAAAGCCTCGACTCAACAGTCGGAATATAATCATCGAGTATAACAACTCGGACACACAATAACACGGGTTACCAGCGGCGCTAAGCTCGCGTTCAATAACTCTGGGATAGGCCTGTACAACAGTTACCTTCCAGTAACATCTGGTCAACGGGATCATCCCCGGACAAAGCATACAATAACATCCTGTTATAACAGGGTAGACTTCACCATCCTATAGAAAACCTTACATAACTGTACCTGTCATACGACAATACACGCAACAGAGCGCTAAACTAACAAAAACCGATCCATAAAACAAGTGATCAAATACAAGAGTGGAAACTGGTTTCCATAAGCAAAATAGCAATGAAAGGAAAAGCGAATACAAATTGTACTCTGTCCTCGTCTATAGTAGTTTTGTCTCACAATGAAGCAGGCGTGCTCTAGGTCACTGGGTTACATAACCAGTTTATTCAAGGCCGGCGATTTAATCAATACAAAACCTGCACTTGGCCGGTTCATAAAAAACTCTACCATATGTTACGGATCTCTACAGAGTCCGTGTATCAAATGCACGCTATAAATCTGAGTATAGTAATACACTTCCGTCTTTCTACCAAAGACGTCTAAATGAAAGTAAACTTACAATAACTGAAGCTCTTTGCTTTAAAAATGCAACTCAGTAGTTGCTAGAACATCAAATAAAAACGTGTCTCACACGACACAAGAAAAAAATGATAAATATGGCACAGATTCACACACTAGATCTGTTTAATGATACGTTGGGAACCGCGTTCGATGCTAGGCAACGAAACATTCCTTCTAGTTGTTAGGTTCAAACATGACCAAGAATAGCTTCTGAGCTTATTCAAAATGAAATATAATGCATTTACAAACTGGTAGTTACTGTCGACTACCTAAATGATACGACCGTTCTAACGACAGTCAGGGGTGTAACAAAGGATGGCTGCGAAGAATGCAGTCAATCAATAACCAAGGCATCTGATTGCCATAACTACAGTCAGCAAAGACTTGAAAATTACCCCAAGTAGGGTTGAACAAAATAGCCTCAAAATGACTACGATCAGGTTCAGCAAAAGGTAGGCATTGACGTTCCACGACGTTCACCAAGCTGCACCAGGGCTGACCAAAATGTCTGACCCCAAGGGTGTCTCACTCTAAACTGAAATAAATGACATCTAACTAATCTAGTTACATCCCTACCTAGAAAAATGGCTGACACTGAGTGTGGTTGATTCACAAACTACATTAAAAACTACTACACCACCAGAAACTAGAACAAAGAAGGGGTGTGACAAAAACTCACGAAATGGAGGAGCTCTCACTCAGCTCTCTATTCCACAACAAGGGTTGTACATAAACCTCTCTGGCTCTCTGGATCGGTATCCTCCTCATCAGGATTCCCATCTGGACTCCCCCAAAGACCAGGGTTCGATTTGTCCCTGTCGACATCTTCGTGGATATGCCTGGAAATGGCATTTTGGCTCCTTCCCTCTCGTTCATCGTTCTGGAAGTTCCACCATCATGCTGGTTCCTGTAGAAACGTCACCCCCCCCCATACTGGGATGGTATTAGCCCATGGTGACTGCTTCAACCATGGTGAATAAAAGTCCAATCACGTGGGTAGCGAAATAAGTTGCGTGATTATTCATCCTCTCACTTCCAAAATTATATTGTCCGTCGTGACTATTATAGGCTTCAATTATAAGATACGACACAGCCTTAATCTTGCAGATGTGGATTAGCATGTGAGCTAATACTATTTTATAATGCTGCGCGTGCTAGTGACGCTACTTTTGTATCACGCAGCATCCGTGAATTATACGACGTTTCAAAGATGAAATTTCCACTTTGGCAATTTAAATATCTCATACTATTATAATCACACTTATTCAGGATAATTGTAACACTATTACCTGTATATTTCCACTAGGCATCTGCCCTCCACATACGCGTGGGTAATATGTGATGTCACAGCAATGTTGTGCAATACACTATACTTGCCAATAATTATTTCCCAAGCTTCTTATTTAATTCACTGGACTTCATCGACAGTGAATATTAGTATTTGCTTGCTCGATGGCACCTTATAATCACTTTTAACGCTAAACAGCGGATATTCTTCTACGTCTCGTAGGACAAATGTAATTCCACGCCTACACAAGGCGGATTCTCAAGACGCAGTGCTCCGGTACTGGGTGTCTCTAGAAAGTAGGTCGTCAAAACGAAAACGTTGAGCGACTACTTACGTTCCTTTTTGCGTATCTGCAAGGGTATTACCTTACCTAAAGTAAAAATAAACATTCTCCAAAATGTTTTAATAATGCAGCATGACGAAATGGAATATTCTGAGTCTCGTAGGAAAGATAAAAATAATTAATCAGACCTCAGATAATAATTAGCAGTTTACACCAAAGTCAAAAGTGCGATTCACCGCTACTTCAAAGTATCGCGTGATCTCTCAGCTTCACGTGGCTTCCTGGGTGTGTTCAAAAGTACGACATCCCATCATAAATGCTCTGTCATAAAAAATATCACATGAACCATAGCTCAGCGGGTTCAATACGACAGCATGATGGTTAGTGAAACTGGCAGGTATCACTTCATATCGTCTAGGCTGGATAAGTTCCTGTGAAAAGTAGATGCGGTCAAGTCGTGATGAGGAGTTGTGACTTATACAGGTGTAATGGGGCAGGGGCACCCTTAAACTATCCACAGCATCAATGAGGTGTAGGGAGGTAAGAAGGGTCCTGAGAGCCGGGTTGACACCTTGGTATGAGCTAGAGGAATCTTCTGGGCGTTGAATACAATTGAAATCCCCTGCAAGAATAAGTTTTTCCTTAACTTCGTGCAGATGAGGCAGTATACTCTGTTGAAAGAACATTTTCCGTTCCACACGTTTATTGGACCCGGATGGGGCATATACATTTATCAGGGTGGTATTGTTTATGTGTCCAGATATTATGCGTCCTGATGGATGACATAGCACACCTTCGAGTGGGATATCATGTCTTATGAGGAATCCGGTCCCTCTATTCGTATTACCGGTATTGATGTATTGTTTGTAGAAGGCAGATATGGGCAAACAGGGTAGAGCAACTTCTTGAATGAAGGCAATGTCAATGTCTGCATCTCGAAGGAATCTCTCCAACAGTTGAAATTTCAGAGGGCATTCTATTACATTGATATTCACAGTGGCCACAGTGAGAAATTGCGCCATTAAGAGAAGTATAAAAGTTGTGCTAGACATACTGGAAGTTGGACTCGAGAAAAAAGAAAAAAGAAAAAAAGACACAGGTGAGAAATATACTGGTGCACTATGTCAAATTAGGTTGAGATAGTTCCTTTTGACTGCCATTCATAGGCCGGCTGTCAGCGGTTGAGAGCGTTCTAGGGAGATGACGTAGAATGAAGATTTTGTTTCTTTTTCACAGCTGCGGGAACGTTTGTAGAGCCAGTTTGATTCTTCGGGGCTGGTACGGCAATCGAGGCATTTGTTTTAATCTTCTTAGAGACGTTCTCGGATCCCCGATCAACATTCTTAAGTGAGTCGGTAGGTACCAGAGAAGGTGGGGGCAGTGAAGACAAAATTTCTGTGGCAGCCTGTAGTGACGGCAGAGTTGGTTCTAAGGCTGCGATACAGGTTGCCGATAGCACAGGGGCACTCTGTGTCTCGCAGCTCTGGTCAGGGCAATGTACCAGTTCTGCGTCAGATGTATCCGAGGTCACTCCTGGTGTTGTCCCTGCTGACTGATCAATAAGCATGTTTTCATATGACGTTTGCTGCGTCACAACTTCCGAGTATTGTACACGTCGTTGTTGTGTAGGAGTTATACCGAGGGGAATCATTTTCTTTGGGCAGTTAATACGTAGATGTGTGGTAGCATTGCAAATTAAACAGGTCTGTTTCTGTCCATTATACGTTATATAGCCAGAATGGCCACCAAAAGTCTCAGTGGAGGGGATATCTTGCTTGATTTCCATAGTGACGGCACGTATTCCATTATACACCGGGAACTGATAAGCAGAAGACCATTGTTCTTTCCTGACGTCATTCACAGTGCCATATTTCGACAGGACGGATTTGAAAATTTCAGGGGGTACTTCGAGTGGGACATTAAATATACGCACTGTGGTAAAATTGGAATCCGCTTTGGAGAGCTTAACATTGGTCATTTCGCCTGAGTCATACTGAAATTTAATAGGATCTGCAAAAGTATTTAACAATTTCTGATAAATAGATATGCTGATTACCTTGATGTACATGGTTTTTTCGAGCGCATTTAACTGGATGGCTTCTACTTGGTCGACAGTCAACCGGAGGGTATCGCCAATCCAGCGGTGAATTTCTCCTGGTGAGGGGCGAGAACTCTGCCTGTCCCATTGGCAGCGTACGGTGTTTTTTCTCTGGTATCCGGACATGATTTTCAGCGGGGTTTTCTGGGTTTCTGGTTTTTTTGTCCTATCTGGAACACTACTTAAAAAAGTATTGTCCGAATGACACACGGAAGGTCAGTACACACGTGGAACTAAGGAAGCACCGGTATTAGGAACCGTAACCTCTTCCAATGCGGTCACACAGCGCGCACACACGTACCGCACTCGGCCACGACTAGTGACCAACTAACCACTGAGACTCTTATTCACTGAGGGAAAATGGTACAAACATACACAGTGAAAACTTTTCTTTTTGACTCTGAGAGTCGCACATTTTTTCCGTATTGACTGAAATATACTAAGAACAAAGTTCCAACTGGTTCCGCCTCGTCAATACTGTTTATTAAAATGTCGTGATACAATCACCTGTCTTTTAACACATCACATGGTACATGTTTCAACGTCTAACACGTATTGACGTCTTCATCAGCCTAAATAATTGTGCAGCACTTAAAACATTCCCTTTATCTACTGGGTGTAGTTAAAAATTGTACATAAAATCACACATGGATCACTGTAACACATTAAAAGTTGTTAAAACATTTTCTTATGTTAAAAGCTTAATAAAAGTCCGCAGCCGGGCTTGGCAGTCTTTCTTGGCTTATATCTAATGTTGGCTTCCAAAAGCCCAAGCAAGGGGTGACCATTCCCAACTGGAAAGAAATGAAACTGTGTATGAGAGAAAGAAGTAGTAGATAAAATAATACTTTAAAAACCCTAAATGTTATATAAAGACTTACGATGTAATGCGGCAATGAGCTAACAGGGCCGTGCTGAGTCGGACGGAGACAGTGCTGTACTGAAGCGGTGTGTCAACATGGAAGCAACAAGCAAGACAATAGGGGCGGAAGAGGAGAGGGGTGAGAGCTCGGGAGTGTTTTGGTTAGGAGTGGGGAAGGGGGGGGGGGGTATGGAGTAAGTTTAGGGGAAGGTAACATGGATCAACGGTTGTGGATTTAGTTTCTATGGTGGTTTATATTTTGTTTTGTAATGGATTAACGTTTCATAGAGTACGTTGTTTTCGAAATGAATCTCATTAAGATTCGTTAGGGGGGCGGTCTTTTGGGCTAAATCGATTTCAATTTCTTCTAAGATGTTCATTGTAGTTCCTTTATTTGCTCGATGTAAGATTCTCATATCGTTGTTAATGTCTGTGAACTCATGTTTGGTATCTTTCATATGATTTGCCATGGCGGAAAATTTATTGTATTTAATGGCATTGAAATGCTCCCCATATCTTGTTATCAATGCTCTACCTGTTTGTCCACAATAATTAGCGTCGCATTTAGCACATTTCAACATATAAACACCTGATTTACTGAATTTGTTCGTATGGTTCAATTTATTAGTATTGAATAAAATATTATTGTTTGTGTTGGAAGTTCTATATGCTATTCTTAGTCCACACTTTTTGAAAATGTTTGAAATACTATAAGTTTTGGTGCTGAAATACGTGAAAGTCGCGTATTTGGGCTGCTCTTTTTGTTCCGGCGTTAGGCGGGTGACCGGTTTGTTTTTAAGCTTACTGATAATATTGTTGACAAACAGGGATGTGAATCCGTTTACCTTGGCAATCTGTTTAATGATTTTTATTTCTTCATTTAGATCTGTTTTGCTTAAAGGAAGGGAAAAGGCTCTGCTGATCATACTATAAAAGGCGGCTTTCTTTTGACTGCCCGGGTGGTTAGAGTCTTTTCTTATTGTCGTGTGGGTCTGGGTTGGCTTTCTAAAAACTTTATAGGTTAACCTGTTATTATTTAAACAAACTGTAGTGTCAAGGAAGTTGATTTTACTGTTTACGGCTGATTCAGAGGTGAATTGTATGCTTTTATCCAAACCGTTTAATTTTTGCACGAGTCCTTCTATATTTAAAATAGTATCATCGATTATTACAAACACGTCATCCACGTATCTACCCCAGTAATGTATACCGTCAATTTTGCCTACTATTTCTTCGTGTTCCAGATGGTCAAGATATATGTTAGCTACTAAACCAGATAGCGGAGATCCCATTGAGAGTCCTTCTTTTTGTTTATAGATCCTATTGTTAAAAGTGAAAAAAATTATTTGTGAGTGTGAATTCTAATAGCGTCATGAATTCGTTAATTTCTACTTTTGACAATATAGTGTTGTTAGACAAATTTTGTTTAATGACCTTGAGCGATGGTGCAATTGGGATGTTTGTGTACATATTTTTCACGTCTACGCTATGCATGGAGTGTTTGCTCATTAAGGTAAGTTTCATGGTTTCTTCGCAGAAATTGAGTGTGTTTTTCAGGGATTTATTTGCTTTAAAAATGTAATGTCTTTCAAGGAACTGCTGACAAAATTTGGCGGTTCTGTAAAGGGGACTGTTTCTGAAATTAATGACAGGTCTTATTGGAATTCCTTCTTTATGAATTTTGGGGAGCGCTTTCAAAGTTGGTAATCCCGGGTTCATATTGGTTAACTTACTAGTTTGTTTTTCATTGATAATAAACATGGAGGTTTTCAAAATATTTTTCAATTTTCTCTGTATAGATTGGGTGGGGTCTTTCTTAACCTCTTCAAAGCTCGAGCTGGTGAGGAAATTGTGTGTGTTGTTGACATATACCTCCTTATCTATCAGCACGACCGTGTTACCCTTATCTGCTTTAGTAACAATTACATCGCTATTATTTATTTTCTCTTTCAATTCTTTAAGTTTATTTAGATTCGAATTTTTGTTGTTTTTTGTGTTAGTGTTAACTATTTTTTGAATTTCTTTGTTAGTCGTGTATCTGACTTCTTTTTGTTTATCAAGAGGAAGCCTACGTATGGCTGTTTCTGCTTCCACTACTAAAGTGGTTAGCGTTCTGTCATTGAGGTTACATTCCCAGTTGTATTTGGGCCCCTTGCCTAGAATTTCGAGTTCATTATCGTCAAATGGAACACTTGATAAGTTTTTGACAGGTGGAGAAAATTGCACTGGGGTAAACAGCCTATTGTTAACTTGTTCATTCGCATCCCTGACTTTATTGAATTTATTTTGTAGGTTTCTGAATTTATTTTCTAGCGACTGTACTTTCCTATTGATTTTCGTAAATAAGATTCGATTTACAGTAAATGAATATCTATCCCAGTCCTTCTTACTGGATAGATTTGAAGCTTCTAGGTGTGCACGATAAAGTTTGTTATTAAGATTGTTCTTCCTGATATAAAGAAATTTAATTTCTCTTTGGAAAACTCTACTATTAATTATCCTCTGTGTTCTGGCTTCATATTTATTTAATGGGCCCTTTTTCTGGTAAGATTTAAAATGTGACGGAGTTATGTTATGTTCTCTGCATTTCTTTAAAAAGGCGATGTCCTTGACAGTGCTGGCCAATTTAATTTTCAGATCTTTATATTTATAACGCGCCTTTTTAGCGCAGTTAGCTTGGCCTGCTTCATAATCTTTTTGACTCTGAGAGTCGCACATTTTTTCCGTATTGACTGAAATATACTAAGAACAAAGTTCCAACTGGTTCCTCCTCGTCAATACTGTTTATTAAAATGTCGTGATACAATCACCTGTCTTTTAACACATCACATGGTACATGTTTCAACGTCTAACACGTATTAACGTCTTCATCATCCTAAATAATTGTTCAGCACTTAAAACATTCCCTTTATCTACTGGGTGTAGTTAAAAATTGTACATAAAATCACACATGGATCACTGTAACACATTAAAAGTTGTTAAAACATTTTCTTATGTTAAAAGCTTAATAAAAATCCGCAGCCGGGCTTGGCAGTCTTTCTTGGCTTATATCTAATGTTGGCTTCCAAAAGCCCAAGCAAGGGGTGACCATTCCCAACTGGAAAGAAATGAAACTGTGTATGAGAGAAAGAAGTAGTAGATAAAATAATACTTTAAAAACCCTAAATGTTATATAAAGACTTACGATGTAATGCGGCAATGAGCTAACAGGGCCGTGCTGAGTCGGACGGAGACAGTGCTGTACTGAAGCGGTGTGTCAACATGGAAGCAACAAGCAAGACAATAGGGGCGGAAGAGGAGAGGGGTGAGAGCTCGGGAGTGTTTTGGTTAGGAGTGGGGAAGGGGGGGGGGGGGTATGGAGTAAGTTTAGGGGAAGGTAACATGGATCAACGGTTGTGGATTTAGTTTCTATGGTGGTTTATATTTTGTTTTGTAATGGATTAACGTTTCATAGAGTACGTTGTTTTCGAAATGAATCTCATTAAGATTCGTTAGGGGGGCGGTCTTTTGGGCTAAATCGATTTCAATTTCTTCTAAGATGTTCATTGTAGTTCCTTTATTTGCTCGATGTAAGATTCTCATATCGTTGTTAATGTCTGTGAACTCATGTTTGGTATCTTTCATATGATTTGCCATGGCGGAAAATTTATTGTATTTAATGGCATTGAAATGCTCCCCATATCTTGTTATCAATGCTCTACCTGTTTGTCCACAATAATTAGCGTCGCATTTAGCACATTTCAACATATAAACACCTGATTTACTGAATTTGTTCGTATGGTTCAATTTATTAGTATTGAATAAAATATTATTGTTTGTGTTGGAAGTTCTATATGCTATTCTTAGTCCACACTTTTTGAAAATGTTTGAAATACTATAAGTTTTGGTGCTGAAATACGTGAAAGTCGCGTATTTGGGCTGCTCTTTTTGTTCCGGCGTTAGGCGGGTGACCGGTTTGTTTTTAAGCTTACTGATAATATTGTTGACAAACAGGGATGTGAATCCGTTTACCTTGGCAATCTGTTTAATGATTTTTATTTCTTCATTTAGATCTGTTTTGCTTAAAGGAAGGGAAAAGGCTCTGCTGATCATACTATAAAAGGCGGCTTTCTTTTGACTGCCCGGGTGGTTAGAGTCTTTTCTTATTGTCGTGTGGGTCTGGGTTGGCTTTCTAAAAACTTTATAGGTTAACCTGTTATTATTTAAACAAACTGTAGTGTCAAGGAAGTTGATTTTACTGTTTACGGCTGATTCAGAGGTGAATTGTATGCTTTTATCCAAACCGTTTAATTTTTGCACGAGTCCTTCTATATTTAAAATAGTATCATCGATTATTACAAACACGTCATCCACGTATCTACCCCAGTAATGTATACCGTCAATTTTGCCTACTATTTCTTCGTGTTCCAGATGGTCAAGATATATGTTAGCTACTAAACCAGATAGCGGAGATCCCATTGAGAGTCCTTCTTTTTGTTTATAGATCCTATTGTTAAAAGTGAAAAAAATATTTGTGAGTGTGAATTCTAATAGCGTCATGAATTCGTTAATTTCTACTTTTGACAATATACTGTTGTTAGACAAATTTTGTTTAATGACCTTGAGCGATGGTGCAATTGGGATGTTTGTGTACATATTTTTCACGTCTACGCTATGCATGGAGTGTTTGCTCATTAAGGTAAGTTTCATGGTTTCTTCGCAGAAATTGAGTGTGTTTTTCAGGGATTTATTTGCTTTAAAAATGTAATGTCTTTCATGGAACTGCTGACAAAATTTGGCGGTTCTGTAAAGGGGACTGTTTCTGAAATTAATGACAGGTCTTATTGGAATTCCTTCTTTATGAATTTTGGGGAGCGCTTTCAAAGTTGGTAATCCCGGGTTCATATTGGTTAACTTACTAGTTTGTTTTTCATTGATAATAAACATGGAGGTTTTCAAAATATTTTTCAATTTTCTCTGTATAGATTGGGTGGGGTCTTTCTTAACCTCTTCAAAGCTCGAGCTGGTGAGGAAATTGTGTGTGTTGTTGACATATACCTCCTTATCTATCAGCACGACCGTGTTACCCTTATCTGCTTTAGTAACAATTACATCGCTATTATTTATTTTCTCTTTCAATTCTTTAAGTTTATTTAGATTCGAATTTTTGTTGTTTTTTGTGTTAGTGTTAACTATTTTTTGAATTTCTTTGTTAGTCGTGTATCTGACTTCTTTTTGTTTATCAAGAGGAAGCCTACGTATGGCTGTTTCTGCTTCCACTACTAAAGTGGTTAGCGTTCTGTCATTGAGGTTACATTCCCAGTTGTATTTGGGCCCCTTGCCTAGAATTTCGAGTTCATTATCGTCAAATGGAACACTTGATAAGTTTTTGACAGGTGGAGAAAATTGCACTGGGGTAAACAGCCTATTGTTAACTTGTTCATTCGCATCCCTGACTTTATTGAATTTATTTTGTAGGTTTCTGAATTTATTTTCTAGCGACTGTACTTTCCTATTGATTTTCGTAAATAAGATTTGATTTACAGTAAATGAATATCTATCCCAGTCCTTCTTACTGGATAGATTTGAAGCTTCTAGGTGTGCACGATAAAGTTTGTTATTAAGATTGTTCTTCCTGATATAAAGAAATTTAATTTCTCTTTGGAAAACTCTACTATTAATTATCCTCTGAGTTCTGGCTTCATATTTATTTAATGGGCCCTTTTTCTGGTAAGATTTAAAATGTGACGGAGTTATGTTATGTTCTCTGCAAGGGCAAGTAACCTCAATGACAGAACGCTAACCACTTTAGTAGTGGAAGCAGAAACAGCCATACGTAGGCTTCCTCTTGATAAACAAAAAGAAGTCAGATACACGACTAACAAAGAAATTCAAAAAATAGTTAACACTAACACAAAAAACAACAAAAATTCGAATCTAAATAAACTTAAAGAATTGAAAGAGAAAATAAATAATAGCGATGTAATTGTTACTAAAGCAGATAAGGGTAACACGGTCGTGCTGATAGATAAGGAGGTATATGTCAACAACACACACAATTTCCTCAGCAGCTCGAGCTTTGAAGAGGTTAAGAAAGACCCCACCCAATCTATACAGAGAAAATTGAAAAATATTTTGAAAACCTCCATGTTTATTATCAATGAAAAACAAACTAGTAAGTTAATCAATATGAACCTGGGATTACCAACTTTGAAAGCGCTCCCCAAAATTCATAAAGAAGGAATTCCAATAAGACCTGTCATTAATTTCAGAAACAGTCCCCTTTACAGAACCGCCAAATTTTGTCAGCAGTTCCTTGAAAGACATTACATTTTTAAAGCAAATAAATCCCTGAAAAACACACTCAATTTCTGCGAAGAAACCATGAAACTTACCTTAATGAGCAAACACTCCATGCATAGCGTAGACGTGAAAAATATGTACACAAACATCCCAATTGCACCATCGCTCAAGGTCATTAAACAAAATTTGTCTAACAACACTATATTGTCAAAAGTAGAAATTAACGAATTCATGACGCTATTAGAATTCACACTCACAAATAATTTTTTTCACTTTTAACAATAGGATCTATAAACAAAAAGAAGGACTCTCAATGGGATCTCCGCTATCTGGTTTAGTAGCTAACATATATCTTGACCATCTGGAACACGAAGAAATAGTAGGCAAAATTGACGGTATACATTACTGGGGTAGATACGTGGATGACGTGTTTGTAATAATCGATGATACTATTTTAAATATAGAAGGACTCGTGCAAAAATTAAACGGTTTGGATAAAAGCATACAATTCACCTCTGAATCAGCCGTAAACAGTAAAATCAACTTCCTTGACACTACAGTTTGTTTAAATAATAACAGGTTAACCTATAAAGTTTTTAGAAAGCCAACCCAGACCCACACGACAATAAGAAAAGACTCTAACCACCCGGGCAGTCAAAAGAAAGCCGCCTTTTATAGTATGATCAGCAGAGCCTTTTCCCTTCCTTTAAGCAAAACAGATCTAAATGAAGAAATAAAAATCATTAAACAGATTGCCAAGGTAAACGGATTCACATCCCTGTTTGTCAACAATATTATCAGTAAGCTTAAAAACAAACCGGTCACCCGCCTAACGCCGGAACAAAAAGAGCAGCCCAAATACGCGACTTTCACGTATTTCAGCACCAAAACTTATAGTATTTCAAACATTTTCAAAAAGTGTGGACTAAGAATAGCATATAGAACTTCCAACACAAACAATAATATTTTATTCAATACTAATAAATTGAACCATACGAACAAATTCAGTAAATCAGGTGTTTATATGTTGAAATGTGCTAAATGCGACGCTAATTATTGTGGACAAACAGGTAGAGCATTGATAACAAGATATGGGGAGCATTTCAATGCCATTAAATACAATAAATTTTCCGCCATGGCAAATCATATGAAAGATACCAAACATGAGTTCACAGACATTAACAACGATATGAGAATCTTACATCGAGCAAATAAAGGAACTACAATGAACATCTTAGAAGAAATTGAAAACGATTTAGCCCAAAAGACCGCCCCCCTAACGAATCTTAATGAGATTCATTTCGAAAACAACGTACTCTATGAAACGTTAATCCATTACAAAACAAAATATAAACCACCATAGAAACTAAATCCACAACCGTTGATCCATGTTACCTTCCCCTAAACTTACTCCATACCCCCCCCCCTTCCCCACTCCTAACCAAAACACTCCCGAGCTCTCACCCCTCTCCTCTTCCGCCCCTATTGTCTTGCTTGTTGCTTCCATGTTGACACACCGCTTCAGTACAGCACTGTCTCCGTCCGACTCAGCACGGCCCTGTTAGCTCATTGCCGCATTACATCGTAAGTCTTTATATAACATTTAGGGTTTTTAAAGTATTATTTTATCTACTACTTCTTTCTCTCATACACAGTTTCATTTCTTTCCAGTTGGGAATGGTCACCCCTTGCTTGGGCTTTTGGAAGCCAACATTAGATATAAGCCAAGAAAGACTGCCAAGCCCGGCTGCGGATTTTTATTAAGCTTTTAACATAAGAAAATGCTTTAACAACTTTTAATGTGTTACAGTGATCCATGTGTGATTTTATGTACAATTTTTAACTACACCCAGTAGATAAAGGGAATGTTTTAAGTGCTGCACAATTATTTAGGCTGATGAAGACGTCAATACGTGTTAGACGTTGAAACATGTACCATGTGATGTGTTAAAAGACAGGTGATTGTATCACGACATTTTAATAAACAGTATTGACGAGGCGGAACCAGTTGGAACTTTGTTCTTTGTGAAAACTTTTGCGTTGGATACCTGACTCTCTTCTCAAATGCTCCTACCAGTTTGAATAATATTCTCTAGTCGTCGGGCATACGAAAAAATAATGTTCACTTTCAAGAATAATATTAAGATTGATTTTATCTTTCGTCATAATGGCTTTGCCATATGCTTAAATCACCGCCATTACAATCGCGTTCCTACGCACGTGCTCACACGTTGCATCATGGGTAGAGAGAGCAACGATATTACCTTGTGATCGAACGAGACTTTGGAGTATCGGACGAAGTGACATTCCCGCGGTAATGAGTTGTTCTCAGTGCAACTCCCGTCGCACTATCCTCACTCAAACTGTCATATCATTGGCATTTATTACAAATCAGTGAAGTGTTTGCACTGACATGATTAACACACTGCATGCCACAAACTGGTATTGTTTTCAAGCAAAAAATCAGAGTTTTTAGTATATGAAATTAGTTGAAACTTTTCAGCGTAATATTTTCCAAGTGTATTTTCACCATCGAAGCCAATTTTTGCACTATAGTTGCCTCTAATAACAACCAGTTACAAGGTGGAGAAGAAGATTGAAAGTATTCTTTAAAGCAAATTGCTAGTCAGTAGGGCTAAAAATTCATGAGTCATACGCGAGAGACTTTCTTGTAGCTCTTTTCTGCTACGCCAATTATTTGAGTTTATTTTACTTTAGGGGCTACAACATCGTGATCATTTTTGTGTTCTTGTGTGTTAACTTTGTCTAATAACCTGTGTTATTATGGTGTCTGTAGTAGTGTGTGTATATTTGTAACTGAGGGTAGGAGTGGTAGGGAGTTGGCAGATGCGAACTCAGTTCAATGTGATCTTCCTGGGGTGTATCATTTCATACTGCTTTATATTTGTAAAATGTAAGAACGAGGAATGGTTTACATTCCGGAGTTATTACAGAAGGCTTCGACTTTACACGTGCAGCGGCTTGAGTGGGTCTGCTTTTTCCTTTAAATAGATACTGTCGATAACGCCGAGAAAAAAGGAGTTCCGGTATTATCGAGACTCCCACTCAGTACCGGTATTATCGAAAATGAAGATTCTCGTTCAGCGGAGAGACCTGGCCTTGAGTGCGCTTGGTGGGGGGCGATACTAGCCATGCGGAAACTTACGATCCCGATCGGAACTAGAGCAAATTTGCCCGGCTCTAATGAGTAGTGTATTTGCAGGGGTTCTGGCCCCTCCACCTCCACACCCTCCACACAAGATGGCGGCAGCCCGATAACTCCCGAACCCGTGGTCGGATTTTGACGAATGAGGTGTCATTGAACTCGGGCTGATACCCCCTTTCCTATGGACAACATATTTCAACCCCAGAAATAAAACCTACCCCTACTAGGGGGTGAAATTGTATTTTTTTGAGAATCTCTCTTTCCAATTGCAACATGTGAGAGTTTGAATGCTAATATGGAATGAAACGTTGTTCTACACAAGAGACATCTGTGCGGTGGAAAGCCACTATGAATTAGCATGCCCACTCAGGGCTTTTGTAAGAGGGTGGGGGAGCGGATCCCTGTGGATGAGTTATTGTTGACGGGTCATTGTTGGCGGGGTCATTGTTGCCGGGTCATTATGGACAAGTCCTTGTTGACAGGTCCTTGTGGACGATTCCTTGTGGACAGGTCCTTGTGGACGAGTCCTTGTCCCTTTGGACTGATCCCTTTGGACCGGCCCCTTTGGCCTGATCCCTATGGACTGGCTCATGATTTTATTTAAATTATATTAAAGGGCCTAACTACATTTGTGTGTGTTGAACTGACGTTGTTCACTAACCCTCACTACTATAATGGGATAACGATATGAAAGGAAAGTGACGAAATACATGTGAACACGTGTGAGATGACCTTATTACCGTCCTCCTTGTGAAGCAAGTCACATCCTGTTTTGGTTCATACGTGAGAAAATGCAAGTTCATGTGTAATATGACCTAACACACAAGTGTACACATGTGCACGTGCACGATAAGAGCTAACAAGTCACAACCTGTTTTGACAGTGGTGGGAATAAGGCTAGAGACATGTACAAGTAGTCAAATTACTCCGGCAGACAACCCCTTTCCTATGGATAACTTATTTCCACTCAAAACTAAAATCTACCCCTACTAGGGGGTGAAATAATAATTTTTAGGTAAAAGTCGCTTTCCATGTGCAACATGTGGGAGTTTGTATGCCAATATGAAATTAAACTCGTTCCACATAAAGTGCATGCATATAACTGAATGCCGCTATGATTTATCATTTTTGTTTTTTGTTTTACGAATGCGCAATTGGGTTTTTTGTAAGAGGGCGGGCTTTTTGAATAATGATTTATAGATACGTTTTTTTTTACAAATTAACCAAAGATCCAAAAACTAATAGGTCATCGGCTTTTTAATATCTTATGAACTAAGAAAGCTAGGGACTTGTATGAGGGGTCGTTGGACTTGGGGTAACGCCCTGTTTTTGAATGTATTATTCATTTTTTGTCAGAAGGGCCTAACTGCACTTTCGTTAATATCTCGCTAACTAATAATCACAGAGGGTCAAGTGAGGTGTAATAGGACTTAAAATGGCCAACCCCTCTCCATGACCAATGAATTTACCCCCCCCCCCCCCCCCAAAAAAAACCAGCATGGTCATTTACCTAAGATTTTATCAACTAATAATCAGAGAGGGACAAGTGAGGTGTCACAAGACTCAGGATGGCCAACCCTTTTCCATGACCAACGAATTTGCCCAAAATACCCAAAACAGCAAGGTCATTAACCTAAGATTTTATCAACTAATAATCAGAGAGGGACAAGTGAGGTGTCACAAGACTCAGGATGGCCAACCCTTTTCCATGACCAACGAATTTACTCAAAATACCCAAAACAGCAAGGTCATTGACCTAAGATTTTATAAAATTATCAGTAGAGAGGGTCAAGTGAGGTGTCATAGGACTACGAATGGTTAACCCTTTCCCATGACCAATGAATTTACCTCAAAAATTCAAAACAGCAAGGTCATTGACCTGAGATTTTATAAACTAATAATCGGATATCAACATGTGAAGTGTCATAGGACTTAGAATGGTCAACCCTTTCCCATGGCTAATGAATTTACCCAAAAATACCCAATATATCAAGGTCATCGACCTGAGATTTTATAGACGTATAATCGGATATGGACATGTGAAATGTTTACAGTGAGTGATGAAACATAGCTAGGTAGTGAAAAAATTATTGTAGGCTACATGTATGGTGACTGACAAATCTTTCACCATTGTAACTTGTTTTCAGATCAAACTGCAGTACAGAGAGAGTATAGGTTGTAGGTATGGGATAATAAATGACAAATGGTGTATACAAAATCTGATTTATCGATTCAAGAAATAAGAGTAGACAATCTTTAATTGATTGGTTAAAGAGGATAGCTAAAATCCAAAATGGTGACTACATTGAACTAAACTGAACCAAGTTGAATCAAACCCAACCAAACCGAACCAAACTTAATCAAAAACTAGCCAATGGTTTAAGTGTAAAACTTGTGGGTGAATGTGGTCATTGGTAATGTCAGAAGGGAAAGGGATAACGCTCTACCTATAGAGGGTAAGGTAAAGCTAGTGCATGATGCTAATGCACACACACAAGTACATGAACCACACACAACTATCCTATGCAGTTATTATGGGTTGACTGTTAAAACTTGCTCAGTGGTTACTGGGACAAGATGGTTGCTACACACAACAAGCTTTAAATACCTGAGGCTAATAATCTATACACACACTCACACACACTTGTTCTAAACTAAACTGCCTTGCTGGCAGAGCTCACACAGTAGGTAAATGACAGAAATGCTTGGCTAACAGAAATACAATCATTTTCGGTTGTCTAATGTTACCAGCTAAACATTACGTGCTATAGTAGTGAGCACATGTGCCTCTTTCACTAGAGATCTTAACTCGATTTCTAGCTCTAAGGCCTAGAACGAATCAAACTAAGAAAAAAGGGTATGGTGACGCAGTGGTTAAACTGTTAGCCTTTCACTAAGGTAGACTAGGGTTTGATTTTAGGTTAATATGCATGTCATAAACAAACAAATAAAAGCAGAGATAATGTTCAAAACTGATTACACTTGTCTCTTTTCAAATTATTACTTAGATTACAAATACAAACGTGGACTGGGTTTGACATACAGTTAATGCTTCCTATCACATACTAGACTGTAAGAAAGCCAAACAAGCAAAAGGCGTAGGTAGAGCAGTGGTAAAATCGCTATGTGTAGAGAAATACCTAACGGTTTTATGAACTGGCAAAGGTATGTCGCATAAACAGTACAGAATACAATCCAGCAACCATAATTTTTTTCTCGTGGACAAGAGAAAACATATATATAGAGAGAGATATATAGAAAGCTTGTGTGTGTGTGTGGGTAGCATTGGTTGTTTGACCAGAGAAAATACGGTGAGGTAGGGTGGGGAGAGGGAGAATCAGCACTTATATATGAATGGAAAATATTTTTTTTTCAATCGTTTTGTTTTTTCAAATGCAGTGGTAGATAGCCGTTTTTTTGTAAAACATTCTTACTTGCAGTAGTAATAAGCCTCTATGGTTCCGCTAACACATAGATAGACTGTATTATTGCCATGGTCAAGCACTCACATTAAAATCATTTACAAAATCATAAAATGAAAAATAAAAAATCTTGGTTTGGAAATATCGTTTTTCAACATACACACAAAATAAATATATAAAAAATTTGTAAACAGCAAAATGGAAAATCCATGTTTCCATATAGACAAAATTTAAAAACCTTAAACGGACATTTAAGAAAATATATGCAAATGGGAAATTGACAAATGTGTAAATATGAAAAGGAAAAATCCATGTTTCCATATCATGAAATTTAAAAACATCAAACTGTCCTTAAAAAAAATGCAAATGGAAAATTGACAAATTGCAATGTGTGAAATGTGAAATTGAACAAATGGCTGTCATTATTTAAAATAAAAGAACATGGTGCTCTATGGTTGAGGTGTGAATCAAACCCTCTCTACTTATTTGGACCACTCGAGACTGAGTAGACTAGTTTTAGTTGTCATACCACTTTTAAAAGTTTGTGTTAAATCTAGGAATTGAACCCAAGAGCTTGTAGGGGGGATCCAAGGTTATAATATGTTAAACAGATAGCCTTGAATGTAGGGTGTGGTAGTTATATAGAGATGAGACGTTTCGCTCAGGGCAGGGAGGCATGGAGATCTTCATCAAACCAGTCAATAGACTGACGACTCAAACAACAACATGTAGAGCTCACCAAAATAATGTTGTGTAACGGTAAATGTTAGTCAACGAACAGTAATGCATTACTAAAACATAATTTGGATAATTGCATGGGCCAGTCCATTGGTACCAGTCCAAAGGGACCGGTCCAAAGGGATCAGCCAAAAGGACCTGTCCACAGGGACACGTCAAAAATGGCTCCATTCAAAAAGGGCCCTTCCAAAGGGGCTAGTCAACAGGGACCAGTCCAAAGGGACAAATCAACAGGGATCAATGAAAAGGGGGAAGCGCGTCATGTAAGTCGTTGCGCGCCGCCGCCGTGGGAACATAGGTGTTTATCAGCAGTCTCCGGCAATGTTCGGGAGAGTAACCTTGAAAAGTAGCTGAAACTCGGTAGTCGAAAGCATAGCTTGACCCGTTTCTTACCTATATGACAAGGTTGGGTTAGGTAAATTTAGGTTATGTTAGGTGAGCTGAGGTTAAGTCATAAAATATTCCCTCTCTTATGTGTTCAAAGCCGATTCACCCTGAACAGTCAGCCAAAACTTTAAATATGTATTTATCATTACATAAAAAATTAAAGCAAACTTAATTAATTATGAATGGCATTTTTTGTTACTGTTCAATGTAGACAGAATATATGCATTAAATGATAGACTCAACACAAAATGTTTTGATTGATGACTTGCGTTATTGATAAATTGGTTTAATGTTAGGGGCAGTGCACACTTTCCATGTCGATAATTTATATAGACTAGAAGGATGGTGTTGCAAACTTCTGATGTGTATTTCCAAATTTCCTGCATAGTCTATTTCATAGAATTTCCCTGTAACTTAAAAGTTCATGCTGATTTTGTCTTTGTGTTTGACATTGCAACTACAATGGTTGATTGGATATTCTTTGTCAACTTTCAAATCATGTAATTCATGTCAGATATGTTGGAATTCTTGTTCATGTGTGAAGCTATCAAGTACCGATACCTAATTGGTTACACAACTGTTTCATAATGAAAATCTTGATCTCTGATTCATTGGAGAACTGTTTACGCTTGTCTGAACCAAGACTAACTGACTACTCACTGCTAAGGTTTAGAAATTACATTTACTCAAATCACATTCTGGTAAAAAAGATCATGACTACTATAAACTGCTACCACACCTCCACCACTTTGCTAACACTTTTCTACCATTTGACTCTCACTTTTGCTCTTACTTTAAACTGCACATACTACAAACTATCATTTTTATTATCGAGTTAACTTTACTAGAGATTAGTTTATGCTTAACAGTTGACATGGAAGTATCAACGACTAGCTATGGTAAGCCATGTGCTTACTATAAAGGATATGCATATATTGTAAAAAGAACTAATAAAAATGGAACTGTTATTTGGTGCTGTTCGAAACAACGATCTAAAATGTGTCGAGGAATGATTAAAACAAAAGGCTCCAACATACTTATTTCAATCGATCATCATTGTAAATCTCAAAATAATACTCATTTAAATGGACAAAATACTCTAACCAAGGTAAAAAAAGCATGACCAAGAAAACAATAGTGTGGCTCAAGATAGTGCTCTGTTTGTTAAAGAGCATTTATTATCTCCTGAAAAAAAAACATGTTAGGACAGTCGTTAACGTCTAAGAAACCTCTAACACTATCAAAGACAACACAAACTATGCCAAAGGTTGTTGCATTGCAAGATGAACAAAAAGGATTAGATAGTAATAGTGATGATGATTATATTGATGATAATTATATTGATGATGATAACCATGATGATGATGATGATTATGATGATGATGATGATGATAATAATGGTTTACACCCAAAAAAATCATTTGTTAAATTTGTTTACTGGAACAATCCCAATAAGCTAATCCAGCGGCTTCAGTACTTGCATACCTGTAAACAGGCTGGTCATACTAAATATGAGGAAGAACTTTTGGATATAGAAAATGAGCTTCGTGATGCTAAAATTATAGTGTAATGAATCCATGTAACCGCTTAAACTATTTCTTATCAATACATGTAATATTTTCTACCACATTGCTACCACTTTTCTAGTTTGCTACCACTTTTCTACCACTTTGCTACCACTTTTCTACTACTTTTCTGCCACTTTGCTACCACTTTTCTAGTTTGCTACCACTTTTCTACCACTTTGCTGCCACTTTTCTACTACTTTTCTGCCACTTTTCTACCACTTTTCTAGTTTGCTACCACTTTTCTACCACTTTGCTACCACTTTTCTACTACTTTTCTGCCACTTTGCTACCACTTTTCTACTACTTTTCTGCCACTTTTCCACCACTTTGCTACCACTTTGCTACCACTTTTCTACCACTTTTCTACCACTATGTTACCAATTGTCTTCCACTTATCTACCACTTTGCTACCACGTTTCTACCACTTTTCTATCACTTTTAACTGTACATATTAAATATAAAAGCCAACGCTAAGTAATTCTATTACCAGAACAGAGATAACCTTTGTAGTGTGCAAATCATACTAACAGGTTAGTTACTACTATGGAACTTACTACAACTAACCGAGGTAAACAACGTGTACTCTATAAAAGCTACTCTTATAACTATAGACGACAAAATGTAAAAGGAATAATATTCTGGCGATGCTCAAAACAGAGGTCAACAAGATGTCGAGGCAATATGAAAAGTAGAAATGGTGTGGTTTTAAGTGTGAGTGATCATCAATGTAGTGCTCCAGACAAAACACTGATGGTGTTGGCAAAAAATCATCAGAATGCTAATAAGTTAGTACAAGAGAAAGATGTTGCTACTCAAAATAGTGCATTGTTTGTTGAGCAACGTTTAACCCCTGTTGTAAAAGTTATGTTGTATCCATCTTCCACGCCTCAAGAGTCATCAACATCACAGACTATGCAAGAGGTAGTGTTGTTGTTGTTTTAAGGGGCTGAACTACAAGGTCATCTGCCTTGTTATGCAAGTGGATCGAAAAGGACTAGATAGTAATAGACAAAAGAGAGTTTTAGTTTGTATATAACTATTGTACAAGTACTTACATTAAATAAATAAATAAAAATAGTGTATGGGTATTGTCTGTTTTTCTTAATTGCTATGCCTATGTCCCACTATTAATGCAATTGTTAACCATCAACAGTCTCTGACTATGTTCGCAAAGAGAGTGACCTTAAACAATACACTCTATCTATGGTTTGTGTACCGAGTACACAATAATACAGTGTGGTCAAGCCATGTTGAGGTAATAGTTATATCAGGTAAGGGATTCGAACCCTTGCTTTCTTGTACAGAAAATTTGAACTTAAGTCAAACACCATAACCACTCGGTCAACCTGACAGTTACTAATTTAATTATTTTTGTGGACTTGAGTGTTTATAAAACTTTTTCCAGTATACATTGACTAAACCACTTGTTTGTTTTGAATTATAGATTTTGTTTTGTTTGACAATAACATTGCAGTGATGAGTCTTGTGAACTGGGTGTTTAATATAGGGTTGAAGGCATTTTAAAATAATTTTAGAAAAGCTCTTAGGTATTGTGTCATGGGTTTTAGTAATGCATTACTGTTCGTTGACTAACATTTACCGTTACACAACATTATTTTGGTGAGCTCTACATGTTGTTGTTTGAGTCGTCAGTCTTTTGACTGGTTTGATGCAGATCTCCATGCCTCCCTGCCCTGAGCGAAACGTCTCATCTCTATATAACTACCACACCCTACATTCAAGGCTATCTGTTTAACATATTATAACCTTGGATCCCCCCTACAAGCTCTTGGGTTCAATTCCTAGATTTAACACAAACTTTTAAAAGTGGTATGACAACTAAAACTAGTCTACTCAGTCTCGAGTGGTCCAAATAAGTAGAGAGGGTTTGATTCACACCTCAACCATAGAGCACCATGTTCTTTTATTTTAAATAATGATAGCCATTTGTTCAATTTCACATTTCACACATTGCAATTTGTCAATTTTCCATTTGCATTTTTTAAAATGACAGTTTGAAGTTTTTAAATGTCATGATATGGAAACATGGATTTTTCCTTTTCATATTTACACATTTGTCAATTTCCCATTTGCATATATTTTCTTAAATGTCCGTTTAAGTTTTAAAATTCTGTCTATATGGAAACATGGATTTTCCATTTTGCTGTTTACAAATTTTTTATATATTTATTTTGTGTGTATGTTGAAAAACGATATTTCCAAACCAAGATTTTTTATTTTTCATTTTATGATTTTGTAAATGATTTTAATGTGAGTGCTTGACCATGGCAATAATACAGTCTATCTATGTGTTAGCGGAACCATAGAGGCTTATTACTACTGCAAGTAAGAATGTTTTACAAAAAAACGGCTATCTACCACTGCATTTGAAAAAACAAAACGATTGAAAAAAATATATTTTCCATTCATATATAAGTGCTAATTCTCCCTCTCCCCACCCTACCTCACCGTATTTTCTCTGGTCAAACAACCAATGCTACCCACACACACACACAAGCTTTCTATATATCTCTCTCTATATATATGTTTTCTCTTGTCCACGAGATAAAAATTATGGTTGCTGGATTGTATTCTGTACTGTTTATGCGACATACCTTTGCCAGTTCATAAAACCGTTAGGTATTTCTCTACACATAGCGATTTTACCACTGCTCTACCTACGCCTTTTGCTTGTTTGGCTTTCTTACAGTCTAGTATGTGATAGGAAGCATTAACTGTATGTCAAACCCAGTCCACGTTTGTATTTGTAATCTAAGTAATAATTTGAAAAGAGACAAGTGTAATCAGTTTTAAACATTATCTCTGCTTTTATTTGTTTGTTTATGACATGCATATTAACCTAAAATCAAACCCTAGTCTACCTTAGTGAAAGGCTAACAGTTTAACCACTGCGTCACCATACCCTTTTTTCTTAGTTTGATTCGTTCTAGGCCTTAGAGCTAGAAATCGAGTTAAGATCTCTATGGAAAGTGGCACATGTGCTCACTACTATAGCACGTAATGTTTAGCTGGTAACATTAGACAACCGAAAATGATTGTATTTCTGTTAGCCAAGCATTTCTGTCATTTACCTACTGTGTGAGCTCTGCCAGCAAGACAGTTTAGTTTAGAACAAGTGTGTGTGAGTGTGTGTATAGATTATTAGCCTCAGGTATTTAAAGCTTGTTGTGTGTAGCAACCATCTTGTCCCAGTAACCACTGAGCAAGTTTTAACAGTCAACCCATAATAACTGCATAGGATAGTTGTGTGTGGTTCATGTACTTGTGTGTGTGCATTAGCATCATGCACTAGCTTTACCTTACCCTCTATAGGTAGAGCGTTATCCCTTTCCCTTCTGACATTACCAATGACAACATTCACCCACAAGTTTTACACTTAAACCATTGGCTAGTTTTTGATTAAGTTTGGTTCGGTTTGGTTGGGTTTGATTCAACTTGGTTCAGTTTAGTTCAATGTAGTCACCATTTTGGATTTTAGCTATCCTCTTTAACCAATCAATTAAAGATTGTCTACTCTTATTTCTTGAATCGATAAATCAGATTTTGTATACACCATTTGTCATTTATTATCCCATACCTACAACCTATACTCTCTCTGTACTGCAGTTTGATCTGAAAACAAGTTACAATGGTGAAAGATTTGTCAGTCACCATACATGTAGCCTACAATAATTTTTTCACTACCTAGCTATGTTTCATCACTCACTGTAAACATTTCACATGTCCATATCCGATTATAAGTTTATAAAATCTCAGGTCGATGACCTTGATGTATTGGGTATTTTTGGGTAAATTCATTAGCCATGGGAAAGGGTTGACCATTCTAAGTCCTATGACACCTCACATGCTGATATCCGATTATTAGTTTATAAAATCTCAGGTCAATGACCTTGCTGTTTTGAATTTTTGAGTAAATTCATTGGTCATGGGAAAGGGTTAACCATTCGTAGTCCTATGACACCTCACTTGACCCTCTCTACTGATAATTTTATAAAATCTTAGGTCAATGACCTTGCTGTTTTGGGTATTTTGAGTAAATTCGTTGGTCATGGAAAAGGGTTGGCCATCCTGAGTCTTGTGACACCTCACTTGTCCCTCTCTGATAATTAGTTGATAAAATCTTAGGTTAATGACCTTGCTGTTTTGGGTATTTTGGGTAAATTCGTTGGTCATGGAAAAGGGTTGGCCATCCTGAGTCTTGTGACACCTCACTTGTCCCTCTCTGATTATTAGTTGATAAAATCTTAGGTAAATGACCATGCTGGTTTTTTGGGGGGGGGGGGTAAATTCATTGGTCATGGAGAGGGGTTGGCCATTTTAAGTCCTATTACACCTCACTTGACCCTCTGTGATTATTAGTTAGCGATATATTAACGAAAGTGCAGTTAGGCCCTTCTGACAAAAAATGAATAATACATTCAAAAACAGGGCGTTACCCCAAGTCCAACGACCCCTCATACAAGTCCCTAGCTTTCTTAGTTCATAAGATATTAAAAAGCCGATGACCTATTAGTTTTTGGATCTTTGGTTAATTTGTAAAAAAAAACCGTATTTATAAATCATTATTCAAAAAGCCCGCCCTCATACAAAAACCCCAATTGCGCATTCGTAAAACAAAAAACAAAAATTATAAATCATAGCGGCATTCAGTTATATGCATGCACTTTATGTGGAACGAGTTTAATTTCATATTGGCATACAAACTCCCACATGTTGCACATGGAAAGCGACTTTTACCTAAAAATTATTATTTCACCCCCTAGTAGGGGTAGATTTTAGTTTTGAGTGGAAATAAGTTATCCATAGGAAAGGGGTTGTCTGCCGGAGTAATTTGACTACTTGTACATGTCTCTAGCCTTATTCCCACCACTGTCAAAACAGGTTGTGACTTGTTAGCTCTTATCGTGCACGTGCACATGTGTACACTTGTGTGTTAGGTCATATTACACATGAACTTGCATTTTCTCACGTATGAACCAAAACAGGATGTGACTTGCTTCACAAGGAGGACGGTAATAAGGTCATCTCACACGTGTTCACATGTATTTCGTCACTTTCCTTTCATATCGTTATCCCATTATAGTAGTGGGGGTTAGTGAACAACGTCAGTTCAACACACACAAATGTAGTTAGGCCCTTTAATATAATTTAAATAAAATCATGAGCCAGTCCATAGGGATCAGGCCAAAGGGGCCGGTCCAAAGGGATCAGTCCAAAGGGACAAGGACTCGTCCACAAGGACCTGTCCACAAGGACCTGTCAACAAGGACTTGTCCATAATGACCCGGCAACAATGACCCCGCCAACAATGACCCGTCAACAATAACTCATCCACAGGGATCCGCTCCCCCACCCTCTTACAAAAGCCCTGAGTGGGCATGTTAACTCATAGTGGCTTTCCACCGCACAGATGTCTTGTGTAGAACAACGTTTCATTCCATATTAGCATTCAAACTCTCACATGTTGCAATTGGAAAGAGAGATTCTCAAAAAAATACAATTTCACCCCCTAGTAGGGGTAGGTTTTATTTCTGGGGTTGAAATATGTTGTGCATAGGAAAGGGGGTATCAGCCCGAGTTCAATGACACCTCATTCGTCAAAATCCGACCACGGGTTCGGGAGTTATCGGTCTGCCGCCATCTTGTGTGGAGGGTGTGGAGGTGGAGGGGCCAGAACCCCTGCAAATACACTACTGGTATGGACTCCGTCTTACGGAAAGAATTCATGATGAAAATTAATAAATGTAAAACAAAAATACTGGAATGCAGCCGATATAAATCAGAAACCTCTATGGAGATCAAATTGGCAGGTGAAAAGCTGAAGGAAGTAGGAGACTTCTGTTACTTAGGAAGCAGAATAACCAGTGATGGACGAAGCAAAGAGGATATAATAAGTAGGTTGGCTCAGGCAAAGAAAGCATTTCTACAAAAAAGGAATCTGCTGACATCGAATATAGATTTAGGTATTAGGAAGTCATTATTGAAAGCCTTTGTCTGGAGCGTGGCGCTCTATGGAAGTGAAACTTGGACTATTGGTGCAGCAGAAAAGAGGAGAATTGAAGTATTTGAAATGTGGTGTTACAGGAGAATGATGAAGATCAGATGGGTAGATAGGGTTACAAACAAAGAGGTATTAAGACGAGTGGGAGAGGAGAGATGTTTCTGGCGACTGCTAATGAAGAGAAGAGATAGGTTGGTAGGACACATACTAAGACACCCAGGAATAGCAAGCTTAGTTATGGAAGGAAGGGTCGAGGACAAGAACTGTAGGGGTAGACCAAGGTTAGAATATGTTAAACAGATTGCCTCGGATGTAGGGTGTGGTAGCTATGTAAAGATGAAGGGATTAGCTCAGGACAGGGAGGCATGGAGAGCTGCATCAAACCAGTCAAAAGACTGAAGACTCAAACAACAACAAGTGTAAGACAGAGCTATGAACTCTAACGTCGCTAGTACCAAATAAATTTAAAAATAAATAAATAAAAAATAATAAAAAAAAAAGACAGGACATGGTGGAAGTTGGGGGTCTGTCTAATAAAGATCTGGTATAGAGATGTGTTTCGAGCTGCAAATAATAAATTCAAGGGGTTCCAGGAAAAGCAAATTAGAAAAGCCAAGAACATCTGATCGGAAGAGAGGAAGAGGAATCACAGTGAAAAGATGAGGAAGCTCTGGGAAAAGAAAAAGTGAGTAACCAGCAAGTCAATTGTTTCCCGTGGTCGAAAGTAGGCCAAAACCTAAGATAGAGGAGAAATAAAAATAAATAAAAATTAATAAATATATATATATATATATATATATATAAATAAATAAATGAATGAATAAAATATATAAACAAATAAAAATGAATACATAAATAAATGAATAAATGAATAAATCAATAATTAAATACATAAATGAATAAATGAATGAATAAATAAAAATGAAAAAAATGAATGAAAAAATAAATACATAAATGAATAAATGAATAAATAAATACATAACTGAATAAATACATACATAAATGAATAAATGAATAAATAAATGCATAACTGAATAAATGAATGAATAAATAAAAAATGAATGAAAAATAAATACATAAATGAATAAATTAATAAATAAATACATAACTGAATAAATGAATAAATACATACATAAATGAATAAATGAATAAATAAATTCATAACTGAATAAATAAATAAATCCATAACTGATTAAATAAATGAATAAATACATAACTGAATAAATAAATGAATAAATAAATTAATGCGTAACTGAATAAATAAATAAATAACTGAATAAATAAAAACATAACTGAATAAATGGATAAATAAATACATAAGTGAATAAATGAATGAACAAGAGGTCGGATAAGTTTAAATATCTTGGTGAATGGATCCAGCCTAATGGACTGGATAATGCACAAAACAAAGGGAGGATCAGAAAGATGGAATTAGCTTATAAATTATTACAGAATAGGTACAACAAAAGAACAATATCTTACGGAGCGAAGATAAGACACTATACACGGTTGTCAAGCCTGAGGGATTGTATAGTTCAGAATGTTTGATACTGAACAGGTAAGGTAATTAGAGGAACTGGAGAAGAAAGAAAGAAAAATCTTGAGGAAGATCTTAGGACCCGCAAATAAAAATGATGGTACATGGCGGAAGAGGCGAAACAAAGATCTTTACGGACAAGCAGAAAAAATCACAGATACCATACGGAAGAGAAGATTGAAGTTCTATGGACACCTTACGAGAATGAGCGATAGTCGACTCACGAAGAAGATCTTTAATTACATCACCAAGATAAAAGCGACTGCAAAATGGGTGGATGAAATAAGAAAGGATATGGAGGAAGTTGGGGTTAGTCCAAATGAGATCTGGAATAGAGAGGTGTTTCGAGGTACGATTGATGCATTCAAGGGGTTCCAGGGAAAGCAAAGGAGAACAGCCAAGAACATCTGGTCGGAAGAAAGGAAGAGAATCCACAGTGAAAGGATGAAGAGTTTCTGGGAGCAGAAAAAAGGACTAATCAGCAAGTCAATTGTTTCCCGTGGTCCAAAGTAGGCCAAAATTGAACAAAGAAGAAGAAGAAATACATAACTGAATAAATAAATACATAAATGAATAAATGAATAAATAAATAAATCAATGAAAACTAAATAAATACACTTATTGGGCAGGTTTACGCTGTGGGTTGTTAGACATAAAATTTTAGTTTGAAATGTTCAGGGAGAAACAAGAATTCAGCGGTAATCAAAAAGAAAATGCCATTTTATTATCATTTAGACAACTTCTGTATTAGAGTGCTGTCAGGCATTTCCATTGAAACAGTACCATGTTTCCGCTCTATTCGTCAGTAATGTATTATGTTGCTGATACAAGCCCTGTCAGATTTAAATCATAACTGACAGGCACAAACTATCTCGTTAATGGTAGCCCATTTCAAATTCATTAAATAGGAAATGGGAGTATTCAATTCGCTGGCGTGATTGAAGTAACGAAAGGTCTGGTCTTTCATGAACTTTGGTGTATTATTAACAGTGAATATTGCACCCTTCAATGCAGATAATGTTTCGTATTAAGAGTTTGACATCGAGATAATCCAGCGTATTCATGAAAAAGGACGACCTTGTGACTCTTCAGATATGTTATTTCATGGACTTCACGTTCCATTCAACTACAGCTGCTATAGAGGCACAGATTTCTTCTATTTCAGCTAATTCAAATGACAACGGACTGTGTTACGATTCGATCCCGGAACGATGGGAACATCAAGAGAGAACTTTGCCACTGTGCCATGCAGCCAGGAGTATATCATTATTGTTTTTGATTTTGATAGTGCGTTCGCTTCCCCCTGCGGCCGGGCGATTCCCATGCAAACATTAGAGAATAACATGGAGGTTTTCTGTGATCCAGTATCTAATGTTCTGTGAAGCGACGTGACCATTTACAGTAAATGAAACAACGACTCATCAGAGAAAATTATTAACTGCGGATTAACAATGTTGTGTAAAATCTAATTACCGAAAGTGATGCGTTTTTCATTGTCAAGGATTCATAATTCTCGGACTACAGTTATTCTGTATGGTTTCAGTTTTAAAATTTTAGTAGCCGTATGAACTAAGGTTTTCGAAACACTTACATGCTGTGCAACACGTTTTAGAGACTCATTTGGAGAGCGACAGAATGATGCATTAATTTCAACGAGTTTTTTCTCCTTGGCTTAGGACATGCAGCGTTTAGGGTTCCCTTAGTCCGCAATTTATTAACAAGACGCACGAAAGCCACTCTATTTGGAACTGGAATGGTAGGGAATTTGTCTTTAAAAATCCTGCACACCACTCTATATGACTCCATTTTTAGCCAACTTTCAATTTTTCAAAAAAGGCTTATGAGATCACCTTTTGTCCGTGTGTCTGTGTGTGCGTGTGTGATGGTGTGTGTGTCCCCCTAATAACGTCTAAACGGCTGGAGCGATTTCAATGAAACTAAGTAAGTTCATAGCACAATTTCGGACGACCCCGACCGTGCCCTTCAAATTTTGTTACGTCTCACCAATCCAACATGGCGGCTGTGCGAAATATTTCACCAGCATTCAATATCTCCGAAACTATTACCGATATCACCCTGGAATTTTTTACGGTGATAAAGGGAACGACTAGAAGTTCACCTATGTGACTATTGAATAACTGGTAACTACCAATCCAACATGGCAGCCAAGCGACTTTTAAATAGACGTTTCTCGCGATTTAACCAACCAAACGCAATGAAACTTGGTACAGTATATGTTTATACACATTTTAATGCACAGACATCTAACTTCGTTCAATTGTTTACATAACCACAAGATGGCGACAGTGCGAAATATTTCACCGGCATTCTATATCTCTGAAACTATTAGCGGTATCACCCTGAAATGTTGTACGGAGATAAAGGGCACCACTGGAAGTTCATCTATAAGACTTTCAAAAATCGGTTAACTACAAAACGAACATGGTGGCCAAGCGAATTTGATAATATTAAATAGACCTTTCTCGCGATTTAATGCTCCAAACTCGATGAAACTTGGTACAGAAAACGTTTATACACATTGTAATGCACTGGTATCTAATTTAGTTCAATTGTTTACATAACCTCAAGATGGCGGATGTTCGAATTTTAAAATTAAGTTTTTATTTCATGTGTCGTAATCATGCGATCGAAGTGAAAGTTTCAATAATGAACCTACGCAATAATTTTCCTTTAATGGTTCATGAGCCTATGGCCTATACATTTAACAATCCAACATGGCGACCACCCGAAATATTTAGAAGGCTCTGAATATCTACGAATCTATTGTAGCAATCAAACTGAATTTTTTAATGTTCATGGGGGCTATGAACATAAGTTTACCTATAGGACTTTCAATAACCTGGTGATCACAAATCCAACATGGCGGCGATGCGAAGTATAAATATTCACATGGACGTTTCTCGCAATTTAACCATCCGAGTGCAGTGAAACTTGGTACAGTAAATCCTTGTACGAATGTTAATCCACTGGCATCTAATTTATGTCAATTGTTTCCATAACCACAAGATGGCATCTGTGCGAAATTTTAAAATGTCGTTTTTACTTCTTGTGTCCTAATCATGCGATTGAAGTTTGAATGCTACACGTACACAATAGTCTTCATGTAACAGTACATAACTCTAGGACCTAATTATATAAAATCCAACATGGCGATCATCCGAAATATTTAGTCGGTTCTCAATACCTACGAATCTATTACTGCAATCAAACTGAAATTTTGTATGTTGATAGTGGCTGTTAACATAAGTAGGATATATGAAAATAGGTTGTATAGTTCTTCACGGAACTACTTGTTACATACGTGTCATATATCAACACTCTTTGTTCAAGCAGGAATTTCTCGTAATTTGCCATACAAATGGATATTTCTATACACCTATGATACGTCTTATACATGCACTATGTCTTATACACTGTAGAGATAAACGAAACGTCTTCTACACTGCACAGGCAAGCGTAAAGTGCCTGTTTTACGGAAACAACCATTGTTGCATTACTGCTGCTCGCTCTGCCGGGGGAAGAGAACGCACTGTATTATGGGCATGAACACTGAGGATATTTCAGCCTGTGCTGCTCCAAGTCTTGTGTTCATATGGAAATTTGTTGCGTTTTGCTCTATTTTTTTAAATTTATTTATTGGCGTTGTTAAGTGAAGTTCCAATGGACACAATATCAAAAATATATTTCTCTAGGTTAAAATATTCCCTAAAGCTTCCTCTACGCATCCTGATTTTATTTCTCACCAAATTATATTCATATAATTAATATATTTCTGCAAAGGCGTAATTACGGGGTGGCAAGGGGTGGCAGTTGCCACCCCAGAATTCCCAAACCCCACTTGTTGCCTACAAACAAGTAAAAATTAGTTTATAAACTTGGTACAATCTTGATTTTGTTTTTAACTGTATCTCTCAGAAACAATTTAATTACCCAAACAATAATAGCTTTCATTTTCAAAATGATGGCGTAAAAAGTAATAAAACCATTAGCGTGAATAATGGGACTAAGCGATTAAGCGATATAAATGTCACTAGGTGGCAACCCTGTAATATGTAATGCAAAGCAGACATCAGCTGTTGTCTGTCGTTTGCCTTTTCGAAAGAGATCTACTCGTACTATTCTACCTGTAACGTGTTGCCTTAATTTTCTTGAAATTTCTAAGTTTCTTTCAGTGAACTATCTGCATCATAGGATTGGATTTCATGTACTGAGACATTGTAAGTTAAATTAATTTCAGTTCAAGTGTCTACCTATTTTATAGGTTAAGTTATATGCCAGTTTCTCCCACAGCGCACAGAATAGTATAGTGAAGCCAGTGTCCGCAATATTGATGAGGTCTAGACTCTAAAGAAAGCAAAATCACGCGTCTGAGAACGATATGGGTAAAATAAAAGACGGACATTCACTTACACTGCGGTTTAAAACGTTGACTGCGAAATTTGGCCTCATTATGTTCCCAATATGCGAACAGAGAAATGCACTAACCGCGAAAATAAAGCGCCACGAAAGTGCCGAGCGCGGGAAACTGAGACCACGCGAAATTTAAACTCTCCACAGAGTCAGCTGTCAGAGAAACATAACCTCAAACGCATAGCATAGAACAAGTCTATTGTTGTCCAATGTGCTGTAACAAAAAATAAACAAAATATTTTTGCGTTTTTAAGTAACTTTGATATGGTTAGATTTATTTAAATGTTTTTTTTTAAATCCAAACAAATTTCATTTTTTTCTAAGACGTTGCTACTGAAAGACAAGTAGTTCCGTGAAGAACTATACAGCCTATTTTCATATATCCTACTTATGTTAACTGCCTCAAGCATATTTCAGTTTGATTGCTGTAATAGATTCGTAGATATTGAGAACCGACTACAAATTTCGGATGGTCGCCATGTTGGATTTTATATATGTAGGTCCTAGAGTTATGTACTGTTACATGCAGATTATTGTGTACGTGTAGTATTCAAACTACAATCGCATAATTAGGACACAAGAAGTAACAAGGAGATTTTAAAATTTCGCACAGCTGCCATCTTGAGGTTATGGAAACAATTGAAATAAATTATATGCCAGTGGATTACCATTCGTATAAGGATTTACTGTTCCAAGTTTCACTACACTCGGATGGTTAAATTGCGAGAAACGTCCATGTGAATTTTTATATTTCGCGTCGCCTCCATGTTGGATTTGTGAACACCAAGTTATTTAAAGTCCTATAGGTGAACTTAAGTTCATAGCCCCTATGAACATTAAGAAATTCAGTTCGATTGCTATAATAGATTCGTAGATATTCAGAGCCGACTAAATATTTTGGATGGTCGCCATGTTGAATTGTTAAATGTATAGGCCATAGAGTCATGTACCATTAAAGGAAAATTATTGCGTAGGTTCAATATTCAAACTTTCAATTCGATCGCATGACTACATCACAAGAAATAAAAACTTAATTTTAAAATTCGCACATCCGCCATCTTGAGGTTATGTAAACAATTGAACTAAATTAGATACCAGTGCATTACAATGTGTATAAATATTTCCTGTACCAGATTTCAGTGCGTTTGGAACATTAAATCGCGAGAAAGGTCTATTTAAAATTTTCAACTTCGCTTGGCTGCCATGTTCGTTTTGTAGTTAACCGGTTTCTGAAAGTCTTATAGATGGACTTCCGTAGTGCCCTTTATCTCCGTAAAAGATTTCAGGGAGATACCGCTAATAGTTTCACAGATATGGAATGCCGGTGAAATATTTCGCACATCCGCCATCTTGTGGTTATGTAAACAATTGAACGAAGTTAGATGTCGGTGCATTACAATGTATATAAACATATACTGTACCAAGGTTCATTGCGTTTGGTTGGTTAAATCGCGAGAAACGTCTATTTAAAAGTCGCAAAATCGCTTGGCCGCCATGTTCGTTTTGTTGTTACCAGATTTTCAAAGGTCACATAAGTGAACTTATAGTTGTTCCCTTTATCACCATACAAAATGTCAGGGTAATATCGGTAATAGTTTCGGAGATATTGAATGCTGGTGAAATATTTCGCACAGCTGCCATGTTGGATTGGTGAGTCGTAACAAAATTTGAAGGGCACGGTCGGGGTCGCAGAGAATAGTGCTATGAACTTACCGAGTTTCATTGAAATCGCTCCAGCCGTTTAGATTTTATTAGGGGGACACACACACACGAATCACACACACACACACACACACGCACGCACACACACACGGACAAAAGGTGATCTCATAAGCCTATTTTTTCAAAATTGAAAATAGGCTAAAAATAGTATTCAAGAAAGAGCTGACCTTGTGGTTAAAAAATCTTTGAAAAGTGTGTTCCCTCTTCTTTTTGAACTGTTCCGCTTATATTTTACAATTCCCATGAACTCAACATCCTGTGAAAGGTCTTTTTCATGTCTATGGAGGTTAAAAACCTACACCAGAAACACTGTTGGCCAAGAAAGGTTGTCGTCATTGGCCCTTCTGGCAATTGAACGGAGTGTTGAAATAGATATTCCCCAAGTAATTGATGTTTTTAACTCAAAACAAAAGAGAAGGCTTCATTTTGTGTAAAATAGTTTTTGTACAACTTATGGTGTTATCAAGTAAAACTTCAATAAAGCATTGTTATTTTAGTATGATGTTTTCTTAATTTATACTTAACTAGGGTAAGCATTAAAATTAATAATTATCAACAACAGATCAAACTTTAAAAAACTATGTATGGATGGTATTTTTTTCAAACGATTTTGTTGTTGATGTTATTAAAATAACACATTTTGGTATAACTAGGTCCATAAATAATAACACAGATTATTGGTAAAAATGATTTACATTTATGCTGGTATGGTATGTAAAGCAGTTTAAAAAGTGCTTGTAAACTACAGTTTTAACGCAAATCATTGGTAAAACTTGCCACCCCAGTTAATAAGCTGAAATTACGCCGATGTAATTTCTGGATAAACTAGGAATTCGACCAGGATTACACTGTATCCCAGCCATGCAACTTGAAGTATTTTCGTATTTTTTCAAAATCATACTTTTAAGGACTTACATTCGTTTATCTCAGCTCCTATTAATAGTAGGAACCTCAAATTTTCTTGCATAATTGCAATATTTTAACGTGAGTATATCATTATAAGAAGGGCAGTTTTTGTAATACTGATATTTTGTCACTGATTGTTTTGTGAAAAATATTGAAAACTTTTGTAATTATTGTCTCAGTTGCTAAAGAAAGGTTCTTCTGTTAAAATTATAATAAAAGTCTACATATTATAACATAATTATCATCATCGTTATATCATTTGTATATTATTTTGTGAGAAAAAGAAACATGGTTACCATTGTCATGAACGAATATTGGAACTTCCCTTAAGGCCTCCTCTTCCTCAGAGTCAAGCTGTACAAGATTGTTCAAATGAATCGGAAGGAGCTGAAAAGTATTAAGTTAGTTTTTACTACTTTTCAGGAGACAGATAAAACGTCAGTAGTGTGGTAAGGACAGAGCTGGACCACTTCTTTTTGAACCCTCCTCGTATCGGCCCCGAACTTGATATCTCGCTAACCAAACATGGGATTAGAACATACAGGATGTCCTAGCACTGCTAGTAATGCCCCCTACTTTCCTATAGGCTCTTTATTTGATTAAAAGACCAAAACTAAAAGGTCATTCGCGAGTAGTGGGGTAGTGTTGGTTTCCTGAAGTCGCGCTCGTGCTTGAATATGTATGCCTATGTTGGGAAAGGGTTATGTGGTGGGGGAGGAGTAGGGTCGAGTGAGGGGTCGTTTGGATGGTATTTTTTCCGCTCTAGATGATGGTGAGGTTATTTTTTAAAAATGGATGGAATTGGGAAACGCCATTTGGGGTAAACATGTTGTTTTTTGACATTTTGGCGATGAATGTTTTTTTATACGCATGCGCACTTGAGGAGTTTTGTAAGAGGGCGGGCGTTTTAAATGATGATTTATTAATGAGTGTTTTTAATATGTATTGAAATAAACCATAAAAACTAATAGGTCATCGGCTTTTGACTATCTCGCTAACTAATAATCGGATTTAAACCTATGAGGTGTCGTAGGACTCGTGGTGAACTCTCCTTTTCCATGGACGGGGTATATCCACACCAAAATAAAAACGTGGTAAGGGGGTGGGGAGCTGCACTACTTAGGAAGTTGTGAGCCCCCGCGACCTTGGAATGGAAGATTCATGCTAGGAGGGCGTGCTTGGATTCGTTTTTTTCGTCTCGTTGTGCTCTTTACGGGAATGTAGGTGTCGAAAAGGTGAAGTTAGGGTTTTGGGTCAAAACGTGCGTTTTTCACATTTTTGCCGATTTTTGGAAAACGGGTTATGCTAGGAGGGCGTGCTTGGATTCGTTTTTTTCGTCTCGTTGTGCTCTTTACGGGAATGTAGGTGTCGAAAAGGTGAAGTTAGGGTTTTGGGTCAAAACATGCGTTTTTCACATTTTTGCTGATTTTTGGAAAACGGGCCATGCTAAGAGGGCGTGCTTGGATTCGTTTTTTTCGTCTCGTTGTGCTCTTTACGGGAATGTCGGTGTCGAAAAGGTGAAGTTAGGGTTTTGGGTCAAAACATGCGTTTTTCACATTTTTGCCGATTTTTGGAAAACGGGTCATGCTAGGAGGGCGTGCTTGGATTCGTTTATTTCGTCTCGTTGTGCTCTTTACGGGAATGTAGGTGTCGAAAAGGTGAAGTTAGGGTTTTGGGTCAAAACATGCGTTTTTCACATTTTTGCTGATTTTTGGAAAACGGGCCATGCTAAGAGGGCGTGCTTGGATTCGTTTTTTTCGTCTCGTTGTGCTCTTTACGGGAATGTCGGTGTCGAAAAGGTGAAGTTAGGGTTTTGGGTCAAAACATGCGTTTTTCACATTTTTGTCGATTTTCGGAAAACCGAAAACGTGAGAATGACGTGTGTGATAGTATTTATTTCGTCTCTTTATTCTCTTTACGTGGATATAGACATAAAAAGGTAAAAAGCTGGAAACATGGTTTTCTTATGGAAAAGGTGTTTTTTGTTCATTTTCGCGTTATTTGGAAAACGAATGAGGCGATTTTTATGATGGGCATGTCGATGTATTTGTGTCGTTGTTCTGTTTACGGGAATGTAGGTATGGAAAACCTAAAATGATGGTTTCCGTCATTTTTTTTCGAGATTGTTGAGGAAAACGGGGAAAAAGTAAGAAACCAGATTTGAAGTCACGTTAGGTTATGCGCTTTGATGTTAGTAAAACTTTTATGCATTATTATTATTATTAAAAAAAAATTATTATTATTATTTGTCTTGACTGGTCAGGGCTCACACGCAGAGAGAGAACTTGCTTAATGCAATGAGAATTGAAAGCATTGAAGCTAGCCCACGGCGATCCAGACAGACACAGGTCTTATCATCGTACGTGCCTCGCAGCAGAGAGAGATAAGAGGCAGGTGTCATTATACAGTGTGCGGATTTATAATGTGTATGTCATAGCCTAGGTTCATTATGGACTCATCATGCAACGCAAAGTTTGAAACAATGAGTGAGTGTATAACATTATGATAACAGATTGGCATGGGCTCGAACAAAGCGGTTATTGGACATGTAATAAACAAAAGGGTGGGAATAATGAAAGGTCATATGATACTTTTTTTTTTCTTCAAAATAATTAAATAGGGTTTTATTACAAAAAATTATGTTTATTGACCCATGAATTATACTTGGAAGGAAAACCTAACCACTTTACAAAATATTTTGCACCTTTGACTTTAATTACTCGTTCAATGAGATAATCGTTGGGATATAATGTTTTTTGCACTTCTTCATAATAGAATCGTCCCTGAATGGCTTGACCGCTCTGATCTTCTAAGAGATACGTCACTGGTTGACCTAGCTTGACTTGGCGAATTTTAAAAATTTCTGTCGACCATTGTGGAGTATACGATTTTGAAAATACACTTCTATGTTTACTAATGCGAACAAAATCTCCAATTTTAAGGCGATGTCGCCTTGGGTCTACCCTTTTTATAGGGTTAAACAGTCTATTGAGTCTGGGTAGGTTCTTGGTGACGAGGCGAGGTTTCATGCCGATGGTGGAATGAATGGTGTTGTTGTAGCGAGACACAAGTTGAGGTAACCAGTCTATCCATTGATAGGAACCATGTATTGTAAACTCTTTCCACATATAACTTTTTAATGTTCGATTGAACCGCTCGACCACACTAGCTTTGAGATTGCTATAGGTGGCATAATGGTGAATATCCTTAGATTTGAGAAAACTGGAGAAATCCTTGTTGAAAAATTCTTTCCCCTGGTCGGTTTGTAACAAGTGAGGTTGACGTTTTGATTGTTCAATAATATGTTGAAAGGCCTTTGTGACTAAGACACCAGTTTTATTTTTTACTGGTTGAACAAAAGCCATTTTGGAATAGACATCAATGACAGTCAACATATAGCGTACACCGTCGTTAACGTTAGAATAAGGTATCATTTCAACCAGGTCTGCCTGCCAAAGTTCATCGATTCCTTTGGAAATGACACGACGACGTTCATAAATGCGTCGGGCTGGTTTATGCAATTCATGAGCAATGCCCACTTTGATGGGGGATGGCTTATAAGATAATTTTAGCATCTCGGAGTTGTTGTTCAATGTGGGCGATTTCCGCCTCATGTCCAGTGTGACCAGCTTGTTTTGATGCATGAAGCAAGTATAAGCGCTCTACTAACTGATTGGGATTATTCCAAAAGGTTATATCTAGGTAGGGTTTTAATTTCTTAAACCTTACACCAGAGGCAGAGTGATGTTTTTGCTTACCAAAGATGTTTGCAATGATGGTCTTATATTTTTGGGATATATTGGCATTGACCTGCTGAGAGGATTTATAGTTTCTTTTGTGAGCGTTGGTGTCTAATAAAATGGATTTATATTTAGCAAGGTCCTCGGACGTAAAATCTTGTGTCGAGGGGGTGCGAGAAAATAGCAGCTTTAACAGACCTGGTGTTAATTTATAGTTGATCTTTTTAATGACAGCTTTCGTACGAGCAAATTTAATGGATGAATCCCCAATTTTAAAACTATCATTCTCATAGCGAACACCATACGTGGTATCTGTCTTTCCAATAAATAGAAGGGTCAAATACGGTTCCAGGGTTGCCCCATAATGTTTGATTAAAATGTTTTTGAGTTGAGCTTTATTTTGAGGGGTTGCCAAGACTTGTGAAAACGGAGACGATGTGGAGGAAGACGGTGTTGCCGATATGACGGAAGATTTTTGTTTTGTTTTTAGAAACTGTTGAAGGGGTGACGATTTCTTTTTTCTTTCAGGACTAAATACACTTTCGCTTTCACTTTCACTTTGTTCATGCTCTTCTTCTTCTTCTTCTTCCTGTTCTTGATGTTCTTGTTCACTAACATTAGAGGAGGAGGAAGAGGAGGATTTTACCTGTCGTGTGGATTCTGTTTGAGTAAATTTTGAACTTGTTATGGGTTTGGTTTGAGAGGTAGCAGCAGCAGCAGCAGTAGCAGCAGAAGCATTAGGTTTAAATCTCATGGGATCAACCGATGATGGAGCATGTTTTATCATGGGTAAAGGATTGACGTTTTTTAAACGTTGCAATTCACGAAATTTATGTCGAATCGTATTTCGTGCCTCAATAATACGCTGCATGATTTGAACATGTTTCTTGTACCCTATGGCGTTCGCCATGGTAAAGGTAAAGACACACTAACAGGAAATGTCCAGCCCTAGGTCTTTTTAAACAGAAATAAAATGATCAAAACCCAAGCGATAACGTCCCTCACATCGTTCACTCTGTTTATTTATGACCAAACAGGCATGGGGATGATGGTTCCAACACGAAGCACACAATTGCGTGAAATCTGTAAAGGACATATCTGGATTCACATGATCTTGAAAAATATGATAGAGATTTCTAGAGTCTTGGCGAAAGAGAACGATGAGATTGGCATTGTCACGAATCAACTGTTTGGGGATTTTGGAATAGGTCTGAGCCAGATAAAAACAATCCACTTGTTTATGGCGTCCCATACTAAAATACTCTTGAATAATGGCCTGTCGTTGAGTGGCAATATCATCAAAAATTATAATGGAATCTGGTTGAATGCGGTCTGGTTGAATGACATCTTGAGGTGAGGTGAATGTAAAATAGCCCATGGCTTCTTTATTTAACGAAGACATAATTTGTTCCAGATACACGTACAGAGGCTGGTACAAGGATTTGGCAAAAATATAAATATTTTGAAATCGTAGGCCATGAGGTGCGGTAATAATGTTCAGCAAAACATTGGTCTTTCCACAACCCGAAGGCCCTACCATAATACATCGAACGGTAGATGGGAATAGGGTGCCATGACGTTTAGGTTCGCACACGGACAGTGATAGCTCTGAAACCAAATCAGAGACGGGCAAAGCATGGGGTTGTTTCATTAATTCCATTGTGTCGATGACTGAGTTTTTTTCATGTGTGTATAAGGTTTATATATATAGGCAAGCGGTGAGTAGGATAGGTTAGTTAACGTCTATCACCATGGACGTGTTTGGGAGAGCTCGTGTAACCATGGCCACGGCCGCCTCTTTGTCAAAACAGTCACGAGAGGTGGCAACAAAAAGCTATGTCGATCGCAAAGTGCAAAGTGTCTATCACATGGCCCCGAGACTAACCGCTGAGGGCTATTCAGCCAATCATCATCGTATTATTGATGTGCAAGAGCCTCGAGACGAAAATGATGTCTGCACGAAACGTTATGTGACCTATCAAATGAAAAGGCTTTATAAATTTGTCCCATCTGTATTTTTAGTGTACCTGTCAAATCAAAAACTGGACAATGACAGAAACCATTCCCCACCACCACTACCACTGGTGAATGATGATCTTACCTATATGCTTGCTTCCGGTTTAAGTCGTTATCGACTGCATTATGATGGTGTCATTCATATTAAATATGTCATGCCTGATGAGAAACATTTAAAAATACAACTAAACGGTGATAGAGTGTTGGCCCACAACCATCAAAGAGTAAATGTGGGAGATGAATTATCCTTTCATCTTATGCTTACGTTTGAGGAAAAGGAAGCTGGGAAAACGGTGAATGATTTCCCGCTTTATATAGAATTGGAATATACTGCTATGAAATAAGGTTCTCTACGTTAGTTGTTATCGAATGTTTGCTGTGAAAGGTTCACCAAGTAGCAGCATGGTGAAAAAAAGATATGCTATGAACATGAAAAAAACAAATCTCAAAAAGAGAAAAAAGCCAGGTCGGAAACCAAGTCGATCTGCCTCACACCCAGTGTTAAAACGTAAAAAAAACTAAACAAAATCTAAAAAGAGTGGCTATCGAAAAAACTTAACAAGCGGTGCGATTGTCTACATCTCCGAAATCGCAGCATCATGTATCGATAAAAAGAAAAGAAAGAAAGCAAAAACGTGGGCGAGTCATTCCTGTTGCTAAGCGTGGGGGTTTTTTGCCGGCTTTATTTGCAGGGTTGGCAGCTTTGGGGTCCCTTTTGGGTGGTGCCAGCGCTGTAGCGAAAACCATAAAAGCCGTCGAGCAAGGCAAGCAACAACTCAAAGAAAGCGAGCGACACAATAAAACGTTAGAAGCCATTGCGATGGGAGCTAGAAATGGCAATCCTTTAAAGCCAGTCTTTTATCCACAAGGTAGTGGCCTACCGTTTAAGAAAAGAAAAAAAAATGTCCATCATCGATAAGCGCTTAAGGCAACTGCCTCGTCATGCCATGACCCATGAAGAAGTGGAACGCTATGCCAAACAACTAAAGATTTCTCATTTTCGAGGTGTATTTATGCGAAATGAATTACCCAAAGCACCGTGGAAAGAAGAACGAGCCATGATGAATTTAGATGATGATGCAGGCCCAGGAACCCATTTTGTAGCCTATGTGAAACAAGGTTCCACAGTATGGTACTTTGACAGTTATGGAAATTTACCACCTCCGATCGAGTTGCTACGTTATTTGGGAAACCGAGTAAAGATATTCTATAATGTGAATCGCCAACAAACCTTTGACAGTCAAGAGTGTGGCCGTTTGAGTTTACATTTTTTATATAAGAGGTCGCGTTAAGCCAAGAGTTTCATTATTATGAATGTCAACGCCAAGACCTTTACCGTGCACAGTCGCGGGCCTGAAGTGTCCCTGGATTTTTTCCCCCCATTGAATTGCAATCAGAACAATCCTATGTGCTAGGATTAATTTCTTTGGAAAGTTACAACAGAATTTACAATATTCAACTGGATATTAATGACAAATTTTATTATGATGATTATATGTTGACACTACCCCCTGGAGGTTATACCATAGACGACGTGCATGAGGCCATTAGCGTGTCGATGATAAAACAATTTGGTGTCAAACCATTTGCGGATGGGACACACAAATTTGAACTTACAGCCAATACAATAACTCATCGCTGTCGTATTTTCTCTACGTTTAACATTGACTTTGAAACACAAGTTCATTCTATTGGTCCTTTATTAGGATTTAAACCAAGAGTGTTGGCAGCTCAGCAACCCCATGAATCAGATTATCCAGTGAAATTCATCGAGGACCATCACATTTCTGTAACTTGCAATATTATTAGAGACGTATTTACGAATCAAGAACAAAGCCATTCCCTGTATGATTTTATTGTCACCTCTCCTTGCGGCTATATTATTCGTGAAAACCCTTCAGTGGTTCTCTATCATCCTGTGTGTGTCAGTGATATTAGTAATATTACCTTACGCTTAGTGAATAGAAACCAACAACTGATTGCTTTGGACGCCAACACCCCTGTGACCTACAAGTTGGTTTTAAAGACGCTATGAAATTTATCTATAAAGCAACAACAACGTCTACGAGGTCGGTTAGTTGCCCGCCGTGTATGAAACGGTTGACACGAGTAAACCGACAACGCTTACAACGCCTTGGTTATACGCTACACCCCAATCATGAACAAAGAGCTGTTGCAAGTGTTAAATCCCATACAAGTGGAAGATGGCGTCGTGCGCATTGACATGCATTCCTATCAACCTCAAGCAACAGGACTGAATAACAATGACGAGATTCAATTCATCATTAACAATCAAGATATTTTTACTCTACCTCATGAAAGTGTCCTTCAAATTGAGGGTAAATTGATGAAAGCAGATGGCAGTACGCCCACAACGTCTGCGTTGGCGAATCATGGTTTGGCTTTTCTGTTTTCTGAAGTACGTTATGTGATAAATGATATAGTCATAGATATGACTCGAAATGTGGGCATGACTAGTCTTATGAAATTATATCCATCCTATAGCGAGGAGGAAAGTAAAACGCTTTCTATGGCAGGATGGTGTCCCAACAGTAGCAATAACTGGCTAGTTCATACCGATGGCACTTTTACAGGCTTCCTACCCTTAAAATTACTCCTTGGCTTTGCCGAAGATCACAAGCGTATTATTTTAAACGCAAGACAAAGTTTGTATCTAGTGAGAGACCGCAGTGATTATAATGCGCTGAAAGGAGCCTCTGACCAAGTGATAGACTCAAAAATTCAACTGCTTCGATTACTATGGAAAGTGCCCCATGTGACGCTATCGGATCGTAAAAAGCTAAGCATGTTAAATTTAGTGCAAAAAGATAAAGCCTTGCCTATCGCCTTTCGAAGTTGGTGTCTGCATGAATACCCCTTGCTACCTACCACTGACACTCATAGTTGGAGTGTCAAATCGGCTCGCTCTACCGAGAGACCCCTCTATGTTATTATTGGTTTTCAAACCAATAGAAAATACCAACAAAGCAAAGATGTCACCTTGTTTGATCACATTCACTTGAGAAATATACGACTATTTTTAAATAATGTTTGCTTTCCCTATGAGGGGTTGGAACTCAATTTTTCAAAAAATAAGTTCGGTCCCCTTTATGACATGTTCGCTAAATTTCAATCGTCTTATTATGAAAAACAGGATTGTCCTATGTTGTCGCCACAAGGGTTTAAAGCAAAAGCACCACTGATTGTTTTCGACTGTTCGTATCTAGAAGAATCTATGAAAATCACCACCATTGATTTAAGGATAGATTTTGAAACACAAGAAAATGTCCCAGACCATACCAGTGCCTACTGTTTGATTATTCATGCTAGACAAGTGAAATATCATCCTTTGTCCAATTATGTCACCAGCATGTAAGCCATCTGTGGTCGAATGAAAACAAAAAAAGATCATCATTCATAGGATTGATGATAAGCGTCTGCATGCACAGTATCTGTTGCGCTCTGGCACTGTGCGCACATACGACAACAACAAACATCATGTGTCCCTCAATAAGCAACAGCAACAACAACAACAACAACAACGTGACAGACAAACCATGGAATTTAAAATGTGAATTTAATCGTTTGAAAACTTTTGAAACATGGACAGTTCCCTTTATGGATTGTGGAGAAATGGCTGCGAGCGGATTTTATTACTTAAAACGTGGGGATGTGGTCAAGTGTATTTTTTGCAACATTGAAATTGGAAACTGGGAAATAGGGGATCGACCCTTTAGCGATCATCAGCGATGGAGTCCATCCTGCCCTTACCTCAATCGCTATGATGTGGGCAATATTCCATGGAGTTTGAATTATCCTGTTATTGTACCAGACACTGCAAAACTAGGAGATACCTGTGGACCGTATGCGCAAACTATTCATCTGAATGCTGTTCCAAATTAAGCCAACACACTTTTTTGTAATAAAAATGTAAGTGTTTTTTTTTGTTATGAATAAAACCTCAAAAAAATATTTAGCTGTTGTTCAATTCATTTGTTCCTTTTTTTTCCCTAAAGTCCTTTGACTTTTGCCATGTTAAACCATGGCATGGGTTAGTTGTTGATTAGACGTCAATGAGGTAACAAGTAAAAATAAAACAAAGCATGATGCGTACACTCATCGTGGATTGTCAGGGGTTTAAAATTGCAGACAACAAATTTATATTTAAGGAAGTCGCTTTTATCGATTGTAGTACGTTTTGGGTGTCTAACCCTATTCATTTGGTGTTTAAACCTCCCTATGCTTTCGAGTTGCTTAGTGAAAAAGATAAAAAACAGAGCCAATGGATTGAAAATCATTTGCAGTTAGCATGGAACCAGGGTGATATTTCTTACAAGTATCTTGACATTGTCATGAAAGCCCATTTGTCCTCGGCCAATGTCTTATTTGTTAAAGGGAGTGAAAAATGCCAGTGGCTTCAACCATTTCTACCCTCTCACTGCCAATGTATTGACCTTTTAGATCTGGGTTGTCCATCCCTGCAAACGCTAATGGACACTTGTCCTTGCGACAATATTCAGAATAAAGCCTTAGCGCATGCATGGCAATTGTTTCATTGGCTCACCACGAGTGCATGTTGGGAGTTGTTCAATAAAATTAAAACTGAAAGTGTATCGTCCAATGATAGCAGTGAGACGTGTACACGTGAGGTGAAAACATCAACGTTATAGACATGGACGCCACTACAATCGACAAGGCTATTGGAAAGTTCTTTGTGTGCAAGAAAAAACTGATTAGCTTTACACAACATGAATTATTAGCACTACCTAAATCATTTCTTTTTTATGTTGCTGCCAACGCTGTCAAAGAAATTTGGGAAAAGGCGCCTGCCGAGTGGACTAACGACTCTGTATTGAGTGAACTACAACCATGCAGTCATTTTTCCCATCACAAGCAATTAACCATGGCAAAAATACCTTCCATTCGACAGTGTGCCACATGCCAATTAATGAAATTATATCATGGTCATAAAACTCAGTGTAAAGACATTGTTTCATCATTCCATGGCTGTCATGCGGAAAACAACCACCACCTACCATGCTCGTCAGGAGCCACCGACAAACAACAACAACAACAGCAAGAACAAGAACAAGAACAAGAAGAAGAAGAACAACAAAAAAAGTGTTTTTCACCGATTGAAACCTCTATGTCCCAGGTGTACTGGCCGTGGAATTATTGATAACATTATTAAAAACTTACCATTCGATGCTCACTTACCTGCTTACAGCTTTTGCGGCCCTGGTACTCGTCTTCAAGATCGTTTGAGGAGAGGGGATATGGGAATCAATGCTTTGGGTCATGCATGCCTTAATCACGATAAAGCCTATGAAAACAGTGATCCCACACTAAGACGCATTGCCGACAAAGTCTTGTTAAGCATTGCCAAGCAACGATTAACAGCTTCAGATGCCAGTCTAGCAGAACGAATGGCAGCATTTATAGTGATTGGTGCTATGAAGAGCAAATTACTTTTATCTAGATATGGACTTTAACGTAATGAATTTATTTTAAAAAATGTATAGTATCACTGTTATCATGACAAAAAAAATAAATAAAAAGACAAGAGTCCATGTTGTGTTTTTTTCCATTATTATTATTCACTCATAGTTTCATTATTATAATTATAAATGACAAACAATAAAAAAGGGACAGCAGTGCATCGTTAAAAAATATTACTAATTGTAGTAAATCTATTTTTTCAATCACAAACAATAAAAAAGGACAAAAGTCCATTATTTTAACTAATAGTTTCATCATTATTATTATAAAAAATTATATATACGTGATAATTGTACTAAACCTATTTTTTTAAAATCACAAACAATCAAAAAAAGGACAAAAGTCCATCATTATTCATCAGCTTCAAATGGCAGTCTAGCAGAACGAATGACAGCATGAAATCTTTTATCTACTCTAGAACCAGTTTTTTTTTTTTTGTTAAACGCTTATTATTGAATAAAATAACATGTTACTAGAATTTGATCATTATAAATTATAATCATTATAATAAAAATTGCTTAAAAATTGCTATAAATGCTATTTTAAATCACAAACAATAAAAAAAGGACAAAAGTCCATCATTTTAACTAATAGTTTCATTATTATTATAAAAGTTACGGCTAGCGTACAATGATTATTCGTTTTCAATTTTTACAAAACGAACCATGCATCGATTATTTTTTTCACCCTCATAAATTAAATAGACAGGGTGAATACTGGAATTGACATCTTCCATGACATTATCAGGTAGGTTATTAAATCGTGTGGGAAGAAATGTCTCAAAGTCTTGACAAATGCAAAGAGCTCGTTCACCAAATTTGGTTTTCAGTTTTTGAATTTTATGTATGCGAAAGGGTGTTTGCGTAGGCAATTCACTCATTTTCTTGCGTGCAAAGCCACAATCTTGACCAATGGCGTTCAAGGCGTCCATGGTTGTCTATAACCAAAGAAAAGAGTGTTACTTTCTAACACTCTTGTTCTTATATTACAATAGCAATAACTTTGTACATTAAAGTATATTGTTGGTTTTTTTTAAATCCTGAGTGTTTATGACCTGAAGTTGTAGATAGATAGTATTGGATAAAAATATAATAATAATGTTTGTATCATTTTTTCAGTCAAAACATACATTTGGAAATTATTTAATAGGAAATGTTTTATCAAAATTAAGTGTGAATCTCTCTTGGAGGTAAATGCATGTCTCTGTTGTGAATGGGAATTAGCCTATCATTCCCTAGTCGAATGACTTGTATTCGTTTGCTCTGTTGTTGTGCAAATTCACACAACATTCTGTTAAATAAATAGTATCAACAGATACTAAGAGCAAACATGGAATGCTTTTGGTAACCTATAAAAAGGCAAAGTTAACACGCTATGCATTTAATAACCATGTCTACATCCAACAAAACAAAATTCAAAACTACAAATTTAAACCAGTGTGTATGTGTTTATCAACGTGAATACACGATAAACTAAAACAAACAAACAAACAAAATAGCCAAATGTATTCTAAACGTCAAGTATGCACCCGAGAGCCGAATGTAAACAAAAAAAAAGCCATAATCATGACATCATGTGGTTAATTTCTAACAAATCTCATTCTATGAGGCGAATATTGATTGATAGGTAAGCTAAGACAAAGTTGGCGAAATGCTTGTTGTCGATACGAAGTGATTGGTTCCTCAGCAGGAAATTTATAAAAATGAAAACAAAACATTTGAGAAGTTATTGGAAAATAAACATTAAACAGGGGTTTTGTACATATTGTACACCAGAAATCTGGAAAGTGATCCTCGTCAGCTAATTTAACAATCACTTGATTCATGGTTAAACCGTACCATGCTTTATGAATCACTTGCGTGGATACATTATTTTCAAAGCCAAAATTTAGCATACAGGATTTACAAAAGTGATGTCCTGGATCATGAAACAAATCATCATCATTATCATCACGAATCATAAAGCTGTCATAAAATGTGGTGTCAATGCGTACTTTCGTGTTTCTATATTCTGAAGGATAGGCCACACGTTGAGGATTATGAGACATCATCATGGCATATTCATTGAACGTGGTGTGTTTTGTGACGATAAAACGATCTTCACCGTGGATCATGATTGAATCTGAAAAGTAGTCGTTGCCGTTTACTAAGTGAATAAATAAAAAAATACAATGTACTATATACACTGTCTGTCCCCTAAGGCAAAAATAAAATAGAAAATAAGCAAAACACAAATAAATAAATAACCATTTGTCTGGTGACTTCTTTAGCTGTAGGCAGCAAACATAACATGCAACAGGTTAAAAAACAATTTCTGTTCAGATATTTCAAATATATCACCACTCATAACTCTAGCCATAAAGTGAGAGTTTTGTCCACGATTATTATTATTATTCTTTTGTTCTTGCATGAGACGTACTAAGCCACACCCTAGTGTGGCCTATTAAGCCGCATGCCTACTGAGGGTGAATGGTCACTTTGTCGAAACATGAGGCCTACTAAGCGACAACAATAGTGAGGGTGGCTACTTGTTTGTTTTTTCATAACCTAACCTAAAGAAGTCAACATGTTTTTTAATCTAGCCTGTGCACAGTGAACCATGCAAACGTTGATGCATGGCTCTCTTTATGCGTTGACAGGCAAATAGCACAAGACATACAGTTTATGTACAACTATTTACAGGCATTCACACATCCATGCATACACCCATGCACACAGGTTAAAAAACAAAAATTATATGATACACTACAATTTTTTATTTTTATTCCGAGGCTCAAGATGGCATCTCGCATTTGATAGCAACCAAACCAAACACTTGCCGTGTTGTACAACAACAATAGCTACAACCACTACTGGTTGTAACCAAATGGGACGCTTGTCATCATATCCTGACACCACTGTCTCTTGTCGTCCAACAAAGCGAGTGTTTGTTTTCGCTGCTTCATTAAAAATAAATCATGATTTTTTGAGAGAATCCTAAACTGACTATGTGCCATGGCTGTGTGGGTCTGAAGGACATGTAAATAATCATCCACACAGAGACGTTTAACCACATGCTGGCTAATCCCTTTGGCTCGCATAGATTCGCATCGATCCACCTGTCGAAAACTATACATTTTCGGAGCGAGACCTACAAACTCAGTCATCATGGTGTCTGAACACTCATCTTTCATTAAACCAATTTCTTTTTTGTTCAGACGGGGGATATCGAACACGTTCTTCTCACTAAACGAGGACGTGTCAAACCATTTTGGGTTTTGTTTCATAACGACATACGGATCACAGTCATGGATATGGTAAATAAAACTATCCGTGTCTGTATATAACAAGGAAATGGTACCAAATCGCTGTATTGCAAAACCATAATGGAATTTATACATGTGCAATTTTGAAAAATCTAATATGACTTGGCCTAAATAGATAGGCTTATCCATGACCACTTTAGTTTTGGCAAGTTCAATAGTCAGTAGATCATGATCAATAATGTTTAAAGATTTGAAATTTGGTTTTGCAATATATTTTTGAGCCCCCCATCTGCCATGCCATGTATTGACCAACTTAATGTCCCTATACTGCCGTACATTTTCCAAACTCTTGCCATAGATACAATTATTCATGAGTTTAAAAAAATTGATTTGAAATGGCTGAGTGGCACTTTGTCTGTGACTGGTATTTAAATCCATGTATGGTTTCAACCACGGTTTCTGCCAAATGAAATACCTCTATGGATTTTTTTCAGGGTTAAGCCCTGAGCTAAACATTCTACCAGCATGTCAATATGCAACACATAGTGATTTTTATCATACAAGGTACCCATCAATTTCTTATGATTGCCCTTACTCTCGGGCGGCACCATTTTCTCTATGCAAAAGGGGAAATCACCATGACGCTGTCTGAGATGGGGGGGATAAGCTAAGTCGACATCAAGAACATACCCTACGTCCTGTTGCTTGCTAGCGCTATGCACATTAAAATCTTTAATTTCATCCTCAGACAGCCAGACAAAGTTTCTGTACGGCAGTGGTCGACTCATAGCGTGACCGTATAAATTGTTTACGTCGAAATACATTAGATAGGATTCTGGTTCTTCGGGACAATAATCAGGCATGTAATGATTATTTGCCTTGGCATGTCGCTGATTGAGCGATACGAATCCCCCACGAATCCCTTTTTCCATCATGAGTACCATATCGGGATCCGTCAGTAAATCAAGCTCAATGTGGGTAAATTTGAGGGCGGCGTCCCAACTTAACCCTGGACTGGTATAGTAGTGGGCGGGGTCAAGGCCATAAATCGTGTGACATAGCTGACGAAACGTTTCAAAAACGTCTGTCAACAACAACACGTCTAATTTTAAGTAGTGCATAGCATACTGGCCCATGGTTTCTATGCCAAACACTCGCCAAACATGCTGTGCGTGGGCATAGTCTTCTTCACTGATGGTGCTTTGAGTCAATTGAGAAAAGAATTTTTCTCTTGGCGGCAAAGTCGTTTCTTCAAGCACCTCGTAACTTTCCACATAATCGTATGGAAAATGGCCTTTACGAACGAGACGCGCCATGATGCATGTGGGCACCATTTCGGCAACGCTGAACAGCTTTTGCCGGAGCGGCTAGCAGGTGAAACATGTGTCATTTCCCCGTAGAAATACAAACCGATATAAAATAAGTGAATTAATTTACGTATTTCACAGTCATACAGCATAACTTTTCGATGTATAAGGATTACAATGCAACCAAAAACTACATTTTCCTACCAACCCGAGCCGAGAAAAGGTTACCTTACAAAAATGATAACAACTTTGTTTCTTGGACACACAAAATTTTGAAATTAATAAACCAGTTATACAACATTCCATTGTATATTGTGTTAAAATTTGGATTCGATCTGATGACGGATTTTTGAGATAATAATTCTTAAATGTGACGCATGGTTGAAACACGCTTAAAACGTGCACTTTTTGAGTTCCAACTGCGATAAAAAAATATACAAATTAAAAAATCCAAACCTACATGAACTAACGTAGAATAGAACGACGAAAATGTTGATGGTATTGGATTTTATGTAGGTCTATTGGTTACTTCACAAACAACCTTCAAACTCGAGTGCACATAATACTTTGGTCGACAGTAGTAGTTCCGTGAAGAACTATACAGCCTATTTTCATATATCCTACTTATGTTAACTGCCACTATCAACATACACAATTTCAGTTTGATTGCTGTAATAGATTCGTAGATATTGAGAACCGACTAAATATTTCGGATGGTCGCCATGTTGGATTTTATATATGAAGGTCCAAGAGTTATGTACTGTTACATGAAGATTATTGTGTACGTGTAGCATTCAAACTTCAATCGCATGATTAGGACACAAGAAGTAACAAGGAGATTTTAAAATTTCGCACAGCTGCCATCTTGTGGTTATGGAAACATTTGAAATAAATTAGATGCCAGTGGATTAACATTCGTATAAGGATTTACTGTACCAAGTTTCACTGCACTCGGATGGTTAAATTGCGAGAAACGTCCATGCGAATATTTATACTTCGCGTCGCCGCCATGTTGGATTTGTGATCACCAGGTTATTTAAAGTCTTATAGGTGAACTTAAGTTCATAGCCCCTATGAACATAAAAAAATCAGTTTGATTGCTATAATAGATTCGTAGATATTCATAGCCGTCTAAATATTTCGGATGGTTGCCATGTTGGATTGTTAAATATATAGGCCATAGAGTCATGTACCATTAAAGGAAAATTATTGCGTAGGTTCATTATTCAAACTTTCACTTCGATCGCATGATTATGACACAAGAAATAAAAACTTAATTTTAAAATTCGCACAACCGCCATCTTGAGGTTATGTAAACAATTCAACTAAATTAGATACCAGTGCACTACAATGTGTATAAACATTTCCTGTACCAGATTCCATTGCGTTTGGAACATTACATCGCGAGGAAGGTCTATTTAAAATTTTCAAATTCGCTTGGCGGCCATGTTCGTTTTGTAGTTAACCGGTTTTTGAAAGTCTTATGGATGAACTTCCAGTAGTGCTCTTTATATCCGTACAAAATTTCAGGGTGATACCGCTATTAGTTTCAGAGTTATAGAATGCCGGTGAAATATTTCGCACATCCGCCATTTTGTGGTTATGTAAACAATTGAACGAAGTTAGATGTCGGTGCATTACAGTGTGTAAAAATATATACTGTACTAAGTTTTATTGCGTTTGGTTGGTTAAATCGCGAGAAACGTCTATTTAAAAGTCGCAAATTCGCGTGGCCGCCATGTTGGTTTTGTAGTTACCAGTTTTTCAAAAGTTACATAGGTTAACTTCTAGTAGTTCCCTTTATCACCGTAAAAAATTCCAGGGTGATATCGGGAATAGTTTCGTAGATATTGAATGCTGGTGAAATATTTCGCACAGTCGCCATGTTGGATTGGTGAGACGTAGCAAAATTTGAAGGGCACGGTCGGGGTCGTAGGGAATAGTCCTATGAACTTACCGAGTTTCATTGAAATCGCTCCAGCCGTTTAGAAGTTATTAGGGGGACACACACACACACACACACCTCACAAACACACACGCACACACACACGGACAAAAGGTGATCTCATAAGCCTATTTTTAGCCTACTTTCGATTTTTGCAAAAAATGAAAGTAGACTTATGAGATCAACACAGGGCGAAAAAAAGTGTGTCTGTCTGTGTGTGTCTATGTGTGTGTGTGAGTCTGTGTGTGTGTGTGTCTGTGTGTGTGTGTGTGTGTGAGTGTGTGTACTCTGAATGTCTGTCCCCCCCTATCAATTCGAACACGGTGAATGCGAATTGAACGAAATTTGGTACAAAGGTAGCACTAGCAAAGGACACCTCAGTGTCATGTTTTATATCGCCACCATCTTGACGGAAACGTAATGGCGGCCACACAAATGTTCAAAGCTTAAATCAAATTACGACTAACGTAATCATCCGATCTCTACCAAATTTTGCAACGACATACCTTTATGGGGGGAGCATCCTTTGACCAAACCAATAGGTCATCAGCGTAATAGTTTGCGGATGGCGGCCATCTTTGTGTGAAAATCGATTCCCCCTATTAATTCGAACACGGTGCAACCGAATGGAACGAAATTTGGTACAGAGGTAGTACTAACAAAAGGCACCTCAGTGTCATGTTTTATATCGCCGCCATCTTGACGGAAACGTAATGGCGGCCACACAAATGTTCAAAGCTTAAATCAAATTACGATTAACCTAATCATCCGATCTCTACCAAATTTTGCAACATCATACCTTTATGGGGGGAGCATCCTTTGACCAAACCAATAGGTCATCAGCGTAATAGTTTGCGGATGGCGGCCATATTTGTGTGAAAATCGATTCCCAGTATTAATTCGAACACGGTGCAACCGAATGGAACGAAATTTGGTACGGAGGTAGTACTAACAAAAGGCACCTCAGTGTCATGTTTTATATCGCCGCCATCTTGACGGAAACGTAATGGCGGCCACACAAATGTTCAAAGCTTAAATCAAATTACGATTAACCTAATCATCCGATCTCTACCAAATTTTGCAACATCATACCTTTATGGGGGGAGCATCCTTTCACCAAACCAATAGGTCATCAGCGTAATAGTTTGCGGATGGCGGCCATCTTTGTGTGAAAATCGATTCCCAGTATTAATTCGAACACGGTGCAACCGAATGGAACGAAATTTGGTACGGAGGTAGTACTAACAAAAGGCACCTCAGTGTTATGTTTTATATCGCAGCCATCTTGACGGAAACGTAATGGCGGCCACACAAATGTTCAAAGCTTAAATCAAATTACGATTAACCTAATCATCCGATCTCTACCAAATTTTGCAACTACATACCTTTATGGAGGGAGCATCCTTTGACCAATCTAGTAGGTCATTCACCTGATAGTTTGCGGATGGCGGCCATCCTTATGTCAAAATTGATTCCCCCTATTAATTCGAACACGGTGGAACCGAATGGAACGAAATTTGGTACAGAGGTAGCACTAGCAAAGGGCACCTCAGTATCATGTTTTATATCGCCGCCATCTTGACTGAAACGTAATGGCGGCCACACGAATGTTCAAAGCTTAAATCAAATTACGATTAACCTTATCATCCGATCTCTACCAAATTTTGCAACTACATACCTTTATGGAGGGAGCATCCTTTGACCAATCTAATAGGTCATTCACCTAATAGTTTGCGGATGGAGGCCATCTTTATGTCAAAATTGATTCCCCCTATTAATTCGAACACGGTGGAACCGAATGGAACGACATTTGGTACAGAGGTAGTACTAGCAAAGGGCACCTCAGTGTCATGTATTATATCGCCGCCATCTTGACTGAAACGTAATGGCGGCCACACGAATGTTCAAAGCTTAAATCAAATTACGATTAACCTAATCATCCGATCTCTACCAAATTTTGCAACTACATACCTTTATGGAGGGAGCATCCTTTGACCAATCTAATAGGTCATTCGCCTAATAGTTTGCGGATGGCGGCCATCTTTGTGTCAGAATCGATTCCCCCTATTAATTCAAACATGCTGAAACCAAATGGAACGAAATTTGGTATAGAGGTAGCACTAGCAAAGGGCACCTCAGTGTCATGTTTTATATCACCGCTATCTTGATGGAAACGTAATCGCGGCCACCCAAATGTTAAAAGCTAAAATGTAATTACGACCAACCTAATAATCTAGTCTCTACCTAATTTTGCAACACCATATCTTTATGTGGGAAACATATTCTGACCAAACTGCAAGAACATCAGCCCAATAGTTTGCAGATGGTGGCCAAGTATGTGTGCAAATCGATTCCCCCTATCAATTCAAACACGGTGAAACCGAATTGAACGAAATTTGGTACAGAGGTAGCACTAGCAAAGGGCACCTCATATTCATGTTTAATATCCCTATAGCACGTTGTATTTCAACAAGCTCCTACAACCAACATTGAATCATACTCCTTGAAAAGGACAAAGAGTTATAACAATACCCATGCTTTTAGGAGAAAGTAGGCTATATGTTCTTTACTGAACATCTTGTTTCAAAATTGAAAATAGGCTAAAAAGTACAAATTAATATTGACTTAAGAATTTAGTCTTCTGAACTAATTATACTTCGTCAATAAGGAACGGGGCTAACATGGTCATTAGCCTACTTTCGATTTTTGCAAATAATGAAAGTAGACTTATGAGATCAACACAGGCGAAAAAAGTGTGTATGTGTGTGTGTGAGTCTGTGTGTGTGTGTGTGTGTGAGTCTGTGTGTGTGTGTATGTGTGTGTGTGAGTCTGTGTGTGTGTGTGTGTCTGTGTGTGTGAGTGTGTGTACTCTGAATGTCTGCCCCCCCCCCTATCAATTCGAACACGGTAAATGCGAATTGAACGAAATTTGGTACAAAGGTAGCACTAGCAAAGGACACCTCAGTGTCATGTTTTATATCGCCGCCATCTTGACGGAAACGTAATGGCGGCCACACAAATGTTCAAAGCTTAAATCAAATTACGACTAACCTAATCATCCGATCTCTACCAAATTTTGCAACAACATACCTTTACGGGGGAGCATCCTTTGACCAAACTAATAGGTCATCAGCGTAATAGTTTGCGGATGGCGGCCATCTTTGTGTGAAATCGATTCCCCCTATTAATTAGAACACGGTGCAACCGAATGGAACGAAATTTGATACAGAGGTAGTACTGACAAAAGGCACCTCAGTGTCATGTTTTATATCGCCGCCATCTTGACGGAAACGTAATGGCGGCCACACAAATGTTCAAATCTTAAATCAAATTACGATTAACCTAATCATCCGATCTCTACAAAATTTTGCAACAACATACCCTTAAAGAGGAAGCATCCTTTGACCAAATGAATAGGTCATTAGCCTAACAGTTTGCGGATGGCGGCCATCTTCGTGTGAAAATCAATTCCCCCTATTAATTCAAACACGGTGAAACCGAATGGAACGAAATTTGGTACAGAGGTAGCACTAGCAAAGGGCATCTCAGTGTCATGTTTTATATCGCCGCCATATTGACAGAAACGTAATGGCGGCCACACAAATGTTCAAAGCCTAAGTTAAATTACGACTAACATAACCATCCGATCTCTACCAAACTTTGCAACAACATACCTTTATGGAGGGAGCATCCTTTGACCAATCTAATAGGTTATTAGCTTATTAGTTTGCGGATGGCGGCCATCTTTATGTCAAAATTGATTCCCCCTATTAATTCGAACACGGTGGAACCGAATGGAAGGAAATTTGGTACAAAGGTAGCACTAGCAAAGGGCACCTCAGTGTCATGATTTATATCGCCGCCATCTTGAATGAAATGTAATGGCGGCCACACGAATGTTCAAAGCTTAAATCAAATTACGATTAACCTAATCATCCGATCTCTACCAAATTTTGCAGCTACATACCTTTATGGAGGGAGCATCCTTTGACCAATCTAATAGGTCATTCGCCTAATAGTTTGCGGATGGCGGCCATCTTTGTGTCAGAATCGATTCCCCTATTAATTCAAACACGGTGAAACCGAATGGAACGAAATTTGGTACAGAGATAGCACTAGCAAAGGGCATCTCAGTGTCATGATTAATATCGTCGCCATATTGACAGAAACGTAATGGCGGCCACACAAATGTTTAAAGCTTAAATCAAATTACGACTAACATAGCCATCCGATCTCTACTAAACTTTGCAACAACATACCTTTATGGAGGGAGCATCCTTTGACTAATCTAATAGGTCATTAGCCTAATAGTTTGCGGATGGCGGCCATCTTTATGTCAAAATTGATTCCCCCTATTAATTCGAACACGGTGGAACCGAATGAACGAAATTTGGTACAGAGGTAGCACTAGCAAAGGGCACCTCAGTGTCATGTTTTATATCACCGCTATCTTGACGGAAACGTAATCGCGGCCACCCAAATGTTAAAAGCTAAAATGTAATTACGACCAACCTAATAATCTAGTCTCTACCAAATTTTGCAACACCATATCTTTATGTGGGAAACATATTCTGACCAAATTGCAAGAACATCAGCCCAATATTTTGCAGATGGTGGCCAAGTATGTGTGCAAATCGATTCCCCCTATCAATTCAAACACGGTGAAACCGAATTGAACGAAATTTGGTACAGAGGTAGCACTAGCAAAGGGCACCTCATATTCATGTTTAATATCCCTATAGCACGTTGTATTTCAACAATCTACTACAACCAACATTCAATCATACTCCTTGAAAAGGACAAAGAGTTATAACAATACCCATGCGTTTAGGAGAAAGTAGGCTATATGTTCTTTACTGAACATCTTGTTTTCTTCTCACATTATTACACACTTTAAAGGTTGTAGATAGGACCCAGCTGATAACATTTGCATGCGGAACTCTGCCCGGAAACACACCGATTCGATACCTCATCGTTGACAAGGTGGAATCACATTCGTACCTCTTCGATGCCACATTAATGACAAAGTCGTAAAAATGGTTTAGTTAGAGCGTGTGTAACAGAATATCATTCGCAGATACACTGTTTGCAACGACGCACAGTGTGTCGAATCCCAATTCTAGGTGAAAAAATTAATAACTTCGTTAATAGTGCTGAGATTCAATTAAAAGTTGGCAATGTACCGTTTTCGAGGTCGCTGAATTCATTTCTGGCATCGTCTAAAGTGTACGACATTCGGGGGTAAATATATAGGGGTGAGGGGTAAGGTGAGGTGTAAAAAACGACCGAAAGCAACACAAGAATCATCCATTTGTGGTAGTAAAAATCACGATTTGGATGTGTATATGATAGTTTATGACTGTGGTAAACATACTATTTAAAACTGGATAAAATATGAATAACAATGAGAATTTCAGTCAAGTATTCTTGTTACACCTTATTTGAGGGAATAGACGAAGTCACTGTATGTAAAATCATCCAGATTAATATCGAATATTAAATTGTTATTAAACATAGAACAACGACATATGCACAAAAAATAAAATTTATTTTCTAAAAATAAAAATAAAAAATATTCGTCAAGATTTTACAATTTCATTATAACAAAATGTCATTTTACAGTCCTGTTAAGGACGTAGTTTTAATAAACACACTTCACACACGAAAACAATATTATTTCTCTAGAAAAGCATGGAAATAAAGACAACATATATTGAAATTAGGCCTATTTCTTCTATTGCAAATAAAAAGAAAACGTCCATTCGTCAAGTAATGTTCTCATTAATCTCACTCCCCTTAATAATAACAAAATGTCTAATGTTCATTGGTCACCTGATTCTTCTGTCGATTCCAGAGCATCGTAGTCATTGCTATACTGGTCTTCATCATTTGATGTCAAAGTTCCTTGGGGGTCATTAAGTAACTCAATAGCTTCCATACGTAGATTACCTATGTACGTGGCATTGTTCTTCCTGCACTCTCCCAGTTTTGTTAATATTATGGGATATCATCTTAATTTTGTTTCTTAGCTCCTGTACCTGAGTGTCAGTAAGAGTTGTAGGATCAAATTTATTCATAAAATATTGAAATATGACGTCTGTACGCCCCTATTTACGACACGACCGCCACGCATTGAGAAATTCTTCTCGCGGTAATGCCCACATAGTCACTGAAAATAAGAAAATAAACCATCATGCACATTCGTGCGCAACCAAACCACTACAGATCCTGAATCTACATTAAATTTCCTATCGAATGACGTTTAAAGTAAAGTGGCACTATGAGGCACTCTTAAAGTAAATATTTTCTTTAGTGCAGAAAGCTTGTATTACGCATAAAAGTGCGAACACATACCTCTTTTCACTATTCCATGAGCCGCAGAAGACAACACCTCGTTGAACTCACTAGACCCACAACGTTCGATTCACTCTGTCACCTCCTATCAAATGACCTGATAACTGCCAGGAAGACGTATCAGCACCTATAACCTCCCTCCTACGCACCAGAGAGCGGAAAGGAAGACCGAAGGTCACCATCTGGTTTGTTCACTATCGAATGAGCCAGTTTTCGCTTTTATTTGCGACAGTGATTTTTTTCCACCTAGATATGGGATTCGACACACTGTGCGACGTTCGGGGTCGTCTCACGGAGAATCTCTTGCAGTGAATCCAGGTACAAGCTCGATTATCCATATGATCTCTTCATGGTATTATTAGCATCAGTACGTTCTTTGCTGTGGTGCACCTCATTTGGTTTATTGATTTACACAAAATGTACCTATATATTGCAATTATTAAGCTTATGACAAAGAACACAAAATATATAATATAATTACAAACAACGCACATCTATAAAACAATCATCTGGGCACCTGATACATTTAGAGTTTTAAATCCAAACTAGTTGATACCCGTCAAAATATGACGGTCATTTGGAAAATATTCACTGAAGGATTCTCTTATACGGTATGCATTTTGATACTGTTGCAACTTTCAGGGCGTCGAAAGATCGACTTCGCAACATATAACTGGCCATGATGGAAACCTTGATGAGGCAAATAGAGACCTTCACGTTCCAGAGTTTCCCCTTGAGCTTTATTGATTGTGATGAAGTACGCCAAGCGAATTGGATATTGGAAACTTGAAGTGTTTTATCGGAAGTTGTTAAGTCAAGTCGAAGAATTATAGTTCTCTGCCCATTAAGTAATTTGACTCCACATATAATTACTCTAAAGGTTTGAGCCATAGAGCCACAACAATATTTCCCCCCTTTTTAATTGTCATAAACTAAGATCTCAGTAAGACGCAGCTTTACGTTACGTTACGTTAATTCCTGCCCCTCCTTCCGGAGCATAGGGCCTTGGAGAAATTTCTCCACGCAGTACGGTTCCTGGCCATTCTCTTCACTTGACTCTAGTTCTTGTCCACCTCTGCAATTTCATTTTCGATCGTCCTCTTCCAGGTCTTCTTAGGTCGACCTCGCTTCCTGGCGCCTTGAGGATTCCAGTCTAGCGCCGCCCTCTCAATAGCTCCATCCGGCTTCCTTAGTGTGTGACCAATCCAGCGCCATTTCCTCTCCTTGATCTGGATGCTAATCGGATGTTGCTTGGTGATAGTCCAAAGATCTTCATTTGAGATTATGTCCGGCCACCTCACATTCATGATGCGACGCAGACATCTGTTAATGAACACCTGTAGCTGATTGTTGATCGGTTTTGTGACTTTCCATGTTTCATAGCCGTAGAGAAGAATCGAATTTACGTTGCTATTGAAAAAAGACGCAGCGGGATCCACCATTTCTCTGGTGGAATAGAGCCATTGTGCGCAACCGCAGGGGCGAAAAATATTACATTTTTCTTTAATAATTTAAAGATATACCCTAACATATAACTTATTTTCCTTTTAAAGACACTCTGCAAATTTACATGCCAAGAGCTGTCGTTAGAATGCATTACGAAGTCAATCGGTTAAGACGTTATCTCAATCTCTTGGTAACAAAAATCAGCTTAGTGTTTTAAATACATAGATTGTACAGCCATTAGAGGTTTGCACAAAGTCTTCCAGCGATCCCAAGTATGCCCTGTACAACACTCTGTAACAATGTGACGGATGGTTTGTCTTGGCGCACCATAGTCACAGTTGGGTGGCGTTCCCATGCCCCACTTATACAGCAACGAGCCACATCGTCCACGGTAGGTTCATACCCTGTTGCAACCCACGTTTTACGTGGCAGATCAAAACCTGTTGGTGGGTGTTGGGTACAAAGTTGTGACTGCCATTCCTTCGGAGCTGCTTTGTTCCACTCCTGTTGCCATTTTGATGAAGTGTTAATTAACCCTTTCCAAGCCATCTCTTGGGCTCTTAGTACAGTTGGAGACCAATAATATTGCAATGAACATATTACATATAATAGCCGGTTTGAAAAAATAAATTATTGTTAAAAATTGAATAGTGTTCTGGGTCAATGCTTCAATGTATGAGCGGGACCCTCTCTACAACCCCTAGAAGTGTGTAGGCTATTAGGAATTCAGGAATCCTGTATCCTAAGCGGCTTCGGTGGCGTAGTTGATAGCATGCTGAGCTTCTATGCCCAAGATCGTGGGTTCAAACCCGGTTGAAGTCGTCGGATTTTTTAAGAGCTTTAAATAATCCCTCAGTATGCATTCCTTCGGAGGGGAAGTAAAGCCAGCGGTCCCAAGTCATAGATTTATGGCATGATAAAGAACTTTCCACTTATTACACCTGTGTGAAGCTAAATTATAAGTTAGTTTGATAACGCTTTATTAGTTCCAACGTTCGCGATGGCATTTAGTAGCCACGTCCTCTGCTAGGTGTCGTGGATGGTAGCATTTGGTGGCAAAAGTGGGAACTACTTGAAAAAAAAATATCGCCTGCAGTCCTTCTACCTGAATCAGAGATAACACGCACTGATACAGTCATCACAATTTTCACCGGTTATCAGACAAATTCTACACACTTCCAAAGTTCACGGGGCTACATGACCGCGTTGTGGCAGCCCCTAAACTAAGGAACCCTCCCCAATATTTGAAAGCAGTCGACACCTCAGAAATCACTCTGTGTTAGCTATTATCGCTGTGCGGTATCGGGGTCTTTAGCAATGAGATGGCCTGTTAGTGAGCAAAGCGCAGCGCAGATCGGGCGCGTTGTTTTGTTCCAGCGCAGCGGTGAGCAGAGAACACACTCTCACCTTATTGATTTCAGCGACTAATTGCCTTAAACGTTGCACACATGTAGCACTAATATATGGAGGTCACCTCGCAGCGCTGGACCACGTAAAGCGCTCCTACCCCCTTGAGCCATTTGCAATACACGTCAGCAAGAACATCTGAGTTGTCCAGTTGCCAAACTCGTTTAATCCACGTGTGAATAAGGATCATGTCGTAAAAATATTTATTTATTTTATTTTATTTTACTTAATTTTATTTTGTTTTATTTTGTTTAATTTTGTTTTGTTTTTTGTTTTGTTTTATTTTGAATTTGTTTTGTTTAATTTTATTTCGTTTTATTTTCTTTTAAATTGTTTTTTTGTTTTGTTTTATTTGATTTGGTTTTTATTTTGTTTTGATTATTTTGTTTTGTTATATTTTGATTTTGTTTTGTATATTTTGTTTTAATTTTTGTTTTGTTTTGTTTAATTAAATTTTGTTTTATTTTGATTTTGTTTTGTATATTTTGTTTTGTTTAATTAAATTTTGTTTTATTTTGATTTTGTTTAGTTTAATTTAATTTTATTTTGTTTTAAATTGTTTTGTTTATTTTCCGTTTTGTTTTATTTTATTTTGTTTTGTTTTGTTTTATTTTATTTTGATTTTGTGTTGTGTATTTTGTTTTATTTTATTTTGTTTTGTTTTATTCGATTTTCCAGAAAACAAACATAAAACAAAAAACACGAAGCAAAAAGAAAAATTCAAAAGCAAAAGCAGAAAACAAACACAAAACCAAAACCAAGAAAGAAAAGCAATTTATTTCTCTGCACAGTATAAAACAAAGTCCCCGATTCTTGAATGTAACGGGTTGGTTCCTCAGTTTAGGGGCTGCGACAACGCCATCATGTAGCCCCGTGTACTTTGGGTGTGTGTAGAATCTGTCTGATGAAAATCCACAGCCTGCTTCCAGTCTCCGACCGGGTCAGGAATGGAATGAATGAAGCCCCCATCTAGCGGCGAGGATATGAACTGTGCCGGCTGCCGAGGCCTGACGCACTCCTCTGGGGCAATGATTAAATGAATGATAGATGAAATGAAATGATAGTGGAGAGTGTTGCTGGAATGAAATTTTGACAGGGAAAACCGGAGTACCCGGAGAAAAACCTGTCTGCCTCCGTTTTGTCCAGCACAGATCTCACATGGAGTGACCGGGATTTGAAGAATCTGTCTGATAATCGGTGTTAATTGTGATGGCTGTATAAGTGTGTTATATCTGTTTTTAAATTCAAGTAAGGACTGGAAATATTCCATTTTCAAGTAGTTTTAACTTGTGCTACCAAACGCCACCGTCAACAACCAACTAGTTCTGAACTTTGTTGCTAGATGCCATCGCAATCGACTCCTGGCTACGAACGTTGGAACCTAAGAGCTTTAGTCAAATATAACCTATAATTTAGCTTCACCCAGGTGTAATTAGTGGAAGGTTCTTTATCATGTCATAAATCTATGACATGGGACCACCGGCTTTACTTCCCCTCCGAAGGAAGGCATACTGAGGGATTTTAACGCTCTTAAAAAATCCGACGACTTCGGCCGGGTTTGGATGTAACGGTTAATCTCGAGAAACACAGGATGGCTATTGATGCGGTTTTATTTTACCATTCTGTAACGGATTTCTCGAGGAAGGTTTCTGTAGAAACACATTCATTTATGACCAAAGGAAGCCGAGCAGTAATGATTTCAGTGAATCGAGTTGAAAAACTTGTCGTCCGTGCGCCTTTTATACTTACACTGGGTAAACCGTTAAAATATCTATAAACTATGAGCATGAAAAGTCCTACAATAAAGTCCGCGATAGCATATATCTATCTTTAATTCATCTCCCACTATAAGTGTTTTTACGTTTTCATTTCTTCTAACAATCTCCATTGAGTGAGAATTTAAATAACTAGCTTCGGAGCGAGTTTACGAGTTAGCAAGCGAGCCTATCTCCCCAGCGTTGGCCAGCATCAAACCGTCGAGTTGTGTAGAGGTAAGACTTCAGAGAGGAGTATATGCATTTGGAGTTTTGCTGTTAACCTCGGCTTTTCTGAATTGCATCTGGGACCTGTCGTCCGTACGCCTTTTAAGCTTACGCTGGGCAAACCCTTAAATATACCGGGCGAAGCCGAGATGGGTTGCTAGTGTATATCTAAATGTTGTGGTGGGTGTAAATTGAAACTTGTAATAACATGATACGACACAGGAACACTGGCCAATTACAATGATATATGAAGTACCGGTACTGCTTAAATATATTTAATTATTTATTTATTTATTTATTTATTTATTTATTTATTTATTTATTTATTTATTTATTTATTTATTTATTTAGCGTATGGCTTTTAGTGCCGGGAGTGTCCGAAGATATGTTAGGCTCGCCAGGGGCTGTAGCTACTTCATTGTGGACATACATTGTGTGAGCTACACGTTCTGTTCAATTTCAAGTAGTTCCAAATTTCGCTACCAGATATCACTGATACCTAATGGAGAACGTTGGAACTTTGATAGAGCGTTTCAACGAAATCTAACCTGAAAATTTAGCTTCACACAAGTTTAATTAGTGGAAGGTTCTTTTACATGCCATACATCTATGACATGGGAACGCCGGCTTTACTTCCTCCAAAGGATTTTTACGCTCTTAAAACAGTCCAACGACTTCGGCCGAGTTGGACCCCGCGATCTTGGGCTCAGCATACTACCAACTACGCAACCGAATATATTAAAAAAATATACTAAATACTTGTCTCCAAAGTTTCCGTGACTGACTGACATAAATGTCAACTCTCTATTCACGTGAACCTGTTTCCTTCTATATTTATCTGAAATATTATTTCGAATACTGTTTTCCAAAATATTGTTTGTAGAGGAAGGTTTAAGTTGCTCCGTTTTAAATAGTTCAATAACTCAGCATGGTTCCATGTCTGTCTCTCCTGAGTTCGTGGACACACAGGGACTATTGGGAATGAATGAGCAGATACACTAGGTAAAGAGGCAGCAAAATCTACAATGGAAGTTTTATATGGCAGAACTCCAATATGTCACCTGAAAAGGAAGATAAAGACTACATAACTAACCAGTGGAATAACATTTAGATCACAACTTTGAAAGGATCTGTTACGAGAGAAATATTTTTTCCTGAGATTCAGCATCGACTTCAAAGCAAAATACTAGTTCCGAACATTGTGCTTACTCAATTTTTATCTGGACATGGAAAATTCACGTCATACTTTGAGCGATTTTACATCACTATTCTAAATGACTAAACATGCTTCTGTGGGTTCTCTCAAACTGTACCTCACCTGCTCTTCGACTGCCTGGTTTTGAAATGTCACCTAAGTTACTGCAATAATGAACTGACTAAACCTCTGTATCCTATATTTAAATAGTACATTATGCAACGAACCTATAATGGCAACAATTAAGACACGAGTGTGTGTTTCTTAATACGAGTGTCTTAGTTACAATTATACCAACAGCAGTGGCTACGATGGCTAAAGTGCAGCGTTAGGTCATGAGGCCAGGCTCTCTGCTGACTCGGGGTGCGAGCCCCACCGTTGGCCGTCCTTGAAATGTTTTTCCGTGGTTTCACATTTTCAACACCAGACAAATGCTGGGACGGTACCTTCTGATAGCCCTCGGCTGCTTCCTTCCACATCCTTGCCCAATTTAATTCATCTTCATTCCATGTCTTATCACGACGCGCAGGTCGCTCACGGGCGTCGACTTGAAAGACCTGAACTCGAGGTTACCATTATAGGCGATTTGCATACGACTGTTTATGCTCAACGATAGTTATAAATTCATTATATGTTCTAACATAAATATTCATAAATATCTGTCGAGATTCTGTCGATTGAATTCTTCTTCTTGGGAATTGTGTGGGCTCAGCATTTGATCTCTACCAAATAACGAATCCCAAAGCTTTGAAACATTGTTTATACTAAAGTAGCACCAACAGATAGCGCACAGTTAATATGTTGGATCATTTTATTATTTTGGTTAAAAATAACACACAATAGGCTGTTACAAACGCTTTAAAATTAAAATGTATCGTATTATCAACTAGTTATTTTTCAAATTCGATGCATAGAGAATGACAACGGAAGGAAAATCAATTGAGTCCCAAATAGAACAGTCATGACATCTGGCGGATAGCTTTCGCATAAGAAATCCGTTTACTGAACAGAAGGCTGGATATCCGTGAAACTAATGTCATACCCCTGCTTCCTCAATCACTTTCTGGTGTTTTTATGTCAACAACAGCATTCACTAAAATTGTCGGCGAAATCATACGAATGTGTAGAAATTGGAGTTGCGGATATTAAGGTACAGTGCTATTTCTTTTGCAATATTGCCCACTTTGTTTATTCATTGTAAGTTCAATGGTTGATCCAATATAGGCTACATTGTCGACTTTCAAATCATGTAATTCATGTCCGACATGTTGGATTTTGAGTGCATGTCAGAAGCTATCCTTACCTAATTGGTCAATGAATTAAAATATTGAGCTCTGATTGGTTGGAAAAAACTGTGTTATAATGAAAAGTAGTACCTTAATGAACCCCATTATAATGCAGTTTTCTGACATATCATATTTAGTTATTTACATATCGACATCGTCGAACATAAAAATCATGTTTTATTCTCATCTTCTTACATCCATCCATCATATCTTCCACAAGTTATTATAATGTAATACAAGTAGTAAGTATTTTGCAATTATGGAACTATAACCCTAATATGCTAGGCAAAATAGGATTCCTTCTATGTTTCGGAAACTAAATAAATACATAATATAACAAGAAGTTCCGTGACGAACTGAAGAGCCTACTTTTTATGCCAATGATTATTCTACAGTATATGAACCTATCTAGAATAATGACGAAATTAATTTGTTAATATCGAAATGTCTAATTAGTTCGAAATATTCCTGGTATAATGCAGCCTAATAGAGCACTACAGTTGGCAGTCCTGGTGACTGAATATATTCTTAGTTCCATCTCTTAAGGTACAGAATACAAAATTTGGTTGAAGTCCAATGGACGTTACATGCAGTTAGACATTGGATCTATCAGCTCGCGTAAAAGCATGTTGGCAACAATGTCATGCGTGTGCTGGTTAGAAATAATCCGAAATATTATATCTTGTTGTGCCAGTTTTGGATGAAATCCATTTGTTAGTATGTAAGTTACATGTATTTTAAAATTAGACCTATCAGCAAGCATAGAATCATGTTGGCAGCCCTGACTTATATTAATTACTCCAAATTAATCTAGAGTGTCAGGGGCTATCCCGTGCAAAGTATAGAGCTGTTGGCTTGCATACTTTTTGATATATTGATATTAGGGTAAAAATATATAGACAGCATTTATTAACAGTTGGCAGCTCTAATTGCTCTTAAGAATACTTATAGTCATATCTGTTATGTTACACATAGCACATACGAAATTTGGCTTAAATCCAACTGATAGTATAGGAGTTACATGTATTTAAAAATTGGTCTTATCAGCAGGCTTAGAATCATGTTGGTAGAACTGAAGTATATAAGTTACTCCAAATTAATCTAAAATGTCAGGTAATATACGTGTGCATAGTTTAAAGCTGTCGACTTGCATACTTTCAGATATATTGGTAATTGAATGAAGAAAATAGAGATAGCAATATTATTAACAGTTGGCAGCCCTGGTGGCTTTTAAGAATACACTCAGTCATATTTGTATATGCACACATATTACATACAAAATTTGGTTGAAATCCAATTAATAGTGTAGAAGTTATATGCATTTAAACATTGGACATATCAGAAGGCTTAAAATTAATTTGGCAACACTGTCATGTATGGCCTCCTGGAAATCAAACTGAAATAGTATTATCTACATGTGTGCCAATTTTGGAATAGCTCCCATGTATACCTTCCATGATATCCAACATGGAGCTCAAACTTCTATTGCGTTTTTTCAGGAGTCGGTAGCACTGACATCATTTTCAAATATGGGCTTGAAATATTCCGGTATACATCTTTACTCATACTAAATTTGGTTTCGATTGCTGCAGCCGTTTAGGAGTTGATAGGGACACACACACACACACCCAGCCAGACAGACGGACAGACAGACAGGATAGACAGACAGACACACATTTCCCCGAATCGATCTCATAAGTCTATTTTTCCTCATTTTTGCAAAATGTGAAAAGTAGGCTAAAAATAACATATCTGACACTCATTTTATAAGGCTGTCATAGGTAAAAGTGTGGTGTGTGACTGATTGGCATATCTTATACATTTTCATACTGGGTTACTTAACTGATTGTAATTCTCTAATCATATTATTTTATTCGCATAGAATTTTACAGGTATCGGGTTATTGCAAGAAACATGATTAAAACACTGTCAATAATATAAATGCAGTTTTCTCTCTCTCTGTAAAACATCAATATCATAATGAATAATATAAAATAGTATTTCTAATATCAGCTCATTATATAGCAGACTAGACGTAAGCAGACATTAACCTTCTTAGTGCCAAGGAGTTTCCTGAAGTACCTCGTCAACATGTCAAGACATTATCATTCGTTATGCATATTCATAAAATACACATTATTTTTAAATGATTAGATGCAGGGGTGGCTCCTGACTAAAATTTTAAGGTGGGTCAGATGATACTATTGTTGTTTTATATTAAATAATTATTTATATTTGATATTCATTGTTGCCAATATTGCCATTATCATAATTCCACATAACACAGCATTTGAAACAAGCATGCATTAATACCTGTGCTCATATGCTCCTTATTTGTAAATATATTCTCTTCTCTTGTGCTTGGATGAAGCAAATTTATCTATCAGCTCAGTTGATGAGGTCCATATTTTTTAATGTCGAACTTCATGTTCAGCGGTGTGGAATAAAATAGATTTGTTAATAAACAAGAAGTTCCGTGAAGAACTAAAGAGAATACATTTCTTAAAATTTAAGATTCATGCCAATGATTAATCTATATGGACCAATCTAGAATAACGACGAAATTAAGTTGGTAATATCGAAATTTCTAATAAGTTCGAAATATACCTGGTATAATGTAGCCTAATAGGGCACTACAGTTGGCAGCCCTGGTGACTGAATATATTCTTAGTTCCATCACTTAAAGTACAGACTACAAAATTTGGTTGAAGTCCAATGGATTGTATATACGTTACATACATTTAAAAATTGGTCCTATCAGCAGGCTTAGAATCATGTGGGCAGCACTGACTCCGAATTAATCTAGAATGTCAGGTACTATACGTGTGCAAAGTTAAGAGTTGTTGGCTTGCATACTTTCTGATATATTGATATTAGGGTAAGAAAATTTAGACAGCATTTATTAACAGTTTGCAGCCCTGGTTGCTCTTAAGAATACGCATAGTCATATCTGTTATGGTACACATAGCACATACGAAATTTGCTTGAGATCCAATGGATAGTATAGAAGTTACATGCATTTAAAAATTGATCCTATCAGCAGGCTTAGAATCATATTGGTAGCACTGACGTAAATAAGTCACTCCAAATTTATCTAGAATGTCAGGTACTATATATGTGCATAGTTTAAAGCTGTCGGCTTTCATAATTTCAGATGTATTGGTATTTGGATAAGAAAATATAGAGAGAGCATTTATTAACTGTTGGCAGCCCTGGTGGCTTTTAAGAATACGCTCAGTCATATCTGTTTATTAACACATAGTACATACGAAATTTGGTTGAAATCCAATTGATAGTGTAGAAGTTATATGCATTTAAAAATTGGACCTATCAGCAGGCTTGGAATCATTTTAGCAACACTGCCATTCATGGCCTCCTGGAAATTAAATTATCATCTATATGTGTGCCAATTTTGGAATAGCTCCTATGCATACCTTCCAAGATATCCAGCATGGAGCTGAAATTTCAATTGCGGATTTTCAGCAGTTGGTAGCACTGACATCATTTTCAAATATAGGTGTGAGATATTCAGGTATAGGTCTTTACTCATACCAAATTTGGTTTAGATGCTGCAGCCGTTTAGGAGTTGATAGGGGGGGGGGGGTGTCAAACACAGCCAGCCAGCCGGACAGAGAGACAGACAGACACACATTTTCCCGGATCGATCTCATAAGTCTAAATTTTCCTCATTTTTGCAAAATGCGAAAAGTAGGCTAAAAATCCACTTTAATTTTCCTATGTCGCACACAATCAACATGTTAAATAACTACCACAAAAGTTAAAAATACATTAATTTATAGAAATTAATCAAGTACAAGTTTTTCGGGCTTGTAGGCCGTGGTCTAGACAGGATATCTCCCGACGTTTCACTGGAAACTGCGTCCGGCATATCAAGGGTTTCGCTCCTTTCCTTGGTCAGCAGTGGAATGAGGAAGAGACTTGAAATAATGGGTAACGGTTTGTAGTGGGGTATTGTTGTTTGAATATGACTGTTGGTTGGGTGGATCTTGGCGATGAACTAATGGCTGGAAGGTAGTTTTGGATCTTCAAATTAGCATGGTGAGCCGAGCGTTCTCTTCGCATTCCGACTGGATCGTCTGGTCTCACGTACATGTTGCGGGGTGCGGTGCGTGCTCCGGCTTCGGCGACCGAGCTTGGGAGGGTCAGGTGTTCCCTGGGCGACTGCCGGGCTGTAGCAGGAAGGTTCTTCAGTTTGATGTGTGAGTGATTTCTTGGCCTTGGTGTTCCCAAGGGCCGGGATCCATGTATTACGCACACGTTCAATTTCTTCCTTTCGATTGAAATTGTCGGGGTGTTTGAAGATTTCTATGGCTTCCCGTTGCAGTCTGGCGTGGTAGTGTGTGGTCGTGGAGAGGATCTCCGTGTCCCTGTACTGTACATCGTGACCTGGCAAGAGAGAATGCTCAGCGACTGACGATTACTCAGTTTGACCCAGGCGGCTGAGAAATCGTCAGTCGCTGAGCTTTCTCTCTTGCCCGGTCACGATGTACAGTACGGGGACACGGAGATCCTCTCCTCGACCACACACTGCCACGCCAGGCTGCAACGGGAAGCCATAGAAATCTTCAAACACCCCGACAATTTCAATCGAAAGGAAGAAATTGAACGTGTGCGTAATACATGGATCCCGGCCCTTAGGAACACCAAGGCCAAGAAATCACTCACACGTCAAACTGAAGAACCTTCCTGCTACAGCCCGGCAGTCGCCCAGGGTACACCTGACCCTCCCAAGGTCGGTCGCCGAATCCGGAGCACGCACCGCACCCCACAACATGTACGTGAGACCAGAAGATCCAGCCGGAATGCGAAGAGAACGCTCGGCTCACCATGCTAATTTAAAGATCCAAAACTACCTTCCAGCCGTTAGTTCATCGCCAAGATCGACCCAACCAACAGTCATATTTAAACAACAATACCCCACTACAAACCGTTACCCATTATTTCAAGCCTCTTCCTCATTCCACTGCTGACCAAGGAAAGGAGTGAAACCCTTGATAATGCCGGACGCAGTTTCCGGTGAAACGTCGGGAGATATCCTGTCTAGACCACGGCCTACAAGCCCGAAAAACTTGTACTTAATTATGAACGCCGGTCGTGAAAGCCTAAGCTGTTATATAGAAATTAACTTCATCCGCAGAACTCACTAACTCACATGTACTGTACTTGGAACACCAGACAACTGAAAATGTATAAATATAATTTTGTCTAAGTCAGCAAGCTGCGAACAATGACTGAATACCAGTTTAAGGGCGTGGGGTGTGGAGGACCCTCTCCTGTAATCCGGTTTGACAGTGACAGAAGCAAGAAGTGAAATGGAGAGATCTTCTATTTCGCTTCAAAGCAACGCTATGGGCCCAATCTGTTGGCCCTTGAAGAGAGAGAATAATCCCTTCATAACACAGAAGAATTCTCATGCAAGACAGTGCTATGTCCACTGTTTCCTCACCCGGCGCATCAAGCCATATACTTAACATGGCAGTTTCTGTGGAACGGCCCTCACTATGACGATACACCGTACGAGACCGTCAGGAACTTAAGTTAGGGATGAATTATGTATACTGAATTCTTCTTAGAGATTCTAGAAGGGAAAACCACTTGTTTTAAGTAGAATATCTGTAATTTAAAGACATTTTTAAAGACTTTAATAAAACAAATTTTGTGCAATACGGCCTAAGGATCCTGGATGACGCATCGCCCCTGGTTAGATGCATTATTTTTGCTGTAATTTAGACATAATAATACCATACATCTGTTTAAAAATGCCCTTATGAAAGGAAATGTGTCTTATATTTACACAAAAATGAATTTAATTTGACTTTTGTTTATCAATATTTTATTAACTTTCAGGTCATATTTCTAAGAAATATAACTTAAGTACCATATTTGAAATACTCATTTATATTCGAACTTAAACAGGTTAATATAATTTTGATCCCGGCCCCGTGGTATTCGGGAGGCGCACCTGTCTCTCACCCGAAGGCCCCGGGTTCGATTCCCGGCTCCATCAGGGATTTTAGAAACTGACATGAGGGCTGGAACGGTGTGCACTCAGCCTCGTGAGGACAATTGAGTAGCTGTCTGACAGTGAGGTAGCGCCACGGTCACGAAAACCTAGATTAACGTCCGCGGGGACCCGATGCGCTGATCACGTGTCACCCCAATATCTGCAGGCCAATTGGCTGGGCAGCGGTCGCTTGGTAGGCCTAGGCTCTTCACGGGCTTTACTGTTGGGAGTGCTTATCCCATGTTAAATCTATGGCCATTGGCTGCATAAAAGTGTATTATTATTTATATTATATTATAATTTTGATAAACTTAAAGGCTATCCTAAAATTATGAATAATATTTTGCATCTTTAACTTCCATCGATAAAGTGCAGTGATGTGAACATCCGGTGTACTCGGTCTGAAATAACACTTCCTCTTCAGAAAAGCTTGGATCCTTCAATTTCTAACAATATGGATCACTGAAGTGACATTTATCAGTAGGAATCTTCAAATAAACAAAACTATCGCGCTCATTTCGTGCGAGGAACAAAAGCTGATCAAATCGGTGCGTTGCACTAAGTCAGACGAGCATAATGCAGCGTTTTATTTGCAGTTTGTCAGGCACATCATAACCTTATTCACCATATGTGCCTCGGTATGAATCATTCTTTATTCCTGTGTTACAGCTAGAAGGTAAACAATTGCTGTAATAAGTGCGATGAGACAAAATAATCCAATAACTTCGAGAAAGGCGATAAAAGCGGTTGTTGACAACACCCTCGTGAGAATTTGCAAGCGATGCATGGGGCCCTCATATACAGAATTTCACTCCTAAGAGACCTCAGGGGCCATTTCTATGGTGTTTATGGAAGTATATTCAATCGTGTGCTTAAAATGTTGAGAACATTTCTTTAAATGACACTAAGAGCACTCAGACTATAGGAGCCCAGTTAAGCAAAAACGTAGAGTTAAACTATTTTCAAAATTGAGTAAAAAGTTGAAAAGCAAGAAGACCTGGACAAGTGGCCAAAAACGTGGATTGGAAAGCTCTATCATATTTTGAAAAACCATCCTAAAAACGCTTGATTTTCAAAATGGTCTATGACCTTGCAAAGGAGACCTATTTTGTGGAAGACTTAAGGCTGAGACTTGTACTTCCGGAGACACATGAAGAGAGATACGATATGGGATGAATTTTATTCCACGTATGCGTTGATTAACCGGGAATGGACACGTGGAGGATATGATCTGTGGCATACAGTCACCAAGTTTGCCGTGCATGAATTTCATCACAAAATATGCAGAACATCAGGATTCCACGAGCCATGTCCTGGCTGCGTGTGTGCTCATTGTGACCAACGGTGTGACATATACCATGCTATTAAATGTGTTCGTAGACAAGGAAGCCTGACACAATTGTGACAATAACTGTTGGGAGTGCTTATCCAATTTTAAATCTATGGCCATTGGCTGCATAAAGGTTTATTTAAATGGAACTTGTTCTACTGTTTTTAATTAAATTAAAGTTTGATTATTTTAATTTATTATTTGATTCTTTATCTTCAATTTGTGGGAAGCAGATTTTTTAATTTCTCAAAATAGAAGTAGATATTTTGATTTGACCATGTATGGGTCGACACTAACTCTCGTAGTGATAGTTTTAGGCCACAGACGATGTGGTCTAACTGTTGGTGGGCGGCTTCGGTGGCGTAGTCGGTAGCATGCTGAGCTTCTATGCCCAAGATAGCGGGTTCAAATCCAGCCGAAGTCGTCGGATTTTTTAGAGCGTTAAAATACCTCAGTATGCCTTCGTTCGGAGGGGAAGTAAATCCGGCGGTCCCATGTCATAGATTTATGGCATGTTAAAGAACCTTCCACTAATTACACATGTGTTAAGCTAAATTGTATAGGTTAAGAATGTAAACAACGCTCTTAGGTTTCTACGTTCGTTGCCAAGAGCCAACTGCGGAGACGTCTGGTAGCTAGGTTCTGAACTAGTAGTCGTCGACGGTGGCGTTTGGCAGAAAAAGTAGGAACTACTTGAAAATTGATCGTCTGCAGTGCTTACTTGAATTAAAACAGATACACACACTAATACAGTCATCACAATTAACACCGGTTATCAGACAGATTCTACACACACCCAAAGTACACGGGGCTACATGACCACGTTGTCGCAGCCCCTAAACTTAAGAATAACCAACCTAACTGTTGGTGTGCATGAACTGTGAGTCAAAACGGAAGTAGATAATTCGATTTTGATTTGACCCTGTATGGGTCAACACTAGCGCTCGTAGTGATAGATTTTGTGAACTGCATACAACAAAGGATGTGTTGTAATGCTCGGTGTCCATGACTTGTTAGTTTAGTGTGTGTCACCATGCCACCAGCATGCAAGAGGTGTTTGGTTAACATACAAAATATTCAAAAGTGGAATATTACAATTAAAAAGCAGAAAGTAATAACATTCAACATCGAACCAGGAACGACTCGGCAACAAGATGAAGGCATTGCAATCATTGATCGATCGACAACTACAAATTAATGAAATTACTACATAGAAACGCAAACCTCGCCAACACAAGACGAAGACAGACAATACTCGTATGGTTTCGATCAAACAATGCATGGACACTAAGCCACAGTGGGTCAAAATCGATATCTAGGAGGACAAAATTATTTTTTTCATAATTAAAAAATCAAAATTTATTACTTCTAGAGCATTCTCATATAATTGCCGCTCACTATTCTGGGATATAAACGCATCTTAGTGTAAATCTGTCACCACTCTTCAAGCAGTCTGAATTGGAGGGTGAACGTAAGTGGTTGTGGTTTGGTTGGCTTTGTGGTTAATGTGATGCTTTAAGATGGAACATGCAGCTGAAGGTATGATCTTTGTAACGTGTTTCAGTTATTAATGGGCGTAATTGTTACGTAATTTTAGCTATATTTGCATTATATATTATTTAACTATTATTTTTAAAATTATATTTTCACATAGATTTTTAGTATGTCGCGTCACTATGCGTCACTTTCTACTTAATGTTAAAATGTAGATAAAGTCTTGTAGTTTACGCCTGTTATAAGATTTTTTGCATCTTTTTGCAACTTACTTAGTTATTTTACGTTTTAGAAGATGCCGCGCAATCAGTTCTCACACGTTTACAACTGTTTGAAGCACTGGATTCGACGATTGTGCCAAAAGTGGAACTTTGTGACTTTGTTAAAAGTAAATTAGGGGAAGAAATTTGTTCTGAAGAGATAACTGAATGCTCTATCCAACTCTTAGTCATAGACAATTTCTTGCATGTGTAGACGTAGCTTAAAAATGTCTAAACTGATGTTTATTATGAAGTAAACAAATTATATACGTTGCTTTCACTCTAAATTCATGATTGAAAAGTAAACATTATTTTGTCCCCCTAGATTTCGATTTTGACCCACTGTGAAGCGTCAGACCACATCCTTTGTGACTGACTGCGTGGCTCAGCGGTAACGTTCTCGCCAGCTCTTCCCAAGGTTGCAGGATCGAATCCTGGCACAGTCAGCTTGCATTTGAGGGTGCGCAAATGCGAGGGAGCCGTGCCACTAGATTTACTGGCACTTGTAAGATCCCCTTCGGGGCAAAACTCCGGCACCCTGGTGTCTCTAAAAGCCGCAGCAGTTAAAAGGGACGTAACACCAATAAAATGATGATGATTATTATTACTATACACATCCTTTGTCGTATGTAGTTCACTAAATCTATCACTACGAACGCTAGTGTTGACCCATACATGGTCAAATCAAAATAGAAATGTCTACTTCCGTTTTGACTGACACGTCATACACACCAACAGTTAGACCACATGGTTTCTGGCCTAAAACGATCACTACGAGAGCTAGTTTCGACCCATTCATGGTCAAATCGGAATCAAAATATCTACTTCCATTTTGAGAAATTCAAAAATCTGCTTTCTACAAATTGAGAAGTATGGGTGAAGTTCCACGATCCGGCCGGAAGCCAAGCTCGTGGTCCTTCGAGCTCATGCCTAGCGTGTTATCCAATCAGCCACAAGTCAGCGGTGGCTGGAATTACAACAACAACACCAATCAGAGATTTTTCATTAATATAACCGAGAAATATGCCCCAGCAAAACGAAACAGAAGAACGAATTCCATTTAGGAATAGTTTAACTGACGAGATGAAATTTTAATTAGAATGCATACAATCCAAACCATATCATTGCACACATTATAATAGAAACATTCATTAAATGCTTTTTGTTTTCACTACGCCATTATATTACTGCGATGGAATCTATCACTCGACCCGTGCCTATCAGAGTGGAGAAACTAACCATTAAAACGCTAATGGAATATATTCACATGTACAACATGATAGGAAAGTAGGAGCTGTAAATTCACCACTATGAGTGTATCTTTCGTAGGTAACATGCTTTTTAATCGAGAAAGTTAAAAATAAATTTAACTTAATTCCTGGGTCGTGATAACCAATATACCATCTTTTTTGGAAGTCTTTTTAGGGAGGTAAAAGTCTCCTTGAGTATTTAGCTCTCGCAGTAAAGAAGCGCACCTATGTAGGTAGTGCGCAGTTGATATTCTTGTCGAGGTCTGGGCACGGACACCAAGAGCCCGCTGATGAGCCTATCTAGGTGTTCTTAGGCAAAACCTCACACAAGACACGGTATAAACCTAGAGAAATTGCTGAGTTTTAACTCCTTGGCCAAGATAGCCAATATACCATCTATTAAAAAAGTCAGCTACAGTAGAACGTCGTTTATCCGGACGACAAACAACCGGAACGTCAATTATCCGGACGAGCAAAAAGAAAAGACGGAACAGCGCATGCTTACTGTTGTTAGGCGGATGTGCGCGCGCTGCGTACAGTAGTGAGTCGGTTCTCGTTTTCAATTGTTGTCTCTCTTGTCTCCTACAGTTTGTTTATAATGTTTCAACATGTTACAGTATGTGAGTCAGCGAAAAACTGTACTGTATTACGTTGTGAAAATGGCTTCTACGAATGGCAAAAAGGAAAAAATCACAGTCAGTCTGAAAGACTAGACATTGTATCATTTCAAATGACGCATGCTACAAATGCTACATTTGTTAGAAAGGCTCTTTCAACAGACTGCATTACCCATTAACTTAGGCTTCCCGCGCGGGCACCTCTTTAAGGGTCACGGAAAGAAATGTGTTTCTTGTACTTGTATTAGAGATGTGTTTGGTTGAATAAAGCGTAAATTGTGTACTTTTTGATAGTGGTTTTGTGGCCCATCATCCCAGGCAAGTCGGCGGAAACCTTTGCCTCCATGTCAGAAGGATCATTTGGCCGTAAATTTGAATTAGTGTAAGGATGTAGTATAAGTGTCCAGATTTAGACAATAGCCTACTCCATGAAGGGGTCATGACTATGCCTTATATGTTTGTGTAATGAATAGTGTATCTGAAATAAGGGAAGAATACTGATTTACAGATATGTGGAGTGAGTTTCTGATTTTTAAATAGAGTTTATGAAATTTATGGTAAAGGTGAAGGAGAGGTGAACATGATTAGACAATAGCCTACTCCATGAAGGAGTCATGACTATGCCTTCTGTGTCTGTTTAAAGTATAGAGTAACTGAAATGAGGGATGTTTACTGAATTTGGTGTTTGTAGAATGTAATTTTCGATTTTAATTTGGGTTTTCGTGAAGCTTGTTGCGAAGTTGTTATTTCTCTGAAAAGGAGTGTTTTTGCCCCAGGCAGGCCTGTGTTCGATCTGGCTACACTAGTGTAACGGTAGAGAGTTGGGAAATGAGTTGTAGAACCTGGGAGCGAGCAGTGGCGGGCTGAACAGTAGGGGGGGGGGGGCAATTTTTTGAGTGAGAGTAGGGATGGAATATTGGGACTGGTTCGATGCTTTGCTCTGACATCCTGCACACCTCTTTAGGAGGCACCCTGTATTCTTATTTCAGACTGACTGTAATTTTTTGCTCTGACATCCTGCACACCTCTTTAGGAGGCATCCTGTATTCTTATATGGCATCTTGTATATCTCTTTAGAAGTCACCCTGTATTCTTGTGTTCGCTTCGCTCAACGCCCCAGGTCGCTCGACGCCAGGCCTCTTTCAACAGACTCCAATAATCATTAGAGTCTGCTTCTCGCTCCCCGCGAGAGCATGACGTCACGTTCCCGCGCAGCTGCATGACGTCACGTCCGTCACCGTGTCCGTGTCCGTAACACATAACGATGGACCCCAACCATAACGACGAAGTCGACAAGATCATTTGAAATGATAAAACAAAATCGCAATGCTTTTATCGATTGAGAATTAGGTGGAGATCATTAATGAACTGAATAAAGGTGAGAGTGTGCAGTGTCTAATGAAAACTTACAATGGTGGAAAATCCACAATTTATGATTTGACGAACCGAAAAGGTGATTATTCTGAATTATGCATCGAAGTTAGATAGTGAAGAAGGGTCATGAGATCAGCTACGGATGAACAATTGTAAGAAGTGGCGTACTTTTGGTTCATTGAGACAACACGTAAGGGATATCCCATTTCTGGACCTTTGTTATGTGAGAAAAAGTTGCAGCTAAATGAGAAGTTTGGTGGTGGTTCTCCCTGTAAAATGAACGAGTGTTCGATTATCCGGAAAATCATTATCCGGAACACTTTCGGTCCCAATTAGTCCGGATAAACGACGTTCCACTGTAGTTTGAATTCTCCATTTTGAAGTAATATTCTTTTAAAAAAGTCGCTTATCTTTCCATCTCGGCTTCACCCACGGACTCGCCGAGGGATCATACCTCTACCGTCGCAAGGGCGGTGTCTGGGAGCTGAATACACTTTGTCAGCAGATACAACTAGGGAAGGTGACATGCCGCTCGTCTAGGTGACCGCTAACTTGGATTTAATTAAGGAAGGGTCAGGGGAGAGGTGTTAGAAGGGAGTCGATCGTGGACCTGTTAATAATAATATCGTATGGCCTCGGGTGCCAGGTGCAAGCTTTGTTAATTGACCCAGAGGGCAGCTTGCGTGACGAATTTAATGCTCTTTGGAGCGCTATGAATGTCAAAGAGGTTAGATATCTAGCTCCTTGACGCTATACCGCTTTCTAGTAGAGAAATTAGGAACTTTGTGTTGGCGGAAAATCCCGAGATTAATTTTGCCATTATGAACACGGCCTACTGAATTCAAATGGGTTCTTTAACATGCCAACAACGTATGACATGAGTATCGTGATTTTTGTCGCCTTTCAAAAATCACTTACCACGGCCAGGAGCGAACCTGCAAGCATGGGGTTGGTAGTCCCGACACTATAACCACACACCCACCAGTTGAAAGAAACCGTCACGATGTTTACTTCGTGTTGAAAATGGTAAACCACGAAACCTATCGTTGCCAGCTAAGCAGGAAGTAGTGTGTTAGCGCTCTCGGTTACCTCGTTATTCGAAACTTTCAGATTTTAGTATCCATGATATACGTAGGATACGTCTGTACAGATACATTTCAAATGCCTCAATTTGTTTCTCAGTATAAATAAATAAATACATAATTAAATCAATAAATAAGAAAGGATATGGATGAAGTTGGGGTCAGTCCAAATGAGATTTGGAATAGAGAGGTGTTTCGAGGTACGATTGATGCATACAAAGGGTTCCAGGAAAAGCAAAGGAGAAGAGCCAAGAACAAGCCACAGTGAAAGGATGAAGAGTTTCTTGGAGCAGAAAAAAGGACTTATCAGTAAGTCAATTGTTTCCCGTGGTCCAAAGTAGGCCAAAATCGAACAAAGAAGAAGAAATAAATATATATATATATATATAAATTAATATGTGCAAACAGACAGAGACGATTACAAACAACATCAGGAAAAGGAGGGCAACATGTTATGGACATATACATAGGATGACCGAAGACAGACTGACCAAGAACATTTTTAATATAGTTACGAATAGTAGACTAAAAACCAATTGGGTAAAAGAAACCGTGGGAGACCTCAAGAAACTAAACATCTCTACAGAAGACATGGGAGACAGGAGCACATACAGAGAAAAACTTAGACAACAGAAGTTTGACCGGGAAAGAAGTGGACGGATTAGAGAAAGAGGAAGCATAGTGTGTATATGAGAGGTTTTTAGGAAATAAGATGAAGGGGCCAAAATAAAACATGAAAATTGATTGTATTGTAACGCTCTCCTTTGGGGAATTAACGAATAATATATACATTAATAAATAAACATTGTATGATAACCTGTGTTATTGTAGTGTCTGTATTAGTGTATGTATTTGTAACCAAGACGAAGATGGGTTGAAGGCGGCAGTGGCCTTAAGTTAGGAACCATCCTGGCGTTTGTCTGGAGTGAAAACCAAGGAAAACCACTTCCAGGATGGCCGAGGAAGAAATCAAACTCACCTCTTCTCAGTTTTGCCTCACGGGACTGATCGTACCCCGTTCCATCCCTCAGTCTAGAATTAAAGTTCTTGGCAGTGCCGGGAATCAAACCAGGACCTCCGAGGTGTCAGCCGCTAAACCACCTGGTGTCATGGTGGGTTTTGATTTGATTTAGGAAACAAATGCTGCAATGGGCCTCGTAACGTCTCTTATACATGGAATCCCAGACATTTTAAGTCTGTTTTCTTCCCGGCCGAAGCGGTCGGATTTTTTAAGAGCATTAAAAATCCCTCAGTATGCCTTCCTTCGGAGGGGAAGTAAAGCCGGCTGTCCCATGTCATAGATTTATGGCATGTTAAAGAACCTTCCACTAATTACACCTGTGTGAAGCTAAATTGGATAGGTTAAGAATATAAACAACGCTCTTAGGTTTCTACGTTCGTTGCCAAGAGCCAACTGCGGTGGCGTCTAGCAGGTAAGTTCTGAACTAGGCCTAGTAGTCGTTGACGGTGGCGTTTGGCGGCAAAAGTAGGAACTATTTGAAAAATTCTAAGTTGCAGTCTGTACTTAAAATTAAATAAGATGTTCAATAAAGAACATATAGCCTACTTTCTCTTAAATGCATGCGTATTGTTACAACTCTTGGTCCTTTTCAAGGAGTATAATTGAATGTTGGTTGTAGTAGCTTGTTGAAATATAACGTGCTATAGGGATATTAAACATGAATATGAGGTGCCCTTTGCTAGTGCTACCTCTGTAAAAAATTCATTCAATTCGGTTTCACCGTGTTTGAATTGATATGGGGAATGGATTTGCACACATACATGGCCACTATTAGCAAACTATTGGGCTGATGACCTTGTAGTCAGTCATAAGCTGCTTTCCACAAAAAGGCATGTTGTTACACAATCTGGTAGAGATCAAATTATTAGGATGGTCGTAATTTGATTTAAGCTTTTAACATTTGGGTGGCCGTCATTCCGTTTCCGTCAAGATTGCGGCGATATAAAACATCACACTGAGGTGCCCTTTGCTAGTGCTACCTCTGTACCAAATTTCGTTCAATTCAGTTTCACCGTGTTTGAATTGATAGGGGGAATCGATTTGCACACATACTGGCCACCATCTGCAAACTATTGGGCTGATGATCTTGCAGTTTGGTCAGAATATGCTTCCCACATAAAGATTTGTTGTTGCAAAATTTGGTAGAGACTAGATTATTAGGTTGGTCGTAATTACATTTTAGCTTTTGACATTCGGGTGGCCGCGATTACGTTTCCGTCAAGATGGCGGTGATATAAAACATGACATTGAGGTGCCCTTTGCTAGTGCTACCTCTGTACCAAATTTCGTTCCATTCAGTTTTACCGTGTTCGAATTAATAGGGGGAATCGATTTTCACACAAAGATGGCCGCCATCCGCAAACTATTAGGCTAATGACCTATTAATTTGGTCAAAGGATGCTTCCTACATAAAGGCATGTTGTTGCAAAATTTGGTAGAGATCGGATGATTATGTTAGTCGTAATTTGATTTAAGCTTTGAACATTTGTGTGGCCGCCATTACGTTTCCGTCAAGATGGCGGCGATATAAAACATGACACTGAGGTGCCCTTTGCTAGTACTACCTTTGTACCAAATTTCGTTCAATTCGCGTTCACCGTGTTCGAATTGATAGGGGACACAGACATTCAGTTCACACAATCACACACACACACACACACACACGCACACGCACATACACACACACACACACACACACAGAGACTCACACACACATACACACACACACACATACACACACACACACAGAGACACACACACAGAGACTCACACACACACACACACACACACATACACACACACACACACACATACACACACACACACACACACACACACACAGACACACTTTTTTCGCCCTGCGTTGATCTCATAAGTCTACTTTCATTTTTTGCAAAAATCGAAAGTAGGCTAAAATCAGATAACACACTAATACAGTCATCACTATTAACACCGGTTATCAGACAGATTCTACACACACCCAAAGTACACGGGGCAACATGACCGCGTTGTCGCAGCCCCTAAACTTAAGAATCAACCAACCAACCATCTGTTTTCTTCATATACATGGCCAGCGGAATATTTGGTATCAACTGACGTATTTTCTGTAAGCCTTCATGTTTCATCAGTGTAGTCGTAAAATCCAATTCTTATTATTATATATGAATTGCAGCCAATGGCCATAGCAGGGTATTTAAATTGAACGCCCGAGGGTTCCCAACAAGTTCAATTTCAAGTAGTTCCAACTTCGGCTACCAGATGCCACTGTCACTGACACCTAGTGGCGAACGTTGGAACTTGATAGCACGTTTCTAACCTGCCAAATATAACCTACAAATTTTGCTACACACTACCAATTGCAGTGGTATGTTCTCTTACATGCCATAAACGTATGACATACGCATATGCTCGTTTTATAAACATACTCGTGTCTTAATTATTGCCATTATAGGCTCGTTGCATAATGTACTATTGCCTACAGATCTTAAATTACAGCACAACAACACCGTAGACAAACCGGAATGTCTCGTACTGAATTACAAATTATGGATACATTAGAAGTAATAGAAAGAAGAATTATACACAAAATAATCGGTCCTTTAAAAACTGCAGAATTCTAGAAATTAAGAAGTATTGATGAAATATATCGAAAAATAGAAAACATGTCAGAATCAAGACGGAAGAGGAGATTGCTATTTTTTAGACCTTTGTACAAGATGGATGAGAGTAGGTTAACCAAGCAGATCTTCACATTCCTGTGGAACAAGAAGTCAACAATAAACTGGGTACAAGAAGTCAGAAAGGAATTGAAAAGAAACAATATCAGAGAAGAAGATACACCACGGAGAGATATTTTTAGGCAAAGAGTGCTAAAATTGGAAGGATTCCAAGGGAGGAAGGGAAAGAAAACCGGCTCGAAATGGTCCGAGGAAAGGAAGAGGAAACATGGTGAGATGATGAAGGAATACTGGAGGAAGAAGAAGGAACAACAAAGGACAAAGCATTGAAATTGGCTCGTGGTCCCTAGATGACCGATAATAATAATAATAATAATAATAATAATAATAATAATAATAATAATACACAAAGAGGCATTACAGATAGATATCGCAAGTCCCAACACTCAAAACATCCCAACAACAGCTGCTACTAAAATATCTAAGTGATGTGGAAACTTGATTCGGTGACTACCAACCCAATAATTGTATCGTGTACTGGTGTTATACCTAAAACTCTCCACAGTAGTCTATTAATATTGAATCTGCACCCACAGATATATATTGAACTACAGAAGGCAGTTCTGTTAAACACATGCCATATTATATAAATAATTCATGCTTTTGGGCTAATGCCGTGTGTATTTTTAATTTAAACCATACGTTTCCTATAATAATCCGGGCCGTGAAAGCCTTAATATGCAAACATGCCATATTGTTAGGAAGTTCCTTGGTGACAATACCCTGGCCGAATACTCAGCAAGGCTCGATGATCCAGATGGAAATTTAGCTCATCCTACAAATGAAGGAGACTCGTGAAGACTGTGGGCACGACATGGATGTGAAGTCTCTGAGCAGTGTAATAGAAATTATCTCAGTACAGATGGTTCCTTGCTAAGGCGAACCAGGCTGTAACAGAAAATGTAGCCGGTATTTGCCGTGATAATGTTGTCAAGCAATAAACTATAATAATAATAATAATAATAATAATAATAATAATAATAATAATAATAATAATAATAATAATAATAATAATAATGCAGGCCCCGTGGTGTTGGGGTAGCGCACCTGCCTCCCACCCGGAGGCCCCGGGTTCGATTCCTGGCTCCGTCAGTGATTTTAGAAACTGACGTGAGGACTGGAACGGGGTGCACTCAGCCTCGTGAAGAGAATTGAGTAGCTGTCACAGTGAGGCAGCGCCCCGGTCACGAAAACCAAGATTAACGACCGAGGAGACCCGACGCAATGACCACGCGTCACCCCAATATCTGCAGGCCAAATGGCTGGACAGTGGTCGCTTGGTAGACCTAGGCTCTTCATGAGCTACTGTATAGTGGAAGGGGTTATTGTATTTTTTTCTTTTTTTTGGGGGGGGGATGCATTTACGCACAATGTGTCGGGCTCCTGAGTGGCAGACTACCGACTAAAACTCCCCCTGTTTCTTCTGGAACCTAGCCTGGAACCGTTTAACACATAACTTCAGGCTAGGACCATATTATGCTAGGACACTTGTCCTCACCTATCTTTTTCTTTATACTGTTCACTGATTAACAAGAGAAAACTTTGCTTCTCTGCAACTAGCTGATACAGCAGAAGGGGTTATTCTATAATAATAATAATAATAATAATAATAATAATAATAATAATAATAATAATAATAATAATAATAATAATAATAATAATAATAATAATAATAAATCAGGTGTTTGGAAACAGCCTCTGGTAGGATATTCCCAAGGCACATTCTGCAGGTACAGAACACAATCAAGCTCGGTGAGTCAACACAACGACATGGGGCTGCCTTTATCCAGGGGGACACAGGACGCTATTGTCAGCCGTGTGGGCAAGATTACACGCGAATTATTCAGCACGATGCATATTGTGGTTGTGGTCCATGTGTGACAACACCATTTGAATAACCTCAACCACAGAATAATTCCAGATACTCGACTGAAACGTTTCTCTCTCGCGAAATTTAATTTCCATTCATTCTGTTGTTCAAATTTCGTTCAAATTTATGTTGATATGTAGTGGCTTACCATGTACAGTCAAACGGATGTGGCAATAATCATAGGTTTGTATTGGGTGAAATTGTGGACATTCCTCATTGATTGCCTCTCCAACTCAACCAACCGCGGTCTCCCAGGGGCTCACATCTAGTGGGACGTGGGTTGGTGACCACGGGGCCCCAGCTGAGTCCAGAATTGCTTCCACTTGCTTGTGCCGGGCTCCTCTCCGTCTTCTTTCATGTCGACCTCACTTGGTCAACTCTTGTTCTCTTCCGACCCCGACGGTATTAGGGTATCCGAGTCCTAGGGAATCTCTTCCTTTCCCGCCTTAATTGGCCCTTGGTCTCCTTCTGCGAGGGGTCGGCCTTCTTTTTCTTTTCATGTTATCTCATGCCTTCTGCTCATGGCCCTCAAGGAGGCAAGGTGTATGTAGCCCCACCGCTTCTGGTGCACCCTGGATAGTGCTACACCCTCAGGGGCTCACGGCTGGTGAGTTCGGGAGTTGGCGACCCCAAGGGATTCCTGAGTTGGGACCGGTTTTCCCCCTTTTATCCATTACCTCTGGGGCAGTCCCTCTCCTCTTTCACTTTCATATCTGCCTTTCATGGCTCTCCTTCCTTCCAAGTCACTCAATCCGCATTCTTCGAGGGTTGAGGGCATTTCTTTTCCTCCTGTCCTGACTTGTCTTATTCTCCTTTTGTTTTCCATTTCTTCTTCTAGTATATAAGTTTATAGTTAGTTTTAGTTTATCGTTTACATTTCATTATCATCTTCACGATCACCCACACCATTAGGGGCCAATAACTTAGATGTTAGGCCCCTTAAAACAACAATTATCATCATCATCAACCAACCGCTAACCGGTTCCAGCTGCTCACATGGGAACTTCGAGAACTTGAACTTCTGTATGCTATGTAGATATAGGGGGTGTTCAAATGAAAAGGTACGAAACGATACTGTGTATACAATTTATTCGTTATTCAAAAGTAATCGCCATAGACCTGTGTACAGGTGTCCCATTGCTTCACTATCCGCAGGATTCCCTGTTCCCAGAAGTCGTGTGGTTGTGACAGTAGCCAATCCTGTATGGTGCCAATTAGTTCGTCGTCCGATTGGAAACGTTTTACCTTGAGATGTTCTTCTAACGTACCAAACAGATGGAAGTCGCAGGGTGACAAGTTGGGGTTGTAGGGCGGATACTCAAGTTGCTCCCTCTTGATCGTGGCCAATACACCTTGTGTGACGTTAGAGACGAGTGGGCGGGCGTTATCATGGAGCAGAATCACTTCCTTCGTGAGCAGTCCAGGCCGTTTTTTCTTGATGGACTTGCGTAGGCTACCGAGTGCCGCTCAATACACGTCACTGTTAATGGTTTTTCTCAAGTTTTTTTTAGCGTATGGCTTTTAGTGCCGGGAATGTCCGAGGACATGTTTGGTTCACCAGTTTTGTAGCTGCTTCGAGACGGACACCCAATGGTTGAGCTACAAGTACCGCTGGGGAGGAAAGTTGGAATGGAAGGTAGAGGAGTTGGAAGGTAGCGGCTGTAGCCTATCGTTAGGGACCAACCCCGGCATTTGCCTGGAAGGAAGATGGGAAACCACAGAAGACCATCTTCAAGGTTGCCGGCGGGGGGATTCAAACCTCCTCGCCTCCCGGATGTGAGCGACTGCCAGCAGTCATGCCGTAACGACCACGGCTAACTCACCCGGTACAGCTTGTATTTATGTAAGGCTACGGGTAAAGTTTTATCATTTCAAATGATCTTGTCGAGTTCATCGTTATGCTTTGGTCTACCGTTATGCATTACGGTTACGGCGTGTATGACGTCATCATGTTGTTCAGTGCATATGCACCGAGTCTGAGTTTACTCCTGGGGTCTGGCGTTATGTGAACGGAGACGGCGAGTGCGTGACGTCATGCAGCCCTCGCGCGGGAAGCCTAAGTTAAAGGGTAATGGAGTCTGTTGAGTCTGAATTTACTCCTGGGGTCTGGCAATATGCGAACGGAGACGGCGAGTGCGTGACGTCATGCAGCAGGTGCACGGGAAGCCTAAGTTAATGGGTAATGGAGTCTGTTGAAAGATTCCAGGGGCTTCGTGCGAAGCAGGAAGCCCTCCTGAGCCTTTCTAACATGTGTAGCATTTGTAGCATTTGTAGCATGCGTCATTTGAAATTATATAAAGTCTAGTTTCTCAGACTGACTGTATCTTTTTTTATTGACTTCTAAATTCGAGTATCTATACTTTTTTTTCCGACAGTAGGCACAGCATAAACCTCAAAGATATGCTAGGGTAAAATAATTTTCCTTTATAAACACGAAACATTACAAGATAATTCTAGAAATTTATGTGGTACGGCGCTCAGCTAAAAATAATATCTAAATAGCTTATGAATGTAATATTTAATCCTCCTGTGTGAATAAAGCGAAGGATTACAATCCCCGACTTCCCTTGAATAAATCCAGCCATGCCGGGGCAATAAATAATAATATTAAGCTTTGTATCCCTGTTATAATGTTGTTTGGACCAGTAAATTACCTGGGGTATTCTCCTACGGCGCTCTTTACTTAATTTAAATGAAATGAGCCGCTCCAGAGAAAAGGCAATGTTAGAGATACAATGGAATGAGGTAGCGTACGTGAGAGATTTCCTTAAACTGTTTGTAATATAACGCCACATCTATATAATTAACATTAATTTTATCTAATTACTGAAGTACCCATTCTTCGAACGGCTTTTAGTACTTGCTAGCCTAGTACGCCTCAATATAGCGCTGCCTTGGGTTTTTGTGGGTATCTACTCGCATAACCTAACGGCGGTACTGTTTGAGGATCCAACCAGCCTTCGGGCTGACTACCTAACAGACAGACAGACAGCCTAAATCATTAATATAATCACACATTCGTAATGTAGTTATGTGTAGACTACATGCATTTTCACTCACCCAATTATTAATCAGAGGTAGGAAAGTGAAAATCCACAGCATGCTTTCAGTCGACCGACCGGGTCAGGGAATGGATTGAATGAAACCCCCATCTAGCAGCGAGGATATGAACTGTGCCGGCTACCGAAGCCTGTCGCACTCTCCTGGGGAAATGATTAAATGAATGACAGATGAGATGAAATTATAGTGGAGATTGTTGCTGGAATGAAATTGTGACAGGAGAAACCGGAGTACCCGGAGAAAAGCCGGTTTGCCTCCGCTTTGTAGGCGAGAAAGTGCGTTTATATATTGGAAATAAATATCAGCTTCTATGTAGTAAAAGTTAAATAACCTTTCTTAAATATTGAACACCTATCGTTTAACGTCTTCAAACTATATTTAAACATATAGGCCTAAACAATATGCTAAAAAATACATCAAATTTGGTAGCAATTGTCATATCGGCAGTAAGTAATATTGCGGAAACTACGTATCATATCATGATATAGAGTTACAGTAGCAAAACAAACTTTAATCATCCCAAGTAATAATAACAAAATCAGTTTTAATCACAGCAAATTTTTCTAAGTTTAACCCGTGTCTTGTGCGAGATTTCGCCTAGTAACTCCGAGATGGTTCATCAGCGAGCTCTTGTGGTCCATTTGCGGACCACCAAAGGAGTAGCAAACTGACCTGACCTGACCCATGCATAGCCGGCTTCGAAGCAGACTATTGTAGCCTGTCAGCCCGAGGGCCTTGAGAGCTGGATCTAATGGGTTTTGACCAACTGCAACTGTGTTAGGTTGATTGGGTGATTGCGCGATACCTCAATTCTTATATAGAACACCTCCGGTACTTTACTGTGAGAGCTAAACGCTAAAACAGTCTTTCACCACCCTATAAAGGCTTAAAAAAAGGATTGTGCATTGAATTTAAGGGCCAAGCAATTAAAACTCAGCAACTCTTCTAGGTTTACGCCGTGCTTTGTGCGGGGTTTCATTGGATGTGAAAGGCAAAATACCAAATTTATTGAAATAAGTTTGCCCAGATCTGCAGTAAGATTAATTATGAAAACTAAATAAACTAATGTGACAGTCGGTAGACTTCGACACATTTGTCTGTGAATTTGTGATTCTGATCATGGTAAAATCAAAAAGCAGATCAATTTTGGCCAACAGAAATATTCAGTTAACAAAAAACAAATCTATAAAAAGTAAGAAAGCGTACCGTGCAAAGTAGAAAGCACTATAACATTGTAAAACAGCGTAAAGATCCAAATACTCACATACAATAACCTGCACAAAGAGTATAAAATTGGACTAAAAAAATCACGCCTCGTTTCATACCCCACAAACCACCTCTATAAATAAAACAGTTCGTGTAGGGACTAACATAGACTAACATCGCTCGGCGTTGACCGTGTTTTATAGCACAAATTTAGGTATTACACGCTAACCGTTGGAGATACACGAAAAGTGATACGGACCCTTCGGATAGAAAATTAAATTTAAACCTCGTATATACCATCAAATGTTTGCTATTTCTTAACGTCCTCCCTTTATTTGAAATGGAAATATGAAATTTTGAAACAGAAAGGTGTTGTGACGTCACTAAAATGGTCACCATTTTCAAATAGTGCAAGATATCGAAATCCAAATTTGCCTGTGTGTTAACCTGGTAAATCAGCTACATCCATGCATAATTTAATTTAAATCGGACCAATGGTTCTTGCGTGATTGAGTAACACACAGACACACACACACCATCTCATCTTTATAAATATAATTCTTCGACACGTGTGCATGTGACTGATCTCCTCCTAAATGGCTGGGCCGATTTCAATGAATTTTTGTATGAATGTTAGGGTGGGTCCATGTATGGTTCAGATTCACAATTTGACCAGGTAGGTGGAATATTAGAATGTTAGAACCACAATTAACACAATTTTAGAACCACAATATACAGTCATAAACAGTCGTCATGTAAACCGCCAGCTTTGGTGAAAATTGATGCTTTTGGACTGTTTGTCTCTGCACGTAGAGCCACCTGGTCGCAACCTGTGCATCTACTGCCATAACATACACTCCGCCCGTGGCGGAAAGTAGTGTTTTATACCAAACGTGGAAGTGATGTCGAATTCTACTGTTTGTCTCTGCCCGTTAGAGCGTTTCAAAGTTCCGTATGCGTTCATATACCATTCATCCGATTGCGATGGAACTTGGGTGAGATGTTGAGTGCACTCCAGGGAAGGTGTTTGGCTTAGTAAATCAATTTTACAATAGATAGTGCACGACTAGATTCAACAAATGAGCGACGACGCGCGAAGCGTTTCAGAAAGGTCCCGTATGCGTTCAAATACCATTCGTCCGATTGCGATGAAACTTTGGTGAATTGTTGTGTACACTTCAGTAAAAGTATCTGGCTTAGTAAATTCATTTTACAATAGGTAGCGCACGAGTAGATTCAACTAATGTGCGATGGCGCGCGAATCGTTTCAAAAATGTTCTGTATGCGTTCATGTACCATTTATCCGATTGCGATGAGACTTCGGTGAATTGTTGTGTACACTCCAGGAAAGGTTTCTGGCTTAGTATATTCAGTTTTTAATAAGTAGCGCACGAGTAGAGTCAACAAATGAGTGACGGCGCGCAAATCGTTCCACAATGTCCCGTATGCGGTCTCATATCATTCATCCGATTGCGATGAAAACTTGGTGAATCATTGAGTACACTTCTTCAGAGAAGGTTTCAGGCTTAGTAAATCTATTTTACAATAGGTAGCGCATGAGTAGATTCAACAAATGAATGACGGCACGCGAATCTTTTAAAGAAAATCCCGTATGCGTTCATATACCATTCATCTGATTCCGATGAAACTTTGATGAGTTGTTGTGTACACGCCCGGGAATGTGTTCAACTTGGAAAATCCATTTTACGATATTGGTAGCGCACGAGTAGATGTAACAAATGAGTGACGACGCGCGGAGCGTTCCAACAAAATCCCGTATGCGTTCATACACTATTCATCGATTGCGATGACACTTTGATGAGTTGTTGTGTACACTTACGTGAAGCTTTCTAAGTTAGTAAATCCATTTCACAGTTGGTAGAGCACGAGTAGATTCAACAAATGAGTGATAGCGCACGAATCATTTAAACAAAATCCCGTATGCGTTATATGCCATTTATCCGATTGCGATGAAACTTTGGAGAGTTGTTGTGCACGCTCCCACGAATGTTTCTAGATTAGTTAATTCATTTCACGATAGTTTAGAGGCAGTTAACAGAAATTGAAAAACATATTGTGTGTCCAAAAGCACTTCAAGAAACAAAGTTACAACACTTTCTTTGATTGGCAGGACAACGTCTGCCGGGTCAGCTAGTTTTTATATAATAGTATAGGTATGGATAACGTTCGTCTTTTTCTCAGAGGGAACACACTTTTTGGGGGAATATCTCCGAAACCGTTCATTTTAGGACTTTAAAAAGTGTGTTTCTGGGTCCCTAGGGGACCTCCGAGTATTGTTAGTCGTATCTGGTGGCTTAAGATGAGCTAAATCCGGTCTTTGTACTTTTGTCCATGCTCAGTGCCAAAGGGCCGAAAAACTCACTTACAAATTGAATTTTGCCAAAACGTTTCTTAGTGAGCCCCTACAACCTAGGATCAACCAACATGCAAAATTTCATCTATCTAGGTTTAGTGGTTTGAGCGCTATAGAACATCGCTCGGCGTTGACCGTTATTTATAGCACAAATTTAGGTTTTACTCGCTAACCGTTGGAGATACACGAAGAGTGATAAGGACCTTTCGGATAGAAAATTAAATTTTAAACCTCGTATATGCCATCAAAAGTTTGCTATTTCTTAGCGTTCTCTTTTTATTTGAAATGGAAATACAAAATTTTGAAACAAAAGGGTGTAGTGACGTCACTAAAATGGTCATCATTTTTAAATAGTGCAAACTATCGAAATCAAAAGTAGCCTATATGTTAACCTGGTACATCAGATACATCCACACAAAATTTCATTTAAATCGGACCAGTGGTTCTTGCGTGATTGAGTAACAAACAGACACACAGCCAGACAAACACCATCTCATTTTATATATTAGTATGGATGTCAGATGATAAATAGTGGCATGTATGACTGAAGCCGAGACATTATTTAGACCAGTGGTTCTCAACCTTTTTGACACTGCGACCCCGTTTTTAGGCTGAGTATTTTGGCAACCCCCCAAGTTTTAACGTTAGAGAATGCATGTGATCGGTAAGTGAAACTAACCTTTAGCAATGCTTATACCGACAAATTTTGTGTAAGTATTAAAAAGGAACATCCAGAACTGTCCACAACAGCGTTACAATCTTTGATGCCATTTTCCACATCTTACAACTGTGAACAAAGATTCTCCATAATGGTGAATTTAAAAACCAAATTGAGAAATCGTTTGACACTAGAAAATGACATTGTTTTGTTTGTTACAAAAATCATCCCAGACATTCAAAAATTGGTTAATTCCAAACGAGCTCAAATTTTTCGTTAATAGAATAAAAAACGTAATAGTTAAGTACAATGCGAAAGTATTCTCTTTTTAATAAAAGAACAGGAATAACTAATTTTTTAAAACTTTTCCTCCGTATCTCACGACTCCCAAGACACATCCTGCGAACCTCCAGGGGGTCGCGACCTACTGGTTGAAATACCTTCATCTATACAATGGGGGACCACAGGTGCAAGCAGTGTGAGTGAAGTGATTCCGAATCTGTATTCGCCTCGTGAGACCAAACTAAGAAGAGGTGGATTCGATTTCTATCTCAGCCATCCAGAAGGTTATTTTCCGTGGTTCACCACTTCTACTTCGGGGAAATGCGATACCTAAATCACACACACACTACGGACAGCATATTAACGCAGGTTATCAGCTAATTCTGTACACACCCAAATACACGGGCCTAATTAACCACGATGTCCAATCTACTGATATAAAACAGTATTTTTTCACTTGAGGGCTTGGACATCGTGGTAATTTAATCCCGTGTATTTGGGTGCGTGGCTGTCTGAATACCTGTGTTATTGTGGTGTCTGTAGTAGTGTGTGTAGGCCATTTCCGTGCTTTCCCCACTTCTACTCCAGGCAAATGCTGGGATCGATCCTAACATTCTCACCTGAACTTCATATACACAATTGAAGACCGTGGATCGCAGTCAGGGTGGGGGTTGTCGCAATACTAGCGAAGCTGACGGCTCAAAAAGAAACTGGAAGGACAGTGGCACTACTTTTTCTTCAGCGGACCACAACCAAGCTACGCAGGATGTGCGCCGAGACTCAGCTGACATTTTAAGCCTGCTGAGTAATACGAACCTAATCGAGGATCTCGTGGATCGAGTTGCTAATAAGGTTATTGATAAACTAAAAGAAACAATAGATTTTAACACCCAGGTCATCAATGAACTCAGACAGGAACTTTCCAGGCGAGACGACACTATAAATCAACTTGAGCTGCAACTGAATGACCGCACTGATGAACTTGAGCAGTACCAGCGTCGAAATAACTTGAGAATTTTTGGTATTCCAGAAACTCCAGGCGAGGACACCAACAGGTGTGTAATTGATGTTGCTGCCAAGTTGAATGTGACAATCGATCCCCAAAGAATAGACCGATCTCATCGTGTAGGACTCCGGGATGCTGGAAAGAAGCGGCCAATAATAGTGCGGTTCGTGTCCTATGCAGATCGAGCAGCACTCTTCAGGTCGAAGAAATACTTAAGGAATACCGGCATAACTGTATGAGAAGATCTGACGAAAACCCGGACTGATATTGTAAAACAAGCAGTAAGCCACTTTGGGTTACACGGTGTCTGGACTGCAGATGGCGTTGTTCTGATCCGCATTGATGACACGAGGCATCGTGTGAAAACTCTCCGAGAATTGGACTTTTTGAAGAAAAAGTTTCCCGCTCCTCGTACGTAAAGGACCCTCATACGTGGCAGTGTGAGGGGGCTCAACTGATCAAAGTTACAAGTGTAAGCACAAACAAGTAATATGGTTACTGGTGGAACTTTAACTACAGTGTCTAGCCAAAATACAAGCCGATATTATTGATTAATATTTAGAAAATAGCTTAAGTTTTAGATTTTGTAATTTTTGATATTTCTTGTTTAACAATTTTACAATAACTTTCAGTTATCTTTTGCATGGATATTAGTACCAATGAGTATGATACGCATGCCTATCTTTGTGATATAGCTGATAGATTACCCAATGATTTTAAAGTAACTCACCTGAACACGCAGTCACTTAAAATGCTAGAAAATTTCGCAGAATTTGAATACACATTTGTTAACTCCGGTATTGATGTAATCGCTGTTAGTGAAACATGGTTCAATAAGTCCATTACTGATTCATCTGTAACCTTGCCAGGATATAATATCTACCGCAATGACAGACAACGTAGAGAAGGGGGTGGAGTAGCAGTGTATGTTCGACAGCACATTAAGTGCCGGGTTATCTGCAAATCCCCAAATAATGAGAATTTCAGACCTGAGTACCTATTCGTAGAGATTTGCCTGAAAGATACTAAAGTATTATTTATTTGTGTTTATAGAGCACCCAAAGTCGGTTTTATGGAACTACTATTAAATGACATGCTTTCACACATTTTTAGTTATAAATATGTAATATTAGCCGGTGATTTCAATGCCCATTTTCGGTCGGCTACATTTGAAACGAAAAACATAGTAGAAACTCTAAATACTTGCAATCTGTCGTGGCTCCCGTATCAAGATACACATCACACTGCAACCTCCTCTTCTACTCTGGATCTAATAGCATCCAACTGCAATGAGCACGTGATTGAGTTTGGCCAAACAGCTGCTTCTGGCTTCTCAGCACATGATCTCTTATACGCAGTATATACCCTGTCAACTCCAAAATATAAACCCAGTATTCGAACTTTTCGAGACTTCAGCAGGTTTAATTATGAAAGGTTTAAGGCTGATGCCATCTCAGTTCCATGGCACACTGTTCTCGAGCAGCAAACTATAGATGAGAAGGTCGAAACATTCAACACATTTTAATTGATTTATATGATCGCCATGCCCCAGTGCGCTCAGCTAACGTGAGGCACGCACCAGCTGCCTGGATCAACACAGAAATAAAAGATCTAATAAGATCTCGAAATAGAGCCAGAAAGAAGTGCAACAGAACACAGAAACCCGAGGACATTGTAGAATACAAAAGCTTACGCAACAGAACCCAGCAAGTTATTTGTAATACAAAGATACGTTACACTTATTCGCTAATTAATTCAGCTAAAAACTCTTCGGCTTTGTGGAGAGCTATAAAAACTCTCGGTGTTGGAAAATCCAGACACGAAAGCAATAACCCAACAATGAGCGCTGATGAGCTTAATAAGCATTATTTAAACGTATCAACCGTTGTAGACAGCAATGGAGTTTTGTCAACTGTTGCTAACTACAGGGAAAAATTTACTGACCGACGGGAAGAATTTCATTTTGGCTATATATATCCAGAGGACATTCATTTAGCCATATTTAGGATAACTTCAAAAGCCATAGGACCAGATCATATATCTATTACGCTATTGAAAATGAATATGGACCTCCTCATGCCAGTTTTATTGCATATATTTAACTATAGCCTGCAAATGGATATTTATCCGACACAATGGAAAAAAGCCAACATCAAAGCAATACCAAAATTCACGAACGCCTTAAACTGTAGTGACTTTAGACCAATAAGTATATTGTGTGCAATTGGGAAAGCGTTAGAACGGATTGTTTTTGATCAGTTTTATGAATATATAAATTCCAACAATATTCTAAACCCGAACCAATCTGGATATAAATCAAAAAAATCCTCTCGGCACGCCGGAAGGCGGAGGTAGATTTCACCGGGCAAACTAGGGGATTGGCTATAATAGGCAAAATATGCAGGTTTTCGTAGGAGGATCAGACCTCATTGATTGCAAGAAAGTATTTTACATTTAGAGGTTAAAAATCAACTTTTTTTTCGTTTTTGTATGCATATTTTTATCATTTTATTGTCTTATGGGGATGGTAACCTTCTTGTCATTCGGGGTTCATTTTTAGCCTATTTTCAATTTTGAAAAAAAAATAGGCTTATGAGATCACCTTTTGTCCGTGTGTGTGCGTGTGTGTGGGTGTGTGTGTGAGGTGTGTGCGTGTCCCCCCTAATAAATTCTAAACGGCTGAAGAGATTTCAATGAAACTCGGTAAGTTCATAGCACTATTCCGGGCGACCCCGACCGTGCCCCTGAAATTTTGTTACGTCTCATCAATCCAACATGGCGGCTGTGCGAAATATTTCACCAGCATTCAATATCTCCCAAACTATTACCGATATCACCCTGGATGTTTTTACGGTGATAAAGGGAACTACTAGAAATTCGCCAATGTGACATTTGAAAAACTGGTAACTACAAAACCAACATGGCGGCCACGCGAATTTGCGACTTTTAAATAGACGTTTCTCGCGATTTAACCAACCAAACGCAATAAAACTTGGTACAGTATATGTTTATACACATTCTAATGCACCGACATCTAACTTCGTTCAATTGTTTACATGACCACAAGATGGCGGCTGTGCGAAATATTTCTCCGGCATTCTATATCTCTGAAACTATTAGCGGTATCACCCTGAAATTTTGTACGGAGATAAAGGGCACTACTGGAAGTTCATCTATAAGACTAAAAAAAAACATTTAACTACAAAACGAACATGGCGGCCAAGCGAATTTGAAAATTTTAAATAGACCTTACTCGCGATTTAATGTTCCAAACAGAATGAAATCTGGTACAGGAAATGTTTATACACATTGTAATGCACTGGTATCTAATTTAGTTCAATTGTTTACATAACCTCAGGATGGCGGCTGTGCGAATTTTAAAATTAAGTTTTTATTTCTTGTGTCGTAGTCATGCGATCGAAGTGAAAGTTTGAATAATGAACCTACGCAATAATTTTCCTTTAATGGTACATGACTCTATGGCCTATACATTTAACAATCCAACATGGCGACCATCCGAAATATTTAGACGGCTCTGAATATCTACGAATCTATTATAGCAATCAAACTGATTTTTATGTTCATAGGGGCTATGAACTTAAGTTCACCTGTAGGACTTTAAATAACCTGGTGATCACAAATCCAACATGGCGGCGACTCGAAGTATAAACATTCACATGGATGTTTCTCGCAATTAAACCATCTGAGTGCAGTGAAATTTGGTACTGTAAATCCTTATACGAATGTTAATCCACTGGCATCTAATTTATTTCAATTGTTTCCATAACCACAAGATGGCAGCTGAGCGAAATTTTAAAATCTCCTTGTTACTTCTTGTGTCCTAATCATGTGATTGAAGTTTGAATGCTACACGTACACAATAATCTTCATGTAACAGTACATAACTCTAGGACCTACATATATAAAATCCAACATAGTGACCATCCGCAATATTTAGTCGGTTCTCAATATCTACGAATCTATTTCAGCAATCAAACTGAAATTTTGTATGTAGATAGAGGCAATTAACATAAGTAAGATATATGAAAATAGGCTGTATAGTTCTTCACGGAACTACTTGTTATACTTGTGAACACACTGTCCTTATGCAAGGTTTGGAACTGATGTGTAACTATCTGACAGTCTGTTACTTCTTCTCGCAAAATTTTATCTCCCGCAGAGATTTTTGTTGGTTCCTCAGTTTAGGGGCTGCGACAACGTGGTCATGTAACCCCGGGTGTGTAGAAACTGATAAACGGTGTTAATTGTGATGACTGTATTAGTCTGTAATTCAGGTAAGGTCTGCAGACGGTCAATTTTAAGTAGTAGTTCCTAATTTTGTACCATATACTAACGTGAACGACACCTAGCTGTGAACTTGGCTACTAGATGCCACCGCAACCAGCAACTTGCAACGAACGTTGGAACTTCTCCTCCAAAGCATGCTGAGGGATTTTTAGCGCTCTTAGAAAATCAGACGACTTTGGCCGGCTTTGAACCAGCGACCTTGGGCATATAAGTTCAGCATGCTACCAGTTAGCCGCTTCCCACAGTCAGATGGAAAAATGAATGTGATCTCGTGCAATGGCGTTGTCTTGGCAACCTCTGGTAGCTCATCCCTCATCAATTTAGAAGTGTTGTCACGGTAACCTCTGATGGCACTTGGCATGTTCTTTAATTCCGAAATCATTTTTCTCATCCCTTGGCGTAATGGTAGGTCAGATCAAAAATTCTTTCAGACAAAGTTTTAGGTAATTATTAGGGGAATATTTTCCATAATGTACGGGTTTGATATTGTGCCTATTAAGAGAGATATGATTAATGTTTCCCGAAAAAAACACTTTTTTCCACCCCTTTGGTCAATGGTTGGTGCTATCAACAAACCTTATCCGACAAATATTATGAACTTTGAATTGATTCGATATTTCACGTATTAAGAGAGTTATAGCGACATTTCACTTTTTCGAAAAAAAAAGCCCCCCCCCCCCATTTTCACCCCCTTTAACCGATTTTGCCCATTAACGAACTCGACCGATTTTTAAGGGGTTACATATTATGTAAAACATTAAAGTGATTGGTGCAAAATTACGGCAGTTATCGTGTCCACAAGAAACTGATATATATGCATATATATACACACACATATATATAAACTTTTGAACTGACGGTGGTTTGGGGTCTGGGGGATGTGAAACGCGAAGATATGTCGAAATTTTCCGGAAGTCGAAACATGGCACCCATTGCAATAGTTAGCTTTCTGATGAAATCTACCTAAAATAGGCTACATAATTTAAATACTACCATCAACGACACCTAGCTGTGAACTTGGCTACTAGATGCCACCGGAACCATCAACTCGCAACGAACGTTGGAACTTCCCCTCCGAAGGAAAGCATACTCAGGGTTTTTTGGCGCTCTTAGTAAATCCGACGACTTCAGCCGGGTTTGAACCCGCGACCTTGGGCATAGAAGTTCAGCATGCTACCAGTTCCGATACCGAAGTCGCTTCCCACAGACATATGAAAACAGAATGTGATCTCGTGCAGTGGCGTTGTCATAGCAACTGCTGATGACTCATCCCTTATCAATTAAAAGTAAAGTTGTCATGGCAACCACTCTTGGCACTTGGAATTTTCTTATAATTTAAATCATTTTGCTCACTCCGTGGCGTAATGGTGGGTCATATCGAAAATTCTTTCAGACAAAAGTTTTAGGTAATTATTGGAGGAATATTGTCCATTTTGTACGGTTTTGATATTGTGCCTATTAAGAGAGATATGATTAATGTTTCCCGAAAAACCCACTTTTTTCCACCCCTTTGGTCAATGGTTGGTGCTATCAAAAGACTTATTTGACATAAATTTTTGGCACTTATCCGACACATATTATGAACTTTGAATGGATTCGATATTTCACGTATTAAGAGAGTTATAGCGAAATTTCACTTTTTCGAAAAAAGCCCTCCATTTTCACCCCCTTCGACCGATTTTGCCCATTAACGAACTCGACCGAGATTTTATAGGGATACATGTTATGTAAAAAATTCAAAGTGATTGGTGCAAAATTACGGCAGTTATCGTGTCCACAAGAAACTGATATATATATATATATATATATATATATATATATATAGATACATATATACATAAATTATATATAAACTTTTGAACTGACGGTGTTTTTGGGGTCTGGGGGATGTGAAACGCGAAGATATGTCGAAATTTTCCGGAAGTCGAAACATGGTACCCATTGCAATAGTTAGCTTTCTAATGAAATCTACCTAATGAAATCTACCTAACATAGTACTCTGACAGCCCTTATCAAAGTCACAGACGACATTCGTCTAGCAATGGACCGGAAGGAAATAACTATATTATCTCTATTCGATTTCAGCAAAGCTTTTGACAGAGTTCACCATGAGATCCTACTAGTTAAATTAAGAAATCTAGGCCTTTCAAAGTCAGTAACGAACTGGTTTAGGTCTTACCTAACAGGCAGATGTCAGAGAGTAGTCCTAGCAGATGACAATGTTTCAGAATGGTGTGAAGTAACAACAGGTGTGCCGCAGGGTTCGGTCCTTGGTCCACTCCTGTTCTCCGTGTATATAAATGACCTTCCATCTGTCCTTAAATTCTGTCAACATCATATGTACGCAGATGACCTTCAGCTATATCTAAACACGGATCTGAAATCCATTCATTTGAAGGTAGCTCTAATTAACAGTGACATTCAAAGCCTATCTCAGTACGCACTCGATCATAATCTAATACTTAACTTCGAAAAAACGCAACCGATCATCATCGGCTATACCAAATTACTCAGTTCCCTACCTGACCCAGTACCACTTTTACAGCTTTCATCCCAAACAGTTCCGTATCAGTCAGCAGTAAGAAATCTGGGAGTTATTTTTGACTCTCGATTATCGTGGCAGGATCACACAAACATGATTCTGAAAAGGGTTGCATCGTCATTATATCAAATTAGGCGAACTTGCTTCTATTTGCCTCAAAATGTACGAAATATACTGATACAGAGTTTGATATTACCAATATTTGACTATGGATCTATAATTTACCATGATATGGGAGAGGTCCTCAATTGCAAAGAATGCAAATTGCTTGCTTGCGGTTTGTTCTCAATGTGCCAAGAGAGTCTCATATAACTCCATTTTACGTCCAGATTGGATGGCTAAAGTTAAAGGAACGAAGACAGCATGTCATGGCTCTGACTGTGATAAAAATTCTAAAATTCGAAATTCCGTCTTATATTTACTGCACACTAACTCCCATGCAATCAGTGCATAACCGTGCGAATAGACACACTGCACAAATGCTCCAGATACCTCATCACAGAACCGAAAAATGCAAAGGTTCATTCCGTATTTCAGCTAGTATTCTCTGGAATAAATATAAATTGCACCAGTATTCAGGACTTCCTATCAGAGCGATAAAACACTCCCTTCACTGTAATCTATCAGCTATACAATTATCATGTTCAAGGTGAACGGATGTAATAACAAGAACTCCTATTGTCAACTGTATGTATAGGTTAAGTTTTTTCTTTCTTCATTTATTCTATTGTATTTAACCGCCCTCTGAATGAAGAGAGCTGCATAAAGAGGCTTTGTAGCCTCAGTGGCCTGTATAAGAGAAACAATAAATTCAAATTCAAATACTAAGGACACCACATAACACATGTTATCACACATATTCTGTACACACCCAAGTATACGGGTCTAAATGACCATGATGTCCAAGCTCCTCAAAGCAAATAACAACGAATTTAAATTCGGAAAGTTTTGCTAATAGACGTTTAGAACAAGATTTGGGGTTATATTTTTTCACTTTTAAGGAAAATAATGCTTGGAATGATTGGGAATGTTTAGAACTTACAATAATTTAGCGGAATAGGAATTAAGCAAATAATTTTTTGAGGGGAGTGGGAAAATAGCACTTGTTGTTGATTGATTTAGGGGCTTTGCAACATCGAGCTGATATAACCCCGTGTCTTTGGGTGTGTATGAGGAATTTGTCTGATAACCTGTGTAATTGTGATGCTTGTATTAGTGTGTGTTTGTAATTCAGATGAGGATATTGTAAGGAGGTGGCCGTGGCCTTAAGTTAAGAACCATTGTGGCATTTTCCTGGAGTAGTAGTGGGAAACCACGGAAAATAAGTTCCAGGACGGCTCAGGTAGGAATCGGACACACCTCGTCTCAGTTTTGCCTCACGAGGCTGAGTGTACCCCGTTTCAGTTCTCAGACCAGGATTAAATTCCTTTGCAGAGACGAGAGTTGAACCCGGACCTTCGGGGCGACAGCCAAGAATGCTACCCGCTATACCACGAGGTGGACGAAATAAAACAACAACAACAACAACAGCAACAGCAAACAATGTTTTAAGATCCGGAAAATTTTGCTGACAAACGTTTCAGAGTAAGATAAGTGGGTATATTTTTAACTTTAAAGGGAGATCACTTTATGCTTGGGAAGATATTCGTGGGTAGAGCCTCCGTGGCTTAAGCAGCAGCACGCCGGCCTCTCTCCGCTGGGTCCGTGGTTCAAATCCCGGTCACTCCACGTGAGGTTTGTGCTGGACAAAGCGGAGGCAGACAGGTTTTCTCCGGGTACTCCGGTTTTCCCTGTCACAAATTCATTCCAGCAACACTCTCCACTGGCATTTCATTTCATCTGTCATTCATTTAATCACTGTCCCAAGGGAATGCGACAGGCTTCGGCAGCCGGCACAGTTCATAATCCTCGCCGCTAGATGGGGCTTCATTCATTCCATTCCCTGACCCGGTCGATCGACTGGAAGCAGGCTGTGGATTTTCATTTCAAGATATTCGTGGATGAATGAGAATGTTGAGGGATCATTATTGTGAAGTTATAGGAACTAAAGCAAGTATTGGTTTTAGGGGAGAGGGGAAATAATATGCATCCCTATGCCAGAGAAAAGTTTCAGCTCTATGTACTGTATCTCTACCCCTTATTATTCCGGCGGCTTCGGTGGCGTAGTTGGTAGCGTGCTGAGCTTCTATGCCAAAGATCGCAGGTTCAAACCCGGCCGAAGTAGTCGGAGGGGAAGTAAAGCCAGTGGTCCCTTGTCATAGATTTATGTCATGAAAAAGAACCTTCTAGTAACTACACTTGTGGAAGTTAAAATTTGTAGGTTAGTTTGATATCGCTATATTAGTTCCAACGTTGCTGCGATGGCTTCTAGTAGCCAAATCCGCAGCTAGGTGTCGTGGACGGTAGCATTTGGTAGCAAAAATAGGAACTTCAATACTTGAAAAATTGATCGTCTGTAGTCCTTCTACCTGAATCACAGATAACACACACTAATACAACCATCACAATTAACACCGGTTATCAGACAAATTCTACACACACCCAAAATACACGGGGCTACATGACTGCGCTGTCGCATCTCCTATACTAAGAAACCAACCAACCAACCTACCAACCAACCCTTATTATTCCCGTTCCCAACGGGGTGGGGGATGAGATGCGATGAAATTCTATGTGGTGGATGGTTTTTACTGCCATATGCCCTTCCTAACGCTAACCTCATGAGAGTAGTTAATGAGAGATGAAATTAATGAAGATGAAGGATGTGGAAGGAAGCGGCCGTGGCCTGTCAGAAGATATCGTCCTAGCATTTGTCTGTAGATGAAAATGTGAAGCCACGGAAAACCATTTCAAGGACGGCCGACGGTGGGGCTCGAACCCTCGTCTACCGAGTCCACAGTTAGCTTGGCCTCACGGCCAAGCGTTGCATTTTAGGGAGCGTAGCTACCGCCGTCGGTAAAAGTTACAGCTCTATGCCTCCATATATTTGGAGGTTTGAGAAGTTACTCAGGCAATGTCAACAACACAAGAGGTGGTGGTCAGATTCGTAGGTAGAAGTATTTTTATGTGTGTTTGATGAAAGGGGTTGGGATAGTATTTTATATATTTTTTAAATTTATGTATTTATTCATTTGTTTCGTCGTGGGAAAGTAAGAGAGCTCACTTTCCAAGAACATATCCCTAGGAAATCACAGAAATCATGGAATATTGATAACTCTGGTAGGCAAAGTCGGTGTACTGAATAGGCTATTTCATGAGCAGGGCACATTTAAAATGTACTTCACTGTTTAACCACAATCACTCATATATATTTGCAAATAATAATTATAAAGCAGTATTTATGTTCGACCATGGCGAAATGTAAATATTATATGTCAGAAAACTGTAATATAATGAGGCTCATTATAGTACAAGTTTTCATTATGATACAGTTTCCCCCACATTTCAGAGCTCAAGAAACAGTTGTGTGACCAATTAGGTAAGGATAGCATCTCACCTGAGCTGACTTCCACGGCCTTCCTATTTTAAATTTCACTGCGTGCCTAGTGTTAAAGTGGGGTATTCCAGGAGGCCATGGTCAAATACAAGGTATACTCTGCGTCCCATGCGCTCTGTTCAGTACATAAAACTGGCGAAATCTCGACAGATATTGATAAATATTTAGGTTCGAACATAAAATAGTTATAATTATCGTCGAACATAAACAGTCGTATGCTACTCGTCATTATAGGCTCGTTGCATAATGTACTATTATTTTATGTTAACTAAACATATAAAAATGGAGGGTTATTTGCCTCAGCATACCTCATAAGTCATGGCTGTGCGTTTAAAGGGCGATAAGTTGTGGAGTACAAATCAGGTTACTGTACAGTATGTCCAACATAAATATGGCCAGTAAGTAACGTGTGACGTACGAATGGGGAAGTAGAGTGGATATAACTATAGTTTCCCCGTCTGCACAGGCTTGCTGCCCGAATACGAGGTTCATTTCATAAGTCAAGGCAACTTTATTATATCGCTCTATAAATCAGTAGGAATAGAAAGTTCACTGTATGTGAATGTTGGTCACTAGAATGCGCTTCGCAATGGCGATCCAGGTACAGTAGCCAACGGTAAGGGAAACTGAGAGCGTGTGAATATAAATCATTGTTCTTCTTTGAAATTATCCTTTTGGAGGCTACGGTAAACCAACTATTTAAACAACATGAGAGTGGAACCTCTCTTTGACATGTGGGTATTATATGATTTTTGTACCGTGTTTTATATTCTGGGAGACATAACCAATTGAAACTACTGTCCTTTATCACTGGAAATATTATGTGCTAAATTACAGTACATAATTTTCAAAAGAAAAATATGTATTGTCTTGGTGAGGTGTGCTTTAACCAACTGAAGAGCCCAATTGCACACCGGGGCGAAACGCTGTCATTTTGTTTTGTGCCGGAACATTTGGCACAATTTGTGTTTAAATTACAGTACGTAAATATGTGTTTCTGTTTCTTGCTCATTCAACGACGGCAGCCACCGGCTTCGGTGGCGTAGTTGGTAGCATGCTGAACTGCTGTTCCCAAGACAGCGGGTTCAAACCCGGCCGAAGGCGTCAGATTTTTGAAGAGCATTAAAAATCCGCAGTATGCCTTCCTTCGGAGGGGAAGTATAGCCAGCGGTCACATGTCATAGATTTATGGCATGTAAAAGATCCTTCCACAGACTTAACTTGTGTGAAGCTAAATTGTTAGGTTAGATTTCGTCGGAACGCTCTATCAAAGTTCCAACGTTCATCACTAGGTGTCAATGATATCTGGTAGCGAAAGTTGGAACTACTTGAAATTGAACGGAACTTATAGCTCACCCTATGGGTGTCCGCTTGAAGCAGTTACAGACTCAGGCGAGCCGAACATGTCCTCTGACACTCCCGGCACTAAACGCCATACGATAAATAAAATAAGCAGTGACGGCAGCCAATTTTGTCAGTTCCAATAGTACTGTTACGGCTGTGAGTTTGTTTCGTCGCCAGCCGCGTGAGTCACCGCCGCCCCCGGGCTATGCTCTGCCTCTGTGTATTACCTGCGCCTTACGCAACAGGGCTACTAGGACAAAAGGGATGGTCCAGAATATTCGTGACCCAGCCAGTGATGGAAATCTCGAGAAGCCGTGAATCCTGGACGGGTCTAGAAGCATTCATTGAGTCACCAGCCTGCTATATACTGTAAGAGCGACCTTGCCCGCGAGGTGGACAGTGTTTTTTTCGAGCTAGTGCGTGCTTTTACCTGAGCGACAGTTCTTGGTGACGTGACTTGCGAAACCCTATTGAAGCTGTTTCTCTTGACAGCGAAGGAGTGTGAAGAATACGGAGAAACTGTGTCTTGAGCGAGTGTGTTTTCCAGTGCAACAGAGGTTAGTGTGGTGAATTGCGAAATCACCGGGGGCTGTTTCCCTAGCCAGGGGACAGCGAAGCAGAGTGTTGTGGTGAGTGGCCGGCTATCGTAAATAACTGTAGCTTGCGTATTCAAGGAAGTGTTGCAGGTAGTTCTATCGAGGCCACCAGTCCCATTAGGAGGGATTAACTTCTGTGGCTTATTGACAAGTGAAAGGCAAGTGTTCCCTACAAGAGGAAACTAGAGTAAGATACTAATTGCTTGTATTTGCTCTTTTTGTGGTGTATCTTTCTGGCCCGCAATAAAGCTAATACGTTTCTTTAAAGGAACATTTTGTGTTGTGCTATCTACCTACCGTAATCCAGTTAACGCAAGTGCCACTAGGGGGTGGCACGTATCAACTGGTGTCAGAAGTGGGATTACGAACTCAAGCCAAGCACAACACCTGAAGGTCCTGGTTTCAAAACCCGAGCAGGTCATTTTACCACAGTTCTCTAATTTTCCTGTGAGTGCATGCCCTTTACAAGACAAACATCTCAAATGGAAGCGCAATTGGCAGCATTGCTAGAAAAGTTTAGTGGCATGGAAACCAAGATGGAGGCCGGCTAGAAGAATTTAACCAAGGACCTAACTGCCAAATTAGAAGAAGGCCAGAAGAAGATGGAAGACGGTCAAAATAAGTTAGCGGAGGACCTGAAGAAGATGGAAGACGGCCAGAAGAAGATGGAGGACGGCCAGACGAAGTTAGCCGAGGACCTAACTTCCAAATTAGAGGACAGCTAGAAGAAGTTAGCAGAGGACCTGAAGAAGATGGAAGACGGTCAGAATAAGCTAGCAGAGGACCTAACCGCCCAATTTCTGGATGGCCAGAAAAATCTGGAAGAGTGTCTGCTGACGAAATTACAGGAAAGTCAAAGGAAATTGGAACAGGGCCTACGTGAGGAAGTCACGGCAGTGGAAAAGAAGTTCGACGCCTTACAAGTGGAAGTTGCCAAGCTGCGCCGACGCCCGCTGACGGGGGTGGAGGAGAAATTCAACGCTCTACGAGAGGAAGTTGCCGAGCTGCACCGACGTCCACCCCCAGTTACATCGGGAACGTCAGGAACGGGACAGAGCAGAGTGACGCCCCCAACCTTCGACGGAAAGGTCCCGTGGAGCACATACTTACGTCAGTTCGAGGCGGCCTGTTCCATAAATAACTGGAACAACACAGAAAAGGCTACAGCTCTCATTGTAGCGCTGAGAGGTGACGCCCTTAACGTCCTTCAGGCCATCCCGACTGGATTCCAGGACTACGCTTCACTAATCGCCCACATGGAGTCCCGATATGGAGATAGCCATCTTCAGCAGGCCTACCAGATGCTGCTCCCGACCCGGGTACAAGAGAACGCGGAAACCCTGCAGGAGTTCGAGATGGAAATCGCACGCCTCGTAGGGCTCGCCTATCCAACAGCGCCGGCCGACTTTCTGGAACAGATTGCGACGCAGACCTTCACCGACGGGCTACGGGACTCGGACACTCAACAGGCGCTGCGACTCGCGCGCAATAAGACCCTGGCAGATGCGCTGAGCCGCGCACTTGAGTTCGAGACGGCAAAACAGGCATCTAGAATGCACGCGCGGGTGCGTCAAGAGGACGTCGACGAACCAGCAAAAACCAACGTGACCAAGCCCCTGGCCGACGAATTGATGGAGGCGCTAAGCCGTTTCTTCGATAGTCGCGGCACCACCAGCGACGACACAGCCAGAAGACAACCGGAGAGGAGGCCCGGAAGAGGACTACCGACCTCCTGGACATGCCGTAAGAAGGGCCACCTGAGCAAGGACTGCGGTGTTCGCCGCCGCCAAGGGTTTCCGTCGGGAAAGTCAGTCATAGAAAAACCGCGCGGCCCAGGAAAACGAGTACCAGCCAGCCTTGGGGGGCAAAGGTCGGCTTGTGACAGTCGTCAAGCCCCGGCAGCCCAAGTTTTTGTGTCGAAGTTACGGAGGGATGATAGCAGCCTGATGGTCGACGGAGTCGTCAACGGAGTGAGCTGGCCCATGCTGATCGACACGGGAGCATCGAGGACCATCGTCAATCCCACCGTGATCCCGAAGTGGAGAGTGCAACCCACACAAAGGAACCTCCAGCTAATAACCGCAACTGGAAAGACCGCACCAGTACATGGCGAAGAATCACTTTAGTTCGTCATTGGTCGGCGGACGATGAAGCATCCAGCGCTCGTGGCTGATGTAGCAAACGATGTGATCATCGGACTGGACTTCCTGGACCAGAACAACATCTTCTTGGACCTGAGTACCAACACTCTGCACTTCGGAAGTGAGGAACTTGCTTTACAACCAGCACAAGAGGCCGTCACCGCACGACGAGTAAGGCTGAGAGAGGACGTCATCGTTCGCGCCAGGACGGATGTCAGCGCTGCCGTAATTGTCGACGGAACTGCTGAGGGAGTGGCGGCTATCGTCGAGCCAAAATATGAGGACATCCAGACAAAAGGATTGCTAATTGCCAAGACTCTCATCAACACGTCGTCTCGGCCGTACGTCCGCCTGTCCAACCTGAACGACTACGACATTACGGTTCACCAGGACACCAACATAGGAGACTGCGAGCCCGTTATCTGGATTGCCCGCATCACAGACACGACGGACGGACAACTGCGGACGGACAACCGAAGAAGACGCGCACTGCCAGAAGAACTACAGAAGCTGTACCAAGGATCCCAGAACCATTTAGACGACGAACAATCACGCCAACTTCTGGACCTGCTACACGAATTACAGGATGTCTTCTCCGTGGCGAGCAAAGACTTCGGCAGGACAAGCTTGGTCCAGCACAGAATCGACGTTGGGGACAGCGCACCGATTAGGGCCCCATTCCGACGTGTCCCGCTCGCCAAGCAAGCCGAAGTCGACCGGATGGTAGAAGAGATGACGGAGCAAGGGGTGATTGAGCCATCACATAGTCCTTGGAGTTCTCCGGTCGTGTTAGTGAAGAAGGACGGTTCCACCAGGTTCTGCGTGGACTACAGGCGGGTGAACGACGTCACGAAGAAGGACAGCTACCCTCCACCCCGGATCGACGTCACGCTGGACACCATATCAGGATCAAGATGGTTCTCCACCTTGGATTTGAAGAGTGGCTACTGGCAGGTGGAGGTCCACCCTAATGACCGCGAGAAAACGGCGTTCTCTGTGGGCAGCGGTCTCTGGCAGTTCACCGTCATGCCATTTGGTCTGTGCAACGCCCCTGCGACCTTCGAAAGGCTAATGGATTCCATTCTGAGGGGACTACACTGGAAGACCTGCCTGGTCTACCTAGACGACGTCATCGTTCTGGGAAGAAGCTTCGAGGAGCACTACAGCAACCTGAAGGAGATATTGATGAAGCTGTGGGCTGCCCAGCTGATGTTGAGCCCCAAGACGTGTCAGCTCTTTCAGAAACAGGTCCAGTACCTTGGGCAGGGGCTATCTACCTACCGTAATTCAGTTAACGGAAGTGTCACTAGGGGGTGGCACGTAACAGTACTTAGACAAACACAATTAAAAATATTTGTTATAATAAGTTCTGAAGATTAATTAAAGTAATATCGTATGGCCTCGGGTGCCGGGTGCAAGCTTTGTAATTTGACATCCAGAGGATAGCTTGCATGTCGAATTTCGTTGTTCCTTGAATCACTATAAAAGTCAAGGAGGTTAGATGACCAAGCTCCTTGAACACCATAGCGCTTTCTAGTAGAGAAATGAGGAACTTTGTGTTGGCGGAAACTCCCGAGATTAACTTTGCCATTGTGAACACAGGCTACTGTATTCAAATGAGTTCTTTGACATGCCAACATCGTATGACATGCGTGTCGTATTTTTGCCGCCTTTCAAAAATCACTTACCACGGCCAGGAGCGGACCTGCAATCTTGGGGTTAGTAGACCGACACGCTATCCACTCACCCACCGTGGCAAGATGTTCTGAATATTGAAAACCTTAAGTCAATATTAATTTGTACTTTTTATTGTACCGGTTTCGGCCACATTAAGGTCTCCCTCTGCGGAAATAATAATATGAATAGAAATCCAATACCTTCAGTGCATTAAAGACAAGTATAAAATAAGGTTGTTCTCAAAACTTTTTATAAAAAATTAATCGTTTAAAAGCTAAAAATAACATAGGCCTAAACTAAAATTAAAAAAAAAACAGGTCTGTTACAAAAATATGTGAAATACGAAATAAATAAATCATGGTATAAAACCAGCTTGTTTGAGTGTTTGTATATTTCCCTATCTACAGCTTGGAATATTTATTTCAACGATATCATTCCACAATCCCTGTACCTTCTTCTAGGTGGTTGTATATCAAGATTTATATCCTTAGTATTTAAAATATTTTTGTAACAGATCTGTTTATTTTGAAAATTTAGTGTAGGCCTATGTTTTTTCTAGCTTTTAGTCGATTAATGTTTAAGAAATAATTTTGAGAACAACCTTCTTTTATGGTATTTTTTTTAATGAACTGTAATTCTTGCTTTTCTATTCATATTATTATTATTATTTGCGCTGAGGAAGGCTGAAAGCGGTACAATAAAAAGTACAAATTAATATTGACTTACGGTTTTATCATTTTAAATGGTCTTGTCGACTTCGTCGTTACGCTGAGGTCTGGCGTTACGTTACGGCGACCGGACGAAATGTACCGAGAATGCACTGAGGCGTGTGACGTCATCCAGCCAGCTACCTCCTTTGACCTTGCACGCAGTTCGCTACATGATCATGGGGTTTCCATCCAGCATTTTTCAGCATTTGTAGCAATTGTAGCATTTAAAATGATATAAAGTCTAGTCTTTCAGAATGACTATCAGTGTTTTAATCTTCAGAACTTATTACACTTCGTTAATAAGGAACAGTGATGTCACACAATATCTGTGATAGTTTGTTAAGATATTGAAAGTGGTGATTGTTGTTAAATGGTCAGTTCAGAGTTGATTGTATACGAGGGCAGATCAAAAAGTCTTGGCCCCTATTTCATTTTAGCAAAATAATAACAACATACGGTACAGGTAATTACAAATACAGTAGACTCTCGACTATCCGGCTCGTGACTATCCGGCCTCTGTACTAACCAGCCTACTAAATACATTAGCCTACCAATACATTTTCAAAGCTTTAACAAGCGGGGTCCTGCTAGAACCCTATGAGGTATTTCAAAATATTTCATGGATATCTTGTACTTCTGGCAAATGTGGAACCACAAAATTATAAGGCACAGTACAATATTGATAATACGTATGTATTGAATACGTTATCGAAAAAAATACAAACGTGACACACAAGCGTCATCACGAGGATGGGGATTTACAGCATCGGTGAGGCATCATTATTTCGCAGTATGAGCTGAAAAAACAGTATTTTTCTTGCTTTAATCCATACTTGATCTGATTTTTTCTGTTTTGCGGACAGAATAAATAAAATCTTTTAGGGTCTTTTCTTTTATACAGGTGGTGACACTGTTCGTACGAAAGTCCCGACACTGACATCCTGGGCAATTTTGTTATTAAATTGTGAAATGTTACGCCACATGAAATGCAAATGATGCAGTATTGAACCCGAGGGGGTTATGCTGACTGATATCGAACGTGGATCTCAGAGACTGTGATCTCAGTATAAAGGTTCCACCAGGGAACGAACCCGAGGTCTGCTGAGGGAGTTTCATGGTAAAAACCCCTAGAGAAAAGTGTATATTTAATCACTGGTGTGATTTCAGTTGATAATGACATTATTTATTAAAATAATGCAGGAAAAGGGAGCAGAATACAGCATTATTAGACTACTTGGAGTAGGCTATACTGGACTTGGAGCACAGTTAGTGCAGAGTTTGACGTTTTACAAATTGGCCCAGAATTGTGGGGGGTGCCCCTTGGAGCCACGTCAATCTTGCTGACCTCGTTATGTCGTCTGGAAGAGGTTGGGGGCTTGAATAATGACCCAGTTTTTCCCCGACTGAGAATAGGACGAATAAGAGTGGGGAGAGATCCCAAGGAAAATCATTGATTACTCGTGATTGGAGTAACGCAATGACATGAGAGTGGCACACAGGTGAATCTTTAGCCAGGAGGCTAATTTTAGAGCCTTTAATCTGCGAAATTGACGCAGATTTAATGAAGTGCGGAAGAACAGAGACTATGGTTGTTCGCGGCGGGGTTTAACGAGGTTGCCAGGGATTCCCAGTGAGATAGCGTCCCCACGCTATGGAGAAAGGAATTAATATTAATTAATTGGCCGAGCGATTCTTCAGCACGCAGATAGTTCTGGGATCAGTGAAGAAAAAGGAATCCGATGAGCATGGTTTCGAGACCAGAATCATGCTGGGAGAGGAGTCGAGTTAACGCGGGAAAATTTAGCTCTACTTTTCGTGTGAATCCAATATAAGGGAGTCGACCCTTGGCAGAACCCCAGTGTTGCAGTCAGTCTCAAGCCAGTGTTGTAGTCAGTCTCAAGCCAGTGTTGCAGCCAGTCTCAAGGGAGTGTTGTAGCAGTCTCAAGCCAGTCTCAAGCCAGTGTTGCAGCCAGTCTTAACTCAGTCTTACGCAGTTTACCCAGTTGGACACAGTTTGTCACAGAGAGTCGCAGACAGTCGTCGCTACACAGTTTTTGTCAGCAGTACGAACAATGGTGTGTTCACTTAGGAAGCAACGTGTGAGATAAGTTGCAGAACTATTGTAAATAATAATCTGTGTAAAGTTATGTACAGTGTTAAGCGCAATGTATCAAATATTGACTGATCACACATGTCTAATTACGCTGGAATGCGCAGGGAGAAACCTTACGAAGCATTTGGTAATGTCTTAAGAATACCAAATAATAACGCTCAGGACGGAAGTAAGCATATTTATGCAAATCAGGAAGCTTACCGTAGGAGTATGGATAAACTGTTGGTGAATTCCGAGGGCAATTGAACCAGACTTTCAATCAGGAGTTGGTAGGAGCACGGGAGATGCCGTCGACACCTGCAATTTTGATATCTTTGCTAGGGAATTTCAACCAATGAAAAGTGTACAGAGTGACGTGTGTTATGTATAAATCATATGTGAAATGTCTTTTAAATTAACGGTTTGAAAAGTGTTATAAAGTGTCATGTGTTTTGGAAGCAATAGCTTCTTTATAGAAATGCAAAATGTCGTGTGGTTAACGAAAAATATGTGTCAGAAAATGTGTGTATTCAAGATGCAAATGTCGCACTAAATCTGCATAGGGCAGGCGACCCGGAAGGATATGAGTGGTCGGAACCACCATGATGAGCCGATATGTAAGTACCCCACAAATTATGTTTAAGTAGAGGTATAGGCCACTGCATGTAATGTGATTTCAGAGTTATAAAAATGCCAGTAAGAATCAGAGTAGGAGATAGACTCTCCAAGTTTAATCATTATTGTGTTGATTTTAATAGAGTTGAGATGTTTTTGCATCAATGAGTGGATTAATCGTTACCACTATTAATTAAAAATGGCAAATCAGTTATGTAAATGAAACGGACACGGTTGTTCGATTTTTAAGATGATTAGTTGTGTCGGATTTTGGTAATTTATGTCAGTGAGAATAATAATAATAATAATAATAATAATAATGAATATAAAAGGTATGAATGAACGCATCAGGCAAAATGTTGTGAAGCAAGAAATATTTACGCTAAAAGGCAAGACTTATCGATCTAAGCAGTAAGATTATACAGTAAGATTACGTTACGGGATTAAGAAAAGAGTTTTATATCAGAATATATTGTATTAATGGGAATATAATTATGCCAGGAAATGGAAGAGCTTTTAGTGAATTGAATTTGCAGCTTATGTGAAAAGCTTATAGAGTAATAGATAGATTTCTCTTGGTAATTATAGGACGCAGATCATAGCATTAGGTAAGGGACCAGGTAATCTATTCTTCGTATGAAATCTCGTATGCCATGGGCATAATGAGAGAGAGATGTGCTTTGTGCCAGAGTGTATTTAGTGAAATGGACCCTAACTCTGATGATGGATATGGAATGTTCCGGGTTCGAATCCCGTGATAGGTGGGAGGAAAACAATGGACACCTCTGCACTCTATCTGATTCCCCGAGAACTTATTGTTGAGTGATTCGGCTCGTTGAAGCGAATCCTAGAACGGCAGCATGGGCTGACCGCAGTATTTATTAAAGATACCGGTTACCTAATAGACCAATGTTTTATGAATCTCGTGCCTTCATGTTGAAATGGGCCTATTTTGGTGCCAATTATTATTATCCTCAGGGTAGGAGTAAATGTTAAGCTCATCCAGCACCTGTTTGCATAATATTCAGTTTAAATCCATTGGGATATGTGTGTCACTAAGACCACGGTATTTGTCTGTTAAAAATCTTATACTGCTTAGGGGAGGTAAGATATATGGCATGAAACGAGGGTTGAGGCGCTGTAGGACCTCACTCCACTGCTATTGTGTACAGGCCGCTCGGGAAGAGGGTCTGGACGGTCAAGCGAACCGTGAAAGCAAGTTTGAAAAGAACAGATTTTAGACCCTGTTAATGACATAAGATGAAACATTGTTATATTGAGTAATGAAGTCATATGGTTTAAGAACACATTGATAATTATAGATCATCCTGATGGTTCATGATTTTAGCTATCTAACGAATGGTTAGACGTTGCATTTGTACTGTCACTGACAACTTTTTCAGATGTTGGCTACTGGATGCCACAGGCTACGCGCGCAAGGGTAGTTTAATAGTACCATCCGACACAGCAATAATTAACGTTTTTAAGATGAAATCACAGACGGCATGCAGTGGAACTATATAAATAGAGGAAGTGTAGGGGTAGCTTACATAATTATGGAGTTGCATGTAGACTGCTGTGCAACACCAGAATAGGCTAATGCATGTAAAGAATTTGGTGGGAAGAGAAAGATCAAAACACACACACGATACACATTATTGTCAAATTAAGACAAGGTTTAAGGAATAAATAATTTTGTAGAATTAATGAAGTCACATTGGATGACAGAAGAATTAAAGTACAGTTTGTTTCTGAAGTTGTATGTGCATCAGCGCACTAGTACTTTGTGAAGTTCATATAAGGGTAAAGGTTTGTGTTATGATATGATTTTATTGTGATAATATTATGTTCATATCAGTGGATTGTGGAAGTAATTTTTGTTTGCATTTGTTTTATGGTTTTGGGGATTGTTTTGTTTGTTTGAAGCCATGAATTTTATTACTGAATTAAAGTTTTAGAATAGAGTTGTGCCTTATCATTGTAGAGTTGATACCTTTTAGCCTCAAATCCTAAATATGCAACTGCTCAATGGGGAGACGGTACACGCCCGAGTCCTGACGCTAGCTGGAGGCAGAAGCATATTTTCCATCGAGATTACTCACATGGGTACATGGAAATTGATGTCCTGTACAGTGATTTGAGCTATAGGTACAACTGAAGTCGGTCTAGATCTAGTGCACACAACTCTATTAAAGTAACAATTAACATGAAGTAGGGAATGACCGCACCTAATTTTTTTTTTTAAATTGTTCATACTCTCTGCATGCTCCACTACATAAGTAGTACTACATGCACTTACATTACATTTTATAAATGAACAAAATAAATTACATTGTAATATTTCAATTACTAGATGACTTAATCTTAACAATATCAAACAATATTATTCATCGTTTTTCCTTAGAGCTTGAAACTCCAGAGCATTAACAAATTTAGAAAATTCCTTCAAATACTTTTTTAATAGCACAGATTTCTGAATCGGCCAGTTATCATCTCTATTAACACTATTGATCAAGAATTGCCTAATATTTTTCACTTCACTGCACACGAAAATTATATGATCTATAGTCTAAGGGCTGCTTTTACAGGAACACTCGGGATTACGTATAATTTTAAGTCTGTGTAAGTACGAAGCAATATTTCCATGTCCAGTCAGTATTGTAGTCATATTAGGTGTGAAGGTGATTTTGGATTTTAATCTACCTGCAACTGTTGGAAAGAATTCTTTTGTAAGAGTGCCTTTTGAAGTTTGTTCCCATTTTTGCTGCCATTCATGAATTGATTCTTCTTTGAGATTTCTTTTAAAAGTTGAGATGGGTATTCTATCGAAACAAACCTCGTTTAATTTTGTAGCCTCCTTTGCAATTTTATCAGCCAGTTCATTGCCTGCAACACCTGTATGTGCCTTAACCCATTCAAATTTTATTATCCATTTTTTAATTTTTAGAATAGCTGTAGTCCTTCTTATATTCTCAATTAGTTCGTTATGGTTTCTGAAGTCCGCAATGGAGTCAATTGCTATTTTACTATCTGTGTAATAATTACTTTCTGATCATCATCATCCTCTGTCCTAGTAGTATCTAAGAACTCCAGAGATTTAAGTATAGCTAATTGCTCCGCCTGATTAATCGAACAGTTGTCTTGCAGTCTATATTTCAATTGGTCTACTAATTCGTGCAATCTGAATATAGCTATGCCAGCTCCCACTCCTTCTTCACTTTTGCTTCCATCTGTGTAAATTTTCCATGGGATATTTTCATTTAATGCTATTCTTGGATCTTCGGAACCAGGAAAATAGGCTGGATGGAGCCATCTCCTAGGTTTTTCGGGGTGGTCAATGACATAGTTCATAGTTGTTTTTCCTGACTTGATTTTGTATAGAGTAACAATCTCTTTAGCCATTATATCTATAGGAGTAATTCCTGTAATAATGCACAGTGCCTCATGAGATACAGTGCGGTACGATTTTGCTATTCTCAAGAGAATAAGTCTTTGCACTCTCACGTATTTAATCATATTACATTTCTTTTCCAGGGTTTCAATCCAGATCGGAGCAGCATATAACAGCATTGGCAATATTGCTCCTTTATAAATTGTTTCCAAAGCCTGGTGTTTTTGACCCCATCCTATCCTAGCCGATTTTGATAATGCGTTTATTAATTTAATACATTTTTCACTAACTTTATTGATGTGGTCATTGAACTTAAAGCGAGCGTCTATAGTTATTCCTAGATATTCCATCGTATCTACTTGTACAAGACGTTTCCAATTCATAAAGATATCAATTGTCTTCTTTGCTTTTCTTCTTCTTGATATTAGTATAACTCTTGACTTACTTACATTAAAACGGGTTTTGTTTTCTGTTGACCACTTAGTAACTTTCCGTAATTCCATATTCACAATATTTTCTGCTTCAATTTCAGTTTCAGCCCTGACTGCAATTATAAGGTCATCAGCAAATGCTATAGCTTTGGTGTTTTTACCGTATTCCAAACTGAGCAGTGAATTATACTGTACATTCCAGTACCCCGGTCCACAGCATGAACCTTGAGGACATCCTTTATTAACTACTGTTTCTACTTGGATACTATTGGAATTCATGAACGTCGTTCTATCCTTGAAGTAGCTCTTAGTCAGGTAGTACAAATTTCTCAGGCATTTGAAGTCTTTTAGGGCCTTTAGGACACATGGCCACCACGCAGAGTCAAAACCTCCTTTGACATCAAGACTAACTATAACAGTAATTTGACCATTTTTGAACGCCTCAGTTATAAATTCCTTAAGTGCCATAGCTGCATCAGTAGTAGACTTTTGAACTGTGAAGCCATATTGATTTTCGTTCAGTAGTTTATTGGTATAGAGGTAGTGATTTATTCTATTTATTAGAAGTTTCTCTAATACTTTGCCTGCCACATTTATCAGGCTTATTGGTCGGAATTTAGAGGGATCCTGAATCTTATCTTTCCCTGGTTTTGTGATTGGTATAAGTCTCGCATTTTTCCATCGCTTCGGGAAACAAGCATTCTTCAAGCAACCATTATATAATGATGTCATAGTTCTAGGGATACTTTCATACGTCCACCATAGTATTTTACTAGTGATTCCATCTTCACCTGGTGTCGTTTTATGACCTAGATCTTTGATTGCAGATTTAATTTCTTCTTCTGTAAATTCCCAGTCGTCCAGAGTGTCTATTGGTTCCTCTACTTCCTTCCTTATTTGCTTTTGCTGAGCAGTATCTTCCATTTCATCATCCTTCTGAATGAGATGGTTTAATATACACTGCATTGTTTCCTTTAAGTCTCTTGTGTAGTGACCTTCATCTAATCTAATATAATTATAAAAGTGAAAGTCTGTATGTATGTATGTATGTATGTATGTATGTATGTATATATATATGTTGGTTCCGTATACAAATCTACACCGTTCCACCAATCTCAACCATATTTTGCATACACATAGTTTAGGACCCAGAAGGAACCGCTGGCTACATGCATTTTCGATAGTCTTTCTCATTCTTCTGATTTCGGCCCTTTTTCACTCAAAAACAGGCTAATCAAATCATAAAATATACTCATGAAGGAATGGTAAGGCAGATAGTTTCCATGACAACATAGCTCAAGTCGAGACACGGCCGACTTGATGACAATTGCGCTCAGCACTACCGGTATAGACAATGAGGATCTTTACTTGAAATCCCGTTAGTTACTCAATTGCTCACACAGCACTGTCAACCGAGTTTAGCATAACAAAGACTTGACACTATCTTCTTTCTACTATATATTTGTCAAATACCACTCACTCACTCACTCACTCATTCATTTATTCATCACGAAATCTCAGAAACCACCGAACGGATTTGAATGAAATCTGTATGCAGCTTCCTCAAGGGCCGCAAATGCCCCCTAAGAGAGAAATTTTGGCTATTCAGGTTCTAAAGGGGTGTTAAGGGGGTAGACATGCATTTAATTGAATAGCAATATCTCCCGATTGGTTTCATGGGGGGATGTGATACTCGGCATATAAACTCATCATTAAAAATAAGAAGACATGTGTCTGAGGGTTTTTCGATGTGGTGTATATTATGAGGTGAAAGGGGTGAAAAGTGGGGATTAAAAGATTCTTAACGGAGCGTGTGTCTCTTAAACGACATAGGCGAGGAGTTTGAAACACAGCGAAAAAAAATCAACATAAAAAAGAAGTAAATATGTGTTTGACAGTTTTTTCATAAATCCAATTTAAGGGGCCCATGGGGAGAGATGCAATTCTGGGGGGGAACAGGAAAGAAAGTGTCCTAACTGATTGACTGACTGGCTCACTCATCAAACTCAGGGGGGAAAAAATTGCTTTAAATTAAGTAAATAGCTGTTCGACAGTTTTTTTTTCATAAATCAAATTTAAGGAGTTCATGGGGAGGGGTGAAATTCTGCTAAAAGAAAATTGAAAGAAAATATCCAGACTCACTCACTTACTCATTCACTCATCACCGCCTAGCCAAAATTATTGAAGTTAGAAACATGACAGTTTGGGGATATGTTCATTGTATGTCAAAACCGTCTACTAAGGGAGGATTTTCGGATATTCTGGTTCTAAAGGGGTCTTAAGGGGGTTAAACCTGCATTTCATTGAATAACAATATCTCCCGATTGGTTTCATTGGGGGATGTGATACACGGCATATAAACTTATCATTAAAAAGTAAGGAGACACGTGTCTGAGGGTTTTTCGATGTGTTTATGAGGTTAAAGGGGTGAAAAGTGGGGATTGAAAGATTCCTAACGGAGCGTGTATCTCTTAAACGACATAGGCGAGAAGTTTGAAACTCAGCGGAAAAAAAATCAGCATAAAAATAAGTAAATATGTGTTTGACCGCTTTTCCATAAATCCAATTTAAGGGGCCCATGGGGAGGGGTGAAATTCGGGGGGGGGGGACAGGAAAGAAAGTGTCCTAACTGATTGACTGACTCACTCACTCATCAAACTCAGGGGGAAAACTGCTTTAAAGTAAGTAAATAGCTTTTCGACAGTTTGTTTTTAAATCAAATTGAAGGGGTTCATCGGGAGGGGTGAAATTCTGAAGAAAAAAAATTGAAAGGAAATGTCCTGACTCATTCACTCACTCATCATCGCCCAGCCAAAAATATTAAAGTTGGAAACTTGACATTTCGGGGATATGTTCGTTGTATGTAAAAACCGTACACTAAGGGAGGTTTTTCGGCTATTCGGGTTCTAAAGGGGTCTTAAGGGGGTTAAACCTGCATTTCATTGAATATCAATATCTCACGAGTGGTTTCATTTGTGGATGTGATACTCGGCATATAAACTAATCATTAAAAATACGCAGACATGTGTCTAAGCGTTTTTCGATGTGGTGTATTTTTATGAGGTGAAAGGGCTGAAAAGTGGGGGTTGAAGGATTCCTAATGGAGCGTGTAGGCCTATCTCTTAAACGACATAGGCGAGAAATTTGAAACTCAGCGAAAAAAATCAGCTTAAAAAGTAAGTAAATCGGTTTTCGACTGTTTTTTCATAAATTCATTTAAGGGGCCAATGGGGTGGGGTGAAATTCTGGGGATAAAAAGGAGAGAAAGTGTCCTAACTGACTGACTCAGGGGAAAAAGACAGCTAAAGAAATAAGTTAATAGGTGTTCAAGCGATTTTTAATCAATCCAATTTAAGGGGCCCATGGGGAGGGGTGAAATTCTGGTAAAATAAATGAAAGAAAATGTCCTGTCTGACTCACTCACTCATCACGCCCAGCGAAAACTATTAAAGTTGGAAAAATGAAATTTTGGGAATATGTTCGCTGTATGTCGAAAACGTTAACTAAGGAATGATTTTTGTTAATTCGGGTTTTAGAGACGTGTCAAGGGGGTAAACGTGCATTTCATTGAATAACGATATCTCATGAGTTGTTTGTTTGGGGATGTGATATTCGGTATATAAACCAATCATTAAAAATAATCAGACATATGTCTAAGGGTTTATCGATGTGGTGTATATTATGAGGTGAAAGGGGTGAAAATTGGGGGTTGAGGGATTCTTGACGGAGCGTGTATCTCTGAAACGACATAGGCGTGATGTTTGAAATTCGGTGGGAACAAACAGCTTAAAATACAAGTAAATAGGTGTTCGAACGTTTTTTTCATAAATCCAATTTAAGGGGCCCTTGGAGAGGGGTGAAATTATGGAAAAAAAAAACAGGAAAGAAAGTGTGATTGACTCACTCACTCACTCATCAAACTCGGGGCGAAAACAGCTTTAAATAAGTAAATAGGTGTTTGACCGTTTGTTTCATAAATCCAATTTAAGGGGTTCATGGGGACGGGTGAAATTATCAAAAATAAATGAAAGAAAATGTCCTGACTGACTCACTCACTCACCATCGCCCAGCCAAAATTATTGAAGTTAGAAACATGAAATTTTGGGCATATGTTCGTTGTATGTCGAAAACGTCCACTAAGGAAAGAGTTTTGGATATTCAGGTTCTAAAGAGGTGTTAAGGGGGTAAACGTGCTTTCCATTGAATAACAATATCTGACGAGTGGTTTCATTTGGGGATGTGATACTTGGCACATATACTAATCATTAAAAATAAGCTGACACATGTCTAATGGTTTTTCGATGTAGTGTATGTTATGAGGTGAAAGGGATGAAAAGTGGGGGTTGAAAGATTCCTAACTGAGCGTGTATCTCTTAAACGACATAGGGAGGAGTCTGAAACTCGGAGGAAATCTATCAGCTTAAAAATAAATAAATAAATGAATAAATAAATAAAATAAATAGGTGTTTGACCGTGTTTTCATAAATGCAATTTAAGGGGCATACGGGGAGGGGTGAACTTCTGGAAGACAAACGTCCACTAAGGAAGGCATTTTTGGATGTTTGCTCTCATCGACCAACCAAAACTATTAAAGTTAGAAGAATGATATTTTGGGGATATGTTTGTCGTGTGTCGAAAACGTCTACTAAGGAGGGATTTTTGGGTATTCAGGTTCTAAAGGGGTGTTAACGGGGTTAAACCTGCATTTCATTGAAAAAACAATATGATACGACTATGACGTGAGCGAAGCGAGGCTAAAATTGAGATGGTGTGTGTCTGTGTATTACTCAATCTCGCAAGTGCCACTGGTCCGATTTACGTGAATTTTACATGGAAGTAGCTGATTTTCCTGGTTAACATATAGGTTACTTTTGATTTCAATACTTTGCACTATTTAAAATGGCGACCATTTTAGTGACGTCACTACACCCTTTGGTTTCAAACTTTCATATTTCCATTTCAAATAAAAAGAGAACGCTAAGAAATAGCAAACTTTTGATGGCATATGCGAGGTTTAAAACTACATTTCCTATCCGAAAGGTATCTGCAACTGTTAGCGAGTAAAACCTAAATTTGTGCTATAAAACACGGTCAACGCCGAGCGGTGTAGTTGGACAAAATGTTCCATCCTTAATCTCCCTCTGCGCAGCACCTCGCCTATCCCCTGTTTTAACTGTCAATTTCACATTTTAATTTATTTATGACGCGTAGCGAAGCACGAGTACTTCAGCTAGTTGTTAATAAGAGTTGATACAATTTGAGTATTCTTAATTTTTCCTGACGCTGATTTATAGACTATGTCCCAGGGATTTGAAGAAATTTTACTACAGTATTCTTTCCAAGACAGTATCTTTGCATTTCTGATTTTAGCTTGGTATTTAGTTTTTTCAGCAAAGTATTCAGTTTTTCGCTGATCTCGGAGGTCATTATTATTTAACGTTCTCTGAAATTTTCTTCTGAATGCATTTAATTTCTTCCGCATTATCGTAAGTTCTTCATTCCACCAAGGCACTGTTCTGTGTTTTAGGCTGATGGTTTTGCCAGAAGGTCTACTAACTTTGAAAGCCTGCATGCAAACTTTCGTCTGGGCAGAACTAACTTTATTTACTATGTCCTCAATATCTGCAGAATTATTTATGTACACTGATAGTTTGTTGTCAATATGTTCAGTTTGTTCTTCCTGTATTATTCCTCAGAACTGTCTTGCTATTTCTTTCTTTAACATTTCTTGATAAAATTCACGATCTTCTTCTCTCGTTATGTATTTGATACCGGTGAATCTGGTTTCTGTTGTATCATAATAGAAGTTTTGTGCTACTAAGAATTGCAAAATTCTGTGATCTGAACAACTCTCTTCTTCGCTTATCCTCCAGTTATATATTTCCTTGAGGAGTTTATTATTGCTGATGGTCAAGTCCACGTTACTTTTTCCTCTACTACTTTGGAAAGTGGTTAATTCACTGTATTCGTTATGTACAAACAGCTGATTTATTATTAGGAATTCCTCTAAATTCTTTCCCCTTTCATTGGTTAATATATCATGCCATGTTGTAGATCTGGAATTACTGTCCATAGTAATGAGTAGCCCTTGTCCACATGTATATTTCAAAATGTTGTTGATTTTGTTAAAGTCACTTTCTATTATTTCTTGACTATCAAGATACATATTAACAGAAAAAAAATTTAAACTCATGTATGTTAATTCCACAACTACTGTGTCTTTGTCAGTCAATTCATTTATAAGTAGAGCGTCTATCTGAGGGTTTGTCACCAACGTGATTGTACGACATCGACCTTCACTTGCAGCAAACTTCCTATATCTATTTGTAATACCAGTGGGCCTATTGTTGATAATTCGTGGCTCTTGTATAAATATCACATCTATTCCTTCTTGTAGTATCAGATTCATCAAGATATCAGTTGCAGCTATCGAATGTTGTAAATTAATCTGTAGGCAGTTGATCTTGTCATAATTATTTGAGTTTTTAATACCTGTTAATTTCTTGGTATTGGTTGCTGAATACATATTAATAGTCTGTATTCTGAATTTGCTTCATAATTGCAGCTTGCAAGCTTGGGCAATTCCTGTCAAGAGAAGTGTGATTTATGCACGTTGTGTGATTAGGGTTATATTTTTTGTAGGTTAAGCAATTAATGCATTTGTATTCTTCACTTGAAGCTTTACATTCCTTTAAACTATGTGGGCCTGTACATATGGGGCAAGCTACTTCTCCTTTACAGTCTGTATGTTTATGATTGAATGTACTACACTTGAAGCAACGATTAACTCGAAAATAATCTTCAACATTGCAAATCAACCAACCTAATCTCATCTTTATTGTTTGGATCAACCGACGGGTTTGGGAGTTAACTTCTATTACTAGATTCCTTTTATTACGCTTAGTGTTAAATACGAATTTAGGCGTGATCTTAACTTTTACTGATTGTAATTCTGGGTTTTGATTTATTATTACATTAGATGCATTCTCCGTTGTAATTTCTTCAGGAATATCGTATATAACTAATCGCGGCTGACGTAGTTCCTGTACCGTAGCTTCCAGTTCTCTCCCACATTTATCTTCTACAGATTTGCTTACTTTCTCTATATCTTCCTTACTACATGTTTCTATTAATATTCTTCCATCTTTAAGAGTCTTGAATGCGCTGATGCCGACTTTCATCTCTACTGGGTTAAGGTTTGTTTTCAGAATATTCTTTATCGTTTCCGCAGAATGATTTCCTTTAGTCCTTACTGTAAGCTTGAACTTACTCTCTTTCCGTTTAGTGGCAACAACATCTGCAAATGATTTCTTATTTATGTCACCAGATGGACACTTACCCTCCCTGCTTGCATCGTCCTTGCTGTTAAAATACAGTTTACGTCCGAGGCCTGTAGACTGCGCCACTTGTCCCGCCATGCATGTGTCTAGTCTGTCAATCTTCTCTTTGACTTTAATAACCTCTATATGCAGTTCACTATTTTCACGTGTCAAATCGTCTACTCTCTTATTTAGATCATAAAAGAGTTTTCTGATAGTACTTACTGATTCTAATATTGTCGTCTTCGATTGCTTCTTCAGATTTTTATTGTTATCCACACAATGAGGATACTTTCTAGAGCACTATCAACATCACGACTTTCCTCTTCCGCCATCTTATTGTTACCGCACCTAATCTTAAGCTAAGCTCCGATACGAACAATATAAATTTTTGGTAAACACCTTAATTAACATGATCCAGGTAACTTGGGGCGGTAGTATTCTATCATGGAATCGCCTCAGTAGTGCAATATGTATGTTTTGGCATTGCAAGACCTGATTTCTATTTATCATGACACCTTATTACTTACATTTATCATGGCGAGACCCAAGTGGGGCATTCGACAGTAAAACCGAGACCTTGGAGGGTTGCTGCGATGTCTTAACGTGGACCACCTCCCATGATATACATTTATCATGGCGCCCAGGTTCGTAGAGCTTATGGGATTTAGGGAAAACCCATAGATGTTTCATGGTATTTCATGGGGAAAACCATAGTAATTGTTTTTTTGCCTCAAACTGTGTTTGAGTGATTGTTGAGTTCAGTAGGCTTTTGATGTAACGCAGAATCTCTCTATTGAGAAGAGAATTACCCAAGGGTACGAGCGCTACACACCCAATCCACAATTTATCATAATATTGACAGGTTTTGTACGATCTTACAATATGTGTACAGTGTTTGATGTTTCTCTTCAAAACATATCCACACATTTTTCCAGGAAGCCTGCCTGCATCTCAAAGTATATTATTGTAAAAATGTCAGGTACAGAGGAGATCCTGCAGGTTATTGCAGGATTGAAACAGCATTTTGATGCTGTTAACGAGCAAAATAAGCTGGAAGCTAAGGCTTTCCAGGATGGAATAAACACTCGTTTAGATGCCAATCAGGAGGCAATTAATGCAAATCAGGTTGCAATGAATCACAACCAGAGTGAATTAAGTAACCGTTTGGATGCAAATCAGGTTGCACTGAGTAATCGTCTAGATGCCAATCAGCTGGCAATTAATGCAAATCAAGTTGCAATGAATGCTAACCAGGTTGAATTAAATGATAAGTTAGGTCAAATGCAAGAGGTAATTAAGGCCAAAGTAACAGAAACTGTTGTAAGCATTGTATCAGAAATGCAGGTTAAAACAGATAAACGTTTCGAGGCTATAGAAGCCAAGCTCGAAAGTAATTTGCAAGCGTGTAAGCATGCTCAGGATGAAACCAACAGTAGGTTAGATGCGCTGTCTAATGACATTAAGGATATTCAAATCCAAAATTAGGCGAATCTCGAACGCCAAGCGAAACAGTTTTCAGAATTTACGAGAACGGTAGATCAGAGGTTAGAAGAGAACGACTCTAAATGGGACCAGAAATTGAAAAGCTATGCTAGAGCAATTAACGGTGATCTCAAGAAACAGGATCAGAACATATTAGATCAATGTCAGGAAATAAGCGAGATTAAGGCTATCGCTAATGAAAGTAAAGAGCTTGTAAGCAACGTGAAAGGTCAGATGGGCAAAGTTCATCAAGAACTGGACCAAGTTCAAAGTGACATTGTTGTAGTTAACAAAAGGCAAGAAGAGAATAGAGGGGAGATCATCAAGGTACGGAATGAATTGTCAAAAGTCAATGGACACATTCAAGAGGAAATTAAAGGGCTGAGAGAAGAACTCGAAGTAAGAGAAGGCCAGAAGACAGAGGCAAGCGACAAGACCCTTGCTCAAATTAAGGAAGATGTAGAGGATGAAATCTCCCATATCAAACAAAGCCTGAAAGAAGACAAGAAGAAAATATTTCAAGTGGCCGAGGAAAATCGAGATAGACTTACCAGAATCGAGAAGGAGGTAATTACTCGACTGGAAAGAGCGGAGATGCGCCACAATCAAATGGAGACTAGGATAATCGCACAGGAAGAAACCCTTATGAAAGATCCTAAGTCAAGTGAAGGCAGCATGGAAGATATGAGGAAAACAAGGTGGGCAGACTTAGAAACCCAACCTATAATCAGGAATGCTACAGGCCCAGGCGAAAGTCCTTATATGACGCCAGGTGCACCAGTTGCAGCATCAACGCCACATGAAAATGCTATGCACACCCAGGTGATAAACGTAATCAGGGCGAGCGAAGAGAAACCAAGGAAATTCTCAGGTAGCCACTGTAATATGACACCAAAATATTGGTTGAAGGAAGTGTCTGAATATCTGAATGATGCGCGGATACCGCCAGAGCGCAGGCTACGAGCCATTGAGAAACTAACAGAGGGAGAATGCGCATTATGGTTTCGCAGTTTCCGGTATACTTTCGATACTGTTGAGGAGTTTCGAGAGGCATTTTTGAAGAGATACTGGGATCCAGCGACCCAACAGAATTTACGGTTGGATTTGTATTCAAAAAAATACAGCACCAACAACCCAACGAAGTACGCAGAATTCTTCATATCGCAGATGTGTCGCTTCAAAGAACTGGATCAAAAACCGAGCGAGCTGGAATTATGTATTGCTATCGCCAAACAGCTCCCATACGAGATCCAAAGACTGCTAATCTCGGCTAATGCGAAAACTGCTATAGAAATGGAGACAGTTCTTAGACAACTGGACCTCACAACAGCCAATACGATGCGTCAGAGTCGAACCGTGGAACAGGTACACGTGACCAACACGCAGACTGACCAACATCAAGCTCCAAGGAACAACAAAGCTACGAGCACTGAAACATTAGATTCCTACGGACGGCAATGGGAACAGGAACCCAGAAGATGGCAGCCAAAGTACAAAGGGAATGCTAGTAGAGGAGGAAGAGGCCGAAATTCGTGGAATAAGCAGAATACCAGGGGTAGACCGTACCAAAACAATGGAGGTAACAATGGCCAAGAAGGCAACAATAGAAATTGGAGACCCCAAGAAAGAAGAAGTAACTTCGATGACGAGGTAGAGGAACGATATCACGCTTCATTGCGATACCTCGAGGAAAGGGGAGATGAACCCCCGAAGCAACAAGTCCGCTGGCAAGAAGTTATGCAGAACAGGAAGTCGCCAGACAGATATGGAGATGGAGCTAAGAGTTTGGAGCTACAGCGCAGCGAACAGGAGAGAAGAAACTCCAAGGGGACGGGCGCTGAAGAAAAAAAAAACTGCAAAATTAGAAGAGTTCGAGACTGATGGATCGAAGTCTGTTAACATCATCAATTGGATAGCCAAACCAGAAGAGCTAATCGAGGATACGGGAGGATCACAGGTCATGGTCAAGAGAGAATTGCCTATTATAATACTAAGAGTGGCAGGATTGAAAATAAGAAGTCTGTTAGACACGGGGTCAACAGTGTGCCTTATGACATAAGCTTTACATAATGAAATAGCCCAGAGAGAGAATGTTTTGAAAATACCGATCTCTAGTGTCAAAATAAAAGGGGTAATTCCAGACAGAACAATGATATGTAAATATCAGGTATTCCTAGATTTGCAGATAGGAGGCTCTATATTCTCACAGAGTTTTCTATTAGTAAACAAACTGCCTTATAACCTACTTATTGGGGCAGAATTTATAAGGGAATACAGAGTGATAATCGACCTAGCACAGGACAGGGTTATGTTCCATGTGAATGAGGAAGCCGAAGGCTTGGAGGTCGCACTCAATGAGATTGAACCAGGGTCAAGTGAACAAGTATGGCATACATACAGAGACGTGGCGGAGGAAGAAGTGTTAGCTATGGAGCAGTTGGAAGAAGAACTGAAAACACTAGCCACAGACTTGGAGAAAGATCTGGAACCCGAACTGGAAGAATATATTTCGGAAAAACTAGAAGAAGCGAAAATTGGGCTAAAAGAGAAGGAAAATTTAAAGCAATTATTACTGGAACAGAAGGAAGTCTTTGATTCGAGACCTGGTCGTATAAAGAACTACACTTATGCTTTTCAAGTCAGTGATTGGACACCATTTAGGCAGAAACCCTACCCTATAGCCGAAGAGCATTATGCTAAAGTGAAAGAGGCAATTCAGGAGATGTTGGAGGCCGGTGTTATTGAGAAGACACCTACGCCTTTTGTAAGTCCATTGGTAATTGTACCGAAGACAGACGGGACTGTCAGAGTATGTCTGGACCTGAGACATTTAAATTTGAAGGTTATTCCGGAGTTTGACCAAGTGCCACCTATTAAAGAGATCCTCAGGAAGTTCAAAGGGAAAACTGTATTCACAATCTTGGACCTCACTTCCAGTTTCCACCATCTTGAATTAGAGAAGAAAACTAGTCTGTTGACAGGATTCATGTTTGATAAACACACATATACGTTTTTAAGGCTACCTTTTGGGTTGAAAACAGCTGGTTCAGCACTGATAAGAGCGTTAGATCGCAATCTATCAGATGATGTGAAAGAGAGTACCATCAGATATGTAGACGACATTCTACTCACGTCAGAATCTCTGGAGGAGCACATGAGAGACCTGAAGAAGTTGCTAGATGACCTTCGAGAAGCTAACTTTAAGGTTAATATCAAGAAATCGCACTTCTGTCAGAGGGAAGTTAAATTCCCAGGGCATGTTTTTGATGCAAAGGGAGTCAAGCCTAATCCAGATAAATTGGAGGTAATTCGAAATTTCCCTCGACCCACGAAAGTGAAGCACGTCCGACAGTATTTGGGAGTAATTGGATTCTTTTCGAACCACTGCCCAAACTATACTACGACAGTAGCACCCCTGCAGGACCTATTGAAGAAAGGCGGCAGATGGAATTGGACGAAGCAATGTCAGGAAGCATTCGTGAGGTCAAAACAAATGCTTTTGGAATATGTGAAACTGGGATACCCGGATTATACCCAGAGGTTCATCATACAGACGGATGCATCACTTATTGGTATTGGGGCGATGCTATTCCAGGAAAATGTTGACCAGCCTGAAAAGAAATTTTTTTATTGCCTTTATAAGTAGGAGGCTGAAAGCCCATGAGAAAAATTACACGATTACAGAGATAGAGTTGCTCGCAATTTTGTACGCGTTGCAATCATGGCATAAGCTCGTGTATGGCTTTCAAATAGTCCTCAGAACAGACCATAAAGCTTTAACATTTTTGTTAAAGACAGACTTGCCTAGCCAGCGATTGACAAGATGGTCCCTGTATATTCAGCAATTTAATGTGGAAATAGAATACTGTCCAGGGAAAGAGAATGTAATACCGGACATATTAAGCCGTTACCCTAGAGAAGAGGAAGCGCTAGCTGTCCAGATTGAGAATCGAGATCAGAAGACGTTGGATGATTTGAGGAATCTTACCAACCTACAACGCGAAGACCCGTGGTTGAAGATGATGATCGATTACTTCGAGGGACGTTTAGCAAGGGGAACTGCAATATACAGAGAGGCAGAGGCATTGGTAACAGATTATGTATGGTATAATCAGATACTGCACAAGTGGGATGATGTAGATCATACACGTCAAAGGATTGTCATTCCTGCATCTTTGCAGAGAAGATTGGTGTGGCTAGCACACAGAGCATTTGGACATCCCGGAATAGACAAGGTCACTGCTCTGTTGAAAGAAGCATTTACTTGGCCAAAGTTGAGAGAAACGGTGAGAAATGCTCTTAGGACATGTGATTTGTGCCAAAGGGTAAAGCCAAATCCCTTTTTAATGAGACAACGACCTATACCGTTGTTACCGGAGAAGCCAAGGCAGCTATTGAGTATAGATAACTTTGGACCACTGCCTAGAGCACGTAGAGGCAATAGACACATTTTTGTAGCCATGGATGTATTTTCAAAAATGGTGGTATTATGCCCCATACAGAAGACAAGTTCAAAGCAGGTATTGAAACGCCTGAAAGAGAGAGTTATTCCGATTCTTGGGAAGCCGGATAACATCCTCTCAGACCACGGAAGTTGCTTCACAAGTGCAGAATTTCGTCGAGAACTGGAAACTCTAGGAATTAGGCAGATTTTATCTACCATTCGCCATCCTGAGGCAAGTCCAGTCGAAAGAGTAATGAGAGAGATCCAGAAATACATGAAGATCTACTGCTCTGAAGAGAATTGGCGTTGGATTGAATTTCTTGAAGTAATTGAATACTGTATAAATAATACCGTACATGAGGCGACAGGTCAGGTTCCCGTGAATCTACATTTGGATCAGAGACCGGAGAGACCGTGGACTGGTGTCATTCCATTACCAGTAGACGCACAGCCAGGACGAGAATTGAGGATCCAACGAACCTTCGAATATCTCAAAGCACAGGCGGAGAGACGTCAGAGGAGAAATCGTGCGAAGAGGTATCACAGACCGCTTCTCGTCGGAGAGAAAGTTTTAGTCAAGAAACCCGCCAGTTCAGATCCAGAGGCACGGAAGTATAAGAAGTTCATTTTTGCATATCACGGCCCGTTCGAGGTGATTAGAGACCTTCAAAACAATGCATACAGGATAAAGCATTTAGAAACTGGAAACGAGGTCATTATGAATGCAGCCAATTTAAAAGTTTATTATTCGCCAGAAGAATTCGACGAACAAGAAGAAGTATTAGCCGCACACACCCAACTGCACGTGGATAGCGAAGTCAACCAGGCAGCCAGACCTGAAAGTTCACGCGGCGAGGCGGAACGAGAAGCAGACAGCTTGCCCAGTGTAAGGGACAAACAACAAGAATGCCAGTGTCTGCGAGAATTCTACAAAGAAATGGTCGAAGCGGCGAGGGAAGCCGAGGCCATAAATGCAGCCCTCCGTCAAGAGAACAAACAGCTTAGAGAGAGCGCAGTGTGGAAGGGGGAACTGAACTAACCTACTCGCAGCCAGACGAGGTGAAGGACCCCAGATGTAAACACAGACAGTGATAGACAGTCAGCTGGTTACTTACAGATGTCATTTGCAATCGACTTCTATAAGTTTTGCAAGGGGAATATGAACCCGAGGGGGTTATGCTGACTGATATCGAACGTGGATCTCAGAGACTGTGATCTCAGTATAAAGGTTCCACCAGGCAACGAACCCGAGGTCTGCTGAGGGAGTTTCATGGTAAAAATCCCTAGAGAAAAGTGTATATTTAATCACTGGTGTGATTTCAGTTGATAATGACATTATTTATTAAAATAATGCAGGAAAAGGGAGCAGAATACAGCATTATTAGACTACTTGGAGTAGGCTATACTGGACTTGGAGCACAGTTAGTGCAGAGTTTGACGTTTTACAAATTGGCCCAGAATTGTGGGAGGTGCCCCTTGGAGCCACGTCAATCTTGCTGACCTCGTTATGTCGTCTGGAAGAGGTTGGGGGCTTGAATAATGACCCAGTTTTTTCCCGACTGAGAATAGGACGAATAAGAGTGGGGAGAGATCCCAAGGAAAATCATTGATTACTCGTGATTGGAGTAACGCAATGACATGAGAGTGGCACACAGGTGAATCTTTAGCCAGGAGGCTAATTTTAGAGCCTTTAATCTGCGAAATTGACGCAGATTTAATGAAGTGCGGAAGAACAGAGACTATGGTTGTTCGCGGCGGGGTTTAACGAGGTTGCCAGGGATTCCCAGTGAGATAGCGTCCCCACGCTATGGAGAAAGGAATTAATATTAATTAATTGGCCGAGCGATTCTTCAGCACGCAGATAGTTCTGGGATCAGTGAAGAAAAAGGAACCCGATGAGCATGGTTTCGAGACCAGAATCATGCTGGGAGAGGAGTCGAGTTAACGCGGGAAAATTTAGCTCTACCTTTCGTGTGAATCCAATATAAGGGAGTCGACCCTTGGTAGAACCCCAGTGTTGCAGTCAGTCTCAAGCCAGTGTTGTAGTCAGTCTCAAGCCAGTGTTGCAGCCAGTCTCAAGGGAGTGTTGTAGCAGTCTCAAGCCAGTCTCAAGCCAGTGTTGCAGCCAGTCTTAACTCAGTCTTACGCAGTTTACCCAGTTGGATACAGTTTGTCACAGAGAGTCGCAGACAGTCGTCGCTACACAGTTTTTGTCAGCAGTACGAACAATGGTGTGTTCACTTAGGAAGCAACGTGTGAGATAAGTTGCAGAACTATTGTAAATAATAATCTGTGTAAAGTTATGTACAGTGTTAAGCGCAATGTATCAAATATTGACTGATCACACATGTCTAATTACGCTGGAATGCGCTGGGAGAAACCTTACGAAGCATTTGGTAATGTCTTAAGAATACCAAATAATAACGCTCAGGACGGAAGTAAGCATATTTATGCAAATCAGGAAGCTTACCGTAGGAGTATGGATAAACTGTTGGTGAATTCCGAGGGCAATTGAACCAGACTTTCAATCAGGAGTTGGTAGGAGCACGGGAGATGCCGTCGACACCTGCAATTTTGATATCTTTGCTAGGGAATTTCAACCAATGAAAAGTGTACAGAGTGACGTGTGTTATGTATAAATCATATGTGAAATGTCTTTTAAATTAACGGTTTGAAAAGTGTTATAAAGTGTCATGTGTTTTGGAAGCAATAGCTTCTTTAAAGAAATGCAAAGTGTCGTGTGGTTAACGGAAAATATGTGTCAGAAAATGTGTGTATTCAAGATGCAAATGTCGCACTAAATCTGCATAGGGCAGGCGACCCGGAAGGATATGAGTGGTCGGAACCACCATGATGAGCCGATATGTAAGTACCCCACAAATTATGTTTAAGTAGAGGTATAGGCCACTGCATGTAATGTGATTTCAGAGTTATAAAAATGCCAGTAAGAATCAGAGTAGGAGATAGACTCTCCAAGTTTAATCATTATTGTGTTGATTTTAATAGAGTTGAGATGTTTTTGCATCAATGAGTGGATTAATCGTTACCACTATTAATTAAAAATGGCAAATCAGCTATGTAAATGAAACGGACACGGTTGTTCGATTTTTAAGATGATTAGTTGTGTCGGATTTTGGTAATTTATGTCAGTGAGAATAATAATAATAATAATAATAATAATGAATATGAAAGGTATGAATGAACGCATCAGGCAAAATGTTGTGAAGCAAGAAATATTTACGCTAAAAGGCAAGACTTATCGATCTAAGCAGTAAGATTATACAGTAAGATTACGTTACGGGATTAAGAAAAGAGTTTTATATCAGAATATATTGTATTAATGGGAATATAATTATGCCAGGAAATGGAAGAGCTTTTAGTGAATTGAATTTGCAGCTTATGTGAAAAGCTTATAGAGTAATTGATAGATTTCTCTTGGTAATTATCGGACGCAGATCATAGCATTAGGTAAGGGACCAGGTAATCTATTCTTCGTATGAAATCTCGTATGCCATGGGCATAATGAGAGATGTGCTTTGTGCCAGAGTGTATTTAGTGAAATGGACCCTAACTCTGATGATGGATATGGAATGTTCCGGGTTCGAATCCCGTGATAGGTGGGAGGAAAACAATGGACACCTCTGCACTCTATCTGATTCCCCGAGAACTTATTGTTGAGTGATTCGGCTCGTTGAAGCGAATCCTAGAACGGCAGCATGGGCTGACCGCAGTATTTATTAAAGATACCGGTTACCTAATAGACCAATGTTTTATGAATCTCGTGCCTTCATGTTGAAATGGGCCTATTTTGGTGCCAATTATTATTATCCTCAGGGTAGGAGTAAATGTTAAGCTCATCCAGCACCTGTTTGCATAATATTCAGTTTAAATCCATTGGGATATGTGTGTCACTAAGACCACGGTATTTGTCTGTTAAAAATCTTATACTGCTTAGGGGAGGTAAGATATATGGCATGAAACGAGGGTTGAGGCGCTGTAGGACCTCACTCCACTGCTATTGTGTACAGGCCGCTCGGGAAGAGGGTCTGGACGGTCAAGCGAACCGTGAAAGCAAGTTTGAAAAGAACAGATTTTAGACCCTGTTAATGACATAAGATGAAACATTGTTATATTGAGTAATGAAGTCATATGGTTTAAGAACACATTGATAATTATAGATCATCCTGATGGTTCATGATTTTAGCTATCTAACGAATGGTTAGACGTTGCATTTGTACTGTCACTGACAACTTTTTCAGAAGTTGGCTACTGGATGCCACAGGCTACGCGCGCAAGGGTAGTTTAATTGTACCATCCGACACGGCAATAATTAACGTTTTTAAGATGAAATCACAGACGGCATGCAGTGGAACTATATAAATAGAGGAAGTGTAGGGGTAGCTTACATAATTATGGAGTTGCATGTAGACTGCTGTGCAACACCAGAATAGGCTAATGCATGTAAAGCATTTGGTGGGAAGAGAAAGATCAAAACACACACACGATACACATTATTGTCAAATTAAGACAAGGTTTAAGGAATAAATAATTTTGTAGAATTAATGAAGTCACATTGGATGACAGAAGAATTAAAGTACTGTTTGTTTCTGAAGTTGTATGTGCATCAGCGCACTAGAGTACTTTGTGAAGTTCATATAAGGGTAAAGGTTTGAGTTATGATATGATTTTATTGTGATAATATTATGTTCATATCAGTGGATTGTGGAAGTAATTTTTGTTTGCTTTTGTTTTATGGTTTTGGGGATTGTTTTGTTTGTTTGAAGCCATGAATTTTATTACTGAATTAAAGTTTTAGAATAGAGTTGTGCCTTATCATTGTAGAGTTGATACCTTTTAGCCTCAAATACAAAATATGCAACTGCTCAATGGGGAGACGGTACACGACCGAGTCCTGACGCTAGCTGGAGGCAGAAGCATATTTTCCATCGAGATTACTCACATGGGTACAGTATACATATAAAAGAGTCCATCAATGCCCTTCTATCTATTAGGTCAAAGAGTTAAAATTAATTCCAGCTTCATTAGAGAGGAAATAGCGGTAATTTATGATCTTAATTGAAATATTAAATTGCATGACATTGTTCTTGATTGCCCACAAGCCAGTCCCAAGCTTAAACTCATTATGCCATTTTAATTATCTCACAGGATTGGGCGAATAATGACATTTAAAATAGGGATTGTTTTGATAGTGTTAAATTGCTTTTGACACGGAATTGGGAGAAAGAAGGAATTATTCATATTAATATTGGGTTTATTTACAACATATAAAAATGTCTAGAAGTCTAGAAATCAGGAGGTGACAGTTGTAAAGATTACTGTACAATCAAATTGAACACTCATGCTTCAAAGATCCTGAATATAATAATTTTTCAAGATGATGGAAATACAGATTGGAACCGAGTTGGGTGAAGATCAATTTGGTTTCAGGAGAAACGCAGGAAGAAGGGAAGCTGTACTAAGTCTTAGGCTGATCTTGGAAGGCAGAATAAGGGAAAATGAGGGAACATTCATGGAATTACTTACACAATATTTTAGGTAACGTTGATTGCAGTAAGTTGTTTGGCATTTTGAAAAGGATTGGAACAAAGCACAGGGATAGTAGGGTGATCTACAATCTGTACAGAACCAGGCGGCAATTGTTTGAGTCGAATAACATAAGAGAGAAGCTGGTATTCCCAAAAGTATGAAACAAAGCTGCAACTTATCACCCATACTTATCAATCTATAATTATATTGAATAAGTAATGAAGGAAATTAGAGAAACAATTGAAGTAGGAGTAAAATTCAAGGAGAAATCATTTCAACTCTGAGATTTGCTGATGACATCGTCATCTTAGCCGACACACCAAGGGGATTTGAAAGAGTTTTGAAATGGTATGGACTCTATCTCGAGGAAAGAATTCATGATGAAAATCAATAAATGTAAAACAAAAATATTGGAATCGATACGAAATAAATCAGAAACCCCTATGGACATCAAGTTGTTAGGTGAAAAGCTAAAGGAAGTAACTTACAGGAGACTTCTGTTACTTAGGTAGAAAAATAACCAGTGAATGACGAAGCAAAGAGGATATAAAAAGTAGGTTGGCTCAGGCAAGAAAAACATTTCTACAGAAAATAAATTTGTTGACGTCAAATAATGGTTTAGTTAGCGGCTTCGGTGGCGTAGTTGGTAACACGCTGAACTGCTGTGCCCAAAATAGCGGGTTCAAACCCGGCCGAAATCGTCGGATTTTTTAAGAGCGTTAAAATCCTTCAGCATGCCTTCCTTTGGAGGGGAAGTAAAGCCGGTGGTCCCATGTCATAGATTTATGGCATGTAAAAGATCCTTCCACAGACTATACTTGTGTGGAGCTAAATTTCTAGGTTAGATTTCGCTGGAACGCTCTATCAAAGTTCCAACGTTCACCACTAGGTATCATTGACATCTGGTAGCAAAAGTTGGAACTACTTGAAATTGAACGGAACGTGTAGCTCACCCTCTGGGTATCCGCTTGAAGCAGCTACAGCCTCTGGCGAGCCAAACATGTCCTTGGACACTCCCGGCACTAAAAGCCATACGATAAATAATAAATAAATGGGTCAGATATTAGGAAGTAATTTCTGAAAGCCTTTGTCTAGTGTGTGTGGCACTCTATGGAAGTGAAACTAGCACCGTTGGCGAAGCAGAAAAGTGGAGAATAGAAACGTTTGAAATGTGGTTTTCCAGGAGAATGATGAAGTTCAGATGGGTAGATAGAGTAACAAATGAAGAGATATTAAAGCGTGTGGGAGAAGTGAGATGTTTCTGGCGCTGCTAATGAAGGGAAGATATTGGTAGATAGGACACATATTAAGACACCCAGGAATAACAAACTTAGTTATGGAAGAAAGGGTTGAGGACAAGAACCTAAGGGGTAGATCAAGGTTGGAATATGTTAAACAGATTGCCTCGTAAGGTGTGGTAGCTGTGTAGAGATGAAACGATTAGCTCAAGGCAGGGAGGCATTGTGAGCTGTATAAAATCAGTCAAAAAACTGAAGACTCAAGAAACAGCAGTCTAATTGTAAGCATCATTGCTTTGTGTTTGACCTATGTTCTCCATAAGAAAATAAAAATAAAATCTGGGGTTGATTGCGTTTAGGGAGACAAGGACGTTCCAAGATCGTCAGGCATTAATATGAATAATTTCGCCAGAGACAATTCTCTCCATCCCTTCTCCCAATTTCATGCCAATAGCAATACTGTCAAAACAATTCCTATTTCTCCCAAAAAATCCATGTTACTGGAATAATTTTGTGGGAGGTCTGTCTCTGTAATCATTGTGGCAGCAACGCTTCAAGTCTTACGTGTCATGGGACGGGTTCTCTTTCTCTCCGCAAGACTAGACTTCTCATCGCCTGCTTGCAAAACCCTTTGGATACCAGCTGGTTACACGTCTGTTCCGTGTTATCTTGTTTAAATTTTTCAGATCTGTTGATGTTCGTAGCCCTATACAAAACTAGTTCGTCATTTCTCGTCCTCTGGTCTCTGGGTTTACGCAAAGTAGTAGGCGTGCAATAATTTTGACGAATGTGAAACAATTTTCCTACTGTAATCTCGCACCTTTTGCTACACATTTTGCGCATCATTCGGTGCTTCCTGACTTTGAATTTCAAATACTTGGTCCTGAAAGCCAATATATTATTATTATTATTATTATTATTATTATTATGCTTTAATAGGTTTATCAATTTGCATATTAAGGCTTTCACGGCCCGGATTATTATGTAAACAATTCATGCTTTTGGGCTAATGCCGTGTGTATTTTTAATTTAAACCATACGTTTCGGAGAAACCTTGCCTCCTTTTTCAATGGAAATAAACAATGTGGCCAAAGAAAGTATATCAATGAGATTACAAAAAATATAGATAAATTCCTCTGTTCGTCACCAGAGAGCAGCTGCCAGAAATTACTGTATGGACCATGGTGGAACGGCGGACAAAGTAGTAAGTAACCAGAAGGTAAAGGGGTCGGTGTGAAAATATAGAAACTCCTCGAAGAATGAGGAGGGGGGGGGGGGGGAGGTGAGGTGGTGAGGTGAGGTGAGGTGAGGTGAGAGGTAGGAGGAGTTTCTATATATTCACACCGACCCCTTTACCTTCTGGTTACTTACTACTTTGTCCGCCGTTCCACCATGGTCCATACAGTAATTTCTGGCAGCTGCTCTCTGGTGACGAACAGAGGGATTTATCTATATTTTTTGTAATCTCATTGATATACTTTCTTTGGCCACATTGTTTATTTCCATTGAAAAAGGAGGCAAGGTTTCTCCGAAACGTATGGTTTAAATTAAAAATACACACGGCATTAGCCCAAAAGCATGAATTGTTTATATAGGTTTATCAATATTGATATAACTTACTCTTTAATAATATTCTTACGTTTTATGAACATCAAAGTCAACCCCTAGCACTATACAGCCCATGACGGGCCAAGGCCGACCAAGCGACCGCTGCCCAGCCATTCGGCCTGCAGATATTGGGGTGACGCGTGATCAGCGCGTCGGGTCCCCTCGGCCGTTAATCTTGGTTTTCGTGATCGGGGCGCTGTCTCACTGTCAGACAGCTACTCAATTGTCCTCACGAGGCTGAGTGCACCCCGTTCCAACCCTCACGTCAGGTTTAAGATCCCTGACGGAGCCGGGGATCGAACCCGGGGCCTCCGGGTGAGGGGCAGACGCGCTACCCCAACACCACGGGGCCGGCTTTTATGAACATGAACTTTCGAATAGAATTTCATATAAATTTACCATACGCACAATATCAGAAGTGTAAGAATTGATGGATGAAAGGCGGAAACACAAGAATGTAAGAGATGAAAAGGGGAAAGCAGAATACAGACGTCTGAGAAATGAGGTTAACAAGAAGTGCAAGGAAGCGAAAGAAGAATGGTTGAAAGAGAAATGTGCAGGTATAGAAAATTGTCTGAAATTAGGAAAAGTAGACACAGCTTATCGAAGGATTAAGAATACTTTTGGGGAAAAGAAGACTAAGTGCTGTAATATTAAGGACACAAATGGAAAGCCTCTAACAGATAGGGAAGAAAAGGTTGAGAGATGGAAAGCTTACATAGAGAGTTTGTATCAGGGAAAGGAGATTGAGAATCATGTAATGGAAAGGGAGGAGGATGCGAAAGGAGATTTAATATTGAGATCAGAATTTGATAGAGCTTTGGAAGACTTAAGCAGGAACAAAGCACCAGGCATAGATGATATACCGGTTGAGTTGCTACGCTGCATAGGAGATGAAGGTCTGATCAGGTTATTTCACTTGGTGTGTAGGATTTATGAGACAGGTGAGGTACCCCCTGATTTCAAGAAGAATGTAATCATCCCTATACCAAAGAAAGTGGGAGCTGACAGATGTGAAGATTACCGTACAATCAGCTTGATTACTCATGCTTCAAAGATCCTGTCTAGAATAATTTACAAGAGGATTGAAAGCCAGATAGAAACGGAGTTGGGTGAAGACCAGTTTGGTTTCAGGAGAAATGTAGGAACAAGGGAAGCTGTACTAAGTCTTAGGCTGATTTTGGAAGGTAGAATAAGGAAAGATAAGAGAACGTTCATGGCTTTCGTAGACATAGAAAAGGCTTTTGATAACGTTGATTGGACTAAATTGTTTGACATTTTGAAATCGATTGGAATAAAGTACAGGGATAGGAGGGTGATATACAATCTATACAGAAACCAGACAGCAGTCATTCGAGTTGAAGGACATGAGAGAGAAGCTGGTATTCAGAAAGGTGTAAGGCAAGGCTGCAACTTATCACCCATACTTTTCAATCTTTACATTGAACAAGCAATGAAGGAAAAAAAGGAAAAATGTAAAGTGGGAGTGAAGATTCAAGGAGAAATAATTTCAACTCTGAGATTTGCTGGTGACATAGTCATCTTGGCCGACAAGCCTGAGGATTTGAATGAGTTTTTGAATGGTATGAGTAGTAGAGCCGGGCAAAAAGCTCTTGAGTTACGATCGGTCTCGTTGGACGAGAATAAAAAACGGAAATGATGGTTCCGGAACTGGTATTACTGATAACGTGGGCTCGATAACGATTATTCTCGACATTATCGCTCGTTCTCGCTTGGGAAACATGGCGCTGCCTGAAGGCACTGAGGCTTGTTTGTGTAAGGATTCAATGGAAATTGTTCATTCCGTTGACTGGAGTCTGCGAATTGGAAGAATCCACTCAACTTCAACGATATCATATTAACAGACTACCCAAGGTATATTGAGCATATCATCCTAATAACATATGGAAGGAGATTTTGATAGTCATTCGGTATTTTTTGGTCACTAAATTTCAGCAAAAGAAAATTCTATTTGACGTGTAGGCTATATATTAAGATCTTTTCGTGTAGTGCCACATTCAAGCACTACCGTATGAAACTTTCTCGTAATAAAACCTGAAAATTCATGCACTCGCTATATTACTAAAGCCCCTGTGATGCAACTGTGTTCTGTCGTATCATTTTTGTAGTAAGATACTGGTAAGTGGTCGTCATAAACAATAAAACGTAACGAAACAAAAATTAAAATTACTTCCCCTACCGAGTATCGAGCCCCGGCCCTTCTATTCATGAGTTCAGCGCGCAACCAATTCAGCCACTTTTTTTTATTAGCTCTTTACAGAATTACAGAATTTTCAGATATGATAAATACCATACTAATACATCACAAGAAATCCAGATAGTGTCCATATTTATCGTACAATTGTCCACTTTCACTAAGCTTCCAACGCTCTTTTTGCAGGTGATACCTGAGATCCAGGAAAGAGAAATGTTGATCATTGTCCATCACGAAGTGTACATATTGGCCCATTATCCACACAATGGCAGTCTGTTTAATTTGGGGGAAGGCGGTCACCGACAAACGAACCAACTTCCTGTCATCAAGGTCATCCGAGGGCACATTTAATAGTTGACATACTTTTCCCTTACACCACAGCCACGTGGAGGCAACTCGCGTGCATGATGTGAAGCGGTGTATCGCCGTATCAGTTTGACCACATATAGTACACCATGGGTAAGCTTCAAGATGGATGGTATATCGCCGTAGAGCGGTTGGGATGAGATCGTTGAGGAAGATAAAAACTTGGGAGTGTACAGCAGAAGAAATGGTCATAGCCCCAAAATTTTTCCAAACAGTGGGCCAATGGACGTAGAGGGTGGTGGTCTCTATTCGCGGTTTGGAGTGTACCACTTGCCGCAACATGTTATAGATACTTTTCGTCGTTGGAACAATCCCTGAAGGCATTTGGCGAACAGTTTCCAGAAGGTGCTGTTGATGGTCCCTAAATATCTTCGGCAAAGCTCTATCACAACCACGGGCTGTGTTTCGAATATCTTTGTATAGCGCTTTCGTAAAAGTGTCATGTTGGGAAAGAATGGTGATATCGTTCTTGCAGAGGAGTGCACGGCATTTCATGCCATGAGCTGTTAGCCCTAGCCCGCCTTGCCGGGATGGGAGATACAACTGTTCCCGTTGTACTCGGAACAAAAATCCTTGCCATATAAACCAACCTGTATATTTTGCCAATTGGCTCTCAAACATTTTGGGAAGTGGGAAAAGTTGTGCGACATACCATATTTTAGAGAGCGCAAACACGTTGAGGACCATGACCCGTTGCACTATATTGAGGTTTCTTTGACCAAATTGGATCAGGACTCCCCTAACTTTGGCAATGACCTTAGTCCAGTTAACTTGCACTGTGTCCAGAAGCGATTGCTTCCAGGTAATGCCAAGAATTTTTACCTCATTTACTATCCGGAACCAGGGCTGTGGGGTAATCACTGAGTTAGTATTGAGCGGAAGCAAAGCAGTTTTCTGGGGGTTCGATAGTGCTCCAGAGGCGATATGGTATAGCTGAAGGACGCTATCGAGGTGGGAGATGTCTTCTTCATTGCGGATCAATATTGATACGTCATCAGCATAGGCGCACATTCCAAAAACATGTGTGGACAGTTTGTAACCCTGTAGCTTCACCTGGGTAGTCCGAATGAACGGTTCAAGGCCAATGACAAAAAGTAGCATAGAAAGGGGACATCCTTGCCTAACTGATCGTTGTATTGGAATCAGAGGGGAAAGAAAACCGTTGACGAGCACTCTAGATGTAGCATTACAATTTATCATACGAATGTAGTCAATAAGGATTTCAGGAAATTCAAAGTGTTGCAAGACCATGTACAAGTATTCATGACTGATGCGGTCGAAAGCTTTATCAAGATCTAAGGTGAGAAAACTCATTGGCTCAGTGGGGAGCATTTCGGCTTTTAGGTGTAGGTCCCGTAGTATCGCTAAGTTTGTTAACAGAGTTCTTCCAGGAATACTGCAACATTGTTCATCACCAATGATATCAGGTAGAACAGTCTTCAATCGGCATGCAAGTACTTTGGTAAGGACTTTATAGTCACTGCAGAGCAGAGTAACTGGTCGGAAGTCACCAACTGCCATGGGAGTGGATGTTTTTGGTATGAGGACTATGGTACCCTCGTGATGTGATTGACAAAGAGCACGACGTTGGAGAATGGTACGCAGGACATGACAAAATTCTTTGCCAATGAGAGGCCAGAAGTGTTTATACATTTCATATGGCAGTCCATCAATGCCAGGTGAGTGGTTGTTTGGGAGTTGTTTAACCACAGAGTGAATCTCTTCATCCGTACTATCCGCGCTGAGCAGAGTTTTGTTGTCCGGAGATAGTTTGGTACTGCAAGATGACAGCAATAGGGTCACCTGCTGTGGATCAATGGGAGCCTTAGCGTAGAACCGTTGATAAAATAATGATATTTCACTACGTATAGCGTCAGGGGAGGTGACGACACTTCCAGTACTGGTGCGGAGGCGGTGGATATATTTACGTTGCCGCTCACGTTGTCCTTTGGCGATATGGTATACACTTGCACTTTCGTCCGGGAGCACTGTACGATCTTTTAAAGCCACGTTGATATGAGCGAGCGTTCGTTGCTGTAGAGACAGGAGCTTGGTTTTAACTTCCCGGATCTGGTCATATATACGCTCCCCAGCATCAGATCTTTGCTGGAGCTGGCGAAGAACTCGATAGTAAAATTCAACTGTATCCCGTCTTTCCCGACCTCGTTGGTAAGATATGTTCTTAAAGACGCGGCGGATCCCTGGTTTAACTAAAATATCCCACCAGTCTGTGCAGTCGCGAAATTTGCATTTTTGTTGGACCCATCGAGTCCAGTGTTGTCTGAAAATATCTTGGCATTCCTCCTCCAGTAACAGCGAGCAATTCAGCTTCCAATAACCTCTTCCTATGTGAAATATGGGATGGGGGTAAGAGATTGTACATACTGTGACCGTTTAGTTGATGTCAACAACCACGATGACTCAACTAACGACACATAAATCGAATAAAAAGTACCGTGAGGATCAGGTGACCTTCCAAAAAGGCTAAAGCGGCACGAGAGTCCGTAGTCCACAGGGATCGTGGTACATGGTGACGATGGTCATAGACCGCCTGAGGAAAGGTTCACCTTAAAGCTAGACTGAGAAAATAAACATCCAGACTCATGTAAAACACCGTGAAAATTTATTAGAATTCACAAGCCCCTAGCCTAGTTCGGAGGGTTATAATCGGCTAGTCCGCAAATTAATAAATAAACTAAGATAAAGAACAGGTCCCCTACCTGAGAAGTTACTGAAAACCCTCGCGAAAGATCTAACTCACAATGATAAAGCAACAACAGCAACACTAGGAATATGGCACGACGCAAGTCCCTAGTTCAAGTTACAAGATCAAGCTAATATCTGAATTTACATTTAACAGGGTAGCAAAACAAATCTAGGTTAGGATGGTACCATTTCGACATTTAAATTTAACATTAATTCAACTAGCTAAGTCCTATCAATTAACAAAATTTACGGCGATGACGTCCGTAAAAGAAAACAATTACATCCAAAAGCTAAGTGTACAGCCATGAAAAACAAACAATTTAATTATGCTTAATAACTATGTGCTAACAGCACACAATAAAGTAACATGTAGGGTTTATTACACTTGGCATCATAAATTAATAACGAAATAGACACAGTAGTTTTATTAAAAATTCCTGCCTACACCTTGGTTTACTCTTTGTAAACCATAGTCATCTAATGTGTATAGTTACGGTGACGAATGCGCAGTTGAGACCACGTCTGACATCGCATGGCCTGAGCTCTACAAGCTACGAACTCTAGGTTCGCACATGCTTCAGGTCGCTACAAAAATGTCAACTGTCCTAGTCATTTCCTCACAAGGAAATTATCTTCAACTGCACGGCTATGTCAACAGTTCCAGAATGCAAAGAACAAAGTTAGATAGAAAGAATCGTTAGTTAGGCTTGTTTTACAACAATTATGCATTTTATTATTAGAATGTCGGTTTATAGGTTTATCGTAGGTTTATGGCGAATAACATTGACAATAGCCTGGGCACGGAGTGTCTCCAACTGAGATCATTCTCCACCAAAAAGCCTCGACTCAACAGTCGGAATATAATCATCGAGTATAACAACTCGGACACACAATAACACGGGTTACCAGCGGCGCTAAGCTCGCGTTCAATAACTCTGGGATAGGCCTGTACAACAGTTACCTTCCAGTAACATCTGGTCAACGGGATCATCCCCGGACAAAGCATACAATAACATCCTGTTATAACAGGGTAGACTTCACCATCCTATAGAAAACCTTACATAACTGTACCTGTCATACGACAATACACGCAACAGAGCGCTAAACTAACAAAAACCGATCCATAAAACAAGTGATCAAATACAAGAGTGGAAACTGGTTTCCATAAGCAAAATAGCAATGAAAGGAAAAGCGAATACAAATTGTACTCTGTCCTCGTCTATAGTAGTTTTGTCTCACAATGAAGCAGGCGTGCTCTAGGTCACTGGGTTACATAACCAGTTTATTCAAGGCCGGCGATTTAATCAATACAAAACCTGCACTTGGCCGGTTCATAAAAAACTCTACCATATGTTACGGATCTCTACAGAGTCCGTGTATCAAATGCACGCTATAAATCTGAGTATAGTAATACACTTCCGTCTTTCTACCAAAGACGTCTAAATGAAAGTAAACTTACAATAACTGAAGCTCTTTGCTTTAAAAATGCAACTCAGTAGTTGCTAGAACATCAAATAAAAACGTGTCTCACACGACACAAGAAAAAAATGATAAATATGGCACAGATTCACACACTAGATCTGTTTAATGATACGTTGGGAACCGCGTTCGATGCTAGGCAACGAAACATTCCTTCTAGTTGTTAGGTTCAAACATGACCAAGAATAGCTTCTGAGCTTATTCAAAATGAAATAGAATGCATTTACAAACTGGTAGTTACTGTCGACTACCTAAATGATACGACCGTTCTAACGACAGTCAGGGGTGTAACAAAGGATGGCTGCGAAGAATGCAGTCAATCAATAACCAAGGCATCTGATTGCCATAACTACAGTCAGCAAAGACTTGAAAATTACCCCAAGTAGGGTTGAACAAAATAGCCTCAAAATGACTACGATCAGGTTCAGCAAAAGGTAGGCATTGACGTTCCACGACGTTCACCAAGCTGCACCAGGGCTGACCAAAATGTCTGACCCCAAGGGTGTCTCACTCTAAACTGAAATAAATGACATCTAACTAATCTAGTTACATCCCTACCTAGAAAAATGGCTGACACTGAGTGTGGTTGATTCACAAACTACATTAAAAACTACTACACCACCAGAAACTAGAACAAAGAAGGGGTGTGACAAAAACTCACGAAATGGAGGAGCTCTCACTCAGCTCTCTATTCCACAACAAGGGTTGTACATAAACCTCTCTGGCTCTCTGGATCGGTATCCTCCTCATCAGGATTCCCATCTGGACTCCCCCAAAGACCAGGGTTCGATTTGTCCCTGTCGACATCTTCGTGGATATGCCTGGAAATGGCATTTTGGCTCCTTCCCTCTCGTTCATCGTTCTGGAAGTTCCACCATCATGCTGGTTCCTGTAGAAACGTCACCCCCCCCCATACTGGGATGGTATTAGCCCATGGTGACTGCTTCAACCATGGTGAATAAAAGTCCAATCACGTGGGTAGCGAAATAAGTTGCGTGATTATTCATCCTCTCACTTCCAAAATTATATTGTCCGTCGTGACTATTATAGGCTTCAATTATAAGATACGACACAGCCTTAATCTTGCAGATGTGGATTAGCATGTGAGCTAATACTATTTTATAATGCTGCGCGTGCTAGTGACGCTACTTTTGTATCACGCAGCATCCGTGAATTATACGACGTTTCAAAGATGAAATTTCCACTTTGGCAATTTAAATATCTCATACTATTATAATCACACTTATTCAGGATAATTGTAACACTATTACCTGTATGTTTCCACTAGGCATCTGCCCTCCACATACGCGTGGGTAATATGTGATGTCACAGCAATGTTGTGCAATACACTATACTTGCCAATAATTATTTCCCAAGCTTCTTATTTAATTCACTGGACTTCATCGACAGTGAATATTAGTATTTGCTTGCTCGATGGCACCTTATAATCACTTTTAACGCTAAACAGCGGATATTCTTCTACGTCTCGTAGGACAAATGTAATTCCACGCCTACACAAGGCGGATTCTCAAGACGCAGTGCTCCGGTACTGGGTGTCTCTAGAAAGTAGGTCGTCAAAACGAAAACGTTGAGCGACTACTTACGTTCCTTTTTGCGTATCTGCAAGGGTATTACCTTACCTAAAGTAAAAATAAACATTCTCCAAAATGTTTTAATAATGCAGCATGACGAAATGGAATATTCTGAGTCTCGTAGGAAAGATAAAAATAATTAATCAGACCTCAGATAATAATTAGCAGTTTACACCAAAGTCAAAAGTGCGATTCACCGCTACTTCAAAGTATCGCGTGATCTCTCAGCTTCACGTGGCTTCCTGGGTGTGTTCAAAAGTACGACATCCCATCATAAATGCTCTGTCATAAAAAATATCACATGAACCATAGCTCAGCGGGTTCAATACGACAGCATGATGGTTAGTGAAACTGGCAGGTATCACTTCATATCGTCTAGGCTGGATAAGTTCCTGTGAAAAGTAGATGCGGTCAAGTCGTGATGAGGAGTTGTGACTTATACAGGTGTAATGGGGCAGGGGCACCCTTAAACTATCCACAGCATCAATGAGGTGTAGGGAGGTAAGAAGGGTCCTGAGAGCCGGGTTGACACCTTGGTATGAGCTAGAGGAATCTTCTGGGCGTTGAATACAATTGAAATCCCCTGCAAGAATAAGTTTTTCCTTAACTTCGTGCAGATGAGGCAGTATACTCTGTTGAAAGAACATTTTCCGTTCCACACGTTTATTGGACCCGGATGGGGCATATACATTTATCAGGGTGGTATTGTTTATGTGTCCAGATATTATGCGTCCTGATGGATGACATAGCACACCTTCGAGTGGGATATCATGTCTTATGAGGAATCCGGTCCCTCTATTCGTATTACCGGTATTGATGTATTGTTTGTAGAAGGCAGATATGGGCAAACAGGGTAGAGCAACTTCTTGAATGAAGGCAATGTCAATGTCTGCATCTCGAAGGAATCTCTCCAACAGTTGAAATTTCAGAGGGCATTCTATTACATTGATATTCACAGTGGCCACAGTGAGAAATTGCGCCATTAAGAGAAGTATAAAAGTTGTGCTAGACATACTGGAAGTTGGACTCGAGAAAAAAGAAAAAAGAAAAAAAGACACAGGTGAGAAATATACTGGTGCACTATGTCAAATTAGTTTGAGATAGTTCCTTTTGACTGCCATTCATAGGCCGGCTGTCAGCGGTTGAGAGCGTTCTAGGGAGATGACGTAGAATGAAGATTTTGTTTCTTTTTCACAGCTGCGGGAACGTTTGTAGAGCCAGTTTGATTCTTCGGGGCTGGTACGGCAATCGAGGCATTTGTTTTAATCTTCTTAGAGACGTTCTCGGATCCCCGATCAACATTCTTAAGTGAGTCGGTAGGGACCAGCGAAGTCGGGGGCAGTGAAGACAAAATTTCTGTGGCAGCCTGTAGTGACGGCAGAGTTGGTTCTAAGGCTGCGATACAGGTTGCCGATAGCACAGGGGCACTCTGTGTCTCGCAGCTCTGGTCAGGGCAATGTACCAGTTCTGCGTCAGATGTATCCGAGGTCACTCCTGGTGTTGTCCCTGCTGACTGATCAATAAGCATGTTTTCATATGACGTTTGCTGCGTCACAACTTCCGAGTATTGTACACGTCGTTGTTGTGTAGGAGTTATACCGAGGGGAATCATTTTCTTTGGGCAGTTAATACGTAGATGTGTGGTAGCATTGCAAATTAAACAGGTCTGTTTCTGTCCATTATACGTTATATAGCCAGAATGGCCACCAAAAGTCTCAGTGGAGGGGATATCTTGCTTGATTTCCATAGTGACGGCACGTATTCCATTATACACCGGGAACTGATAAGCAGAAGACCATTGTTCTTTCCTGACGTCATTCACAGTGCCATATTTCGACAGGACGGATTTGAAAATTTCAGGGGGTACTTCGAGTGGGACATTAAATATACGCACTGTGGTAAAATTGGAATCCGCTTTGGAGAGCTTAACATTGGTCATTTCGCCTGAGTCATACTGAAATTTAATAGGATCTGCAAAAGTATTTAACAATTTCTGATAAATAGATATGCTGATTACCTTGATGTACATGGTTTTTTCGAGCGCATTTAACTGGATGGCTTCTACTTGGTCGACAGTCAACCGGAGGGTATCGCCAATCCAGCGGTGAATTTCTCCTGGTGAGGGGCGAGAACTCTGCCTGTCCCATTGGCAGCGTACGGTGTTTTTTCTCTGGTATCCGGACATGATTTTCAGCGGGGTTTTCTGGGTTTCTGGTTTTTTTGTCCTATCTGGAACACTACTTAAAAAAGTATTGTCCGAATGACACACGGAAGGTCAGTACACACGTGGAACTAAGGAAGCACCGGTATTAGGAACCGTAACCTCTTCCAATGCGGTCACACAGCGCGCACACACGTACCGCACTCGGCCACGACTAGTGACCAACTAACCACTGAGACTCTTATTCACTGAGGGAAAATGGTACAAACATACACAGTGAAAACTTTTCTTTTTGACTCTGAGAGTCGCACATTTTTTCCGTATTGACTGAAATATACTAAGAACAAAGTTCCAACTGGTTCCGCCTCGTCAATACTGTTTATTAAAATGTCGTGATACAATCACCTGTCTTTTAACACATCACATGGTACATGTTTCAACGTCTAACACGTATTGACGTCTTCATCAGCCTAAATAATTGTGCAGCACTTAAAACATTCCCTTTATCTACTGGGTGTAGTTAAAAATTGTACATAAAATCACACATGGATCACTGTAACACATTAAAAGTTGTTAAAATATTGTCTTATGTTAAAAGCTTAATAAAAGTCCGCAGCCGGGCTTGGCAGTCTTTCTTGGCTTATATCTAATGTTGGCTTCCAAAAGCCCAAGCAAGGGGTGACCATTCCCAACTGGAAAGAAATGAAACTGTGTATGAGAGAAAGAAGTAGTAGATAAAATAATACTTTAAAAACCCTAAATGTTATATAAAGACTTACGATGTAATGCGGCAATGAGCTAACAGGGCCGTGCTGAGTCGGACGGAGACAGTGCTGTACTGAAGCGGTGTGTCAACATGGAAGCAACAAGCAAGACAATAGGGGCGGAAGAGGAGAGGGGTGAGAGCTCGGGAGTGTTTTGGTTAGGAGTGGGGAAGGGGGGGGGGGTATGGAGTAAGTTTAGGGGAAGGTAACATGGATCAACGGTTGTGGATTTAGTTTCTATGGTGGTTTATATATTGTTTTGTAATGGATTAACGTTTCATAGAGTACGTTGTTTTCGAAATGAATCTCATTAAGATTCGTTAGGGGGGCGGTCTTTTGGGCTAAATCGATTTCAATTTCTTCTAAGATGTTCATTGTAGTTCCTTTATTTGCTCGATGTAAGATTCTCATATCGTTGTTAATGTCTGTGAACTCATGTTTGGTATCTTTCATATGATTTGCCATGGCGGAAAATTTATTGTATTTAATGGCATTGAAATGCTCCCCATATCTTGTTATCAATGCTCTACCTGTTTGTCCACAATAATTAGCGTCGCATTTAGCACATTTCAACATATAAACACCTGATTTACTGAATTTGTTCGTATGGTTCAATTTATTAGTATTGAATAAAATATTATTGTTTGTGTTGGAAGTTCTATATGCTATTCTTAGTCCACACTTTTTGAAAATGTTTGAAATACTATAAGTTTTGGTGCTGAAATACGTGAAAGTCGCGTATTTGGGCTGCTCTTTTTGTTCCGGCGTTAGGCGGGTGACCGGTTTGTTTTTAAGCTTACTGATAATATTGTTGACAAACAGGGATGTGAATCCGTTTACCTTGGCAATCTGTTTAATGATTTTTATTTCTTCATTTAGATCTGTTTTGCTTAAAGGAAGGGAAAAGGCTCTGCTGATCATACTATAAAAGGCGGCTTTCTTTTGACTGCCCGGGTGGTTAGAGTCTTTTCTTATTGTCGTGTGGGTCTGGGTTGGCTTTCTAAAAACTTTATAGGTTAACCTGTTATTATTTAAACAAACTGTAGTGTCAAGGAAGTTGATTTTACTGTTTACGGCTGATTCAGAGGTGAATTGTATGCTTTTATCCAAACCGTTTAATTTTTGCACGAGTCCTTCTATATTTAAAATAGTATCATCGATTATTACAAACACGTCATCCACGTATCTACCCCAGTAATGTATACCGTCAATTTTGCCTACTATTTCTTCGTGTTCCAGATGGTCAAGATATATGTTAGCTACTAAACCAGATAGCGGAGATCCCATTGAGAGTCCTTCTTTTTGTTTATAGATCCTATTGTTAAAAGTGAAAAAAATTATTTGTGAGTGTGAATTCTAATAGCGTCATGAATTCGTTAATTTCTACTTTTGACAATATAGTGTTGTTAGACAAATTTTGTTTAATGACCTTGAGCGATGGTGCAATTGGGATGTTTGTGTACATATTTTTCACGTCTACGCTATGCATGGAGTGTTTGCTCATTAAGGTAAGTTTCATGGTTTCTTCGCAGAAATTGAGTGTGTTTTTCAGGGATTTATTTGCTTTAAAAATGTAATGTCTTTCAAGGAACTGCTGACAAAATTTGGCGGTTCTGTAAAGGGGACTGTTTCTGAAATTAATGACAGGTCTTATTGGAATTCCTTCTTTATGAATTTTGGGGAGCGCTTTCAAAGTTGGTAATCCCGGGTTCATATTGGTTAACTTACTAGTTTGTTTTTCATTGATAATAAACATGGAGGTTTTCAAAATATTTTTCAATTTTCTCTGTATAGATTGGGTGGGGTCTTTCTTAACCTCTTCAAAGCTCGAGCTGCTGAGGAAATTGTGTATGTTGTTGACATATACCTCCTTATCTATCAGCACGACCGTGTTACCCTTATCTGCTTTAGTAACAATTACATCGCTATTATTTATTTTCTCTTTCAATTCTTTAAGTTTATTTAGATTCGAATTTTTGTTGTTTTTTGTGTTAGTGTTAACTATTTTTTGAATTTCTTTGTTAGTCGTGTATCTGACTTCTTTTTGTTTATCAAGAGGAAGCCTACGTATGGCTGTTTCTGCTTCCACTACTAAAGTGGTTAGCGTTCTGTCATTGAGGTTACATTCCCAGTTGTATTTGGGCCCCTTGCCTAGAATTTCGAGTTCATTATCGTCAAATGGAACACTTGATAAGTTTTTGACAGGTGGAGAAAATTGCACTGGGGTAAACAGCCTATTGTTAACTTGTTCATTCGCATCCCTGACTTTATTGAATTTATTTTGTAGGTTTCTGAATTTATTTTCTAGCGACTGTACTTTCCTATTGATTTTCGTAAATAAGATTCGATTTACAGTAAATGAATATCTATCCCAGTCCTTCTTACTGGATAGATTTGAAGCTTCTAGGTGTGCACGATAAAGTTTGTTATTAAGATTGTTCTTCCTGATATAAAGAAATTTAATTTCTCTTTGGAAAACTCTACTATTAATTATCCTCTGTGTTCTGGCTTCATATTTATTTAATGGGCCCTTTTTCTGGTAAGATTTAAAATGTGACGGAGTTATGTTATGTTCTCTGCATTTCTTTAAAAAGGCGATGTCCTTGACAGTGCTGGCCAATTTAATTTTCAGATCTTTATATTTATAACGCGCCTTTTTAGCGCAGTTAGCTTGGCCTGCTTCATAATCTTTTTGACTCTGAGAGTCGCACATTTTTTCCGTATTGACTGAAATATACTAAGAACAAAGTTCCAACTGGTTCCTCCTCGTCAATACTGTTTATTAAAATGTCGTGATACAATCACCTGTCTTTTAACACATCACATGGTACATGTTTCAACGTCTAACACGTATTGACGTCTTCATCAGCCTAAATAATTGTGCAGCACTTAAAACATTCCCTTTATCTACTGGGTGTAGTTAAAAATTGTACATAAAATCACACATGGATCACTGTAACACATTAAAAGTTGTTAAAACATTTTCTTATGTTAAAAGCTTAATAAAAGTCCGCAGCCGGGCTTGGCAGTCTTTCTTGGCTTATATCTAATGTTGGCTTCCAAAAGCCCAAGCAAGGGGTGACCATTCCCAACTGGAAAGAAATGAAACTGTGTATGAGAGAAAGAAGTAGTAGATAAAATAATACTTTAAAAACCCTAAATGTTATATAAAGACTTACGATGTAATGCGGCAATGAGCTAACAGGGCCGTGCTGAGTCGGACGGAGACAGTGCTGTACTGAAGCGGTGTGTCAACATGGAAGCAACAAGCAAGACAATAGGGGCGGAAGAGGAGAGGGGTGAGAGCTCGGGAGTGTTTTGGTTAGGAGTGGGGAAGGGGGGGGGGGGGGTATGGAGTAAGTTTAGGGGAAGGTAACATGGATCAACGGTTGTGGATTTAGTTTCTATGGTGGTTTATATTTTGTTTTGTAATGGATTAACGTTTCATAGAGTACGTTGTTTTCGAAATGAATCTCATTAAGATTCGTTAGGGGGGCGGTCTTTTGGGCTAAATCGATTTCAATTTCTTCTAAGATGTTCATTGTAGTTCCTTTATTTGCTCGATGTAAGATTCTCATATCGTTGTTAATGTCTGTGAACTCATGTTTGGTATCTTTCATATGATTTGCCATGGCGGAAAATTTATTGTATTTAATGGCATTGAAATGCTCCCCATATCTTGTTATCAATGCTCTACCTGTTTGTCCACAATAATTAGCGTCGCATTTAGCACATTTCAACATATAAACACCTGATTTACTGAATTTGTTCGTATGGTTCAATTTATTAGTATTGAATAAAATATTATTGTTTGTGTTGGAAGTTCTATATGCTATTCTTAGTCCACACTTTTTGAAAATGTTTGAAATACTATAAGTTTTGGTGCTGAAATACGTGAAAGTCGCGTATTTGGGCTGCTCTTTTTGTTCCGGCGTTAGGCGGGTGACCGGTTTGTTTTTAAGCTTACTGATAATATTGTTGACAAACAGGGATGTGAATCCGTTTACCTTGGCAATCTGTTTAATGATTTTTATTTCTTCATTTAGATCTGTTTTGCTTAAAGGAAGGGAAAAGGCTCTGCTGATCATACTATAAAAGGCGGCTTTCTTTTGACTGCCCGGGTGGTTAGAGTCTTTTCTTATTGTCGTGTGGGTCTGGGTTGGCTTTCTAAAAACTTTATAGGTTAACCTGTTATTATTTAAACAAACTGTAGTGTCAAGGAAGTTGATTTTACTGTTTACGGCTAATTCAGAGGTGAATTGTATGCTTTTATCCAAACCGTTTAATTTTTGCACGAGTCCTTCTATATTTAAAATAGTATCATCGATTATTACAAACACGTCATCCACGTATCTACCCCAGTAATGTATACCGTCAATTTTGCCTACTATTTCTTCGTGTTCCAGATGGTCAAGATATATGTTAGCTACTAAACCAGATAGCGGAGATCCCATTGAGAGTCCTTCTTTTTGTTTATAGATCCTATTGTTAAAAGTGAAAAAAATTATTTGTGAGTGTGAATTCTAATAGCGTCATGAATTCGTTAATTTCTACTTTTGACAATATAGTGTTGTTAGACAAATTTTGTTTAATGACCTTGAGCGATGGTGCAATTGGGATGTGTTTTAGATCCCTTATTTGGGGGTGGATCTAAAAGGGAGAGTTGCTGTACTAATTTATGAGTTTGTGCCTAAAGAAGGGTAGCTCCCCTTGACAGGGCAAGCTGACCAGTGTAGTGTGTTGTGGTGTGCTAGGAACTAGGGGGCGCTCCTATAAAGACTGTAAATGTGGTTTAAGGGATGTAGCCTTAGCACGCGGGTCGATGTACTAGTCGCCCAGCCGGCTACTTATTATATAATCACCTTGCTAGTGTCAGCGGTTCGGCACGCGCTTCACTTGAGCACGCGAGCCGCTGTGAGGAATACAATGACGTCTGAGTTGGCGTTATTACTACGGTGTGTCACGTCTGACTGTGACGGGCGTAAGGAAGGACGTTGGGACGTGAAGAAGAGTGTAGATCAGTAATGCAAGTGTAAGAGACTGACCAAGTGTTTATTGGTCAGCAATGAGTAACTGTTAGTCCCTTTTAAGGGATCTTGTGATGTTATAATGTGAGTACAAACTGTGGGTGTTAGGTTACAAAAGTAGGATTCTGAACACTGACTGACTGACTCACCTCGGTTGACACTGTCGTTAGCCTCCGGCTGTCTCGTCGAAGCACTGATGATGGAGAGATCCTCGTGACCCACTTAAGGCACCTTTTATACCTTTAGCCTCTGTTCTGTCAGCGCGTTGTGGCATAGTTGAACCAGTTTGTAGTATGTCGCTGTGTGTCATAATTACGCAAGGGTTGAGCTGCTTTATGGAGTAGCCAGCTGCCCTTATAGTATTGATGGATACTGGGTAGGCTTTTAAAGGGTTGCCTTTTATGAGATTTAGACAGATGATGGGGGGGATGATCTCTAAGGGGTGCATACCCCTTGGGTATTGTACAAGCCTCTTCCTCCATTTGGTCGCGTCCTCGCGACCGGGAAGGGCACTTGGGGTTGGGATGTTGTCGTAGTAGTTTTTGAATCCCCCTCGTCTCTTCTGGTGGTGGCGTCGTAAGCGTCGTCGTATGGAACGGGTGTCGTAGTGCAGAAGTGTAGGTGTGCGGTCAGCCCGTGTTCAGAGGGGAGGGTTATGGGGTGTACATAGATATATATGTATATAAATTTTACATTGCATGGTGAAATGTGCATTAACATTGTTGAATAAAGAAAATAATTGCTATTGAGGCACAATCGCCATTGCCGTTGTCGGCATAAAAAAGAAAAAAAACATGGTTATACATGGTTACATAGTTGTGCAGGGAGGAAAAACCCAGGGCCGAACGGATGATTGCGTCGTCCGCCCTATCTTGGGGAAAAAGTGCTCCCTGCAATAAAGAAGATAGGAGAGAATAGAAAAAAAATGGGTGTTCCAGGGTATAATTTAAAGGAAATATTTAAAATGTATTTATTGGTGTGGGATAAAACGGAACACCCTGACAAATGGGGAAGTTAGAAGAGAGAAAAATGAAAGAAAACAATTCACAGACATTGGTTACGTGTTACCTTAGCAAACGAAACAAAACAAAACAAAAATATAGACATCGTGTACACGTGAACTTGATAAACAGACAAAAATATATATAGTGTTTAATGTATTATGTTGCGATGCTGACATTTAGGAATTTCCATTGGAATAATTGCCCGTGGGCGCATGAATATGTATGTAGTTTACTCTTTAAAATTATGAACTACAATGACCTTATGTCTACTTAAGCGCGCTAAACCCTTATAATTCTAGTTTTTGTTTGGATCCTCGCGTGCACGCTACCTGTTTGTACGTACGCTTGCCGTATCACGGCTGATCCTATACGGCCACCTCTTGGCACGGTTGAGTGGTCGTACCGCTTGCAGTGTATTCTTAATACCTAGTCTGTGAAGCATCCTCTGTGGGTGAATGCTTGCACACTTGGCCATGAGGGTCGCCGCCACATGCCGGTTGCGCCCTCATCGCCGTAAGCTGCGTCGCATTTTGACGCTTCAAGTGTTTTTGTTTTATGCAGATCTGCCAGCAAGCCTGATGCCCCACAGGCATCATTCCTGCTGTGCAGATTATTGACGTGTAGCTGTAAAAAAAAAATGTAGTGAGTGTGTAAGTGAGAATGAATGTTAAATGGAGGTTAGTATGCACAGGTATAATACTACAATAAGGGGGCATTAAATAGCATGTTGCTGCTATCTGGCAGCAAAATCATAATTACACGTGTCATATTCTAGGTGACAATGCCTGCAAAAAAAAATGGAGAGGTTAACAAAACATTGAAATTCCCTATTCCATATGCCGCTTCCTGTGGCAGCGTTGCCACAGTCTGAAGCCCCTTTTTACCTGTGAAAAGAATGGCATGGTTATTATTACTCGATATATGGCCGGGCTTACCCTATATGGTGCCGTGACGTCATTTCCTAATGTGTTGTAGTATTGGGCTTACCCTGGCAACGAATTTGGGCCGCCAGGCGCCGAAATTTTACCTCAATATATGTATTAAAAAAAATTGTCTTAAATGTAAGACTATGCTACATTATAATAACTTATCATGAGTTATCGGACTTACCCTGATGACGGATTTGTGGGTCATCAGGCGCCGAACGGCGTTCTCTTATACTACTTATTCTACTTATGGTATATATAAAAAAAAACTACATCTAAGCCGAGAGGGTTGCCTTAATCTATTGCCGAAAGATGCTGTGCTGAATTGCAACAGTGTTCATTAAATTTGCTTAATCCTAGGTTGCGTGTCAAATGCAACCGTGTATAACTAAATTTGGCCTAGGACGATCGCCTGGGGCAATTAAATCCCCAGATCACCACCCGCACGAGCCCCAGAAACACCGGTTGTCTCTAGGGTCGCTAGATTCCGTCCCCTTAACTCTAGGTGTCGACGTCTATTACTAGGACTAATCTATGCGCAGGCGCTTACGGTGCCACTAAGCTAACCGTTTCGCCCGCTGTAACTTTCGTGTTCATAACCGGGTGCTGTTCCTATTTGACGTAGGTGAGCCGCCCACTTGGCTCCTGTGAGGGGCGCGCGATGCCCCTCTCTGAATGCCCTCTGACTGCCCGATGCGTCGTCATTTATGTGGGCATTGGACAGTGTGGTCCAATGGCATAATATCCTCCGGGAAGAAAGCGTCCGGGGAGTCCTCTTTGCCTGTGTCGGCCGCAATATTTGTATTCATATGTCCTCCGGGAAGTGAGCGTCCGGGGAGTCCTCTTCGCCTTAATCGGCATTGCTGGGTTGGCCCACGGAACCCTTTTGAGTGCCCGCTATGCTACTCATTTAAGAACTCTGGCGACCCGTTGTCGTCCATTTACGTGGGCGCAGGACCGAATGAGCGCGTACATTCCATATATATATATTCATATTTCATTCTGCATTATTGATTACCGTCGTGGTCTTCACCTTCACCTCGCGGGGTAAGGACTTGTCGGATCTAGGATTGGTCCTGCTGAACCCTTGGATCCTGCTTCACTCCTGACGAATAGGAGTCTGACTCCCCGCCATGGAAGTCCTACTTACGTAAATTTAACTAACAGTCTAGTCATAATATGGTCGTCTCTAGGGATAGCTCCCGAGGCCGGCGCCGAGTGAGCTATTTCTCCCGCCATTCTCAGAAAGTCTCCCTGCAGGTCTTGGCTTCGACGACCGTGGCTCAAAGTGGGTTTAGCATCCCTTCCTCCCAGGGGCGGTTTATGCGCACCTAGGATTCCAGAGCTTGCCCGACCAGGCCGCGAATGCTTTGACCTTACGTGGTTCGTCTATTTGGTCTAGTCGTCAGTAGTTTGATGAGCCGACTGGGGTAAGGGTCCACATCGCCTTCCCCAGCTCTGCTCCTAGTGTTGTGCTTTTGACCTTTGGCTAACGCCGGTATCATCAGCCAGGGTGTTTCAGGTTCCCTTTTTTTTTTTTTTTTTTAATATAGGTGTAACCTGTGTAAAAAGTGTCAAATGTAAAATACTTCCAGTGTGGTGGGCTGGTAAAACCTCTACATACGTAGACTACTTTAGGCTACCTGTGCTATATCAGCTTCTCCAGCGATAATGCTCTTTTTTAACCTTGATGGAGGTGTTAGTAGGGTCTGTGGCGTCAGGTACCCTGTTATTGTGATCTGGGGGTAGTTATCTGTAGAGTGGGTTAAAGCAGGGTAGGAGGAGGTTGCGCACTTCCGAATTCCGCGTTAGTGGCGGCCTGGAACCGGTTTTTGTGCTGGGATGCTCCTACAGTGAGTGGAACGGGGCAGGTAATTCCCGGGGTTGCAAAAAATAAAATAAAAATCCATGCCGGTCTGATATCAATATCCCCTGGTGAATGGATGGGATATACATGCATGCGTCTGGATATGAGGCGTTTGCACTCATGTATGGATAGGTGTAGGTTGAGGCATAATACTAATATATTTCCCTCTCATGCGGGATGATTTAAATTTTAAAAAAATGGTTAGTATTTATTACTTATGGCCTCATCTCTCATATGGAGATGTGCATTACGCTTAGTTGTTGTTTGCCGATGCACCCCTCTCATTCAGGTGATAGCGGTGGGGCTCAAGGCGTAGCATGCCCTTTCTGTAAACACATGAAGTTTACCAACCCTTATGTATACTTTGTAGTGTAGTGTAGCTGTGCTGGTCGTGTTCATGTGTCTGCGTTGTTTATGTTTGGACGTGAAAAGGTTATGGGAAGGGAGTAGAGTGGGACGCTGTTAGCATGTTCTCTTGTCATCCTTCCTTGGTCCATGTTGGTTTTCTATCCGCGCTTTGGGATAGCGAAGCTTCACGACCTACTCTGGTCCGTTATAGGGCTAAGTCCTAGTCGCCTGGAATGATTTGTTTCGGGACTAGGGTCGCAAAAAGAAGTTGTTAAGGGGAGGTCCCGTTTCCTCAAAGTCCCTATGTTCGCCCCTGATTGGTGAGTGCGTTTGTGTGTGTGTGTGTGACTACGCTCCGCTACACCACGCGGACGCCTGGTCTGCTGTAGGGCCAAGTCCTACTGTGTATATTGTGTATGGGTAGGAAGCGCCCGTGGCCTGCCAACGTCTTTACGAACGTGCTACTCTGGGCCTGCGACAAGTTTTGGTCTGTGACGTCTGCTTGTTGATAAATGCTTTCGCAGTGTTGAAAAATGTATAGTGTTATGATTGTTCTGCATTTGTTTATTCATGGTCACTGCCACTACACAATCGCGTTTTGTCATCGACAGTGTTGCAAAGTGGCTAAGTCTGCAAGTCATCAGTTTGTGTGTGTAACTTCAGGCCGGGATTTTATGTAGGTTAACCACTGTTGCGTGTTTTTCTGCACGTATGCCAGTGTGGTCATTGTGTTAAATTCCTGGCGGCCCGATGTGGTAATCCGCCCTGCTACTATTGCCGTTGTGTGGCCATTATTCCGTAAGACCGTTGTCTTACGAAATTTATATGTCTCTGTCTGGAAAGTCCATTTTCCCTGTCAAGTGTATTTCTGGAATTTTATGCCTGTCATTTGGCCGCAGGAATGTAGTATTATCTGTCTAAGCCGTTATATGGGCCAATTTTGGTGTGATTGGAAGGCCGTCTGCTTGCTTTTTCCCTGGCGTGCAATTTTCTCTGGGGTTCGAACCCGTGTTCTATGTAATTCTCTGTGTTATATGTCTGCGTTGTTCATGTTCTGCGGGCATTCTGTCTGTATTTTGTTTGTGTTTCTCGTACCGAAAATACCGTTGTTTAGTTAGTTTTCGGTACGAGGTTTTTGTGTGTGGACATGGGTTCGAAGCCGGTTGTCTGTAAAGATTTGGTGGCCATTTCTGTGCCGCCTACACTATGGCAACTGGGCTGTGTGTTTTTCTATGCGCAACCCCTAGTATACCTTCCTGCGAGGAGTTTGCTTATTTTTGCCCTCTCCTCGTAGTGTAAATTTTGAAGATATAGGGCTCTTGGGTTGGCTATGAATGATTCCGTGCAGTGTGCTTTGGGAACTGTCGTCTGTAAGGCTCGCAGTTTATCACTGAGGTCTGCTTTACTGCTGATTATGGTGGTGTCGGGTTGCAATGTCTTGCGCGCTCGCTTGTTTACTTGTTTCGATAACGCTGTGTATCCGAACATGTGTTCTTAATCAGCCTGCTTTCTGTTAGTGCTCTTCGCATTATAAAAAGGCAAGAGGGGAATTTTGTGGTTTAACGTGACCATTTCTGGAGATCATGTGCCACGGGATTTCCGTTTTACTTGGAATCCAAACCACAGGCCATGGCATTTCACTTCGGAAATCTCATATGCATTGGCCGTCTGCAAAAGAACCTTCCATTGACTACACTTGTGTCCCCGAGTGTTGTGTTATGTATACCTATGTATAAAATATATATATAGTTTATTTGGCCATTTTTCTTTCTTGGGCTAAATGTGTGAAACAAAAAAAAATTATTTATGCCCCGCTCTGCATTAAGAGAGCACATTGAAAGAAAATAATAGTAGGTGGCGTTAGTCTCTAAAAATTATGTCGTGAGCACTATGTTTTTGAAAAAAAATGGTGATTGGGACCTGAGTGTAGTATTTACCATTTTGGTAACGTGAGTACTACCGTAATCTGGTTACGTCTCAGGGGAATCTACCGACACTGTCTAGTACACCTTAGGAAGGCCATTGCCAGACGTAACTGATACCCTTGTATCCACGTCACGAGCAAAGCCAGTGCACTGTGGGAGTCAAACCTGCCTATCAAAGTAATTGTAACTCACCAAAATGACAGTGTCTCATCCCGGTGTGCAATTGGGCTTTTTAGTTGGTTAAAGCACACCTCCCAAAATTTTTTTTTTTTTTTTTTGAAACTAGTTTGAGATTCTTAATTCTTGCCATGCTTACGGTTTTTGCCCGCAACAAGAGAATCTGTCAAACTGTGGAACCATAACGTAGAACGTCTAGTCATTTCTACTTAGAAAGACTCCCTTAAGCTCTATGCTGTGATTTTATGCCTAAGTTGTGTTCAAAATATCTCTTTCCGGCCTTAAGCCTGATGGGCTTTCACTTGGCTTAGTGATGGCCTAATAGAAAGATGCCATGGTTCCCAAAAAAAAACACAGAAGGATTTAAAATTACACACTTCTAATTTGGCCATGTTGCCCTGTATATACATAAAATACGAGAAAGAAAAAAAAATGCGCAGTTTATGTTTACTATGTAATTGTCGGTCTATTTTCTGATATCTCCCGCGTGAAAGAACTTGTGTGGCCATTTATGATGGGGGAAGTGATGTTATTTTATTTCTTTGGCCTTGGTGGAAGTCGTTATCGTCTTTCGAGCTTCAGTGCTCAGAAAGGTGAAGGGTTTTGCCCTGTTACGATATTATAGGCCTCTGAAATCCATTGAGGTGTTTCTTTGCTGTTTTCCGGCGGAATTTCTAGCAAAGTGAGCCTTGCCCTACTTCCACCGTAGCGCGTGTTTCTAGGTCTAAGTGTACCTGTATTTAAGGGCGTTATTGCGCTTGGCGCTATCTTAGCAGATTTTGCGGGAGTGTATGTATGTTTGACTGCGAGGTTTTGTGGGGTGGGTAATAATACCTTTCCTAATCCCCGTGTATTGTATGGTAATGCCTGTTTAATCTGTATGTGCGTGTACCGTGCATCCTGAGGGACTAATGCCGGTGTTCGCCTCCGTTCTGGCAAATTTGCCCTTTGAACTGGCGGTGAGGGCCGCTTAAGTGCCTGTTTTTGTCCTGCCAATGTGGTGTCGTGTAGCCTGTCCGCTTTCTGGCCCGTGGCCACGGCAGACTCCTGCCACTGTGTTAGCCTATCTGTGTGAGTGTATGTAGGCTTTATATGTGGTAGGTCAGGCTCTACGTCGTCAGCCCATGACGAGGTTACCTCCTGTTGTCCCTCTGTCGTATTATGTGTGATTGAAGGTCCTGGCTTCAACTCCCTCTCGTTCATCCGGTCCGAGGGGATTGTTCCAGGCTCTTCCCCTCGGCTTGGCAAAATTGCCTTCCGATCCGGAGCTGGAGGACGTGTGTCTGTGTAGGATGTATTCTTTAGTATGTTGGAGCCTAACCTGGCCGTCTCCTGGACTGTGGCCACGGCGAACTCCTGCCACTGCGTGGCAGTACTTGTCGAGAGGGACATCCTCGCAAATTGTCGAGTTAGCGTATCTACGCTTATGTCCTCTCTCGGCTGGGCTGGTGGCCCTACCATGAACTCAAAAATGGCCTTGTTGGTTTGGAGTTCACGGTATTCGTCCCAAATTTGGGTGTACTGCCTATTGAGGCATATGGCCTGTTTGCAAGTGCTTATGTGCGCATCTTAATCGCGCTGTCCTACCCTCTGACGGAGTGTATGGCTGTTTGCCCTGTATTGTCCCGATTTTCTGTTTTGAGTGTCCGTATTTGTGTTTGCCTGATCTGTATGTGCCTTTGGCATCTAGCCAATAATGCTACTAATATTGGCATACCCCTATTACCTTCATGGCTTGCAATCTCTTCATGAGGTGCCATTCTGCCTGAAGTGTATGGGCCTAAAGTAACAATAGAGAGAAAAAAAAAATCTGTGCGTGTTTGCCAGTGTATTCCTATATCTCTCTGGTTCTGTATGGGGCTAGGGGGTTGGTTTATCAAGCCTTTCCCTTGTGTAGCTAGTTTAGAGCACCAAAAAAAAATATGGTGCTTTCTGTTTGGGGGAAAAATTTTCTCACTAATTTGCTTGGCTTTTTGCGGTACGGAAGGGGTCGTTTTACCTACGAGGGCTCGTTGGTTGAGTCCCTTTTCTCTATGCGTAGGACCCCGCCTCCACCAGTGTTTTAGATCCCTTATTTGGGGGTGGATCTAAAAGGGAGAGTTGCTGTACTAATTTATGAGTTTGTGCCTAAAGAAGGGTAGCTCCCCTTGACAGGGCAAGCTGACCAGTGTAGTGTGTTGTGGTGTGCTAGGAACTAGGGGGCGCTCCTATAAAGACTGTAAATGTGGTTTAAGGGATGTAGCCTTAGCACGCGGGTCGATGTACTAGTCGCCCAGCCGGCTACTTATTATATAATCACCTTGCTAGTGTCAGCGGTTCGGCACGCGCTTCACTTGAGCACGCGAGCCGCTGTGAGGAATACAATGACGTCTGAGTTGGCGTTATTACTACGGTGTGTCACGTCTGACTGTGACGGGCGTAAGGAAGGACGTTGGGACGTGAAGAAGAGTGTAGATCAGTAATGCAAGTGTAAGAGACTGACCAAGTGTTTATTGGTCAGCAATGAGTAACTGTTAGTCCCTTTTAAGGGATCTTGTGATGTTATAATGTGAGTACAAACTGTGGGTGTTAGGTTACAAAAGTAGGATTCTGAACACTGACTGACTGACTCACCTCGGTTGACACTGTCGTTAGCCTCCGGCTGTCTCGTCGAAGCACTGATGATGGAGAGATCCTCGTGACCCACTTAAGGCACCTTTTATACCTTTAGCCTCTGTTCTGTCAGCGCGTTGTGGCATAGTTGAACCAGTTTGTAGTATGTCGCTGTGTGTCATAATTACGCAAGGGTTGAGCTGCTTTATGGAGTAGCCAGCTGCCCTTATAGTATTGATGGATACTGGGTAGGCTTTTAAAGGGTTGCCTTTTATGAGATTTAGACAGATGATGGGGGGGATGATCTCTAAGGGGTGCATACCCCTTGGGTATTGTACAGATGTTTGTGTACATATTTTTCACGTCTACGCTATGCATGGAGTGTTTGCTCATTAAGGTAAGTTTCATGGTTTCTTCGCAGAAATTGAGTGTGTTTTTCAGGGATTTATTTGCTTTAAAAATGTAATGTCTTTCAAGGAACTGCTGACAAAATTTGGCGGTTCTGTAAAGGGGACTGTTTCTGAAATTAATGACAGGTCTTATTGGAATTCCTTCTTTATGAATTTTGGGGAGCGCTTTCAAAGTTGGTAATCCCGGGTTCATATTGGTTAACTTACTAGTTTGTTTTTCATTGATAATAAACATGGAGGTTTTCAAAATATTTTTCAATTTTCTCTGTATAGATTGGGTGGGGTCTTTCTTAACCTCTTCAAAGCTCGAGCTGCTGAGGAAATTGTGTGTGTTGTTGACATATACCTCCTTATCTATCAGCACGACCGTGTTACCCTTATCTGCTTTAGTAACAATTACATCGCTATTATTTATTTTCTCTTTCAATTCTTTAAGTTTATTTAGATTCGAATTTTTGTTGTTTTTTGTGTTAGTGTTAACTATTTTTTGAATTTCTTTGTTAGTCGTGTATCTGACTTCTTTTTGTTTATCAAGAGGAAGCCTACGTATGGCTGTTTCTGCTTCCACTACTAAAGTGGTTAGCGTTCTGTCATTGAGGTTACATTCCCAGTTGTATTTGGGCCCCTTGCCTAGAATTTCGAGTTCATTATCGTCAAATGGAACACTTGATAAGTTTTTGACAGGTGGAGAAAATTGCACTGGGGTAAACAGCCTATTGTTAACTTGTTCATTCGCATCCCTGACTTTATTGAATTTATTTTGTAGGTTTCTGAATTTATTTTCTAGCGACTGTACTTTCCTATTGATTTTCGTAAATAAGATTCGATTTACAGTAAATGAATATCTATCCCAGTCCTTCTTACTGGATAGATTTGAAGCTTCTAGGTGTGCACGATAAAGTTTGTTATTAAGATTGTTCTTCCTGATATAAAGAAATTTAATTTCTCTTTGGAAAACTCTACTATTAATTATCCTCTGTGTTCTGGCTTCATATTTATTTAATGGGCCCTTTTTCTGGTAAGATTTAAAATGTGACGGAGTTATGTTATGTTCTCTGCATTTCTTTAAAAAGGCGATGTCCTTGACAGTGCTAGCCAATTTAATTTTCAGATCTTTATATTTATAACGCGCCTTTTTAGCGCAGTTAGCTTGGCCTGCTTCATAATCTTTTTGACTCTGAGAGTCGCACATTTTTTCCGTATTGACTGAAATATACTAAGAACAAAGTTCCAACTGGTTCCTCCTCGTCAATACTGTTTATTAAAATGTCGTGATACAATCACCTGTCTTTTAACACATCACATGGTACATGTTTCAACGTCTAACACGTATTAACGTCTTCATCATCCTAAATAATTGTTCAGCACTTAAAACATTCCCTTTATCTACTGGGTGTAGTTAAAAATTGTACATAAAATCACACATGGATCACTGTAACACATTAAAAGTTGTTAAAACATTTTCTTATGTTAAAAGCTTAATAAAAATCCGCAGCCGGGCTTGGCAGTCTTTCTTGGCTTATATCTAATGTTGGCTTCCAAAAGCCCAAGCAAGGGGTGACCATTCCCAACTGGAAAGAAATGAAACTGTGTATGAGAGAAAGAAGTAGTAGATAAAATAATACTTTAAAAACCCTAACTGTTATATAAAGACTTACGATGTAACGTGGCAATGAGCTAACAGGGCCGTGCTGAGTCGGACGGAGACAGTGCTGTACTGAAGCGGTGTGTCAACATGGAAGCAACAAGCAAGACAATAGGGGCGGAAGAGGAGAGGGGTGAGAGCTCGGGAGTGTTTTGGTTAGGAGTGGGGAAGGGGGGGGGGGGGGGTATGGAGTAAGTTTAGGGGAAGGTAACATGGATCAACGGTTGTGGATTTAGTTTCTATGGTGGTTTATATTTTGTTTTGTAATGGATTAACGTTTCATAGAGTACGTTGTTTTCGAAATGAATCTCATTAAGATTCGTTAGGGGGGCGGTCTTTTGGGCTAAATCGATTTCAATTTCTTCTAAGATGTTCATTGTAGTTCCTTTATTTGCTCGATGTAAGATTCTCATATCGTTGTTAATGTCTGTGAACTCATGTTTGGTATCTTTCATATGATTTGCCATGGCGGAAAATTTATTGTATTTAATGGCATTGAAATGCTCCCCATATCTTGTTATCAATGCTCTACCTGTTTGTCCACAATAATTAGCGTCGCATTTAGCACATTTCAACATATAAACACCTGATTTACTGAATTTGTTCGTATGGTTCAATTTATTAGTATTGAATAAAATATTATTGTTTGTGTTGGAAGTTCTATATGCTATTCTTAGTCCACACTTTTTGAAAATGTTTGAAATACTATAAGTTTTGGTGCTGAAATACGTGAAAGTCGCGTATTTGGGCTGCTCTTTTTGTTCCGGCGTTAGGCGGGTGACCGGTTTGTTTTTAAGCTTACTGATAATATTGTTGACAAACAGGGATGTGAATCCGTTTACCTTGGCAATCTGTTTAATGATTTTTATTTCTTCATTTAGATCTGTTTTGCTTAAAGGAAGGGAAAAGGCTCTGCTGATCATACTATAAAAGGCGGCTTTCTTTTGACTGCCCGGGTGGTTAGAGTCTTTTCTTATTGTCGTGTGGGTCTGGGTTGGCTTTCTAAAAACTTTATAGGTTAACCTGTTATTATTTAAACAAACTGTAGTGTCAAGGAAGTTGATTTTACTGTTTACGGCTGATTCAGAGGTGAATTGTATGCTTTTATCCAAACCGTTTAATTTTTGCACGAGTCCTTCTATATTTAAAATAGTATCATCGATTATTACAAACACGTCATCCACGTATCTACCCCAGTAATGTATACCGTCAATTTTGCCTACTATTTCTTCGTGTTCCAGATGGTCAAGATATATGTTAGCTACTAAACCAGATAGCGGAGATCCCATTGAGAGTCCTTCTTTTTGTTTATAGATCCTATTGTTAAAAGTGAAAAAATTATTTGTGAGTGTGAATTCTAATAGCGTCATGAATTCGTTAATTTCTACTTTTGACAATATACTGTTGTTAGACAAATTTTGTTTAATGACCTTGAGCGATGGTGCAATTGGGATGTTTGTGTACATATTTTTCACGTCTACGCTATGCATGGAGTGTTTGCTCATTAAGGTAAGTTTCATGGTTTCTTCGGAGAAATTGAGTGTGTTTTTCAGGGATTTATTTGCTTTAAAAATGTAATGTCTTTCATGGAACTGCTGACAAAATTTGGCGGTTCTGTAAAGGGGACTGTTTCTGAAATTAATGACAGGTCTTATTGGAATTCCTTCTTTATGAATTTTGGGGAGCGCTTTCAAAGTTGGTAATCCCGGGTTCATATTGGTTAACTTACTAGTTTGTTTTTCATTGATAATAAACATGGAGGTTTTCAAAATATTTTTCAATTTTCTCTGTATAGATTGGGTGGGGTCTTTCTTAACCTCTTCAAAGCTCGAGCTGCTGAGGAAATTGTGTGTGTTGTTGACATATACCTCCTTATCTATCAGCACGACCGTGTTACCCTTATCTGCTTTAGTAACAATTACATCGCTATTATTTATTTTCTCTTTCAATTCTTTAAGTTTATTTAGATTCGAATTTTTGTTGTTTTTTGTGTTAGTGTTAACTATTTTTTGAATTTCTTTGTTAGTCGTGTATCTGACTTCTTTTTGTTTATCAAGAGGAAGCCTACGTATGGCTGTTTCTGCTTCCACTACTAAAGTGGTTAGCGTTCTGTCATTGAGGTTACATTCCCAGTTGTATTTGGGCCCCTTGCCTAGAATTTCGAGTTCATTATCGTCAAATGGAACACTTGATAAGTTTTTGACAGGTGGAGAAAATTGCACTGGGGTAAACAGCCTATTGTTAACTTGTTCATTCGCATCCCTGACTTTATTGAATTTATTTTGTAGGTTTCTGAATTTATTTTCTAGCGACTGTACTTTCCTATTGATTTTCGTAAATAAGATTTGATTTACAGTAAATGAATATCTATCCCAGTCCTTCTTACTGGATAGATTTGAAGCTTCTAGGTGTGCACGATAAAGTTTGTTATTAAGATTGTTCTTCCTGATATAAAGAAATTTAATTTCTCTTTGGAAAACTCTACTATTAATTATCCTCTGAGTTCTGGCTTCATATTTATTTAATGGGCCCTTTTTCTGGTAAGATTTAAAATGTGACGGAGTTATGTTATGTTCTCTGCAAGGGCAAGTAACCTCAATGACAGAACGCTAACCACTTTAGTAGTGGAAGCAGAAACAGCCATACGTAGGCTTCCTCTTGATAAACAAAAAGAAGTCAGATACACGACTAACAAAGAAATTCAAAAAATAGTTAACACTAACACAAAAAACAACAAAAATTCGAATCTAAATAAACTTAAAGAATTGAAAGAGAAAATAAATAATAGCGATGTAATTGTTACTAAAGCAGATAAGGGTAACACGGTCGTGCTGATAGATAAGGAGGTATATGTCAACAACACACACAATTTCCTCAGCAGCTCGAGCTTTGAAGAGGTTAAGAAAGACCCCACCCAATCTATACAGAGAAAATTGAAAAATATTTTGAAAACCTCCATGTTTATTATCAATGAAAAACAAACTAGTAAGTTAATCAATATGAACCTGGGATTACCAACTTTGAAAGCGCTCCCCAAAATTCATAAAGAAGGAATTCCAATAAGACCTGTCATTAATTTCAGAAACAGTCCCCTTTACAGAACCGCCAAATTTTGTCAGCAGTTCCTTGAAAGACATTACATTTTTAAAGCAAATAAATCCCTGAAAAACACACTCAATTTCTGCGAAGAAACCATGAAACTTACCTTAATGAGCAAACACTCCATGCATAGCGTAGACGTGAAAAATATGTACACAAACATCCCAATTGCACCATCGCTCAAGGTCATTAAACAAAATTTGTCTAACAACACTATATTGTCAAAAGTAGAAATTAACGAATTCATGACGCTATTAGAATTCACACTCACAAATAATTTTTTTCACTTTTAACAATAGGATCTATAAACAAAAAGAAGGACTCTCAATGGGATCTCCGCTATCTGGTTTAGTAGCTAACATATATCTTGACCATCTGGAACACGAAGAAATAGTAGGCAAAATTGACGGTATACATTACTGGGGTAGATACGTGGATGACGTGTTTGTAATAATCGATGATACTATTTTAAATATAGAAGGACTCGTGCAAAAATTAAACGGTTTGGATAAAAGCATACAATTCACCTCTGAATCAGCCGTAAACAGTAAAATCAACTTCCTTGACACTACAGTTTGTTTAAATAATAACAGGTTAACCTATAAAGTTTTTAGAAAGCCAACCCAGACCCACACGACAATAAGAAAAGACTCTAACCACCCGGGCAGTCAAAAGAAAGCCGCCTTTTATAGTATGATCAGCAGAGCCTTTTCCCTTCCTTTAAGCAAAACAGATCTAAATGAAGAAATAAAAATCATTAAACAGATTGCCAAGGTAAACGGATTCACATCCCTGTTTGTCAACAATATTATCAGTAAGCTTAAAAACAAACCGGTCACCCGCCTAACGCCGGAACAAAAAGAGCAGCCCAAATACGCGACTTTCACGTATTTCAGCACCAAAACTTATAGTATTTCAAACATTTTCAAAAAGTGTGGACTAAGAATAGCATATAGAACTTCCAACACAAACAATAATATTTTATTCAATACTAATAAATTGAACCATACGAACAAATTCAGTAAATCAGGTGTTTATATGTTGAAATGTGCTAAATGCGACGCTAATTATTGTGGACAAACAGGTAGAGCATTGATAACAAGATATGGGGAGCATTTCAATGCCATTAAATACAATAAATTTTCCGCCATGGCAAATCATATGAAAGATACCAAACATGAGTTCACAGACATTAACAACGATATGAGAATCTTACATCGAGCAAATAAAGGAACTACAATGAACATCTTAGAAGAAATTGAAATCGATTTAGCCCAAAAGACCGCCCCCCTAACGAATCTTAATGAGATTCATTTCGAAAACAACGTACTCTATGAAACGTTAATCCATTACAAAACAAAATATAAACCACCATAGAAACTAAATCCACAACCGTTGATCCATGTTACCTTCCCCTAAACTTACTCCATACCCCCCCCCCCTTCCCCACTCCTAACCAAAACACTCCCGAGCTCTCACCCCTCTCCTCTTCCGCCCCTATTGTCTTGCTTGTTGCTTCCATGTTGACACACCGCTTCAGTACAGCACTGTCTCCGTCCGACTCAGCACGGCCCTGTTAGCTCATTGCCGCATTACATCGTAAGTCTTTATATAACATTTAGGGTTTTTAAAGTATTATTTTATCTACTACTTCTTTCTCTCATACACAGTTTCATTTCTTTCCAGTTGGGAATGGTCACCCCTTGCTTGGGCTTTTGGAAGCCAACATTAGATATAAGCCAAGAAAGACTGCCAAGCCCGGCTGCGGATTTTTATTAAGCTTTTAACATAAGAAAATGCTTTAACAACTTTTAATGTGTTACAGTGATCCATGTGTGATTTTATGTACAATTTTTAACTACACCCAGTAGATAAAGGGAATGTTTTAAGTGCTGCACAATTATTTAGGCTGATGAAGACGTCAATACGTGTTAGACGTTGAAACATGTACCATGTGATGTGTTAAAAGACAGGTGATTGTATCACGACATTTTAATAAACAGTATTGACGAGGCGGAACCAGTTGGAACTTTGTTCTTTGTGAAAACTTTTGCGTTGGATACCTGACTCTCTTCTCAAATGCTCCTACCAGTTTGAATAATATTCTCTAGTCGTCGGGCATACGAAAAAATAATGTTCACTTTCAAGAATAATATTAAGATTGATTTTATCTTTCGTCATAATGGCTTTGCCATATGCTTAAATCACCGCCATTACAATCGCGTTCCTACGCACGTGCTCACACGTTGCATCATGGGTAGAGAGAGCAACGATATTACCTTGTGATCGAACGAGACTTTGGAGTATCGGACGAAGTGACATTCCCGCGGTAATGAGTTGTTCTCAGTGCAACTCCCGTCGCACTATCCTCACTCAAACTGTCATATCATTGGCATTTATTACAAATCAGTGAAGTGTTTGCACTGACATGATTAACACACTGCATGCCACAAACTGGTATTGTTTTCAAGCAAAAAATCAGAGTTTTTAGTATATGAAATTAGTTGAAACTTTTCAGCGTAATATTTTCCAAGTGTATTTTCACCATCGAAGCCAATTTTTGCACTATAGTTGCCTCTAATAACAACCAGTTACAAGGTGGAGAAGAAGATTGAAAGTATTCTTTAAAGCAAATTGCTAGTCAGTAGGGCTAAAAATTCATGAGTCATACGCGAGAGACTTTCTTGTAGCTCTTTTCTGCTACGCCAATTATTTGAGTTTATTTTACTTTAGGGGCTACAACATCGTGATCATTTTTGTGTTCTTGTGTGTTAACTTTGTCTAATAACCTGTGTTATTATGGTGTCTGTAGTAGTGTGTGTATATTTGTAACTGAGGGTAGGAGTGGTAGGGAGTTGGCAGATGCGAACTCAGTTCAATGTGATCTTCCTGGGGTGTATCATTTCATACTGCTTTATATTTGTAAAATGTAAGAACGAGGAATGGTTTACATTCCGGAGTTATTACAGAAGGCTTCGACTTTACACGTGCAGCGGCTTGAGTGGGTCTGCTTTTTCCTTTAAATAGATACTGTCGATAACGCCGAGAAAAAAGGAGTTCCGGTATTATCGAGACTCCCACTCAGTACCGGTATTATCGAAAATGAAGATTCTCGTTCAGCGGAGAGACCTGGCCTTGAGTGCGCTTGGTGGGGGGCGATACTAGCCATGCGGAAACTTACGATCCCGATCGGAACTAGAGCAAATTTGCCCGGCTCTAATGAGTAGTGTATTTGCAGGGGTTCTGGCCCCTCCACCTCCACACCCTCCACACAAGATGGCGGCAGCCCGATAACTCCCGAACCCGTGGTCGGATTTTGACGAATGAGGTGTCATTGAACTCGGGCTGATACCCCCTTTCCTATGGACAACATATTTCAACCCCAGAAATAAAACCTACCCCTACTAGGGGGTGAAATTGTATTTTTTTGAGAATCTCTCTTTCCAATTGCAACATGTGAGAGTTTGAATGCTAATATGGAATGAAACGTTGTTCTACACAAGAGACATCTGTGCGGTGGAAAGCCACTATGAATTAGCATGCCCACTCAGGGCTTTTGTAAGAGGGTGGGGGAGCGGATCCCTGTGGATGAGTTATTGTTGACGGGTCATTGTTGGCGGGGTCATTGTTGCCGGGTCATTATGGACAAGTCCTTGTTGACAGGTCCTTGTGGACAGGTCCTTGTGGACGAGTCCTTGTCCCTTTGGACTGATCCCTTTGGACCGGCCCCTTTGGCCTGATCCCTATGGACTGGCTCATGATTTTATTTAAATTATATTAAAGGGCCTAACTACATTTGTGTGTGTTGAACTGACGTTGTTCACTAACCCCCACTACTATAATGGGATAACGATATGAAAGGAAAGTGACGAAATACATGTGAACACGTGTGAGATGACCTTATTACCGTCCTCCTTGTGAAGCAAGTCACATCCTGTTTTGGTTCATACGTGAGAAAATGCAAGTTCATGTGTAATATGACCTAACACACAAGTGTACACATG